>JARQOC010000001.1:265187599-266428180 GCA_033576535.1 Allobates femoralis | reverse complement strand
AAAAGTTCTGTTGCAGGGAATTACACACAGAGACTGAAGCAGGGTTCACCAGGTTTACTTGCAAGTTCTTCCACAGTTCAACACAGTTTACAGCACAGTTCACACAGTTAACTCCGGTTTCTCTCTCTGAACTCCCTGCAGCCAGGTTATCTCTCTGAGACCCTTCACTTTCTCTGTAACCTTTCCAGCTTGTCTCTCATCTGCTCTTCCCTGTGGGTTGTATGGCGGCAACTCGGTCCCTTTGTGTGACTTCTCCCTGTGTGTGTGGGCAGCAAGCCTGGGAAATAGTGTTGCTGTGCCTCCAACCCGTGTGGTAGGAACTCTGACTTGGAATCAGGGTCACCCGTCGGTTTGTCTGGGATCCGGCGTATAGCTGCAGTCCCCCTCAAGAGCCGACACTCTGGTCCCAGCCTAGCCTTGGGTGTACTTCTCTTGCAAGGGATCACCGGGCTCCTTCTGACCTGTGTGACTACCAGATACCTCAATGGAAACCTATCCCGCCTGTAGTCGGTCAGTGCTGCCGTACTCCTCGGACCCAGTTGTACCAGTCCTGTCTCTGTCCTTCCTTCTCTTTGGGCTACGGGCTATGGAGCGGGCTTTCTCTCCATGGAACGGTGTCTCTGTGGATTCTGCACCTCCGGGTGGCCCTATCCCTCCGGGAGGTGTCTTCCTGTCTGCTTGGTCTTGGCTTCTCGGCACCCACTGGCCTACTAACTCACTCCGCCTACTGTTCCTCCTTTTATCCCTGGTCTGTTACCTGATCTACCTTCCACCCACTTCACTCTAAACCCTACCACCCCTTGCCCGCCTAGAGTTCCGGACTCCGGGTTGGGTGTTGTGCTCTGAGTGGTGTGTGTGTACTGAAGGTGTTTGGTGCACAAACTGTCTCCTATCTGCCTGGCTGTAGTTCCCTTATGTGGCCACCGTTGTCGCAGGGGCGCCACACTAGCTGTATCCAGAAGCCTGTTGTCAGCATGCACCTCTCTGCCAAGTTCCAGGGTCTCTGTTCTCCATCCTCCCCTGAGCGCTGTGTTTCTCCAGCACTGTTATCAACAGGGATTGATGTCTGTACCTCTATGTCCACAGCCCAATCAGAGCGCTCCAGGATGTCTTCCCCTGCTTCAGCCAGCACCATCTTTGATTTCCCTCTGGGCAGAGAAGACATCTAAGGAGACGAGAGGAAACCCACGATGCTCACCAGAAGGCCGTGAAAGAACCACTGCTGATACCAGGGGGTGTACAGCCGAGGTCTGCTTCTTTACTGGCAGCAGCGGTAACAGGCAAGGCAGGAGAGGTGAATAGAATGATGCGGGTTGAAGAGCTGAGGTCTTCTGCGACCTTACTCGATTAGAGATAGAAAATACAACCAAACTGTCTTGTATTATGCAAAAGTGAAAAAGGTTTATTTAAAACAAGGTGGACAGACAAACAATGAGGTTCACCAACCAATGGTGAGTGGGCCCCTCAGGTGGTACCGGATGCAAAGTACAATGTAAAAATACATTAAACAATAAAATTGGGGTTGTATACGGTTATATATATGTAATAATGATTTTTTACATACACACAATTGTGCATTGCTTATTACAAGTGCAAATCAACTACAGCACATGTACAAATGAGGATACATATCATACATAGCCATTAGTATTGCATATTCACCCAAATACACCTTCCATAAATCTATATAGTTTGTATAAGTGAATTCACATGTTGCTAGATTGGAAAGTGTAGCGGGCAAAATGCAGTTAGAAACAAACACCAACTGCTGTATCAAAATAGTGTACTCAGTATATAATTACCAACACCACCGCAAAGAGGGGGACCACGGACCCCTACGATCATTTCGTGGCCTTCATCATGGGGCACCTGTGGCAGTGATTTTGGAGTTTAAGAAGGCCTCCTAACTATTGGAAACTAATGGCACCTGAAGCATGGCGCGCGCATCACAGTACTGTGAGCCGGAAGCGCGAGGCCGCGTCGCATCATCGGTAGGCGTGGCCACAGGCATGTGACCACCGTCAACCAATGGAGGCGCCGGCACTCGCGCGCGCGTGCTCGTACACCCGGCGGCGACACATCCGGCCAGCCCGCACCAGCATGGGGGCGGTCACATGGGTCACGTGACCGCTTTACCATTGGTAGACGCCGGGCGAGCTCAGTATGCGGCGCCTGCCAGGTTGCTGCTGCAGCCGCTATCTTATCTAAGGGCAAAACAATTTTTATAGTTTTTGTAGAGTCACTGCAGTGACATTTTATTGTCGCTAGGACAAAGAACATATTTAGATGGAATGTAATACCTATTGTCATAAGAAATATTGGGTACAAAGACATATAGGACACTTTCTCAACATAAGTGTATATAGAAGCATCTTACAATCATATACATAGAAATTACACATCCTGTATAAATAAATTTATAAGGGCCCTATAAAGAACCCCCATAATATAACAGGAAGAATACAGATAGCATATAGTCATACAGAGTGTGTCCATATGTAAGTCCAATCAACATTAGTAACCATCATTTCATATGCGATTATGTCTGCTATAATTTTTTCCACAGTTCTTGTCCCATTGACAATTTAGTTTCAGGTAAAATTTCCTTTATCGTCATAAGTTTCCAAATATTGTTAGGTAAGCCTGTTAAAATATATAAAAAAGAAACCTGATTAGGTCATCCAACTACTACAGCTGCAGTATACAGAGCTAAAGGAATGGAGCGTAACTGATCTTTTCATTTAATCCACCGGGTTGGAGGGTACGGAGAGTCCATATCCACCTTGTCTCTAACATAGCCAGGTTCTTCACTAAGGGGTCACCTCGAATGCCTAAATCCATCACATCTATCCCTTTTACCTTCAGTAAATCTCCTCGGCACTGATGAAATTCAAGAAAGTGCCTAGGAAGAGTCTTAGGCTAGATGGATCCAAGCATCCTTCGGCCCCATTAATATTAAGGACGTGCTCTCTTACTCTAATTTTTAGGGCTCGGGTAGTGAGGCCTACATATACCTTGGGGCAGGGGCATACCGCATAATAGATGACTCCTGTTGTATTACAGGTAATTTTTTTAGAGATACTGTACGTTTTTGTACCTGCCACATTGGAAAAGCTATCTGCTCTTTCAATGTTAGGGCATGAAATACATTTTCCGCATGGGGAGCAGCCCACCCTTCTAGGAAATTGATCAAGAAAGGTGACTGCATCCCTGCGATTATAATGGCTATGTACGAGATAGTCACGGAGGTTCTTTGATCTACGAGCCGCCATCACAGGTTTTTTGTGGTAATATCTTAGCTAAAGTTGCATCAGTTTGCAAAATAGGCCAAGCTTTTTCAAGGCACTTACGCATGGCATTAAATTGGCCATTATATTTAGAGACAAACCTCACGTGTGTATCTTTCGTGCATTTAGATCAACCATACAGTAGCTCATTACGGGACATATGTTTTGCCCGATTGGCCGCATATTTAATTGCCCTATGGCTGTAGCCTCTCTCTTGGAACCTGAGTTTGAGCTCTTAAGCTCTATTTTGATAATCAGAATCCGAGGAGCAAATCCTACGGAGACATAGGAATTGACCCACAGGCACAGCTTTAATCATATATGGTGGATGGGAAGAGGAAGTATGTAGGAGCGAATTTGATGATGTCGGTTTTCTGAATATGTCCGTCCGCAGACAACCACCAAGATCCCTCACCACAGAAACATCCAGGAATTAAGCCTTGGTTTTACTATGTTGATATGTCAACTTAACATTCACCTCATTGATATTGAGCTGATCAATTAATGAGTTCAACTCAAACTCTGATCCCTGCCAGATGATAAAAATGTCGTCGTTGTACCGCACCCAAAGATTGACGCGGCACATCGACGGCAGTCCATCTGACAGGAAGAGGTCCCTCTCCCACAGCCCCAGGAACAAATTAGCGTATGAAGGTGCAAAGGACTCCCCTATCGCTGTGCCCTGGAGCTGCAGGTAGAAGGACCCCTTAAATGTAAAGAAATTATGTGTGAGGCTGAATTCCAAAAGCTCCATGATGAGGGAAATGATGTCATCCAGAAGGGCGGACATATTCAGAAAAAATCGTATGGCTTTTAGGCCATCTGCATGTCTAATACTAGTATACAGTGATTCGACATCACATGTTACCAGCATGGCCTTGTCGTCAATCTGGAGAGAGTCAATCCTTTTCAAAAATTCACTTGTGTCCCTAATGAAGGAGGGGAGGTTCTCAACTATCGGTTGTAATTTTGTGTCTATCCATTTCCCTACATTTCCCAGGAAATTCCCTCTTCCCGATACAATGGAACGTCCTGGTGGCGTTAACATATCTTTATGTATTTTCGGGAGAAAATACAGAGTGGGCACTACAGGGTCTGCAACTGTCAATGCTGACATCAACTCAGATGTAATTGTCCCATTGTCATTGGCACCTTTTAATATTGTATTTAGTTGTTCGCAAAAGGAGGAGGATGGATTAAATGTCAATTTTTTATAACAGACCTTATTATTCAAATGTCTGTATGCCTCCTTTTCATACTTAGAGGTGGGCCAAATAACAATACTCACGCCTTTGTCGGCGTGCTTGATGAGGATGTCAGGCAGGTCCTGCAGTTCTCCCAATCTGCATCTCTCTTGGTAATTTAGATTATCAATTTTTGCAAAAGTCGGGATTTGTTCGAACGATTTGCTAACCACTCGGACAAACATCTCCACACTGGGACATGTGGAGAACTGAGGGAACCTCCTAGAACGTGGGCAGATTTTTGGAGGGATCTTACCTCCTTCCGTTGTTTTATGTTCAGTTGAGAGATCCTCCAACTCCTCCATTGCTATTTTTTCTTCTTCTGAAGGGAAACACAGTTTTTGTTAGGATCACAAAAATAAAATAATTGTAAATCAAGGATCGTGCAAATATATGCAGGTCCTTGATTGCATTGAAGCAATCAAATTTTGCTACAGGAGCAAAAGTAAGGCCTCTCCCCAAAAGCGACAAGTCATGAGCTGATAAAACATAATTGCTCAAGTTAATTACCTTAGTTTCTCTTTTGTTTCCAGATCCACCATAACGCCTGTTGGGTTTAAACAGTAGATCTTCCTTCCTCTGTAATCTCATACCTGATCTTGTTACAATAGATGACACTGAAACATCAGACTGGTCGCTTAAGGAAGTTATGGATATGGTGGATGGGCTAGGGCGTAGGGGTGGGCCATATTGTTATTGGCTGGTCTGCGCCATTGATATACGGAGTTAGTCTGCCAATCCCTAAGGTCCCTAGCATATTTTTTGGTTTGTGTGTCTCTGATCTTTTTGACACACTCCTCAAGGACCTTTTCTAACTGGGCCTCAGCAATCTTTCTTTTTTCTTCTGGACATTCCGATCTAAACTTAGACTGGAGGTCCTCAAGATCTTTATCTATGTTATCAATGAGTTCATCATTTGATGAAATAAGAAGCTCCATGAATACTCTGGAGCAGACCCCACACACTTCCCCCCATTTGGATATGAATAGTTCATTTGAGACAGGAAATGACAGTCAGGACACGCCTCAACACTTTAATTTTCATATGACTTCTACACTAGATTTTTCAAGACTGGAATACTGTATCTCACATAAAAAGTATATTTTTTTCTTAGGGAATAAGTGACAATAAACCTGTATCATTACTTCAGTTTGTATAATCGTGTTTAGAATACCCCTTTAAAAATAATGCAAGGAGGCAAATATTAAAAATAAATCATTTTTGTACTGGAAAACAACTATGGTATTGTCCTAAGTAGTTAAATCAGCAATGACAATACAGGTTAATGCACAGAAAAAAAAATGAATATTTTTTTTTAATCAGTTACAAATCTAGAATATTCATAGCTTAGTTTACCCCCTTTTAATGACACACAGGACAAAATAAGTGAATATAGTATATCTAAGGTATGCAAGCAGTGGCGTAACTTGCAGTTCATAGGCCCTGATGCAAAAGCTCCAATGGGGCACTCAATTAGTGCAAGTCTTTAATAGCATTGATCTTTTTCTTTCGGCCAGAGAAACATTTGGGGCCCCCTAGACTCTGGGGTCCGGGTGTGGTTGCAATCCCTGCACCTGCCCTAGTTACAACCCTGTATGCAAGTACTGTATGGACTGTTAGGTCCTCACTGTAACATAGCAAAGACTTTCATTTATTCAAGTTTGTGGCAAACCCCTGTCATAGAACCATGGGAGCTCTTGGCTATTAGTTGTGTTTGTCCTTGGATTACAGACAATTCTGACATGCTAATGGAGCAATTGGCACCTCCACCAGGGAGGCACATTCCTGCAGTCAGTAACACCAGGTAAATCCTTTGTGTAAACATTGCCTTGTCTTAATCACTGTTTAGTGTTAGGTGTTCATACAAATTCATTAAGAACCAATCCATAAATAAATAAAATCAAGATAATAATGAGCAAATATATTAAAGAGCCCCAGGTTCATTAGTGACTTATTTTTACTTGTGTAAAAAGTGTGAAAGCTTATGCTGATAAAACAACTGGTCACCTTATGTGTGGGTGTTGGAACATGGTATAGTGTCAACACAAAGTATATACCTAGCTAATTGTAAAACACAATCTATAATACTCACATGCCAAGTGCTATATCAGAGGTCTCCAACATTCTGCACATTCAAATACAAAGTGTTAATGTGTACTGATTAGAGAATACAAATCTATTAAAGATATAATTATTTGAAAATAGACACTGCAAGTGATGTATTTGGCTTTGGCCCTAGCATACATTTCCAAAAATGTTATGATCTTCTTAGAGCAATTAGTACACAACAATAATTGCAGCATAGTGGCTCAGTGGTTAGCACTATTGCCTTTCAATAATTTGGTCACTGTACCCTCGGGGTCGCAAACTGGCCATTTAATTCTACTGCACTGTGATGTAGCAGTGATACATAGCGAACTTTGTATGTACAATTTTTGATAGCTGGACAATCACAGACACAGGGAACACCAAAATAAGCCCAGCGCCTTCCAGTCTCAGATTGGATGACTGAGCTGTCACTCACCAAATTGACAGCTCAGCTGCCTGATTCCTTAGGGTAACAAAACTGTCACTCGCTGTGTCCAAGACCCACTGAGTGGAAGTATCGTGAGAGTATTTTTTTTGGATCCTCAAAAAAAATAAAGGAAACACTAAAACACTACATCCTAGCAATATGGCTGCTGCATGCTGCTGTGTGAACCTGTCCTTGTAAATTTAGAAAACGTGTCATACAAAAGTCACACGGTTTATTACTCCTCCTGTGCTATCTGCCACTCTGAGCTCCCACGAAAACATACCACCCCTCACTGTCAGGCCTGTACCCCCGCAGAAACCCAGGAGCCCTCCGCCATCAGCACGGAGCCCAGGGCCCCGATTCCACTGGGATGGGCATTATTCTTGTCCCAATCTATGGACAAACTTGTCTCAACACCTAAGCCAAGCCATGCAGCACCGTCCCCCTAGCAACACTGGACCCCAGGACCAGGGCTGAACCTAGCTTCTCTGCTGCCCAAGGCAAACTGCAAAACAGCACTCCCCCCCCCCCCCCCGCTTGCAAATTTTGTAAATCGGTAGAAATAATTATTATTATGTCCGGTTCATACAGGTTTCTATCTAACCTGTAAAAATAAGAACACTAGTGGCCATTTTAATTTAGAGAAATAAATAAAATGTTGTCCAAATACAAGGATGTCAGCGCCATCACACGCACGTACATATACAATAGCAGCACCCCCTACAATACAGCACCCCCATATACTATACAGCATCCCACCATAAACAATGCAGCACCCCTCCATATACAGCAGTCATCAACAACCCCATATAAAATGCAGCACCCCCATATAAAAGTCACCAGCACCCCCCATATACAATGCAGCACCCCCCCATATAAAATAGTCAGCAGCACCTCTCCATACAATGCAACGCCCGCAAATACAATACAGCACCCCCCATATAGAATAGCAGCACCCCCCATACAATGCAGCATCCCATATACAATACAGCATCCCCCATATAAAATAGTCAGCAGCACCTTCCCATACAATTCAGCACCCGCATATACAATATATCACCCCCATATAAAATAGCAGCATCCCCCATACAATGCAGCAACCCCATATACAATACAGCACCCCCTTCATACAATGCAGCACCCCCATATAAAATAGTCAGCAGCACCCCCCACATACAATGCAACACCCCCCATATAAAATAGTCCACTTAAATCTTAATGATGGTGCCGCCCCCCATAACCTGCATCCCCAGGCACCCACCCCTCCAGTGCCTAATGGATAATACGGCCCTGTATATACCTAGATGGAGATCATATATACTAGGATGGGGGCAATGTTCTAGGATGGAGATCATATATACCAGGATGGGAGATCATATATACCAGGATGGATGATAGCATGGATGCGGGCCATGTAACAGGATGGAGATCACATAGCCAGATGGAGATCCCATATATCAGGATGGGGACCATGTACCAGGATGGGAGACATATATACAAGAATGGAGGATCATATATATTGATTGTAAAATGGTCTCTGGCATTATAAGATGAACCTCATCTATAATTAAAAACAATTTTTCTTCTCTTTCCCTTTGGGGTGCATTTTATAATCTGGTGCCTTTTATAAAGCGAAATATATGGTACTTTTCCTCTGTCATGTATAGTAAGGTCTAAGGCTACATTCACACACACCATTTTTATGTGTTTTTTTGCAGATTCATTTTTCAGCTGCAAAACGGATCCGAATTTTCAAAAAACGCATCATCTACAGTGTTGGCCAAAAGTATTGACACCCCTGCAATTCTGTCAGATAATACTCAGTTTCTTCCTGAAAATGATTGCAATCACAAATTCTTTGGTATTATTATCTTCATTTAATTTGTCTTCAATGAAAAAACACAAAAGAGAATGAAGCAAAAAGCAAAACATTGATCTTTTCACACAAAACTCCAAAAATGGGCTGGACAAAAGTATTGGCACCCTCAGCCTAAAGGGGGTGTCACACGCGTCAATGTCGTCAGCGAGATGATCGCTGACGACATTGACGGCTGATTGCTGGTGAGCTGTCACACAGACAGACTCACCAGCGATCAATTGACCAGTGACATCATGGAAACGATTTAAATATCGTTTTCGCGATGTCCTGCTCCCGCTGCCAGCCTGCTGGAAGCGGGAGCAAGCTGGTCTCCAAGGTAAACTGCGGGTAACTAGGCAGCGCGCGCTGCCTAGATACCCGACGTGTACCTTAGTTACCAGCCTCCTCCGCTCACCCGGTGAGCGGAGGAGGCTGGTAACTAAGGTACACTGCGGGTAACTAGGCAGCGCGCGCTGCCTAGATACCCGACGTGTACCTTAGTTACCAGCCTCCTCCGCTCACGTGAGCGGAGGAGGCTGGTAACTAAGGTACACGTCGGGTATCTAGGCAGCGCGCGCTGCCTAGTTACCCGCAGTGTACCTTGGATACCAGCTCCCAGCGCTTGTGAGAGGCGCTGGGAGCTGGAATATCGCTAGTCCCGGTGTCACACGCAGCGATGCTGCGTGTCCACCGGGCGACAATCGCCAGGTTTCAGAGCTGGTTCTGAAACCTGGCGATCATCAACCAGCGATTTATCGCTGGTTGATGCAGTATGTCACACGCGTCAATATCGCTGCAACGTCACGTGCAGCCGATATCGTGCAGGCGATATTGACGCGTGTGACACCCCCTTAAGGGTATGTGCCCACAGGACGTTTTTGCTGAGTTTTTCCTGCGGTTTCTGCAGCAGAAAACCATTGGTTTTATGGTAATGTATGCTAAGTTGTTCCTGAGGTTTTGATTCCCAGCAAAACCAATGTATTTCAGAGAAACGCTGTGCCCACACAATGGTTTTGCAAGTGTCAAGAACTGTCAAATACTTGCATATTTGGTGCGGATGGGAAAGAATTGACTTGTTAATTATTTTCCTGCGTTTTTGCTAAAGTCAATGGAAAAAAAGCAGGAAAAACGCAGCTAAAAAAACGCAGTAAAAACGCACAAAAAACGCACATAAAACGCAGACAAGATCATAGCTAATCTCTGTCAAGGACTTTAGGATCCTCAGGTTTTGCTGCGTTCAGGACTGCTTTAAAAACGTCCTGTGGGCACATACCCTAATACTTGGTTGCACAACCTTTAGCCAAAATAACTACGATCAACCGCTTCCAGTAACCATCAATGAGTTTCTTACAATGCTCTGCTTGTATTTTAGACCATTCTTCTTTGGTAAACTGCTCCAAGTCCCTTATATTTGAAGGGTGCCTTCTCCAAACTGCCATTTTTAGATCTCTCCACAGATATTCTATGGTATTCAGCTCTGGACTCATTGCTGGCCACCTTAGAAGTCTCCAGTGCTTTCTCTCAAACCATTTTCTAGTGCTTTTTGAAGTGTGTTTTGGGTCATTGTCCTGCTGAAAGACCCATGATCTCTGAGGGAGACCCAGCTTTCTCACACTGGGCCCTACATTATGCTGCAAAATTTGTTGGTAGTCTTCAGACTTCATAATGCCATGCACACGGTCAAGCAGTCCAGTGCCAGAGGCAGCAAAGCAACCCAAAACATCAGGGAACCTCCACCATGTTTGACTGTAGGGACCGTGTTCTTTTCTTTGAATGCCTCTTTTTTTCTCCTGTAAACTCTATGTTGATGCCTTTGCCCAAAAAGAGAGAACATTCTTCCAAAACGTTTTAGGCTTTCTCAGGTAAGTTTTGGCAAACACCATCCTGGCTTTTTTATGTCTCGGGGTAAGAAGTGGGGTCTTCCTGGGTCTCCTACCATACAGTTCCTTTTCATTCAGACGCCGACAGATAGTACGGGTTGACACTGTTGTACCCTCGGACTGCAGGGCAGTTTGAACTTGTTTGGATGTTAGTCAAGGGTATATACATGTATATGCATACGTGTGTGGGGATTTATATGGGTACATACATGCATACCTGTGTAGGGGGTGTACCTGTGTATATACATGTGTGTGCGTGCATACGTGTGTGGGGGTATATATGTGTATATACGTGTTTGTGTGTGCATATGCATGCATACATGTATGAGGGGTATATATGTGTATATACGTGTCTGCATACGTGTGTGGGGGTATATATGTGTATATACTTATGTCTATATACGTGTGTGCGCATACGTGTACGGGGGTTATACATGTCTATATACGTGTGTGGGGTGTGTATATACGTATGTTTGTGTGCATGTTAATACCTGTATGGGGGTATACATGTGTATATACATGTGTTTGCGTGCATACGTGTGTGTAGGATATCTATGTGTATATACGTGTTGTGCGCGTGCATGCATACATGTGTGAGGACTATATATGTGTATATACGTCCAGGAGTGTGTGCATACATGGGTGGGGGTATATATGTCTATATACGTGTGTGTGTGTGCACAAGTGTATGAGGTGTATACATATGTATATACGTGTGTGTGTGTGCATACGTCTGTGAGGGGCATATATGTGTATATACGTGTGTGCATACATGTGTGAGGGGTATATTTGTGTATAGGCACAGGTGAGAGAGAGGCACATGGGAGAGAGAGAGAGGCACAGTGTTGAGACACAGGCACAGGGGAGAGAGGGAAACAGCAGAGAGAGAGAGTCACTGGCGAGAGGGAGGCACAGGGCAGAGAGAGAGAGAGGCACAGGGAAGAGACACAGCCACAGGGCAGAGAAAGGCACACGGGAGAGAGGGAGGCACTGGGGAGAGAGAAGCACAGGCAGGACATGGTGCACAGTGGAGAGACAGGTACAAAGGGGACACAGCGCACAGGGCAGAGAGAAAGAGAGGCACAGGGAAGAGACAAAGCCACAGGGCAGAGAAAGGCACACAGGAGAGAGGGACTCACTGGGGAGAGAGAGGCACAGGCGGCACATGGTGCACAGTGGAGAGACATGCATGAAGGGGACACAGCTTACCAGGGCTGGACAGTGCTCATAAGGAGGTGACAGCACACAGAGAGGAGAGACAGCACACAGAGGGCAAACAGCACACACACAGTGGACACAGCACACAGAGGGGAGAAACAGCACACAGTGAACCCGTATCCTTCCTGAGCAGTATGTTGGCTGGACATTCCCATCTTGCTTGTACTTGCATTTAATTGTTTGTACAGATGAACGAGCCACCTTCAGGTATCTGTAAATTGCACCCAAGGATGAACCAGACTTGTGCAAGTCCACAATTCTCTTCCTGATATCTTGGCTGATTTCTTTGGATTTTCCCATGATGCTACACAAAGAAGCCGTGTGTTCCAGGTGTGTATTAAAATACATCCACAGGTGTCTCTCTAATTAACTCAGATGTTGCCAATAAACCTATAAAAAGGGCTGTCCCAAATTGTTTAAAGGCATAATAATCTTAGTGTATGTAAATTTCTGACTTTGAAGAAAGTAATAAAAATGCCTTAAAATTCTCTCTCTCATTATTCTGACATTTGGCAAATATTAATAATTATGGTAATCCTAATTGATCTAAAACGGTTAAGGTTTATTCTGATTTCATGTTAGATAGTGCGAAAACATGCATATGTGTCTTTTTATAGTGTATGTCAACTTCTGGTTTCAACTATATTATCAGAAAACTGAAATACACTGGACATAATTCCTAACATTTGATGACCAAGAATTGTTGAGAATTATGGATAATATTCTGTAAATGTGGAGACATTTTGGAGACTGTGGATGAATATGGGGAACACTGGATCACAACGTTTCAGCAATATACAGGAATAATATATACAAGTGCTCGGTCATTATCAGAGTGGTCCAGCTCAAGTCAAGGATTAAAAATGTAAACTTTTATTTTAGATCATTTGACGTTTTACTACTCTGTAATTTGCTACATTTTTAATAGATCTACAATAAAAGTTTATATTTTTAATCTGTGAATTGAGCTGGATCATACAGATTTGGTTTGTGGTTGCTCATCTGCTATGCAATGGCGAGGTGCTGGCTCTCCAGCAATATTAGCAGTGTGACGGGAGCTGTCATCATTTCACTTTATTAATGTACAATATTTACTGTAATTTTTGGATTATAAGACACTTTTTCTGCCAAAATTGGCGGGAAAATGGAGGTGTGTTTTACAATCTGGATATAGCTTACCAGTGGGGGAGCGGGGATGGACAGCGGCAGTGGAGCTGGGTCACCGCTGAAGGAAGTCAATACCAGCAAAAATGGGGCAATGCTGCAGGACCGAGGCTGGGAGGAGGGGTTGTCGCGAGACAGCCGACATTGATCTCTCGGCAGTTGGCACGATGGGCTTTAGGAAAATGGCTGCAGAAGTAAAGCACGCAAGATTCAGCTCTTGGAGAGCCGAGATGTCAATCTGCACATGCAACACCTCCGCAGCCATTTTCATGAAATTCATCACATCAGAAGTGGCGCATGCACAGATTGAAATCTCGGCCCTCCAAAGTCTCAATTTGCGCACACACTGCCTTCACAGCCTTTTCCTGAAGCCATTCATGTCAAATGCCGTTAGATCAATAGCGCATGCCTCGCACCGCCACGACACCACTTCCCACAGCATTGTTCCACTTGTGCAGCTGCCAACTTCCTTCAGCGGCGACCTTGCATCCTGTGACCCCACTCCCTGCTCCCTCCTCGGTAAAATATATCTGGATTATAAAATAAATGTTTATAACCCTAAACGGAGCCCCTTTATTAACAACATTAAAAAATTATCTTTTTTCTATTTAATTCCTCTAAACTTGTGGTACGTTTTATAATCTGTTGTGTTATGATCTGCAAAATATGATATATCACTCAGAGTGAAATTGTGAAGTATATTATAATAGCTCATCAGTTACTATACAGGGAGGGTCAGGATATATACAGATAGTTATATGGGGGGATCATCATGCTTAGTTTTTTCATCTTAACAGGTGGGCACGATTTAACGTATATGACTGGTTAAATGTTTTTCTATAACCTTTTTTACTAGAAAACAGCGACACTACTGTCAGTGGGTCAAATCTGGTAACACGTGTAATATGGGAAGTATAGGCTGTTCTAGTTATGTTAGGGTGACACATTAGGTTGTAAGCAGGGTTCATAACCATTCTGGTGAGTATAATATAGGTGTGATTACTTTTAAGATAAATTTGTAGGTACATACATTTATAGTTCAGATATGTATTTTGTATAAATATAAGCAGTATAATTTCTAAGGAATGTGAATAATTTATCATCACTCTGTGCATCGTAAAATTATATTCTAACTCTTGTTTTCTTCTATTAATTTTCATAAAAATATCTGCCGGACGGAGAACATTGCTGCTGGACTTCAAAGGAAAAGATTGACTTGAATGAAGAACCGGATGAAGAAGAGACATATACAGATAATCACACACAGACAAAACACACATTCCCACATTTACCACTATACATACACACTACTACACACACTATATACTGTACACAGACTTATTATAGTGGTGAGCTCCCTTAGTATGCCCAGAGGAAGGGCAGTACAGCGGCCATGGTTTCCCTACAGGTTTATTCCACTGGGGTTTTTTCCTGTCCTGAGTGTTGCTGTACGCTCTTGGTGAGTGATGGGAGGTAACGAGCACATATAAAACATACAGAAATAATATATATAAAAAATACAATTTTTATTTTTTATACTCTCCATGATGTGTCTGAGTCTTTAATTTTCTCCTTTTGCCTGTGTACATAAAATGGGTAATAACAATTTCGTTTGTGAGAAATTTGATTTTAACCCAGTGGTCCAACTTATGACAGCAGAGGGACTGGGGAACACAGGCAGACAGTGACAGTCCTGGAAACCGCAGGCAGACAGGACATATCTTGGAGACCACAGACAGGTAGTTGTGATAATAGAAACCACAGGCAGGTTGGAACATCCTGAAGACCACAGACAGGTAGTTGGGATAACGGATTGCAGACAGGTACAACACAAAGATGTGGAGAACTAGAAAATCAAGGTGCCATGAAAGCGACACAGACAGACAGGAGACGTCTTGGAAGCTGCAGATGGACTTGTAGAAGAGGTCCTAGAAGACCGTGAATAGGTTGCACACAGGACTCCGGAGGAACTAGAAAGTTTGAATACCATACATGCTGCAGGCGGACAAGAAACGTCCTGAAGACCGCACACAACTAATGTGCCTGAAAAACTAAAAGTCATAGGAACACCGAAGTCTTAAAGGAAATGTTATGTCCCCTGGGCTCATAGAACCATGAGCGGTTCTGTGCACATACCGATAATCCTTTCCTAACAGTGCCTCCGTGTAGTAGCATACATAGACAAATGTTTAGAAAAAGTATTTCTAAAGATTGTATATGATATGCTAATTAGAGCTTTGACTAATCGAGGGGACGTTAGTTCCCCCTCTAGGGTTGTAGAGTCAGCAAGCCAAACATCCGACTATAACTCTTCAATTTCCCTGAATCTGACTTCACCCAAAATGGACACCGACTCCACGACTCCGACTTCACAGCCCTGCGGCTAACTTAGCATGTTATCATGCCCCTGGGGGCTTCCTTGACATCACCATATAAAGCCGCGCATGCGGCACCAGAGAAGCTCAATACTGAGGTGTACAAAGCCACACTTCAATGTATCATGTGACATGTCACAATGATTCCCTTTAATAGATCATGTGATTAACACAAAAGGTGCTCTGGTGCACATCTGCAGATGCAAATAGGGAAAGACAATGGGGATGGGTTCCCGATCAATCATGTATAGGTACGTCATGGCGATTGTGCGGGGCACAGAAGCTGTGTCTACACCAGGGGCATTGCTAGGACCCTAAAAGATCCGGCACCCGAGCCCCAAAGTACATGTTTCCCCATACAACCTCACCACTTTTTAAAAGAAGATCTATACATATATAATTACACTATACCACTGTTGCTAGCACTATAACACACAAAAGAAAACCAATATTACCAAAATGTCTACTATATAAGGCTAATATAATACTGCAACACAATGTCCACTACCATTACCACTACATAATGAGTACAAAATATAATGTGACCATTACCTGTACAGAGCTACACATAATGCAAAGACCAATAATCCCACCATACACTGAACACCAAATAACGACTAAAATGGACTAAGCTAAAGTTAAAAAACAGAAAATGTGCTATTAAGACTAATATTACCGCCATTAGCTGATCATATATCATGGTAGATACCAGTGCTGACAACCAAAGTACAGAGATTACAGTGCAGATAAGTAGTAAAGCCCCCAATGTGCTACCTAGCATATAATAATGGCTGATATGCTCCTGTGAAAAGTGCCCCCTTCAAGCAACAAATACACTTGAGTGCCCCCTTTAAGTAACAATATCTCACCAAAAAAGAATAAACTTCCCCTGAAAGCTTCAATCAAAATGAATAATGCACCCATTTAAAATACTGTATTTTTCGGACTATAAGACGCACTAGACCATAAGATACAGCCAGATTTTAGCGGAGGAAAATAGAGAGCGTAAAATTAAGCAAAAAGTGTGGTTACAATCCTAGATCTCAGTGAATGCAATATTCCAGTTGCAAATCTGTATTCATTACAAAGGGGATGTGTTGAGAACAATAAAACATAAAAATGATCAATGTAAATCAAAATTAATATCTCATGGAGGTCTTGATTTGGAATGATACTCAAAATCAAAGTGAAAAATCAACTTACATGCTGATCCAACTTGAGTTGAAATGCCTCAAGACAAGGAAATGAGGCTTAGTAGTGTGTGGCCTCCATGTGCCTCCCTACAATGCCTGGGCATGCTCCTGATGAGGTGGCATATGTTCTCCTTAGGGATCTCTTCCCAGACCTGGATTAAAGCATCAGTCAACTCTTGGACACTCTGTGTTGCAACGTGGCATTGGTGGATGGAATGAGACATGATGTCCCAGATGTGAACAATTGGATTCAGGTCTCAGGAACAGGCCAGCCAGTCCATAGCATCAATGCCTTCAACATGCAGGAACTACTGACACACTTCAGGCATATGAGATCTAGTATTGTCATGCACCAGAAGGAACACAGGGCCTACTGCACCTGAATAATGTCTCCCAGTGGGACTGAGGCAGGGGCGCACCATCCAAGAGGTGACCTGAGCTGGTCGCCTCTGGTGGCACAACCTTGTAGCAAACAGAGGGGTGGCATCTGCAGAGGCGCCTGGTGGTAGCGTGGCACCCCTGTAGATGCCGCTATCGCTCCTATAGTCAGGGCTCCTGCCCCGGGTGCAGAAGGCAGGGTGCGCTGCTGGGCGTCCAGCGCCCACAATCTCTCTCCTCCAGTCGCATGTTGCGCCCCCCCACACACAGTGTGAGTCGGCTTTCTTCTACACCTGCACAGCAACACACTCTAATCTGTGCTTACAGGACCTGTGATGATGTCAATGGAGGGGAGGAGTTAGGGATCACATGATCAGCTCCTCAGTGTAAGCAGGACTCCGCTGTGAAGGTCATTATGGTGCTGGATGAGGTGAAGTTTATGTGTGGGGTCAGGGGAATATGCAATGGGGATGTAGCAGAGTCGAGTGTGTACTAGGTGAATGGAGCAGAGACGCGTGTGTACGAGGTGTATGGAGTGGAACCGAGTGTGTACAAGGTGTACGGAGTGGAGCGGAATGTGTACTAGGCGTATGAATCAAAGCCGCGTGTGTTGGAGGTGTACGGTGCAGAGTTGAGTGTATACGAGGTGTACAGAGTGGAGCCGAGTGTGTACACGGTGTATGGAGCAGAGCTGCATGTGTACGCGGTGTACGGAGCGGAGCCACGTGTGTACGAGGTGTACGGAGTGGAGCCGCATGTATATGAGGTGTATGGAGCAGAGCTAAGAGTGTACTAGGTGTACGTGTACGGAGCAGAGCCACGTGTGTACGATGTGTATGGAGCAGAGCCTCATGTGTACGAAGTGAACAGAGCAGAACTGAGAGTGTACTAGGTGTTTGGAGCAGAGCCGCGTGTGTACCAGGTGTGCAGAGCCGAGCCGAGTGTGTACGAGGTGTACGGAGAAGAGCCGAGAATGTATTAGGTGTATGGAGTAGAGATGAGTGTGTACAGGGCGTAAGGCGCAGAGCCACATGTGTACGGGTCATGCGGAGCAGAGCCAAGTGTGTACTAGGTGTATGGAGCGGAACTGTATGTGTATGAGGTGTACAAAGCAGAGCAGAGTGTGTACGTCGTGTACACAGCGGTGTCGCGTGTGTATGAGGCATATGGAGCGGAGCCGCGTGTGTACGAGGTGTACGGAGTGGAGCCGAGAGTGTACAAGGTGTATGGAGTAGAGCCGAGAATGTACAAGGTGTATGGAGTAGAGCAGAGTGTGTACTAGGTGTATGGAGCAGAACAGCGTGTGTACGAGGTGATCACTGAGCCCCACTGGGCTGAGACATGCAGTGGAGTAGAGCAGATGCTGAGGAGACCAGAGCAACGAGAAGAGAGGTGAGTATTTACTTTTTTTTTTAATTAGTGAGTACACTGATGGGAAACTATGTAATGTGCAATATAATATAGGAGGACAATGGGGGTGCAATATACTATATGGAGTACTATGGGGGGTGCACCATACTATATGGAGGACTATGGTGGTGCATTATACTATAAGGAAGGCTATAGGGGATGCATTATACTATATGGAGGACTATGAGGATGCATTATACTATATGGAGGAGTTTGGGTGTGCATCATACTAAATGGAGGGCTGTGGGGGTGTATTGTACTATATGTCATCCTTTAAGGGTGCAATATACTATATGGAGGGCAATAGAGTGCATTATACTATATGGAGGACTGTGAAGGTTCATTATTCTATATGGAGGACTGTGGGGGTGCAATATGCTATATGTAGGACTGTGGGGTGCATTATACTATATGGAGGATTGTGGGGGTGCATTATTCTATATGGAGGACTGTGGGGGTGCATTATTCTATATGGAGGTCTGTGGGGGTGCAGTAGGCTATTTGGAGGACTAGGGGGTGCATTATTCTATATAGAGGACTGTGGGGGTGCATTATTCTATATGGAGGACAGTGGGGTGCATTATTCTATATGGAGGACTGTGGGGGTGCATTATTCTATATGGAGGACTGTGGGGGTGCATTATTTTATATGGACGACTGTGGGGGTGCAGGTGCATTATTCTATATGGAGGTCTGTGAGGGTTCAATATGCTATTTGGTGGACTATGGGGTGCAATATACTATATGGAGGACTGTGGGGGTGCATTATTCTATATGGAGGACTGTGGGGGTGCATTATATTATAAAGAGGACTATGGGGGTGCATAATATATTGAGGAATTTGGGGGTGCAATATACTATGCGGAATACTATGGGGGGTGCATTATATTATATGGAGCCAATTATACTACATGGAAGCCATTATAATATTTGGCGGGCTCTGTGGGAGGCATGATAATACTTGGAGGGCTACAAGGGAGCCTTTATACATTATGAACGGCTATTTGAGGGCTGTGTTGGAGGCCATTATACCGTATGTAGGTCTATTAAACTACATGGAGGGCTGGGCGGTGGTCATAGTTGGGGATCATACTGTACTGGGATAGTTGAAGGAGGTAGAGTAGGGTCATCATGCTGTACGTGGGAACAAATGCACTGTGAGGGATTATACAGTGTTTGTGGGGCACTTTTGTTCACACTTTATAGGGGAAATGAAAGGGGAATCTAGGGGCTTCAGTAGGAGGAAAATTACTTTGTAAAGGCTGAAATGCTGTGAGAGATGTACCTATGTGACCCAGCCAAATATTCTTTTATTTGGGGGGGCCCAATTAGAACGTCTGCTCTGGGGCTCCATGATTTCTATGATGCAGGATGCATTGTCCCTCTGCTGCAGGACTGATTGGCCATAACTTACACACCAGGACCAGTGCCGCCTCCCAGTACATACAGGCATCCAGCCATGTTTCTCCTGAGCAGCGGTTGGTCAGTGGTGCTCTTTCCCCTTCTCGCTCCCATAACCTTTGCTCAACCCAATAGGAAGGACCCTGTTATTTTTTCCAGACAGCCCCGTGTGTGGCGCTTGTGATTGGCTAAGCAATTCGGGAGGAAGCATGGTCTGCTGGAGGAGAAACGCCATTTTACCAGCTTAGTGCAGTGACAGGTTGTTGATGCTCAGACTGCAGGTCGTTACCTGTGGTGTGTGGACGGTGCTGCATGGTGACATGTCTGACTAGTCAGTGCCAGGCAGCGGTCCAGAGTTTTGCAGAGTTGTGCCAGAGATTGGCAATCAGTGCTGCCTCCTGCGCTATAAGGATGCAGGACTATGTCTGCCGACAGGACCACAGCTCTGCCAATTGTCATTATGTGTCTATATGCTTGTGCCAAGCTGCCATTGCCAATAATGATCCTTGTTCTGGATTCTTCTGTGTGTTTGTAAGGCACCTCGGCTGATGCCGATGCCTCTGACTGGCAAGCCCAGCTAAGGTTATGCATCGCTACTCCTCGCCGTGGAATGTTTTAGCTTTCCCCTCCTGTCGCTCTCCTCTCTCCCCCCCCTCTTTTTCCCCTCTGAGCCACATTCCTAGTGCCTTCAGCCCGCCCCCAGGCTACATATTGCAACCCCCAGGGCACATCCTGTCTCTTACCATTCTGCTCTCAGAGTGAACATCATCGACGATCACCATTGCTGACCAGACAATGGACGCTCTCAAAGCAGCGGTAAGAGAAAGGTTCGGACGGGAGGGGGCCGAATGGCTAGCCTCCCTTGTGGGCACCAGCTCCCTCCTAGCTGATCCTGCACTAAGTGGACGCAGGTCTTCCAGACCATCACGTCCGCCCATAAGGCTCAGCCCCACTGAAAGCCCCAGACGCAGGCAGAGGGCCCGGGCGGACAGGGCCAGGCTACCTCCGCTTGCGTCCATCAACGCAGCAGCCCCCTCTGACACCGCCACAGAAGCCCCCACACGCAGGCACAGGCCGGCCAGTAACGGCCGCACTCCATCCAATCAAGCTCCTCCCCTGGGTCACAACCAAGCCGTGTCACCTGCTCGCATGGACCCCCCAGCGGCACGGCGGCATCGGGTTAGCCCGGCTCCGCCCCTCCCGGGGCCCCGGCGGTCTCGCCGCCCACTCACCTTATCTGCGGCCCAGGGGGTGAATCCTCTCCCCCAGCACAGCCGCCAGCCAGGAGCAGGGGCAGCCGCGCTCCCCGCGCCTGGAGCGCGCCCTTCTCGCGCAGCCCCTGCTCCACCGGGCTCCGCGTTCCCGCGGGAGCCGCGGCCTTCATCCCGGTCCGCCGCGTCACTTCCGGTGACGCGGCAGGAAGTGACGCGGCTACCACCGCGTCCTGGTTCCCGGCCCGTCGCGTCGCTTCCGGTGACGCGACGGGAAGTGATGCGGTTAGCACCGCGTCCGGGTTCCCGGCCCGTCGCGTCACTTCCGGTGACGCGGCCGTCACGTGGCCGGATTACAAGCGCGGCTTCCGGCGGCCGTACAACACGTGCGGCGGCGTCACTTCCGGCCCGGCGTTCAAACATTCCCCGCGAACGCCCGGCCAGGGAGGACCCCGCGGCACACTCTCCCAGGGCCAGTGCTATCACTACCTCCACTGCACTCCACAGCATGGGGGCAAGTGAGAGCTCCTACTCCTCTGCAGAGGAGTCCTTGCAGCAGGACTCCCCTAGGTCATCTGGGGAGTCTCTTCAGTCAACCACCCATGATAACCCCGGGCCACCATTCACTGAGGGCTCACTGTTGCCCCCCACCCCTCCCTGCTCTCAAAGGCCACAAGGGCAGGCGGAAGCATCCCTTCAAGCACAGACAACCCACGGGGGGTATCCACCTCACGGGCACCCACAGCCCTCACCCCCAATAGCGTCACTGCAGGGAGTCGGAGGGCCAACCCAGGATGGGACAGCAACGCCATCACCGCCACGACGAAAGTCACGCAGAGAATGCGGTTCGTCAAGCTCATCATATACCAGCCGCAGCAGGAGCCGCGGCAGACATCATCGTTCATCACGACATACATCCAGAGGTGCAAGACGTCATAGACACTCTCGATCATACAGACGGAACAAGAGATCAACCCGTCGGAGGCATCACGCATCTTCCAGTGCTTCAACTTCCGCATCGCACAGAAGTCGGTCACGGAGCGACCCACCGAAATCATCAACATCGTCAATAGAAGAAGGCCGCTCTCGTAACAGGAGAACAAGCAAGCGCACGTCAGCTCGACGAATGAACGATGCTACAAACGGGGATCTAGGAAGCCAGCAGATGACGACATCAACCCAACCGACGACATCAAATGGTGAGTTCGGCTTTGCCAATTCTTGGGCAGGGGGGTCACAGCTAGCCGGGTCCCGGGAGGGTTTCATTTCTGTGTCCCGGGAGGGTTCCATTGCTGCTTCAGCGCATGCCCCTCTTTGCACACCACTTACTGTGCACTCCCACATGGAATACTGCAGGGTCGCACCCCCGGGTTTCACCTTTCCCCGGAGACGATACATAAGATATGGGCCAACGATTACATTGATATATGGTCGCTGCTCAAACCTGAGCTCGCCACTGTTGACAAAGAAAGGCTTCCGACCGACCGCATGCCCCACAAAAAGCCCAGAGCGGCAAAAACTTTCCATAACTGGCTTCAGGCCTTTCACACCCTGGGGTCGGTCATGGGTCAAAAGCACCCAGAAAGGTGTACGGAGTTATTCACATACTGCGACACCATCTTCAATTCGTATAAGACCCACGGGGGCTCAGCCTGGTGGAAATACGATGAAGATTTCAGGCGTCAACTAGCCGCGCAGCCCCACCTGGGTTGGGGTATCAAGGCCACAGATTCATGGCTCACGCTCATGCTCTCTCAAAGGACTGCTCAGTCCTTTCCAGGGACCCCTCTTCCCAGGCAAGGGCAACTATACAGCCAGCCCAGAAAGCAGGGCTGCTGCTGGCTCTTCAACGAGGGCCATTGCAAATTTCAGGGACTATGCAAATACAGGCATGAATGTTCATCCTGCGGGGGCAGCCATGCATCTTCCAGATGTGACAAGGCAGCCAATCGGCCACTCCCAAAGCCATCCTCCTCTTCCAAGGACGCCAGTGAGCGTAGCAGAGATGGCCCCCTGGTTAGAGCGTTACCCTAAAAAAGCAGCGGCCGCCATCCTTGCCAACGGCTTCACCCACGGTTTTGTCATCCCTTTCATTCCTTCCCCCTTCCCAAATTTTGCACGCAACCTCAAATATGCCAGGGACAACCCCGAGGTACTGCACAACAAGGTGCAAAAGGAGATAGCGCTAGGCCGCATGGCTGGCCCATTTAAAACCCTCCCCTTCCCCAATTTAAGAATTTCTCCACTCGGGGTAGTCCCTAAGAAGGAGGAAGGCGAATTCCGCCTGATACACCACCTCTCCTTCCCACACGGAAAGTCTGTCAATGACGACATCCCGACTGAAGATTCCACTGTCTCGTATGTTTCCTTCGACAAGGCGGTTCGCTTGGTCAGGGAAGCAGGGCAAGGGGCTCTTCTGGCCAAATCGGATATTGAGGCAGCCTTCCGCCTCTTGCCGGTTCACCCCGGGTGTCACCACCTGTTGGGGTGCACACTACAAGACCACTTCTTCTACGACATGTGCCTCCCCATGGGGTGCGCCATATCTTGCTCGCTTTTCGAGTTGTTCAGCTCCTTCCTTGAATGGGTGGTCAAGGACGTTTCCTCGCTCAAATCTGTAACACACTACCTTGACGACTTCCTGTTCATCGGCCCTCCGGAGTCCGATGCTTGCGCCAACGCGCTGCACGCCTTCCAAACAATAGCGGGTCATTCCATGTCAAGTGAACCAATGATTATTACCTCTATATTTTTAATTCTTTTGAGATTTTGTTATTTGATAATAGCATGTCAGACAATGCAAAATGTGAAGAGAAAAATTTTTTTAAAAATTTATTTTTTTTTTAAATGATTTTCAAAGTTCGGAAAAAGTGTGAATTTCGCTGTTGCCTGCCTTTACGTTTCTCCTCATAACTAAGGCTAGGAATAAGATAGAGAGACAAAATAAACACCATTCTACTCAGAACTATACAGGCTTTCACCAGATATGTCACAAGAGGATCTTTGTTAATATTTTACCCATGTGATCGCAAGCGCAAAACTTTAAAACGTATTTCCGAAAAATCGGCGCGCTTTAAATATTTCAAAAACTGCCCATGTGTCTGCTTTGCTCTTAGCCACATCTGTACCAAATTTCAAGTTGGGATCGCAATGGGATCATATTTTAACATATTTTACTATTAATAGCGTCAATGGGTCATTCCATATCAAGTGATCTAAATATGAATATTTTTTTTTACCTGACGTCTTTAGATTTTTTTTTTTTTTTTTCCTTTATGAAGTACTACTTTAGTTAATTACAAATTAAAAGTTTGGAATTTTTTTCTTCATCAGTTAATTTTTTACAGATTTTTAAAGTTTAAAAAAAGGGTGAATTTTGGCCTGGTACGACTTTAAATTTTTTTATCTCGGGCTAGAAATAAGATAGAGAAACAAAATAAACACCATTCTACTCAGAACTGTCCAGGCTTTCACCAGATATGTCACAAGAGTATATTTGTTAATTTTAATTTTTTACCTATGCGAATGCAAACACAACATTTTGAAACGCATTTCCGAAAAAATCATTTTAATAAAAATTTTCCAAAACTGCCCGTGTCTTTTATGCTCTTAGCCACATCTGTACCAAATTTCAAGTTGGGATCGTGATGGGATCATATTTTAAAATATTTAACTATGGTTAATCTCATTTTTATTAAATTTTGAAAAAACATATGAAAGACATACATTCAATCTTTTAACAAAATCTTGAGACATATAAAATATACAAAAAGAGAATTCACAAAGTTATTAGTAACTTTAAGATAAGCTGCAAATTTACTTTTGCGCTTATCTCTGGTGCAATATATACTACAATCTAAATATAATTCCAAACACTCAAGTATACAACCTTTCTCAGGGTTTTGAGATGTTCTGATGTCAAGGGGACAAGCAGCCCCAGCAGAATGATTTTTATCACTTGGCCCCTTCTAACAGGTTGACCACGTAAGTGGGTCATTACCCGTTGAGGCCTAGTTGGAATAGTCTATCGACTGGTGTACCAGAAAGGAAGGCCGAAATATTAATGATCTACTCACAGCTCAGAGTTTCCGATACCTGTCTAATGTTCACTAGAATTCTGAAGGTATAGGTGTAGAAAGGAAATACCTAGACTGAATGTATCAGATGGGAAGAAAAGAGAGATAGAAAAGAAGAGAGAGAGAAGAGAAACAAAAACCATTAGAAAAAGTTATACTGGGAAAGAAAAGCCACGTAAGAAAAAAAGAAAAAAAGGAGGGGGGGGACGGGTGAGGTATGGGAAGGAGAAAGGGTACTCATCCCACTGGCTCCCCATCAGCCAGAGGTCGAGCCATATTATCTGTGCTGGAAAAGATACTCCTAAATTCTGCAGAGTCGTGAAAAAGAATCCATTCAACCCAAATCCCTAAGAATTTGTTCCGAGATCCCGACGCATCAGCTGCGAGCTCCTCCATTCGATATGTGTCCATCAATTCTTTGAACCAATCAAGTAGAGATGGAGCCCGGCTTGATTTCCAGAACCTCGGGATCACAGCACGAGCAGCCGAGATGCAAAAGCGGAGAATATCCCTCTTCTGTAGCCCAATAGGACCTGGAAAAATGGATAACATTGCCGATTCTGGGCAGCATTCGGCTTCTTTACCTGTTATCCGGGCGTATGCATTGAAAAACTCAGACCAGAACCGCCGGATTTCCCCACAACTCCACCAAATGTGTATCATTGTACCCTTCTCTTCCCCACAGCGCCAGCAGGTATCAGGGGTTCCAGGGAACATGTTCCGGAGTGTCGTCGGGCACAAGTACCATCTAGTGAGCAGCTTATAGCTTCTTTCTTGTGCAGAACAAGCGCTAGCTAGTGAGTGAGTAAATATAAAGCATTTCTGCCAATTAGCTTCTGAAATGCTACACCCCAATTCCCTCTCCCAAGCACGTTGGAAGTAAAGGGTGCCCTGCTCTCTCATGGACCCTAAGGCCTGGTATAGAAATGATATTTTGCGCCTCGGTGGAGCCTCCAGTTGGAATAACCTCTCCAATACGTTGGGCGTCAATCTTACCCTGCAAGAGTGGTCAGCTGAATATAAGTATGCTCTGTATTGGAGAAATTCGAATCACTTAAGAGGTCTCGTAGGTTCTTTGAGTTGTAGCTCTGCCATCGGGGGCAAACCACCACTGGACAGAGTCTGTCCTACTCGGGTGTCATCCACAATCCGCCAACATAAAAATCTCTGCCTGTCAAATCTGGGTGGGAAAGATGGGTTGGAAAAAAGGGGAGTCAAAGGGCTAAGTCTGTCGTTTAAGCGGAGGGTTTTCGTCACTATTATTTATTATTATTTATTCATTTATATAGCGCTATTAATTCCATAGCACTTTACATACATCAGTAATGCTGTCTCTCTCTTGGAGCTCACAATCTAAACATCCTATCAGTATGTCTTCACTAGGTGCCATACCTTCAAGGTGTTTCTGGTCATGTCTGTCAAAGGTACTAGGTCTGTGGAGTCTTTAGGGGAAATCCAAAGCAGGTGTTTCAGCGGAATCCCCAAACCCTCTTGCTCCACCCCTACCCATTTCTTGGAGGACACATGATAATGCCAATCTAGAGCTCTAACAAGAGAGGAAGCCTCAAAGTACGCTCGTATGTTGGGTAGTCCAACCCCTCCTCTGGTCTCGGGCAAGGATAGGATATTCATTCGCAATCTGGACCTCTTGCCCCCCAGACAAATCTAAGGATCATAGATTGCATTTTGGAGAGGAAACCTCTATCCAATAGAACAGGAACTGTCTGAAAAGTATATAAGAGTCGGGGCAAGACATCCATCTTGACTACGTTTATTCTCCCGAACCAGGATAGCTTTAATTGTCTATAGGAGGTAAATGCCGATTCCGCGTTAGTCAAAAGGGGTTGATAATTTAAATTGAATATTTGTTTAAGATCTTTTGGTATAAGGACTCCCAAGTACTTAATGGCTTCTACTTTCCATTTAAATGGGAACTGTTTAGATAGATGAGAAACCAATTCTCCAGGCAAAGAAATATTGAGTGCCTCGGTTTTGGAGCAATTCACTTTAAAGTTGCTCAATTGTCCGAACCGTTCAAACTCCATTAAGACCGAAGGGATGGAGACCAGGGGCTGGGAGATGTAAAGTAGCAGGTCATCTGCAAATAAGGCTAATTTGTGATGACTCTGTCCAGCTTGACCCCATGGACGCATTCATTGGACCTAAGTGCAAAATATTTAACTATTATAGTGTCAATTCAAAAGTCACCAAGAACACAATCAGTCATTTTTTCACAATTGCCCGTCAATAGTTTGAATTTGATATAAAGAAACATAGTCTTGTAACATCTCAAATGAAAGCTGTTACCGTTCTGAGTAAAATGATGCCTCTCCCACTTCATTATCTTATTTCTAGCCTGAGATAAAAAAATTTAAAGTCGTACCAGGCCAAAATTCACCCTTTTTTTAAACTTTAAAAATCTGTAAAAAATTAACTGATGAAGAAAAAAATTCCAAACTTTTAATTTGTAATTAACTAAAGTAGTACTTCATAAAGGAAAAAAAAAAAAAAAATCTAAAGACGTCAGGTAAAAAAAAATATTCATATTTAGATCACTTGATATGGAATGACCCATTGACGCTCTTACTAGTAAAATATGTTAAAATATGATCCCATTGCGATCCCAACTTGAAATTTGGTACAGATGTGGCTAAGAGCATAGCAGACACATGGGCAGTTTTTGAAATATTTAAAGCGCGCCGATTTTTTGGAAATGCGTTTTAAAGTTTTGCGCTTGCGATCACATGGGTAAAATATTAACAAATATCCTCTTGTGACATATCTGATGAAAGCCTGGACAGTTCTGAGTAGATTGGTGTTTATTTTGTTTCTCTATCTTATTTCTAGCCCGAGATATGATAGAAAATGTAAAGCCGTACCAGGCCAAAATTCGCACTTTTTTAAAACTTTAAAAATCTGTAAAAAATTAACAGATAAAGAAAAAAATTCAAAACTTTTTTTTTGTAATTAGATAAAGTTGTTCTTCAGATAGAAAAATTTTTTTAAAAATCTGAGGACGTCAGGGAAAAAAAATATTCATTTTTGGATCACTTGACATGGAATGACCCTAGCGGCTAAGTTCGGGGTTCCATTATCAGCAGCAAAAACGGTAGGACCCACAACGACACTCTCGTTTTTGGGTATCGAGATAGACACGGTTGCCATGGTTTTTCGCCTACCAGCAGATAAGGTCCGGAAGGTATCAGCCCTAATTGATGGCTTCCTAACCGTGCACAAGGTGACACTCGCCCAGAT
Source organism: Allobates femoralis (assembly GCA_033576535.1). Taxonomy (NCBI): domain Eukaryota; kingdom Metazoa; phylum Chordata; class Amphibia; order Anura; family Aromobatidae; genus Allobates; species Allobates femoralis. The sequence continues at coordinate 266,399,715 of JARQOC010000001.1, read as the reverse complement.
GCAGTCCCTACTGGGGTCTCTAGCCTTCACTTGTAAGGTCATGCCCATGGGGCGGGCATTCTCACGCAGATTATGCCTAGCTACAAGGGGCATACAGGCTTCACACCACAGGATACGCATCACCAGGCCCTTGAAAGATGACCTAAGAGTGTGGAAAGATTTCTTAGCAGTCTACAATGGTCGCACTTGTTTCCAAGAGCCAGAGGTATCCAGTTCAGATATTTCACTTCTCTCAGACGCAGCCGGTAGTTACGGTTTCGGGGTCTTCCTGAGTACATCCTGGTGCGCCGGCAGCTGGCCGGACACCTGGGGCCCGGCGGGTTGGATGAAGAACCTCACCCTGCTGGAACTCTTCCCCATAGTGGCAGCCACAGCTCTGTGGGCGGAGCAACTCGCCAACAAACGCATTTGCTTCTGGACGGACAACATCAGCGTGGTGCATGCCATCAACCGCTTGGCATCGTCATCACCGCCAGTCATCAAACTGATTCGCTACCTAGTACTCAGGTGCCTCGAATACAACATTTGGTTTAGGGCACGACACGTCCCTGGGGTGGATAACAGAATTGCTGATGCCTTGTCACGTTTTGATTTTCAGACATTTCGAGCATTGCACCCGAAAGCAGACAGAAGGGGCACGGAGTGCCCGAAACTAATGTGGAAGCTCTTGGAGAACGACTGATGCCACTGGTCCAAGCGTCACTAGCTCCAGCCACCTGGCGCTCCTATGGTAAGGCTTGGAAAGAATGGTCTGACCTAGTGCCGGCGATGCCGCAGCAGGTAACACATGCCTTTTTATGCCAAACGATTGGCCACTATTTAGCAAACCTGCACGCCAGCGGCGTCTCCGGCAACGTCGCGCAGTAGCGTCTGGCGGGATTGGCTTTTCACTTTCGGTTACGGGGTTGGCCTGACGTCACTAAGAGGTTCCTTTTCACGCAAGCCATAAAAGGTTGGAAGAGGAAGCGGGTAAGCCTCGAAAGCAGAAGGCCTATATCTTTCTCTCTGCTGTCCAAAATGATAGACTGTCTATCCAACAACTGCCCCACGGCACACGAGGTTTTGCTTTTTGCGGCTGCTTTTGCACTTGCTTTCTTCGGTGCGCTTCGGGTAAGCGAGCTTGTCACCAGATCGGCAGAGCGCCCCGGCGGGCTGCAGCGCGACGACGTCATCGTTTGCAACGGGGGGGTCAGAGTGCGCATCAGGCGATCCAAAACAGACAAGTTGGGCCGGGGTATCTGGTTTCCCATATTCCCGTCCCCCGGACCACTATGCCCCATCAAGGCCCTACGCCGATACTGGGACTCCCGAACCCCACAAATTCAATTTTTCGAGCACGCAGATGGTTCCCCACTCACCATCGGCCAATTCACAGCCAAGCTAAAAGCCTCCCTCGCAGGTGTAGGGCTGCAGCCCAAAGACTATGGCACTCACTCCTTTCGCATAGGAGCAGCAACCGAGGCCGCCAGGGCCGGCCTCACAAATCAAGAAATAAAAAGGGTAGGGCGCTGGAAGTCGGATGCCTTCTTCCGCTACATAAGGCCAGATTTAATTTAAATGCGGGATCACCACCCAACCACAACCCCCCCCCCCTTCCCCCCGTTACCCAGGAAAGAATGGCTCTCCTTGCATGGTGGAACCGGGTCACAATACGTTACAACAGGCTTTTGCCTACCGGACCCCGGCAAGACATTGTAAACCTGGCACAGTTTGATTCGCTATATTAAAAAAAAAAAAAAAAAAAAAAAAAAAAGAGATAAATAAATATATATACATATTTACAATACATTCAGATATATATACATAGGCAAGCATGCGGGCATAGAGTGTGTCAGCCGGATTATGTGTTTTACACGGCATACCGCGAGCAGTGGATAGCGAGCGCAGCGCACAAAATCTTGGGAAGGGGCACGATGACAGGGATGTTGTCGGAGGGACGATTGCTAATGACCTTTCTCTTTTAGATCCGCCCAGACCCAGCGTCTGGATCTTGGGCCATTCGCAGATATATTGGGCAGCATTGCGAGCAGAAGCCAGGAGACCGGGTGGCGGAGACCTTGGATTCCGGGATATAGCCGTAAATTGGAGAGGCAAGCGGGGGCTACCGTGGGCACAGGTCCTGCCTGAGGCAGTGGCCATAGCGCGGCTAGAAGCGGGCCCCATCATTCTAGTTATACATGCAGGTGGGAACGACTTAGTGTCAGTCAGAATCCCCGAGCTCCTCGCAATAATGCAAGTAGACCTGGAGAGGCTCGGGGGCTTCTTCAACAAATTGTTGATAGTTTGGTCAAACATGCTCCCCAGGGCTAGCTGGCCAGGGGCAAGGAATGTGATGGCGGTGGAGAAGGCTAGAAGGTACGTGAACTCACGTATGGCCAGGTTTGTGTCAGTCAGAAGGGGAATAGTGGTCGGGCACGACATTTTGGAAGCCGACATCCACCGGTTTCTGCTAGAGGACGGGTTTAGCCTAAATGAGATAGGCCTCGACATATTTCTGTCAGATATCCAGGATGGAGTGGAGCAGGCTATCAGATGCATGAGTGAGGGTCGCAGCTCGGGCGACAGCCCTCGCCACTCCGTGGCCGGTGGAAGAGGGAGTTGGTGAAAGTCTACCTGCCAAGGACGGCCGAGGCATTCGGGCTTTCTCCCCTCAGGTGTAAGGCAGTTAAGGCCTTGTTGTGAGCTGCGGCCATATATAATATCCAACCCCCTTTTATGCAATAAATGAGTGGTGTTACGTTTATGCCCTCAATAAAGAAGTATTCAAAGATATACATTGGTGTGGTCTCAATCATTGCGCGGCGGGTAGAACCGGTGGTCGGGGTCTTGACAGTCTGTAAGGCACCTCGGCTGATGCCGATGCCTCTGACTGGCAAGCCCAGCTAAGGTTATGCATCGCTACTCCTCGCCGTGGAATGTTTTAGCTTTCCCCTCCTGTCGCTCTCCTCTCTCCCCCCCTCTTTTTCCCCTCTGAGCCACATTCCTAGTGCCTTCAGCCCGCCCCCAGGCTACATATTGCAACCCCCAGGGCACATCCTGTCTCTTACCATTCTGCTCTCAGAGTGAACATCATCGCCCGCCCTCCCTCCCTATAAGTAGGATGTTTTACAGGTCAAGTCGCAGCCGGTGGAAGAGGGAGTTGGTGAAAGTCTACCTGCCAAGGACGGCCGAGGCATTCGGGCTTTCTCCCCTCAGGTGTAAGGCAGTTAAGGCCTTGTTGTGAGCTGCGGCCATATATAATATCCAACCCCCTTTTATGCAATAAATGAGTGGTGTTACGTTTATGCCCTCAATAAAGAAGTATTCAAAGATATACATTGGTGTGGTCTCAATCATTGCGCGGCGGGGAGAACCGGTGGTCGGGGTCTTGACAGTCTTTTCTATGTGCATGTGATGGCACTGACATACTTGTGAACATCTTTTATTCTGTTTCTGTAAACTAAAATGTCCACTATTATGTTAATTTTTTACAGGATAAATATAAGTTTGTATGAACCAGATTTATTTTTACCGATTGAAAAAATTTACTAGCGGGGGAAGGAGGGGTGCCGTTTTGCAGTTTACTTCAGGCAGCAGAGAGGCTAGGTTCACCCCTGGTTTGAGGATCTCATCCCGGTACCTAAAGGCAGTCAGGGCACCTCTGGCCAGCACTGCTAAATGGGTCATGCTGGAGGATGCTGACGGCAGCAGAACATTCTCCACAGCCTCTCCACTCTTACACTGAACACATGTGACAGGTGTGAGAGATCAGCGAACTTTTCCCGAACATGTTCATCAGTTTCAAACTCAGCATGAACATAGTAGATTTGGTTCGGGATCGGAAAGACGAGCAATTTCACATTTAAAAAAAAAAATGTTGAACACAGCTTTGTTTGTTAAGTGATTGAATAAAAAAAATATTACTGCGTTTAAGGAATGCTTTTTTTCTACCTTCCAACTGTGAAATCCCCAAGACATTTGGAACAAAGCTCTACATGTACCTCTTCATCCACTGTTTCTGCCTCCTCCACCTCCTCTAGGACCTCTGTATGCACCCTTGACCTCTCACTTAGGCCTGTTTCACATTTGCGTTTGTTACGCAGCATATGGAAAGGCCGGCAAACGCATGCGTACCGCGTCCCTATGTTTAACATGAGGACACAAGGTACCTGCATTTGCCTGTGTTTGGCTGCTTTGCGTTCGGATGCGCATAATCTCCGCGTCATCCAAACGCAGCATGTTGGGTTTTTGTGCGTCGTTGGTGCCTTTGTTCTTCCACAAGCAGCCGGACGCGTATAAACAATGAATGTAGCCCAATGAGTACGCACTACCATCGACAGGGCAGCACAAGGAACGCAGCGTATGTGTCGTAATCCACCTCTCCTCCCAGTCTGTATCTGGCATTTTGGATTTCTCTCTGTCTCTCTCTGTTTTTGTCTCTCTCTGTCTCTGTGTCTCTCTGTTCCTGGCCACTTCATAACGCTTTCCAGTAGTCGGCAATACATTCCTATGGGCAAAATTCTGTGTACGCATGTAGACAAATCACTCTGCGTTCACAGAATTATGTCTGTATTTTAGCAAGCGTTTCCGCATACGCATCATACGCATCATTCTAATGTAAAAGTAGCCTTAATGTTCAAACAGTTCAGACAGAATCACCCCCCACCTCCATACTGCACTACGAGGGCTCACTACCATCAGGCTGTCTTGATATGAAAATGCATTTGAAATTTGAGTCACACAGCTGGAGAGCTGGTTACAGCTATGCAGGCAATGTTTCAGCAATGGCTATCTCCACTAAATTTGGAGCCAGGAAAGGCCTTGTGCGATTATGGTGCGAACCTGGTGTGGCCCTACGCCAGGGCAAACTTACATACCTAAGATGGCTCATGTCCTCAACCTGGTTGTCCAGCAATTCCTACACACCTATTATACCCATTATAGTGGCGGCTCCTGCACATCACTGTGCGCTCATCATAACTGTGATGTACCATTACTGTAGTTTGCATTAAAGGGATTCTTTGGTGAAAACAAGTTATCAGCGATCTGTAGGTTAGGAAGGTGATAACTTATTTATTGGTAGAATCCGCACCGTCAGAAGAATGTGGCACTTTGAGCATTTGGTGAGATTTTTACCTCAGTATTTGTAAGACAAAACCAGGAGTGGAGCAAGGTATCTGAGGTATCTTTTTATACATTTCTCACTCCCTCCTTGTTTGGCCTTAGGGCCACGTCACACACACAGATATCTGGGCAGATATTGTTTGCAGATTTCTGGTTGTAGTGAAATCATGGACAGATTGTCCCATTTGGTGGCCGTGTACAAATGGATCAATGTGTCCATGATTTCACTTCAACCAGAGATCTGCGAACAATATCTGCCCAGATATCTGTGTGTGTGACGTGGCCCTTACAAACACAGAGGTGAAGATCTCACCAAATGCCAACTCACTTTCTTTGGAGAACCTCTGTAACTGCATCTCTGCTGCTTTGTCACAGGACAGGAAGGGGTTAAACATCCAAGTATTTAGTAACTATTGTAAATATATTTTCCCATTATTGATATCGGAAAAAAACACAAATGACCGACCACAATCCACTCTACCAAGACCAATAATAACACACAGAAGGGAGAAAAACCACCACACCATGACCATATCACATATTACCACCACACAGTGCCCAAATAATGCCACATACAAGGCACAAATACTGCTACACCATGACCAAAGCACATAATATCACCACACAGTGATCAAATGCTACCACATACAAGGTATAAATACTGCCACACCGTGAGACCACATACTCACCAGTGATGTCTCTATGTGAAGTCCTTCATCTTCAGTTTCCTTCTTCACCTTCAATATCAATAGCCTAAAATATCAAGAAGCATTAACTGCCTCTTATATCCAAATCATAAAAGGGGTCAAATTCTGCAGCAGGATGGTGCTCCATCTCATACATTCACCTCTACAACAAAGTTCCTCCAAGCAAAAAAGATCAAGGTGCTCAAGGGCTGGCCAGCCCAGTCACCAGACATGAACATCATTGAGCATGTTTGGGGTTGGATGAAAGAGGAAGCTTGGAAGACAAAACCAAAGAATCTAGATGAACTCTGGGAGGCATGTAAGACTGCATTCTTTGCTATTCCTGATGACTTCATTAATAAATTGTATGAATCATTGTTGAACCGCATGGATGCAGTCCTTCAAGCTCACAGAAGTCACACAAAACATTAAATATGACTCTAATAGCACCACAACGTTATTCACCAATGTTATGCAACATATATTTGTATTTTAAGTTAATTTTTTGTTTGAAAACACAACTCTTTCTGTGGGCAACAAAACTTTTGCCTTGCAAAATCAGACCATCCTGTGTTCATTAAATTAAATGATCAATATTTCAGCATTGATGCCAATTTATTTTCTTAACCTAAACCACATTTTGGAGGGTTTCATCTTTCAAAAGAGTAATTTATACAACGAATGGATGAATTTAAAGGGAACCAACCACCTCAGATGACGACTATAAGCTGTTAATACATGTCCCTGCACCCTACCTACACCATTCCACCTATGTTTTTCTTAAGAATATTGATAAATGTAAACCGAAATATACACTTTATAAAATTACATGCCTGTGTACTTCTGGGCGTCTCCTTCTGTGTCAGTTACTAGAGGGCTGTGTCTCCAGCAGCATGACTGGCTTCTCTAGCCCTCCCTCTTACTTTGCAGGACATCACTGAAGGGAGTGATATTATCTATCAGTGGGCGGGCACGCAAGGCAGCTCCCGTCCCTTCATGTGAAGTCCTGCAAAGTAAGAGGGAGGGCTAGAGAAGCCAGTCATGCTGCTGGAGACACAGCCCTCTAGTAACTGACCCAGAAGGAGACGCCCAGAAGTACACAGGCATGTAATTTTATAAAGTGTATATTTCGGTTTACATTTATCAATATTCTTAAGAAAAACATAGGTGGAATGGTGTAGGTAGGGTGCAGGGACATGTATTAACAGCTTATAGTTGTCATCTGAGGTGGTTGGTTCCCTTTAACATCAGGCTATAAGCTTTTATTGACATAGCATGGATAAGCGACATAACTTCTGTCAGGGAGTGTATGATCCTCATTCTGGCCCCTTTATTTAATCATGTCCTAGGTCCCTATGTTCCTCCATCCTGGGCCCCTATGTTTCTGTATTCTGGCCCCCATATAGTAATAATGTCTCCCATCTTGGCCCCCTTTATTTAATAATGTCCAACATCCTAGGTGCCTATGTTCTTCCATCTAGGGCCCCTATGTTCCTCCATCCTAGGTCCCCAGACTGACATGAAAACATCTCCAGCCATCTAGATAGATTACAACGAAGACACATCTAAATTCTCACATTTCCAGTCCTGGCGTACCTATTCCCAAACTGGACAAACTCCTCATCCTACTGATGCCCCAATACTGAGCCGCTGCCGTATGTGACCCTATTTCTGCACCTGCTGTGTGACACAAAAACAACGTTCCTCTTACTGCCCTATACAACAATGCCACCACTGTGCCCCCACATAGTACCATCACTGTGCCCCCATATAACAATGCCACCACTGTGCCCCCCACATAATAATGTCACCACTGTGCTTCCACATAAATAATGCCCCCACTGTGCCCCCACATAATGTCACTACTGTTTACCCACATAATGTTACCACTGTGCCCCCACATAGTAATGTAATCACTGTGCCCCTACATAATACCACCACTGTGCACCCACTTAATACCACCACAGTGCCCCCACAAAATAATGCCACCACTGTGCCCCCACATAATGCCACCACTGTGCTCCCACATAATGCCACCACTGTGCCCCCACATAAATAATGCCACCACTGTGGCCCCACATAAATAATGTCACCACAGTGTCCTCACATGTTACCACTGTGCCCCCACATAATAATGTCACCACTGTGACTCCACATAATACCACCACTGTGCCCCCACATAATACCACCACTGTGCCCCCACAAAATAATGCCACCACTGTGCCCCCATATAATGCCACCATCACTGTGCCCCCACATAATGCCATCACTGTGCCCCCACATAATAATGTCACCACTGTGCCCCCACATAATGTCACCACTGTGCCCCCCACATAATAATGCCACCACTGTGCAAATGTTACATATCCTGAGGCCCTTATATGTATATATGTTCCCATCCTGAGTCCTTCTTGGTATACATGTCCCTTATATTGGTATATGTGTCCCCCATCCTGGTATATATATGTCCTCTATACTGGTGTGGCGCCCCACGTAGTCAGGCGTCACAGAGGGGTATTGCACCCGTAAAAGAGGTGTAATTTCCCCAGCTGCAAGTAGACCCTAGGTTGGTGAGTGGGACTCATTCCTGCACTCAGGGTCGGCGTTAGGGGGGGGCAGCCTAGGCATTTGCCTAGGGCCCCCAAGTTTCAGATGGCCCCCAGACCCGGCCGGATTATAGCCGGCGGGGCTTGCAGCGCTCTGCACCGCGCTCCGGCTTCATCTGGCTTCTTCCTGGTGACCGGCGCCGGGCGCAGCCGCAGGCAGTGACGTCACATTGCCTGTGCGCCAGACAGAGGAGGAAGCAGGAAGAAGTTGGAGCGCGGTGCAGAGCAGCGAACAGCGGCAGCCGGCAGGAATAAGTAAGTATAATGATGCATCATGCATCATAATCTGTATTCCTTTACAGGTGTGCGGGGGGGGCCCTGTATACACCACCACTCGGGCCCTGTATACACCACCACTGGGGTTGCCTGTATACACCACCACTGGGGCTGCCTGTATACACCACCACTGGGGCTGCCTGTATACACCACCACTGGGGCCCTGTATACACCACCACTGGGGCCCTGTATACTCCACCACTGGGGCCCTGTATACACCACCAATGGGGCTGCCTGTATACACCACCACTGGGGCTGCCTGTATACACCACCACTGGGGCTGCCTGTATACACCACCACTGGGGCCCTGTATACACCACCACTGGGGCCCTGTATACACCACCACTGGGGCCCTGTATACACCACTACTGGGGCTGCCTGTATACACCACCACTGGGGCTGCCTGTATACACCACCACTGGGGCTGCCTGTATACACCACCACTGGGGCCCTGTATACACCACCACTGGGGCCCTGTATACACCACCACTGGGGCCCTGTATACACCACCACTGGGGCCCTGTATACCACCACTGGGGCTGCTTGTATATTATAGGATGCTGTGCGTGTGTGTATGTGTGTGTCATGTATGTGGGGCGTGCTGCTGGCCTGTATATACTATATTGAGGGTGCTGCTGACCATCATGTAGATAAATGCTGCCTGTATAGGATGCTGTGTGTGTATGTATGTGTGTGTGTGTGTGTGTGTGTGTGTCATGTATGTCATATCATATGGGGATGCTCTGTGTCTCATGTATGTGGGGCATGCTGCTGGCCTATAGTATATTGAGGGTGCTGACGTGCTGTAAATAGTATATGGGGGGCTGTATTTTATATATATTAGTTCTGTATATTGTTTATGGGGTGCTGTATGTTGTACATGGGTGCTCAGCTGTCATGTATATGGGGGATGCTGCTGTATGTTGTATATGGGCCAGGTGCTGTCATGTATATGGGGGCTTAGGCTGTATATATTATATGGGTGTGCTGTCAAGTATGGTGGGGCTGCTGTATATAGTATATGGGGTTGCTGTGTATAGTATGTGTGGGTGCTGTATATAGTATGTGGGTGCTATATATAGCATATGGGAGAGCTGTGTATTGTATATGGGGGTGCTATATTCTATATAGGGCACTGTATATAGTATTGCACTGATAAAATTTGATATGTAACCTGAAATTTGGCTATGATCCCAGTCCATATATACACGCTTTCTTTGTCTTTTTCCTTTAAGGAGATCCCGAGTCACGATCGCAACACGTGACCGCTACCCAGTCGGAAGACGGAAGGGAAGACACCTCTGTCGGCGAAAATTGCTCCTGCCCCGGGCCCTCCTTGAGTCCTGCTTGTTGCCATACACTGGGGTTGTGCAGAGGTGCACAGTGACAACCCCAATAGGTGAGTGGCCATTTGGCCCAATACTTACCCCCCAATTGCGCCCCTTCTCTTTGTGTTTTAGTATAGTAGTTATATTCTTGTATATAGGGCTCCTGTATACAAGAATATAACTACTATACTCAACTGACCTTATGTACAAGAATATAACTACTATAATACTGCTCCTATGTACAAGAATATATCTACTATAATACTACTCCTATATACAAGAATATAACTACTATAATACTGCCCCTATATTCAAGAATATAACTACTATAATACTGCTCCTATATACAAGAATATAATTACTATAATACTGCCCCTATATTCAAGAATATATCTCCTATAATACTGCTCCTATATACAAGAATATAACTACTATAATACGACCAAAGGGGCGGCAAATTTTTTGACCGCCCCGGGCGCCACAAACAGTTGGGGCCCCAATCTCGCCCAGGGCCCCACTTGGTCTAAAACCGGCCCTGCCTGCACTCCCACATTAGCTGAGCAGTGGGAGGTTACCAGAGAGGGAGATATATTCGCCTCCAGGAGGGATCAAAAGCGGTTAGTTGTAGGAGGAGAGGAGTCGGGACAGCTGGAAAGAGTGTGGAACGAGGCAGAAGGGTTACCCGGACGGCTTCAAGCCGATCCAGAGGGTAGGAGAAAGAGGGTCTTGAGGAGATCCTGAAAGAGGGTGCCCGACGAGCGGAGTCGAGGCCCTAGAGAGGAAGGGAGAACCACAGTGTGGAGCAACCATACTCCAGGGGATTCTCCAGTCCACCACGGGAACGCCGGGCCCGAGGATCCGGCCAAGGTTTAGTTTTGCAGTCGGTAACCGGCTGTTGTGGTCTGTATATTGCCACAGCACCCTGCCAGACGGAGTAGTCTGCCTGCTTGCTTACCACGAGGGAGAGGACCCCCAATACTACCTACACGGAGCCATTGGGTATAGACTCATCCTAGGCGGGGAAGAAAGGAAACGGGTTTGTTAACTCAGGTACACCACGGGTTCCACCATACCACCTGGGATCCACTTGCAGCCACCCATTGAGCCACCTGTTATTCTAACATCAGATGCTGAACTGTGGATTTTGTATGTTCCTGCTAAAGGCTTACAGTAAAGTACCCGGGAGAAAGTGACTTTGCCTGTGTGTGGTTTTCTCCATCATATATATATGATGGAAAAAGATATGGCAGAACTAAATACACTTAAAACCGGGGGCAAAAAAATCCCACTGAGGTTGTGTCCAATCCGATATACAACTGTTAAGAGGAGACTTTGTGCAGCAGGCCTTCATGGTAAAATAGCTGCTAGGAAACCACTGCTAAGGAGATTCAACAAGCAGAAGAGACTTGTTTGGGCAAAAGAACTCAAGGAATGGACAGTAGACCAGTGGAAATCTGTGCTTTGGTCTGATGAGTCCAAATTTGAGATCTTTGGTTCCAACTACCGTGTCTTTATACGACAAAGAAAAGGTGAATGGATGGACTCTACATGCCTAGTTCCCACCGTGAAGCATGGAGGAGGAGGTGTGATGGTGTGGGGGTGCTTTGCTGGTGACACTGTTGGGGATTTATTCAAAATTGAAGGCATACTGAACCAGCATGGCTACCACAGCATTTATTTTTCAACAGGAGAATGACCCCAAACACACCTCCAGGCTGTGTCAGGGCTATTTGAAAAAGAAGGAGAGTGATGGGGTGCTACACCAGATGACCTGGCCTCCACAGTCACCAGACCAGAACCCAATCGAGATGGTTTGGGGTGAGCTGGACCGCAGAGTGACGGCAAAAGGGCCAACAAGTGCTAAGCATCTCTGGGAACTCCTTCAAGACTGTTGGAAGACCATTTCCAGTGACTACCTCTTGAAGCTCATCAAGAGAATGCCAAGAGTGAGCAAAGCAGTAATCAAAGCAAAAGGTGGCTACTTTGAGGAACCTAGATATAAGACATATTTTCAGTTGTTTCACACTTTTTTGTTAAGTAGTATATAATTCCACATTATTATTGCCTTCAGTGTGAATCTACAATTTTCGTAGTCATGAAAATACAAAAAACTCTTTGAATGAGAAGGTGTGTGCAAACTTTTGGTCTGTACTGTACTGTATATATATATATATATATATATATATATATATATATCTGTGTGTGAAAAAATCTGTGTGTGAAAAAATAGGAACAGCACAGCAATACCTTAAAATGGTGCACGCTTTCTCAGGCAGCCCTATGTCCTTTTTGCAATAGTATAGAAAAAAAGGAAAAAACAGCAGTAGTTGTAATGTGGGGTCCTTTGTTGCCTAATGGCGTGGCAACATTTCGGATGTAAGGCTACCTTCACATTTGCGGACCCCTCCGCAGCGTTCTGCGGAGGGGATCTGCAATGTGACCGCAGCACCGCAAGCTCCTATGTTTATAATGGGAGCGCACGGTGCTGCGCTTGACTGCGCATGACCGTGCGCACCCATTCACAGCCATATGTGATCTTTGCGCAGGCGGATGCCTGCACACAAATCACACAGTCTTGTCCGCACCAGGGACGCGACGTGTTGCATTTCTGGTGCGGACAAGAGTGTGTGATTTGAGTGCAGGCATCCGCCTGCGCACAGATCACATATGGCAGTGAATGGGTGCACACGGTCATGTGCAGCACTGTGTGCTCCCATTATAAACATAGGGGCTTGCGGTGTTACGGTCACATTGCGGTTCCCCTCCGCAGAACGCTGCAGATGGGAACGCAAATGTGAAGGTACGCTAACAATCCTTCTTTTGTACTATATATATATATATATATATATATATATATACTAGCTGTGAGCCCGATTCTAAAGAATCGGGTAGTCTAGAATGCATATATAGTTTATTTACTAATATTTAGGGGAGTGCGGTGAAATTAATTGTGTGTATACAGGTGGCTCAGTGGTTAGCACTGTATATGGTGGCTCAGTGGTTAGCACTGTATATGGCGGCTCAGTGGGTAGCACTGTATATGGTGGCTCAGTGGTTAGCACTGTATACGGTGGCTCAGTGGTTAGCACTGTATACGGTGGCTCAGTGGTTAGCATTGTATATGGAGGCTCAGTGGTTAGCACTGTATATGGAGGCTCAGTGGTTAGCACTGTATATGGTTGCTCAGTGGTTAGCGCTGTATATGGTGGCTCAGTGGTTAGCACTGTATATGGAGGCTCAGTGGTTAGCGCTGTATACGGTGGCTCAGTGGTTAGCACTGTATGGTGGCTCAGTGGTTAGCACTGTATATGGTGGCTCAGTGGTTAGCACTGTATATGGTGGCTCAGTGGTTAGCACTGTATGGTGGCTCAGTGGTTAGCACTGTATATGGTGGCTCAGTGGTTAGCACTGTATATGGTGGCTCAGTGGTTAGCATTGTATATGGTGGCTCAGTGGTTAGCAGTGTATACGGTGGCTCAGTGGTTAGCACTGTATACGGTGGCTCAGTGGTTAGCACTTTAGCACTGCACGGTGGCTCAGTGGTTAGCACTTTAGCACTGCGCGGTGGCTCAGTGGTTAGTAGTGCGCGGTGGCTCAGTGGTTAGCAGTGAGTGGGGTGGGCAGAGTGGGCAGTGCAGTGCGGCGGGCAGAGTGGTCAGCAGAGGACAGAGGCACTCTGCCTGTCATACTTACCAGCGGGTCATCGTCTTCCCCGCCACGGCATTTTCACTCCGCCGTCGCCAGCATGTTGGCTCCACTCATGCAGAGCATTGCTCCTGTGCAGGCTCCTCTCTGCTGAGTATTGCTCCTGTGCAGCCTCCTCTCTGCAGAGCATTGCTCCTGTGCAGCCTCCTCTCTGCAGAGCATTGCTCCTGTGTAGCCTCCTCTCTGCAGAGCAATGCTCCTGTGCAGCCTCCTCTCTGCAGAGCATTGCTCCTGTGCAGCCTCCTCTCTGCAGAGCATTGCTCCTGTGCAGCCTCCTCTCTGCAGAGCAATGCTCCTGTGCAGCCTCCTCTCTGCAGAACATTGCTCCTGTGCAGCCTCCTCTCTGCAGAGCAATGCTCCTGTGCAGCCTCCTCTCTGCAGAACATTGCTCCTGTGCAGCCTCCTCTCTGCAGAGCAATGCTCCTGTGCAGCCTCCTCTCTGCAGAGCATTGCTCCTGTGCAGCCTCCTCTCTGCAGAGCATTGCTCCTGTGTAGCCTCCTCTCTGCAGAGCAATGCTCCTGTGCAGCCTCCTCTCTGCAGAGCATTGCTCCTGTGTAGCCTCCTCTCTGCAGAGCATTGCTCCTGTGCAGCCTCCTCTCTGCAGAGCATTGCTCCTGTGCAGCCTCCTCTCTGCAGAACATTGGTGCTGTGCAGCCTCCCCTCTGCAGAGCATTGCTCCTGTGCAGCCTCTTCTCTGCAGAGCATTGGTCCTGTGCAGCCTCCTCTCGGCAGAGCAATGCTCCTGTGCAGCCTCCTCTCTGCAGAGCATTGCTCCTGTGCAGCCTCCCCTCTGCAGAGCATTGCTCCTGTGCAGCCTCCTTTCTGCAGAGCAATGCTCCTGTGCAGCCTCCTCTCTGCAGAGCATTGCTCCTGTGCAGCCTCCTCCCTGCAGAGCATCGCTCCTGTGCAGCCTCCTCCCTGCAGAGCATCGCTCCTGTGCAGCCTCCTCTCTGCAGAGCATTGCTCCTGTGCAGCCTCCTCTCTGCAGAGCATTGCTCCTGTGTAGCCTCCTCTCTGCAGAGCAATGCTCCTGTGCAGCCTCCTCTCTGCAGAGCATTGCTCCTGTGCAGCCTCCACTCTGCAGAGCATTGCTCCTGTGCAGCCTCCTCTCTGCAGAGCATTGCTCCTGTGTAGCCTCCTCTCTGCAGAGCAATGCTCCTGTGCAGCCTCCTCTCTGCAGAACATTGCTCCTGTGCAGCCTCCTCTCTGCAGAGCATTGCTCCTGGGCAGCCTCCTCTCTGCAGAGCATTGCTCCTGTGCAGCCTCATCTCTGCAGAGCATTGCTCCTGTGTAGCCTCCTCTCTGCAGAGCAATGCTCCTGTGCAGCCTCCTCTCTGCAGAACATTGCTCCTGTGCAGCCTCCTCTCTGAAGAGCAATGCTCCTGTGCAGCCTCCTCTCTGCAGAACATTGCTCTTGTGCAGCCTCCTCTCTGCATAACATTGCTCCTGTGTAGCCTCCTCTCTGCAGAGCAATGCTCCTGTGCAGCCTCCTCTCTGCAGAACATTGCTCCTGTGCAGCCTCCTCTCTGCAGAACATTGCTCCTGAGCAGCCTCATCTCTGCAGAGCATTGCTCCTGTGCAGCCTCCCCTCTGCAGAGCAATGCTCCAGTGCAGCCTGTGCAGCCTGCTCTCTGCAGAGCATTACTCCTGTGCAGCCTCCCCTCTGCAGAGCATTGCTCCTGTGCAGGCTGCTCACTGCAGAGCATTGCTCCTGTGCAGCCTCCTCTCTGCAGAACATTGCTCCTGAGCAGCCTCATCTCTGCAGAGAATTGCTCCTGTGCAGCCTCCCCTCTGCAGAGCAATGCTCCTGTGCAGCCTGTGCAGCCTGCTCTCTGCAGAGCATTACTCCTGTGCAGCCAC
This sequence comes from Allobates femoralis, assembly GCA_033576535.1. NCBI lineage: Eukaryota > Metazoa > Chordata > Amphibia > Anura > Aromobatidae > Allobates > Allobates femoralis. Next base: position 266,384,150 of record JARQOC010000001.1, on the reverse strand, counting down.
CCCTCTGCAGAACATTGCTCCTGTGCAGGCTGCTCACTGCAGAGCGTTGCTCCTGTGCAGCCTCCTCTCACCTGTATCCTGGAGACCAGCTCTTGGGGGCTCAGTCCAGGGTCCTCTGTCAGTTGTATGTTCCCTTGTGATCGCAGGATGTCAGAGGCAGAGAATCAGTGATGAGGACACGTCTGATATGAGACAGCGGCATGATGTCTCCTGTGCTGACTGCAGCAATGAAAGTGCCTGTGATGATGTCACAGTCATGTGATATAGCCCCGCCCATACCAGTGACATCATCTCAGGTCATGAGAGTGAGAGACTGTGCATGGACTCGCAAAGGCATTGCGAGTGTGGCAGGAGAGAGAGAGAGAGAGTCAGCAAGGACTCGCAAAGGCATTGCGAGTGTGGCAGCCACGCATATGACGACGGAAACACTGCTGAATATGACGGAAGTGGCCTTAGGGTAATTATATATTAGATATATATACAGTGCCTTGTGAAAGTATTTGGCCCCCTTGAACTTTTCAACCTTTTGACACATTTCAGGATTCAAAAATAAAGCTATAAATTCTATTTTTTTTTGTGAAGAATCAACGAGTGGAGCAAAATGAATTGCATATTTTACATTTTTTTTAATAATAAACAGAATGACTGCAGCACTCCTTATCTTCAATCTAAATGCCTTTATTGGCCTTCAGGTGTATTTGTATTTGTGTAAAGAAAAAACAAAACAAAACCGTGAGTCTGTGTAATCCTTGTGCTCAAGCCTTACTTTCCCTCACAAACTGCTATCATCTCTACTACCACCCTTACTCTGCATCATCCATAGACTATTATCACCACTGCCCCGGGGACCAGGCTCTGCTCATGGAGAGCCGTTACATCACCGGCTGCCAAACTTCATCCCCGGAGGTTCTGCAGTGGTCACCCAGACCACATACCACGGGTGGCGTCACAACTTTCTCCCCTGTAAATAACCCCCATTACTTGTGGGCTCGGGACACGGTCCGGACCAAGACTATCGTGATACTCCCTGTGATACCCCGGTCCGGTACCAAGTACCCCATCCCATTGGGCTCCACACCAGCATACATCCATTATTAAAAAAGCATCCCTCGACCAGAACTCTGCTGCTAACTACAGATCTGTCTCTAATCTCCCCTTCATCTCTAAACTCCTGGAACGCTTGGTCCAATACCGTATGATCCGCTATCTCTCTGACAAAACTCACCTCTTGACCCTCTACAATCCGGCTTCCGCTCCTTACATTCTACTGAAACTGCCCGCTCTATAGTCTCTAATGATCTACTAACAGCTAAATCTAATGGTCACTACTCCCTACTGATCCTCCTGGATCTCTCTGCTGCATTCGATACTGTGGATCACCAGCTCCTTCTGTCTATGCTCTGCTCTATTGGGGTTAAGGACACTGCTCTCTCCTGGTTCTCCTCCTACCTCTCTGACCTCTCCTTCTCTGTATCTTTCGCCGACTCCTCTTCCTCTCCTCTTCCCCTCACGGTTGGGGTTCCTCAGGGTTCAGTCCTAGGTCCTCTTCTCTTCTCTCTATACACTGCCCCCTTTGGACAAACCATCAGTAGATTTGGTTTTCACTACCATCTCTATGCTGACATCACCCAATTATACACATCTTCTCCTGACATCACCTCCACATTACTACAAAATGCCAGTAATTGTCTGTCTGCTGTCTCTAACATCATGTCTTCTCTCTACCTTAAATTGAATCTATCAAAACTGAACTTCTCTTGTTTCCTCCTTCTCTTAATATTCCGAAACCTAATATTGCCATTTCTGTATGTGGTTCTACCATTACTCCTCAACAGCATGCCCACTGTCTTGGGGTTATATTTGACTCGTATCTCTCCTTTTCTCCCCAAATCCGGTCTCTCGCTCGCTCATGTCACCTACACCTCAAAAATATCTCTAGAATTCGACCTTTTCTTACTGTTGATTCTGCAAAAACTCTAAATGTTGCCCTTATTCATTCTCGCATGGATTACTGCAATTCTCTATTAATAGGTCTCCCTCTCACTAAACTCTCTCCTCTCCAATCCATCCTCAATGCAGCAGCCAGGATCATATTCCTCTCCAACCGCTTCACCGATGCCTCTATCCTAGGGCAGTCATTGCACTGGTTGCCAATCCGCTATAGAGTACAATATAAAATTATCACTCTGGCCCACAAAGCCCTCCACAGTTCTGCTCCGCCCTACATCTCCTCTCTCATCTCTGTCTATCGCCCTACACGTGCCCTCCACTCTGCAAGTGACCTAAGACTGACATTTGCTACAATCCAAACCACCCACTCTCGTCTGCAAGACTTCTCACGAGCTGCACCAATTCTCTGGAACGGATTACCAACAACAATTCAATTAATTCCCAATACCAATAGTTTTAAGCGAGCCTTAAAAACACATCTCTTTAGACTGGCCTATCACCTCGCCTCACTTGTCTAACTATTCCTATCTTCCCTTTTCTAAATCTGGCCTCTTTTGTCATCTGTCTGCACCTGTAGACTGTCTGTCTGTCCCCCATGCATAATATAGCACTTTATCTGTACTTGTACAGATCCCGACCGATGACCGATTCTTGCAGCATTACGTGAATCCGCTAATTATTATATTGATGGCTGGACCATATATGACATCATTTGTTACTGTTACCTTTTGTGCCTCCCTATTTCCTCATAGATTGTAAGCTTGCGAGCAGGATCCTCACTCCTCATGGTTTCTGAATTTTGGTTACTCTGTATTGTCTCATATTGTCTGTACATGTCACTTCCGAATTATAAAGTGCTGCATAATATGTTGGCACTAAATAAATAAAATTATTATTATTATTATTATTTCTTGCAAAACAGCTGGAGCTCAGTGAGGTTGGATGGAGAGAGTTTGTGAACAGCAGTTTTCAGCTCTTTCCACAGATTCTCGATTGGATTCAAGTCTGGACTTTGACTTGGCCATTCTAACACCTGGATACGTTTATTTTTGAACCATTCGATTGTAGATTTTGCTTTATGTTTGGGATCATTGTCTTGTTGGAAGATAAATCTCTGTCCCAGTCTCAGGTCTTTTGCAGACTCCAACAGGTTTTCTTCCAGAATGGTCCTGTATTTGGCTCCTTCCACCTTCCCAGCAATTTTAATCATCTTCCCTGTCCCTGCTGAAGAAAAGCAGGCCCAAACCATGATGCTGCCACCACCATGTTTGACAGTGGGGATGGTGTTTTGAGGGTGATGAGCTGTGTTGCTTTTACGTCAAACATATCGTTTTGCATTGTGGCCAAAAAGTTTGATGTTGGTTTCATCTGACCAGAGCACCTTATGCCACATCTTTGGTGTGTCTCCCAGGTGGCTTGTGGAAACTTCAAACAAGACTTTAAATGGATATTTTTGAGAAATGGCTTTCTTCTTGCCACTCTTCCATAAAGGCCAGATTTGTGCAGTGTACGACTGATTGTTGTCCTATGAACAAACTCTCCCACCTCAGCTGTAGATCTCTGCAGTTAATCCAGAGTAATCATGGGCCTTTTGGCTGCATCTCTGATCAGTCTTCTCCTTGTTCGAGATGAAAATTTAGAGGGATGGTCGGGTCTTTGTAGATTTGCAATGGTCTGATACTCCTTCCATTTCAATATGATCGCTTGCACAGTGCTCCTTGAGATGTTTAAAACTTGGGAAATCTTTTTGTATCCAAATCCGGCTTTCAGCTTCACCACAACAGTATCTCGGACCTGCCTGGTGTGTTCCTTGGTCTTCATGATGCTCTCTGCACTTGAAACAGACCCCTGAGACTATCACAGAGCCGGTACATTTATACGGACACTTGATTACACACAGGTGGATTCTATTTATCATTACCAGTCATTTAGGACAACATCGGATCATTCAGAGATTCTCATTGAACTTCTGGAGTGAGTTTGCTGCACTGAAAGTAAAGGAGCCGAATAATATTGCACGCCCCACTTTTCAGTTTTTTATTTGTCAAAAAAGTTTAAAATATCCAATAAATTTTGTTCCACTCCACGATTGTGTCCCACTTGTTGTTGATTCTTCACAAAAAAATTTGAATTTACATCTTTATGTTTGAAGCCTGAAATGTGGCAAAAAGATGAAAAGTTCAAGGGGCCAAATACTTTCACAAGGCACTGTATATACATAAAAAAAAGCAAAATGATAAATCAAGGTCGTAGTTATTTATCATTATTGCCAATGTTTCCAAATTAACAGTCAGGACAATTAGAGGACATTTTTCAATACATCTACAACCTGAAAAAGCTTGTACTGATTATTGTAATTGTCATGGTTTTACAATTCACGTCATAGCTTCTAATGTGAATGCTAATATACGTATCAGCATTTTAACAATACTGTTCATCTTTATGATTCATTTTGGTTTCCAATTTGACTAAAACTGTTTGTTGGTGATTTTTTTCACATGTGCAAAAAAAATAAAAGATGCGCTTAGTAGCCCCATAACTTGAATAGCACCAAAGTAATGAAAAATAGAAGTGTCAGTTTTAATTTTGTAAATATTTCTCAGCTGTAAATAAAATACCTAAAATACCAATACACATGTTCTACCTTATCACAAATGTTCTACCTTATCACATAATCTCAGGCATTGCTGCCATCTAGTGGCCACTTACATAGTCACATTACAAGAACACCAATTCTTGTTTATTGGTTTTCAACCATTTTTATTTTTATTTACAAACACCTTCTAAAATGAGAAGTTAGTACAAAGTTGGCTGACATTTTACCCATTCCTTGCTGCTCCGATGCTTATGTTCACTTAATTCCCCTTTGGTCTTTGGCTCCAAATATGATGGGTCAAAGTGACAGGAGCAGTCACTAGGCAGAGTGGTACTAGTGGAATCAAACCATAAACTCTCCATGCCCCTCACAGTGATTGATGACATTTTGTTTGCAGGTGGGCAGGGAAGCAGGGGTCGCGGTTGCGACGGCTCCTGAGCCTATAAGGGGCCCACACCACCAGCCGCCCCCTGCATCCACTGATCCCACCGCAGGCTTAACAATGGATGTGCGTTCCTGAGGACGCACATCCATGTGGCCGCGCACAGCACACTCCGCTTTGGGATTCGTGTGTCAAGGAGAGGATAAGAGGGGAGGAGGGAGCCTGCTGCTTCCAACTTCTGCAGGCCCCTCCCCTCGTTTCCTCTTATCAGCTGGGTTTCCTTGTGCGTTCCACTGTGGAATGCATACATCAGGCTGATGCCACCCCCTGCACAATAGTAGGTGGCACTTCCTGCCTTATGCGTTCCACAGTGGAACACACACAGGCACCGCCGCCTCCTGAGTCTTCAGCAAAGGAGACCAAAGCAGCGGGGAGAGGTAAGCAAAGATTTTTTTTTTGAGTACACAGTGGCCAAAGGACTATGGGGTGGGGGAAGAGAGGGGGTTCATTACACAGTATGGAGAGAGGAGGCTGCACTGGAGAGAGGAGTCTGCACTAGAGAGATGAGGATGCAGTAGAAAAGGGAGGCTGCACTAGCGAGAGAAGGCTGCACTACAGTAGAGAGAGGAGATTGCACTGTATAGAGAGAGGAGGCTGTGACCCCCCCCCCAGGGCCTTGGGGTACCTGGTCCCAGGCATTGTAGTTCACATGGGATGTCACAGGGCCTGTTGCCCGGTCCCCTGGCCCTGGTGGTCGCTGAAAAGAGTCAATAAAAATAAAATAATAGTGTTTTGTGACGCCGCCTACGGTTCGGGTAATATTACTGGCGCTGCATGACAGACCTCCGGGGTGATGGTGGAGCAGCAAGATGTTACGCTCCCCATAGGTGGAGCGGGATCCCCGAGGCAGTAATGGAAGTTATGGTTGCTTTTACACAGGGGCGCAGTTTACACCAGGCCTTGTCACTTGTCCTTTCCCAGCTGAGGTTGGTGGCACATCAGGTGAAGATAATTAAGTACGTCACACAGTCTTTTCACTCTGTATGGGTTTACTGGCAGTTCTTTAAAGCAGGTTAACAAGCAACACAGTCTTTCCAGGTCTGCCTGGCCTGGGTAGTCACTGGGGAACCAGGATGCTTTACTCAGGACCCTCGGTGATATGCCTGCCGTTCCTTTCCATTCCCTTCCTGCACTCTCCCCTGTCTCCTTCAGCGCTCCCGCATGCAGAGCCTCAAGCCAGCTCCCACAGATCCTCTCTGCAGGACTCCTCACTGAGTCCTTGGGACCCTATAAGGGGCCTTTTTATGGATGCACCGGGTGTTCGGCCGTGACTTCCTCTAGAAGCTGTCCTGTTCCAGGACAGATCCCTCCGGTCAGTAATTGTACCGAGTCCGGATTCAGACACATCGCACTACCTGGTACCTTTAGGATCTCCTTCCTTCCCGACAGTTTCTCTGCCGTCCTGCACTCCTCACACCCCAACAGAGCTCTCCTACTCCACACTGGCCTAACTCTCCTCCCACCCACACACTTTTCTACCCTGTCACTCCTCATATGGGACTGGGTCCTCCCTACAGCGGGTCCACCCAAGGTCCCCTAGCTAGGGTGTGTGTGGATGTGTGTTGTGAAAGTCCCTTATGCAACATCCCAATTCCATAGTCACAGGAATACTACACACTCTTATATGGGTGCAGTACCTATACGTGGCATCCCAACCAGTGGGGCGTCACAGCTGCACTATATGGTTTAAATAGCACCGGACTTTGAGGAATAGCGCTTCCTTAAGAGGCACAATAATTTCTTCCAAGAGTTCTTTAATTTATTTAAAAGCCATATATTGCAGTACAGTACAACGCGTTTTGACTTACATATAAGTCTTCCTCAGGTACATGTGATAATATCATAAGAAATAGATGTGTGCTCTCTTATAGGATTCTCATTACAGCTGAGCTTGAGATGTTGGGAGGTTGGTCACCGCCCCAATCTGTAAATGTGGTAATTAGTCCACAATTAGTGTGAAGTTGTTCCTCCCCTGGGCTCAGTGAAGTGGTTATTCATGAGCCCAATGAGCGGCATCAAAAACGGGAGGAACAAAACCAAAAGCAAGGCGAACATGAAATTCCTTATTTTAAAGCTTAAAAGTTGTGTCCGTCATCCATGCACATGGATGCTCAGCTGTGAACATCCACGTGCAGGACGTATGGACATCACGCGCCAGAGGCACGGATGTGTGAGTGAACCACTAAACTGCATTATTCACAAAAAGTAAACAGAAAAGAAATATTTTTCATATAAAAACATTTTTCTATAAAAGAATTTTACATAAAATTTCACTGTCAGCTTGAGATATTGGGAGGTTGATCAATGCCCCAATCAACAATTGTGGTGATTAGTCCACAATTATTGTGAAGTTGTACCTCCCCTGGGCTCAGTGGAGTGATCATTCATGAGCCTAATGAGCGGCATCGGAAGCGAGAGGAACAAATTCAAAGCAAGGCAAACATGAAAATACTTATTTTAAAGCTTAAAAGTTGTGTCCATCGTCCGTGCATATAGATGCTCTGCTGTGAACATCTGCATGCAGGACGTATGGACATCAAGCGCCACAGGCACGGATATGTGAATGAGCCACTATACTGCATTATTCACAAATAAAAAGAAAATAAATAGTTTTCATATAAAACTATAAAATCATTTTTCTACAAAAAATTTTTACATAAAACTTCACTATATATATTATTCCAAATTGGTTCAGGGAATAATATGATACAGTCTGTCAGAGGCAAAGTGTCTGTGGTTCACTGTATGGGATAGACTTGATATTTTGTGTATAAAAGAAGGTGTTTTCTCCTCATGAACCAAGCAAATTTCGTGCCTCTCAGGCAACTGTGGTCGCCTGAGAGGAGAAGGGGTCACTTCCCTTGCTGTGGTAGGTAATATTACTGTATACACAGTCCAGGTAATACTATGCTGATGGAGGGACCTTCACAGGACGGCTCCTTGTGGTGATGGGGTTTGGAGCTACTCACAATTTTGGAGCTGCCGTTCCTTATTGTAGGGGTTGGGCTGATAAAGTTTCTGGCATAGAAGTCACATTGCACTGGTTCTGACTGGAAGCCAATATAACACCAGCATGGAGGAGATACTTATTCAGCCTTATTGTGGCACCCTGGTTGGGGCACCACAGGAACTCTTAGGGTACCTTTACACACGGCTACATTTGTAGCCTGTCACCAGGTAACTTACTGGTTGCAGTGAAATCATGGATACATGATTCCATTTGTACACATCAACAAGATAGAACCATGTATCCATGATTTCACTGCAGCCAGTAAGTTACCTGGTTGCCTTAAGCCAGTTCCCCCTATAAATACAGGTCCTGGAGGGAGAAACAGTGGAGTGTGCAGTCACTTTAGAACTGTAAGCAGCTAGGAGAGCTGACCTGATACTGGTGCCACACTAGGCCCATGCCAGCACACCCGTGAAGTGGTAGACCCTTGCAACAGGGGTCATAGGAGCAGGAGGCAAATACAGAAGAGGGGCAGAGGAGTTACTTTGACTCACCCTAACAATCCGGTCACTGGGTCCGAGCTGCAGGAGCCATAGCGCAGGCTGCAAAGAAACCAGCACCTCAACAAGGGAGTCTAGCTCCCTGAACACCTGAAGCACCGCCAGATGAGAGCCCGGAGTTGAGAATTCAACAATATTCCTTTATAGTGCCCTCAGTGCAGCAAACTCAGGCGTACCAAGTCACACCAGAAAGTGCAACACCGGTTTGGTAGGATTCCACCATGTCCACCAGATTCCCCCTAGAAGTTACGTATACCAGGAAGCCTATACCACTGCTTGCTGTGGAACCTCCAGAAGTGTCTACTTCATCGCCCGGTTGAGTGTACCTGATAACACCAGTAAAAGGTAAGGAAAAGACTTTATGTGTCTGTGCATTCTTCCCGGAATATCACTAAAAACGACCGAGCTGCCGTATTCCGTCCAGTGCAGCTCCTGGTCTCGGGGACTACTGCTCATCCTGTGGGGAGCATTCCATCTAGCAGCCGCACATCCCCGGAGGCCCAAGCAGCGCCGATGCCATCACCGGACTCCCACAGGTGGCGTCACGAGACAATCAAAACTTCATCCCAATGCCTGATTCCTTCCATTTGACCACCGGGCCCCACAGCCTCAGGCGCGGAACTGTGACAAGTGAAGCATCGCCTGAGACCTGAGAACCCGGCAACGGTGAGTCAAATCTGGCGTCTACGAACAGGATGCGAACAGACCCGTTTCTCAACGGGTATTGTGTGCTATTTTATGACTGTGAATATTGAACTATAAATTTGAACCGCCATTGCTGCGCGGAGAGCGGGAAAAGAAGGGGCGTTACTGTGCAAAGGGCGCGAAGATAGGCCCCGCCCCACGCTTTGACGAGTTTCCGCTGAACGCTACAGGAACCGGAAACTCCCGTGGTGCCTCACTCCTCACCGCTAGGCCGACAACTTCCGCTGAAGTCGAAAGGACTGGCCGCGCTTAACTAAGGAGGAGCTAGGATGAGTAGCCCGGGTTCCAACAACGCGGTACACCCGCAAGCAAACCAACCGATTGTTCCGCCGGGGCCTCAAGACGGTCAGCCACCCGGCGGCGTCATGCTGCAGCAGCCCGCACCGACGGCCCCGATAATGCCAATATCTCTGCCGTACGTCCTGAATGCGTCATGGCTACCGAAGTACAGCGGTTTGTTGTGGGACTTAGACTATCTGATGATAAGAAACAGGCACGCTGGTGGGCTCTGCAAAACCCTGATGCAGAGTTCGCTACGTTAAGAGGCTTAACAGTGCGAGGACAGCAGTTCCCTACAGTGCCCGATCTAACCTCACAGTCGCAGTATGCTAACACCCCTTCCGTGCCGGCAGCTGCATCTCCACTCCCCACGGTTCAGGCCAATGCACAGACGATAACACCCGATCGGTTCGATAAACTGTGCACCGACGTGCAACAGCTGATTAACCCCTTCATGACCCAGCCTATTTTGACCCTAAAGACCTTGGCCTTCTTTGCAATTCTGACCAGTGTCCCTTTATGAGGTTATAACTCGGGAACGCTTCAACCGATCCTAGCGATTCTGAGATTGTTTTTTCGTGACATATTGGGCTTCATGCTAGTGTTAAATTTAAGTCGATAATTTTTGCGTTTATTTGTGAAAAAATCAAAAATATGGCAAAAATTTTGAAAATTTCACAATTTTCACATTTTTAATTTTTTTTTCTGATAAACAAGAGAGATATGTGACAGAAAAAAGTTATTAAATAATATTTCCCACATGTCTACTTCACATCAGCACAATTTTGGAAAAAAAAAAATTTTTTGTTAGGACGTTATAAGAGTTCAAAGTTCATGAGCAATTTTTCATTTTTCAACCAAAATTTACAAAACCATTTTTTTTAGTGACCACATCACATTTGAAGTCCTTTTGAGGGGTGTACATGAGAGAATACACCCAAAAGTGACACCATTCCAAAAACTGCACCCCTCAAGCTACTCAAAACTACATTTGAGAAGATTATTAACCCTTCAGGTGCTTCACAGGAACTAAAGCAAAGTGGAAACAAAAAATGGATATTTTAATTTTTTTACAAAAATTTTCTTTTAGCCTCAATTCTTTCATTTTCACATGGGCAACAGGATAAAATGGATCTTAAAATGTGTTGTGCAAATTCTCCCGAGTACATCGATACCTCATATGTGGTCATAAACCACTGTTTGGGCGCACGGCAGGGCTCAGAAGTGAAGGAGCGCAATTTGACTTTTGGAGCTAATTTTACATTCAAAAAGTGAAATTGCGCTCGTTCCCTTCTGACCCCTGCCGTGCGCCCAAACAGTGGTTTATGACCACATATGAGGTATCGGTGTACTCAGGAGAAATTGCCCAACAAATTTTAGGATGAATTTTATGCTGTTGCCATGTGAAAACGAAAAAATTTAGGCTAAAAGAAAATTTTTGTGAAAAAAAAAGTACTATTTCATTTTCACAGATCAATTTGTAAAGCACCTGGGGGTTCAATATGCTCACTACCCATCTAGATATGTTCCCTGGGGGGTCTAGTTTCCAAAATGGGGTCACTTGTGGGGGAGCTCCAATGTTTAGGCACGCAGGGGCTCTCCAAACGCGACATGGTGTCCGCTAACAATTTGAATAAAAATCAGCTCAAATTGTTAGCTGTAACCATGTTGTGTTTAGTGAGCCCCTGTGTGCCTAAACATTGGGGCTCCCCCACAAGTGACCCCATTTTGGAAACTAGACCCCCCAAGGAACGTATCTAGATGCATAGTGAGCACTTTGAACCCCCAGGTGCTTCACAAATTCATCCATAAAAATGAAAAAGCACTTTTTTTTCCACAAAAAAATTCTTTTTTCATTATTATGGATCAATTTGTGAAGCACCTGGGGGTTGAAAGTGCTCACTATGCATCTAGATACGTTCCTTTGGGGGTCTAGTTTCCAAAATGGGGTCACTTGTGGGGGAGCTCCAATGTGGAGACGCACAGGGGCTCTCCAAACGCGACATGGTGTCCGCTAACAATTTGAATGCAAAATGAGCTCAAATTGTTAGCGGACACCATGTTGCGTTTGGAGAGCCCCTGTGCGTCTCCACATAGGAGCTCATCCACAAGTGACCCCATTTTGGAAACTAGACCCCCAAGGGAACGTATCTAGATGCATAGTGAGCACTTTGAACCCCCAGGTGCTTCACAAATTAATCTGTAAAAATGAAAAAGTACTTTTTTTTCCCGCAAAAATCTTTTTTTTTCAATAATTTGTGAAGACCCTGGGGGTTCAATATGCTCACTACCCATCTAGATATGTTCCCTGGGGGGTCTAGTTTCCAAAATGGGGTCACTTGTGGGGAAGCTCCAATGTTTAGGCACACAAGGGCTCTCCAAACGCGACATGGTGTCCGCTCACAATTTGAATAAAAATCAGCTCAAATTGTTAGCTGTCACCATTTTGCTTTTGGTGAGCCCCTGTGTGCCTAAACATTGGGGCTCCCCCACAAGTGACCCCATTTTGGAAACTAGACCCCCCAGGGAACGTATCTAGATGCATAGTGAGCACTTTGAACCCCCAGGTGCTTCACAAATTTATCCGTAAAAATAAAAAAGTACTTTTATTTCCACAAACATTTTCTTTTTTCATATTTACAGATTAATTTGTGAAGCACTGGGGTGTTCAAAATGCTCACCACCCATCTAGATAAGTTCCCTGGGGGGTCTAGTTTACAAAATGGGGTCACTTGTAGGGGAGCTCCAATGTTTAGGCACATAGGGGCTCTCCAAACGTGACATGATGTCCGCTAACAATTTGGGTTCATTTCCATTCAAATTGTTAACAGACACCATGTTGCGTATGGAGAGCCACTGTGTGACTAAACATTAGAGCTCCCCCACAAGTGACCCCATTTTGGAAACTAGACCCCCCCAAGGAACGTATCTAGATGCATAGTGAGCACTTTGAACCCCAGGTGCTTCACAAATTGATCCGTAAAAATGAAAAACTAATTTTTTTGTGAAAAAAAAAGTACTTTTTTAATTTTATGGATCAATTTGTGAACCACTTGGGGGTTCAAGTACTCACTATGCATCTAGATACGTTCCTTGGGGGGTGTAGTTTCCAAAATGGGGTCACTTGTGGGGGAGCTCCAATGTTTAGGCACACAGGGGCTCTCCATACGCGACATAGTGTCCGCTAATAATTGGAGCTAATTTTCCATTCAACTTGTTAGCGGACACCATGTCACGTATGGAGTGCTCCTGTGTGCCACCAGCACAAGGGCAACTGGAAGAGTTGGGGTACAGCACCAGAAAATGGCACCTCTAATGTGCTATTTTCTGGGGTGGCTGTGAATTGCAATTTGCAGCGTGGGGGGGGCACAACATTTGGGTCTCTCCACGATGAGGATTGCAGCCCCCCAACTACCAAGTTGTACCTGGCTGGCATCCAAAAATAAGGCAAAGCTCCTTGTCATTTTATTGGTAGAAGTAAAAAAAAAAAAAAATGACGTGGGGCTCCGCCGTATTTTTGGTCAAGCCAGGTACAACTTGGCAGCTACGGACTGCCAGCAACCCCCAGCTGCCTCGTTGTACCTGGCTGGTAACCAAAAATACAGCGAAGCCCATTTTTTTTTTTCTAGGACTAATTCTAGAAAAAAAAATGGCGTGGGGCTCCGCCATATTTTTGGTCCAGCCAGGTACAACTTGGCAGCTACGGACTGCCAGCAACCCCCAGCTGCCTCGTTGTACCTGGCTGGTACCCAAAAATACAGCAAAGCCCTTTTTTTTTTCTTTCTAGAACTAATTCTAGAAAAAAAAATGACATAGGGCTCCGCCATATTTTTGGTCCAGCCAGGTACAACTAGGCAGCTGGGGGCTGGATTCCACAGCATGGAGAGGCCCAAGCGTTCTGGGCCCCCCATGCTGCGAATTGCAGCCCGCAGCCGCCCCAAAAAATGGCGCATTCATTGAAGCGCCATTTTCTGGCGCTGTACCCAGACTCTTCCAGTTGCCCTGGTGCCGGTGGCAAACTGGGTAATAAAGGGGTTAATGCCAGCTTGTTATTGGCAGCTGGCACTAAGCCCGAGATTCATAATATAGGGCCAATGTTAGACCCGCCATTAGGAATCTCTGGTAAATAGTCAGAAAATAGACACAGAGAAAAATCTTTTTATTTGAAAAAAAAAACAAACAAAACTTGGACTCCATCTTTATTATAAAGATCCGACGTAGTCCACAACGAAGGTCCCACGGCGCTCGACTGCCTCCGACGTAGTCCACAACGAAGGTCCCACGACGCTCGATCGCCTCTGCCAATCCAGAGATTGCAGCAAGGGATCAAGTGTCCTCTTCCTACAGACTCTGGGGTCAGAGTTATGGTGCACTGTGTGACAATGATCTGTCATACAGTGCACCATGACTATGATCCCAGAGACTACAACAAGAGGATACTCATCCGCAGTCATCCACGTACGCACACATCCACGGACGCACACATGCACGGACACGCTAACACACATCCACGGACACACACATGCACGGACACACTAACACACATCCACGGACGCACACATGCACGGACACACTAACACACATCCACGGACGCACACATGCACGGACACACTAACACACATCCACGGACGCACACATGCACGGACACACTAACACACATCCACGGACGCTGGAGTTCATACACATCCACATACCCACATCCACGCACGCATCCACGGACGCACACATGCACGGACACACCAACACACATCCACGGACGCACACATGCACGGACACACTAACACACATCCACGGACGCACACATGCACGGACACACTAACACACATCCACGGACGCTGGAGTTCACACACATCCACATACGCACATCCACGCACGCATCCACGGACGCACACATGCACGGACACACTAACACACATCCACGGACGCTGGAGTTCACACACATCCACATACCCACATCCACGCACGCATCCACGGACGCACACATGCACGGACACACTAACACACATCCACGGACGCACACATGCACGGACACACTAACACACATCCACGGACGCTGGAGTTCACACACATCCACATACGCACATCCACGCACGCATCCACGGACGCACACATGCACGGACACACTAACACACATCCACGGACGCTGGAGTTCACACACATCCACATACCCACATCCACGCACGCATCCACGGACGCACACATGCACGGACACACCAACACACATCCACGGACGCACACATGCACGGACACACTAACACACATCCACGGACGCACACATGCACGGACACGCTAACACACATCCACGGACGCATGCACATATCCATCCATCCATCCATTCATTCATTCATTCATTCATACTTACCCATGAGGAGGAGGAGCCTCTGAGAGGAGGAGGGACCACACCGCAGCTGCATCGGAAGCCGGCGGGCTGCTCCGGAATGGGTGAGTGGGGCTAGAGGTGGGGGACTAGGCCTGGGGGGGGGGGGGAGAGTGAGCAGGGGAAGGTGGAGGGGGGATGAGCAGGGGGAGAGGAGGCTGTGCAGGCTGACCGGCGGGCGCCCGCCGGCACTGCATTACAGAAGGAGGAGGGCGGGTGGATCGCGGGGACGCGGGGGGGGGCAGGCCGGACACAAGGGGGGCTGGAGGTAGGGGGACAAGACACAGGAGGGGCTGGAGGAGGAAGGGGGCAGGGGCACACAGAGGAATGACGGCGGCTGCATCAGGAGTGCAGCCGTGTGCAGCCGCCGCAGAAGAAGCTGATCGGAGGGGCGGGGGGGGCCGATAGGCGGCAAGGGGGGGCCCTAATGCTTCCTGGAGCTGGGGGGGCTGAGTAGGGGGACGGCACCAGCCGATCCGCCCGTCCAGATCTGATTGGAGAGCTCCAATCAGATCTGGGAGGGGGGAATCGCTGTGATTTCTCAGATCTGCAGTTTCACTTTTAAACTGCAGATCGGAGGGGCCCTGGGCACGGGGGGGTTAATCCACCCCCCGTGGGGTGTACTACAGGTTGTCACTGTGCATTATGTACAGTGACACCTGAGTCACCCCCCTCACACGCGCCGCAGGAGCGCGATCATTCCATGGCCCACCGTTTGGGCCAAAGGTCGGGAACGAACTTGTTTTCATGGCCCAAACGGTGGGCCAAGGGTCGTGAAGGGGTTAAAGATGTGGCGAAGCTCCGAGGTGAAAGAAGACCCAAGACAGAAGCAAGGCCATCAGACAAGATCCAGCTCGCTGACAGCCCCGACAACGCCCCGTAGATGAGGAAGAGGACACCGCCGCCGCGAGGGAAACCTACAGATCGCTACTGCCCCGATGGACATCACATCTGCTAAAAGAGCGACAAAGAAGGACGTACCTACCGTTCCAGTCCTTTAAACGAGCAACCCCTGGGCGAGAAGAGCCAACCCCAGGGGTAGACTGTCCAGGCCCAACCAATTGGGAGCACAAGTACGTGGGAGACCGTCTGTACTTGTCAATCATCATCAACGGCACCGCTACCACAGCGTTAATAGACACTGGATCCCAGGTGACAACCATCCCGAGTATCCTTTACAAACGGTTCTGGTCAGATGTAAAGCTGGAACCCCCAAACCCTAATTTGAACACTGAGGCAACTAATGGTTTGCTAGTTACAATAGAGGGACAATGGGAAGCTACAGTAAAAGTGGGGAGGGTGCAGCTGAAGAACCAGGGTATCATAGTGGTTCAGGACAAACCATATGAGCGGGATCCACACGTAATACTGGGTACCAATGTGATGGTAAAATGCCTAGATGAAGTGTTGTTTTTGCTCCAACAGAGCTGATGCTGGTAAACCAAGAGAGAGAAGAGCTATCCAAAGAGATATCCGAGCTCTGGTGTATCAGCAGCAGGTAAACATGTCAAACGGTGAAATTGGCAGTGTACGGGTAACAGATCCTATTCCAATTGTAGTACCACCCAGAAGTGAAATGATGATCTGGTGTCGGGCAGCAATGGGCCTCAGAGGGCAGGACTACCAGGCCGTAGTAGAACCTGTAATGTCTGATAGTAGTCCTACACTCCTGACAGCCAGAGGGTTGGTTGACGTAAGAAAAGGAAGGGTCCCTGTACGCATGCTAAATTACGGTGATGATGAAGTAAGACTGCCAAGATATTCCACTGTCGCAAAGTTATACCAGGTTGAAAACAATGCTATACATGATGTAAAATCCTTCTCACAAACAGTAACTGACGAACCCCCTCACTCCAAAGATCAGCTAGAGAAATGGTGTCAGGAGCTCAGCGTAGGAACTGACAACACACCTTCTCATCAGAAAAATGGAGTTTACCGGGTAGTTCGGGAGTACGAGCAAGTGTTCAGCAAACATCCACTTGATTTCGGGAGGATTAAAGGGGTACAACCCCACATCCCCACAGGCGACCATGCACCCATCAAAGAAAGGTACAGGCCTATACCACCCACACACTACCAAAAAGCAAAAGAAATGCTTCAGGACATGAAAAACGCAGGGGTCATTAGGGATAGCTGTAGTCCCTGGGCAGCACCACTAGTCCTGGTTAAAAAGAAAGACGGTAGTATGAGAATGTGCGTAGATTATAGGCAAATCAACAAAGTCACACACAAGGATGCATACCCGTTGCACCGCATAGAGGAGTCACTAGCTGCACTTAAGTCTGCCAATTACTTCTCCACATTAGATCTTACTAGTGGGTACTGGCAGGTCTCTGTTGCAGAGGAGGATCGTGAGAAGACAGCCTTCACGACGCCCATGGGGCTATGCGAGTTCAACAGTATGCCATTCAGGTTGTGCAATGCCCCAGGAACATTTCAGAGACTGATGGAGTGTTGTTTAGGTCACTGAAACTTTGAGACCGTACTGCTGTACCTGGATGATGTCATCGTATACTCCCAGACCTATGAAGATCACCTGCAACACCTGAGTGAAGTGTTCAAATCGCTGTCCAAGTACGGTATGAAGTTGAAACCGTCCAAATGTCACCTGCTAAAACCTAAAGTCCAGTACCTTGGACATGTGGTCAGTGCAGAAGGCGTAGCACCTGACCCAGACAAAGTCATCAAAGACTGGCCAGCGCCCACCACCTTCAAAGAGGTACACCAATTCTTAGGACTGGTCGGTTACTACCGAAGATTCAAAAAAGGCTACACAAAAATAGCAGCACCCATGCAAGACCTCCTGGTAGGTTAATCTAAAAACGGCAAGATCAGGGGGCCCCCATTTCGGTGGGGACCAGAACAGGAACAATCCTTCCAGAGGTTAAAAGATGCTTTAACAGGGGAAGAAATCCTTACTTATCCTGATTACAACCTACCGTTTTTGTTGTATACCGATGCAAGCAATGAAGGCCTAGGAGCAGTCCTAGCCCAGGGACAACATGGAAAGGAGAAGGTAATAGCCTATGCCAGCAGAAAGCTCCGTCCAACAGAAAGGAACCTGGAGAACTACAGCTCGTTCAAATTGGAGTTCCTGGCCCTGGTCTGGGCAATCACAGAGTGTTTCAAGCATTACCTGGCGTCCGCCCTGTTCACACCTTTCACTGACAACAACCCTCTAACACACTTAGAGACTGCGAAGCTGGGAGCCCTAGAGCAGCGTTGGGTGGCAAGACTGTCAAACTACGACTTTACTGTGAAGTACCGGGCAGGTCACAAGAACGGCAATGCTGATGCCCTGTCCAGGATGCCTAACCTCCCAGAAGAAGGAGAAGACATAGATGACCTAGAGGAGATAGAATTACTGGCTTTCCATTGCATGGGTACGGCAACGTGTCATCAGGCGAGTCAGAGACGTGGAGAGAGGACCGTGAACCCTTTACCTCACCACGACTGGAGAGAGACTCAAGCCAATGATGCAGACGTCAGCTTGGTCAGAGAACTGATAACCCAAGAGCACGCCAGTATGGATTCCGATGCCTCACCAAATGCCAAGCGCCTGTGGAAGGAAAGAGGGAAGTTATTCGTCTACCAAGGGAAACTATGCAGAAGGTATCTGAACCCCAGAACACACAAACTCATATGGCAGATTGTAGTTCCAAAAACAGAAGTCCAAGTGATCCTGGAAGCCTACCATGACGATGCAGGACACTTTCGATGGAAGAAGCTGGAAATGCTACTGAAAGACCGTTTCTACTGGGTCGGTATGCGAGGTTCAATCGACAGAATTGTGGGCCATGTCATCTCTGAAGAAAAGACCACTTAAGTCAGAAAGCGCCATTGCAGCCAATAGTTACCAAAAGACCTCTTGAAATAGTTGCTCTCGACCATGTAAAGTTAACCCCAAATCGGACCGGTTATACTTACGCCCTCACCATAGTTGACCACTATTCCAGATTCCTTGTGGTTGTTCCAGTTAAAGACTTAACCGCAGAAGTAGCAGCTAAAGCATTCCAGAGTTACTTTTGTCGCCCACATGGGTACCCAGACCAGGTTTTAACTGATCAAGGACCAGCATTCGAATCAGACTTGTTTCACGCATTCTTAGGACTATATGGGTGTAAAAAGATAAGGACCACACCATATCATCCTCAGACAAACTGTTTATGTGAGAAAATGAACCACATAGTGATTGATATGTTGAAGACTTTACCACTTGATGAGAGAAACCAATGGCCTGAAAAACTTCCAGAGCTTGTGGATATCTACAACCACATACCAGTTAATTCAACTAATTACACACCTGCTTACTTGATGCGAGCAAGACCAGGTAAACTACCAGTTGATCTAGAAATGGGAACAATTGAACCAACACAAGATTCTCCAGAGGAAGATTGGAATCATCAACGACAAGAACAGTACAGGAAGGTACAAGAAAGTGTTGAAAGAAATCTGAATCTAAGCAGAAGCAAACAAGAGCATGATTTCAATAAGCACGCTTCAGCAGAGCCTTTGACAACAGGTGAACTAGTACTAAAAAGAAAGAGAAAAAACAATAAATTGGATGACAATTGGTAAGCAGAACCTTACACGATAATGCCGTCAAGATATGACAACTCTAAAACTTGTGTAATCAGCAAAGACAAAGGAAACGCAACTACAACTGTATCCAGAGACCATTCAAAAAGATGTCCAGAACAGTGAATACCTGAAGAAACCAGTTATCCTACAGTAACAGTTGAAAAACCAAAGGAAAACCTAGTCCATACAGAAATTGGAGACTTACCCGCCGACTGGCCTCAATGCAATGGAGCATTTATCATACCAGTTATTTCGTTCTACCAACCTATAGAAGATCAAATACCTATTCAGCCAAGACAAGAAGAACCTGTTCAAATGCAAGAAAAGCAGCCTATTATACCGGAACCTGAGATTCCTATAATCGGTGAACCTGCTAGTCTCATAGTAAGAGAAAGAACTCACAGACAGCTACCTACACTACCACCTTTAACAGAGGATAGTCCAGTAGAAAGATTATGTACCTACTATGGAATTACAGAATCACGTAGGACAAATAGAGAAAGAACCAGTACGTACACTACACCAACAGCAGATTTTGACACGCCAATACTACGCAGATCCACACGTAGTACACTAGGACAAACCCCAAAAAGATATGGAGAGTGGGTTTAAAATGTAGAGGAATAATAATACCCGTTAACCCAATGTAAATAGTACCCATGTTCAAAACTGTAAAAAGTAGTGTACAGAAGGGTGGAGGAACTGGGCCCTGTCCCAAGTAAATTAAGTTGGGGACAAAAAGTACCTGGGTAGGGTAAGAAGGTTAGACCCGGCCTCCTAAGCAGAGACACCCATAGGGAATTTGTGTAAAGTTTAAAATGTGTACCCCGTCAATGTGTTTACCCCTGGACTTTACCCTTTTTCCCATTTCTTGAACTTGGACAATAGTCACAGGACTTGTGTGACAAAAACTACTTTTTTCCTTTTTCCTCAGCCTGCGGTAGATGGACTAGTGCCATATGGACTGCTTTTTCATATTTTTCCCTCTTTTTTCAGTGATTTTTGTATTTTTCAATCTAAGACTTTGTAAATACCGGGTATTAAATGTGTGTAACATGTTAAGTGTTAAGTTGTAAAGAAAACTTTTGCTCAGTCTGAAGTTAACTAAGGGGGAATGTGGCACCCTGGTTGGGGCACCACAGGAACTCTTAGGACACAATGGAAAAGTGCACAGCAAGCAGCCCCACTTACTTTCAACAACCTTTCACCCCAGGCCTGTAGGGGTAGCTCCACTGGTTGCCTTAAGCCAGTTCCCCCTATGAATACGGGTCATGAAGGGAGAAACAGTGAAGTGTGCAGTCACTTTAGAACTGTAAGAAGCAAGGAGAGCTGTCCTGGTACTGGTGCCACACTAGGCCCATAACAGCACACCCGTGAAGTGGTAGACCTTTGCAACAGGGGTCATAGGAGCAGAATGCGAATACAGAAGAGGGGTTACTTAGACTCACCCTAACAATCCGGTCACTGGGTCCGAGTTGCAGGAGCCATAGCGCAGGCTGCAGAGAAACCAGCACCTCAACAAGGGAGTCTAGCTCCCTGAACACCTGAAGCACTGCCAGATGAGAGCCTGGAGTTGAGAATTCAACAATATTCCTTTATAGTGCCCTCAGTGCAGCAAACTCAGGCGAACCAAGTCACACCAGAAAGTGCAACACCGGTTTGGTAGGATTCCATGTCCACCAGACCCCCCTAGAAGTTACGTATACCAGGAAGCCTATACCACTGCTTGCTGTGGAGCCTCCAGAAATTCATCTACTTCATCGCCCGTTGAGTGTACCTGATAACACCAGTAAAAGGTACGGAAAAGACTTTATGTGTCTGTGCATTCTTCCCGGAATATCACTAAAAACGACTGAGCTGCCGTATTCCATCCAGTGCAGTTCCTGGCCCCAGGGACTACTGCTCATCCTGTGGGGAGCATTCCATCTAGCTGCCGCACATCCCCCGAAGGCCCAAGCAGTGCCGGTGCCATCACCGGACTCCCACAGGTGGCGTCACGAGACAATCAAAACTTCATCCCAATGCCTGATTCCTTCCATTTGACCACCGGGCCCCACAGCATCAGGGGCGGAACCATGACAAGTGAAGCATCGCCTGAGACCTGAGATCCCGGCAATGGTGAGTCAGTAGTGCCTTTTATGTCTTTTACCAGAGTAAAGTGAATGCGTTGTAGCATTAGACCCGACAAAGGTCTAGAAGGGTAGTGAAGTAGATGTACCCATGCACTTGAGAATAGTTAAACTAAAGTAACGTTTAAAAGAGAATCGTGCCTCCCGGACGGGAAGAAACCAAGAATGCTTAATGTTTAATGTTAATATAAAAATAAAAATGTTTTCAGGGGATCCATGCCGGGCAGCGTGAGGAGACGCTGGTTTAACTCCGGGGGAATGTGGCGCCCCTTCGATCAGGAAGCCACAAAGGGAACTGCAGCCAGGAAGGTGGGAACAACAGTTGCACCCCAACACCCTCACAGATAGCCCACACAACCCACATACCAGTAAAGGGCAGCACCCAACCCGGAGCCTGGGAACTCTAGGGCGGCAAGGGATGGTGGGTTTAGAGACAGTGGGTAGGCCAACAAGCAGGTCAGGTGACAGAGGGTAGATATAGAGCAGGGGGAGGAGGAAGGAGTCAGTAGGCCGAGGTAGGCTGAGATGCACAGACAGGAAACACACGTCCTGGAAGAGTGGGGTGGAAGGAGAGCCAGTGTGAGCCACAGAGAGAAAGCCTATCCGGAGCCAGCACCTCAGGAGTGTGAGGGACGAGAGGACCAGTAGCACTGGGTCCTAGAAACACGGCTGAGATGGCAGACTGCAGGCGGAGTAGCCCTCGTATTGAAACAAAGACACGGTTAGAAGGAGCCTGGTAGAGCCTCACCCTGGAGGACTATTGGAGGCTAGGCTAGCAGCAGAGTGTCGGCTCTGAAGGGGACCGTTGATTCACCCTGTATCCCCAGACAACGGACGGGGGACTCTAGCTACAAGTTAGGGTTCCTACCTCAAAGGACGGGCAGCTCAGTGGCAACCCGGAGGGCCCACAGGGGTCCGAGCCACCGCCATACCATCCGGAGACACACACACCAAGTAGAAGAACGAGCAAAAGCCTGGAAAGGACAGAGAACGAGTGAGGGGTCATAGAAGCAACAACCTGGCTGCAGGGAGTAAAGGGAACCCGGAAGGGAGAGTAATGCCCGTGTAAGAATTTGTGAACTGTGACTGAACTGTGACTGAGAAAGTTAAGAAGTAAACACGGTGAACCCTGGGAGGAACTTTGAAGAAGGAGCGGCGGGGAAAGGAGGGAGGACAGAGCAGCAGAGGGGAGGAGGATCGAGGACGAAGCGGCGGGGTGGGGGAGGACGGAGCAGCACAGGCACGGGGAGGACGGAAGATGGAGTGGCGGAGGTGAGGAGGACAAAGGAAGGAGGAGGAACCGGGGGGGGAGGATGGAGCGGCACAGGCAGCAGGAGGACAGAGTGGCAGGGGGGGGACAGAGCGGCAGGGGGAGGACAGAGTGGCAGGGGGAGGACAGAGCGGCAGGCGGAGGACAGAGCAGCAGGGGGAGGACGGAGCACAGAGCAGCGGGGGAGAGGAGGATGGAGGATGAAGCGGTGAGGTGGGGGAGGCCGGAGCAGCACAGGCAGGGGGAGGACGGAGGATGGAGTGGCGGAGGGGAGGAGGACAAAGGAAGGAGGAGGAAGCGGTGGGGTGGGGGAGGATGGAGCGGCACAGGCAGGGGGAGGATGGAGCACAGAGCGGCGGGGGGGGAGGATGGAAGACGAAGCGGTGGGGTGGGGGAGGCCAGAGCAGCACAGACAGGGGGAGGACGGAGGATGGAGTGGTGGGGGGGAGGAGGATAAAGGAAGGAGGAGGAAGCGGTGGGGTGGGATGGAGCGGCACAGGAAGGGGGAGGACAGAGCAGCAGGGGGAGGATGGAGCACAGAGCGGCGGGGGGAGGAGGACAGAGGATGAAGCGGTGGGGTGGGGGAGGATGGAGTAGCACAGGTAGGGGGAGGATGGAGTGGCGGAGAGGAGGAAGAAAAAGGAAGGAGGAGGAAGCGGTGGAGGAGGATGGAACGGCACAGGTAGGGGGGAGGATGGAGCACAGTGGTGGGAGGAGGAGGATGGAGGACAAAGCAGCGGGGTGAGGGAGGATGGAGCACTGTACGGCAGCTCAGTGGTTAGCAGAGTATACAGGGGCTCAGTGGTTAGCAGAGTATACGGTAGCTCAGTGGTTAGCACTGCACGGTGGCTCAGTGGTTAGCACTGCGCGGTGGCTCAGTGGTTAGTGTCGAGCCCACTGGGACGGGGTACTCGGTACCGGACCGGGTCTGCTACTGGGGAAGTCACGGGTAGTCCTGGTCCAGACCGTGTCCCGGGCCCTGGCAATAATAAGGGTATATTTACAGGGGAATGTCAGTCGTGACGCCACCCACTGTGTGCGGCTAGTAGTGGGGCCGCCGCTGCTGCAGAACCTCCGGGGATGATGTAATGACAGCGTAGATGGAATATTTCTCGTGGGCAGAACTGTGTTCCCCGGGGCAGTGATGATTAAAGTCTATAGTGTAGTGTGCAGGCCTGGTGCTGAATGCAGTACACTTACTGTCCAGATGCTGCAGGAATCCTCCTTCAGTGTTGGAGCCGGCAAGCTGTGGCTCTGCACGTGGGAAGCAGTTGCAAACCTGTATGTAGGGATTAGTATTTAAGCAAAAACACACAAGGGAGACGTATTCAGGGTTCTCCGTGTTTACTTCTCAAGTTCGCAAGTTCAAGTTACAGTTTAGTACAGTTCTTACAGTTGGTCTCAGTTCAAGTCTCAGTACACGGGCTCACTCTCCCCTCCGGGTTCCCTTTACTCTCTGCAGCCAGGTCTCTCTCTCTGTTACCCCTCACTCTGTCCCTGTGTCCTTCCCAGGCTGTTACTGCATTCTCGGTTATTCACTTGGTTGTGTGTGACTCCGGACAGTATGGCGGTGACTTGGGCCCCTGTGGGTCCTCCTGGTTGTCACTGAGCTGCCTGTCCTTTGGGGTAGGGACCCTAACGTGTAGCTGTGGTCCCCCGTCAGTTGTCTGGGAATGCCGGGTGAAACTACGGTTCCCTCTAGAGCCGAAACTCTACTTCAGCCTAGCCTCCAGCAGTCCTCCCATGTGAGGCTCTACCAGGCTCTCCCTACTGTGTCTTCCAGTGTCATAGGAGGGCTACTCCGCCTGCAGTCTGTCGTCTCGGCTGTAATTCTAGGGACCGGGTATCACCGTCCCTCTCTTCCCTCACACTCCCGGGGTGCTGGCTTCGGACGTGCTTTCTCTCTGCGGCTCACACTGGCTCTGTTCAGATTCTGCGCTCTTACACCCCCCTTTGCCAGGACGTGTGATGCCTTCTTTACTGTTCAGCCTACCTCGGCCTACTGACTCCTACCTCCTCCCCCTTCACTATTTCTACTGTCTGTCACCTGACTACATGTGTGCCCACCCACTGCTCTAAACCCACCACCCCTCGTCTGCTTAGAGTTCCAAGGCTCCGGGTTGGGTGCTGCCCTCTACTGTACGTGGGTTGTGTGGGCAGTGAGGGTGTTGGTGTTCAACTGTCGTCCTACCTGCCTGGCTGCAGTTCCCTTTGTGGCCTCCTGAACGCAGGGGTGCCACAGTTAGCACTGCGCGGTGGCTCAGTGGTTAGCACTGCGCGGGGCTCAGTGGTTAGCACTGAGCGGTGGCTCAGTGGTTAGCCCTGCGCGGTGGCTCAGTGGTTAGCCCTGCGAGGTGGCTCAGTGGTTAGCACTGCGCGGTGACTCAGTGGTTAGCACTGCGTGGTGGCTCAGGGTTTAGCACTGCACGGTGGCTCAGTAGTTAGCAGTGAGTGCGGTGGGCAGAGTGGTCAGCGCAGTGCGGCAGGCAGAGTGGTCAGTGCAGTGCTGGCGGGCAGAGTGGTCAGCGCAGTGCGGTGGGCAGAGTGGTTCAGCGCAGTGCGGCGAGCAGAGTGGTCAGCGCAGTGAGGCGGGCAGAGTGATCAGCGCAGTGCGGCGGGCAGAGTGGTCAGCGCAGTCTCGCGAGACTTCCCGAACGCCATATTGGATCCAGTCCTCTGGCGGCGGCGACATACTTTGTACAAGAGGGCGTCCGGGAAGTCTCGCGAGACATGTCGGCGGAACGGAGGAGGTAAGTATAGCGGACAGTGTATGGAGGTATGTGTGTGTGTGTGTGTGCGGGCAGCCATATTAGAACACCCACAGTGGGTGTAGAGGCTACTTCAGCCAGGATGTGACGTAGCATACCGTTACATCCTGACGGATGTAGCCTTAGGGTTTTATTATAATAGATTACTCAGGGATTTGACTTCAATACAGTCCCTGTTAACTATGACTCAAATATGATAACTCGCTATGAATGCTATGCAATTTTTGTGTGTTCCACACAATTTTAATTGTTTTTAAATGTTTGTGTCCTGTTTTGTGCAATTTTCTAATAAAATGTGTCAATTTTTCACATATAATTGACTTGTGTATCAGATCCCAGTTATTTTACACGTTATCTTTTCTATATACAACTAGATTGGAAAGCAAAACCATGGAGCCTGGATGCACGGTCACATGATCTACACGGTCACATGATCTACACGGTCACTTGACCTGTTATCTATTCACATTTCTTTCTACATTTTTTTTATACAAATTTTGTAAAGTTTGATAAACTTCATAAAAGAAACTATCTACAATGACATAATAAATGTTACATGACTATGTACATGACTGGCTGATGAGGGGTTAATGCCCGTCATGCTCCTCCTTCACCTGATTTAGAATAAACCACTGAGCAGAGCAGGGAGACTGCGGAGATGAGCGGCTCATACTGTGAGGAGGCACCGGGGAGGATAGCAGCCAATGACGTTAGAGCACCCCTCCGACACATATGGGTGACTCGGGAGAACCCACTACGGCTTCTTACTGGGGGTGACGTGTCATATAGAGCAGCAGCTGAGGATGGAACCACTTCCATAGCGCGGGGCAGGGTCAGAAGACTGGATGTTCCTGTGTATCTGCAGGCGTATTAGTGGGCGCTGCAGCTGCAGTCTCATATAGAAAGTACAGAGAGAAGACACACAGATGATGCAGGCTCTATAGAGGAGGATGGTGGAGCACTGCTCGGACCTCTGGAATAGGAGGATCACACCTCTCTGAGTGTGAAGGGAGGGAGATACCAGCATCTCCAGCATCCCGAACACACAGCGGAGAGAAAGACATGACAGGAGGAACATTCCCTGCGCACACAGGTCTGGGCATCTATACTCCTGCTGAGCTCTGTGTACACAAGGGGAGCACAGTGCTGCCTCCATATATACAGCACAGGAGGGGAGCACAGTGCTGCCTCCATATATACAGCACAGGAGGGGAGCACAGTGCTGCCTCTATATATACAGCACAGGAGGGGAACATAGTGCTCCCTCCATATATACAGCACAGGAGGGGAACACAGTGCTGCCTCTATATATACAGCACAGGAGGAGAGCACAGTGCTCCCTCCATATATACAGCACAGGAGGGGAACATAGTGCAGTGCTCCCACCATATATACAGCACAGGAGGGGAACATAGTGCAGTGCTCCCTCCATATATACAGCACAGGACTGGAACATAGTGCGGCCTCCATATATACAACACAGGAGGAGAGCACAGTGCTCCCTCCATATATACAGCACAGGAGGGGAACATAGTGCAGTGCTCCCTCCATATATACAGCACAGGACTGGAACATAGTGCGGCCTCCATATATACAGCACAGGAGGAGAACATAGTGCTGCCTCCATATATACAGCACAGGAGGAGAGCACAGTGTTCCCTCTATATATACAGCACAGGAGGGGAGCACAGTGCTGCCTCCATATATACAGCACAGGAGGAGAGCACAGTGCTCCCTCCATATATACAGCACTGGAGGGAGCACAGTGCTCCCTCCATATATACAGCACAGGAGGAGAGCACAGTGCTCCCTCCATATATACAGCACAGAAGAGGAGCACAGTGCTCCCTCCATATATACAGCGCAGGAGGGGAGCACAGTGCTGCCTCCATATATACAGCACAGGAGGGGAACATAATGCAGTGCTCCCTCCATATATACAGTACAGGAGGGGAACATAGTGCAGTGCTTCCTCTATATATACAGCACAGGAGGGGAGCACAGTGCTCCCTCCATATATACAGCACAGGAGGGGAGCACAGTGCCCCCTCCATATATACAGCACAGGAGGGGAGCACAGTGCTTTCTCCATATATACAGCACAGGAGGGGAACGTAGTGCAGTGCTCCTTCCATATATCCAGCACAGGAGGGGAACATAGTGCAGTGCTCCCTCCATATATACAGCACAGGATGGGAACATAATGCAGTGCTTCCTCCATATATACAGCACAGGAGGGGAACATAGTGCAGTGCTTCCTCCATATATACAGCACAAAAGGGGAACATAGTGCAGTGCTCCCTCCATATATACAGCACAGGAGTGGAACATAGTGCAGTGCTCCCTCCATATATACAGCACAGGAGAGGGGCACAGTGCTGCCTCCATATATACAGTACAGGAGGGGAACATTATGCAGTGCTCCCTCCATATATACAGCACAGGAGAGGGGCACAGTGCTCCCTCCATATATACAGCACAGGAGAGGGGCACAGTGCTGCCTCCATATATACAGCACAGGAGGAGAACATAGTGCAGTGCTCCCTCCATATATACAGCACAGGAGAGGGGCACAGTGCTGCCTCCATATATACAGTACAGGAGGGGAACATAATGCAGTGCTCCCTCCATATATACAGCACAGGAGAGGGGCACAGTGCTCCCTCCATATATACAGCACAGGAGAGGGGCACAGTGCTGCCTCCATATATACAGCACAGGAGGAGAACATAGTGCAGTGCTCCCTCCATATATACAGCACAGGAAAGGAGCACAGTGCTCCCTCCATATATACAGTACAGGAGGGGAACATAATGGAGTGCTCCCTCCATATATACAGTACAGGAGGGGAACATAATGCAGTGCTCCCTCCATATATACAGCACAGGAGGGGAACATAATGCAGTGCTTCCTCAATATATACAGCACAGGAGGGGAACATAGTGCAGTGCTTCCTCCATATATACAGCACAGGAGGGGAACATAGTGCAGTGCTCCCTCCATATATACAGCACAGGAGGGGAACATAGTGCAGTGCTTCCTCCATATATACAGCACAAGAGGGGAACATAGTGCAGTGCTCCCTCCATATATACAGTACAGGAGGGGAACATAGTGCAGTGCACCCTCCATATATACAGCACAGGAGGGGAGCACAGTGCTGCCTCCATATATACAGCACAGGAGGGGAACATAATGCAGTGCTCCCTCCATATATACAGTACAGGATGGGAACATAATGCAGTGCTCCCTCCATATATACAGCACAGGAGGGGAACATAGTGCAGTGCTCCCTCCATATACACAGCACAGGAGGGGAACATGATGCTGCCACCATATATACAGCACAGGAGGGGAACATAGTGCAGTGCTCCCTCCATATATACAGCACAGGAGAGGAGCACAGTGCTCCATCCATATATACAGCACAGGAGGGGAACATAATGCTGCCTCCATATATACAGCACAGGAGGGGAACATAGTGCAGTGCTCCCCATATACACAGCACAGGAGGGGAACATGATGCTGCCACCATATATACAGCACAGGAGGGGAACATAGTGCAGTGCTCCCTCCATATATACAGCACAGGAGAGGAGCACAGTGCTCCCTTCATATATACAGCACAGGAGGGGAACATAATGCTGCCTCCATATATACAGCACAGGTGGGAACATAGTGCAGTGCTCCCACCATATATACAGCACAGGAGTGGAACATAATGCAGTGCTCCCTCCATATATACAGCCCAGGAGGGGAACATAGTGCAGTGCTCCCTCCATATATACAGCACAGGAGGGGAACATAGTACCGCCTCCATATATACAGCACAGGAGAGGAACATAGTACTGCCTCCATATATACAGCACAGGAGGGGAACATAGTACTGCCTCCATATATACAGCGCAGGAGGGGAACATAGTGCAGTGCTCCCTCCATATATACAGCACGGGAGGGGAACATAGTGCAGTGCTCCCTCCATATATACAGCACAGGAGGGGAACTTAGTGCAGTGCTCCCTCCATATATACAGCACAGAAGAGGAGCACAGTGCTCCCTCCATATATACAGCACAGGAGGGGAACATAGTGCAGTGCTCCCTCCATATATACAGCACAGGAGAGGAGCACAGTGCTCCCTTCATATATACAGCACAGGAGGTGAGCACAGTGCTACCTCCATATATACAGCACAGGAGGGGAACATAATGCAGTGCTCCCTCCATATATACAGTACAGAAGGGGAACATAATGCAGTGCTCCCTCCATATATACAGCACAGGAGGGGAACATAGTGCAGTGCTCCCTCCATATATACAGCACAGGAGGGGAACATAGTGCAGTGCTCCCTACATATATACAGCACAGGAGAGGAGCCCAGTGCTGCCTCCATTATACAGCACAGGAGGGGAACTTAGTGCAGTGCTCCCTCCATATACACAGCACAGGAGGTGAGCACAGTGCTACCTCCATATATACAGCACAGGAGGGGAACATAATGCAGTGCTCCCTCCATATATACAGTACAGAAGGGGAACATAATGCAGTGCTCCCTCCATATATACAGCACAGGAGGGGAACATAGTGCAGTGCTCCCTCCATATATACAGCACAGGAGGGGAACATAGTGCAGTGCTCCCTACATATATACAGCACAGGAGAGGAGCACAGTGCTGCCTCCATTATACAGCACAGGAGGGGAACTTAGTGCAGTGCTCCCTCCATATATACAGCACAGGAGGGGAACATAATGCAGTGCTCCCTCCATATATACAGCACAGGAGGGGAACATAGTGCAGTGCTCCCTCCTATATATACAGCACAGGAGGGGAACATAGTGCAGTGCTCCCTCCATATATACAGCACAGGAGGGGAACATAGTACCGCCTCCATATATACAGCACAGGAGAGGAACATAGTACTGCCTCCATATATACAGCACAGGAGGGGAACATAGTACTGCCTCCATATATACAGCGCAGGAGGGGAACATAGTGCAGTGCTCCCTCCATCTATACAGCACGGGAGGGGAACATAGTGCAGTGCTCCCTCCATATATACAGCACAGGAGGGGAACTTAGTGCAGTGCTCCCTCCATATATACAGCACAGAAGAGGAGCACAGTGCTCCCTCCATATATACAGCACAGAAGAGGAGCAGAGTGCTCCCTCCATACATACAGCACAGAAGAGGAGCACAGTGCTCCCTCCATATATACAGCACAGGAGGGGAGCATAGTACTGCCTCCATATATACAGCACAGGAGGGGAACATAGTACTGCCTCCATATATACAGCACAGGAGGGGAACATAGTGCTGCCTCCATATACAGTCATCTGAAAAAGTTTGGGCACCCCTCTTAATCTTACTCTTTTTTTTTTTTTTTTGCAATAGCTATTTTAATGTGAAATATGTAATAACTGATGGGCACAGTAATATTTCAGGACTGAAATGAGGTTTATTGTACTAACCGAAAATGTGAAATACGCATTATTTCAAGAATTGACAGGTGCAAAAGTATGGGCACCCCAACAGAAAAGTGACATTAATATTTAGTAGATCCACCTTTTGCAAAAATAACAGCCTCTAGTCGCTTCCTGTTGCTGTTAATGGGTTCCTGAATCCTGGATGAAGGTATTTTTGACCATTCCTCTTTACAAAACAATTCCAGTTCAGTTAAGTTTGATGGTCGCCGACCATGGACAGCCCGCTTCAAAACATCCCACAGATTTTCAATGATATTCAGGTCTGGGGACCGGGATGGCCATTCCAGAACATTGTAATTGTTCCTCTGCATGAATGCCTGAGTAGATTTGGAGCGGTGTTTTGGATCATTGTCTTGCTGAAAGATCCATTCCCGGCATAACTTCAACTTTGACACTGATTCTTGAACATTATTCTCAAGAATCTGCTGATACTGAGTGGAATCCATGTGACCCTCAACTTTAACAAGATTCCCGATGCCGTCATTGGCCACACAGCCCCAAAGCATGATGGACCCTCCCCCAAATTTGACACTGGGTAGCAAGTGTTTTTCTTGGCATGCTGTGTTTTTGTGGCGCCATGCATAACGCCTTGTTGTATCACCAAACAACTCAATCTTTGTTTCATCAGTCCACAGGACCTTCTTCCAAAATGAAACTGGCTTGTCCAAATGTGCTTTTGCATACCTCAGGCGACTCTGTTTGTGGCGTGCATGCAGAAACGGCTTCTTTCGCATCACTGTCCCATACAGCTTCTCCTTGTGCAGTGTGCGCTGTATTGTTGACCGATGCACAGTGACACCATCTGCAGCAAGATGGTTCTTGGAGGTGTGATGGTGATGGGGTGCTATGCCAGATGACCTGGCCTCCACAGTCACCAGACCTGAACTCAATCGAGATGGTTTGGGGTGAGCTGGACCGCAGAGTGAAGGCAAAAGGGCCAACAAGTGCTAAGCATCTCTGGGAACTCCTTCAAGACTGTTGGAAGACCATTTCCGGTGACTACCTCTTGAAGCTCATCAAGAGAATGCCATGAGTGTGCAAAGCAGTAATCAAAGTAAAAGGTGGCTACTTTGAAGAATCTAGAATATTTTCATATTTTCAGTTGTTTCACACTTTTTTTTAAGTATATAATTCCACATGTGTTAATTCATAGTTTTGATGCCTTCAGTGTGAATCTACAATTTTCATAGTCATGAAAATACAGAAAACTCTTTGAATGAGAAGGTGTGTCCATACTTTTGGTCTGTACTGTGTATATATATATATATATACACATATATACACATATATATATATATATGTGGCGCCCCGCTGGTCGGGACACCACGGAGAGGTACGGCATCCATAAAAGAGTGTGTAGTATTCCTCTGGCTGAGGAACTGGAATGCTGCATAAAGGACCCTAATTACATGCATCCACACACTCCCTAGGTAGGGGACCATGGGTGAACCCGCTACAGGGAGGACCCAGTCCCATGAGAGGAGTGACAGGGTAGAAAAGTGTGTGGGTGGGATGAGCGTGAGTTAGTTGATGAGAGGAAGAGCTTCATTGGGGAGCGAATAGTAGGTGACAGCGGAGGGGCCGTCAGGACTGAAGGGGACCCTAGGGGCACCAGGTGTTGCGGTGCGCCTGAATCTGGACACGGTACGACTACCGGCCGGAGGGGTTCAGTCCTGGAACGGAGGACTGGCTCCAAGAGTGGTAAGCTTCTTTATGAAATCGTGGCCTACACCCGACACACCCAGGAAAAGGCACCATTCAGGATCCCGAGGACTCAGAGTGGAGTTGCTCAGAGAGGATCCGAGGGATCTGGCTTAAGGTTCTGTGCATGGAGGCGCTGAGGGAGACAGGAGAGAGCGCAGTAAGGGACCGGACTGGAACAGCAGGCATTCCACCAAGGGACTCAAGTGCGGCATTCCAATTCCTGGCGACTACCCAGGCCAGGCAGACCCGAAAAGACTGTGTTTGAGGAACACCCGTTGCAGGTTATAAACTGTCTGTTGTACTTTATTCATCTGCGCCTGAGGATACGCCAACCGCAGCATAAGAAGAATAAATAACAAGGCCTGGTGTAGCTGTGCCCTGTGTACAAAAAAGACTGATACACAACTCCCATCATCCAATACTGCCCGGGGATCCTGCTCCGCCTACAGGGAACGAAACCAGCTTGCTACTTCGCCATCACCGCGGAGGTCTGTCCTGCAGCACTGGTAACCTTACCAGAGCCGTAGGTGGCGTCAGAAGTCATTTTTTCTATTATTTTTATTGACTATTCCACTTTTTCAGTGACCACCAGGGCCACAGGACCGGGCAACAGTCCCCGTGACATCCCCAGTAAATCAACACCCGGAACCAGGTACCCCAAGGCCCTGGGGTGGCTTATATATACACATACATAAATATATTTTTATATATACATCATTACATACACACTATACAGTATGCACATTATTAGATGTACTGTCGCCTGAAGCAGCCTTGGCCTTCACACCCCTGCCCCATCCCAGAGAAGCAGCCATGAAGAGTGCTGAAGCCAGTTGTGAGGAAGAAATGAAGGAGCGCACAAAGCAGGACTATGGCTGGATTAAGCTCTGCACAAGCTCTGCAGACACTACAGCTCCCATGTTCTCCCCTTCCCTCAGTCCCTACTTTCACTAGTGATAACAGAGAGGGAGGAGGGGTGATGGGACATGATGTAAATACTGCACAGCTTCTAAATAGATATATGGAGGAGGGAGATATTGTGTTACCCTTCACCACGCCTGGGCAGCCTCCAGCCTTCAGCTTGGTCTCCTGGACTCCTTCCTGCCCCCCACATCCTGCCAGCAGTCCCAGGAAGCATCTACACCTCACAGTAGTCCGGCAGCCTCTGCAATCACAGATTCCCAGCTCCCGGTCCTCACAGTCAGGGCTCAGTCCTGGAGCTGAATATTAGAAAAGAAATGGGGTCTCCGGGTCCTCGGCACAGCACATAGTGCA
This sequence comes from Allobates femoralis, assembly GCA_033576535.1. Taxonomy (NCBI): domain Eukaryota; kingdom Metazoa; phylum Chordata; class Amphibia; order Anura; family Aromobatidae; genus Allobates; species Allobates femoralis. The sequence goes on along the minus strand of JARQOC010000001.1, from coordinate 266,350,079 downwards.
GGCCTGGGACTTCTGCATGCTCAGTGAGAAGGATCTTTGGTGATATAGATGACTGTGATGTTACCAAAAGTCCTTCTACAGCCGCAGAAACTTCAGTGATAGCACACAACTTGTACTATCACAACTACAAATAGTACAAATTCTGACAATCACTGCAGTTTGTGGTTGACACGCTGGAGGCCCCTCAGAGGGTGGGGGTCCTAGGGAATGCTCAGTCTGCCGCCCAACGCTGGCCCTGCTGCCAACTTCTAGACTTCTTGCGAGCTGCACCAATTGTCTGAAACGTACTACCAAGAACAATTTGATTAACTCTCAATACCCACAGTTTTAAGTGGGCCCTAAAAATGAATTTCTTTAGACTAGCCCATTACTTCACTTATCTAACTACGGTATTCTGCCCTTTATAATTTTATTTTGTTGTTTCTTTCAAATCTGGCCCCTTGTATCATCTGATTACACTTCCTCTGTACACTTAATAGAGCTTTATCTGTACCTATTTATTATATTGATGGCTTGACCATATATTACGGCACTTTTTTATCATTTAGCTATTGTGCCTCCCCTTTTTCCTCATAGATTGTAAGCTTGTGACCAGGGACCTCACTTCTCTTGATATCTGTTGAATTTTTTGTTATTCTTTACTGTCTCATATTGTCTGTACATGTCCCCTCTGAATTGTAAAGTGCTGCAGAATATGTTGGAAATATCTAGAAATAAAAATTATTATTATTATTAACCTGATTATTATTATTACTAGCTGTGAGCCCGATGCGATTGCATCGGGATTCTAGAATCTGTGTATAGTTTACTCAGTATATTTCAAATATGGCGGCATAGCGGCCGCCACTATTCCGATTGTTCGGCGCGCTGAAGGCGGCGACCAATCAGAAGAGCGCCGCGCTGTATGGCGCCATACTTCAAATACATGGAATATTTTGAGTTTCACATTTACCGCTGTAAGTGAAGCGCTATTCTCATTGGTCGCTGTGTGGTGCGCTGACCAATCAGCATAGCGCCTCACTTCCCATAGGGATGCATAGCGGTGTTTAGAGGAATTTATGGCCGGGCCCTTGGTTCTATTTTCGGGCACGGCGCTCGGCGCTTGTCAGTCGTCGCCGGGGCGGGAGCCCCTGCAACGGCTCGCAATGGCCATAGATAGATATAGATAGATATAGATTGATATAGATAGATAGATAGATATAGATATGAAAAAGATCCTTGCAGCACACAGCTACTACCAATGATGTACATAAGCTACTAGCTATATATATTTGAGGAAAAAGTTTAAAAACTTACGTTTTTTTCAAAAAACTCAAAAATCTCCAATTTTTTATTTAATTCCGAAGTTCTTGGTACATACATTGGCCAATGTCTGTTTGCTCATCAACTGCGACAAAGTGACTTCAGGGTCTGATGAGTCCTACTTTGATATCCCTATCCTCCTTGTCCACCCCCCACTTTTCAGTGGGCAGACACCATCTAGACCCTCCATCACCTGTAGGTAATGAGGGTGCAGATTGCAGCATGGAACCTGCAACTCCATATGATAAATAACAAGAAAAAGCTGCACAGCACTCATAATCGTCCATTATATCTCTATGGGAAGTGAGGCGCTATTCTGATTGGTCGCTGTGTGCTGCCGGCGACCAATCAGAAAGGCGCCTCACTTCCCATAGAGAATAATAGCGGTGTTTGAAGCGAAGGATAGCCGGGCCCTTGGTTCTATTTTCGGCCACGGGCCTCGGCTTTCGTCGGTCGCCGCCGGGGCGGGAGACTCGCAATGGCCGCGAAGCGGCCATTGCTCGCGCCCCTGCAACGGCTCGCAATGGCCGCGAACAAAGCCACGGAAGTAGGGCCGTATGCGACGGAAGTCGCTACGGCAATTATATAATAGATTATTATTATTAACCTGATGTTTTTATTGGATCCTGTCCCTCCACATCTAGGGAGGCCAGTGAAAAGAAGGATTGGGCGTGCTGGATGTGAAAATGTCTGATCTTTTACTGAAGAGGTGTCTGGCAGCTCACTATTCAGAACAGATACATGCTTGGTGTGAAAAATAACCTTTACAGAGACATTTCTTACATGGTGTCCCCCATACCTCTTCTTCCTTTGCTGGTCACATGGATAGAAGGATCAATGGATACTTCCTGGTCCCGGGTTCTGGCTCAAAGGGAGTCTCTATTTTATACAAAGTATTGATAGATTCTGATCAAGGGGTAAAACTTCCTTACATGCAGAGTTGGGAGCGAGAATTGGGGGTGGTTGTAGAGTTAGAGGAGTGGAGGGACAGTATTTCTGAGATCAAGAGGGTATCCTCATGCACGACCCACTTGGAACAGCTGAAAAAATCACACATGAGATGGTATCGCTGCCCAGAACTGGTTGCCAGATTTGCCCCGCAGTACTCCCCCCTGTGTTGGCGAGGCTGCGGTTAGGTCGGCACCCAGATACATACTTGGTTCTCCTGCCCAGTTTTGTCATCTTTTTGGAAAGGGATGGAACAGTTGATCTTGGGAGCCACCGGGATCCGGCTGCAACTCACTCCCTCCGCAGCTGTCCTGCATATGGGCCTTGAGGCAATACCCAGGATTGTTAGAGGAACCATTTCCCACATACTGATAGCTGCCCGCTCTTCAATTGCATGCAAATGGAAGGAGACTACCCCGCCATCAGCTGTGGACATAGTGGAAAGGGTTAATTTACATTGTAAATATGAGCTGGCTCTGGCACAGTCCCGATCCGCAAAGACAAAATCGACTCTGATTTGGGACCCGTGGATGACAAGTTCTTATTATATTGCGTAACTTGAAGTGTTGATCCTTACTAGGTTTGGTTGATCATTGTTATCACTGTTGGCTCTTACTGTTTAGGGCCCTGACACTAAAGTTTCAATTTGTGAAAATAGTGGAATGCTATATTCTCTAAAAAAAAATTGATTATTAAGTACCCTGCAATTGTTCTTTTGGTTTCCACATCCCCCCCCCCCTTTTTTTTTTTCCCTCTGCCCTCCTCTCAGGTTTCCCCCACCCCTCCCCCCCTCCCTCTACCCCACTCCCTTCTCAATTTACCTCCTACCTTCCTTTCCCCCTCATGTGCCCTCAGTGACAATCGCTATACGGCATTGAATGTGTTATGTAATACTGCTTGATCTCACTGCTGGTCACTTTGTTAAAATTTCAAATGTTTGTCATTTACTTCTGTTTAAAACAATAAAAATGATTTGGTAAAAAAAAAAATAACCTTTACACTGTTACATGACGATTACCACAGATATCAGATGGACATCATTGTCTTTAATGGGATACGTCAGGTTTCTATCATTGTGTCTGTCATTATACTGAAAATAAATAGGGAAACATGCTGCAATGTTTGTTCCGGTAAAAATCACAGAATTAACAATGAATCACAGATGTGAACCTTGCCTTAGGTGTATGACAGCCTTTAAATTATGCCCCGAAAAATACACCATTGTATCATACCTGCACCATAGATCCAACAATATACATTGGTATCATAAATACTTTATCCCTTGGATCCATCCATATGGCTAGTAAAATATGTTCAACTGTCATTCACCTACGAATCTATATAGCAGAACTGTAGGCTGAAGTGAATGTGAGCTTCCACTGTGATGTAACACTTATGATTTTTTTTTTTATTCCTGTCACATTGATGTACTGTACTTTTGGAAAATAGATACAGTGTTGCTCAACATTATTGGCAGCCCTTCATTTTTTTAATACAATTCACAATAATTCAAAAAGAAATGTACCAAAGTTATATCCTCAGGATTGTTTAATTAGTGGTCCAAAGTATTACAACAATAAAACATTGTCAACTTACATGTTGCAATTTCAAAGAAGAAACAGAATAAGCAGCAAGTGCAGCAATAAAGTCACCCCTAATTAATACTTGGTTGTACACCCTTTGGCATTGATGAAGTCTCCAAACATTTCTTGTAGCCATCTATAAGCTTCTGTCATTTCTCTGCTGGTATTTTCTCCCACTCTTCCTTTGCAGATTGTTCAAGCTTTTTTTTCCCAATGGCAGATTTCAACTCATCCCAAAGATTTCCAATGGGATTGAGGTCAGGACTCATTGCTGGCCATTTTAAAAAGACAATTTTTTCTTTTTTTCAACCATACTTGTGCACTTTTGGACGAGTGTTTTGGTTTATTGTCTAGCAGGACCCATGATCTTTGACTCAAGCCAAGTTTTCTTACACTGGGTAGGACATTTCGCTCTAAAATCTCTTGATAATTCTCTGATTCCAAGACTCCTGTGATATGGTCAAGGCCTCCCCATACCAGACGCGGCAAAGCAACCTCATAGCATTATGGATCTTCCACCATGCTTAAATAAATGTTGGTGGGGTGTTTTTATCCGTACAAGCTTCATTGCACCGTCCATAAACAAACTGTTGCTTTGCATTGCCAAAAAGATTTATGTTTGTTTCATCTGTCCACAGATCATTTTCCTAGAAGGATTGTGGTGTGTCATGGTACTCTTTGGCATATATCAGTTATTCAGTTCTGTTGTTGTAAATCATTTGATCTTTTTTATATAACATAAGTATGTTTTCCTCAGCAATGGTTTATACCATGGCCTTTGTCCATAAAGCTCTGCTTGCTTTCGTGGGCGGTGTATGATACTTGTTGAAACTATGACCCCACACTTTTTCAAGTTGGCCTTCTGGTCTTTGAATGTTTGATGTGGTGTTTTTTCCACCCTTTGCACCTACCTTTGAAGATCTCACTTGTCAATCTTCCTCTTTCCCTCCTGTCCAGGGAGGTTCTTGACGGTTCCATGCTTGACAAATTTCTTAATAACATTGTGCACGGTTGAAACTGGGATACCAAGGTCTTTGCAGATGGCATTATACCCTTTGGAAGTGTTGTGTTTGCCAATAATAGTGGTTCTGATGTCCTCAGACATCTTGATTGGTTTCACCATTGTGACAAAGGAACAGGGCCTACCTTATGGCTTTTTAAAACCCTGAGGTCATGGTCATTATTCAGTTGATGTCACATGGGCACTGACAATTTATCACAGGTGATTCTCATTTGTGATTTATCACAGGTGAGTCTAAATGTGTTTCCATACTAATTTCATGTGAAGGGTGCCAATACCAGTGTCACAGCAGCTTTAGGTTTTTCTATTTTTCTCTTCCATTGATTTTTATTTTAAATTGTTGGTTATCATTTGCTCTTTTGTATTTAACATGAGTGCCTATACAAAAAAGCTGTTTCACTTGATTTTTTTTTCAGGAGATATTCCATATTATGTACTTAAACTTCATGGGTGCCAATAACAATGAGCAGGACTGTATAAAGTCAAATCAAATTATTTGCATATGTGCCACCTGCATGTGATCTATCTCTAAGACCAACTATAATGGACCACACATGTGGGAATGCTGCAGTTTAGCAAAAAAGTATGATCCCACATTTCAGGTTCTGGCGCCGATGTAGCTTCAGCAAGGACTTACAGCTCCGAACACCTAAGGCCATAATTCAGCATATAAAGCCAACACAGCATTGTTCTGACAGCAGAGGAGGAGCGAATCAACTCTTGCTGGTCTGAGAAGTGGATGGAGAGGTGACTGCGGAGCAGGTTGGAGGGTGCGGGGGAGGAAGAATCTGGAGCCTCAGGCAAGATGGCTGTAGGTGGGAGGAGAAGAGAGAAAGCATCACAGGATTGCCAGAGACACGGTGAGGACAGAGGCAGAGGATCCCCACAGCAGGGGGAGCAGGCAGGAGCAGACGAACCCCAGGGGGGAGAGACAATGGTGGCTTATTCAGTGTAAGCAAAAGAGATGAAAGCCCACCTTGCTGAGGAAGTAAAATTAACACTTTTGGCCACTTTACACGCGGCTACATTTCCAGCTTATCCACAGGTAACTTACTGGCTGAAGTGAAATCATGGACACATTGTTCTATTTTGTTGCTGTGTACAAATGGAATAATGTCTCCATGATTTCACTGCAGCCAGTAAGTTACCTGTGGATAAGCTAGAAATGTAGCCACGTGTAAAGTGGCCATTAGGGTTAATTACACACAGCGATGTTCCAGCGATCCCGACAACGACCAGGATCGCTGGAACATCGCTGTGTGGTCACTGGGGAGCTGTCAAACAGGCAGATCTCCTCATCGACCAGGGTGCCGTCCTCCACATTGCTGGGTAAGCAGGAGGACGCTGGTAACCATGGTAAACAGCGGGTATCTAGGCAGCGCGCCCTCCTTAGTTACCCAGTGTTTATCATGGCTACCAGCGTCCTCCCGCTTAGCGCAGCTTGTAAGCGGGAGGACGCTGGTAAGCATGATAAACACCGGGTATCTAGGCAGCGCACGCTGCCAAGATACCCTCTGTTTATCATGGTTACCAGCGTCCTCCCGCTTAGCGCTGGTAACCATGATAAACACCGGGTATCTAGGCAGTGCGTGCTGCTTAGTTACCCAGTGTTTATCATGGTTACCAGCCTGTGAGGTCGCTGATCGCTGGTCTCTCGCAGTCACACGCAGCGATGCGTGCTGACCAGCGGGAGACCAAGGACCAAAAAATTGTCCTAAAGGATGTGCAGCGATCAGCGACCTCACAGCAGGGGCCCTGCCGCTGCTTTTCACACACAGTGATATCGCTGGCGAGGTCGCTGATTTCAGTGATATCGCTGCGTGTGACATACCCCTTAGAGAGACAGTTTAGTTCACACTAGCTGAGTTGCAAGAAGTAACAGCACAGCATGGCTGCAGACTGAATGAAGCTGAACATCGCATTTCTGCAGCTGAAGTAAATATATCAGCCCTAGAGCACCAGTTACAGGAATCAAATAATATGTCTGGCTGGATGAGGGACAAATTTGACGACCTTAAAAACAGGTCATGGAGGAATAACCTGAGGCTTGTCGGCCTTCCAGATGCTATTGCTCACAATCAACTCAATGATATCTGTGAACAAGAATTACCACAAACTCTAGGAATCAGAGCCTTATGCAGAGTTGAGAGAGCTCCTAGGGTTGGCCCGCCGCAGTCCTCCGATAAGCAACGCGGAGGCCAGCATCCCAGGGAAGCGGGCACCCACCCAAATTACGTCAAGTTATCACCAAATATCTTGACTACAAGGACAAAAAACGCTTATTACAAGCCTTCAGGAGACACAGGCAGCCTCTTCTCCTTACAGGCTATAAGATAATACGGTTAAGTGACTACTCAGCAGAACTTGACGGTAGGAGGAAACTATATAATGAGCTCTGTAACCTTCTCTTCAAAAGGAACATCCTTTTCCAACTGCTGTACCCGGCAACTGTCAAGGTGGCAGAAGGGGAAAGCAACTTCAAATTCTTCACAGATTCAAGAGTGGCACCACTAGCTCCCGCAGTAGGTCTCCGTTGGCACAATCCACAAGGACAAAGTCTTCCACGACGATCAAATGATCTCTGCAGACAGTTGGACGCCCTGGGGACCAGGACCAGGTGGAGGATATTGTCAATGGAGAGCGCTCTCAATTACCCAGGAACCACAGTAAGACGGCACCCACAAGTGTGAAGAAGACTCTGCCACATGCCAATGGAGTTAGGAACTTAATTGAAAACGGTCGTTGATTGAGCACACGGCTGGAAGTTTGGAACAGTCGGGGCCCCTTGGGGGGGGCGGAGCTTAGAGTAAACTCAATGGGCGCTGTTCGCCCTTCCCTGCCTTCCCCCCTCTCCCTCCTGTCGTCCCCCCCCCTTTTTTTTTATTCCTCCCTCTTGCCACATAGCTACGTGGGTCGGAGGGATCCAAGGAGGGTATGGGGGATATGGTGTCCCTCATCAATTAACGACGATGGGGGTCACATCACTACGCTGGACAAATATGAGACTTAGGCTATGTGCTCACAGTACGGCGAAGCTGCGTGTTGGACGCAGCTCCTCCGGACCTGAGTGAAGCCGCAGGTGCCCACAGAAAGAGCACAGCCGCCCTGTACTCACCATGTGCGGTGGGTGCAGGGAGGCTTCTCCTTCTGTCACCCAATGGGAACCGCTTCCGAGTCAGCAACCTGCACCACAGCTATCAGATCGCTGCGGTCAGGTTAAGCATAGTGAGGATGGGATTTCTTGAAATCCCTTCCACTATGCTTATATTGTACCTAACTGCGTTTTGGACACAGCGGCAAGAAGCTGCGTCCAAAATGCTGCGACTACTCTTCGTGAGCATGCAGCCTTATAGGCAGAGGGATGGGAGCTGGAACTTAGCCTTTCATCTTCAGTTTATCAGAAAAAATGGAACTTCATGCTGATTGGAGGATGTTTTGGGAGGTTTGGGGTGGGGGAGGATTTTCTTAAGGGTACATGCGACGTTGAGACTTTCGTTTATGTTTGCTCTTACAAAAGGTTTTACTGTGCCATATTTTGGAACAGGAATATCCAGCACACAGCCATGGCAAGGTTTAGAATCCACTGAACTCATGGACCATGGTTAAGATTTTGACCTGGAATGTGAAGGGCCTGAGGTCTCCGAGCAAGAGGTCCATGGTCCTCCGTCACCTCAAAAAGCTGAAAGGGGACGTGGTCTTGCTGAGGAGACTCACCTCCGGCAAGAAGAATTATTTGGAATGCACAAATACTGGGTGGGAGAGGTATATGGCTCGGGGGCAGTGGGCAGAAATGTGGGGTCCTGGTTCTTCTTCATAAATCATCTCTGCATAAAGTAATATCATACACTCACGATAACAAGGGGTGGCACATCAACTTAGTGTTGGAGTGTTCGGGGGGAACCCTTAGCATTCATAATGTTTACGCCCCCAATGTTGACCAAAAGCACTTTCTCAAAACTCTCCAGGAACACGGACTTAAAGATACAGAGCAGAATATCATCCTGGGGGCGACTTTAACATGGTGATGTTACCTGAGAAAGACAGAAAGCAGGGGGAGGGTCGACCAGGACCGTCGGTGTCTTGGAGAAGGGAATCCTCCGACCTTTCCAACTTTGCAGATAATATTGCGGTGAGGGATATTTGGAGGATGAGATACCCATTGGAGCACGACTTTACACATTTTTCCCACCCCCTCAGTACTTGGTCACGTCTCAATATGTTTCTAGTGAAAGAAACGGTGATTAATAGAGTTGAGAATGTGGAGATAGGTAACATGGACTTCTCAGACCACAGCACCGCGATTCTAAAAGATAACTACCCAAGAGGGACTGACTTCTTATGGTGCTTCCCGACATGTCTGCTGGAGGACTTAAACTTTACTAAACTCCTGGGAGAGTGGTGGCCTGAATTTTCTGTAGATAAAAAAGAACATACTAAAGATCCAAATCTATTTGGAGAAAAATAACTAGACACTTCCAGGACAGCAGCGACGCCATTAGATGAGCTTACAGGGAATATGTGATGGCTCCCTCCTCTACCTCTAACGCAAACTGGATAGCTCAAAAAAGCATTTTTGACGAGTGGGCCAAAATGAGGGAGAGTCTATTCAATGTAAGCAGAGAAGCTAAACTGTATAGATTTGGGGACAAGGCCGGGAAGACATTGGCCAACTTGGCGAGCGGGAGGAGATGGGCCACTTTGATTGCATCCATAAAGACAAGGGAGGGTTTGGTGACCAGGGTCTCCAAATGAATAGTGAACACTCTTGGACAGTACTTGGCTGACCTATATGGCATGATGGGAAGGGATCCCTCCATTGGGAAAACCTAGTTACAGGAGACACAATTACCCACACTCTCATCGACAGACTTAGGGTACTTTCACATCAGCGTTTTTTTTAAATCGCGGCAGTTGCGGTGAAAAAAATGCAACTGCCGCTATTACCGCATAACGGCAGCACTTGCGGCACACTTGCGGCACACTTGCGACAAGCCCCATACAATGTATATGCGGGCTTGCGGTCAGCCGCGTTTTTTTCGCGGCCGCACCTGCCGCAAGTGCCAAAACCGCACTTGCTGCACCTTCTGCAAGCCCGCATATACATTGTATGGGGCTTGCCGCAAGTGTGCCGCAAGTGCAACCGTTATGCGGTAATCGCGGCAGTTGCGGTTTTTTCACCGCAACTGCCGCGATTTAAAAAAAACGCTGATGTGAAAGCACCCTTAGACGCCCTAAACAAAGAGGTGAGCCCCAAGGAGGTTGGGGGGGAGTGATAGCGGCTCTGAATCCTCACAAGGCCCCGGGCCCAGACGGTTTTAGTGGGGGCTTCTTCAAGATATTGTGTGACCAGGTGGCGCCGCATCTAACCTCTCTTTACAATGCATTCCTGGGAGGGGAACAGATCTCTGACCAAATGAATACAGCCATATCACACTTTTACTTAAAGACAATAAAAACCCAGAGGACCCAGCGAACTATCGCCCCATTTCTCTTATTAATGTAGATCTGAAAATCCTTTCCAAAATAATGGGCAACCATTTATCCAATTGTTTGCCAAAATGGATCGGACGTCAACAGGCGGGCTTCGTGAGGGGTAGGTTGGCGTTGAGCAACATCAAGACCTCCCTGCTGATAGTGGACGTTCTTAACTTATCTATGGGAAAGGGTGGGGACGACCCAGCCATCGTCACACTGGTTGCTGAAAAGGCATTTGATAATGTCCAGTGGACATGGCTGAAATTGGTTCTGGATACAGTGGGGCTACAGGGATCCTTTTGGGTGTTTTTGAACAGGCTTTATTCCAACCCAAAAGCAAGAGTTTATACCCCAGGCTTTTTGTCCGGGATTTTCCCCCTGTGCAGGGGCACACATCAGGGGTGCCCCTTATCCCCGCTGCTTTTTAATTTGGCAATCAAACCCTGTCGAGATTTCTTAATGAAGTAGGGGGTTTTCTGGGATTCCGGTGGGAAGTAGTGAAATTAAGGCCAACCTATATGCGAATGATGTCGTCCTCTACTTGAACGACCTGGAGAAGGATCTCCCGGGAATGCTATTGAAACTGGAAATGTATTGTTCATTCTCAGGCTTTAAGCTCAATAAAACTAAATGTGAAATACTCTACCTTAGAACTCGAACTCCAAGGGGAGATGGGGGAGGTGGGCCGGCAAAAATCTGATATCCAGGACATCCCAATAGCCAAAGCATCAGTAAAATACTTAGGTATACACATAGCAAGAACAGCGGATCATATTTATCACCTAAATTATGATACTCTCATAGCCAAAATAGAGAAAGAGCTCATCAGGTGGGAGGTATTACCCTTGTTGTTACTAGGACGGTGCCACCTGGTCAAGATGATGAGTTTTCCGAAGCTGCTTTACCCCTTTAGACACTTCCTTCACTTCTAAAACATGGGGAGATCACAAGGTTAAACAGGCCTTTTACTCGGTTTATTTGGCAAGGTAGGCGCCCGAGAATTCAACTTAGTACCTTGATGTTCCCTAAAGATGAGGGAGGACTAGGTTTAAATAACAAAGTATAACAGGTTTCCGTTATATGGGGAGTAGTGGTTGTACTAAAAAAATTAATAATAATAACCCCATTTATATAAAATATATCAACTTTATTTAGACAAAAATGTAAAAACACCACAAATCACAGTGAGATAGTGAAATAGTGATTTAAAAAATCATAGTAATGTCCAACCGGCTATAAACCACCCACCAGGGTTTACACTCTGATACTCTCCCTGCCTAACAGCGGAGTTTTGTTTCACCCTAATTTGTACTGGTGTCCCCGCTCCCCGAAGGCTTGCCCTTTACTGCCTAACGTCTCTATTGGACTCTATGTTAGACTATGGGTCATATGATCAAATCAATACCTCTAGTTGGGGGATGATATTGAATGCCAGTGCATACTAATTATTATTAAAAACAACAACATAATTATAATCATCAACTACAAGATTATGTACAGTATTGATTGTCCAAATCTTCTGGTATTTATCTCTAGTCCATCCGACTTAACTTATATACTGTACTCCAAATCCTGTAGTGACGCTGGATCCACTTCTTTAGCAGCCTCGACGCGTTTCCCCCTAACGGTCATACCCGTAAACTGTGTTCATCAGGAGGCAAGATAACAGGATACACAGAGATTTGAGGTGTGTTCACATAGTCATCTAAAACAGATATAATCCAAAATTAGTGACAGCTCATACATATATGAACAGAGCCTGTTAACAGTAGGAATACAATTATACAAAGATATAAATCTACAATCACCTGTTGGTTCAGTGGAGTCTCTTATTCACTTGTATGTGAGATAATTATTTCCAGATACATACAGCTGATTTCACGCCAATAACCAACTTGTGGAAACTTTCCATCAGTTTAAAAAGTGCCTTAGTAGCACTTGCCACCCTAGGAGCTCCAAAAGATGATCCTGATATAAGGGACTGTGAAAAACATACCATATAATAAAGGTCCTCCTATATCTCAAATACTGCTCCACTTATATACTCTCAGATGTCTACCTAAACCAGGTAGTAACACTTACTGAATGAGGCAGCCCCTTCAAAAATCCAGTCAAGTGTATCCCTGTTCAGATGAAAAAGCTGCAAGTACATCCAAATTATATTAGTAAAGGTCCCTCAGAGCCTTTATACAAATATTTCTCTCAAATCGATTCAAACTTACTGTTTCAGAAGAGACCACAGGTTTGCCTCGCTCTTCTGGCTGTATCAGACTCACTGCACTAAGCTCAACCCTTATATAGCTGGTCTCATTTTGTTTAAATTACTCCCACATGCTCACAATTACCTCCATTCATCTACAACGCTCCTCCAATGCGCATCCGGATGTACACATCCGGAAGTGCGTTATCACCCAGGGACGTTGCTATGGAGACAGTAACGCCAGTGCACAGCGCTTACCAAGCGTGCAACAGGAAGCGCATCATCGACTAAGGACGTGGTCATGGAGACATAGAATTGTTGTAGGCGCTTACCAAACGCGCAACCGGAAATAAACTCCCGGATGTGCTTACTCGCAATGTGATGCATTGCCATAGTAACGGCAATAACACCGCACCAAAACAACAGGAAGCCTCCATAATGGAAGGGGGCTATTGCGCCACGATTAATCAAGGGGAGCATCAGTTGCAAATACAAGCTACAACGGCACCCTTGTAATATGGTACAAGTAGCAGCACTCAGGAGCTAACACTCTTAACAAGAAATGTATTGCACAAAATGCACAAAACCTTATAAGCTTATAGCCTACATATGATCTTTATAATTGATTAACTCCATTTACAATAAACAGGTCCTCTCATAGTGATCATATCCTGTAGCAGTGGATTGTACACCAGGTATCATCCCACTGTCAACCAGCCAAGCTCACCTATAAACTGATCTGATGAGGTATTTAATACCTATTATGATTATATACTCTAGATATCTTAACTACCAACCACATATAATGCGGTGTTAAACACTAGTGGTCCATACTACCGGATCCACACTTTTTATGTCCGTGTAATAATGAAGTATCCCTTAGTAAAATGAGGAGCCCATTTATAGGAAACACCCAAAAGAAAGTGCCTCATTAAGTCCCTTTGGTGAGACTGTATCTAGTCTGAAGATCTATTGTGTTTCCTTCTGTAAGATCTTATTCCAATCTCCCCCCCTAGGGTTCGCTTTCACTACTTCTAAGACACAAAATGATAGATGGGGTTATTATTATTAATTTTTTGGAGGACTAGGCTTACCTGACGTACGGGGCTACAATTTGGCTTGCCTTACACGTTATTCCTTAGACTGGATCAAAAGGTACAAGTAGATATTCCGACTATGTCCTGGAATCAGAACTGTGCTTGCCATGGAGGCTGGTCTCGGTCCTCCATGCTTCCAGGTCTAGTACTCCCTGCTTCCTCAAAAACGCAGTTGTGTTCAGGGACGCCGTAGCTTCCTTGAAGATGGTTCGTAAGAAACTGGGCCTTTCCTGGAAAACTTCAAAATACCTGGATCCATGGGCATACCCAGACATCCGTCTAGGGAAAGACAATAAACTCTTTGCAACTTGGAGGGACACAGGAGTCAGATCGTTGAGTAACTTGTTGCATGAGTCTGAATCACGATGGTTGGGGTGTCATGAAGTTGTACAAAAGCTAAATCTGCTTGAAATTCAGGTACTCCAGTACAACCAGATAAAACATCATGTACTAAATAAACTGTTAGGCGTACAGGCCAAATGCATTGTCAACACCTGGCTTGAGCTGGTATCGAAAGAGGTGGGGACAACTACCATTTGATTTCTTGCTAGCCTGTAATAAGGTCAGTTTGCGTGTAATATAACACACCAATAAAAATGATTACTCCCAAAAAAAAAAGTACCATCCTGTTTCAAGTACAATATAATAGATATATGGATATGATCCAGACCGGCAGGGAAGGGATTACTCGGAACCGGGATGGCAGCTGCTGGCGGGGGAGGGGGAATCATGGCTAGTCGGTTCCCGGTTCCATGCCCTGGGTACTCAATCAGATCCAGGGATGGTGTATAGACAGTCCGCACTGCTTGAAATAATCAGTCACAAGTCTTTAGGTAAAAGATCCCCCTTCTTTATTTCCACCTACGCATTTCAGTGCCACTCCGGGCACCGTCATCAGGGTATTACATGTGTCATACAACCACAACTTATATATCACATATACCAGATGATCCAGATAAACGTCATTGATGACAAGCAAGTCATCATCAATGATGGGCGGTGCATCCCATCCTTGAAAAAAATAGAAAGCAATCCATGACACTTTCTAACATCCTATCTATCTCTCATAATATATGCTCAGAAACATGGTCAAAAATAAGTAAAAATATAACATAGAATAATATAAAAATCAACTAAAAATCCCTAAGTTTTTATTAATCACTAAAAGAACTAAAAAATAAATATATATGAAAGTATATAAAAAGAAGATCAGATCTCATTCGAACTCATCCATGAAAGTGTTATATACTATATGGTCCTAGTTTAGTGGTGTTTAAAGGGAACCTGTCACCTGGATCTAAGCCCCTACACTATCACTACCTATCCCTGCACCTTTGTAGCTGCTCCCTATCTAGCCCTCTCTGAGCTAAATCCGCCTTACAAAACAGCAGAAAAATAACTTCTAACTTACAGAAGTCCTGAGACTGGGGACTGAAAAGGTGGGCCCAGGCTCCATTGTGCCCTCCTCGATGCAGCAGCACACGTCTCGCTGGGCGGCACTATTCTTTCTCTATCGCCACCTCCTCCATTTGGAATCTCCCACCCACTTTGCACTGTAAGGTAGCAGTTAGGATCAGCATGACAGAAGGCAGTGACTCAGGTATTTACTCACACAGCACACAGTTTAATTGCACAGTTCAGGTATTCACAGACCTCCAGGTTCCGGGGCGCAGCCGAGTACAACCTCATACAATCCCAACAGCTGATATAGAAGCTCTGTACCTTACCCCGGGTAGGCTGTGTTAGGTCAGCACACAACCTTTCTCTCCTCACCATCCGCTCATTAGCCTCATGAACATCCACTCTGAGAGAACTCACAGGCTGTGTTATATCTTCACACAGCTCTCTACACAGCAGCTCCTGCTGCTGTCCTGACACACTCCACCCCCAGGGCAGCTCATATCATCTCCTATTCACCCGCACACCTGGGCGTCAGTGCTTTCAGTCAGCACTCAGCTCCAGCAGCAGCTAACTCTGTGTGTGCTGCTACCGAGCAGAAGATACAGTCACCCATATGCTGTGTCCCGGTCAGGACACACATCGAGGTCGCATCACCACAACATGATAGGTGTAAAGCAGGCGGAAGATTCCAAATGGAGGAAGCGGCGATGAAAAAAGAATAATGCCGTCCAGCGGGGCGTGTGCTGCTGCATCGAGGAGGGGCAGAATGGAGCCTGGCGCCGCCTTTTCAGTCCCCAGCCTCAGGGACTTCTGTAAGTTATGTTATTTTTCAGCTGTTTTTTAGGGTGGATTTAGCTCAGAGAGGGATAGATAGGGAGCAGCTAGGAAGGTGCAAGGACAGGTAGTGATAGTGTAGGGGCTTAGATCCAGGTGACAGGTTCCCTTTAAGCTCATGTTCCACCACATCAGTGTGATTTCTATTCATCCTGTCTCTATAACAGTTCATTTTCAGTATATTGGTGAATAATGAAAATAAAAATGTGAATGAGCTAGTGAATATACTACAAAATCAATAAACTAATGTGCAATCATACTGTTGATTAATGAATGAAAATAAATGTGAAAAAATTATATAATAAATGTGTCTAAATATGTGTGGTTTCTATTTGTGATTGTCTTTGTGTCCTGTGAAAGAATCCCCTAAATCCTTCATATATATTTATTTTTTAGTTCTTTTAGTGATTAATAAAAACTTAGGGATTTTTAGTTGATTTTTATATTATTCTATGTTATATTTTTACTTATTTTTGACCATGTTTCTGAGCATATATTATGAGAGATAGATAGGATGTTAGAAAGTGTCATGAATTGCTTTCTATTTTTTTCAAGGATGGGATGCACCGCCCATCATTGATGATGACTTGCTTGTCATCAATGACGTTTATCTGGATCATCTGGTATATGTGATATATAAGTTGTGGTTGTATGACACATGTAATACCCTAATGACGGTGCCCGGAGTGGCACTGAAATGCGTAGGTGGAAATACAAAAGGGGGGTCTTTTACCTAAAGACTTGTGACTGATTATTTCAAGCAGCGCGGACTGTCTATACACCATCCCTGGATCTGGTTATCTTTACACGTGCTACGTGGCGGTGGAGGTCCTGCAGCAGTTTATAACTACATGCCATAAAAACTAGTTGTGGGTGCACACAACTAGACCAGGTGAGTGCACCTCTTTTTGATCTGAGTGTGGAATCAGTGTCATATTGATAGGGCATTATTGCGCCTCACTTGTCTCCTTTATCTTTTTCTACTGGGTACTCAATGGCTGATGGGGATGATGATTGGGGATTATACGTGATGCCACCTGTGGTGTATGGTAATCGGTTACCAGCGCTGCAGTCGAGCGCTGAGGTGATGGTGTGGTGAAGCAGAGATAGTATAGCTTCCCACAGATGGAGCATTTCCTCAGTGTGGCAGGGTGGATGAGGGGAGTTATAGTTGCGGTCCTGCTGTAATCGCTGCATGCGGCGAGGAATCAGGCTCCACACACACAACAGTCTCTGTTTCAGTATCTTTTACTGGTGTCACAGGTACGGTCCAAGAGGGTAACCAGATGGCCGGTGTGGTTTGGGATGTCCACCTTAGAGAGTTGTGAGGCCTCTTCTGTCTGTGTATGCGATGATTTGGGTAGATCTGCCTGAATCTAGATCTGCCGCTCTCTTCTCCTCAGGATGATCCTTCCACAACTGCCAGTAAGGACGTCCTCTTGGGATCCCTATTCCTTAATTGGGGTCCCCGGTCCTAAGCTGGTCACGTATGGGCACTCTGCTTCCTGAGCTTCAGAGGAACTAGATCCTTCTGGTTCCTCCGGGGTTTTTCTGCCACAAGTGGTTAATGGCAGGCATGGACTCCGGCGTCCGGGTGAACTATAAGGGTAGCACTATGTTCCCTTCTTCTTCTTCCTATGCTCCCACTGGCCTCCGTCCCTCTCTCTGGGGTGCTGCACAGCTGGGTCGGTCCTCTCTGGTTATGGGCCTAATCCTAGCAACCAGCTCCTCTAGGCTCTTCAGTCCTAGCTGACCTTCTGTCCTAACTGTTCTTCAGTCCTAACTGACTGACTGACTTAATGACTTGACTTACTGACTGACTCCTCCCTCAGACCTGGACCTTTATAGGGGATCTGGCTTAAGGGCAGCCAGTGGAGCTCCCCTTCTAGGCCTGGGGTGGGAAGTGTTGGGTGCTGTGTGTGCCAAGGTGTACATCCCTCCCCGCACTAGTGGGTCATGCGGCAATCCCCGTAGGGGTGCCACATTCCCCCCTAGTTAACTTCAGTCCTCCGGGACTGAAACATTTTCTAACAAACATACCATGGCATTAATATTTACATTAATTTGAACAGTTTCCAAATAAAATTTACAAAAAGCTGGGAAAAATAGGAAAAACAGGTAACCAGTTCATACAACGCTAGTCCATCCACTGCTGGCTGGTTAAGGCATTTTTGCCAGCACCAGTCCTGTGGCTATGGTCCATTATAAAAATTCAAAAAGTCTAAACAGGTAAAGTCTCTGTAGGCTTAAAAGTTCAAAATACACAACAAACACTTACTATGGGTGCCTCGGCGTAGGAGTCCTAAGTACTGCAGGATCACAAAGCTCTCACTGATCTCAGGGATATCTGGCTAGTCCCGTGTTTGAGATTCTGAACGAGGAACTACAGGGGCCTCTACCGGTCATAAGCGCTGTAGGCCTCCTGGCCCTGGGGTCACCTATTGGCCAAGATTTTGCTTTCCCTATACAGCGCCTTACGCCAACTCCACTCACCCCTCTTTCTGATGTTGTGTACCTGGTATGACCTGTTTTAGCCTACTCTTCACCCTTCTGTACACTAGCATTAATTACATGTTTACATTTTTCTACGTTTTGCATTTTATTGTCTGTATCTTAGTGGTGTTTGACCCAAGTTACTACGTGTTGATCTACGTAAAACTGGTATTCCACTTGTGTGTAAGCCTGGTGTAGAGCAAACACTGTTTACTGACCCATGTGTTGGTCTACGTAACATAGGTATGCCTGAGTGTCCTCTCATTCTCACAGTGGGAATGGCAGATGCACCGATTGCAGGATTCTCTGGCTCTGCTACAATGGGTGGTTCTTCTGCTTTTGGTTCTTCAACTGGTTGTGGGAATGTCAACATTGGTATTAAGTATGCATCTTCTATTTGGGGCCAATCTGCAGGTAAATCTCCTAAGATTGTCTTGACTGTCTTTGGTTCCTTTTCTTCTGGTACTGGACAAGGGACATCTTCCTTTGGTTGTGGTGGTTGAGGGTACTTTTTTAAATGATCTCTGGACACTGTTGCTGTTGTTTCTCCATTTTCTTTACTATCAGACAGGCCTTCTGGTTGTCAAAGTTTGATACTAATACAGTGTATGTGTCACATCCTACTGACGGACTCCACACGTGGACCCACTGGACCGCGTAGAGCGGATGCTGATACCGGGATGACAGAGAGACAGACCAGTAAAGTAGAGTCAACAGGTTTATTTGAACAACACACACACACCCACGCCCCAGTGGAGGGCCACACGGCCACAGCACCAGAACACCACCGAAGGAGGCCCCGGAGCGCTTAACCCCTATACAGGGATACCGCCGGTACCAACCTCGGAGGGACCGATGAAGCGGACACGGGTGTTAAACCGACCCAAGGCAACGTGGGAAACAATACAGCAAGCGGGTATAAGATCGGACACGGGGAACCGGGAACACGGGGAATCCGGAGCCAGGCTTGAGACAGCGATCAGCTTGGAAGAGATCCGGGAATTCGGCCAGGAACGAGGCAGTCAGCAAGGAGCCGGCAGGGCAGGAATCTGTGGGAAGGAACACACAGAAATCAGGTAACAAGCCAAATAAGGAAAGACCTGACAAGACCAGAAATGGCAGCTCCACTAGGGAGAGTTGCCCTGGCCCCGACTGACAGGAAACAGGAAGTTTATATCATAGCAGGGCAGTCCTGATTGGCAGGACACAGAGGGATGGAGATTGGCTGAGGGGAGGAGCATGCTCCCTGCAGTCTCTCCAGCAGAAACAGGTTTGGAGATGCAGTTTCATGTGCTCGAGCAGTAGCCCCGGAAAGGGAGGAGAAGAGCAGCGCTACTCCAGCAGAGGGTGCTGGAAACCTGCGGCAGACCCCGAGGGGTAACAGTATGGTTCTGCTTCCCACTGATCATCTAACTTGTGGAGTCTCCTTTTACTTTTCAAAACCAATTCACCTGGTGTTAAGGGTGTTCCTTGTGCGCTTTTGTTAAAGTTTGTTTCTTGCTTTCCTCTTGATTTTTCCAGACGTCTGTCAACACATTCCTGTATTTTCTTGTACTGCTCTTTACTTCTGGTATCCCAATCTGCATCTGAGGTGTTTTCTTCAGGAACTATAATGCCCATTTAAAAGTCTACCGGCAATTTTCCTGGTCTTGCTCTCATGAGGTATGCAGGGGTACAATTTGTTGAGCTCACTGGGATGTTGTTGTAGATGTCAATAAGGTCTTGTAACTTCTCTGGCCATCTGTTTCGTTCTTCTAGTGGCAGAGTTTTTAGCAATTCTATGACCACGTGATTCATTTTTTCGCACATTCCGTTGGTTTGGGGATGGTAAGACGAGGTACAAATTTTCTTGCATCCATACAAGTTACAGAACTGTTGATATACTTCAGCTTCAAAGGCAGGACCTTGATCTGTCAATACCTGTTCTGGATACCAGTGTGGTCTGCAGAAATAGGCTTGAAAGGTTCTTGCTCCTGTCTGACCAGTTAAGTCTTTCACAGGAGGTACCAGTAGGAATCTGGAATAGTGGTCCACCATGGTAAGAGCATAGGTATAGCCTGATCTTCTGGGTGTAAGTTTGACATCATCTAAGGCTACCAGTTCTATTGGCTGTTTAGTGATGATAGGCTGTAGTGGTGCTTTCTGGCTGTTACGGCCTTTTCGACTCAATGAGCATGGTCCACAATTTTTACACCATTTCTCTATGGTAGATCTCATGCCAATCCAATAGAATCTTTCACGTAACAATATCTCCAGTTTTCTCCAACCAAAATGTCCTGCTCCATTATGGTATGCTTCTAGCACCATTTGGATGTCTCTCTTTGGAGCTACATCTTGCCATACCATTTAATCTGTTCTGGGGTTGATATACCGTCTGCACAATTGATCTTGATAGATGAATAACCTGCTTCTTTCTTTCCACAGGTGTTGGGCCTCTGGTGGAGAATTCTTTTCAAGTTGGGAATCCAGTTGGGTTACCAGCCTCTTCACTAGACTGATTGCCGGATAACTGTCTTGTTTCTCTTTCCATACATAGTGAGGCAATGGGTTAAGTACAACATTCTGACAGTTCTGGTAGATGTTGGCTTCTGTCATTTCTCTTTTTCTATGGAAAGCTGGAAGTTCTACTTCCTCCAAGTCATCCACCTCTTCTTCAGGTCCTTGTAAATGTACTTGAGGGTTTCTGGAGAGGGTATCAGCATTGGCATTTTTACAACCTGGCCGGTACTTGATGGTAAAGTCATAATTTGATAGCCAAGCCATCCAGCGTTGCTCCAATGCACCAAGCTTCACGGTATCCAAGTAACATAGTAACATAGTTTTTAAGGTTGAAGGAAGACTTTAAGTCCATCTAGTTCAACCCATAGCCTAACATGTTGATCCAGAGGAAGGCAAAAAAAAACCATGTGGCAACACTAGCTCCACATTGGGGGAAAAAATTCTTTCCTGACTGCAGATATGGCAATCAGACTAGTTCCCTAGATCAACGCCCTATCAAAGAATCTAGTATATATAACTGGTAATATTATAGTTTTCAAGAAAGGCATCCAGGCCCTTCTTAAATGTTAGTAGTGAGTCACCCATTACAACATCATGTGGCAGAGATTTCCATAGTCTCACTGTTCTTACGGTAAAGAATCCACGTCTATGATTATGATTAAACCTTCTTTCCTCCAGACGTAGAGGATGCCCCCTTGTCTGCGTCTCAGGCCTAAGAGTAAATAGGTCATTAAAAAGGTCTCTGTACTGTCCCCCGTACCATCACCAACTCTCATAACCTCACCATCACCCACCCTCACAACCTGACCAACCTTAGACCCATCCCCCCAGCCCCGGCTCCTCTAATCTCCCTGCCAGGTGCACTCTGGAACGCCCGCTCAGTCTGTAATAAACTCCCAGACATCCATGGACTCTTTATTTCTAATAAACTCTCATTCCTTGGCATCACAGAGACCTGGCTCACCCCCTCCGACACGGCCTCCCCTGCTGCACTATCCTATGGCGGATTCAATCTTTCCCACACTCCCCGCCCCTCTGACAAGCACGACGGAGGTGTCGGCATACTCCTATCCGACACCTGCTCCTTCGCCCCTATTCCATTACCCCCCTCTGCTACTCTCCCATCTTTCGAAACCCACTCTGTCCGCATCTTCTCCCCCTGTAACCTACAGCTAGCTGTCATCTACCGCCCTCCTGGATCCATCCCCACCTTCCTTGACCATTTCACCACCTGACTACTTTACTTCCTCTCTACTGACATCCCCACCATCATTATGGGCGATTTCAATATCCCTATTGACACTGCCCACCCAACCGCCTCTCAACTTCTTTCCCTGACCTTCTCCTTCGGGCTCTCTCAATGGTCCTCCTCTGCCACCCACAAAGATGGCCACACGCTGGATTTCATCTTTACCCGTCTTTGCTCCCTTACTAAACTCAGAAACTCAACCCTCCCCCTGTCTGACCACAATCTGCTGACCTTCTCCTCCCTCACCTCCCCTACTACACCACCTTCTCTCCGCAAACTTGATCATCCCCGCAGAAATCTAAAACACATTGATCTACACTCACTCTCAGAATCCCTTCTCCCTCTCACCAACATAACATCTATACGTGACACAGACACTGCCACCACCCTCTACAACACCACAATAACCAAGGCCCTCGACCTAGCCGCCCCCTCACATACCACGCTCCACGCACTAACAGGCAACCCTGGCACACCACCCTCACTAAAGATCTGAGACGGGCATCCACGGTCGCTGAGAGGCGATGGAAAAAATCATGTTCCACTGAGCACTTTGCGCTGTTCAAACAGTCCTCATCGCCTTCAAGACTGCACTTGCCACCGCCAAACAAACCTTCTTCTTATCCCTAATAAACTCCCTGTCCCGCAATCCCAAACAACTTTTCAAAACCTTCAATTCCTTACTCTGCCCGCCTGCTCCTCCTCCCTCTGTCCGCCGCCTTCGACTCTGTTGACCACTCCCTTCTACTTCAGATCCTGGAATCTCTTCGCATCACGGACCTCGCCCTCTCTTGGATCTCCTCATACTTAACGGACCGGACCTTCTGCGTCACCCACTCATCCTCCTCGCCCTATCTGTTGGGGTCCCCCAGGGCTCGGTTCTTGGACCGTTACTGTTCTCAATCTACACTCTCAGCCTAGGGAAACTCATTGAGTCCCATGGCCTCCAGTACCACCTCTACGCCGACGACACCCAAATCTACCTGTCTGGTCCTTACATCGCCTCCCTTCTATGCAAAATTCCACACTTCCTGTCCGCCATCTCATCTTCTCTGCTCGCTTCCTTAAGCTGAACATGGACAAAACCGAGTTCATAGTCTTCCCCCCAAGACGCTCCCCCTCACTACCTGACCTATCCATTGTCGTCAACGACTGCTCTCTCTCCCCAGTCCCCCATGCCAAGTACCTCGGGGTTATCCTTTACTCTTCCCTCTCCTTCAAGCCCCACATCCAGGCCCTCGCACCTCCTGCCGACTCCAGCTCAAAAACATCTTTAGGATCCACACTTTTCTTGACCACGTCACTGCTAAAACCCTTATTCACGCTCTCATCATCTCCCGCCTTGACTACTGCAACCTTCTGCTCACCAGCCTGCCCAATACCTCCCTTGCACCTCTCCAATCTATCCTGAACTCCGCTGCCCGCCTAATCCATCTGTCCCCCGCTACTCCCCTTTCTACCCCCTCTGCCAAGCCCTTCACTGTCTCCCTACTTCCCAGAGATCCCGGTTTAAAACATTAACCATGACAAACAAAGCCATTCACAACCTGTCCCCTCCATACATCTCTGACATGGTCTCCCGATACCTACCCTCACGCAACCTGCGATCCTCCCAAGAGCTCCTCCTCTACTCCCCCCTCATCTCCTCTTTGCACAACCGCATTGAGGGTTTCTCCCGTGCTTCACCCATAGTCTGGAACTCACTGCCCCAACACATCAGACATTCTCCTACCCTGGGAACTTTCAAAAGAAGCCTGAAGACCCACCTGTTCCGCCAAGCCTACCACCTGCAATAAGACCCGGTCTACCACACCGCTTCACGACTGGAACTTCCCCCTCCCACTGTATCCCCACCCGCCCCTCGTAGACTGTGAGCCCTCGCGGACAGGATTTCTTCCCTCTTGTATCTGTACGACCGAATTGTCCACATTTATTGTTACTTGTATTGTCACTATGTTACTTGTCCTAGTCTGCCCCTTTTAGCATGTAAAGCGCCATGCAATATAATGGCGCTATATAAATAAATAATAATAATAATACAACGGGAGTCTATTCTTGGTGTGATATGCGTATTGCAAACCAGCCTAAGGGGCCTGGATGCCTTTCATATGAAACCTGCTCATCTCGGTACAAGTCACAATCCGGGTGTCCACGCCGCAGGTATGATTCAACGTCACGTCTTGCAAAAAAGATGTCCTCTTGTAGTCCGGGTTCATGGATGAATCCCCATCCTTCTTCTTGGTAGGAGGAAACAACAGTTCCTTGGCGGCGTAACTCCAATGGAAGCGGGGGCTGTGCTCTTGCTTCATCACGACGTCGCTGGGTAGCCTGTTCTTTCTGGATCCACTCTTCTCACCTTCTTTGTTGTGTCTGCTGGTGTCGCTGGTTCAGGGCCGACTGGTACTCTGGTGGTGGTGGTTGGGACTCTTGGCGACGCTCTGGTCTCTGCCGTTCCCACAGTGATGGAGATGCCCCGCCGATGCTGTTGCCACGCAGACCACCATGTGGCCTCCGGGGTGCTCCCTCCTGAGGCTCCTTCAACGTCCTCCTGCTCGTCGAAGTCTGTCTCGTCTCCCACTTCTTCAGCTTCCACGACCACGTCTGGTTCTGCTGGGGACGGCCGCGCTGGCTCTATTCAGAGACAGCTGCAGGTACGGGACGGTGGTTCTACAGGGATTCCGGTCTGGGTCCCTGCATCCCAGGTTTGGACGGGTGGCGGTACGGGTGGCAAAGAGGCACGATACTCCACTACCTCTTACGCTGCCACGGCTGCCTCTGTCACTTCTCGGTCCTATTGCATCATCAGCAGCTCACAGGCCCGATCAGCGCTACACCGCCTGTACACCCACTCCAAGGATTCCTCCATGTCCTGGCGGAGCCATCCAAAATTGTCTAGCGAGTGGCGTGGCCTGGACCTGAACGGTGATGGCCGCATAATACGGGAGCTCTGAGGACCCGAGTCTTTCCCGCGTCTATACCCAGCGCACACCGGCTTCCCGACGCCCAGGAAAGCACACAGCGGCAGCAGAACAGGTCAGGCACCGAATCGGCAGAGTTAGACCCGCCAGGCGAGCTCCACCACGCCGGGTCACTGACTTCTTCACTCCTGCCCAGACCAGCAGCTTCTCCTCTGCTACAGCTAAGATGGCGCTCCCGCCCTTATCACCGCATCGCAACACGCGGGCTTCCAGGCGAAACTCCACAGCCTCATCAAGCTCCATACCCCCTTCTCCAGGGCTGATGGCGGGGACCCCGGTCACACACACGGCAATGCGGGATCTTCTGGCAGATCTTAGATCCTCACTGCAGGAGGATATGCAGGGGATGCTGGCGGGACTGAGAGGTGAGGTGGGTCATCTGACTACACGCACTAACCATCTGGAAACAAAGATGGGTGAACTGGTCAAATCGCATAACGATCTACTTGATGCACACGCTGTGCTACAGGAAAAGCTGGAGAAACAGACCCTGAAGCAGATGGATCTTGAAGATCGTTCCAGAAGGAACAACATAAAGCTTAGGGGGATCCCAGATTCTGTCTCTCCTATAGAATTAAGACCACTGCTGCAGAAGTTTGTCACCTCGGTCCTACCTACATTGCAGAGCACAGATATAATCATAGATAGGATCCACAGACTTCCCAGACCAGCTAATATTGACCCAGCTCTGCCACGAGATGTTCTGGCAAGAATTCATTTTTTTTAAATAAAGGAGGACTTCCTGAGAGCTTTGAGGAGTGGGGTGGATGTCCCAGAGGAGTTCCAGCAAATCTCCGTATTTCCAGATCTCTCCGCGGGCACATTGGCGAGGAGGAGAGCTTTTCAGGAGGTCACAGCCATCTTACGGGAACAGCACATTGGCTATCGCTGGGGATTTCCACCAAAATTGCTCATCAAGAAGGATAATACCATCTACGCCTGTGCAAGTCCCCAACAAGTGAAGGACTTCTTGAAGAAATGGAAAATTTTCCCTCAACAGCGACACTCGCCATCTCCCCAGGACGGACCTGATCCGAACAGATCTCCTGTTCCCGCTCAACATATGGAGCCTGCCTGACCTGCTATCCGGTGCACTGCTGTTGTTATCAATATGCCGGTTATACAGTTTAATTTTATCTGATTCTTATTAGACTCGGGCCTCTATTCCTGATTCTTTCTATTCTTATTCCTTACTTCAACATTCTTCCTCTCTACTCTAATCTAAACTCTTCTTTTCTCTATACTTGTAATTCCTCCACAAGCATCGTCTCTTCTTTCTGATCTATCTTACTCCTACTTACTCCTCTTCATTTTATCTGCTTATCCTTAAATCCTTTCTTGGGATAGTGATAGCCCCACAGGTACGTTAATAGTACCATTCAATGCTGACTCCTGGTGCCCCATAATCTAGGGAGCACCCTGAGCCAGATAGGTGCTTGGCACCGCCCACTTGGTAAAGTGGTATTGTAAATAGTTGGTTTACCTCAATTCTCCTCTCCCCCACTCTCCCCTCCTCCCCTCCCCCCTCTTCTTTCCTTCTCAATACTCTGCTTCTTTCTTCTTTTTAACCCTCTCAAGATCCTCAGCTTGGATTACTGTAATTAATGTAATTGTGTACGACATTACCCGACCTTAAGCATATTTATAGCTAACGTTGTTCTCTATTTCTGACTCATATTATTAGTCAAGGATGTCTATCAAGTATTCCACAATCAACGTCAACGGACTCAACTCCCCTGGCAAGAGGTCTCTGGTGTGGAATCAAATCAAGAATCTCCACAGTGAGGTAATCTTCCTGCAGGAAACTCACTTGCTCCAGCAGGATAACATTTGAATGTCCCATCCAAACTTCCCACACAGATTTTTTGCAGGTTCTGGTGAGAAAAAGGCGGGAGTAGCGATTTTCATCCTCAAATCCCTATCGGTATCTCTGGTGGAGGAGATCCCTGACCCACAGGGTAGATATCTAATATTAAGGATATCCCTGAATAATCAGCTGTATTCATTGATCTCGGTGTATGGACCAAACACGGGCCAGATGAAATTTCATCGAACCCTCTTGTCCAAGCTTGATGGCCTTGCGAGGGGACCCATGATTATAGCTGGGGATTTTAACATCCCTCCGTGCGGGAGGCTTGACTCTTCCTCCTCCTCTCGCTGTCGCAAGGATCTGAGCAAACTAATTGACCGGTATCAACTCCACGATATCTGGCGATACATGCATGGGGAGGAGAGAGACTACACATACATGTCGCCCAGACATAACACATACAGCAGAATTGATTTCATTCTGGTCAATGATCTCTTACTCCCTCTTTGCCAACACACTGACATAGGACATATTACCTGGACTGACCATGCCCCTGCCTCTCTCACTGTGATGAATACCTCGCATATCCGACCGACCACATCCTGGCGACTAAATGACTATATCCTATCTATCCCTGACAACTTAAAACAAGTAACTACTCATCTAACTGAATACTTTGAACACAATGATAACGGGGCGACCTCCCCAGAAATCCTCTGGTTTGCACACAAGGCATACATTAGAGGAGTATTAATCAAAATTTCCTCTAGAGCTAAACGTAAAACAGAGGAGCTGACCAAATATCTGACCAACAAAATCGCGCACTTAGAACAAAAGCACAAAAGTGCTCACACCCCAGAGGTACTGGCGGAACTCTCAGATGCTCGCCTTAAACTACGGAACGTTCTTATGGGTAAGGTCGAACATAATCTTAAAAAGATGAAGGCAAACTTCTACGGAATGGGAGATAGGGCAGGGAAACTCCTGGCCCGCCGCATTAAAAAGCGCCACCTTGCTACCAAAATCGATCACCTCCTTGATCAGCATAATATTCCAATCAGAAACCCACTGCTAATTGCTGAAGAGTTTCGCGAATATTACTCTACTTTATACAATCTTAATGAGGACATACACACAATACAACCTACTTCTGAATGCATCAATCAATTTTTAAATCACGTCAACCTCCCCAGGGTCTCAGAAGCCCAAGAGGCTCTCCTAAATGCTCCGCTTAGGTTAGACGAAATTCAAATGGCTATCAAATCAATGAAAACTAACACAGCCCCGGGTCCTGACGGATTCACATTTACATACTATAACTCTTTTCAACAATGTCTGTCACCTTACTTACTTAAACTTTTTAACTGCTGGCGTGAGCAGGGGCAGATTGCTCCAGAAGGCTTGGAGGCTCTCATCTACACTCTTCCAAAACCGTGGAAAGTAACTACCTCTACTACTAATTTCCGCCCCATAGCTCTCCTTAACGCAGACCTGAAAATATATGCTAAAGTACTAGCACTCAGACTAATGACTGTCTTGCCCTCCTTGATTGGCCCAGATCAGGTCGGTTTTATCCCGGCAAGACAGGCGGCAGATGGAACCCGGAGATTATTGGATCTTCTAGAATTGATGGAAAGAAACTCGTCCCCCAGTGCACTTCTCTCATTGGATGCTGAAAAAGCTTTTGACAGAGTGCACTGGGGGTACCTGAAAGAAGTTCTTAACAGATTTGGCATAGTGGGAGACTTCCAGAATTCAGTGATGGCCCTTTACTCCAATCCTAACGCGAGGGTGAGGTCTTCCGGCTTTACGTCCTCGAGCTTCACCATAGCGAATGGGACGAGGCAGGGGTGCCCCCTATCACCATTGATATTTGCGCTGGTGATGGAGCCTCTGGCTGAGAGGGTTAGGAAGGACCCTGAAATTAAGGGGGTCAAAGTTGGAGTCTGTGAGGACAAAATCGGCCTCTATGCGGACGACGTAGTGTTCATATGCACAGACCTTTCAAAAACCATTCCAAACATCATAAGTTTACTAGCAGAATTCTCGGAGGTCTCCTACTATAAGTTAAATTCCTCCAAGTCGCTCTTTTTTCCGGTAAAGATCCCTCCTGATATGGCCTTTCAACTCCAGCAAAGCATGCCTTTTACTTGGTCACCAGGTGGCTTCCCATACTTGGGAATACAGATTACTCCCACATCTGGGATCATACGTTGCAATCACGATATATTGGATAAAAACCTGAAGTCTGGACTTGACTCTCATTCTTCACTGGGCCTTTCCTGGATGGCAAGGATACAAATAATAAAAATGACGTATCTCCCAAAAATTCTTCATGTCCTGAGATGCCTCCCTTTTAGATTTCCCCGAAAACTCCTAAATTCCCTGCAATCCCTGATTGGCAGATTTGTATGGAACTCCAGGCCGCACCGAGTAAGTCATAAAATTCTCACCTTACCCACCAAATTAGGGGGCCTTGCTCTTCCTGATATTGTTTCATATTACCAGGCAATACATATTGCCACAACTGGAGTGTGGTGGAAAGAGGACTCCCATTGCCTATGGCTTCAAATTGAAAGGCATTACGCCCCTCGAAATTCCACCAGGCTCCTGCTTGAAAGCACCCTCCTGAACAAATGGAAGGGCTCAAATCACCTTAAGTCTATGACAGCACTCCTACACATTTGGCATTCACATAGCAGAGACCTCCTCCTATTCCTACACCACTACATCACTACCTCAGCAGTGGAACTGTTAATTGACTCTCTCTCTCTCTCCTCATGGAGGGCACTTGGGGTGGAGTACTTGCGACAGGTGAGGGAAGGGGCTGGGGTCAAACCCTTTTCGGAATTGACTGCTAGATTTGATCTCCCACGCTCCACGTTCTATCGCTACCTGCAAGTGAGGCATTTTCTTGATTCCTTGGCCCTTCCCGAGTTGAGTCCTGTTGACGTTGACGGATCCTTGCACAGATATTTCAGATCATCCTCTCAGGAAGATCATGGAGTCTCTATCATATATAACGCACTTTGCTTAGCCAGGAGCACCATGAAACTCCCATATATGGAAAAGTGCGAATCCCGCCTACATTTCACAGCAGACCTTCAACAATGGCGAAATGCAACGACCCAGGCAACAGCTTACTCTAAATGTATCACCCATTTTGAACAATTTAAAAAATTGCACATGGACTGGTATCTGACACCACTTCGTATTTCTAGATTTTCTAAGTCCTTATCATCCCCCTCACCGCTCTGCTGGAGAGGATGCGGCCTTCAAGGAGACGCTCAACATATGTGGTGGTTGTGTCCCGTAGTGTCTGACTTTTGGGTCACAGTGGATGGACTCCTCACTGAAATCACTCATTACCCAGTCAATCTAACACCAAGTCTGGCACCGTTGGGCCTAGGATTAGACGACTTTTCACATCTTCACAAACCAAGTATTGCCAACATCTTAATCTCTGCTCGTACTTGTGTAGCACGACACTGGAAATCGTCAAAATCACCAACCAAAGCCGAGTTGGTCAGCTCCATCAATACTCATTTCCATTATGAACTGTTGTTAGCACACAATGCCAAACAGAGAAACAAAATCTTATCTTGGTGGGACCCATGGCTCACGTCATCCTATGGGCCAGACATATAAGATTTACCCAACTACCTTTGAAATGTGTCTTAGGGTTTAGACATCTTATTGTATATCTCATCTGTGATTGCTGGATAGTTTCTCTCAATCTGAGGGATCTTTTCTCTCTTCCTTTGCCTAATCTCCTTTGTGAGGCACCGCCGGCATGATCCGCATGGCCGGGGTACATCACATGTAGGATCAGAGGATGATCCTGTGCACACTGGCCGGTTTTCCTGTGATGATAATACTGTGTGAACCAACCTGAACACAATGAGTTCATGAGCCTAATGAGCGGCAGTGAGAGTGAGAGGAGTCCATGAGGAATAGGATGTGATGAGTGAGTGCTGACAACCCGGAACACAGGGAGTTAACCTGAGCTGTGTGGAAGCTGATGATTAGCAGCTGAGGGGGTGTGTCCATGTGGGAGTGGCTGGCACGATAAGAGCCGGCCACCTGAGTGATTGAGAGAGATTCATTCATTCTGGAGGCTGAGAGTGATTGAGATGAAAGCTGAGACCAGCCTGAGTGCAGAGCAGTCCAAGGCTCTGTGTGCATGACATGATGGGAGCATGCTAGCTCCATGCCGGTGCCGAGGTCCGTGGTCGTGTCCGCACCTAGAGGGGGAAGCCATGGTTGACCCGTGGACGCTAGACCGGGCGTGGGGTGAAACACGCCCGGGAAAGGAGCCTGTGGGGATGCCTGGTGGAACCTGTGACCCAGGTAGCGAGACCCGGATCCGTGCCCGGTAAGAAAGCAGTTCCCGAGCGATAGTGTGAACTGTGCACCTGGTGTGCGTAAATCAGGTTAGGCGAGTATAGACCGCCCTTGGGACCGACTCAGTGGAGTCCGTTAAAGGTCCTGATGAACCGGAATGTATGTAGCCCGTGGAGGCAATTGTATGTAGTGTGCCAGGCGGGCATAGACCGCCTTTGGGTCCGAGTCAGAGTACTCAGTTAAGGGACCCGATGAACTATGTGTATGAGGGCGTAAGTAATGGCCCTGAATGAGAGATGATGACCTATGTAAGACCCATGTATAATAATGTGGAGAGACAGTGACCCAGCTGGTATGGATGATGTTGGAGGCGTTCCGTCCTTGGGACGAGAGGGAGGCTTGCCCTGCTGCTTGCAGAGGGTACCCGTCCCTCAACCACGACCTCTAATGGGGTGAGTGTGCCTGTGGTGCCAGAGACAGGGGTAAGAGGGCTCCAGTAGGTAACGGATGTAGAGGTTCCCGCTCTCCTATGGTTTGCCAATCCCTGTAATGGGCCATGGAGGGGCCACAGTCCATGGATGTGGGCTGTGAGCAGGTGTGTGATCCATGGACGTTTGAATGATGGATCACATACGGTGTGTAAGGACCCGGTCAGGCAGGATTCCTGACTACGGGTGAGTGTTGAGTCATCATGCTGGGGGACTAAAGCCAGGCGGCAGGTACCGCCATTGGGACCCACAGGGCCCGTTGAGGCGTATGTAACGAAGGTCAGAAGCAGGGGTTAGAAGGGCTCCCGTACTGGGTAACGCGTGGTTAGGCCGGAGGCCGCAGCCCCACGGGTTACTAGGGTTTGCCAATCCCTGTTATGAACCCGGAAGGGTCATCATCGTAATGTAACTTATGTATAGTGTAAGTAGGCCGGAGGCCGTAGCCACCGGGAGCTGTTAGTAGAGCTCCAATGGGGACAGAGAGTCGTGGTTACAGGTCCCGGGTTACTATAAATCGTTATGTGCAATATAAGTGTTGTGATGTTAAATGTAAATGTATGGTGTTTATGTAAAGTGTTGTTAATCAATGTGATATGTGTGAAACATGCTACCCGGGTTATGTGATTAATATGTGAAAATAAACGGGTAGACATTGGTTAACTTAAAAACACGTGTTCTTGTCGTTTTGCAAGCGGGTTCCCCGGTTGCTACCTCACACCTTCTAATACTATTTCTTCTCCTACTCTTTTCTCCCCGCCCTTCCTCCTCCCTAATTGGTTCTTCTCCCCCCCCTCCCCCCCCTTTTTTCCCCAACTCTCTAAGCTTCCCTTGTTGTTACCCATACTTACCTACTTTTGAAATTAGTTTCCAAAGAATTTTTTTCTTTTTCCATTGTCTCAAGTCGGAAATATTCTCGATTCTTGATTGTGTTGATATTATGTTATCACTTGAAGGAAGCTTTACCCATGTTTGTAATTTTGAAACCTCAATAAAAACTATAGAAACAAAATTGTCTAGCCTGCTCCTCGACCTCACGCACAATGTCTCTCCAACGGGGTGCCGCAATGCTGCCGGGTACAAAGGATCCTTGCACGTTCTCTCCTTCTCTTCTGGTTTGTATCTTTATCGGCAGCCACTCCCGGAACACTTCCTGTGGGCTGCCCCCCTGATTGATGGCAATCGGGGCAGCCACACTTTTTCGTGCCTCCATCCTTGCCCTCCTTCTTCTAGGGGCTTAGGCATACCCCCGGGCCTGCACATGGTGTCTAATACATGGCTACGGCACCATCTTGGGTCCTCCTGCAGTGATGGCGGGAACCATTTTTGGTGCCAAGCAAAGGCAGGAAAAGTTCATTTTCAACACAGTTCAAAAGTCCAAGGTGCACAGTACTCGGTAACACCGGGCACGGGATCCTGTTCAAGATGCCAGAAAGTATGCCGAGCCCCAGGCCCGGGGGGTACTCGGATATCAGGCTCGGAGGGGTTCAAGGGGATGACAAGGGTGGCGGTGCCTGAGCTCGTGGCCTGGGTGACACTTCAAAGAGGGGTTATGTACAAGGTAAAAAAGTTGTCTCGTGAAGCCACCTGTAGTACCTGGTGAGGGATCACCAGCGCCGCCACAGTACTCCGGAGGGTTATGGTATTGTGGCAAGAATGGCAAAGCTCCCTACAGGTGGAGCTGATCCTCCGGGGCAGCGTTGCTGTAAGCAAAAGGTTGATTTTTGGTAGCACAAAGACACGGAGGCAAAGTCACTCTCTCCCGAGTACTTTACTGTAAACAGTCAGTAGCAGAATACAATGTCCACAGTTCAGCAAGATGTTAAACAAACAGGTAGCCCTATGGGTGGCTGCAAGTGGATGCCAGGTGGTATGGAGGTACCCGTGGTAAGCCTTAGTTGACGAACCAGTGTCCTTTCTTGCCCGCCTAGGATTAGCCCAGACCCATTTAGTCCTTGAAGGTGCTTTAGGGGCTCCCCTCCCTCGCAGGTGGACTGCTCCGTGTGGCAGAGTGCTGCAGCCGGTGAACAGACCACAGCAACCGGTTGACGAACTTAGAGCTGGACTCTGGCCGTGTCCTCGGTTCCGGCGTGCCCGTGGTGGACTGGGGAAGCTCGATGGAGTATGGTCGCTCCACGCTGGGGTCCCCCCTTTCTCTCTCGGGCCCAGACTCGCGCATCAGGCACCCACTCTCAGGATTCCCTCAGAATCCCCTTTCATCTTTCCTCAGGATCAGCTTGCAGCTGTCCTGTTAGACCTTCCGACTCACTCCACACTCCTCCTCAACTCCAACTCCCTTCTCACTCTGACTCTTTCTACTCCCCCTAGAGGTGACTATATCCCTCTCAGGAGTAGCCTCCCACCACTACCCTAGTGTGGGAGTGCAGGAATGGGTCCCACCCACCAGCCTTCATCCACTTGCAGTTGGGGAAAATTACACTGCTTTTATGAGTGTAATACCCCGGTGTAACGCCTGACCATCGGGGCACCACACATACCTGGGTAGTTTTGCTTCTTCGTCCCTACAATTCAAAACACGGATTAGTACTCTTCCCCTGAGTACATCCACCACTCCTCTGGCTGTCAGTAGTGTAGGTCTGTGTTCTGAATATACGGGCTCTACAACTGCCTGGTATTCCTTCACTCTGAGACCTATAGCTGCTCGACACCATATCATCATTTCACTCATTGGTGGTAACACAATAGGGAACGCGTCTGTTACCTGTACATTGCCAATCTCTCCACCAGACAGATTTACCTGTTGCTTATGCATGAGGGCTCGGATTTCTCTCTGGAGGACTCTCTTCTGCCCATTACCAGCAGTCACAGCAATCTGTTGGAGTAAAAACAACACTTCCCCAAGGCATTTTTCAATCACATTAGTACCAATTACCATGTAGGGGTATTTATCATTAGGGTCATCTTCTACCACACATAATCCTTGGCCTTTTAACTCTACCCTCCCCAGCTTTATTGTCACTTCTCTAAACCCCACTTGATTCAGTGGTAGTCCATTAGCTGCATGAATAACAAAGCTAGGGTCTGGTTTAAGATCAGTGTCAGATCAAAATTGTTTGTAAAGGATATGTGGGATGGTGGTAACCTGTGACCTGGTGTCCAGTAGGGCTGAAGTGGGGATTCCTTATAACGTAATGTTGAGATACGGACGACCTCTCACGTACCGACTACGCGAGTCAGATGGGCCCAGACATCTTATTCCTGGGGATTGGCCCCCGGCCCCAGGGATTACGGGTTTAAAGGACAACCTCTCGCGAAGGAATGGTTTGTTACAGTGAAGGCAGGCGGGTTGTCCTGAAGAATCCGTGTGGTTGATGGCTCTGTTTCGGAATGGTGCATTGGTGCCCTGAACAGGCGACTTGTTGGTCCCCTCCATGGGCGACATGGGCTTCCTCTTTATCCACGGGACATCCTCAGGGCAATCACCTAGCTGGATCCTGCCTGGTGGTTGTGAGCCCGGCCTGTCTTACAGGAGTTTTAACACATAGTCCATGTTTTTGGTTAGCTGCAGCACCTGGTTACGTAAGTCATCAATAAAGTTGGGTGCTACAGCTTGCCCTACAACCTTTGCAGGGTCTTTGGAAGTAGGCTCAAAGTCTATGGGAGAGGTATTAACCTGCCAGGATGAAGTTGCAGGCTCTGCAGGCAGTGGGTCTTGTAGTACGGTTATCACACGGTCTTTTAGAGCATTAAAGTTTACATCAGAATGATCTAAGACCCACATGTGTACCTGCTGGAGGTGAAAGGCTGACCTCAATTTAGTCATAAACTGTTCTGCAAGCATTTTATCTTCATCTTGCACACTTGCCGGGTCTACCTGTTTTAAGGACCGGAGTGCCCCTTGTAAACGCAGAGCAAAGTCTCTGATGGTATCCTGAGGTCTCTATTTACATTGGTAGAATATCATCCTCAGTTCAGCCTGTGTGCGTTTTTCAAAAGCAGCTTTGAGCTTGTCAAACACATTTTCTACAGAGTCTCTGTCAGCATCACTCCAAGACTCGAACTCTAGCTCCGCTGCGCCTGTTAATTGTCCAGCACAACGGCGGCTCACTGCTTTACTGTCATTGCATACATGTCCAGCACTTCACACATTTTACGTTTGAAGACTTCTAAGGTACTGGGTTTACCTTCGTAGGTCGGCAACCATTTTGCTCCCGGTATGTACGGCAAGGCTATCGGCATTATCGGGGCCACCGCTCCGGGTGCTGCGGCTCCCACACTGGCTGCGGGAGCGGCCGGTACTGCGTCCCGGACATCCCCTCATGCGGGGACTAGTGCATCGTCGGCTTCACTCATGGCGTGCCCCGCTAGTTAACTGCTGCCAGTCTCTGAGGTAAACCTTTAAGTTGTCGGCGGTTTGCAGGTGGAGGGGAAAGTTTAGCACTTCGGAGCTCCCTGTCAGATGCTGTGTGGTGGCAGATAATGTCAGAGCGAGAGGCAGCGGCGGCCTCTCTTCGCGCCCTTTGCAAGTCTCCGTCCGCCGTCGTCTCGCTCTCTGCGCGAGGCGGCAAAAGGTGCAATCAAAAATAAAAATGGCGAAAGTTCACAAAAATCAGTCTTTTTACGGCACACAGTACCAGTTTTACCGGGCACTGCATCCTGTTCGTGACGCCATTTTTTTGAGTCAGACTGGCAAGGAAGGGGTTACTCAGAACCGGGATGGCGGCTGCTGGTGGTGGGAGGGGGAATCACAGCTGGTCGGTTCCCGGTTCCGTGCCCTGGGTACTCAATGGCTGATGGGGATGATGATTGGGTATTATACGTGACGCCACCTGTGGTGTCTGGTAAGCGGTCTCCAGCTGTGCAATTGGGCGCTGAGGTGATGGTGTAGTGCAGCAGAGGTAGTATAGCTTCCCACAGATGGAGCTTTTCCTCAGCGTGGCGGGGTGGATGAGTGGAGTTATAGTTGCGGTCCTGCTGTAATCGCTGCATGCGGCGGCGAGGAATCAGGCTCACACACACACAACAGTCTCTGTTTCAGTACCTTTTACTGGTGTCACTATGCAGGTACAATCCAAGAGGGTAACCAGGTAGCCGATGCGGTTTGGGATGTCCACCTTTGAGAGTTGTGAGACCTCCTCTGTGTATGCGATGATTTGGGTAGATCTGCCTGAATCTAGATCTGCCGCTCTCTTCTCCTCAGGATGCTCCTTCCACAACTGCCAGTGAGGACCTCCTCTTGGGATCCCTATTCTTTCCTTGGGGTCCCCGGTCCTAAGCTGGTCGCATTTGGGCACTCTGCTTCCTGAGCTTCAGGGGGAACTAGATCCTCCTGGTTCCTCCAGGGTTTCTCTGTCACAAGGAGTTAATGGCAGGCACGGACTCCGGTGTCCGGGTGAACTATAAGGGTAACATCATGTTCCCTTCTTCTTCCTGTGCTCCCACTGGCCTCTGTCCCTCTCTCTGGGGCGCTGCACAGCTCTGTCAGTCCTCTCTGGTTATGGGCCTAATCCAAGCAACCAGCTCTTCTAGGCTTTTCAGTCCTAGCTGACCTTCTGTCCTAACTGTTCTTCAGTCCTAACTGACTGACTTTCTGACCTGACTTACTGACTGACTCGTCCCTCAGACCTGGACCTTTATAGGGGATCTGGCTTAAGGGCAGCCAGTGGAGCTCCCCCTCTAGGTCTGGGGTGGGAAGTGTTGGGTGCTGTGTGTGCCAAGGTGTACATCACTCCCCGCATCGGTGGGTCCTGTGGCAATCCACGCAGGGGTGCCACAGATATAACAAACGTATTTTAACCTGATTCACAAATGTGCAAGGCTCTGACCTGAGTTTACATGAAACACACTTCACACAATATATCTAAAAAATTGTAAAAAGTAGTCAGTGACTTCCGGTTCCGGTCCTCGGGATGACTGCGCGGTGAACGAGAAGCTCCTGGCACCCACCGCTCAATACCCGCAAAATACCCGCCGGAGAGCCCCAGCCTCGACAGCAAAGGAGGGGAGAGGAGCCGCACACAGACCGAGAACGCATGGAGCCGTGGCTGCGCAGCTCGGGCACCGCCACCAACACGAGACGCCTCAACACAGCATCAGGAGGAAGTGGTAAGATGGCGGCAGGCGGGAAAGCAAAAGACAGAGGCAATGCTGGACAACAAGCGGGCACGAGACAACAGAGAGGAGAGGAGATTGCAATAAGCCCACAGACACGCCAGACAGGGACAGCCCCGGCCATACGACAGGAGGCTGATAACCTAATGGAACCCCAGCTACATTCAGCATTAGTGGCTGAACTAAAAGCCCATCTCACAGCTGAACTAAGCAGAGCAGTCAGAGATACGGTGCAGACAGCCCTGACCGAGTTACAAAACACCACACAGCAGCACGAAACCAGACTGACAGAAGCTGAGCAGAGAATATCTGATTATGAGGATAGAGTGCTAGCTCTTGAACAGCAACTGGAAACTGTCTGCAAAGAGTCAATCTGGATGAAAGCTAAATTAGACGATTTAGAAAACAGATCCAGACGTAACAACCTGAGGATTGTGGGGATGCATGAATCTGTATCCCATAACCAATTGAATGACATCTGCGAAATCGATCTGCCCCAAGCCCTGGGATTCGAGAGACGATGCAGGGTGGAAAGGGCACATCGGGTGGGACCCCCCCCGGCAAGGGAGGCAAACAGCAGAAATGACACGCAACACTCAGAAATCATAAAACCCAGACAGGTTATAATGAGATACCTGGATTACAAAGACAAGGAAAAACTACTAATGGCTTTCAGGAAAAGGCGTCAACCATTGATACTAAGGGGGCATATATGGTGATCAGAAAGAGGAGGGTGTTCAACGACATTTGTAGCATGCTGTTCAAAAGAGGCACCCCGTTTCAAATGCTATACCCTGCCACACTCAAGGTGGCGGGTCGGGATGGTAAACCACGATTCTACACGGATGCGAGAGAAGCATGGCGAGAGAGGAGGGAGACACCCATCACAGGAGACACACGGAAGGTAATTCTGGGCCCAACTCACCCAAAAATACAACCAACGGCCAGGAAGATTCAAGACCCAGTCGACCCCAAGCAGCAGCCACAAAGCCGTCCAGGGGGACATCAGAAGAACACGTCGCCCAGGACTCGTTTGTTAACGCTTGATGGACATGACTTGTGGTTTATAAACTGATAAACAATTGGTCACTCTGATCCAGAGGTCAGCAGAACCATGGAGACATCAAACTAGACGAACACTGTTTCATGAAGATGTGATGGAAGGATCCCTCAACACAACCTAATACGCCTTTTACCACATGTCTACATGGGCACATTTTGCCCCTTTTTTTTTTTTTGACTTGGTTTTTCTTTCTCTCTCTACACCATAATATGTATGATGGTTTTATCGCCACCTTAGCCAGACCGAGGTGTAGATATCTGAAACAAACTACTCTTTAATGTGGGAACAACTAATAGGCGGGAATACAACAACTTTATGTTATCTTGTATCAAAGGCGGGAGGGTGGGAGCAACGAAAGAGGAGAATGGTACCCAGGATGTCGGAAGATGTAACCAATCTTGAGAGGGTTGAGAGTCACAGGGGGAGGGAGGGAGGGAAATTGTTGGGTTTTTCTGTGTTGAATGTTATAAATGGGGAATATTATGTGCTGATGCTACCACACAAGGTTTTTAGGGCAGTTCAGGGCAGAGCAGATTCTGGAAGAATAGACGATTGTTTTCAACTTGATGACACGCAGCCAAACTCACTATTTTGACATACAATGGTGCAGATTTTATCATGGAATGTAAAGGGCTTACGCTCTCCGAGTAAACGCTCAATGATCCTTCGACACCTTAAAAAATTACGAGGGGACATTGTTCTTTTACAGGAAACCCACTTAAGGGAAGAAGACTTTTTCAGACTCAAAAAATTCTGGGTAGGGGAGGTGATTGGCTCGGGTGCGTTAGACCGAAAGGCAGGGGTGATCATCTTGATTAACAAAGCATTAACACATAGAATTATCTCGCATGACAGCTTGGCAGAAGGACGTCATATACACATACTGATAGAATGTGCGGGTATGAACCTAAGCATTCACAACAGATATGCCCCCAACACGGGTCAGGGCACATTCCTAGAGTCCCTCACGCCGTTCATATTACAGGACACGGAGAACAACATAATAGTGGGAGGCGACTTCAATCTAGTCATGAATACTAGCGAGGATAGAAAACTGAACACACAGAAAGACAGTGGCGCTGGGAAGAAAGGAGACAAGGATAACCAAGGGAATGTGTCCCCGCTAGCACGATTTGCATCTGACCTGCACCTCTGGGATGTATGGAGAGTGAGAAATCCTCAGGAGAGGGAATTTACCCATTTCTCTCACCGCCATGAGTCATGGTCCAGGATAGATGCACTGCTGGTTGGTCAACATCTCCTATCAAAGATAGAAAATACAGCAATTGGCAACTTGGTGATTTCTGATCATAGCCCAGTAAGTCTGTCACTGTCAGATGTTTATCCAAGGGGAAACGACATAGTGTGGCGCTTTCCCACGACATTACAGGACTGACTTCAAAAAATTACTGGGTGAATGGTGGGGGACATTCTCGACAGATAATGAACAACACGTGGGAGATAGTGCGTTATTCTGGGAAACTGCCAAAGCAGTACTAAGGGGTAGAATCATAGCTTACACAAGAGGGAGACGCAGACTGGTGGAACAGTTCTTTATAGAAAGCAGCGATGCTGTGAGATCCGCCTGCAGAGACTTCCTCGACAACCCCTCCACTGAAAATAGGCTTGCTTGGCAGCACCGGAGGGACATCTTTAATGAATGGTCTAGACAAAAAGAATCCATGTATAGGCAGCGCTGGGAGGCCAAATTGTATCACTATGGCAATAAAGCGGGCAAGCTACTGGCCAACCTGGCAAGGGGAAAGAGGCAGTATACCACAATCAATGCAATTAAAAATCAGGGAGGAAAAATAATGAAGGACCCGAAGCAAATAGTGGAGACACTTGGAAAATATTACGCAAAATTATATAGTACACCATCAGACGGTGAGGGGGAAGATGATTGGCTGCAGATGTATCCCATGACACGACTTGACTAACCGGCCCTCCTAAACCTTAATAGACCAGTTACAACTGAAGAAGTCACTGGGGTGATAAAAGAACTGAACGCACACAAAGCTCCTGGACCGTATGGTTTTAGTGGGGGATTTTACAAAGCAATATACCCATGATTACTCCCACCCTGACGACCCTTTACAACTCAATTTTACAGGGCGGCCCAATACCTGATCAAATGAATATGGCACACATAACGCTGATCCCTAAAGGGGGAAAGGACCTGGAGGAGCCTGCCAGCTACAGACCGATCTCATTAATCATTGTAGACCTCAAGATACTATCTAAACTGATGGCTAAGAGATTGGGGTATATCTTCCAGGCCTGATAGGCAGCCACCAGGCAGGATTCGTTAAGGGACGATCGGCTACGGGGAATATACGGAGAGCGCTACTGACGATTGACTCGGTTAAATGGGACAGAGAGACAAAAACAGAAAGAGACCCAGCCATGGTCACGCTGGACGCGGAAAAAGCATTTGACAATGTCCGGTGGCCATGGCTGGGCAAGGTGCTAGACGCGGTGGGTTTGACGGGTTCTTTCAGGTCATATCTAGAGACCCTTTATACGAATCCCACAGCCAGAGTGCGCACACCGGGGTTCCTATCAAGTGTATTTACTTTACATAGGGGGACTCGCCAGGGGTGCCCGTTGTCGCCCCTCCTCTTTAATCTGGCAATTGAGCCACTTGCTAGATACCTAACGAGCGGGGAAGACTTTGAAGGGATAGCTATTGGCTCTCGAAGGATACGCTCCAATTTCTTTGCAGATGACATAATCCTATATTTAGGGAACCCATTTGCAGAACTACCAGCTATATTACAACGGATTGAGAAATTTGGATCCTTCTCGGGGTTTAAGCTAAACAAGAAAAAATGTGAGATACTTTTTCTGACAACACGCGGGAGACGTGGGGAAAGGGAGACAGAGGAACCTGATAAAATCTTTGACATACCAGTGGCCAAAAAATCAATTAGATACCTGGGGATACAGCTAGCACGACACACTGATCTAGTCTATAGCTTGAACTACGAACCATTAATAGCCAAGATGGAATCAGACCTCAGTAAATGGGAGGGGCTGCCGCTTCCCCTGCTGGGCCGTGGACACCTGCTTAAAATGATGAGCTTCTCTAAGCTCCTTTACCCGCTTCAAGTATTACCTATGCTGATATGCGCCAGAGATATAAACAGATTAAATAGGGCGTTTGCCAGGTTCCTGTGGCGAAACAGACGCCCTAGAATCCGCCTGAAAACTCTGGTGCTGCCAAAGGAAATGGGAGGTCTAGCCATACCCAATATACGAAACTATAATTTGATCTGCCTGGTCCGACATATCTTGGATTGGTTGGGAGGTTCAAGTAAGTTTTCAGACTGGGAACTGGAATCTGAACTTTGTAGACCATGGAGCTTGACCTCGATATTACACACGTCGAGAACCAATCTCCCAGGTAGGACGAAACACTCAATAGTGACAAGAGACACCATAGCGGCATGGAAAATAATTCGGAAAAAACAAGGTCTTTCATGGCGAATGTCCAAATTTGTTCCCCTATGGGCACACCTTGAGTTCCCGCTGGGAAGGGAGAATAGTCTTTTCCACAGATGGAGGGAAGGGGGAATAGTAAGTGCTGGTGACCTTCTCTGTCACACAGAATCCAGATGGTTGACAGGATTGGAGCTACTAGAATCTTTGACACTACCAGAACACCACATGCTCCAGTTCAAACAACTGGAACATTATATTATGAACAAATTGGTCAACGTCCAGTCAGAGTGTGTGACGAATACATGGGATGACTTAATCTCTAGGGGAATAGTTAACACAAGTGTATCTACCTTATACAAAGACTTAGGACCCCATCTAACTCAGAATACACATCCACGACTCTT
Source organism: Allobates femoralis (assembly GCA_033576535.1). NCBI lineage: Eukaryota > Metazoa > Chordata > Amphibia > Anura > Aromobatidae > Allobates > Allobates femoralis. The sequence goes on along the minus strand of JARQOC010000001.1, from coordinate 266,307,377 downwards.
CAAAGGGTGGGAAACCCGATTGAAGGAGGAAGCATTGAGAACAAAAATACTGACAGGCTGGAGGTTATTTAGAGAGAATATAATCAATGAACAATGGCGAGATTTCCAATTCCGCCTGATACATAGCGCGATATATGGATTCACAACATACCAGAATAGATCAAATGCAGACAGGATACAGGCTTGTCCGAAATGCCACACACCAAATACTGATCTCTTCCATGGTATATGGGAATGCAAGCAAATACGCCCTCTCTGGTCCTTCACTGAAGATATGGCAGGGAAGATAACAGGAGGCCCGGAAAATTTAGGCAGGGACGGATGGATGTTCCATTATATCAACAACTCACATGGTACTAGAAATGAACAGCGAATGCTACACACACTGGCAATTTTAACCAAACGCGCCATACTGAGACACTGGTTGACCACCAAGCCACCCTCTCACGAATCATTACTAAATGATATCAAGATAGCAATGAGATCTGAGCGAATAGAAGCAGAAACTAATAAAGACGACCTAACAAAAAAATTCTTCAATAAATGGAAGGGATTTATCTTAAATTATCTCTCCGACGAAGAGGTCAAATCAGTGGTATGGCCTTTTAGAAACTCTACCTGGCATTCAATAGAACAGTTACAGGGTAACCTGGGAAGGCTAGAGGTCTCTTAAAGCACTACTGCACTCGACACTAGTTAAATGACAAAAAGGTTGTGCATGATAGAAAAAGTAAATACAACTCAAAGTAACTGACATGTTTGACATATATCTGACAAGAAGATGTGCTCTGCCAGGGAAGGGATGGGTGGGAAATTCACTCCAGGTTGGAGATTGTGTGGGTTTGACATTTGTAACCTTTGTATTCTTTAGTATGTTGAATAACCTGTGAAAATGTTTGGAAAATCAAATAAAGAGATTTGATAAAAAAAAAAAAAGTACTCAGTCAGAAGCCCTTCCTGAGATTTAGCTGTATATGCTCCTTGGCAGTAGGCATGTATTAAATATAATTACCCCCTCTCTCTTATCTGTTTATATTGGATTTATTCACCCTTCCAGGCTGGTTCAGCTCAGGGGAAATTGAGATCTGGAGCCGGACCTGTCTCCCAACAAGCCTATAAAGACCTCAGAGCATGAAATTTGAGATATATCTTATAACAAGGATATCTATCAAAATGCAATATTTATTGCTTTATTCTAAAATTAAGAAGAAAATAAAAATAAAAGTTATTTCTAAATAGTAAACAGTAAAACTTTATTAAATTGTATCAAGATTATTTAAAAGCAAATAATTTAAGTTCGGTGTTTAATTTAGGTCGTTAGGAATAATAGAATTACCATTAAAAATTCACCATGATTCTGCCCCTTAGGGGGATAGACACAGGTAGGAGAGTTATAGTAGTCTGCCTTATCATTTAATAGTTGTTTAAATTGCAGGAATATTAGTGAGGTATGTTCTGTCTTCTTCCACATGTGGTGCTGTAGATATCTGGCATTCAGCTTAACCCTCGTTCACTTCCCCAAGGAACAGACTGTAGGATTTCTGGAGTCTATATTTATTGAGATGATGTGAACTTGATAGTGGTAAAAACTATAATACAAGGAATAAACAGTCAGAATCAGTACTGGCATATCATAAAAACACCATTATGGGTGCATTATAGAAACTGCACAGTAACAGTGTAACACAGAATGCAGTTAACATGGCTATCTAGGGTAAATATCACTGCAACAGGCTCTACTCTATACAAAAACACATCTAACTGCATATAGTACACGAACATGCTAGGATGCAGGCTTACAGATAATTATACCTCACTTCTAATACACCCTGTACAATGGCTGCTGCCTACACCTGCTTACACAGATCTCAGCATAAACATGTAACTGCATTTTACTCTTACCGGAATCATCTGACAAGAGGATGAAAGTGGTAGAAGAAGGGACAGGAGCCAGGATAAGTCTGATCCCTCAGAAGTTCAGGAACATGTCTGCCGTCTCCTTCATCCAGAGAAGCAGGAGGTGGTCCCGTCTAAATGACTCATTCTGTTATAGGAGACATTATCTTATATATGGAGAAACAGGACCAATGGGTATCTAGTGACCTCTATAGGTCGTAACGGGTATAAAACTATGAATGTTTGTTTTTTGCTCAGAATGGGCAGAACAAGGTGAAAGAGCCTTCGCACATCTGAGCTTTAAGATTTGGTATTTTTGTAATCTGTAGTAAAGCTGATATTGGCATACCTGGTATCTAATATATAAAACCACAAGCAATTTGTGACGTCAGTTCCGTCACTTTGCACACACTTCCATGACTTTGTCCCAAGGTACACCCGCTCAGGGTGGACCCAGATGGCTGCCCTAAGCGGGACGACCGTGCCGAGCCAGCCGGGAGACGACCGGAGCTCCGCGCCAAGCCCACCAGGGCGATACGCTCGCCAGAGCTCCGCCACCGTAGGGGCCCATTCAATTTCAAATTTGCTGCTGTGAGCAAGCCGCCCCTCTGATTGGTCGCTTGCCGCTGGCGCCGACCAATCAGAAGAGCGCCGCGAGACATGCACCCAAAACTCAAACAGGAAGCCTTCCCGCCGGATTTCAAATATGGCGCCATGTTTCACGGCGCCATTCTCATTGGTCGGCGCCAGCCACGAGCCACCAATGAGAAGACTGGGGCGGGGCACGGCGCCATGTTTAAAATCCAAAGTTCCCGCTCAATTTCAAATATGGCGACGTGCCCCGCCCCACTCTTTTCATTGGTCGCTCGCGCCTGGCGCAGACCAATAAAAAGAGTGCCGCGAAACACGGCGCCATCTTTAAAATTTTTTTTTTTACTTCTTAGATTTAAAAACATCGCGCCGTGCCGCCGCTTGAATCTGATTGTTGGCTCGCAAGCGAGCGACCAATCAGAATGGCGGCGGCGAGACCGGCCAAATCCCGGGTGGCTCACGGGTCCCTGGAGCTGAGCCGCAGATATGCCCGCCACGGAGATCCCCGGCTCGCTCCGTCGGCGCGAGGTAGCCGCCAGCCGAGGTCGGCTCCCAGCTACCTCGCGGCTCCCTCGAGCTAAGCCGTGGATATGCCCGTCATGGACATCCCCGGCTCGCTCCACCGGCGCGAGGTAGCCGCCGGCCGAGGTCGGCTCCCGAGCATATCCGCGGCTCAGCTCCGGGGAGCCGCGAGCCACCCGGCATTTGTCCGCTACCGCCGCCGCCATTCTGATTGGTCGCTCGCTTGCAAAGGATTCCCTAAAGATTTGCAAACAAAAACCATCATAGCTAAGGATGCCTATCCTACTTATCGCCGACAATTTGGCCCATCTTTTCAACACCATTCTCACATGATTGACAATTCGTGGGTGGTTCCATATAATCCATTCCTGCTATTAAAATACAAGTGCCATATTAATGTTGAAGTTTGTGGTTCCATTCAGGCTGTTAAATATTTATTTAAATACGTCTACAAAGGACATGATAAAGCCAATCTGGAAATCTCCCAGACTAACATCCAACATGATGAAACACACCAATTCATGGACTCAAGATATGTCAGTGCACCGGAAGCAGCTTGGCGAATATTCGCATATGCCATGCATAAACAGTCTCATAGCATTATTCGCCTTGCTGTACATCTACCGCATTCTCAGCCACTCTATTTTCATGAGGATGACTCTATTGGAAACATCAAACAAAAGCTCCATCGCAATTTTACACTCATGGCCTACTCTGAGCTTAATGAAAACGACCAGTATGCTCATCAGTATTTATACCGTGAAATTCCTGAGAACTATGTTTGGAAAGAAGGTTCTTGGGAAGTAAGAAAGCGAGCAGGTGGTTCTGTGATTGGACAAATGTATACTGTCAGTTTGAAAGACCAAGAACGCTACTATTTAAGATTGTTATTGTTACATGTCAAAGGTGCAACCAGTTTTGACAGCATAAAAACTGTACACGGAGTCACACATCAAAGCTTCAAAGACGCGGCATTAGCCCTTAGCTTACTATTTGATGATACTCTGTGGAGAAAAACATTACTTGATGCCAGTATTCTCAACATGCCAGCACAGTTACGTGACATGTTTGCCTACTTTTGTATATTTGGTCCTCCAGCTCAACCTCGGGACTTATGGGATGAATTTAAGCAACACTTTGTAGAAGATTACTGCCATGCATACCACTCCGACACTCTCGAGTGTCTCAATTGTGAAGGCTATGCTATGACAGATGTCCAACATGTTCTTAAAGCTCATGGCAAAACTTATACTGATTTTAATTTGCCACCTCCAGTCAAAAAACAACACCTCCTCCCACAGTATGATAAAGATTATGAGTTATCAACAGCTGCTCAAATGAAAGCTACTCTAAATGAGGAACAATTTTTTGCTTTGGATGCTATCACTCAAGCTTTAGAAGACACTAATTCTACACCAAAGTGTTTTTTCCTTGATGGTCCTGGTGGCAGCGGAAAAACGTACCTATATCACCTACTCCTACATCAGCTAAGAGGACAAGGAGACATTGTGTCACCTGCTGCCACTACTGGAATTGCCGCCAACTTGCTACAAGGTGGACGAACCATTAATTCTCTTTATGGGATTCCAATTCCAGTGAATGAAACATCTGTTTCCAGGATTAAGAATGATACCAATGCAGCAAAAGATTTGCACTGCACTAAACTTTTTATTATTGATGAGTGCACAAAGCTATCCAAATATGCACTGCATGTCATTGATAGAGTTTTACGTGATGTCATGACAACAAATTTAGCTCACAAAGAAAAAACACGCTTTGGAGGTAAAGTCATTGTTTTTGGAGGCGACTTTAGACAATGTCTTCCTGTCATCCCTCATGGCACAAGAACTCAGGTTGTAGAGAGCTGTTTAAAATACTCACAACACTGGCAACATTTTACTCGCCTGCCACTTATTAACAACATGCGCTCCATTGATCCTGACTACAGCAGTTCGTTGCTTCGACTGGGAAATGGTGAACTATCTAATGAAGATAACCTTGGAGCTGATGTTATTGAAATTCCTCCAGACATGATATGCACTGGCTCTTTAATAATTGACATTTTTGGACAACATCTTTGTATTGATGTAAATGACACGGAAAGCATAAATACAGCTGCTTCTCATGCAATTTTATGTCCAAAAAATGAGGACGTGGAGAAAGTCAATTCTCAAGTCATGGATTTATTGATAGGTGACTATACTGAATATATCAGTGATGATTCCATCGATCATGATGAAGCTGATGACCTGGATCAATACCCACTTGAGTTTTTGAATTCCCTAACACCAACTGGAATGCCTTCACATCGGCTCAAACTTAAAATTGGCACCATTGTCATGTTACTACGTAATCTCAACACGAAAAAAGGTCTCTGCAATGGTACGCGACTCATTGTCACTGCCTTACATGCCAATTTCATACAAGCAAAAGTCATTAGTGGCTCAGCTGCAGGAAATGTGGTATTCATTCCACGCATTGATTTGTGTCCATCTGAGACTGGATTGCCTTTTAAGTTAAGATGGAGACAATTTCCCATCAAGCCCGCATTTGCAATGAGCATAAATAAATCTCAAGGCCAGACCCTCCATCGAGTTGGTATTTATCTACCGGAACCTGCTTTTGCCCATGGTCAATTGTATGTTGCTTTTTCCAGGGTCAAGCAACGCTGCAATGTGAGAGTTAAAGTGGTTAATACACCACTTCAAGGACAATGATTGCCTGATAGTACCAAAGTCTTCACACGGAATGCAGTCTACAGAAATATTTTACTTTAAAGTTACTTCTCTATTTTTTTGATTATTAAGTTTTTTTAAGAACATATAGACCTATAGCAAACTTATATGTATATAGATAAGGAAAAAACACAAAAACAAAAAAAAATTAGTGTAGCCATAGAAATATAGTCAAAAAATATTTAAAATACCAAAAAAATTAGTGTAGTCATATAGATATAGATTTTAAGTACTTATGTAGGAAATACGTATATAACATATGTAGTCATTAGCATATTAATTTTTTTTTGTTATAGTGCTATGAATGTAATAGCACTTTACATACATCAGTAATGCTAGCTCTATTTACGGTTAGTAACTCGATATCATATCTATATAAATTTAGAAATATGATATCTCAATACAAATTTTTAGATGTAAGTGGAACACACATTAACTACAAGATGTTAAATGTGTATCATCTAAATGCCTTCATTTGGTGATAAGAACCTGTATTTGAAGCTCCAGCACTACAGCTGCTGAGAGATTTAATTGTGTTTTTAAACAGGGTGAGGTTTTTGTGAACAGCTAAGAGACGGGTGGGATGGCTGTTCACACACATCTCCATCTTCAGGTGTGTTCTGTAAACTTAGATAGATACGGAAATAGATAGATAGAAACAGAGAAATTTTGCTTTTACAGCAGCATTTTTCCGTTATTTGTGGAAGTTTAAGTGGAAAAATAATAATTTCTGCACTTGCTGCGTAAGAGTTGACCTACGGCAAACTTGACGTAATTTCCATGCAATATATATACAATTTGTGGTTCACTTGCGGTAGGTGCAGCACACATGGTCACAGCAGTTTTGGCCATAAACATTCTACTAACCGGTGTTTTTCAGTGGCTGCATTTGGTGCACCTGCTGAAGCCATGTTTGCCACATTTACAGCAGGTTAACCATAAGTTCCACATACATTGCATGACACTTGCTGCAAGTGTGTCGCACGTAGGCCCTTAGGTGCCAATTGTGGGAATTTTTGTTTTTGCATTCCCACTTTCTACTAATAACAGAAAAATGCTGCTGTAAAACACATTTCAGTGTTAATAGATAGGAATTAGTTAGATTAGGGACCCATCAGATGTAAGGCCACCTTGACATGGTTGATGGGCTCACACAAACTGGCGAATACGCAGAATACCAATATTGATTTTTAAAATCAAGCTATTTACTGTGTAACAAGTATTAACCACTTTGTGTGCCAAGACCCTTACAACATAATAATTCAATTTTCCAACAATGATATCGACCATACAAATATATGTAGTTAATAGAAAGATATCATGGAATAATTTTATTATTAACTCTTAATAAATAAACTATATTTCGATTCTAGACTACCTGATTCTTTAGAATCGGGCCGCCATCTAGTAATTTTATACTTCTCACCACTCTGTGGGTATAAATTTCCCCTGAGCAGAACCAGCATGGAAGGGTGAATAAATCCAATATAAACAGATGAGAGGGGGTAATTATATTTAATACATGCCTACTGCCAAGGAGCCTATAGAGCTAAACCTCAGAAAGGGTTTCTGGCTGAGTACTTTTTACAAATTGTTTATATTTTATATGTTGTGTGAAGTGTGTTTTACATGTCCCGCACATTTGTGGATCAGGTTAAAATAGTGCAGCAGCATATGTTTGTTACATCTGTATACAGTCATGGTATTCAGGTTGGAATACACAGTTTCCCAGTTATAGAGCTACTGTAAATGAAGATAGAAAATCCATTGGCCATCTAATATAATACATATCTCTCTTATATAATATAATACTTACTATATGCAGTGGTTATAAAAAGTCCACACACCCCTATTAAAATTCCAGTTGTTTTTTTTTTTGCTCTCCTACCCCCCTCCTTTTTCCTTCTTTTACTAATTCTACATTCTTGTATTTTATTGCTTCAACATTATATATGAAAAAGTATTGTCCAGAGGTCACTTATTTGAACATAAAACATATGCTCATCTAAGTACAAGAGTTTATAATTCAACATTATTTGATCGCATATCCGAAACTCTTTGGAGGCTTTCCATGCTGTTTCCTTGTTACGATTGACATTTTATGGTGATAATGTGCCTTCTATAATGTATAAATTAATTATGTACAGGATGACACTGGAGCTGGCCGTAAAGGTATTGACGGACACGAAGTAGTGTGCTCATACACCACTGAGTGTCCGTGTGCTGCTAGGAAACCCCTGAGGACCTCCGTGTAGGAATACCTCTATGGCTGAGACACTCGCCCTTACACGTAAAATAGTAAATAGGCTTCAATAAGCACATTGCGCGGAGCCGGGCCGATCACGTGATCGGCCCCATAATGCACTAGGGCCGATCACGTGACCGGCCCCATAATGCACCGCGCCGGATGTGACGTCGTGGCCAGTGCATACTACGTGTACAGAGGGTGTGAGATTCCAAATGGTGGAGGCGGGGAGGCATAAAGAATAATGCCACCCAATGGGGCATGCGCTGCAGCATCTAGGAGGGAACAATGGAGCTTGCAGCCACCTTTCCAGTCCCCAGCCTCAGCGACTTCTGTAAGTTAAAAGTTATTTTTCTGATGTTTAATAGGGCCCCTTTAGATCAGAAAGGCATAGATAGGGAGCAGCTACGAAGGTGTAAGGACAGCTAGTGATAATGTAGGGCCATAAATCTAGGTGACAGGTTCCCTTTAAACTCATGTTAAGGGTACACTCACACTAGCATATAAACTGTTAGCAGCGTTTTTTTTGTGGTGCCGCAAGTGCTGGAGCCGGCAAAACCGCACTTGCCGCACCTGACTGCAAGCCCCATAGAGAATTAATGGGGCTTGCGGGATCGGTGCCGCAAGTCGGCCGTTATGCAGCAGATCCGACAGATTTGCGAATCTGCAGTGAATTGCATATAAACTCAGATATGAAAGCAGCCTTACATTGATTTGTGATGATATTCTAATTCATTGAGATACACTAGTAGTTCCTCTCCATAATATCTCCCCCATACACAGCCCGTCTCCATAATATATACCCCATACACAGCCCATCTCCATAATGTTCCCTCACACTGCCCCTTTCCATAATGTTCCCCCCAAAACTGTCCCTTTCCATAATATCTCTCCCACACTGCCTCTCTGCATAAAGGCCCCCACCCCACGTTATATTATAAGCTGTTTTACAGTCCCCAGTTATTGACCTATAATGTGCCCTATAGCTCCATAATATCCCCATTGCTTTATAACGTCCCCCATTGCTTCATAATGTGCTCCATTATATCTTCTATAATGTATCTCATTGATTTATAATGTCCTCCATTGCTCTATAATATCCCACATAGATATATAATGTCTCCCATTGCTCCAAGATGTCCTCCATAATGTCCCTTATTGATCCATAATGTCATCCATTGCTCCATAATGTCCCTCTTATAGGCCCCGTTACACAGCATGATGTCCCAGCGATCGGGTCTCTAGGACATCATTAGTTAATCGCTGGTGAGCTGTCAAACAGGCAGACTCACCAGCGATCAGGACCAGCAAGAACGAAGGTATCCAGGGTAAACATCGGGTAACTAAGCACAGCGCTGCACTTAGTTACCCGACTTTTACCCTGGTTACCATCTCCCAGTGCTTACTGTGCGGCGCTGGGAGATGGTTCATTGGGAGACCAACGATAAATTTATGGTCCAGGTCATTTACCAACGACCAACGATCTCATCGTTAGTGGTTGGTAAATGTCACACACAACAATGTCATTTTGACATTGCTGCAACATCACCAAACTGGTGACGTTGCAACAATATCATTAACGATATCGTAGCGTGTAACAGGGCCTTAATTTTCCCCATATCCCCTCGAAAGTAAAACCAATCTTTAAACATTTCATCTTTGGCTCCTCCTGTAGTACTTATCAGTGCATGTTGTGTCCTCGCCACCTTTGTGACACGACAGCAACAACAGAATGATGAGGTCAGTAACGAGCTGACCTCATCACATTGATGCACATTGGGGGATGGAGCTGATGGGTGCTGCTTTACTCTGCCTGTCTCGGTCAGTGCTCAAATATTCAATTCTAATTTCATCCATTCAGTCGTGTCTGATTATTGGATACCATGCGAACCATTTTCCTTCAAGCTTCTCTGTTTGTCAAAGCATCTTTCATTTCTCTGATGCTTATTCCTGTGTCTGCAATGATGGTGTCCAGCTAACGGATCTTAGGTCTCCTGCAACCTGTACTTCTACAGACCATTTCAAGCATCATATCCTTCTCGAGGAAATTTGCTCTCATCACATGGCTGAAGTAAGACAGTTTCTGTTTTATGACTTTTCCTACCAGAGATGTCGATGGATTGACACGTTCCAGAACAGTCTTATTTGTGATCATGGCTGTCCCAAGGAATTTGCAGAAGTCTCCTCCAGCACCACAGTTCAAAGGAATTGATCTTTTTTTGATCACCCTTTGTCAAGGTCCACATCTCGCATCCACACAATGCAATTGGGAATGCAATGGCTGAAACCAATTGTCATTTGGTGGTGATCAAGAGGTCCTTTCACTTCCACGGTTGCTCCATATTCATTATTGCCACACGACCCATAGTAAATTGCTACTTGATTTCAGCTGTAGAGGGACAATCAGAGGGACCCCAGGAAGATGAAACTGTCTACCATTTCTATTTCTTCATTATCGATCTTCAAATTCACCTTCTTGCTGGTAGTAGTCATTATGTTGGTCTTCTTCACATTCAAATGCAAACCAAACATTTTGCTTTCTTCACTGAGCTTTAGTGTGGAATCACGCTGGCGAGAAAAAATGTGGTCCGATTGTCGTACCTGAGAGTCTTAGGCCCCTTTCACACTGGCGTTTTTTTGAAAATGCGGCAGATCCGGCAGATTTACCGCATCTGCCACCTAACGTCCGCATTTGCGGCACGCTTGGGGCAAGCCCAATACATTGTCTATGGGGTTTGCGACAGGTGCGGCAAGTGCGGGTCTGCCGGTTGCAGCAGATGCGGTACTTGCTGATCGCGTTTCTTTTTTTTTCACGGCCGCAAGTGCCGCATCTGCCGCAACCGGGAAAACCGGACCTGCCGCAAGCCCCATGGACAATGCATGGGGCTTGCCGCAAGTGCGGCTGTTAGGTGGCAGATACGGTAAATCTGCCCCATCTGCCGCATTTTCAAAAAAACGCCAGTGTGAAAGGAGCCTTAATAGTGCCGTCCGTTTTTTGTTCCATTTTGCATCCAACTGCTATGCGATTGTCCAACATTTTTCTCAGATCACATCCGAGTGGTGTCCTTGTGTAATCAGTATTTTTTCTCAGCAGTTATTTACTGTATAATCACTTACAGGACCAGTTGTCACAGTTGTCTGAGCTACATAATGATAATGTATTCAGTGAAAAAAACGAGTCCGACTCAGATGGTCCTTGTGCTGTCTGTGTGCGGACTTGCATTGGCGAGTCTCGCACATGAATCGCATACTGTCGCAGCATGTTGCCACTGCTTTTTCGTCCGTCTTATCGGATAAAAAAAAAACACCCGACACTCGCAAATATGTGCTCTGACATTAAGTAACATTGGTCCGACTGCAATGCAGTCGTGCGAGTTTCACGCGAGTGTGTCCGTATCCTTAAGGTCAGCTTCCTCAGATCATTCCCATATTTGGTCAAAAGGGTGGCATCATCTGTGGATCTCAGGTTTCATACAAGGTTGTGCTGTTGTAGGAGAATTTTCCTGACATTTTCTTACTTTAATTTTACAGAAAGAGCAAAGGTCTGTAAACAGCTTACAACATGGCAAAGGGTTCTCATGGTTAAAAGTTATCAGTCAGAAGAAGGGTACAAAGAAATTCCAAAGCATTAGCTATAGAGAACACTTAAGATAGTCATCAAGAAGTGTCTTAAAGCAGTTTTCCACCACACATACAACCCTTTTTCCATCTCCATGTTTCCTCCAACAATATCACACCACCTATACTCACCTCCAATGCAGGCACTGTTCCAGCGGTGTCAGCACTGCCTCTTCTGGGGATTGCATGACATTTACATTTTTGTCACGTGATCCTTATCAGCACTAGCTTTGCTCTTTTCTCTTTCATAAGTAATAAGACATCCAGAGGAAGTGAGAACTGCAGCTGACTCCCTCTTCTTCTGAACGTCTTCTTATGTGTCTCGATTTTTCTAAAGAAGGGGAGAGCTGATAGGCCAAAGAGATCTTGTGACATAACATTTTGTCTCCAAGAGAATTGTTCAACAGTGGCAACACCATTGAAACATCACTGGAGGTGATTACAGATGTTGTTATTTTGTTGGGGGAAAACATAGGTGTGAAGAAGGGGTTTTCTAAGTAGTGGACCACTCCTTTAAATTTGCCACAACACTGTCATTACCTAAAACTGACCATTGCCCCAAAATATATGAAAACACAAGAAGAAAACTAGTCTGGGAGGCTACCAAGCTTACAGCCACATTAAAGGAGCTGCAAGAATTTCTGGTAAGTACAAGTTGTGTACTGCATGTGACAACAATTTTCCATATTGTTCATATGTCTGGTCTATGCTCTAGGATGACAAAACAGAAGCCTTTTCTTACAAACAGAAATAGACAACACCATTTATAATTTATTTTGCCAAAATGTATCTATGCCAAAAACATGTGAGAAATAGTGTTATGGTCTAATAAGACTGAACTTGAACTTTCTTGGCTATAATTCTATAGGGAATGTTTGGCACAAAGCCAACAATGAACATCACCAAAAGAACACCATACCCAAACTAAAGCATGTTGGCGGAAGGATTATGCTTTGGGGCAACTGGACCTGGGGTTTAGGTTTTCGTCAAGGAAATTACGAACAGATCCAAATATCAGTAAATTTTGCACCAAAACCTTCAACGTGCTATGGAATTAATAGTGCTATATAAATGAATAAATAATATTATTATTGCTATTAAAGAGACTCTGTCACCCCCTAGTGCTTTGCAAACTGAAAGCAGCACCTTCAGCAACATCTATGCTGCATGCTATGAAATTGTGTATAATCTCTCTGCCCCCTGTACACTGAAAGAAACACTTTACAATGTTTCCTGCCATGTACAGTGCCTACAAGTAATATTCAACCCCCTGCAGATTTAGGTGGTTTGATAAGATGCCAATAAGTTAGAGCCTTCAAACTGCAAACGAGAGTAGGATTTATTAACAGAAGCATAAATCTTACAAACCAAAAAGTTATGTTGCTCAGTTGAATTTTAATAAATTTTAAACATAAAAGTGTGGGTCAATTATTATTCAACCCCTAGGTTTAATATTTTGTGGAATAACCCTTGTTTGCAATTACAGCTAATAATCGTCTTTTATAAGACCTGATCAGGCCGGCACAGGTCTCTGGAGTTATCTTGGCCCACTCCTCCATGCAGATCTTCTCCAAGTTATCTAGGTTCTTTGGGTGTCTCATGTGGACTTTAATCTTGAGCTCCTTCCACAAGTTTTCAATTGGGTTAAGGTCAGGAGACTGACTAGGCCACTCCATCACCTTGATTTTTTCCCTCTTGAACCAGGCCCTGGTTTTCTTGGCTGTGTGCTTTGGGTCGTTGTCTTGTTGGAAGATGAAATTACGACCCATCTTAAGATCCTTGATGGAGGAGCCAAAATCTCCAGGTAGGCCGTGCTATCCATTTTCCCATGGATGCGGACCAGATGGCCAGGCCCCTTGGCTGAGAAACAGCCCCACAGCATGATGCTGCCACCATCATGCTTGACTGTAGGGATGGTATTCTTGGGGTCGTATGCAGTGCCATCCAGTCTCCAAACGTCACGTGTGTGGTTGGCACCAAAGATCTCAATCTTGGTCTCATCAGACCATAGAACCTTGAACCAGTCTGTCTCGGAGTCCTCCAAGTGATCATGAGCAAACTGTAGACGAGCCTTGACATGATGCTTTGAAAGTAAAGGTACCTTACGGGCTCGTCTGGAACGGAGTTCATTGCGGTGGAGTACGTTACTTATGGTATTGACTGAAACCAATGTCCCCACTGCCATGAGATCTTCCTGGAGCTCCTTCCTTGTTGTCCTTGGGTTAGCCTTGACTCTTCGGACAAGCCTGGCCTCGGCACGGGAGGAAACTTTCAAAGGCTGTCCAGGCCGTGGAAGGCTAACAGTAGTTCCATAAGCCTTCCACTTCCGGATGATGCTCCCAACAGTGGAGACAGGTAGGCCCAACTCCTTGGAAAGGGTTTTGTACCCCTTGCCAGCCTTGTGACCCTCCACGATCTTGTCTCTGATGGCCTTGGAATGCTCCTTTGTCTTTCCCATGTTGACCATGAATGAGTGTTGTTCACAAGTTTGGGGAGGGTCTTAAATAGTCAGAAAAGGCTGGCAAAAGAGATAATTAATCCACACATGTGAAGCTCATTGTTCTTTGTGCCTGAACTACTTCTTAATACTTTAGGGGGACCAAACAGAAAGCTGGTGGTTTGAGGGGTTGAATAATAATTGACCCACACTTTTATGTTTAAAATTTATTAAAATTCAACTGAGCAACATAACTTTTTGGTTTGTAAGATTTATGCTTCTGTTAATAAATCCTACTCTCGTTTGTAGTTTGAAGGCTCTAACTTATTTGCATCTTATCAAACCACCTAAATCTGCAGGGGGTTGAATACTACTTGTAGGCACTGTATTTGAGGACTTAGCGGGTCCGATGGGTCTGGTCCTTGTGTCCTGTGATCGCTGCTTTTCGGTCATCCCCGCCTCCTCTATGTGTCTGCCGCATCCTCTTGTTTGTTTGTCTCCCCCTCTTCCGTGCCTGCGCATAATCATCTTAGTTCATGTAGGTGCACAGAGCTCAGCCACAGTGCGGGCTGTCATCATGGCTAACTGGAGTGGACATGGTTATGTGGAGTGGCCGTGGCTATGTCATGGCTATGTGGAGTATACTGTGAGGTAGCTCCCCCTGGGGGACTCGCTTAGCAATGGAATGGACACCAACAACCATGTTTTTCTTCAAAATAACACAATACAGCAGTTTATTAAGGTGTCAAAACTTCTGATAACATATAATACACATTACATTTCACATATAATACTCTTTACTCACATAATCACATTATAAGACATTCACATAACATATATTATATACACTGGAGCATTACTACCAGCTCCATCGACTATCAGAAGCACTAACTGCAGCTCCTCTGTACAACCTACAAGACAGTATTTACATTTATCACATCAGCAGAACCTTAAGGTAACCCTTATAGACCCGGTCTGGTCCTAATGGCGGCTATGCCTGCCTGGCATTATCTACACTTCATATTTACATATAATACATAAACAGGTACCTTATAGACCTCACAGTCTGTCCCTAATGGCAGCTACAGCCACCTGGCCCTTTGACAGTGATCATTCCCCATCCTATTCACACTTTGATACATCACATGGCACTTTTACATACACCTATGCTGACCCACACGTTTATACATCACATATAGTCAACGGGACTATATCACGACTCTTTAGTGAGTCCCAATGGCGGTTACGGCCGCCTGGCCTTCATTCACATGAGACAACATACATGGCATTTTTGCATAGACCATTACGCTTTACACTTATACCTTCACACATAGTCGACGGGACCATATCACAGCCTAGCAGTCAGTCCCAATGGCGGTTACGGCCACCTGGCCTTCATGGGCTCCACTCATCACAGGGCCCACTAACACACACACAGTCCAGCATGGACTACGGGCTTCTCAGACCCATACATACAGTCAACGGGCTCCACACGGCTCAGTGGGACAGGTATGTCCCACATGGAGAGCACGGCGACGGGACCCCCTCTGATTCACGTCCTCACATCTTGGAGGTTATGTCTGGTCTGCCTCCCATCTCAAGTCTCTCTGCCTTCCAGCACCAAGCAGCTTGATATCCTGGCTGCCACACCCACACCTGCAACACAGTGAGTCAATCAGCACATCTCACTCACAAGGGTGTGCATCATGCCACCCTGCTGCCTGAGCTGCCGGTAATGAGCGGGGGAAGGGGTGCTGTCAGTGGCCGCCGCGGGTGGGGAGCGGTGAAGGGGTGCTGTCAGCTGCGGCCGCGGGTGAGGAGAGGGGGTGGGGGCGGAGCTGTCAGTGATAGGCCCGGGTGAGGAGCGGGGGGATGTGGGGGGGCGGGATGGGGGTTGCACCGTCAGCGGCAGCTAAGTTGTTCTACCTGCCGCCCCCTTCAGCACTGCCGCTCCCCCTGCCTCCTTGCAGCCTGCTCACTCACACACACAGACCTGGGAGTAGTTAACCCTCTGTACACCAGTCAGGTCTAAGACAGCAATAACAAAAACTAATGAACCATGCACACAGTGAACACGTCTGTAGGACAGTGTTCACACCACCAAAGGACTGAATCACAAAAAACAGTCAAACATGTAAAAAGCAAGTGCTGCTGAAAAAGTAAAATACAGGGTATTTAGTTGATATGTTTTTTTCAAAAAATATATACTAAACCTGTATCAGAGCAGTCCCTATCTGATGTATTTAAAACCTGACCATGTGTATTGGTACCTAAAATGAGCAGGATCCAGACAGGTCCAATGTCTGACTTGGACTGACTGCAGAAGACAGCTTTTTATGTGCAAGGCTCAAAGGGGAGGGGTGGGATACTCCCCAATCTTGCAGAAACAAGGAATAATTTAGACAAAAACTAATGAACCATGCACACAGTGAACACGTCTGTAGGACAGTGTTCACACCACCAAAGGACATCAATAGGAACTGCTCTGAAATGGGTTACCTTGAAGTTGGTAGAGCAGCTTAGTATACATTTTTTGTAAAAAAAAGTATCAACTAAATACCCTGTATTTTACTTTTTCAGCAGCACTTGCTTTTTACTGTGGTTTTTTTTACAACAGAGTATTTTTACACGTTTGTTTGACTGTTTTTTGTGATTCACTAACAAAGCAATAACCCCTACACACAGGGTCAGATACCGTTAAGCCTGTGTGCACGGCTCAGAGGGACACATGAGATGTATACTGGTCATGGGCTCTCATGCCGGTGATACCTCACAATATACTCAGCTTTATATAGTAGATGGACCCGATAATCCTCCATATATTTTAATGCAATCCCCATTGTCACCATATATTATAATTCATTCCCTATAGTCCTCCATATATTATAAACAGTCCTCCATATATTACAATGCACTTCCCATAGTCCTCCATATAGTATAACGCACTTCCCACAGTTATCCATATATTATAATGCACCCCCATACTCCTCCATATAGTATAATGCACCCCCTATTGTCCTCAATATATTATAATGCATCCCCATACTACTCCATATAGTATAATGCACTGCCGATAGTCCTCCATATATTATAATACACTTCCCCTAGTCATACATATATTGTAATGGACCCCATAATCCTCCATATATTATAATGTATTCCCAAGTCACCATCTAATATATATAAAGCTGAGTATATGTGTGTTTATGTGGCAATAGCCTCGCCCACTCCACATAGCCATGCCCACTCCACATAGCTTTATATATTAGAGTGAGTTAAGCTGAGTGTGTGTGTATGTGGCATTAGCCCCGCCCACTCAACATAAACCCACCCCTCGACATAGCTCCACCACCTTTATGGCTCCACCCCTTCACAATGTATGTATGTCTGCTAAAGGAATCGCACCTACAATCACAACATTTTGCACACACACCCCATTTGACTCACGGTTTGTGGGGGGGGTGCAGGTTTGGAGGGTGTAGGTGCAGCTGAGGCTTTTTGTGAGGGAGTGGTGCAGATTTAGGGGGGTGGGGTGGTGCAAATTTTGGGGGGGGGGGCGTTGTTTTTGGGGCTAGGGTGCGGGTTAGTCATTTTTGCGCAGGGGGAGTGTGGGTTTGGGGTGCAGGCTTTTTGGGGTTTGGGGGTGTGCGGTAGGAGGAGGGGGGGATTTTGGGGTGGAGGGTTGTGGGGTTGGGGGGCACGTTTTGGGGGGGGAAGTTTTGGGGGTGGGGGCAGGGGTGAGGGGTAGGTTTGGGTGAAATGGGGGTGGGTAGGTGGGACGGGGAGTTGGTGTGAGGAGGCAGGTTTGATACGTATAATGGACATACAAAAACGCACAGACATACACTCAGATTATAAATAAAAACATTTAGTAACTAAGCCTGGACAACGTCGGGCTCTGCAGCTACTCTAATATATAAAGTTGAGTGTATATATGTGTGTATGTATCATAGCTCCACCCTCTACAGGTTGCCTTGCCCCTCCATAGCTCTGCCCCTCCATAGCCCCACCCCTTTATAGCCCCACCTCCTCTATAGCACTGCCTCTTTCATAGCTCCACCCTTTTATAGCTCTGCCTCTTAATAGCCCCACCCACTTCATGGATGTGTGTGTATGTATGTATGTATGTATGTATAACTCCACCCCCTCCACGTGGACTGTTCAAGAGTTGAAACAGCCAAAAATCTATTTATCCTTGCCACTGAAAGAAAAGCAAAAATGTTGTTTATCAAAAGGCTCTTGAATGAGTTGCAAATAACGTAACATTACTTAGGCAACAAGGAAAAAAAATTCAGCAACAACGTCCTTTAAAAATCCATTTTATTTAGGCTGTGAGGTAGCAACCGGGGAACCCGCTTGCATAACGACAAAACACATGTTTATAAGTTTAACCAATGTCTACCCGTTTATTTTTCACATATAATAACATAACCCGGGTAGCATGTTTGCCACATTGCACATTGATTATAAACACTTTACATAAATACATCATACATTACATAGAACATTGCACATATACATTCACAATAACCCGGGACCTGTAACCACGACTCTCTCCCCATTGGAGCTCTAACACCTGCTCCCGGGGTAGCTACGGCCTCCGGCCTACTTACACATCTTACAGTACATTTATGATAAATACATTTGTTATACTTCAACGATGACCCCTCCGGGTTCATAACAGGGATTGAGCAACCCAAGTACCGGGTATGTCATGTATCCCCAAGGGGCTCCTTCCTGGACATGTTTCACCCCATGTCCAGGTCAGCGTCCACCTGGTTCAACCATGGTGTCCCCACTCTAGGAGCCCTTTTAACCCCTGCTTCTGACCTTCGTTACATACGCCTCAACGGGCCCTGTGGGTCCCAATGGCGGTACCTGCTGCCTGGCTTTAGTCACCCAGCTTGATGACCTAACATTACCCCGTAGTCAGGATTCCTGCCTGACCGGGCCTTACATACCATGTGTGATCCATCATTCAAACGTCCATGGATCACATACATTTCTTCCACACGCTCACAGCCCATCATCCATGGACTGTGGCTCCTCCATGGCCCATTACAGGGACTGGCAAACCATAGTTCACGGGAACCTCATCCGTTACCTACTAGGAGCCCTATTACCCCTGTGTCTGGCACCACAGGCACACCCACACCATTAGAGGCCGTGGTTGAGAGACGGGTACCCTCTGCAAGCAGCAGGGCAAGCCTCCCTCTCGTCCCCACGGGACGGAACGCCTCCAACATCATCCATACTGGCTGGGTCACTTTCTCCCCACATTATTATACAATGTTCTTACATGGGTCATCATCTTACATTCAGGGCAATTGCCTAAGCCCCTACATACATCAACGGGTCCTTTACCGACTGCCTAGTCGGACCCAATAGCGGTTATGCCCGCCTGGCATTACTCACACACAGCTCACTCCGTTACACGGGAACCGCTGTCTTACCGGGCATGAATCCTGGTCTCGCTACCTGGATAACGGGTCCACCAAGCGTCCCCCAAGGGCTCCTTTCCCGGACGTGTTTCACCCCACGCCCGGACCAGTATCCACCGGGTTCAGCCACGGCTTCCCCACCAGGTGCTATCACAACCTCGGACCTCGGCACCGGCATGGAGCTAGCATGCTCCCTTCATTCACACAGCCTCTGGACTGCTCTGCACTTGGCTGGTCTCAGCACGATCTCCAGTCCCTCACACAGACTGGCTCTGCTCAGCTCTCAGGCTGGTAATCAGCCCGCATCCTCTCAGGCTGCTGTCTGGCTGAGCATGAATCTCTCAATCACTCAGCTGGCTGACCTCTTATCGTGCCAGCCGCACCCACACTGGACACACCCCCTTAGCTGCTGGTAATCAGCCTTTCACACCGCTCAGGTTAACTCCCTGTGTTCCGGGTTGTCAGCACTCACTCCTTACATCCTTTTCCTCATGGACTCCTCAATCTTATGAGCCGCTCATTAGTAACATGAAACCTTGTATTCACAGTTGGTTCACACAGCATTATCACAGTCAAACCGGCCAGTGTGCACAGGATCATACCTTGATCCTGCATGTGATGCGCCCCGGCCATGAGGATCATGCCGGCGGTGCCTCACAAGGCATATTAAAAAGCTGAAATGCCAGACATAAGTCAACCATATCGTTTAATGCATCCCATAGTCTTTCATATCTTATAATGTACTGAGCATATTCACCATGAATTATAATGCACACCGCATAGTCCTCCATATACTATAATGTATCTCATGGTCTTCAATATTTTATAATGCACTGTTCATAGTCCTCCATATATTAAAATGCACCCCCATAGCCCTCCATGTATTATAGTGCACTCCCCATAGCCCTCCATATAGTATACATAATACATAGTCCTCCATATATTACAATGCACTTCACATAGTCATCCATATATTATAATGCACCGCTATACTCCTCCATATATTATAATGGACCCCACAGTTCTACATATATTATCATGGACTCCCAAGTCAACATATATTATAATGCACTCCCCATAGTCACCATATAATAGAATGCCCCCCCATAGTCCTCCATATAGTATAATGCATAACATAGTCTTCCCAACATTATAAAGCATCCCCATAGTCCTCAATATATTATAATGCATCCCCATATTCACTAAATATTATTTTGCATAGTCTACATATATTATATTGCACTCCATAGTCACTATATAAAGTACTCCACAACTCCACATAGTCACCATATATTATAATGTACCCCCATACTCCTCCATATATTATAAAGCACCCCCCATATATTATAATGCACTGTCTATAGTCCTCCAGATATTATAATGCATCCCCATAGTCCTCCATATATAATATTGCACTCCCAATAATCTTCCATTGCCCATAGTCCTCCAGATATTAGAATATTTATATGTATTCATTTATATAGCGCTATTAATTCCATAGCACTTTACATACATCAGTAATGCTGTCCCTCTTGGAGCTCACAATCTAAACATCCTATCAGTATGTCTTTGCAATGTGGGAGGAAAGCGGATTGCCCGGAGGAAACCCACGCAAACACAGGGAGAACATACAAACTCCTTGCAGATGTTGTCCTTGGTGGGAATTGAACCCGGGACCTCAGTGCTGCAAAGGCTGCAGTGCTAACCACTTGAGCCACCGTGCCACCTATATTATAATGCATCCCCATAGTCCTCCATATATATTATTGCACTTCCAATAGTCCTCCATATATTATACTGCACTACCCATAGTTCTCCATATAATGTAATGCACACCCCAATCGTCCCCCATATAATATGCATCCCCTTAGTCCTCCATATAGTATAATGCACCCTTCTTAATCCTACATATATTATAATACAAAATATAGCCCCCCATATATTATAATGCACCCATATAGTCCTCCATATTGTAAAATGCATCCCCAAAGTCATCCACATTATATTATGCACCCCCATAGTGCTCCATATATTATAATGCACCCCAATATTCCTCCATATGTTATGATGCACTTCCCATAGTCCTCCATATACTATAATGCAACCCCATAGTCTTCCATATATTATAATGCACCCCCCATAGTGCTCTATATATTATAATGCACCCCCATACTCCTTTATATATTATAATGCACCTCCCATAGTCTTCTATATACTATAATGCACCTCACATAGTCCTCTATATATTATAATGCACTTCCAATAGTCCTCCATATATTATAATGCACCCCATAGTCCTCCATATATTATAATGCACCTCATAGTCCTCCATATATTATAATGCAGCCTTTATAGACCTATATATATTATAATGCACTTCCCATGGTCCTCTATATATTATAATGCACTTCCCACTTCCCATATATTATAATGCCGTTCCCATAATCCTCCATATATTATAATGCAGCCTCTATAGTCTTCTATATGTTATAATGCACCGTCCATAGTCCTCCATATACTATAATGCACCCCCATAGTCCTCCATATATTATAATGCAGTTCCCATAATCCTTTATATATTATAATGCACCTCCATAGTCCTCTATTCATTATAATGCACTTCCCATAGTCCTCTGTGGTACCCCTGCAGGGGATTGCCACAGGTTACACTGGTGCAAGGAAGGACTGACACCTTGGTTTGCTCAGCACACACCACCTACCACTCCAGACCTGAAGGGGGAGCTCTACTGGCTGCATTAGTTCAGTTCCCCTTTAAGAAGATCCAGGCTGAGAGGAGGAGACAGTTAGTCCCAGGAGCAGTTAGTTAGTGTGAGGAGAGGAGAAGGGAGGAGGCAGAGCTGTTGGTCTCTGGAGAGAGATACAGGCCAGGACCAGGGACGACTGTCTGCTGTGCACACCCCAGGCAAGGGGCCGGAGGCAAGTAGAGGAGACAGGGAACGGAGAAAGGGATCCATTTGTATACCCCTTTAGCACACCCGGACACTGGAGTCCGATGCTGCCAGCCTGCAGAGCTGCAGCAGAAAGCCCAGCAAGCTCAGGAGGAGTTCAGCCCTGAGGAGATAGAGAAAAGACATTAAACTGACCAAGCACAGGACCAGGGTCCGCAGGAGGAACAGGGACCCCGCAGGAGGACCTCACTGTCAGTTTAAGATAACAGAGAAGTGGTGGGTTCAGGCTCAGGCAGGACTCACCCCACAACGCAGAGCACAGAGACATAGGAGGCCTCATAACTTTCCAAGGTGATAGTCCCAAATTGCATCGGGGACCTGGTTAGTAGTCTGGACTGTACCTGTTATGTGACCACCAGTAAAAGGTACCGAAACAACTATCCCTGTGTGTCTGTGTGCCTGTTTAACGGCTGCAATTCACCTCTCTGCCAGAAAGGATCTCATCACTGCCCTCCCTCACCATCTTCCTTCATCACTGCCCTCCCTGACGATCTTCCTTCATTGCTGCCCTGAGGTAAAGCTCCACCTGTGGGGAGCTGTACCACACTTCGCTGCCCCAACCATCACCTCAGCGGCCGTCTGGCAGCGCCGGTACCATATTACCGGGAACTACAGGTGGCGTCACGTTTCCCTGTAAAT
Source organism: Allobates femoralis (assembly GCA_033576535.1). NCBI lineage: Eukaryota > Metazoa > Chordata > Amphibia > Anura > Aromobatidae > Allobates > Allobates femoralis. The sequence goes on along the minus strand of JARQOC010000001.1, from coordinate 266,284,284 downwards.
AGCCCCTTTCTCCCATCATCAACATCCCCCCCTTCAAATGATCCCCAGGGCACGGCACCGGGATCCCATCCACCCGTGACTCCCTACTCAGCAGACCCGGTGACCGAGTTCCCCTTCTGCCCCTGGCCGTATCATCTCTATATAATATAATGCAGCCTCTATAGTCCTTTATATATTATAATGCACCCCATAGTCCTCGATATAGTATAATGCATCCCCATAGTCCTCTATATATTATAATGCATCCCCATAGTCCTCTATATATTATAATGCACCCCATAGTGCTCTATATATTATAATGCACCCCATAGTCCTCTATATATTATTAATGCAGTTCCCATAATCCTCTATATATTATAATGCAGCCTCTATAGTCTTCTACATGTTATAATGCACCGTCCATAGTCCTCCATGTACTATAATGCAACCCCATAGTCTTCCATATATTATAATGCAGTTCCCATAGTCCTCTATATATTATAATGCACTCCTATAATCCTCTATATATTATATATGCACCCCCATAGTCCTCTATATATTATAATGCACCTCCCATAGTCCTCTATATATTATAATGCACCCCCACAGTCCTCTATATATTATAATGCACCTCCCATAGTTCTCTATATATTATAATGCACCCCCATAGTCCTCTATATATTATAATGCACCCCATAGTCCTCTATATATTATTAATGCAGTTCCCATAATCCTCTAAATATTATAATGCAGCCTCTATAGTCTTCTATATGTTATAATGCACCGTCTATAGCCCTTAATATACTATAATACACCCCCATAATCCTCCATATATTATAATGCAGTTCCCATAATCCTCTATATATTATAATGCACCTCCATAGTCCTCTATACATTATAATGCACTTCCCATAGTCCTCTATATAATATAATGCAGCCTCTATAGTCCCCTATATATTATAATGCACCCCATAGTCCTCTATATAGTATAATGCATCCCCATAGTCCTCTATATATTATAATGCATCCCCATAGTCCTATATATATTATAATGCACCCCTAGTCCTCTATATAATATAATGCATCCCCATAGTCCTCTATATATTATAATGCATCCGCATAGTCCTCTATATATTATAATGCATCCCCATAGTCCTCTATACATTATAATGCATCCCCATAGTCCTCTATATATTATTGAGTCGGGCCGGCAGGGAAGGGGTTACTCGGATTCCGGGACGGTGGCTTCGGTGGGGATCACGGCTGGTCGGGTCCTGGTTCCATGCCCTGGGCACTCAATGGCTGATGGGGATGATGATAGGGGATTATACGTGACGCCACCTGTGGTGTCTGGTAAGCGCTGCAGCCGGGCGCTGAGGTGATGGTGTGGTGCAGCAGAGGTAGTATAGCTCCCCACAGGTAGAGCTTTTCCTCAGCGTGGCGGGGTAAATGAGGGGAGTTGTAGTCCAAATCTCTGTGGTGCTGCAGAGGCCTTTCGGGTGATGGATTAAATGAAGCCAGACATCAAATCAGTTCAAACAGTTCCTTTACTGTTACCAGATGGATAAGGTACACGGTACAGTCTGGCCTGCCGGGGTAGTAGCCACAGATTTTAGGATTCACCACAGAGTCCGTCAGAGGGGTCTCTCGATTATCTTTCTCGGTCTCTGTTCACAATGGCTCTCTGCCCTCCGACGCTGAAGTCTGGTTACTAGTCCCCAGGTCTGTTGCCTTAAGTCACTGTTAGCTCTTCGTGTCTTGGACCTAGCTGCGGGACAGAGGTTAGGCTTCTTGGTGGGTGTCGTGGCACCCTTATCAAGGCCCACAACGCGCTGCTCTGCGGTATGGGATAAACCTGATCAAACCGCCTCGTCTCCAGTTTACCAGTGTAACTTAGGCACTCCAGACGGCTCCGACCAGACCTGTAGTGTCCACTTCTTGTCTGGGTCACCTCTGCCCCTTTGAGGTGCCCTGTCCTCAGGACAGCAGGGTCCTCTGCATCCGTCCGTTCTGTCTCCTGTCACCTTCTGACTAGGCTGTCTCCCAACTATCACTCATGTCTCCAGCTCTCCTAAGCTCCACCCCCCTGGGACCTACTGAAATACAGTTCGCAGTGCTAGGGTGTCTGTGGGTGAGTGTTGTGTACAGACTCTGTAGTTTCCCCCTCCACCTGTGACTACGGAGATACTACACCTTCTTTTTGGGGTGCAGTACTTCACTGTGGCGTCCCGCAAGAGGGGCGCCACATTATAATGCACTCCCTATAATCCTCTATATATTATAATGCATCCCCATAGTCCTCTATACATTATAATACCTCCCCAAAGTCCTCTATATATTATAATGCATTCCCTTTAAGCTATACTTGTTTCCATTGTATATTTCAAATAGTAATCTACACTGCACCTATATCATTGTCTAGTAGTAGGATTGGTAATCTACATTGCACCTATATCATTGTGTAGTAGTAGGACTGGTAATCTACACTACACCTATATCATTGTGGTAATCTACACTGCACCTATATCATTGTCTAGTAGTAGGATTGGTAATCTACATTGCACCTATATCATTGTGTAGTAGTAGGACTGGTAATCTACACTACACCTATATCATTGTGGTAATCTACACTGCACCTATATCATTGTGTAGTAGTAGGACTGGTAATCTACACTGCACCTATATCATTGTGTAGTAGTAGGACTGGTAATCTACTCTGCACCTATATCATTGCGTAGTAGTAGGACTGGTAATCTACTCTGCACCTATATCATTGTGTAGTAGTAAGACTGGTAATCTACAGTGCACCTATATCATTGTGTAGTAGTAGGACTGGTAATCTACTCTGAACCTATATCATTGGGTAGTTAGTAGTAGGACTGTTAATCTACTCTGCACCTATATCATTGTGTAGTTAGCAGTAGGACTGGTAATCTACCCTGCACCTATATCATTGGGTAGCAGTAGGACTGGTAATCTACTCTGCACCTATATCATGGTGTAGTAGTAGGACTGGTAATCCACTGCACCTATATCATTGGGTAGTTAGTAGTAGGACTGGTAATCTACTCTGCACCTATATCATTGGGTAGCAGTAGGACTGGTAATCTACCCTGCACCTATATCATTGGGTAGCAGTAGGATTGGTAATCTACTCTGCACCTATATCATGGTGTAGTAGTAGGACTGGTAATCCAGTGCACCTATATCATGGTGTAGTAGTAGGACTGGTAATCCAGTGCACCTATATCATGGTGTAGTAGTAGGACTGGTAATCCAGCGCACCTATATCATTGTGTAGCAGTAGGACTGGTAATCTACAGTGCACCTATATCATTGTGTAGTAGTAGGACTGGTAATCTACAGTGCACCTATATCATTGTGTAGTAGTAGGACTGGTAATCTACCCTGCACCTATATCATGGTGTAGTAGTAGGACTGGTAATCCAGTGCACCTATATCATGGTGTAGTAGTAGGACTGGTAATCCAGTGCACCTATATCATGGTGTAGTAGTAGGACTGGTAATCCAGTGCACCTATATCATGGTGTAGTAGTAGGACTGGTAATCCAGTGCACCTATATCATGGTGTAGTAGTAGGATTGGTAATCCAGTGCACCTATATCATGGTGTAGTAGTAGGACTGGTAATCCAGTGCACCTATATCATGGTGTAGTAGTAGGACTGGTAATCCAGTGCACCTATATCATGGTGTAGTAGTAGGACTGGTAATCCAGTGCACCTATATCATGGTGTAGTAGTAGGATTGGTAATCCAGTGCACCTATATCATGGTGTAGTAGTAGGACTGGTAATCCAGTGCACCTATATCATGGTGTAGTAGTAGGACTGGTAATCCAGTGCACCTATATCATGGTGTAGTAGTAGGACTGGTAATCCAGTGCACCTATATCATGGTGTAGTAGTAGGATTGGTAATCCAGTGCACCTATATCATGGTGTAGTAGTAGGACTGGTAATCCAGAGCACCTATATCATGGTGTAGTAGTAGGATTGGTAATCCAGTGCACCTATATCATGGTGTAGTAGTAGGACTGGTAATCCAGTGCACCTATATCATGGTGTAGTAGTAGGACTGGTAATCCAGAGCACACTATCAGCACTAGCCTGCTATGTATGAAGCGTATCCCGGGCCGCAGTGCTGTCTGCAGTGGGCAGGGTGCCCTGTACCCTCAGTAGATTGAGGGGGGCTGGCACCAGGCTGTGTGGACCCGGCATCCAGCAGGAGTCAGGCTGTCATTTGCCCCTTTAATAATTGAGAGGAGCGATGTGAGAGTGCAGGTGGGGGGTGGGGCGGTGATAGTCTAATCCAGGGAGGATAACAGGAGGAGGAGGAGGATGTGTTGTATTGTGAGGGACAGGACCTCGGATCTGCAGCTCATCTGAGGGGTCTCATCTACAGGAATAGGGAGCAGGTGCCTGTGTACAGAGGGCATTACAGGGTGGGTGCTGTGCGGGCTCCGCCATCCATCTAGCCTCCATATTAGTGGATTGGAGCAGGGTGAGGTGACGGCGGATCTGTTTCTTGTGACAGGAGAGAAGATGTCGGGCCAGACACTGACAGATCGCATCGCGGCCGCACAGTACAGTGTGACGGGCTCTGCTGTGGCCAGGGCGGTGTGTAAGGCGACCACCCACGAGGTGATGGGGCCCAAGAAGAAGCACCTGGACTGTAAGCAGGCGGCCATGGCGGGGGGTGAGGGCTGGGGTGTGTGTGTACGGTATATGTATCATGTCATATGGATATGTGTGTGCTATAGAGTCCTGATAGCTCTCTTCCCGCACAGGCCTATGTATATGGGATTTCCAGGAGGAGGGACCCTCAGTGATGCCCTCCATATCTTCCATCATGCCCCTTACTGTATTCTATATGTACCATGCTTGTTGGATGACCTTCGCACACCCTTTCCTATCCTGGCTGTGTTGGCCCCTATGGAGCTGCTGGCTCCCAGTAATCATCCACCACACCCTGCATCAATTGGAGTCCTGCAGCCCTGGTGTTCGCCCCTGAGATATAGGCTGTGTGGTATAGAGATGGCGGGCTCCTCTGTGGCCCCTGGTCCTGTGTGTGGATGGACACCATGGCGCTGTCATGGCTATCATTACTATGTCCTCATTCCCCTTTGTGTAGACCGTATTCTGAATGACCAAATGTGTCATTTCCCATCAATGACACAATCTTGGAACATCCATAGCTGAACATTCACTAAGGAATTTCCAGTTGAGCAGTTGTCTATGATCTGCGGAGTGGTTGTACCCCTGTATCCTTGGCGGTGCCCCTTGTCGTAGTCATACATCTCTATGTCCAGTCTGACCTCTTCTGTGGCACCTGGGTCAGGGCAGTCATCACTTCTGTCGCTGACCTATTCGTCACACATCATGATGTTACATGAGGCCTAGTAATCACAAGAGGCGCTGAGGAAGCTCCGCTCCAGGGCGGGGCAGTATCAGTCCTTTTTCCTACACTATTCTAATACATCCGTTAACCATATATTCAATTTGGAAAGTTTGGTTGCTGTGTGTTTATTGCCTGTGCCTACAATTGGTGTTCCAAATCGCTGCATTGTATAGTACAAGCACAGTGGATGGGAGTGGTAATAATCCTGTATTCACTGTACTTGTTTTTTTTTTTTTTTTTTTTTTTCTGCAGCGTAAACTTACATGTGACGTGGTTTCCTGGGCAGCAGCATGTCAATGTATTGCTGTGGAGACAGTTGCAATCTTAGCAGATGAATGTGGTCAAAAGCCGCTGCACTCAGAACACTGATCGTGGGCACAGGCGGCTGTGTTCACCGGCTTCACAACAGGAGAATGGGCACATACCCTACGGCATGGGTGGGGAGCTCGAGGCCTCAGGGGCTGCCAACAGGTCATGTTTTCAGGATTTCCTTAGCATTGCACAGAGGTTGCAGGAGATTATACTATATTATCACCTGTGCAATACTAAGGAAATCCTGAAAACCTGCACAGATTATTCTACATCTTCTGGCAGATAAAACACTGCATTTTTGGTGTCTTTATCTGTGAGTTTCCCATGTGTTTTTATCATATAGTCCATGAGCAAAAACGCAGGGAAAAATGCTAAAAAAAATGAACATGTTTTGTTTTTTATTATTTATTTATTTTCTTTTCTGCACCAAAATCTGCAAGTAAAAAAAACCTGAAGGTGTGTACAGCACATCAGAATTCTCATTGGCATGCAGTTTCCCTTGCAGATTTAGGACAATCTGCAAGGGAAAGTGATGAGTACAGGGAGAGGGGTACTCGGACACCAGGATGGATTTGATGGCGGAGACGTGGAAATCACAGGTGGTCGGGTGCCGTGCCCTGGCTGTCATTTGTTTGGTGGGGAAATATTTACAAGGGTTAAACAGTACGTGATGCCACCTGTGGATCCCGGTAATTTGGATACCGATGCTGCAGGCCGGCCGCTGAGGTGATGATGGGTGCAGCTCAGTGTGGTACAGCTCCCCACAGGTGGAGCTTTACCTCAGGGCAGCGGTGATGGAGGATGAGGGGATGAGGGGAATTGTTGTTCTTACCCCTCTGAGGAGATGATGAGGATGCTGAGGCCCTCCAGGCACCGGCGGGAAGCAGGTCAGACACCGACTCGGCTTCAACTCCACTTTACTGGTACTGGCAGATGTTATAGAGGACACGGTACAGTTTGGTTTAACGGGTAGCAGTTGTCGGTTCAGGGTAACCCTATAGTCTCTAGATGTTCCCTCCTTGTTATCTTTCGAGGTCTCAATTCTACCTTCCTCTCTCTTTCACCACCTTTTGCAGAGCTCTCTCGCCAGTCCCCTGATCTTGTATGGTGAGGCACGGGTTATCCTTGACCGGTAGGGAGGGGAGCAGCAGGAACGCATGCTCTCTCCCGCCACCGGAATCCAGACAGTTCCCCACGTAGTCTTGGACCGATTATGGGCCTGAGTAGTGAGGTACTATCTTGTGGCGCCTACAGCTACCTGGTGATTAAGGGCCTGCGGCTCGTCGGTTTGTGGTCAGGGATAAACTGCTGACCACCTCGGCTTCCGTGTTACCAGTGTTTTTCCCCAGACTAAACCAGCCGGCTACAACCGGTACTGGTTCGTCCCCCTCTGTTCGGGTCACCCTCCTGGAGGTGGGTGATCCTCCTGTCAGAGGGCTTTCAGGCCTGTCCTGACTGGCCGCCTTCCCAGCACTGTCCCTGACGCAGACTCCTGACTGACTGTCACTTAAGTCTCCCGCTCTAACCTAAGCTCCACCCCCTTTTGGACCTACTGAATAATCAGTCCTTTAAGGTGTCCTAGTGTTGAGTGCTAACTGAGACCCCATAGGTTAAACCCACAGCTACAGAGGCACTACATATATTTGCAAAGTGTAATACCTCCCTGTGGCGCCTAGCTATAGGGGCGCCACACAAGTACATCATAAAATGTACACATCCTTGTAGTCTAAGGATTTTATTTTATTTTTATCAAGCATAACTTGTCAGGTATGATAAGACATTTTGGGGGAAATGTAGGTTCTCTTTTCATTTGATGAGGATTGTAGGGCTGAATTAATCTAAGTTGTTGTACCAGAATCGTAGAAAGCTTTTAAAAGTTGTAAAATGTTGGTGTAACTCGAGGTTTTGCTAAAATGATGCAACTTCTGGTGTTCTTGCGCTGTTTTCACCGAGCTCCAATAAACTGTACGGGGCAAGGCAAACGCTGATCATCAAATCCATGATGGGAAGTGGCATTTGTTACACCTCTAGTATTACTCCAGCTGTGATTGGAGTAGGAGCTGAATCTCCAAATTCATAAATCAGGAATGTCTGACAAAAGCAGCACAAACCTATTGCGTTTGTGCACATAAAAATTCAGCACAAATAAGGAGACACAGACAGGCACATTTTCTCACCCTCTGGCGAGCCCATGGTGACCAGTGATGTCTTCTTCCTGGGCAGCACAAGCACTTGTGGATTTCGTACAATCAGAGGCTGGCCATGTGATAGCCGGTTATAAGGGGCGGCACAGGTGCTCAAATCACTTTTCCCGGTGCCCGGAAGGAGGAATTGCTGTGGTGGGAGGCAAGTATTATTGGGTTTTTGTTTTGGAAAAATGGACAGTCTGAATACCCATCCATTTGTGGGTTAGAGTAGAGTCTATGGGAAAAAAGGAGCCCAAAAACGGGCTAGTTAATTGCAGGGACATAAAAATAACGCAGGCGATCTCTGCACCAAAAACATACATAAGGGCACAGCTCTTTTAAAATCACATTGACTTTCATTGCATAACTGTAGGTGCTGTGTTTTTGGTGCAGAAACGCAGCAAAAACTCACCGTGGGCACCATGCCATATATGCACCGTGAATTGATATAGTCGTGTTATCTCACTTGAGCACAATCTGCAAGGAGGAAGAAGGCCTCATTGGCACAGCACTTCAGATTTCTCATAGACTTTGCTGGGGGAAGGTTACACAAGCATTTTTGTGCCAAAAAAACACAGCAAACAACTAATTGTTGGCACATACCCTTTTGTATGTACCAACAGATGAGCTTTTTGATGCGATTTTGCTTTCACACTGGCGGTTTCTTGAAAATCTGGCAGATTCGCCGCATCTGCCGCACTTGCATTGTCTATGGGGCTTGTGGTCGGGTGCGGCAGATGTAGTACTTGCAGCAGCGAAAAAAAAAAACACGGTTGACCGCGTTTTTCTTTCGCGGCCTCAAGTGCCCCAACCAGTAAAACCGCACTTGCCGCACCCGACCCCAAGCTCCATAGACAATGCATGGGGCTTGCCGCAAGTGCGGCAGATGTGGTGAATCTGCCAGATTTTCAAGAAACCGCCAGTGTTAAAGGGGCCTTATGTGTCACCTTTGTCACAAATCTGCATGTGTATCCTTCCCCAGCAAAGTCTGTGGCACAGCTCTTCAGAATTATCAATGAGGCCTTCTTCCCCCTTGCAGTTCAGGTGCAGATTGTGCTCAAGTGAGAAAATGAGCATGTCAATTCATGGTGCGTTTTTCAGCCCTTCATGCAATTGACAATGGTGTGAAAAGGTATGTGTATTGTGGTGCATTTTTCAGTTTATCAGCGTGTTTGCTGCAGAAAAATTCTGCTCCCAAAAAAGTGTCAGCCCGTAGCCCGAGGCCATATACCCACTGGGCGTTTATGCTGCATTTTTGGTGATCGGTTTCTGCAGCGTAAATGGACAGCATTATCATTGAAGTCTATGTGATCTGTGAAATGCTGCGCCCACATGTGCGTGTAGGTGGTGCGTTTTTGCTGCAAAATCAGATGCGCTCAAAAATGCCCATATCAATTAACTTGGGCATTTTTGGGCTGCGTTTCCCCATTGACTCCATTGTAATCACCAAAAAAAAGCATCCTAAATGGATGGGTATACACAGTCTCCTTGTGATGCTTTTTTTTTTTTTACTGTACTTTCCACAGCAAAAACATTCCAGTACCCTCCCTGGCGAGCCCTGGTGACTTCTCCCTTCTGTGCACCGGCAGGAGCTGCGCAAAGTGACTCACAGGACCTGTCATATGGGGCGCAGGTCCTGCAAGTACAGTACCCACAGGTCCTGCTGGTGAAATCACTGGAGCTCACCATGGGATTGGGTGGGAAAGTGTGTGTGTGTGTGACCCCTTATTTGTGCTGTGATTGTAATGTGCATAAACACACATTTGTGCTCCTTTTTTTTATTTCTCTCTAAACAGCAGCGCTTGTGCAGCTGAAAAAAAACACAGCATAAATGCAGCACAAACGTTCAGTGGGCCTTTAGCCCATGTTCACACACAGCGATTTTTGATCTGTGTTTTTTATTTATTTTTTTTTTTTTTTCTCTTTTTCTGATGCAAAAGAGGATTAATTTTTCAACAATATGCATCAGAAAACAATCATCCATTTCAGGGTCTGCGTTTCTTTTTTTTTTTTTCTGTGCCAAAGCCTGCAAGAAAAAAACCCCCTGAAGGATGGCAGCGCTTCAGAAGTCTCATTGACTTTGCTGGCAGGCGGTTTCCCTTGCATATTTAAGAAAATCTGCATGGAAAAATGCATCATAAAACACACAAACTACAAGCGGGGCACATAGCCTTGTAGTCCTTCTCTATTTTATTTATTTATATCAACCATAACATGTCTGGCATGACAAGACATTTGGGGGAAATGTAGGTTCTATGTTCATTCGATGAGGATTTTGTAGACCTGAATTAATCTCATCAAGACTGGAGTGCACAATGTCGGTGTAGATGTAATAGGCCCATTGTGGGGCAATTACAATCCTCCTGCTACATGGTACAGAAAACTATTCCATTGAGTGCTGCTACACCATATGGGGGCGTCCATGTGCTGCAGGTGGGTAATGTTTGGAGGGCAACTGACTATAGTTGGAGCCTCCTGTATGGACAAACTTATGAATATTCCTCAGCTTAGGCCGGCTTCACACCACAGATTTATCAAGTCTGGGGCTATCCGGTGTGAACCTGACAGGCCCGGACCTGATTTTGGACATAATGTAGCCCTATGGTGCTGGAAGGCAGTCATTTGCCATCTGGTTTTGTCCCTGTCCGGGAGCCTCAGGCTGCATTTGATTTTAACATGGGAGCCTATGGGGCCGGATTGCCCCGATCCAGGAACCGGATACCGGCGGCTGCACGCTGCTGTTATAATTCAGGACCGCGACTAGCTCCCTGCAAGCCATGGTCCAGAATAATCAGCAGCGGCAGCTGCGACAGGATGCACACCGGACTGGAGGGCATATTAGCCCTCCGGTTTTGTGTGCTGATTCAGTCCGGGGCTGTCAGGTTCACCCCTGACAGCCCTGGACCGGACCTGACCGCTGTGTGAAACCACCCTTAGTAGAAACTACTGCATCCAGCAAAACACCGGACACAGCCTGACAACTCAAAACCGTGGTGTGAAGCCTGCCTTAAGGCTACATTCGCAATGTGCGTTTTTGGCCTGTTTTGTTTTTTCTCTTAGCCATGGACACAGAATTGGAGCTTGCAGCATTTTTGTGTCAGGGGGGGGAGGGGAAATCGGACCAAATCGGATCCTCCCGGATCCAGTGCGATCCGGCGTCCACTAACATGGGAGTCTATGGGTGCCGGATACTCCATAAAATCGTTCCAGTTCCCGGGTGCTGAAGTTCAGCAGCGGTCGGCGCTGAACCTCAGCACCTGGCGGGCTCCTGGCTGAAACTTCAGAACCACGGCTAGCTCCCGCTAGCCGCAAATCTCAAATTTCTGCACTGGACTTCAGCAGCAGCCGCACACTGCTGATTCCATCAGAAAACAGGATCGGAGGGAATATTTGCCCTCTGGTTCTGTTTATCCAGAGCAGTCAGACCACCGGACACAGCCTGACAGCTCAAAAAACGTAGTGTAAAGTTGGCCTAACTGGAGCTATTCACAGATGATCCAGAGGCACTGTGTGTTGGACATAGTGCCTCTGAACCTGTGGGTGAGTGCAGGGAGAACGCAGCCGCCCTGCACTCAAGATCTGCTGTGCGTGTGGGTTGGCTCCTCCCGGCTTTCACCCCTGGAGATCACTTCTGACTCTACAGCATGAAATTACCATGCTGTGGAGATGTGGAAATTCAAAAACCTGCACTGCAGCTGAATACACGCTGCGGCGGGAAGAAGCATAGTGAGGTTGGGATTTCTTGAAATCCCATCCACTATGCAGCTACTGTGCAACGCAGCATTTTGGACACATCGGTAATACACTGCATCCAAAAAACTCTGCAATATGTGCACACACCATAAAGGCCGGGTTACACGCTGCGATGTGGCAGCGATCCAACCAATGATGTGGATCGCTGACACATCGTGAACTGATTGCTGGTGAGCTGTCACACAGGCAGACTCGCCAGCGATCAGGACCAGCGAGAACACTGGTAACCATGGTAAACATCTGGTAACTAAACTGAGCGTGGTGCTTAGTTACCTGCTGTTTACCGTGGTTACCAGCTTGCGACGCAGGGAGCTCTCGTTCATCGTTGGTCGCCGATGCTGGCCACCCAGCAGGAGACCGACGATAGATTTATAGTCCTGGCCATAAATCTACGATCAATGACTTATCGATTGATAACGAATGATTGTTGATACGTGTCACACACGACTGTCGTTTCGACATCGCTGCAACGTCACCAACGTCACCAAACCGGTGACGTTGCAACAATATCGCTCACGATATCGTTGTGTGTAACGGGCCCTTTAGGCTATGTGCTGACTCTACTTTTTGGGTGCAGCATTTTTCTGCAGCAAAAATCCTGCTAAGCTGCATCCTGTGGCATACATACGCATTTTTAGTCAGGCGTATCTTCAATATTGTGGCAGGGAGGGCTGAAAAATGCTGCTAATACGCGCTTACAGTTGACATGCTCATTCTTTTGTTTTGATCACAAGCAGCACCTAAACTGCAAGGAGAGAGGAAAAAATAATCGTTGGCACAGCACTTCAGAATTCTCAGACTTTCCTGGGGAGGATAGACATCCAGTTTTGTGACAAACATAGTGTGCACATACAAAGGGGTTTTTTTTTTTTTTTTGGTTTTTTTTAGCCCTCCCTGCCATCGACAATACTTAAAAATGCACCAATAACTAATGCGTATTGTGATGAATTTTTCCGCCTCAGAGTGAAGTTTAGCTGCATTTTTGTTGCAGAAAAGTTTTGCACCCAAAAAGTAGCGTCAACACATAGCTCAAGGCTAAATGCCCACTGGGCCTTTGTGCTGCGTTTCCCAATTGAGCCCATTCTAAACGAGGATCCAGCTCCCAGCGCCTATCAGCAAGTGCTGGGAGATGGTTTCCATGGTAAACAGCGGGTAACTAAGCGGCCCACGGCGCTTAGTTACCCGCTTGCTTTCATGGTTACCAGCTACTGATCGCTGGTGAGAATGCCTGTGTGACACCTCTCCAGCGATCAGATCGCTGGCGACATTGACACGTGTGACGTCCCCATAAGAGTCTGAGAATTCAGAGGTGTTGTGCACACATTGCTTATATTTTCCTTGCAGATTTCCTGTGTTTTCCAGCCTTTCCATCCATTAACTTCATTAATAAAAACACATGGCCCAAAACTGCACCAAAAACACTTGTGTTTTTTGGTGCGTTTTTTTGCCGGAAGATTCCTGCACCAAATCTGCAGCGTGTGCAAATAACCTAAAAGCATCTTTTAATTTGCTAAAAAAACACACAATGGATGAATGTAGCCTTAAACTGCCATTTAGGCTATGTTCACTTGTAGCGTATTCGCCATGTATTTATGCAGTAGCGCTTTTTGCACAAAAAAAGCGCAACTGCATTTACACACTGTGCTTTTTACGCTGCGCTTTGCCCGAGCCCATTATATCTTCTGGCCTATGGGAAAAGCGCACCGAAAAAGGTGCAAAGAATTGACATGGTCATTCTTTTTGCGCTTTTGCAGTGAAAGCTTGTGCAAAAATACGCGGTGTGTGAACGCATTTCAGCAAAAGTCATAGCTTTTGCTGGAATGCAGTGCGTTTCACTGCATTTACGCAAGCGCTAAAAAGCTCTGTGTAAACGCAGCAAATACGCAAAGTGTGAACGGAACCTTAGGCCCCTTTCACATCAGCGTTTTTGTTTTTTAAATTGCGGCAGATTTACTGCATCTGCTGCCTAATGGCCGCACATGCGACAAACCCCATGCATTGTCTATGGGGCTTACGGTTGGGTTCAGCAAATCTGCCGCAATTTTAAAAACTGTTGATTGTTTTATTTTACTCTTCAGTATAAAATATTAGGGTTACTTATTTATAATTATGTCCATGTATTTATCATTATAATAGTAAAGATGGCTAGTATTGCAACTTTGTGGTTCAAAGCACCACTCCAGAGGTTGTGTGTGTTTTTTCTTTATTCACCAGACAGAATTTAGGAGTAAAGCGGCCGTCACACGCTAAGATATCGCTAGCGATATTGTAAGTGATCACGTGCACGCGCGATCGCTTACAATATCGCTCACATCGCTGGTGAGATGTCACACAGACAGACTTGTCAGTAGGGCTGGGCGATTTTGGAAAAAATCAAAATCTCGATTTTATTTAAACCTATGGACGATTTTCGATTTAAATCTCGATTTTTTTTTTTTTTTATATATGTATACAGCATACACAGTGTATACAGCATACACAGTATATACAGTATATATCATACACACAGTATATACAGTATATATCATACACACAGTATATATCATACACACAGTATCCACAGCATATATCATACACACAGTATCTACAGCATATATCATACACACAGTATCTATCATACACACAGCATACACAGTATATGTCATACACACAGTATACACAGTATATATCACACACAGTGCACTGGGCTGTATGTAGAGCACGCACAGGCTGCACACACAGCACAGCTGTATATAGATGACAGTCATCTATATACAGCTGTGCTCTGTGTATTGTGTTTCACTGCCTGATGTATACATATATACACCTCAAAGTGTGCCTGCCTGAAGTGTGTGCGTGTGTGTGTATATATATAATATATATATATATATATATATATATATATATATATATATAATTATATTTATACCTCAGGCAGGCACACTTTGAGGTGAATATATGTATACATCAGACAGGCACACACACTGAGGTGTATATATCATATACATATATACACCTCATAGTGTGCCTGCACCTGCCCTGATGTAGATATATATACACCTCATAACTGCCACAGGCCCCCCCCCCCCCTGCACATAAACCCCCCCTCCCACGCCTGTTTAGCGTTACTTGTTACTTTATTAGGAGTAGGGAGTAGAGTTGTAGGCGCAGCTAGCCTAGGACGGACCGGGACCCGCACGACTCAATCTGAGTCAGGAGTCGGGACTCAGGAGGAGGAGGCAGGCCACAGCGGTCAGCAGCTCCTAACCTCGGCTCCTCTTCTCCTCTCCGTGACTCCTTCTGTGCGGCGCGCCGGGTGATGTCAGCCACAGCGCGACGTGCCCGGGGGTGTTAACTGCTGCCAGGGGGCGGGGCGGACCAGCACCGGAGCCATGCTGCGCTCTGCTGTGCTGCTTGTCACCGCCGGCCGGGGAGGAGGCGGAGGTCGGCGGCCCCCAGTGTCCGGGCCAGTCCAGCGCCGGCCGGGGAGGAGGAAGAGCGCACCGCAGTGTGCCAGGTGACGCCGGACCGGAAATGCCGCCATTTTAAATCGAATTACACGATTTGTAAGAAAACTACAATCGTGGCCACAGCAGGGGGCGAATTAATCGAATTAATTCGATTAATCGCCCAGCCCTACTTGCCAGCGATGTGGAGCCGCGATCTCGCTCGTTACTATGGTACACATCGGGTTACTAGGCGCCGCGCGGCGCTTAGTAACCCGCCGTGTACCATAGTTACCATCTCCCAGCATAGGCTCTGCCGCTGGGAGATCGTTCATCGTGGTGTCATACACCACAATGAAGCAGATCGTGACATCGTTCATCGCTAGATCTGAGCTCCGGAGCTCAGATCTGCGATGTCACGATCAAGCGATTTCACATCGTAAATCGCTTAATTACATGCAACGATTTTAAGCCCGATATCGCTTAAGCGATCAAAAAGGAGATCGCTTAAACGATATCGGGCTTAAAATCGTTGCGTGTGACGGCCGCTTTACTGAGTCTTTTAAAATCTGCCAGATGTTGATTCTTTCAGCATGTTCCATGTACACTGGCGATCAAAATTAGAGAACACTTTCAGATACCTGCAAATTATTGATGTTAATCTGGCACCTGGGATTCTATGGGCACCCGATCCAGCAGAAAATTGTCGGTTTCTGGACACCTGGTGCTGAAAGAGCGGCGGCTGTTAAAAGCAGCTACTGATGAATTTCAGCACCTGGAGAGCTCCACAGCTGAAATTGCAGCACTGGACAACGACACAAACTAAGCCGGCTAAGGCCGGCTTCAAACTGTGGTGTGATCAGGCCCGGGGCTGTCCGATGTGAACCGGTCAGCCCCGGACCCGATTTGCAAATGGAACCAGAGGGCAGATATGCCCTTCAGTCTGGTTTGCAGCAGGAGTCCTCAATTGCATCCGCAACTGCTGAAATTTCAAGATTGTGGCTAGCGGGGGAGCTAGCCATGGTCCTGAAATCTGTGCAGGGGACAGCCGGTGGTGCTGAAGTTTAGCAGCGCTCACTGCTAAACTCTAGCACCCGGCGTCCGGTTCCCGGATCTGGGGCAATCCGGCGCCATAGACTCCCATGTTGGCCAGCGCCGGATTTCTGAGGATCCGATTTGGACAGATTTTTTTTACCCTGGACACAAACGTTGCAAGCAACGTTTTTGTGTCCGGGAGGAAAATCCGAATCCTCCCAGACAGATGGAAAACGGATAGCAGATAGCTGCCATTTGGCTCCATCCAGCCCCCTAGGGCTGTATTATGGCAAAATCAGGTCCGGCGGTGTGAGCCCGCCTAAAAGCAGGATCTGAGGGCAGATTTGCTCTCCGGCTCTGCTCGTCCGTGCCTGTCAGGTTCTATCTGGTGCATTCTGCAAAACACCGGACACAACCTGACAGTCAAAAAACGTGCTGTGAAGCCAGCCAAACTTTTCAGTTTGCATTCACTTCTCAAATGGTGTGCCGATCCAAAGTGACTGCCCAGTGACACCAGGCTGCCCAGATGAAGGCCAAAAGGGGTCACCCTCCAAGTCTGTGATTTCTAGAGTATTTCATCTTAAGGCTCCATTCACACTGTGCATTGTTGGCCTGTTTTTATAGCCAAAGCCAGGAGTGGAACAATCGGAGGAAAAGTATAATAAAAAGACGTCACCGCTTCTGTATTTAATCATCCACTCATGGCTTTGGCTGCAAAACCTGATGTGCAAAAATACACAGTGTGAATGGAGCCTTAGGCTGCCTTCACATTTGCGTTTGTGTCTGCATGCTGATGGCATGCAGACACAAACGCAGTGAAAAGCAGGGTAATTTTTTGTGTCCGCAGCGGAGAATGTCTGCCTGCGGACACATCACTGTGGAGCCCAGACGGTAAACTCCGGGACGTGTCAGCTGGGAGAAACAGCTGATTTGGCAGCTGTTTGAATCTCCCGCGCCGACACCGAGAGGAGATGTCGGCGCGGGAAGATTCAAACAGCTGTCACATCAGCTGTTTCTCCCCGCCGACACCGCTATGAGATCACCGGCGGCGGGGAGGAGGAGATCATCAGAGGCTCAGCTGATCTCCTGGTGGCCGTCGGTGATCTGTGACATCACCGGCGGCCACCGTGAGAGATTTCAATGGGTCCGCAGCGTTCTCCTGCGCTGTCGAACGCAGAACACTGCGGACCCATTGACGCCAATGCATTGTTTGTGCGCTTGGGGAAGCTTGCTGATTTTCCAAGGTCCCCGAGCGCCCAAAAAATGTAACATGCTGCGTCCCGGGTGCGGACACAGGACTCTGGAAGGAGCAGATATCTTCCGCATCCGCACCCGAACGCAGCAAACGCAGGCACTATGCGTTCCTATGTTAAACATAGGAACCACAGTGCGCATGCGCTTGACTGCGTATGGGAACGCAGCATACGCTGCCTTTCCATACGCAAATGTGAAGGCAGCCTTACAACATCACAAACTCTTAAGTACCCCAAGAAGGCTGGTCGCTCTCGAAAGACAAATGCAAGAGAGGAGAGGATAATGTGGAGAATCTACATGGGTAATTATGTAAACACTGCAGCTGGGATAGCTCACCATTTCAGCACTGAACAGGGTAAGTATCTGTCTCCTTATTCAGTGTCATGGTGTTTGTGAACAAACATCTCATTAGCAGAAAGAATCAAAAGGCTAGACTCACCTTCAACAACACGTTGTTCCTTAAAGGGGATGTCACACGCGTCGATATCGCTGTCAATGTCGCTCGTACGTCACGGATTTTCAGTCGCTCGAGCGACGTAAAAGTGACGCAGGAGCGACATTGAAGCGTGTGACCAAGCGATGCAACCAGTGACATGTCGCTGATCGCAGGTTTCACTGCCAGATGTAAAACCTGTCGCTCATCGCTCAGTAGACCTTGTGCATCGCTGCCATGTCACACACACAGATAATTGTGCAGAGATTGGTCACAGACCTCTGGTTGCAGTGAAATCATGGACACATCGTGTACAAATGTAACAGCCACAAAATGGAATATTGTGTCCATGATTTTACTGCAACCAGAGATCTGTGACCAATATCTGAACAATTATCTGTGTGTGTAACTGGGTCTTAACTTGCACTCGGCCAGCAATTTTCATGCAGGACAATGCCCTCTGTCACACAGCAAACGCTTAAAGAAGTTCCTTGAAACAGAGAACATTATAAAAATGAAATGACCAGCCCAGAGTCCTGATCTAAACCCAGTAGAAAACCACTGGCAAATCCTTGGTGACAAAGTTATGGCCAAGAAACCCACAACAGTCACAGAACTGTGGAAGAGACTGGAAGAAGAGTGGACTAAAATCACACCAGTGCAGTGTGAGAAACTAGTGATGTCCTGTGGCTGCAGATGTGAAGAAGTCATTCAAAGCAAAGGCCTGTACAAAGCAAAGGCCTGTACACTTCCTACTGATTGGTGACTGTTTAGTTTTAATCTTTCTCTGCTACAATCATTGCTGTTCTCTAATTATGATCACGTGTTGTGTAAAATAAAGGTTTACCCTCATGGCCACTTTACACACACCAACTTATCTGTCCAACTTCTGACCAACTTACTGGTTGCAGTGAAATCATGGACACATTATTACATTTTGTGGCTGTGTACAAATGGAACAATGTGTCCATGATTTCACTGCAACCAGCAAGTTGGTCAGAAGTTGGACAGATAAGTTGGTGTGTGTAAAGTGGCCCTCATGTTGATCAATGTAGATTACATTCTGTCTGAAAAAAATCAAGTGATCATACATTATTCTCTAAATTTGATAACCAGTGTATAAAAAGAAATTAGAAAGGTTTGCTGCATTTTTGGTGAATTTAAATAACCTTATTAAACATGTGCTGTAGATTAATTGCAAATATAATCCATTGCAAAAAAAACTAAAAAAAAAAAAACGCAAAATCTGGCCTCAATACAGTATTTCTACTGCCAAGAGAGCAGGGTTTGACTGCAGAAAAACTCTGCAAAAATGCTGTGTGTGAACCTGGCCTAAGGCTCTGCCCATAATGCTCATTTATCAGTGTATCTGTAGGCCCTTCTATAGTCAGTGCAAGCTAAAGGCCGGTTTACACGTGTCAACATCGCTAACCATGTCGCTGCAACTTGTGACGTTGCAGCGACCTCGTAGTGATGTCGCTACATGTGACATCCTGCAACAGAGCCGTTTTTTGATTGTTGGTCTTCCGCTGGGAGGCCAGCATCGGCGTGTGAGACCAACAATCAACGACCTCCCGGCCGATGCCCAGCGCCGCACAGTACACACTGGGACATGGTAACCAGGGTACACATCGGGTAACTAAGCACAGCGCTTTGCTTAGTTACCCGATGTGTACCCTGGTTACCAGCTTTCTCGTTGGTTGCTGGTGAGTCTGCCTGTGTCGCTCACCAGCGATCATATAGCAATGTCCCAGCTGTCCTGATCATTGGTTGGATCGCTGGGACATCGCAGTGTGTAAACCGGCCTTTAGTCTCTATGCAGCATACAATGGCTCAGCAGATATTAGTATATTATTACTACCGTATGTATATCATTGTTTGTTCCACAGTAAATTGTAAACAGGGTTTTTTTTCCCTTCTCTCCAATGGCCGTCATTTGTGGATATTTGCCTGTACAGTGAGCAGTCACTTCTCACATATTATATAGCTACTGCATGATGTGCATTTATTACTATGGGAGTCACTGTCAGAGGTGCATTTACAAACTTTGCTGACACTTCAAATGTGCATGCTGCACCAAGAAATGCAATGTGTCCTGTTTGCGTTTTATGGTACCCTGTCTACATGCCTTGACATGCATTTTTTGGCGGTTGTCGTGTGTGGTGGTTTTTTTTTTTTTTTTTTTTTTTCTTGGTGGTTGTTGTGAGTACGGGTGAGTACGTAGGAGCAGATTAGAGATCCTAGAGCCGTAGTGGACAGCTCCGGTTTTATGTATGAGGACAGGGACAGAACACACAATGTTTTTCATCTCCCTGGAGTTCCCCTTTTAAGCAGCATGGCCAGCAGATCAGCTGTAGCTAAACTACTACTTTTCCATGCAGAATCTATGGTGATCTTCAGTGGCTTTTTTTCTGTAGCAGCATCATGGGGTATTCACATACATTAAGATGGTTAGCTGGTACAGTTATCTAAGGCAGGGGTGCACGGCCGGCAATGCTGTGTTGTAAGCCTCTCAACCATCTGTGCACAGAAATGCTTGTTTGTTTGTGGCTGCTCACAAGCCATTTCTATGTTGGAGAGAATTGGGACATCGCTCAGGAGCAAGGACTCGTACATACTCGGAGTTCTCTGTTTAACCATCTCGTGGAACCCAATGTAGCAGAAGAATGGAGATCCATGAACCACTGTTTGATGCTCAAGAAAGGAATTTGAGTTGGGGCAGAGACACACCATCCAAGATACTCACATGAGTTTCGCATGCCTCTCCCAGAACAGTCCCTGCCTGGACAGGAGCATGGACTGCATAGAAATAGAAGCAGCTGACGTGCTCCCATTGAGAGAGGCTTGGGCGGGAGGCATGCGAAACTCCTGCCAGTATCTAGCATGGTGTCTCTGCCCTTGGGTTGAGTTCAGATGTCTTCACATCATGGTCCTGGTACAGACTGCAATGCACAAGCTGTCCATGGGTCTCCTGATGTGATATTGACAACCTCCTAAATACCTAGAAGACTGTCGTGTTGAAGTCCCCCTTACATAGGAATACCACCGTGTTTCCCCGATAGTAAGACCCCCCCCCCCCCCCCCCTTAAAAGTAAGACTGGGTAGGGGGAACAGGGGGCCTGCTAATATAAGGCCCCCCCCACTCCCCCCGAAAGTATGGCCGCCTGGGGGGGGGAAGCTGGGGAGAATATAAGGCCGCCGCCTCCCGGTACCTTGTGGGCAGCCGCTGTCCTCCGATGTGGCTCCCCGATGTGCTCGCTGTCCCCCGGTGTGTCCAGGTTCCTCCTGTGTCCTCTGTGTCCCCCAGGTGCAGCCGCGCTGGAGCAGATGGGGTTAATCACAGCCTAACTTGCTATGTGCCCCTGATCAACTCTGCCCAGCCTGACATCACAGGAGCCCAGCTCGAGCTCTGATTGGCTCCCAGGAAGCAGCGGGCGCAGCCGGATGATGTCGTGAGCTCTGATTGGCTCGTCATCTGACCGCGCCCGCTGGTTCCTGGGAGCCAATCAGAGCTCAAGCCGGGCTGTTGTGACGTCAGGGGGGCAGAGTTAAGCAGGGGCACACAGCAAGTTAGGCTGTTATTAACCCCATCTGCTCCAGTGCGGCTGCACCTGGGGGACACAGAGGACACTGGAAGAGCCTGGACACACTGGAGGACAGCGAGCACATCGGGGAGCCACACTGGAGGACAGCGGGGAGCCACACCGAAGGCCGGGGGAGCCGGTAAGAAGCGGTTTGCGTATGTGTGTTTGTAAGTGTGTGGGTGGGTGTGTGTGTGGATGGGAGGCTGAAGTGGCTGGGGCTGCCAATATAAGACCCCCCTCCACCCCCCCGAAAATAAGACAGGGTGCCACTTTTGGCACCCAAAAAAAATATAAGACACGGTCTTATTTTCGGGGAGACACGGTAGATGGTCACTCCAGTGTTCTCAATGACGAGCTGTTACCAGTCTCCTCACAAGGGAGAACAAAATGGTATGTAGGGTGAGCAAGGAGGCGGTGGCCGTTCCCCGCACCACACCGCATGTTCTCTGCAGCAGCATGGAGATTTTCACTGTGACGTATTGACCCATACAGGAGGGCTGTGGAGCAGCTATTTTATTGATCTGTATTGTACAGTGGATGGGATCTGGAGAAATCCTGTGTTCACTGTGCTCATTTTCCCTGCAGTGTAAACTGGCGTGCAGATTTTTATGCAGTTTCTCAAAATTTGTGTTAAAAAAAAGCATCACACGGCCCAATACTTGTATCATTGCATCGTCTGTGTATTCTCGAAGACAGTTAAAGTGACTGTCGCCCCTTTTATGCTCTGCCAACTAAATTTGTCACCTTCAGCAATGCCTATGCTGTATTTTTTGAAGATGGCTCTTGTCTCCATTTCCCCCCCCCCCCACCTTCCCAAACGCCTAATAAATTGGTTACACTAGTTCAATGCAGAATGTGCTGAATAATATTATGAATTGTGTTCTATCTAAATGTCTTGATTATTATGATACAATAATGATTGTCAGCATCAGGCTTTCAATGTGCTACAATAAATTTATCACTTAAACATGAGCCATGTATGAAGGAGTCCGAGTCGATGGTTTGCCGTACCGACTCCACAGCCCTGCTTTCTATTCCTGTATGCTAATTGATACCTACGGGTCGGATGGGTCTTCATTCCGTCTGGTCCTCACCACTTAAGTCCTCCTCCTCCTCTTCTCAGGTACCAGTCTTCTTTCCGGCACCTGCGCAGGTGTAGTACAGTTGGGCGCTCTGCCCACAGTAGGGCAGAGCACAGGGTACCTGCTCAGGCTGGAGAGAGATCTGCACGAATGCCGGAGAGTAGACTAGGATCTGAGAAGAGGTGACGCGGAGGAAGACTACAGAAGTGGTGAGGACAGAATGAAGACCATCTCACTCTTAAATATGAATTGGCATACAGGAAGGGAAAGTTGATAATTACATGAGACTACATGGAAAGCCAACCTCACTCAGATGGATCTGAATTTGGTGCTGAAAATCTGGTGCGTGTGTACACACTATTATATTTTTTCTTTTCCTCAAGGGTCTGTGATTTCAGATAAGGGTAATGTCGCCAGTTTTTTTTTTTTTTTTTATCCCAATCTGAGAAATATGTAATTCTATCACAACTGTGTAAGGCCAGTTTCACATTTGCGTTTGATTGTTCCGAACGCAGCCAAATGCAAGCACACTGCGTTCCAATGTTTAACATGGGAGCGCATAGTGCCTGCGTTCGGTTGCATTTGGATGCGCATAATTTGTGCGCCCTCCTCCGAACGCAGCAATTTGCATTTTTTGTGCGTTCACGGGCGCTTGTTTTATCAGCAAGCGCACAAACAATGCATGGATCTCAATGGATCCGCAGTGTCCTCCGCCTGACAGCGCAGGAGAACGCTGCAGATCACATTGAAATCTCTCCTGGTGGCCGCCGCTGATCAGTTGGAGATCTGCAGCGGCCGGGAGGAGGAATCTCCACCACTGATTGGGTGGCCGGGCACTATACTGATGTGAACGCTTGCAGAGATTCTCCGCTGCGTTCACATCAGTATGGCAGCGTTTGCATCTACATGCAGACACAAACGCAAATGTGAAAGCAGCCTAACCCAGGAAAGCGAGTGATGGGGTGTCTGTCCCTGCCTATTGCTGTCATCAGCAAGTTTCTGCCATGTATCCTGATTGATTCCTTTTCAGTTGGCAGCGGCATCGCCAAGGATTATTGTAGGCAAAGCCACTTCAGGATGTGTGTGTGTGTGTGTGTGTGTGTGTGGTTTAATTTGTTAACTTTCCTCTTTGTGGTGGCCCCATCATATTGTCTTGTATTTTCAACTAGAACAATGCAGCCATTTGAAGAATGAACATATTACGGTACTTCTTTCACCCTGTATTGTAGAATGCTGCGCAACATATTCGGTTCTGTATGTAAACTACAATTCATTAACTGCATTATGGTTTCTGAACCCTTTATTAGTTAAAAGAAGCATCAAGAGTGCACCGTTTTTACCTTGCTTCCCATTTTAGCTTTGTGGAGATTTGAGTCTAGTTCAAGGCAAAATCTTCTGAAGGTGTGTGTGTGTGTGTGTGTGTGTCTGTGTGTGTCTGTGTGTGTCTGTGTGTGTCTGTGTCTGTGTCTGTGTCTGTGTCTGTCTGTGTCTGTCTGTGTCTGTCTGTGTCTGTCTGTGTCTGTGTCTGTGTCTGTACAACCTACCATTGTACTCCTTCCACCTGTTCGAGACCTGATTAAAAAGTAATACCCCTTTAACACCGCCCAATCCAGGCCATTATATAACACCAACCGGGTACATGCATGGCTGTACTTTGGAGTATGTACCCACTGGGATTCTGAGTGCAATCATACCTTTACATCAATGATTACATGTACAATTGCAGAGAAAAGTGTCATAAAATTCCTGTAAAATGGGGCAGCGTATGATTGATGCGTGCAGCAGTATATTTTTTTTTATTTTATTTTTTTCCTACCCTGTGGGCATGCCTTTTGGCTGTATTCCAACCCCCCCCCCCCCCCTCTTTCCTCTCATCTCTTCTTTCAGTTTTGTCAGGAGCCTATGGCTGGAGTATAGTGATAGTGCTCAGGAGCTAGAGACTGAAAACAGAGATGAGCGGGAGGAGGGGAGGGGTTGGCTTACAGCCAAAAGGCATGCCCACAGGAAAGGGGGGAAAAAACAAAAACCCCAAATAGTGCTGCACACATCAATCATCTGCTGCCCCATTTTCCTGGGGTTTTATAACACTTTTCTCTGCAATCAAACCTTGAATCATTGCAGTAAATGTCTGATTGCCTCAGAATCCCAGCGCCAGTAAGGCACTAGCTTCACTTTATAGCTCTAAATCCTTTTGGCTGGTTCTCTTTAACTGCTTGGTATCATTGGAAATGCAAAGTGGTTAAGATGTTCAAGAAGCTGTAACAACTATTTGATTTTCAGACACTCCAAGAGATGAATGAGAGGATTCTTTTGAGCGCTGTTTTCCGAGTGAACCTGCTGCAAACCCACCGGAAAATAGCGCCATGTAAACATGGTCTTGGGTACATCGAGACACATTCCATGTTCATAGAAGGATTATTAATAATGTACTGTTCACTTACAAAGCCATGTAATTGGCAGCACATAGCTTGTTCTACACAGGACAATGTGCTCGCGATAATGATACTTAACTCATTGCATCTCATGAATGAGCGTTGTGCGTTTTCATTAGGTGATTGCCTTTTTAGATGGCCCTAAAATCTGGAACAAGTATTCCTCCAAACACTCGTTACTTTCTCTTCTAATTGGGCCATAAAACTGGTCACTATCAGGAGAAAAGTCTGATACATGGGTGCACTGATTAGGTCCCTTCATACCTCCTATAAATGTCAGTGTGCTGCCCAATATTCAGTATCACAAGGCACAAACACCCTCAGAGTACAGCCTAATCTGATATTCTACCCTCTCCTAGTGTATCCTTATCCATCCCTTGTAGACTGTGAGCACTCAGGGCAGGGTCCTTTTTCCTCCTGTGCCTTGTAGTGCTCATGAATATTGTACTTGTCTATGCCCTTTTGACATGTAAAGCACCATGGAATAAATGATGCTATAATAATAATATTCCTCTATTTTGGACCAGAATAGAATATACTCTTGGTTTCTCCAATCTCAGATCATCATTTTACAGATGTGTGAATATATGAATGTGAATATATGTTAGGCTGCTTTCAGATCATTGGCATCTGCCGCGTAACGGCCGACTTACGGCAAGCCCCATTCATTCCCTATGGGACTTGCGGTCAGGTGCGGCAAGCCTGTGTTCAGCCCCATTCACTCCCTATGGAATTTGTGTCAGGTGCAACAAATGCGGTATTGCCGCATCCGGCACTTGCGGTGAAGAAAAAAATGCTGCTAGTACCGTTTTATTTTATTTTTTTCACTTCACCGCAAGTGCCGGATCCAGCAATACCGCATATTGTCGCACCTGACCACAAATCCCATAGGGAGTGAATAGGGCTGAATGCAGGCTTGCTGCACCTGACCGCAAGTCTCGTAGGAAATGAATGGGGCTGAACGCAGGCTTGCCACACCTGACCGCAAGTCCTATAGGGAATAAATGGGGCTGTACGCAGGCTTGCCACACCTGACCGCAAGTCCCATAGGGAATAAATGGGGCTGAACGCAGGCTTGCCACACCTGACCGCAAGTCCCATAGGGAATAAATGGGGCTGAACGCAGGCTTGCCACACCTGACCGCAAGTCCCATAGGGAATAAATGGGGCTGTACGCAGGCTTGCCACACCTGACCGCAAGTCCCATAGGGAATAAATGGGGCTGAACGCAGGCTTGCCACACCTGACCGCAAGTCCCATAGGGAATAAATGGGGCTGAACGCAAGCTTGCCGCACCTGACCGCAAGTCCCATAGGGAATAAATGGGGCTTGCCACACCTGACCGCAAGTCCCATAGGGAATGAATGAGGCTTGCCACACCTGACCACAAGTCCCACAGGGAATGAATGGGGCTGAATGCAGGCTTGCCACAAGTGAGCCGTTATGCGGCAGATGCTGTGAAATCTGCTGGATCTTCCGCAAACCAGCAAAAATGCTAATGTGAAAGCAGCCTTAGGTATTTAGTGCAGACATTGCTGCATCAACAACTTGACTGTTTCAGCAGCACTTGCCTACAATTGGATTTCAGCATGTCTGATACTCTTGTCAATGGAGATATGCGTCCTTTTGAGGTTTCTGGTTGGCGCTTGCACCCCTTCTTATACGGAGCTGTTTGGCTGGCTGCCTTTTAACACCTGTTTTTTACAGATCTTATGCCTTCTTATTAATGGATATACAACCCCTGGCAAAAATTATGGAATCACCTGGCTCGGAGGACGTTCATTCAGTTGTTTAATTTTGTAGAAAATAAAGCAGATCACAGAAATGGCACAAAACTAAAGTCATTTCAAATGGCAACTCTCTACCTTGAAGAAACACTGAAAGAAATCTTGAAAAAATAAAAATGTGCTAGCCAGTAACGGTTACTTTTGAAGACCAAGAAGGGGAAATAATTATGGAATCATGATAAACGAACAAAACACTCCAATACATTACTAGTATTTTGTTGCACCACCTGTGGCTTTAATAACAGCTTGCAGTCTCTGAGGCATTGACTTAATGAGTGACAAACAGTACTCATCATCAATCTGGCTCCAACTTTCTCTTATTGCTGTTGCCAGATCAGCTTTGCAGGTTGGAGCCTTGTCATGGACCATTTTCTTCAATTTCCACCAAAGATTTTCAATTGGATTGAGATCCGGGCTATTTGCAGGCCATGACATTGACCTTATGCGTCTTCTTTCAAGGAATGTTTTCAGTTTTTGCTGTATGGCAATATGCATTATCATCTTGATAAATTATTTCATCATCCCCAAAAATCCTTTCAATTGATGAGATAAGAAAACTGTCCAGAATATCAATGTAAACTTGGGCATTTATTGAAGATGTAATGACAGCCATCTCGTCAGTGCCTTTACCTGACATGCAGCCCCATATCATCAATGACTGGAAATTTTGCATGTTCTCTTCAGGCAGTGATCTTTATAAATCTCATTGGAATGACACCAAGCATAAGTTCCAGCATCATCACCTTGCCCAATGCAGATTCGCAATTCATCACTGAATATGACTTCCATCCAGTCATCCACAATCCACGATTGCTTTTCCTTAGCCTATTGTAACCTTGTTTTTTTCTGTTAGGTGTTACAGAAAAGCTAAACAAAAGCCATCATTATGTAAATCCCATTTCATTTAGGCAATTTCTTAAGGGGCGGTCGCACGCGTCAAAATCGCTGTCAATGTCGCTGCTGCACGTGACGTTGCAGCGATATTGACGCATGTGACATGGTATATCAACCAGCGATAAATCGCTAGTTGATGGTCGCCAGGTTTTCGGACAGGTCCGAAAACCTGGCGATGATCACCTGATGGACACACAGTATCGCTGCGTGTGACACCGGGAGTCACGTGATCAGCCAGCTCCCAGCGCCTTTCAGCAAGCGCTGGGAGCCTTATCCATAGTAAACTGCAGGTAACTAGGCAGCACGTGCTGCCTAGATACCCGATGTATACCATGGTTACCAGCCTTCTCCGCTCACCGGCTTGTATCCAAGGTAAACAGCGGGTAACTAGGGACCCTAGTTACCCACAGTTTACCATGGATACCAGCCTGCTCACACCGCAGCCTGGCATCAGGACCAAGACATCGTGGAAACGATATTTAAATCATTTCCACAATGTCGCTGGTCCACTGATTGCTGGGGAGTCTGCCTGTGTGACAGCTCACCAGTGATCAGATCGCTGGCGACATTGATGTGTGTGAAGGGGCCTTTACAGTTTGGTCACAGACATTGACTCCAGTTTCCTCCCATTCGTTCCTCATTTGTTTTGTTGTGCATTTCCTGTTTTGGAGACATATTGCTTTAAGTTTCCAGTCTTGATGCTTTGATGTCTTCCTTGGTCTACCAGTATGTTTCCCTTTAACAACCTTCCCATGTTGTTTGTATTTGGACCAGAATTTAGACACAGCTGACTGTGGACAACCAACATCTTTTGCAACATTGCGTGTTGATATACCCTATTTTAAGAGTTTGATAATCCTCTCCTTTGTTTCAATTGACATCTCTCGTGTTGGAGCCATGATTCACATCAGTCCACTTGGTGCAACAGCTCTCCAAGGTGTGATCACTCCTTTTTAGATGCAGACTAACGAGCAGATCTTATTTGATGCAGGTGTTAGTTTTGGGAATGAAAATTTACAGGGTGATTCCATAATTTGTCCCCCTGCTTGGTCTAGAAAAGTAACCCTACTGGTTAGCACATTTATTTATTTATTTTTTTTCTCAAGATTTCTTTTACTGTTTCTTCAAGGCAGAGAGTTACCATTAGAAATGACTTTAGTTTTGTGCCATGTCTGTAATCTGCTTTATTTCTCCTTCGCCTCATTGGGGGACACAGGACCGTGGGTGTTATGCTGCTGTCCACTAGGAGGCGACACTAAGCAGAATCTGCAAAAGAGTTACAGTGGCTCCTCCTCTGTAGCATACACCCCTGGAGCAGGCACTGCCTCACCAGTTTTTGCTTAGTGTCTGTAGGAGGCGCATCTAGATTTTATTCTCTCAATTTTTTTCACTTTTTAATTTTTTCTTCAATAGAAGAAAAGTGGGTCCGGCGTGGCCCCCAGCATGCTCCTTTCTCGGCCACCCACTGTTTGGGCGCTGGGTTAAAGTTGAGATATCCTTACATATGCCACCCTCCTTTCTCGGCATCCCACTGTTGGGGTGCTGGGTTAAAGTTGAGATAGACCAGCATTCCATCCTCCTTCCTCATCTCCCCACTGATGGCGACATGAGTTAAAGTGAAGTTCTGCAGCATCTCCCATGCAAAGAAGCAGATGTATCCCTCGAGGACTTAAGACTGCAGAATAAGGAGCAACAGCCACCCTCCCCACTTTACCTGGTCGGTACTTGGGTTGAGACATCTTTAAGGTACCCCATGAGATCCCTGCTGCTGCAGGATTGGAGACGTTCCCAGGCCCCCTATGGGGCTCCCCCAGGGGATTTTCCCGCCATTTTCCTGGCGCGGATCCGGGGCTCCGGGAACTCCTTGGTGGCTCTCTCCCTCCTTTCTCACCCCTGCGGGGGTCTGATAGTAAGAGCTGCTCCAGCCCTCACACGGCCCTGCAGTGCACGGCGTGGAATACTCCGCCAGGAGCAGTTGTGGGGGGCCACTGCCCTTAACATGTATTTTTTTACAGGGGGCCTCCGCCGCGGAAGTTCCAGAGAACCGTCCGGACTTCCGCGCCAGCCTGTCCCCGTTTTCGGGGCCGCATTATAATCTAGGCCTCGGCTTGGGCCTACATTGCTGCAGTGCCGCTCAGCCCCGCCTCCCGGCCCCCACCGGATGACGCTGCGGACGCGTCATCGAGAGGCGGGACAGTCATTGCTGGCGCCTTCTCGCTCGCGAGATCTCATGCGCGCCCTGAAGACTTCATATGTCCCGCCCCTCCTCCTCCGCTCTACCACAGAAGTCGGTGGTTTCCATGGCAGCAGGACGGAGTCCTGTTTCAGGGGCAGGCCGCCATGCAGGTGCACAGGGGGGATCCGCACAGGGGACATGGAACTGATCAGATTGCTGATCAGTTCCTCCCACACTATGGGCAGCATGCGGCAGAGGTGACAATGCTGCAGGGTTGCAGACACCATGATATGTTCTGTAAGTGCTGCGGTACTGCTGGCCAGTGTAGTGCAGCCATAGCAGACGTATGCAGCTCAATAGCTTACTGCTGAATAAGCTAGCCTGCTTCTCATCGTATATTGTGTCACAGTGGGAGCATTTCAGGCAGCACGAGATGGTGCTGGTGGTGCTGCCCTGCATAACAGGCCATTCATTACTCCCCGGACTGATTCCGTCGAGCCCGTGCACTACTATGGTTTCTTCAGTTCTATTACAGCCCCTTAAGGTCTTCAGTATAACTCCGTCCAGGACTTTGAGACGTCCTTAGGTCTAAACCGCCAGCACCTAACCTTCTAGTAGGAGATCTAATGCCGTCCATTGGTCAGGTCCTGGATATCTCCGACCCACCAATTGGGACTCCAGACACACTGTGTCTTTTAAACGGGACAATGACGGAGCAGATATTTTGCAGATAATCCTTTTTTTCAGGGGGTTTTCCAAACACATGGCTTTCACCCTGGGAAAACTAATTAATGCACGCTGTGTCATCAACTGGGCCACGTTACTTTAGGCGCCCCCCCAGTACCCTTACTTGCACTACTATCATGAGGCCCACGAACGCCGATCCTACTCTGGCGGACCAGGCAGCTCAGGTTGCAGACGCAGCTGACTACCTGATACAGTAACCCTTTGTTTGGCCGGTCGCATTAGCAACTGTCAATACTATTACATTTGCCATGCACCTCCATAGCAAGAATGGTCATCACACTCTGTCTCCAAAAGACTCCCTCACAGGCTTCAGCTCCTCAGCAGACGTCTACTCAGAGAACAACTGCATAGATTGCATTTAGATTCCACGGGAGGCAAATACACTAATCTCCCTCAGCACACTGCCAGGCGGCTCCTTTAGTTGCCGCCAGCATGCAAAGGAGCCCGCTGTGGGGCAGTGGGTTACGACCTCTGGCAATGACCCGATCTCGGATGCTGACCCTGGGTTCAATACCCTTGGCCTCACGACAAAATAGGCAAAGTGGTGGAAAGAGCGGTCTCCACTTCGCAACTGGCTCACCACCGCAGACTAGTGATCGACTGCCACGCTGGGGGCGATCACAGACTAACCAAAAAGGGTTACTCGACCTGGCAAAGACTGTCTCGCCAAATTACGCCCAAGAGACCAAGGCCTCACAGGCCTTCCGTTCCCTTATTCCTACACCACCAGGTTACCCGGCATGCAGGACAAGTGGGTGCGAAGCCAGTCAACCCGCCCAACCATTCCTTCCTTTCAGTCCCCCCCCAAAAAAAAAAAAAAAAAAAAATAATAATTTACAGTGAAGGCCCAAGCATTCTTTACGGCAGTTAAGTCTCTTCTAAGCTCAGGAGTCATGGTACCCGTACCACGCGAGGAGTATTTTTAGCAGTTTCAATCCCAATCTGGGTAGTCTCCAAAGAGAGAGGTACAGTACGGCCTCTATTACACCTACTCCAACTGGACAGATATGTCCAAGTCAGCCATTTCCGCGTGGACGCTCTTCACTCCATATTTGCGTCCAGGGAATGAGATAAATTCCTCACGTCCAGGGATCTACAGGGTGCTTACCTGCACTCTACAAGAACGCTGCCAATGAATGGCATATCCTTTCGACTTGGCTACAGGTCCAGGTGTTTCCTGAAGTATTCATACATGTCATGGCGACCATCCTGATTATTATTTTATTATACTTACATACCTGAATGACCGGCTCATCGAAGCGCCGACCTTCTAGGAATGTGAACACAGTGTTCTCTTCACGGTGGTCTCTCTGAAAACGGATCGGCTAACTGGTCAACCCCCACAGGCGGTCTCCGATCTTACTTAAACTACAGTTCACTACATCAACTGCTTAAGTCAACCTTCCCCAGGATGTGACATGTGCCCTTCAGATATGAGTCCGTGCCCTCCTTCGCCGGGTTCCGCAGTTCTTCAGCACTGCCATAAAAGTTCTCGGCGGAATTGTGACAGCAACATCGGCAGTATCCTTCCGCAGCTACTCCTCAGATCACTTCATAGGAAAAGAGATACCGGTCTCTCGACGAAAGGGTTCGCCACCTGAATCGGCCAGGCAGTCTCTCTACGGGTGACTCTGGCCACTCTCTCTCTCATGCAGAGAAAGTCTTTCTTCTACCATGTTAGAATGTTCTGACCACCGATGCGAGCCTATTTGGATGGGGCGTGGTACGCTCCCATCGCAGGTTACAGGACTTAGGCATCTGTGAGTCCAAGTGGGACTCTATCAGTCTATTGAAGATCAGATGATATTTCTACCACTAAAGCTCTTTGGACTTCTTCTTGCAGGCTGTCGTATCAGACTACAATCAGACAAGGGTACGGCTGTGGCATGTGAGGACCACTAAGGCGGAACCCGCAGTCTCCAGGCGATGGCAGAAGTTCATTTACTAGGCGGAATCCACAGTACTGTCGGCCATCCACATATCGTGTATGGACAATTGGAATGTGCATTTCCTCAGCTGCCAAGCGATAGACTCAGAGAACTGGTCCCTACATCCAGACTCCTTCTGACTTGCCGACGCTTGAAGAACCCCGGCCGTGAATCTCAAGGCGTGGCGCCTGAATACCAAGGTTCCTGTACTCAGAGCCAGGTCCCCTGACCTGCAGTTTTTAGGGGAAAATATACTAGTATTTTTTGCTCTCTACCCCTTATACCTAAGGTAGTGAGACAGATCAAGCGAACCTATCACCGGATCACCTTCATGCTCCAGACTGGCCCAGTAGCACTTGGTACGCCGCTCTCGTACAACTCACAGCAGACGTGCCAGGGCGCCTACCAGACCGTTCAGTCCTACGCTCTCATTGCCGGTTTGCCATCGGACTTCGTCGGTTCTCACCTTGTCGGCATGGCCCTTAACACATGGGTCTTCATCCATGCTAGCCTTTTTCCTAGGATGCTGTGGCGCCCATACTCAGTGGGACACCTCCCTCAGTACAGATTTACCTCTGTACATAGGACACCTATCTTGCTTGGTGTGACGCTCTACGTCGTTCCCTTCTCTACCAAGAATTCTTAATTTCCTTCACTTGAGCTTGGACTCATGATCGTCCTTGGGTTTCCTCACGGGACAGTTTTCAGCCTTTTCCGTCCTATTCCTGAGCCACCTTGCTTCTATCCTGATGTGTAATTCTTTTTTCAAGGTGTTTGTCTTCTACCTCCTCATCCAGGGCACCTCTGGTTCCATGTGACCTAACCTTGTCCTCGCGGAACTACAAGGGCCCTCCTTCAAGCTTCTCTCAGGAATTCCTCTTTCCATTCTCATATAGAATGTGGTATTTTTCATAGCACTCACCTCTCTCCAAAGAGTCTCGAAGCTTACAGCTTTTTCCTGTATACTGCCACCTCTGGTCTTCCATCAGAGCAAGGTTTCCCTACGGTCGGCTCTTCTTTTCTGTCAAGGGGTGTCCTTCCCACCTGCTTAGGGTCATTGTTTACCATCACTGTACCCAGCATTCGTTCTTGGGGTCAACAGTTTTTTTCATATGATGGACCTCGTCAGAACTCTGTGTCCAGGACAGCACCTCAGAAGGTCGGGCTATCTCTCTCTTCCTTCTTCCAGAGTGGAAATGCTCAGGCTTGCCAGCCTCTAACACTTCTCGAGGTAGTTAGATCAAACCAACCCTCTAAGACGCTCTTACCATCGTAAACCCGATGTAACCCAGGTAACAACGCACATTCTATTCTGGCCGTAGGGGCCTCCTGGGCTGTTAAGCGCAAGGCGTCATCACCGCAAGTATGTAAGGCAGCCACGTGGTACAGCCTACATGTTTTTCCGAGGCACTATAGTATTCTCACTCAGTCCCGGTAGCGGTAAGTTAGGTAGACGTAGCCTCCAGGTGGCAGTAGACCACCTGTAGGTGCATAGTCCTTCGCTTCCTTTGCTCCATGTTAATAGTTCCATTGCTTTTCCCACCCAGGGACTGCTTTGGGACGTCCCACGGTCCTGTGTCCCCCAATGAGGCGAAGGAGAAAAGGAGAATTTTGTGTACTCACCGTAAATTCCTTTTCTCTTAGCCTCTAATTGGGGGACACAGCACCCACCCTATTGCCCTTGTGGGCCTTTTATTCTACAGTTCTTACATAGTTTCTCAGCTGTTAACAAGTTTACACATGTTTGCCTATCATCACTCTGCTCAATGTTGCATGTTTAAACTTGGGCCTGTTCAGTTCCAGGCCTTGTAGTACTGTGAGCCTGTTTGGTTATAGGCCTTGTTATACAATTTTTGCTCCGTTGACTCTTCAGGGTTTACACATTGGCCTGTTTAGTTACAGGTCTTATTGTACTCATATTCTTTGCTAACTCTTACCTGTTAAACTGTTATTACCTCGTTGGCTATATCTGTTTTACTGTTATCTGTACTCTCCTACTGCTTTAGCACAAAACTGGTGAGGCAGTGCCTGCTCCAGGGGTGTATGCTACAGAGGAGGAGCCACTGTAACTCTTTTGCAGATTCTGCTTAGTGTCGCCTCCTAGTGGACAGCAGCATAACACCCACGGTCCTGTGTCCCCCAATTAGAGGCTAAGAGAAAAGGAATTTACGGTGAGTACACAAAATTCTCCTTTTTCTACAAAATTAAACAACTGAATGGACATCCTCCGAGCTAGGTGATTCCATAATTTTTGCCAGGGGTTGTATATAGTTTATTTTCTGTTTGGTGTTGTAATACAGTTTACAGGAAATGACTTTCACATTTGTCCAATGCTATTGGATGAAGCTATAAGCTGTCCTCTATTAACTCCTGTTTTTCGTTTGCCAAATTGCTAATTGAACAAATGGAGCTTCTGCTTCTCCTGTCAGAAGTAGTGATGGTGATGTCTTACCAAGGCTAGGTAATGTAATAATATGTGCATTGCTGAGAGCTGGAGAAGCTTCATGTACATCTGCTAATCACATCCAATGGAGAATGACAGACCGCACACATGTATGTCACTGCCATTTCTTTTGCCTTAGTCTATTCTTGTCATTACCTTCTTGGATTGGAATGGGGCCAGATGTGGCTGAGAATATCTCATTCCCTTGGAGACTAATATTTTTTTAATTGGTCCTTAATTATTATTGGGGAATGACAATGGACACCACGTCACGGGAGTAAGCACTATAATTCGCACTTTAAATGACCCGGCTACTATTGTGCGCCTCTGTGGTTTGGTCCTTTGTTCTACAGACACAACCAATTTAGTAAAGGCTTCATATTCTATATCAGAAGGAGCGGATACCTAGGGAAAATGGCCAACAATGCGGGTTTACTCTAACTTGTCTTTTTTTTAAATTGTATGGCATAGTATTGGTAATACACAGGGCAGCAGGCCATTCACATTCACTACGACCACTTGCATCTGTTTTGTAGATGCAATTGTTTTCCCATGAACTTATATTATTATTAAAAAATATATATATAATATATGTTGACTGTGTATGTATCAAGCCACATAGCCACGCCCACTCCACATGACTACGCCCATTCCACATGGTCATGCCCACTTCACACCATCTATACAAAGCCATGCCCAATACATTGGCTCCACCCCCTTTCATAGCACTGTCTCCTTTATTGCCATACCCCATTATTGTGATGTCACTAGAGATTAAATTTTGTAAGCTAACATTGTACATTGTACAATCAAAAAATTTTCCACACACCCATTTGACTCAGGGTTTGTAGGGGGGGGCAGATTTGGGGGAGGAAGTGCAGGTTTGGGGGGTGTGGGTGCGTTTTTGGGGGGTGGGTTTGGAGGTGTGTGGGCTAAGGGGGGCATTTTTTAGCGGGGTGGGGATGCAGTCTTGGGGTGGGGCAGGGCAGCTTTGATGCCGCGCACACACACACACACTGTATCATTAAAGGGAACCAACCACCTCAGATCACCCTAACACACAGTTAGTACATGTCCCTGCACCCTAAGGATACCTTTCCAGCACTGTTTTTGTGTAAAATCTTGCATTCGTGTAATTGATATAAAGAGTTTATAAACTTACTAGCCTGGAGACATCTGGGCGTATCCCTCCTTCTGTTATACTTCAGGGCTGTGCATTGCATGGCTGTGCTCCCCCTCCCTCTGTGCAGAGGAGATAACTATCATGCCCATCAGGGCAGGGCAGCAGGCACGGAGGGAGGGGGAGCACAGACATGCAATGCACAGCTCTGAAGTATAACAGAAGGAGGGATACGCCCTGAAGTCTCCAGGCTAGTAAGTTTATAAACTCTTTATACGAGTTATACTAATGCAAGATTTTACACAAAAACAGTGCTGGAAAGGTATCCTTAGGGTGCAGGGACATGTACTAACTGTGTGTTAGGGTGATCTGAGGTGGTTGGTTCCCTTTAAGGGGTCATTCCATTACGTTTACGTTACATTCACAAGCCAGAAACTGACTTAATAATGGCTACAGACTGTTCTTTGAAGGCAGGCACAAAAATGAGTGACTCTATATTGTACATTAAACTAGTCTCAATAGATTTCAACAATATAAATTAAATACAAAATATAGTTTTATTACTTGGTAACTTATGTTACACAAAAAGGAAAGGCAATTGTTCATGTCATGAGACTGCCAAATTTTCCGTCCTGGTAAACCGGGGAGAAGCACTATTTTTATTGTATTAAAAACAACACAGTGCAAGCAACTTTAACAAATTTATTTTAACCTCTCAAGTTAAATGCCACAGTTTTTATTACAAGAAATATAGGTAACTTGCGTTACAAAACAATGTGTTTGAACTTTGTCCGCTTTCATATTTGAGAAGCAAAATAACTTTATTTAGACAAAACATAGGCTGCATGTGAACTCATTGACGTGAACTACATATGTAGACTAAAATTTAGTCTTAAAATGTAATCTATATTCATACTTAAGTTGTCAACATTTTTGCAGAGTGGAAATTTTGATTACCAAATATGACCGTTGATCAGTTACATAATGTAGACTAAATTTTCATCAAGGCCTACAAATGTGCTTCAGTCGAATTAATCATACACCGGTAATTAAGAACTTCAACAAGGATGTAAATTTGTGCTCACTGCTCATTTAACTTCCTTGCTAATCAAAAAATTCTCAAGTGTCCCTAAAACCCATTTTCAGGGGTGGATCAACCTTTCTTAAAATTTGACAGACCTCATAATAAATTTTCATCAACATTAGATGGCCATTTCCAATTATGATAGTGTGGCACCCCACTCCATGTTTCGGTTGCCACAGCAACACCTGGAGCAGGGAAGGATTTCCACATCAGGTAAGCCCACCCACACTTCCTTCCACCCCAGACCTGAAGGGGGAGCTCTACTTGCCGACTTCAGGCAAGGTCCCCTATTAATTCAGGCCCGGGGGCGGAGTTAGGCAGTTCAGTAGAGAGCAGTACAGAGTAAGACACCTGGTGGATGGTGCCACGCTAGACCTCTGCCAGAGGGGGAAGCCTAGCCAGTGTAAGGGACCAGGAGTGAGGGTCAGAGGTGAGGCGAGACAAGTTAGCTAGGGGAAGCTGAGCCAAACCAGTTTGCCCCATAAGAGCTACGTCGACAGCCCGGACACTGGAGTCCGAGACTGCACGAGTCCAGTCAGCCCAGCAGTAAA
The DNA here is from genome assembly GCA_033576535.1 of Allobates femoralis. Classification (NCBI taxonomy): domain Eukaryota; kingdom Metazoa; phylum Chordata; class Amphibia; order Anura; family Aromobatidae; genus Allobates; species Allobates femoralis. Next base: position 266,246,662 of record JARQOC010000001.1, on the reverse strand, counting down.
GACCGAAGGCCAGGGAGATTCCAAGTCTCTTGGTGCAGCACTTGAGGCACAGCCACCCAGCAGAGCCCGGGACTGCAGTGGATACAGTGGTGCCCGCTGCAGGACTTTCACAGCCTGCCATACAAGTGAGGACTGCAAGATGGGGTCAGGGCCTAGCTTCAGACAGCCCAGGAATAAAACACACAGCATAACAGGGAGGCCTCATAACTCATCGGATGTGGAGATTCTGAAATGCTCCTAGCCTACTCTGACTGTACCCTGGACTTAACTTTGAACATCAACATCAGTAAAGGTACAAAACAGCAACCCTGTGCGTGTGACTGTTAATGCAGCCCCTGATCTTACTCCCTCCATAGACTGTTCCATAACTCCCAACATTCACTACTGCCCCGGGGATCCAGCTCCACCTACGTGGAGTGAAACCATCTTGCTGCTTCACCATCATCTCTGAGGTCTATCCCATAGAGCTGGTAACATTACCGGAGCCGTAGGTGGCGTCATGAAACCCTTTTTTTTTTTTTTTTTTTTTTTTATTGACTCTCTTCAGCGCCCACCAGGGCCACAGGACTGGGCACAGGCCCTGTGACATCCCCTGTGAACTATGTCTGGAACCGGGTACACCACGGCCCTGGGGTGGGTCAGGGTCAATAGTATTTAATTATCTCAAAAAGCTGACTGTAAGTGTTGAACAAAAATTGAAAGCCAGGTAACTTAAATTGAAAAGCTGAAATAACTTGTGTTACAAAGCTGATGGTAACTTGCATTATAATAAGTTTACTTCATTCAGAAACTGAAACTTTTATCAGCAGCATAAACTTAATGAATAGTTAATACTTTTATGCAATATAAGAACTCTAAAAGTATCAACTTAATTTATGCTTAGTACTCAAAACTACAAAAACGTTTTATCTTTTTGGTAACTTGCGTTACTGAGTGTCTACAATGGATATGTGCAAAAGTGCTGGTAAATAATAAAACGTTTAATGTAAACGTGTCCTTTCCTGTATTTCACCTGAGACATTAGTGCAACCAGGGCTGTTCCAAGCTTGCATGTTGTATGGGGGCAGTTGATGGAGAGAGCAGAAAAGGTTCGTGTGTATGTTTGTTTTTTGCCCATTGTGCCATACTTTGAGCTTGGTATGGTAGGAGGAGGTAGGGGGAAAAAAAACTCCTTAGTATTCAAACTGCATTTAGACTATGTTCACATGTTGCATTTTTGCTGTATATTTTCCATGAGTTTTGTGGTAATTAAAAGTTGGTTTTCACAGTACCAGCGACAGGTGAGATTTCAACACACACTCACGCATACTTAAAGTGCGTTCACACGCTGCGTATTTTTACGCGAGTGCTGTTGCAGTTTTTGTAGCCAAAACCAGGAATGGAACAATCAGAGGAAAAGTCTAAAGGCCCCGTCACACGGGGCAACATCACCGGCAACTCCCAGGAGCGCGCACGTTTTTGCCCGCTCTCCAACATCACTGATGAGCTGTCAGACGAGGAGACATCACCGGCAACTCATCAGCGATGTTGTTGGCAACTATCGCTGCCAGGGTTGAGTTTAACAGGGGAGCCTATGGGGGAAGTTGCCGGCAACATTGCTGTTGCTGCGTCAGACTGGGCAATGCAGGTAGATCGCCTGAGCAACATTGCCTGGTTTCACAACATTGTTGGGAAACCAGGCGATGTTGCTGAAGCAACAATCGCCGTTGAAATCACCCGGTTATACAGGGCAACTCTCCGGCGATGTTGCTGCAACTTGGCCACGCCCCTCAGTTGCCGGAGAGGTTGCCCTGTGTAACAGGACCTTAATAGAAACAAGTGCTCCACTTCTGTATTTAATCAGCCACTCCTGGTTTTGGCTACAAAAACTGCAAGAGCACTCGCGTAAAAATACTCAGCAAATATGTAGTGTGTGAACGCACCCTTACTTTTTCCTGGATTTTTTTCAAAGAAGCAGTACGTCAGTTCTTTGTGTCTTCAGTTTTTTTTATCACCCTGAAAGCTGTGGGTGCAAAGAATGCAACAGTTTTTTTTTGTTCCTGCTTTTGTGGTGATTGAAACTAATTTTAAAGGTACCGTTACACGGTACAATATCGAAACGATCTCGGAGGTGCGCGGTCGTTAGGACATTGGTGAGATGTCACATGTCTAGATATCGTGCACGATGCACCAACGATCCAGCGAGCAGTTATAGTTTGCACAACCCAGCGAACGATACTTCTTCACTGTTGTGAATAGGTGAAGTCGTTAATGACATCGTTATCACAGTGTCACACAGAACGAAGCTATAGGTTGGCTGATCGTGGATCGTTTGATTTGTGAACATGTTCTCAAATCTGAGATCAACGATCCAATAATTTATCGTAGTCGTATCTCGGTGTTACATGCAGCGACGTCCTAACGATGTTGTTTGAACGACTCCAAACCTGTGACGTTTCAGCGATATCGTTAAGGATATCGTGCCGTGTAACAGGGCCTTAAGCATACTGAAGACAAATGACACACAGCACGACCTGTTTTTTGGAATCTTTTTTTTGTTTACTGCCAAGAGACCAGAAAAAAGCAGCAAAAAATTAACGTGTGAACATACCTATTGACAAAAAGAAACATTATTTACATACACATCTAACTCCATGGCCCTGCATTTCTCAAACAACATAGCTATAGTAGAGGTTAAAGGTAATTTTTTTAATCTTAATTTCACAATGATTCCTTCTCTCTGACAATTTTTTTAAGTGTTCTCAAAAACTGCATTGGGCCTCAAGCACACATTGAGTATTTGGTCAGTATTCTAGATCAGTATTTGTAGCCAAAACCAGGGGTTGGTTAAAATACAGAAGTGGTGACGTGTTACTGTTATACCTTTTCGCTAATTGTTCTCTCCCCTTTATTTTATCTTTACAAATACGGAGGTAAATAAGTTATTGGAAATACAATCCTGAGATAAAAAAACCTCACCACCAGAAGAAAAGTATAATGCAGAAGAGCGCACTCTAGCAGAATAATACACATCCTTTATTGCATCAATATAAAACTGGTGCACCCAGGGAGGTAAGGGAGGGGGGAGAGAGAAAGGGTTAGCAAGTGGTGTATGGACCGAGCGTGTGCCGTGGCTCTTCTTCAGGATAGTTATGCCAGGGACTGGGCTCGGCCACCTGAACATTCACTGACAGGCTGTTTCTGGATCCCTAAAGGTATGTCCACTTCAACCCATATCGGGTAACGTGTAGTTCCCTTGATAGCGCTCTTTGTGACTGTACTCTACGCTGTGTGCAGAATTATTAGGCAAATGAGTATTTTGGTCACATGATACTTTTTATACATGTTATCCTACTCCAAGCTGTATAGGCTTGAGAGCCAACTACCAATTAAGTAAATCAGGTGATGTGCATCTCTGTAAGGCGGCCGTCACACGCAACGATTTCTTGCCCGATATCGTTTAAGCGATCTCCTTTTTGATCGCTTAAGCGATATCGGGCAAGAAATCGTTGCATGTAATCAAGCGATTTACGATGTGAAATCGCTTGATCGTGACATCTCAGATCTGAGCTCCGGAGCTCAGATCTAGCGATGAACGATGCCACGATCTGCTTCATCGTGGTGTATAACACCACGATGAACGATCTCCCAGCAGCAGAGCCTATGCTGGGAGATGGTAACTATGGTACACGTCGGGTAACTAAGCGACGCGCGGCGCCTAGTTACCCGATGTGTACCATAGTTACCAGCGAGATCGCGGCTCCACATCGCTGGTGAGTCTGTCTGTGTGACATCTCACCAGCGATGTGAGCGATATTGTAAGCGATCGCGCGTGCACGTGATCGCTTACAATATCGCTAGAGATATCTCAGCGTGTGACGGCCGCCTAATGAGGAGGGGTGTGGTGTAATGACATCAACACCCTATATAAGGTGTGCTTAATTATTAGGCAAATACCTTTGGCAAAATGGGTCAGAAGAGAGAGTTGACTGGCTCTGAAAAGTCCAAAATAGTGAGATGTCTTGCAGAGGGATGCAGCAGTCTTGAAATTGCCAAACTTTTGAAGCGTGATCACCAAACAATCAAGCGTTTCATGGCAAATAGCCAACAGGGTCGCAAGAAGCGTGTTGGGCATAAAAGGCGCAAAATAACTGCCCATGAATTGAGGAAAATCAAGCGTGAAGCTGCCAAGATGCCATTTGCCACCAGTTTTGCCATATTTCAGAGCTGCAACGTTACTGAAGTATCAAAAAGCACAAGGTGTGCTATACTCAGGGACATGGCCGAGGTAAGAAAGGATGAAAAACGACCACCTTTCAACAAGAAACAGAAGATAAAAATTCAAGACTGGGACAAGAAATACCTTAACGATGAGTTTACACACAAGGATATCGTTATCGATATCCTTAGAAAAGTCACATATCTGAAATCGTACGAACGATATGTATATATCGTTTGTGCGTTGTCACACACAAGGATATACGGTAGTTAATTAATGTTAACTTTGGCACCTTTCCAAAGTCGGACAGAAAATGTGGGAGCGACGGGTGCTGAACGCATTCAACGTTGGTACCCTGGCCAGCTCCCTATTCAGGAAGCTCTTTAGTAAATTTTCACAGCTCACTGTCAAATGACAGGAGCCACCGGCTTTTAATGCAGGATTATAGCAGAGCCGACAGTGCGGCTTCTTGAAAGTGGCTAGGTTTAACCCCTGAGCTGCCAATGTTGTGGACTACATGGCTCCAGGGGAGTGTGGGCAATCTCTGGGACCATGTAGCTCAGTATTATTAACGCATTAAACACCGGCTTAATAACCGCCGTTTTTTTAATGAATGAATCAAGCAGAGCTGACAGTGTGCTGCTTCTGCTAAATACATGATTTAACCCCTGCGCTGTCAATGTTTTGGGCTACATGGCTCCAGGGAGTGTGGGCGCACTCTGGGGCCATGTAACTCAATAACATTAACCCCTTAAGCACCAGCTTTATATACCCGCGCCTGCAGCTCTGTGCCGACATGACATGATTTACTCGCACACGGAAAATGTATTTAAATACACTTTCTAAAATGACAGCGGCAGGAATAGGAGATTTTTGTACAACATCGTTCATAAAGGCGTCACACTGAACGATTGTGGCTTCTTGAACCAACGTTAATTGGACGATGAACGATAGATTTGAGGTCAGGCTCTCAAATCTTGAATGAACGATTTAATGATCTTTTCATCATATATCGTTTATTTACATGCAAGGATGCACAAACGATATCTTTGGAACGATCACATATGTGTGACGTTTCAAGGATATCGTTCAGGATATCCTAGCGTGTAAACCCACCATAAGACTGATTTTTTTTTTCAAAGGTTTTATGGACTGATGAAATGAGAGTGACTCTTGATGGGCCAGATGGATGGGCCAGAGGCTGGATCAGTAAAGGGCAGAGAGCTCCACTCCGACTCAGACTCCAGCAAGGAGGAGGTGGTGTACTGGTATGGGCTGGCATCAAAGATGAACTTGTGGGACCTTTTCAGGTTGAGGATGGAGTGAAGCTCAACTCACAGACCTACTGCCAGTTTCTGGAAGACAACTTCTTCAAGCAGTGATACTGGAAGAAGTCAGTATCGTTCAAGAAAAACATGATTTTCATGCAGGACAATGCTCCCATCTTATGCATCCAAATACTCCTCAGTGTGGCTGGCCAGTAAAAGTCTAAAAGAAGAAAAAATAATGGCATGGCCCCCTTGTTCACCTGATCCGAACCCCATAGAGAACCTGTGGTCCCTCCTAAAATGTGAGCTCTACAGGGAGGGAAAACAGTACACCTCTCGGAACAGTGTCTGGGGGGCTGTGGTGGCTGCTGCACACAATGTTGATCGTAAACAGATCAAGCAACTGACAGAATCTATGAATGGAAGGCTGTTGAGTGTCATCATAAAGAAAGGTGGCTATATTGGTCACTCATTTTTTTGGGTTGGGTTTTGATTTTGCATGTCAGAGATGTTTATTTCTAAATTTTGTGCAGTTATATTAGTTTACCTGGTGAAAATAAACAAGTGAGATGGGAATATATTTGGATTTTATTAAGTTGCCTAATAATTCTGCACAGTAATAGTTACCTGCACAAACAGATATCCTCCTAAGGCGGCCGTCACACGCTACGATATCGCTAGCGATATTGTAAGCGATCACGTGCACGCGCGATCGCTTACAATATTGCTCACATCGCTGGTGAGATGTCACACAGACAGACTCACCAGCGATGTGGACCAGCGAGATCGCTGGTAACTATGGTACACATCGGGTTACTAGGCGCCACGCATCTCTTAGTAACCCGACGTTTACCATAGATACCATCTCCCAGCATAGGCTGTGCCGCTGGGAGATCGTTCATCGTGGTGTTATACACCACGATGAAGCTGTTTGTAAAATCGTTCATCGCAAGATGTGAGGTCCAGAGCTCAGATCTCGATCTTGCGATTTGAACACTTCTCGCTCGTCGTATCTTGCCGTCACACGCACAGACATCGTTCATGCGATTTTTAATCAGGCGCGTTCAAGCGATATCTTTCAAGATATCGTAGCGTGTGACGGCCGCCTAAGATAGCTATATCTATAAAAACCCACTCCAACTTCCAAAAATATTAAGCTTTGATATTTGAGTATTTTGGGTTGATTGAGAACATAGTTGTTGCTCAATCATAAAAATAATCCTCTGAAATGCAAGTTGCCTAATAATTCTGCACACAGTGTAGAAATATTTCACCATTTTGCTGGATTTATCATCCACTCCTGGTTTTGGTCACAAATACTGAGGCAAGCGCTCCCCGAATACTCCGTGTGCTCGTGGCCTTTGGGTACATTCCCACGGGGAGCTTTTGGTGAGTCTTTGCTGTTGCAGCATTTCTGCACCCATTACTGTACAGAATTTAGGTTACTTGTATTTGTAGATTACGGCTTTTATTGTGCTTTTTTTTTTTTCCCCCTTGTTTTTATTGAAATTTTGATGCTGCGGTTTTTGTCATTTGTTAGTATGTCGTGTTAAATTAAGCTGCTTAGTAGTAGAAACTAGTATCAAAAACAATCGGCTTTGCCAAAACTTGAATGATAGTAATGTGTGGATAACCTGGTAACACAAGCCCCAATCATAAATAAAGACCGAAATAATGTTAACTCCTTAACGATGACTGACCTCACATGTCATGAGCAGGTGTCGGTTCCTGCCCCAACGACCTCATGTCTTTAAACTCGCTGTGAAAATTCACAGTGGCAGTTCCAATCCGACAGCTGTCACTAACTGGCACGGGAAGAGGTGCGGGGTCCCATTGATCAGATTCCGTGGGGAATCGATGAAATGTGATCCGTCCGTATATCTGACTGACCCATCTCCACAGCATGTTTTGTGCAGGATGTGCTGAAAAAATTAGCACCTGCGCCATCACTGCCAGACCTCGGCACAGCTGTCAGCCGAACTGCTGTGGTGCCCGCACCATCCCTGGCTGATTGACACCAGATGCCGCGATACAGAGCGATCGCAACATTTGAAAGGTTGTGCGAGGGAGGAGGCTCATTCTGTCATGGCACCCACAGGTCAAACAGTGACCTCAGGTATATAAGAACAGGTGCAAGGAATTGCATAGACCTCATCGGTGAAAGTTCTGTCACATGACATATAACAACCTTGAGCAAATACGTGTCACTATGTGCTAAGTTGTTTATATGCAGCTATCCTGTATAGTAACTATATGCCCTTTTAAGGTTCGGTTGGTGTATACTGTAATATGCAACGTGTTATCTCCCTCAAAACTAGCACTTTTTATCCTTGTAATTGTTCTGTATTTATGGATGTAGCCTGTCTTTGCATGTAAAACGACTTTTTTGCCATATTAAATATAGCACAAACATGCTTTGCAAATTCAGGTGGCCTGTCTATTTACTTAGTACATGGTGACCCTTTTTTGCTCAAGGTTAAGTGACCTCAGGTATGTTGGCCTGTTAGGCTAGTTTCACACTGGTGTTCTTTGCAATTTGCTTGCATGAAATTCATGCAACTCCCTGGATATGCATGGACACCCACAGATACGTGCAAACAAATTCCAATGGATGTCCATGCAATGTTTACTTAATGGATCCGTCATCCGTCACCAGATAGGGCTGGGAGGAGTTGTACCTTGCTTCTGAGGATGCTCAGTTCACCAAAATGGATCTGTGCACATGGAAGCAAACTGATCCGTTTACCATAGAGTTCCATTTCAATGCATGACCTGTAGTCACGGATCCATGAACGTCCGTTTATTTGCATATTTTTCTCGCGACTCCAAAAATGCAACAGTTTGCGTTTTTGGGGACGTGACAAATATGCAGACAAACAGATCTGTGACAACTGGATGCACGTGGAAGACAAATCTGTCACCATGGAAAATCAATGGAGACAAAAATGGATCAGTGTCCATCCATTTCAGAACTGATGGAAACAGATTGCAAAATGCACAAGTGTGCAACCAGCCTTAGATCCAGCCATAGGCAGCATCAAACAGGCATGGCTGTGTAATGTGACAGGTCTTGTGTATTGCAATACCATGTCTATGTAATACATTAGAAATAAGGTACACAAACGCCACAATCTATAAAATTGTCACACTATTTAACCCCTACAGCAAACACCCTAAAACAAAATAAACGAACGTGACAAACCTTTATTTTGGAGTTATATAAAAAGACAAAAGTGCAATAAAACACTATCAAAAAGTCAAATGTAATGAAAATGGTATAGCTGAAAACGTCATCTTGTCCCACAAAAAAACAAGCTGCCATACAGTTGTCAGTGGAAAAGTGATAGTGATTCAAAAACGTTTTTATGTAAACGCTCTGGTACCCAAACATAAAATATATAAATTTGGTATCCCTGTAATCGTACCATCTTGCAAAATAGCCACCTTATCAATTATAGGGTGAACGGTGTAAAAAATCGTTTATTCTGCCTCCAAGGATCACAGTAAGGACAGATGCACTATGCAAGATGCATGGGAGTGTCTCACATGCATCTCGCATGAGCTACCCAGCTCGGCCACTGTGTCTCTGGAGAGGAGCATGGAGCTGAAGAGAAACAGTCAGCTCCACGCTTCTGGCCAGAGAGGCAGGGGCCGGGTGACTCATGCAAAATGCATGCAAGACACTCGCATAAGAGTGTCTCTGCCCTAAGACTCGGCTCAATCTGCTCTACACTGAGCGCTCACATCAGAGTGACCGAACCACGAACGGATGATTCCCTACAATGAGGCAAATAGAAACACTTTGGACTCTCCCTGGCCTATGTTCTGGCTGTGACTGTCTATTTAGGCTTCATGCATAATGGTGCAGTTGACCATATCTTAACCCCTTGACTCCTGGGCAATTTTATTTTTTTCCTCCCCTGCTTCCAAGAGCTATAAAAAAAAAAAATGTTTTTTTCTTCCATCAATAGACATATGAGGGCTTGTTTTTTTGTGGGACAAGTCGTACTTTTGAATGACCTCATTCATTTTAAAATATTGTGTACTGGTAAGCAGGAAAAAAATCCAAGTGTAGTGAAATAGCAAAATAAAAAGTTAACTTGCCCTATTGTGTTTTTTTCTTTTTTATTTTTTTTTTCTTTCTTTTTCTTTTACCATATAGTGAACATGGTGAATAAAAAAAGTGATGCCTCAGTATCATTACTGGTCGGTTAAGTATGAGTTCGTAGATACCAAAGACGTATACTTTTACTGTTATCTTGCTGGTAAAAATTTTTTTCCCCCGATTATTTGTAGAAAAAAAAGCAAACTCTCAACCCGTAGTTGTCTCATTTTTTTCGGATTTGGAACTGTTCATATTTTTTTTTTTTTTTTTTTTGCCTTCAGCTGATGTTTTTAATATTATTTTTGGACAGATACGATGTTTTGATTGTCTGTTATTGCAAGTTATCCATTGTTTTAAAATTCTGTGAAGCGCCTCTGGGTCTAAAATGTGCACCACACTGCTGGGTCTAGTTTCCAAAATGGGATCACTTGTGAGGACGTTTCCACTGTTTAGGCACATCAGGGGCTCTCCAAATGTGACATGGTGCCCGCTATCTATTCTACACCATTTTCCGTTCCCAAAAGTGAAATAGCACCCTTTCCCTTCTCAGCCCTTTCCCAAACTATAGTTTGTAATGTTCTTGTTCTGGTTTCCCTTGTGGAAGTAAAAATAAAATTAGGGCTAAAGCAACGTTTGTATGGGAAAAAGATGTGATTTTGTATTTTCACGGTTCAGCAGCTTTTATTTATTTTTTTTCTTCTTCCACCACATTACTTAAGTTCTTGTGAAGCATCAAAATGGTTCACCTACTGAAGTGTTTTGTTTTTTTTGTTTTTTTTGACCATTTTGTGTTATAACTATGGTATGTGGTTTAAGGGCATAGAAATTAAAAGTTTGAAAAGTGTGACATTTTCACTTTTGTTTGACAAATTTTTGATATTTTCATAACTAAATGCAAATAACACCAACCAAAATTCACCCACTAACATAGTACGATGTGTCACAAACCAAAAACAGTCTCTGAATTAATGGGATCCGTTGAAGCGTTCCAGACTTATTACCTCATAAAGTGACACTGGTCAGAAATGTAAAAAAAAAAATGGCCTGGTCATTAATGTACAAGGTGGCTCTGCTCTTAAATAAAGAATACTTGACACCAAAATATGGATGAAATGGGCCGCAACTTAACGGAGTTAACCCAAGAATTAAAATGAATAATTAGATCTCAAACTTTTAACAAATAATAAATGAAATATCTGAACCATGAGTCGTTCAGTATCCAAGTCCACCCAGTCCCATGAGTTTCTCAGGATCAGGTATTTAAGGATACATTTTTCCTCACAATTTAACTGGACCAATCAAAGCATGGCTGACCAACATCTACCCTAGTTCTAAGGGCCAAAAATAGGACTGATTTGTTCCAGTGCACGGCTGACCCTTCTGAAGAACCAATTGGGGTGCGTGCACACGATCAGTATACGCAGCGTCTTGCCGCTGCGTCCACAACGCTGCGTAGTACAGTACAAGCATATTTGGCGCCCCCGATGGTCAGGCGCCACACCGGGGTATTACACTCATAAAAGCAGTGTAATTTTTCCCCAACTGCAAGAGAATGCTGGGCTGGTGGGTGGGACCCGCTTCCTGCACTCCTACACCAGAGTAGTGGTGGGAGGTTACCCCTGGGAGGGATATAGTCCTCTCTAGGGGGAGTAGTAAGAAAGGAGAGTCGAGAGGGAGTTGAGGAGGAGTGTGGAGCGAGTCGGGAGGTCTAACAGGACAGCTCCAGGCTGATTCTGAGGAAAGATGAAAGGGGATCCTGAGAGAGGGTGCCTGACGCGTGAGTCTGGGCCCGAGAGAGAAATGGGGAACCCCCAGCGTGGAGCGACCATACTCCAGGGAGCTTCCCTAGTCCACCACGGGAACGCCGGAACCGAGGAAACGGCCAGAGTCCAGCTCTAAGGTTGTCAACCGGCTGCTGCGGTCTGTTCACCGGCTGCAGCACTCTGCCAGACGGAGCGGTCCACCTGCTTCTTCACTGTGAGGGAGGAGAGCCCCAAAATTAACTTTAAGGAATAATTGGGTACAGACTAATCCCAGGCGGGGAAGAAAGGACATGGGTTCGTAAACTAAGGCATACCACAGGCACCTCCATACTGCCTGCCATCCACTTGCAGCCACCCGTAGGGCTACCTGTTTGTTTAACATCTTGCTGAACTGTGGACATTGTATTCTGCTGCTGACTGCTTACAGTAAAGTACCCGGGAGAGAGTGACTGTGCCTCCGTGTCTTTGTGCTGACATCATCAACCTTTTTGCTTACAGCAACGCTGCCCCGAAGGATCAGCTCCACCTGTAGGGAGCTTTGCCATTTTTGCCGCAATACCATCACCCTCCGGAGGACTGTGGCGGTGTGGAGCCCACTGGGACGGGGTACTCTGTACCGGACTAGGGTACTGCTGAGGATATCACGGCGGTCTTGGTTCGGACTGTGTCCCGGGTTCCGCAATAAATGGGGGGTATATTTACAGGGGAGTTTGTCGTGACGCCACCCACGGGTTGTGGTCAGTGAGGGGACGACCGCTGCTGCAGAACCTCCGGGGATGATGGCAGCTGGAGATGTAACGGCTCTCCGCGGGTAGAGCTTGGTTCCCTGGGGCAGTGATAGTTAGTCTATGATTGAGGCTAGGATAGGGGTGGTAGTAGTAGAGATGATGGTAGTTTGTGAGGGCACGCAGGGTTTGAGCACAAGGATCACACACACTCACGGTTTTGAAGTCTTCCAAGGCTTTACTGCAGATTTTGTAGCAGAGTACTGTCCACGGAGTCTGTACTGGGGTCAGGTTGCTTCCACCCTGTCTGGGTCCTCGGCTTCCTACTCCTGAGCCTTGTGTGTGTGGCCCTGCTGCTGCTTGAGCTGAGCTGCTGGCCCTGTCTCTCCTCACAGGTACCCCCTTTGCTAGGCAACTTGAGTCTTTCCGTGTGCTGCTTACCCCACCGTGTTGGTCTGTTGAGGTACGGTGTAGGTATGTAACCTTCACTATACTGGTGTTTTACTGTGCTGCATGTTTCAGCCACAGATTCGGATCCAGTATCCGGCTTCTGCGCTCCTCTGGGGTGAGTTATGAGGTAACTCAGTCTCCCAGATATGTTACTCTGTTTCTTGTACTCCTCTCCTCAGACCCTGGCTTCAGGCCTGAAAGTAGTGAGTGGTCCCTGTCAGGAGCTCAGCACTGCTCCCATTTACAGGTCCTCCTCCTAGTACTCCCTGCACTAAACTCAACTGTCAACTCTCAACTAACTACTTCCTCCTCAGACCAGAATATATAAGGGAGCTGCTTTAGCTCCTCCTTCTGACCTAGAGGCGCTAGTGCAGTGTCCAGTTTTGTGTGGGGAGTTAACCCTTGGATGTTACTGTGGCACATTAACCCCTGGGGTGCCTCAGCGGCTCTGGTGATCCCTCACCAGGTACTACAGTTGGCGTCACGAGACAGCAACTCTTTACCCTTGTACATAACGCCTCTTTGAAGTGTCACCCAGGTCACAGGCTCAGGCACCGCCACCCGTGACATCCTCATGAACCCCTCTGAGCCTGATACCCGAGTACACCCCCGGGCCTGGGGCTCGACACATAGTGTACGGGATTTCAAGAAATACCATCCTCTCTATGCTTAACCCGCCTACAGCGTGTTTGGAGCTGCGGTGCGGGTTGCCGGCAGTCTGCTCCTCCGCAGCATGTTTATTTCACGCTGCAGAGTCAAAAGCGGCTGCCACAGAGAGACTGCAGGGAGAAGCCGCCCTTCACCCGCCACACATGGTGAGTACAGGGCGGCTGCGGTCACCTGCGGCTTCACTCAAGTCGTGCGGTATTGCCGAATCCGGCACTTGCGGCACCGCAATAAAACCCGCTGCCAAGCAGTTGTTTCTTTTTTTTTTTTTTTTTTTTTCGTGTGTGCAGTCGCAAGTGTTGGATCTACTGGATTCATCAATACCGCACTTACTGCACCTGACCCCGAGCACCATAGAGAATGAATGGGTCTTCCTGGATTAGCGGCGTAAGTCGGCTGTTATGCGGCAACATCTGTCGGATCTACCATGAAATTGCAATACCGTTGATGTGAAAGAAGCCTTATTGATATGTTGCGAACTTGAAACATGCAGATCAGTCTATTCTGAGTAAAAAAAAAAAAAAACCACAGTGGGCATGATGAGATTTCTTTTAAATCCCAGCCGCCCATCCGCTTTGCTAGGACTATAAAGCCATGTGCACATGTTGAGTATTTGATCAGTTTTTTTACTTCAATATTTCTGCAGAAAACCTGATGCCTGAGGTGTCAGTGAACATCTCCTGGCAGACCGTTTACTGTGCTTTTTGTGTAAGGTTTTTAGTCAGGTTTTGTTGAGTATTTGCACAGGTTGTTTGTGCAATTCTCAAGTGCTTAAGGCTCCTGGAGATACTCTTCCACTTCTCCACCCTTCCACTCTGCCTCAAAAACCAATGTGACAATGCTGAAAGAATTCACATGCCCATTCTTTCAAAAACGCTACAAAATCCAATCAGGTTTTCATTTCCATCAGGAAAAAATAGTCATGTATGTGCCTGACTTTTCAAGGTTTGCATAGGTTTTGCTGGTAATGAAAACGCTACTTTTTATCAGCATGTATTTGCACAACACCATGCTAATAACAGCAACAAAAACGCCCTGTGTGGACTCAGCCTAAGGCCGGGTCACATTAGCATATGGCATTGGATTTTATACGCTAATGACACTTAGCTCAGGCTTTGCTGTGAGCGTGAGCCGAGTGTCATCTACTGTGATCTGATCTTCATATATTGCGATTTGGAAAAAAATCCATTAAAGAAAATACCTGATTTTAAACTGATTCTCTGATTCCACATAGCTTTTTAAGATGGGACTTTTTTTTATGTTGTCAAAGCTGTAGAGTTCAGTTCCCAATAGAAATCAAGTAAAAACTATATATGCTTATATCAGCAGAAGGTGATGGATGTGATTAATGGGCTTGGGTTTCTAATAAGTCAGGCCTGGATATTTCTCTAGATGGGGGCTTATGCTGTGCTATTGTTCAGAGCAGCATGTTAGTGATCCCATGGAAACGAGACATGGGCTATGAAATCCCGCTGACTTCTCACTTCCATAGGTAGCCCCAGCCACAGCTTTACAAAATCTCAGCAATGTGCGTTGTCATTTTGGGGTATAAATAGATCAAAATAATTAAAGCCGCTTTTAACAACTCGGATGATTTAAAGGGAACCTGTCACCAGGTCTTTGCAACCTAATCTGAGAGTAGCATAACATAGGACCCGAGATCCTGATTCCAGTCTTGTCACTTAGAGGGCTGCCCAGTGTAGTTTTAATACTCTCCAGATGATTAAACAGTGATTTTATCATTAGTCTGGTAGACTGGCATATTCACAAACTGCTAAAAATGCAGCAGAGAAAACACTAATTTTATCAAAATGACAGCAAGCAGCTCAGTAAATGACACATCGCTGGAATCAGGGTCTTTATCTCTACATTATGCTGCTCTCAGATGGGATGGCAAAAATCTGGTGACAGGTTTCCATTAAAGATGAGAATTTTTTTTCCATTGTAACTATTTTTAGGCCAACTTCACACCACGGCCAGATCCGATCCAGGGCTGTCAGTGGTGAACCTGACAGCTACGGACTGGATTTTGGCCCCATAGTATGCTATCTGCCATCTGGTTTCCATCTGTCCAGGAGAACCCGGGAGGAATTGGATTTTTCTCCCGGACACACAAATGCTGCATGCAGCATTTTTGCGTCTGGGGAAAAAAAAGCTGATCCTCCTGGTCCGGTGTGAACCGGCGCCCCCTAACATAGGGTCTACGGTGCTGGATCGCACCGGGTGCTGAAGCTCTGCACTGAATTTCAGCACCACGGAGCTGTCCCCTGCTAACAGTTCATGACCGCAGGGAGCAAGCCACGATCTTGAATTATCAGCGGGTGCTATAAGAAGAATCCGGCTGGACACCGGACTGGGGGGCATATTTGGCCCTCCGGTTCTGTGTCCAGATCCGGTCCGGGTCTGTTAGGTTCTCCCCTGACAGCCCCAGATCGGATCTGGCCATGTTGTGAAGCTGCCCTTAGGAAAGGATAGGGCCTACATGTAATCCATTTTCATGCATGTGAGGGTGGCTGTGGTGGATGCAATGCAGTTTTATTTGTGCATTAAACCTGTCAGTCCTGTCAGCAGGCTCAATGTTGTAGAGCAGGGATCCTGGGAAGATTATTATAGTTTTGTGAGTAAACCTTCAGTATAAGGGTATTCTTTCAATTTTCTCACTGGCGTTTAACACAGACGAGTGCAATGTGATTAAAAAAAAAGCACATTGCTCTAGGACCATTGTTGGTCAATGAGGAAGAGCAGATCTGTGAATTTTCCTCTGCTCAAATTGGACCGAGGAAACAGTTGCATGCTTCAATTACACTCGTGTCTTGGGTTTGACTTGTCAATAGGTGCTCGGATAAACACTTGGCACACGGACGACACGCGCAATGTGTTTTTAACTTTTTACATGCTCTACACGCAACATCTCGCGTCCCTGGTGCGGACGAGAGTGTGTGATCTGTATGGCGGGCAATGAGAGCGCACGGCGGTCTGCAAGCATCTGCAGACCGCCGTGCGCTCCATTATAAACATGGGGGCCGCGGTCTGCATGCAGATACTTGCAGATGCCTCTGCAAAACTCTGCGGAGGCATCTGCAAGTCTGAAGTCAGCCTTAAAAGCGAGAATAGACTGACAGATGTCAAACATTATAATGTCCTATCTCCCAAAACTATTGTAAGCTTGCACCCTTTAGCGTTTTTTTTTTTTTTTTTTTTTTTTTTGTGGAACTAAAGCGTGTTTTACCCATACAGTTAGAGAGAAAAAAAAAATAGATATGGGGTCCCTCTATTTTTGTAAGCCACGTAGGGCAAAGCAGACAGCTGCAGGCTGCAGCTGGCATCTTTACCTTGGCTGGGAATCCAAAACAGAGGTCACCCCATGCTGTATTTTTAAATTATTCATTAATAATTAAATTAAATAAAAATATGGGGGTCCTTCTAAAATTGGATCATCAGTAGTGTAATCTTTACTATTCACACAAATAGTACGGTGTTCACAATACTCCATTACTCGGCCAATATCGCTGGTGCTCGTGAGTGATGTGCTGATCGTTCTCGATCTGACACATATTGCCGGCTCTCTTCAGTATATAACGGGAGCTGGCACCTCACTGAGAGCAGATTGAATGTTAGGATCTCTCTGGGGGGCACAGCAAGGTGTTTTATGCCGTAGAAATTTAAAAAGCCCACCATCCTGCCCTGTTCCGAAAATACTCGGTTTATGGCTGGATGTATGTTGGCAGACGCTAACATTATACTCGCTATTCGGACGAATATGCGAGTGTTAACAAGTACTCGTTATGAATATAGCGAGTGTGAATATTACGCCACTTGCTCCTCACTAATAATCAACCAAGGGGAAACTGACATTTGGAGTCTGATATTGTCAGGGTGGGAAGGGTCATGTTTAATGGGCCCGCCTCAGCCGCTCCAGAACTAGCACCTCCAATCCTGCTGCATCGCCCCAGCTATTCCTGGTGCGTTGGCAAACGGGTTAATGGTAGTTGAGGTTGATGCCAGCTGTGTAATGTCAGCTGGAATCAATCCCAGGGGTTAGTAATGTCGAGGTGTCTATCAGTTACCTGACTTAACCAGCCTAGTCAGCAATAACAAAAAGAAGCACACCCAAAAATATTTCTATTGAAATATTCCCCAAAACATTCCTTCCTTCTTTTTTAACAGTTTATTAAAGAGAATAAAATCTCCCCCTCCTCCCTCATCTCACCCCTCCCCCCAAAATTTTTTTTTGCAGTAATCCATTGAATCCAACATAGTCCACAAAGCTATAAAAAGGGAGAATTCATAATTGATTTAAAGGCAAGGGACGCCCTCATTGACCAATTTATTCCCACTCAAAATGCAGGGCATCCGCCTCAGTCCCATGGAGGTCCCTCAATGTTCCATTCTCCCAGTGTATGGGAGGCATGTTTAGAGAATGCATTCCCCGCCCATACACTGGAAAAGCAGGCACTACTCGACTCCTGGCTCTCACACTGCAAGAGCTGGGAGTGTGATGTTTAGTGACATTGGTGAGGTCACCACATGAACAGTGTACAGGGTGGGCCATTTATATGGATGTGTAAGAGGGTGTATAGAGATATGCGTGTTAGTGATGACTGAGTAAAAGCCACACCTGTAACGATGACCTCTGACCACTAGATTTCAGTGACACTCACTGTTCTAAATATTTATTAAGTGGTAACAAAATAATACTTG
Source organism: Allobates femoralis (assembly GCA_033576535.1). Taxonomy (NCBI): domain Eukaryota; kingdom Metazoa; phylum Chordata; class Amphibia; order Anura; family Aromobatidae; genus Allobates; species Allobates femoralis. The sequence continues at coordinate 266,228,786 of JARQOC010000001.1, read as the reverse complement.
AATAATTTTATGAATGCTGCGATGTAAATAATAAACAAACAGTGCAGTGAAAATGCAATTTTGCTGCTTGATTTATAAAATGCTTTTATTGCGTCATTGCACTGCTACTCAAGCTGTGGATGGATAAAGTTTTTTGGTGGGGAAGGAGTTGGTTGCCACAGACGGGTCGCATGTGATCGGGGGAGCTCTTGATTGCTGAGGGAGAAAGGAAGATCCTGGGCAGACAGACCTGGTTCCGCCATGGAGTGCAGCAGTTTCGTGCTTCTGTGATTGGTGACGTCTGGGACAATAATCCTCTATTTTTGTGAGGTGGAGAGCGCGGGGAAGCCCAACAGTGGGACAACATTGAAAAGAGCCGGCCAACTTGTGAAGTGACACGGCGCCCGCGGAGGGTAAAGCACCCTATGTTCTAAACAAGGAAGAGGTTACTCATGTTCTTATTTTAAATTTTCCCTGACCGGTCCAACGAGTGAGTTGGGGTCAGCTAGGTGTTTAAACCAACCTAAATGACTAGTCTCTATGGGACGGTGTCAGTGGGACGCGAACTGTGTTCATCTTATCAGCGACTGTTGATTGCGCGGTGCGAAGTTCAGAAAGGCCCGTGTTGAAGCTCCCAACGCACCCACCTGTCTGGACTGGATTTTCCCGCAGAGCATGCTAATCAAATGAATTTGATATCCTCTATATTCTTGTAAATGGGAATTGAATATGGTTGTTTTATGTTATTCTTGTTATGGGAACTTGGGTTGTAATCCGCCTAGCTGTACAGCGGAGTTTGGTCATATTGGGATCCCAGAAAGTTTAATGATTGACAATAGTGTTAAGATTGGGAACCAGGAGAGAAAAGACACATACTACGGCTGCCCCTTCGGAACTAGCCCTATTTATGTCCGGACACATTTAGGGGAGGAGGGTGGCATAATTGGCCCAAGGGAAGATATTCCCTTTCTGAGATCAAGGATATGTGGCTGTTCTCCTGGTAGGAAAAATAAAACCCAATTCTTTTGTAAAGGTTTTTGGGTTAAAATTTCACTGTTTATTTTAATCACTTTCCTTCCCCATACATACATGGGTGAGTTTTTTTACAAAAAATCTTATTGTTTTGGAAGCTCATTTTTCCTGTCAGTGGCATCACTGTATCAAAACGGAAATTTACCCCCGCCGTTGAGAGGGGTCTTTACATTTGCATCTAAATAAAATGTGAATGGTTGGTGATATCAACTTCTTGTTTGTGGCACATCAATATATGGGAGGGGAAAAACTCTTCCAGATGGGTGGTGACCGTGGCGGCCATTTTGAAGTCAAGCCTTTTGGATCCAACTTTATTTTTTTTCATTGGGAAGTGGGTCATGTGACCCATCAACTGTATTGAGAATTTCATAAGAAAAACAATGGTGTGCTTGGTTTTAATGTAACTTTATTCTTTCATTAGTTATTTACAAGTTTATGACCACTTATAAAATGTGATCAAACTGCTGCCCATTGTGTTGGATTGTCAATGCAACCCTCTTCTCCCACTCTTGACACACTGATAGCAACACCGCAGAAGAAATGCTAGCGAGCACAGGCTTCCAGTATATGTTGTTTCAGATGCTGCACATCTCATATCTTCACAGCATAGATAATTGCCTTCAGATGAGTGATGAGGCAAAGGTTTTTGTGAATGGTGAAGTTAACAAACAAAACCACCGCTATTGGTCTGACACTAACCCACAGTGGATAGATTCCTCCAAGACTGTAGAAACACAGAAATTGATTGTATGGTGTGGTATATGGGGTATATGGGGTACAAAGATAGTGGGGCCATTCTTCATCAATGGAAACCTCAATGCCACTGGATATCTGCATCATGTAGCAATTTCAGATATACAGTGGAAGTTGATATCATCAACCATTCCCATTTTATTTAGGTGCATCCCTATAAAAGGCCCACCCTGTATAATTTTAAGGGTAGTTTTAATTTTAACAGTGAGAAAATATCACAAGTAAAATCCAGAAAATCACATTGTCTAAATTATATAAAGTTATTTTGCATTTTTAAGAGAGAAATAAGTATTTGATCCCTTTGGCAAAAAAAGACAATGCATGGTGGCAAAACCCTTGTTGGCAGCACAGCAGTCAAACGTTTGTTTGTAGTTGATGAGGTTTGTGCACATGTCAGGAGGAATTTTAGTCCACTCCTCTTTGCAGATCATCTCTAATGGTGGGTTTACATACAAGGATATCTTTAACGATATCCTTAGAAAAGTCAAGTGTCTGAAATCGTACCAATGATATGTATATATTGTTCGTGCATTGTCACACACAAGGATATCGTTAGCTATGTAAACTTTGGCACCTCTCCATGTTCAAAAAGCCGAACAATGTCGGTACAATAATGTGCCAGCGCTGTGACAGCAGCACTGGCACATTATTGTATGCAAAAGTCCTCAATAAAATTTTATTTTATAATGCACTTATGTATTTTACATGTAAAGCCAATCCTGCAGCTCTGTGATACCTGTCGGCACAGAGCTGCAGGAGCAGGTATATAAACCCGGTGTTTAAGGGGTTAATGTTATTGAGCTATGACTCACCGCCGGCCCGTGGGCTCCGGTTTAGACAGGCGTTCGCTTCCTCCTTCACGTCACGGATGGACCGCGCCTGCCGGTAGCGGGGCCCGGTGGTACAGAACAAAGGGGTTGTTGGCTGAACAGTAGTTGGTTGGTTAACCTTGTCGTGACGCCACCTAGGAGTAGTTCGGTAAGTCTTACCGACGCTGCGGGGCCTCCGGGGGATGGATAGCAAGATGGAACGCTCCCCACAGGCTGAGCGGTGGTCCCCGGAGGCTGGAGCTGCTTAAGATGTTCTGCGGCAGCTGCGGTTACCTTGTGTGCGGACGGATGCAATCATAAGGAAGCACGGACACTGTAAGTCTCTGTAACGGATATTTACTGTAACCAGCAAGTAGTACATGGCATACAGTTAACGGGTATTGGATCGGGTGGACTCAGCAGTGATGGGTGTCCCTCAGAGATCCGCGGTGTTCCTCCATTCTAGCTAAGTGTTGCCATTGTCGCCCAGGAATGCCAGATCAGGTACGGGGAGGCTGCTTCAATCCCCATCCAAAATGTACGTTATGGATGTTTTGGGGAGCCTTGGGTCCCTCCGGTGGGTACACCGCTGGTTAGACGACTGGAATTTGGCTGGTGGTGGGGTGCTCCTGGAAAGCTGCTCCTCCACGCTTCTGGTTCGCGTAGCAGAGCTGAACCGCTGCTAGCTTCGGTACCAGCAAACCGGCTGTAAGTTGGGCACGGGAGTCTTTTGTAACCCGTGTTTAATGCCCGATCCCGGTTGTTCAGGCCTCAGGTGGTGACATCCGACCGGTGATGGCCCGGGGGCTGCCCTCACTCCTCTCAAGTTCAAGTCTGTCTCTCTTCTTGGTCTAGACTCGACTCCCAATTGTGTTACACTTCTACGCACTACCCTTACACTCCGCCCACCAGGACCTTGATTGGCCCTCTATTCTAAGTGAGGCATGCAGAGTATGGATCTCTAAGTTAACCACATGACTGCTGGGTCGGAGAATATTGCTGCTGCTGTCTTGGCTGCAATACCCTCCTGTGATGCACTCGTTGCGGGGCGCCACAGCTACATGGCCCCAGAGAGTGGCCACATTACCCTAGAGCCATGTAGCCCACAACATTGGCAGCACAGGGGTTAATTTAATGTATTTAGCAGAAGCCGCGCTGTCGGCTCTGCTACATTCATTCATTAAAAACCGGCGTGGGCACTCTCTGGGGCCATGTAGCTCAATAACATTAATCCCTTAGACACCGGCTTCATAGCTGCTCCTGCAGCTTTGTGCCAACATGACGCACAGAGCTGCAGGAGCGCCTTTTACATGTAAAATCACTACCTGAAAAATGTATTTTTTACAGCTTATTAATAAAATGACCGCGGCAGGAATAGAAGTCTTTTGAATGATATCGTTCGAAAGGCTTCATACTGAACAATGTGGCACATTGTTCGGACGTTAATTGGACGACGAACAATAGATTTGAGGTCAAGATCTCAACTCTTGGATGAACGATCTAACAATATTGTCATCCTATATTGTTCATTTACACGCAAGGATGCACAAACGATATCATTGGAGCGATCACATCTGTGACGTTTCAAGGATATCCTGGCATGTAAACCCACCATAAATTAAGATTTTGAAGCGTTGTTTGGCAACTCGGAGCTTCCGCTCCCTCCGTAAATTTTCTGTGGGATTAAGGTCTGGACACTGGGTAGGCCACTCCATGATCCAATGTGCTTCTTCTTGAGCAACTCCTTTGTTGCCTTGGCTGCATGATTTGGGTCATTGTCATGCAGGAAGACCCAGCCATGACCTATAAATTTATTTAATTTTTTTTTTATAATTCTGTTTTTATTTATTTAGTGAGGTATAACAAATACAACAGAAACAAAAAGGAGAACAGGTCAGTTCTTTGGACACTAAGTTTAAACAAGTCCATAAGCAAATCAAAGAAAAAAAGGGTCGCTTAGTATAACAGCTCGCTTATCATAAGAAGCAGTACTAATATGCCCCCATCGTATGAGGGAATCAATGGAGTAAGTCAGCCTTGACCTGTAAGTTCAGTCTTTTGCAATCATCAGTAGGTAAGGCATTTGAACAACTGTGAGGGGGGTGGGATAGAAATATGATAGATACAGAGGAAAATAGAAGAGATGTGGTGGGAGGAGAAAATATAGAGAGGGAGATGGAAATGAGTCGGGCCGATAGGGAAGGGGGTTACTCGGATACCGGGACGGTGGCTTGGGGGGGGGGGGGGGATCACGGTCCCGGTTCTGTGCCCTGGGCACTCAATTGGCTGATGGGGATGAGGGTTGGGGAACTTGGGGATAGGGAATCGTGATGCCAACTGTGGTATCTGGTAATGTGGTTACCAGCACTGCAGCCGGCCACTGAGGTGATGGTGAAACAGCTTTGGTAGTACAGCTCCCCACAGGCGGAGCTTTTACCTCAGGGCAGCGGGATGGATAAGAGAAGCTATAGTCCCCAGCTTCTATGATGCTGTGGAGGCCCTCCGATTGCTGAATAATTGAGCTAATACACGGGTACAGTTGGGCTCACTGAGGGTTGTAATTGCAGATTTTGGAGGCTTTTCAAGAGTCTATCAGAGGTGTCTCTACAACAACTTTCTTGGTCTGTGTTTTACTTTAGCTTTCTTGTCAACCACACTAAAGAGCCCGTTCGCCGGTCCCCAGGTCTGTTACTAAAAGGTACTTCTGGCCCTTCTCCGGTATGGACGGGATCAGTGAGAAGACAATCCCTCCCGTCACCGGTTTAGTCCTTTTCCCTTGTTAGTGTCTTGGAACTTTGGGACAGAGGTGGGATTTAGGCTTGTGGTGCTGTGGCTCTTACTTTAGGTCCACAGCCTAAAGGTCTGCGGTTTGGGATGAACCGTTAATAAACCGCCTCGGTTCTGGTTTACCGGTTTGACCTGGGCTCTCCAGCCGGCTCCAACCAGTCCTGGAGTGACCTTCTTCATCAGGGTCACCTCTCTCCTTAGAGGTGCCCTCCTGTCACGGCTGCAGGGTCCCCTGCGTCTGTCCATTCTCCTCTTCTGTCATCATCTGACTGACTTGCTGTCTGTAATTGTCACTCACGTCTTCCCGCTCTTCTAGGCTCCACCCCCTGGGACCTACTGAATACCAGTCCCCTGTGCTAAGGTGTCCTATGAGCATGTTTTAGAAGGTAAACAAACTGTAAGCGGTCTAATTGGAGGCGCTCGGGCACAAAGGCAGCAGGCACTGGGATGGTTTTTCAACAGACCTTTATTCAGACTTCCCTCCTACTCCACAACATGCTTCGATAGATTCTCTATCTTCCCCAGGTGGTGAGGGGGGGCGGGTTCCACAAACCTTTTATGGCCACCAAAGTTGTTCAATTGGTTAATAAGCGGAAGGCTCTTTGAACCTTATCCTAATACTAGAGCCTTTCCTAGTGCTTATAGATATATCAATGCACATGTACCTATCTTCATTTATCATGCCGTGCCCACAAAAAACATATATATATATATATATATATATTATATTATATTATATTATATTATAATATGCACACACTATAAAGGTACCTTGTTCTCTGCAATCTTATCAGAATCTGCAGATTAAAGGATATGCTGATCAAAAAACATCTAACAATTGACAAACTAATTCCAAAAATTAGTTAAATAAAATTCTGTCTCTGACATCACTCCTATTCCTATCACTTACGGGGCCACTCATTGTGAAATACTTACTACTCATGAGCTATAGTGGCTACTTATATAAATCACTCCATGCGCTTACTGTACTTAATATACATATATCAACAACGTTAAGCAACCATTTAAAATCACATAAAAAATTATATATATACAATAATAATAAATGTTAAACATTTTTCCCCCTTTTTCTGAAATACACTTATAACAATAAAAATAACAATAAAAATAAATATTGATATGATTATGAACATTTACACCTATTCCGCTACCTGTTCTTCTCTCCATTTATGCCGATGGATCATAATTACTGTCTATTAATGTTTTGCCACATTGTCAAGGGTGAGATTATGTCCCTCTGGACACGGGGTCCCTTTTTTATAAATCCAATAACTCTCACGTTTAATAAGGGCCCCTAATGTATCTCCTATATTTTTCTCCTATCTGGTCAATAATGACTAGCTTCATTCTCCTATGATCTTTCTTATGGGCTATTGCATAGTGCCTTGAAAGACTATGAAGCTGAAAGCCCCCTTTAATATTACAGTGATGCTTGTTAAGGCGAGCATGCATCGTCAGTATGGTCCTCCCAATATATTGTAGCCCACAGGGGCATTCTATCATGTACATGTTGATTGGAAAGTAATAACCCTATATTTTATGGGAAATGTTCGCTTTTGTAGTGAAAATGGTAAAAAGGAATTTACATCTAACAATCACTTGACAACATAAACAGTTCATGGTGGTAAAAAAATTCTCTTGTATGAGCATGTTTTGGGTGCAGTCTCTGTATTTTCCTCCTCATCCACGACTACGGAGGCACTACACCTTCTGTTTGGGGGTACCTCCCTGTGGCATGCCACCAGAGGTGTGCCACAAAAGGAAAAGTGGGGAAGATGAGACCAGCCACCAAGTCCAACGACCTCCAATAAGTACACAGAGCATGGGTAAGTGAAGACGCTGCTCCCCTGCTCACCCAGAGTCCACAACTCCGCCAAGCAGTAATTTGTAATCAACTGTTTGTTTGGAAGTTCATCCAATCAGCCCAGGTGCACCAGAATCTAGTGTAGGAGTCATGTAAGGTAGCAGTTAGATACTCCATCTGCATTAAAGTGTTTACTTTCCTGACCCATTGAGATACTGTTGTGGGGTAGATCTTCCTCGCCATCTCCGGAATACAAGAACGTGCAGGGATGATGAAGAGTTTTAGGAGAGAGTGCTTGTAAATTGAAAAGGGATTGATTTGCGTATCGGAAAATTTGAGATTTAGATCTGCTTCCCATTTAATTATAAATGCCGGCGTGGATTGGTACGTTGGCGATATTAACATAGAGTATACTCGAGACAGGGTATACCTGACCATGCCCTGGTCTGTGCACAAAAGCTCAAATAACGTCTTTGGGCGGTTGTAACAATGTTTGGGGGGGAGGGTACTCAAATAGTGGCTTAATTGGAGACTTCTCCCCCAGCTTAGAGGGACCAGGTTATCCCACTTTGTGACGATTGATGTTGATGGCCTGTCATTGTTCACCCCCCCCCCCACCCAGAGTGTGTTACTGAGCCTTTCCGACAGGGTAGGGGGTACTCTGATACCGAGTTCACTTCGGTGGGAACACGGCTGGTCGGTTCTCTGTTCTGTGCCCTGGACCCTCAGTGGCGGGGTGGGGGTGATGATGGACACCAGATTAGCTTAAACAGTTCTTTACTGGCACCAGATGAAAACAGTACATGGGACAGCCTGGGTAAACTGGGGGCTATAGCCGTGGATTGAGGAGGCTTTTCCAGAGTGTGGCAGAGGTGCCCTTAATATGTGTCTCTCTCTCTCTCTCTCTCTCTCTCTCCTCTCTCTCTCTCTCTCTCTCTCTCTCTCTCTCTCTCTCTCTCTCTCTCTCTCTCTCTCTCTCTCTCTCTCTCTCTCTCTCTCTCTCTCTCTCTCGTCAAGTCTCTAGTCCTCTGGGTCTGTTACCTAAAGTCTCCTTGCTTTCGGTGTCATGAACCCAGCTGCGGGACTGATGTTGGACTTCGTGAGGGGTGCTGTGGCTCCCTTATGTTGGGCCCACAGCCTGCCGGTCTGCAGTTAGGTGTAGACGGTAACTAGCCTCCTCGGATACCGGTGATAACCTGGGTCTCCAGCTGGCTCCGACCAGTCCTGAAGTGGCCCCCTTCAACGTCTGGGTCACCCCTCTCCTAAGAGGTGCCCTCCTGTCACGGCCGCAGGGTCCCCTGCATCCGTCCTCCTTGCTGTCTTAAACCGACTGCCTGACACTGTAACTCCTCGTCTCCCTCTCATCTAGGCTCCATCCCCTGGGACCTACTGAATGTATGGTCCCCTGTACTAAGGTAGCCTACTGTATGGGTGTTCGGGTACAGACTGTTATTTCCTCCATATCAGTGACTATGGAGGCACTACACCTTCTGTTTGAGGTGCAGTACCTCCCTGTGGTGCCTTGCCATAGGAGCGCCACATTACAATACTTGATCGTGGCTCCCAATGTAGGGTGAGAATGTAGTTGGGTCGGAGCAAATGATAAAAGCCACGGCAGCTTATCCAGCGTCATTGGGCAAAAGCTTCGCTCTATTTGAACCCATGCTTTATTGGGAGAGTTCCTACACCAGTCTACCATTTTTGCGAAATGTGTAGCTAGGTGATAGGATTTAAAATTAGGAAGACCCACGACTCCAGCTTTCTTAAGCCTGAAGAAGATTGAGCGGCTAAGTCTGGCTGATCTTCCCGCCCAGACAAAGGAAGTCTGAAGCGATGAGTGTTTCAAAAATGCAGAACCCTAAACTGGAATCTCTCCATATTTCTCTTGAAACATTTTTCCTAACTTTCCTCCAGCCAATCAGTATTTTTTCTTTTACCTCTTGCCGACCTAGTCGCCTGGCTCAATTTCTAAACATCCGCTCTGTACTTGCAAAATCCTTGGTGTATTGAAGAACAAGTTATCCATAGCATATTTCCTTGTTTTTTCCTAGACCTTTATCAGTAGTGACCTCACTATCCCATCCTGAAAAGCTTTGTACATTTAATTAAAATTTTGCTATAATTTCCTCTTCATGAGGCAGGTGCACATATTTATATATCCCCTTCTTTCCATTCTTGAAATAGACTATTTTTCATTTGTTTGGAAAAGCGGGGCTCCCTTATAGTGGTAGGTCCCTAGAGATCTTCCATGACAGGCCTAACTTCCTCCTAATTAATTTCTTTCCAGGTTGCAATTATATCGCTGTATACTATTTATTGTTTAATTTTGGGAGGAGATGGCCCTGAGGCATGTGAAATAAAGAGACTAAATCAAACGGATGGGCATAAGAAGACTCTAACAAATTATCATAATGCCAAGAAGTGCCCTTAATATGGCGCAATATGCAATTTGTATCCTTTGTGTGGGCAAGATTGTTCCTCCATCTTGTATGGCTTCCATAAGGCTGGTTTTACACTTGTGTTTAGGTGTGATCAGGCTAAAAACTAATTCAACCCCATCTGGGTTTGCTTAACCATGTGCAACTGCAGCGGTATGTCTTATCTTATTATCGTTTTTTTACCTGATCTGTCAAAGTTGAAAATTTGAAGCCCGTTCTATGTTTGGCCGCAAAATTGCAACTTTGTGCATCCAGGGAGGAGGTTAAAAGGACACGTTTCTTAGGATCCAGCGGAAACCTTATGCCACCTCATGTACCTGCGTCCCCATTCTAAGTCAGTGGAGATGATCAGGTAGCATCAGGATTTGGTTGGATTAGTGATGAGCCAAGGGCTAGGTGTACTCAGATTCCGGGCCTGGGTTTGATGGTTTTAAACTGTGGGAAGTCACGGGTGGTCGGGCTCCGATTCCGTGCCCCAGCTGTCATTTGTTAGATGGTGGGGAGGGAATATTCACAAGGGAACGTGACGCCACCTGTACTTCCCGGTAATATGGATACCGGCGCTGCAGGCTGGCCGCTGAGGTGATGGTGGGTGCAGCTAAGTGTGGTACAGCTCCCCACAGGTGGAGCTTTTACCTCAGAGCAGCGGTGATGGAGTATGATGAGGGGGGTAGTAGTTGTTCTTACCCCTCTGATGAGATGCTGCTGATGGTGTTGGAGCCCTCCAGGCACCGGCGAAAAGAATAATACAGACTAGTTCAACTATAACTCCACTTGACTGGGTACCGGCAGATTTTAAGATGAAACACAGTACAGTCTGGTTTACCGGGTGTCTGTTGCCAGTTTAGGGTCCCCCTTATGGAGTCTCCAGATGTTCCTTCTCAAGGATTTCAGGGTCTAATCTGCTCTTCTCACTATTTTCCACCCTTGCAGAGCTCCACCACCAGTCCCACGATCTGCAGCTAGTGGGTAAGGTTTGTTCCTTACCAGTACGGACAGGAGTGTTTCCCTATCTCTTCTCCGGTCATCGGAATTCGGATCGTTGCCTATAGTGTCCTGAACCGGTTTCAGTCCTGAGGGGTGAGATGCCTTTGTGGTGCTCACAACAATCCAGTTACTATGGGCCCGCAGCTCATTGGTTTGTGGCCAGAGATAAACTACTGACCGCCTCGGCTTTCCGTGCTGCCGGTGTTCCCCAAACGTGACCAGCCGGCTCCAACCAGTTCTGGTCAGTTTCCTTCTGTCCTGGGCCCCCACTTAAAGATGGGGATCCCTCCTGTCAGTGGTACTGTCAGGCGCGTCCTTCCTGACTGCCTTCCCAGCACTGTCTGAGGTAACTGTCACTCTACTCTTACTACTCTAACCTAGGCTCCATCCCCTTTGGGACCTACTAAATAACCAGTCCCCCCTATACTAAGGTGGCCTAGTCCTGTGTGTTTGTGTGTGTTTGTGTGTGTTTGTGTGTGTTTGTGTGTGTTTGTGTGTGTTTGTGTGTGTTTTGTGTGTGTTTGTGTGTGTTTGTGTGTGTTTGTGTGTGTTTGTGTGTGTTTGTGTGTGTTTGTGTGTGTGTGACATGAGACTCCACAGGTTAAACCCTGAACCCACAACTTACAGAGAGAACACATTTACTGTCAGAGTGTAATACCTCTCTGTGGCGCCTAGCCAGAGGGGCGCCACATTAGGATGCTGGACAAAAAGATGCAAGTGTGAAACCACCCTAAGTGTAGCAACTTTATGCGAGGACGCTGTCCCATCCAAATGAACTTTCTGTAGTATTGATCTTTTTAACATCCATATAATTTGAGAATGGGGATTGATTGTAAGGAATTCATTAATTTTAGATATTCTCACCATTTTTAGGTGTATTCTTCCCATGAGACTTGATAGCAGTTTTAGACTTTCTGCCCAATTTATTTTTCCCAAGTATTTTATATGGGACTTGGCTATTAGTATCTCTCCAATTCTTCCCTCTTCTTGGCTCAGTCTGTCTCTTTTTTTTAGATGTGATTATATGTAAAATATTATATTTGTTTCTGTTTAATACGAATCATGAAAAATTCCCATGCTCTTCCAATAAATCTAAAACTTTTTAGCCAGATCTCGATTTACTTCTCCCATATATCTAATGTATAAAGCTGAATGTGTGTATGTATGTGTGTATGTATGTGTGTATATCCGGTATTGGCATCTACACCGTCGCAACTACACCCACAAAATTTTGCACAGTCACACATCTGGACCCCGAGAGCGTCATAGGCTATGTTGTGAGGCGAAATTTTAACCCTGCGCGTTCCAGTTCACCAAACAATTTTGCCCCTATCTACATAATGGGGAAAAAGTCAATGGTAAAGTGTTGGAGGAAAATCCACAGCTGTCAGCTATAGAGACAAAATTTTGCACAGTCGCATGTCTGGACCCCGGGGGCGTCATACGCTATGTTGTGAGGCGAAATGTTAACCCCGCGCATTCCAATTCACCAAACAATTTTGCCCCTATCTACATAATGGGGAAAAAGTGACAGTTACCAGTTGACAGTTGTGAATGAGAGGGGCTTAATGACAGAGACACACACACACCCCCAAGGGGACACACACACACTTTATAGCGACACATGCACTCACCCCACAGGGACACACACACCACAAAGAAACACACATAACACACACACACATCACACATACCCCCCCTCCCCCCCACAGGGACACACACACATACACACCCTATAGGGACACAGGCACTCGCCCCACAGGGACACACACACACACACACCACAAAGAGACACACACAACAGAGACACACACCACAGGGACACACACACACCACAAAGAGACACACACCACACAGACCCCCCCCACAGGGACACACACATACACACCCCAGGGAAACACACACCACACAGACAGACACAGATGTGCACAAATCACCTCACACAACTCGCCTCATACGTCTGCTATCTTTATTTTCCAAACATAAACACCTGATTGGGTGTTTTTAATGTGCAACACATGTGCCATATAGGGATTAAGGCAGATGTCAGTCACATGAGCTGTCTATTATGTGTATGTGTGAGGTAACATATACTGCCCGGCCAGGGGGAGGGTTTACTGTTGGCTGGAGATTTATTAGGCTGCCTATAGCAATCAATCACAGCTCAGCATCTATTTTCCTACAGGTCATTAATATGACATATTCAAATTCTATTTTGTTATAGCTAACAGCAGTTATTTATTAACCCAGGCGTAGCCGGGTACTACAGCTAGTAATTTATAATTTGCGAAGTATGAGGCTTTCAAATTCCTTTTACCTATCACAATATTTTCAAATATGTTTGCTTACCTCAAATGTTGTGCTAATGGCTTCAGCGTGAGGCCAAACAAAAGTGGAATAGCGGGTATCCTCGGCCAGTGAGAAAGTGTTTGACAAGTGACATGGGGTTTGAATCCTCACTAGAGGCCTAGTGTAACTTGCTCTCGTAATTTCTAAAGCTCCCTGCCAGCTCTACCTACTGTCCAAACTTTGCTCCAGCCACTGCCATTTTACATAATCTACTGCTTTCTCCACAACCAGGGTGACAAATGCAGGCTTTCCTCCTCCATTCATCCTGTTACTTATCAGATTTACGCCTGAAATTAGTGACTGCACTCTTTCCCTTTAATGAATCCCACCTAAGCTATCGATGCTGGAAGGCTAGTCTGTTCAACAAGAGGTTGGAGATGATTTTAATATCCCGATTTCATCAGGGATATGTTTGGGTTTTTTTTTAACTGCGATTTCCACCCCACAAACCAACAATTACTTACCCTCCCTGGCGATCCCACGGTGAGCCCCAGTGATTCGTTCCTTCCGGGCACCAGCAGGACCTGCAGGTACGATACTGACATGACCTGGGTATGTGACAGCCTGAGAGTCACATGGCCAGGTCCTGTAGGCGCGATACCCATAAGTAACTCACTGGACACCATGGACCTTGGGGAAGGTAATAAAGATTGTGTCTGTGTCCTTATTCCTTCTGCCCCTTATGGAATAGTAGTCTGTTTTTGCTTTAGAAAAGCAAAAGCACAGTATTAAGTAAATGGAGCAAAAAAGTAACACAAACAGATTATGCATTTCATGCTTTTTATGCCCAAAAAAATATACAGCAGCAAAAACTAATCAAAAACAACTAGTGTGCACATGGCCTAAGAGATCCAGTGAGATTGGTGCGTGGTCTGAGATTACTAGATCATCCACTCTCGCTCATCTGCAATCTATCAAGTCCCGACTCGCAAATAGTTGATTCTGGACTGTGTATGGTGCGGATGTGACTAGAATGTGTATTCTGGGTTATTGGGTGATTCTGCTGATTAAATTCTGCTTAGGCCCCTTTCACATCAGCGTTTTTCACTGATTGTGGCGGATTTACTGGATCTGCCTCCTAATGGTCGCACTTGCGGCAAGCCCTATACATTGTCTATGGGGCTTTTGGCAAGTGCGGTATTGCCACGATCTGGCAGTTGCGGCCGCAAAAGATAAAAAAAAGCAGTCAGCTGTGTTTTTTGCGCGGCCGCAAGTGCTGGATTGTAGCAATACCGCACCTGCCGCAAACCCCATAGACCATGCATGCGGCTTGCCGCAGGTGTGACAGTTAGGCGGCAGATGCGGTAAATCTGCCGGATCTGCCACAGTCAGCAAAAAATCCTGATGTGAAAGGGGCCTAAGGGCTCTTTCACATCAGCGTTTTTTGAAATTTGTGGCAGATGCGGTGAAAAAACCGCATCTGCCGCAATTACCGCATACCGGCTGCACTTGCGGCGCGGTTGCGGTAAACGCAATGCAAAGTATAGGCATACTTGCGGCAGGTGCGGCAAGTGCGGTTTTGCACTTGCGGCAGGTGCGGCAGCAAAAAAAAACGCGGTCAGCCGCGGTTTTTTTTGCTGCCGCAAGTGCAAAACCGCACTTGCCGCACCTGCCGCAAGTACGCCTATACTTTGCATTGCGTTTACCGCAACCGCGCCGCAAGTGCAGCTGGTATGCGGTAATTGCGGCAGATGCGGTTTTTTCACCGCATCTGCCGCAAATTTCAAAAAACGCTGATGTGAAAGGGCCATTAGATTGTCGGTTTCCCACTGACTTTCTTGTCTTTCTGGAGGCTATTCAGTCTTCTACTGAGGTTGTGGTTTTATAGTCTCCACCAACTATTACTCTTTTGGTTGTCCCATGTAGTTGTCTAATCTAATACATAATTGATCGCAGCATGGATTTTGTTCAGTGTTTGGGGACTTGCATATTATGCATGCACAGTGCACCTTCCATTTTCAAAATAATTCACCTCCCTTCTGTGTCTTTTTCTAGCTGTTTCACTTAAAATGGCAAATTATAGTAGTACAAGTATGCCTGCTTTCCTCCCCTCTGCTGCTGATCTGTATTCTTCTCCTACCCATACCTTTTGTTTTTCTAAATAAGTAATCTTCGCTCAGACGTGCGTCCTGTTAGGGCTACATCTGTTTTTTAATTTTTTCAGACATCGTAGTACCCTCATCCTTTTGGCCGGGACTTTAAGACCCTTTTACATTCCAAGAGACTATGTGCACATTGTGTCTAGTGGTCCTGGGCTTCCTGTTAGGTGAATGTACCATTTTTTTTTTTTAGTTAAGTGTACTCGATCCTCCTAGCTACGTTTTTGATTTTGTTGATTGCATGTCCCCAAACTGTACATATACCTTTTAAAACCAAAATACAAAAATATTTAAGTACAACCATATTTTCTTACTAAGCTACCTTTTTTCTGTCGTCGTCTTCTTAACTTGATCTCATTTTTTCCCTCCCTTTTTCCCCCGGCAAAACAATCTAAACATTTTAGTCCATATCGTTTCAAAATGAGATAAGCACTTATTCATATGGATCTGTCACGGGTGTGTCAGGAGGCACGGATGAGACTGTAGAGGTCACTTGCAGAAGGTCCCAGCGTTTGGCCAAACAGTCAAAATCCTAAGAAAATGTCTATCGCTTTAAGGGGCATTCCCCTTTAGTTAAAGATGGCGGTTACTAGGACCCAGCTGATTCCTTACCTTGAGCTGCCTATATATTCCCCTTGACTCCCAGGATGTACTGCTGGTGATAGCTGTTAAGGTGTTCCTGGTTGCATCCTAGCTCAAAGCAGTGTTTCCTGGAGTCTATTGGTTTGCTGCTTGGATCAGCTCAAGTTAAGTGTATCTCTTCCCTCTTTGTTTTTTTTTTCCCTTGTGTGTTTCTCTAGTTGCTAGCCGGGTTGACTAGTGTTCACCCGCTCTGATCCCTTTGTAGGGGTAGTCCAGGGACAGTCAGGGAATAGGTATCCTGGCGGCGACCGTTGCGGAAACTGTATAGGGATGTTAGGGGACTCGTGTCAGCGCTAGTTGTTCTAGTGGTCAACATCCCCCTTTTTGCCCTTAGCATCATGGACACCTTTCTCTCCCCCCTCTTTGTCGTCGTCCAGCGCTGTCTCCCTACATCCAGCGTGACAGGATCTTTTCACATTTTTCCTTAAACCACAGGTCTCCTTGCAGGGACTCTTTCACCTTTTCCTTTCAACGGAAGTTGCTTCTCTCTTCTGACATCTTCTAGGTTCTTGTGTGTCTTGGGAAGTCATGTAGTTTTGGTTTCGTGTGCTCGTCAGCCACGTTTTGACCTTTTCCTTCTTAATGGTTGCAGTGATTTTCTTACATCATCTCCCTTCTGCCATCTTTTACCCAGTAGTGTTATGTAATCCTCTGCATCTTTTGGGTTTGAAAGGTTTTCACCAAGTCATCTGTTTGCATTATTCTCAAATCGCCGAATTCAAGCTGGAATTGTATTTGTTTACTGTGGTCCCCAACCTTTCTGATCTTGAGCATTCTGCTTGAACATGTTTGTCACATTCTCAAGAGGTCGCAGCACATCCGGTTTTGTGGAAAGATTTGCAGACAGCATTTCAGCAATCAAGAGGAGGTCAAGATGCAGGATTCCTACCTAGCTTGTGCACATCAGCTCTGCATTTCTGCAGACACGTGAACGTGGACACTCAGCTGAGTTTTCTCACAGCCTAGTTTTGCTGTACTGTGTTATGTCGGGCCAAATCTTCCACAGAGAATTCGCAACGTGAGGAAGTTGTCTACCGAAAATGTACAAAGGATTTCTCTACCTTGACCCCCAGTTTATTTCAGGGTCTGATACACACCCAACATAGGTGTGTGGGGCTGCTCACAAAAGTCACCATCTGGAGACCTGCTCTTCATGTTTGCTAGACTTGCTGCTAATGCACCAAGCTGAAAGGTACGCGAGCCCCATGTGGCTCCAGAGCTGCAGGTTGGGGGCCCCTGCTTTACAGGATGGCGCTAAATCATTCTGCAACCTTTTGGTTACTGCCATAGAAAAGTCATTAAAGACAGAGTAAGTGATTAATATAAAACTGGAGAAAAACTTTTGTTCCTGGAAAGTTAACAAATATTTGCAGCTCCTGAACCTCTCAGAATATCTTCCTTGTCATTTCCGAAAAGATATTTGCTTAGGGCCTGTCTCCAGTTTTTGGTTCGGTTCTGATATGGTGTTGGTTCTTTGCAGACTTATCCTTGGGCTCTCCCCACTCGCCGCTTTGGTTCTATACTCCTAAATTTCTAAAAGGCTTGGTTGTATAGGTTCCGATATTCCAACAATACTTAAGTGATTCCTGTGTGATCTATTTTCTACGTCTTCTTTGTGATCTACAAGAATGTGAACATGTTTCTGAAGGGCTCACGTCTCTGCGCACTTGCTCAGGTCCTTCCAATTCTGCTGTCAGCTTCGTCTAATTTTTCACAGTTTTGATGAGATCTCCTAAAGCAGGTCCACTTTGTGCTTTGTGGACCGTGTCTATCAGGGTTGCAGTTATGTCAGGGGCAAGGTGTCTAACGTCTTCCATGGCAAGTTCATTGTGATCATGCCCTGTGCCTGTTATTTGTATAGGTGTTCATTTCTCCTGCAGCAAAAGTAGAGTACCAGGCTCGTGACTGACCTCCACCATCTTGGACTTCACCTGAATCGCGTGCCCCTCCACAGACCTCTGTATCTTCCGCCGCTCCTGAGGATGTAGCGGTGCAACTGCTGGAAAGCAGATCTTCTGTCACCACCTCCATCGGCTTCCATCTTCTGTGCTGCATTTCCAGCAGTGTGGGGGGTGGGTTGGGGGTTTGTCGGGGTCCTGAAGAGCTCTCCTCTCTATTTCTGTTCAGCCAGCACTGGAACTGGAAACCATTTTGTATTTTGAAGCCAGAAATTGGAGCCCATGAAAAATAAGTAGACTTGTTCATATTACATCTTCTGGTTTTGGACATCATAGCTTAGGAGCTGCACCTATTCCTCCCCCTAAAATAACATTTGCATTTGGTTTGTGAGTCTTGGAAAATGTGCCCCATGTTTCTAGAATTTTGCTCATCCTGTTCCTTAGTAATCTCATGTAAGGCTGGTTTCACACCACGGTGTTTTGTTGTCAGGGTGGATCCTGTTTTTTCCAGGATCCACCGGACAGAACTTGACAGGACAGGATGTGCAGAAAGTGTGTGCAAATTTGGCCTCCGATCCTGTTTTTTGCAGGAATCGTTTTCTGCCGCTTTCCTTTGCTGAATTCACAGCCTGTGCATGAATACTGCTGTCCATGGTGCTGAAGTTAGAACGCCAGGATTTCTGAGCATGCTCTGTGCAAAAAACGGATCTGGGAAACGATCCGAAGGATCCAGCACCATAGACTTACCCGTAAATGGGAACCGGATTGCGCCAGATGCAGTTCTGTAAGATTTTTGCACCGGAGGCAAAAAATGCTGCAGGCTCCAATTTGGGGACTGGTGAAAAACCTGTCAAAACCAGATCAGGCACAGAATACACCAAAACCTGATGGCCAAATAGGAACAATCCGGCACCATAGAGATACATGAAGCAAAACCGGATCAGGTTCTGTCCGATTCAAATCGGACAGAACCTCATGCACAAAACCCTGGTGTGAACCCAGCCTAAGAAAATGGCCAGTCTTATTTTAGGTCAGCTGTCCTGGGGTCTTCCATCCGCTCATAGTATTGTTATGGTCACTGCAGGTAAGGTGTCCTCCAAACCTTCATCCCAGAACAAGATTCACTGAACTCACCACAAGCTAAAACAAAATGGGAAGACTTGTGATTACTGTACCATGCGACCGGATATAACCAATGTACAGTAACAGGCTGGCTCAACCTCTTGTGTGTGTATTTTTTTCTCTTCTTATGTATCTGCTGTCAAAACTTTTTTATAAACTGTGATCAACAGGGCTCTTGGGTCTGTGGTCTGTGGCTTGCGGCTGTCTGACCGCTTTGTGCATTAGCACCTGATGTAGCAAATGGCTATGAAGAGCATGTATAGAGAGAGCCATCTTTGTGAATGACTTTGCCCAGAACAGACCTGGATGTGCATATACGTGTGTATAAGTGTACAGCTTGTTGTGATTTCTGTAGGGAAGCTATGGCTGTCGTTATACTGAAAGTGGGGACTCTGCTATCATTACTGTAGGTAAGCAAGCGTGTCTTGCAACTCTTTCAGAGAGCTGATTGTAGTTCTCAAGGCAAGAAAGGTTGGGGATCACTGATCTAATGAGTGTGCGGGTCCTCCTAACTCTCCCCAGACAGATGTTGGGAAAGAGAAGGATCGGGAAGTTTGGATTAAACACTCGATCTTTTGGATCTACCTAGAGATGCATTGCTCTGGCAGTGGCTTATTCCTTCACTCCATTGACAACACATGAATGTGTCGTCAAGCTATGAGCTGCAGTCCTTGGCAACAGATGTTGTGGACAAGCCCTTAAAGCCTTGCTAACATCGTATTTATGACCTGAAGATTGTACAGTACATCCTGTAATCAGCTTATCTCAGACAATCCTCCTAATAGAATAGATGATAATTTGATAAATACCGATTTTACATTGGAGTCTTCTACCTATTGCAACCAATGTTTGTACCTGATCGATCCAACATTTATCAGCTATCTTGCTGATGGGCAGAGATCTCATTTTGAAGAAATGCCCTTAAACCGTAACCACTTTTCTGTATTTTTTTAACATCTGGGATGTGTGGGCAGCATACACCATAAACAATAATTAGTTGATTTTTCCATATGGTATTGAGGATGCAGATAAGGCTTTGTAGATGCTGTGTGTCCCAGTATGGTTTCATGCTAAATGCAGCGGTTTGAAACCGGTGAAATATTTTCTCATGTTGCTCTTGAGGTCTTGGTGCATAAGTCGATCTTTATGAAGTTATTGATATGCAAGCATCTTAGGAATTTAAATGAGTCCTGAGACTCCGCAGGTCTTCAAGAACAGTGGCGCTCAGTGTTTTCTAATACACACAGATACATACATTCTAAAAATGTGGATTTCATATACTGGTCTTCTATATCATATTTATACCAGCTAACTTGCCCAACCTGTTGAAAATTGGGTCTGAACATCTTATTTATAAACCCCCTGTGCTCTGAAGTGAATAAAGAGACAGACAATCAAGGGGCGTCCATACTGAAATATGTTCATTCACCTAATGTGCTAAGTAGGGATGGACACCACTAAGTTCACCGTACACGTAAGAGTTATGGTGAGATCAATGGGTTCAACCAACAATCTCTAAGGCAGGGATCTTGAACTCCCAGGCCTTAAGGGCTGCAAACAGGTCATGTTTTCAGGATTTCCTTAGGATTGCATAGGTGATAATTTAATCACTTGCACAGGGGATAATTCCATCATCTGTCTAATGAGAAGGAAATCCTGAAAACATGACCTGTTGGTGTGCCTTGAGGACTGGAGTTGGGAAACACTGGTCTACTGCACTGGTGATGATGCCAACCCCTGTGCAATACTAAGGAAATCCTGAAAACGTGACCTGTTGGCGACCCCCGAGGCCTGGAGCTTGGGATCTTTGAACTAAGGCTACTTTCACATTACGATTTGAAGGGAGCCGATGCTGTCCGATATAATTCGGACAGCATCGGCTCCCTTCTGATGCCTGGAATTGGGTGCCAAATAGGCACCCAATTCCGGCATAAAATTAGAGTGATAAAAATAAAAAAAAAAGTTTATTCTCGCCTCCCCCCGAGCCCCCGCCATCTTCTTGGAGGCTCCTAGTGGCTTCCGCAGGCTCCCGGTGTCAGCAGAGGGCTTCCTCTGCTGTTCAGGACCTGCGGTGATGTCACAGTCACGTGACCGCGGGTTCACCATGGTAACCCACGGTCACATGACTGTGACATCACCGAAGGTCCTGAACAGCAGAGGAAGCCCTCTGCTGACACCGGGAGCCTGCAGAAGCCACCGGGAGCCTCCAAGAAGATGGCGGAAGACGGCGGGGGCTCGGGGGGAGGTGAGAATAAACCTTTTTTTTTAACTCTTGTGCTCCCAGTTAGGAGCTATTTTAATGTACTGAGCATGCTCAGTACAGTAAAACGGGGTCCGAGGAGACATCAGATGTTTCCTCGGACCCTTCTCAATAGGGCCCCATGTCAAATTGATCGGGTCGGATCGGATGTGCACTAAATGCCATCCGATCTGGTCTGATCCGAATCTGTCAGATTTTATTTTCGGTGCAAAAATCGGAGCAAGCTCCGATTTTTGCACCGATAAAAAAAATCTGACAGATTCGGATCGGACCAGATCGGATGGCATTTAGTGCACATCCGATTCAGTCCGATGCCCATAGGGCTGCATGGGGCCCAAAATCGGTCCGATGCTTTCCGATTTTGATCGGACAGCATCGGAAATGAAAAATCCGTAGTGTGAAGGCAGCCTAAGGCATCATTCACGTGTCTGTGTTGCACTTGCATGTTGTACACACTCATGAAAACACTGATAGTAAAAACAGACATACTGATGCCACACTGATCGAGAACACTAACACGGGTAGCATTATTCATTTTTTTTCACATACGGGTTTACACATGGACGTGTGAATGAGGCCTAATGTACGTTGAGTTGTGTTCTCTAGAAGGAAGCCATTGCCATTGAGGTGGTGTTGCATCTCTCATAAAGAACACAGGACCGCCAGATATTGACGTTGAGGTCTCTTTGTATCTCTCGTAAAGAACACAGGGACCGCCAGATATTGACATGTCAATGTCCTAAATGTCTAATAATGAAATACCCCTGCAATGTTTCTGTTCCACTTGTAGCAGCAGAGCAGACATCAGCACAATGTAATAAAGCAGCTGTTACATTGGGGTTATTGCTTCCCACCGACCTGCTCATTGGAAACCTGTGACTATGAATGCATTGATTGTAGATCATAATTAGCCCTCATTCATAAAATCCTTACTAGTGAAATATTTGCACTTCGGCAGACGACACACTACTTCTGAGGTCTATTTTTTATTCACTTTTCTTCAATGACTGAAGTGCCTGAATAATTACAGAGACCTTTCAGTAGACACTGGAAACGTGGGAGGCAATTAGAATTAGTATAATTTTTTTTCTTTATCATGTGAAGATCTTTATATATTATTAATAATAAAGCATCTGTAATCCAGGCAGAGGACTCTGAGTCAGCAGACAGGAGAATGACTTGTCACTGAGTCTCGCACTTGTCTGAAATGTGTAGTCTCCTGCCCAGTCTGTCTCATGCTTGTTGCTGTTCTTACAATGGTCTGGCTTTAGTGGACCTCCGGATTGTTTCATCTGCACACTGAATAGGTGATGGCATCCTGACAGCTCGGGGTTTGAGATCTAAGGCTTTCAGAACCCTAATGATGGGGCTTTGTAGCGCCCTGTCTTGATTGGAGTGGAGATGCGTGTGCTTCATCGTAGGTGAAGTCCACCCTCGACTCTCCTCACTAGTCTGATAGCACTTGTAAGGCCTTTACTATTCAAGAGTATCAGCTCCACTCATGACACTGCTCTACAGTGTGTGTTCTTGTGGATCCTGGGGACCTCGTGGTTAAAATCGGCAAGCCATTCCCTATCCTATCGATTAGAAGATATTGTGCCGTGTGATGTACCAGATGTAAATCAGACTTGGTTAATTTGGAGAAATTGCAATCATATTTTGTTTTGACACAAAGTGAAATGGATATTATATTATATCTGTTTATTACAAATGACTAAAATAAAGAATTATAAAAAAAAAAAAAAAAAGATATTGTGCCATTTCGAGAAAATTGCTGTAAATGATGCTTTGATTTAAAGAGGACCTGTCACCCCCACCTCCCCCTGCTGCATGGCAATCTAAATGCAGCACTGAATGCAGCATGTCTGCTGCATTCAGGGAAGGGGTCCCCCATGTGTCTGTGTGCTGTGTACCCTCAGATATTTCCTTAGGCAAACTCACTGTTAAAAGTCAGGAGGGCATTCCCTGGTGCTGGAGTCAGCTTAATTCACAGGGGCCATTCCCTCCCCCTCTGCCTCTCTGTGCCGCCTCCTGCTGTGCTGTTTATGCTTTGTTCAGGGCAGGAATCTGGAGTTGACATCAGGAAAAATGATTTGCATGCTGTGTGCAGCAGGATGAGTGATAGAGAGGAGGAAGGCAGAGCTAGCACAGCAGAAGCAGCACAGAGGCTGGGGGAGGGAATGGCCCCCGTGAATCAAGCTGACTCCTGCACCAGGGAATGCCCTCCTGACTTTTAACAGTGAGTTTGCCTAAGGAAATATCTGAGGGTACACAGCACACAGACACATGGGGGACCCCTTCCCTGAATGCAGCAGACATGCTGCATTTAGATTGCCATGCAGTAGGGGGGTGACAGGTCCTCTTTAAGATCTGTAATAGTAGAAAGGGATATACAGATAAGTCTGCGGCGCTAATGGAGATGATGGTGTTAAACAAAAGAGCCCTATTATCAATGCAGCCTTTTCAGAGCTGTCATGAACCCCTTCATCAGGATATTAGACTGTGTTTGGATCTGAGCTCTTTTCTCCTAAATGTGTGAAAGCGGAATGTAATATTTTCCACCACCAATGTGGGGCATGCTGGAGCTCTGTGTATACACAATCTACACATAGATTATCACTCCATCCGTATATTAAGATATTTTATTCCCGAAGAAACAAAACAAAAACCTTTCCTGCAGGAGACACTTCCTTTTTTTTTTTTTTTTTTTTTTTTTTTAACCCTTTAAGGTTTTTTTGCGTGTAATGCGAGGTGTTGCTGATTCACCAGCAGACTGCTTTGGCCGGCGTCTATTCCCACGTCAGGGAATTGCTTGCACTGTGCAAATGGATTCTGTATTATGTAGTAATTGGAGGCTGAGTAATGGATTCCCAGTCTATCAAGGAGACGCTGCTTTGAGGCCTTAGCACAGTACTCTTCATAGGAGATATAAAATGAGAATGTAACCATGCTAACCTTGATAACTCCTCTGGGTTGCTGTTACTACATGTTTTTTTTTTATTATTAATGAGTGTTTTTCCACAGTCTTGCATAGTGGCTTCATACAAATAGTAGGGTGCCTTGTTGTGTTATTGCAGTGTTGAAGGATTAAGCATGTTGGGGACCTAGAGCCAATTCTATTACTGTTGATAGACTTTTTTTGCCCACTGATTTGTGGTATTCCTCCATCAGCCTGTATAATACTGTTTTATATATGACCGTCTGTGTGGAGACTATATTGCTCTGGCGGCCTCCGCCGTCTCCACATGCTCTAATATTAGCATTCTGCTAAGACCCAGGAGATGTAATTTAAATGGTATAAATGATTTGTCTGTATCCTGTTAATATAATAGGCAGGCAGTGCAGTAACAATGATGGTATATATATATATATTTATTATTACACATTAGATATTTTATAGCAACCATATTATAGGCCCCAATACTCATTCCACTTTTATCAGGGACATATGAAACCATCATTGTATATCCTGCACTGCCTGCCTATTATGTTACACGGACTACTAGACATCAATCATTTATTTACCATTTATTACGCACCCCCCCCCCACCTCCCCATACACCTAAATCATTTACTTTATAAATTTCGCCGCCGTGTATGTAAATGTATACTTACAGGTTCGATGTGTCTTCTCACTTGTCCGGGCAGCACTGCCTCTTCGGTCTACCTCTGCTTTCTCTTTTTTTTTTCTGGGCACCTCCTCTTCTCTCTTCCCAGTCTAGTATTCGGCACCTGTATGTTCGCACAGGCGCCCTGAGCTTTGCCCCACTGCGGGCAGAGCGTCTGTCTGTATTGTGCCTGCATGTACCGCAGGCGTCAGATCCTGCCTTGTTATGTGTTTTGCTTTATGCAGACAGCAGGGTTGGGAATCTGGCGCCAGCGCACTTAGCTCTGCCCTAATTCAGGCAGAGAAAACGGCATTACTGCGCAGTGCATTATTGCTAGTGCGCAGGCGCAGATTCCCAACCCTGCTGTCTGCATAAAGCAGAACACAAAACAGGGCGGGATCTGGTGCCTGCAATACACATACAGGAATCTGCACAGGCGCAAAGATGAGTCTGGGAGGAGAGAAGAGGAGGCGCCCAGAGGAAAGAAGAGGTGGAGGAAGACCGAAGAGGCGGTGAGGTCCGGACAAGTGAGAAGACCCATCGGATAAGTATGAATTCACATGCACAGTAAGAAACTTTATATATTTAGGTGTACGGGGACTCTAGAGGGATAAGGACAACCTTCACTCACTGAATGCAGCATAGGTGCTGCTGAAGTAGCACTTTTAGTTTAAAAAGCTCTAGGAGGGTGACAGGCGTTCTTTAAGGGGTTTTATTGCCATCTATTTTATGGCATATCTACCGAATATACATAGTAGACTCATCAGTGAAGGTCATAGGTTAGGATCCATCCACAGGGACCCCCTCTAATCCCAAGAATCAGGGCTTTTAAGAGCCATATGTGAATGGGGCCGTGGTAAACACTTTACAGCTTATTTTCAGAATTTTGTTCCTGACTTCTACTTATTGTAAAATATTAAGTGTGTGTGACCCTACATCAGTGTTTGCAAGGTAAAACCTCGGGTATAACAACCAGCAAATCTGCTAGAAACATGGGCCTACCTGTGAAGTTTTAACCCACTCCTGGTTTTGTCTTACCAAACATAGTGAAATACAGCACAATGGTGTGAATGAGGCATAGGAGTGTGTGAAGGTCTGCATATATACCGTCCATTCTGTACTTCGGGACTATGAACCTTATGTTTTTGTTGTGGAGTATATTCTTCTTTTTCTTTTCAGATTTAATCCAAGCTACCAATGAGACTAATGTGAATATCCCTCAGATGGCAGACACATTGTTTGAGCGAGCCACAAATAGCAGCTGGGTGGTTGTGTTCAAAGCCTTAGTCACAACTCATCATCTGATGGTCCATGGTAATGAGGTAGGAAGATCTATTATTCAGACGCTGATAAATCCTGTGCTAGCTGTACTTCAGTGTGGCAGCTGTTTATTCTGATAAATCCAGAATTTCTTCTTAATAATAATTATTGTATGTAACAATGTAATGCATACTGTTAGGGTAGATGCACAAGGCATGTCCCATGCTCACTATCTTTCTCCGCACTGCAGCGTGTTTTCACCTGCAGTGTGGGTTTCTGCTTTTCTTCAGCTCCGCAGCATGTTAGTTTCATGCGGTGGAGTCGGGAGCAATGCAGGGAGAAGTCGCTCTGCACTGAATGCAGATCGTGGGCACAGGGCGACTGCGGTCTGCCTGTGTACATCTGCAGGTTCCCGCAGGTCCGGAGACACTGCGACCAGCGTGCACTGCCTCCGGATCACATACCCTAAAAAATGCTGACCATGCACTACAGCTTACGTGTTAAAGGGACACTGTCAGGTCATTTTTCAGTATGATGCTAATGTTACCTTTAAATAATGCCTGAGCAGACCTTTTAAAAACATGTAAAATCATTATTGTACCGTTTGTAGTCTCCATGTTATCGCCATTGTCAGACCCTGCAGGGAGCTTCTGGATTAGTCCTGTCCATTATAACCAAAGAGGAATAGTCCGACTGCTGTATAAACTGTCATGTAATTATGCACTCCCTCTCAGCGGCTCTCGGCTCTCTCCCTCCCTGTTTTCAACAGTCTAGACGCTGCTGAAACCTGATACTGCACTGAGGAGGCAATTACAAGTCTGCTTTATCTAGACTCCATTTGTTTCTCTAAGCAGGTATCCCTGCTGTGATGGTTTGTGTTGTATTTGACCTCTTGTGATGCTGCAAACACAGAGCAGAGTGGAGAATACAGGCTCCTCCTTCTCCCCCCACCAGTGATCTCCTGTGCAATAATTTGGTGTGACCATGTGACATGCATATTCATGCATGGGGAGTGGACAGCAGAGAAATGAGTGGATCATTCACCGAGAGTGACAGATGGAATGAATCTCTTTATTTGAAGTTTACAGAAGATAGGAGGTAAATACAAATAAAAGAAACACATAAATGGAGAGAGCTTAGAGCGAGGCATTAGAAAATGATAGCAGTTACATATGGAATTTTGACCTGACTGTTTTCCTTTAACAGGGTTTCTGACACAAGGTTTTTGCAGTGTAATCTGAGAGCATCCTGATGTAGGGGATGAGGCCATGATTCCAGCAATGTCACTTAGTGATCAGCTTACGGTCATTTTGATTCTATCAGTTTTCTCTGAAGAAGATTTAGCAGGTCTCAGAATGCTGGGCCTTGCATAACATCACTGATTGGCAGCTTCCTACATTGATGGAAAGCTGCTAATCAGTGTTGGAGCGAGGTTCCACATAGCAGGAGTCACCCCCAACCGGCAGTGATAACTTTCAGCTAATAAAATGCTAACAACCTATTCTACTAAGTGATGCATGACTAGAATCGGGCTTTCATCATGCAGCTGTCAGAATACATAGCAAAACCTTGCTGACAATAGGTAGTAGAAGCTAAAAATTTTTCTCCTTCGTATCATTGGGGGACACCGGACTAACAGTCACAGACAGCAGCCATCATGATGATATCAGTGTCCCCCAATGATGAGCTAGGAGAAAAGGATTTTACGGTGAGTACACAAAAATCCCTGTTTTTTTCTTCATATGCCGCAACAAAGATTGTAAAAACGGACCCTGAACAATGGAAGAAAAGGTGACCTTTTTTTGATGTAGGAGTAAAAAATTGACTTGTGAAAGCGGCTTAACTATAAATATACCTTATTGAACATGGATAGGTATTGCCATCAGCCCTCAGCTCTGCTTCCAGCCTATGGTCCGCACAGAGCGTCTTCTCTATGAGCAGGACATCACTGCTGGGAGAGTATGAGGATCTGCTCATGAAGAGGTCGAAGCTTGTAGTGAATGTGGAGACCCCACTTGTTAGATTTTGTTGTGTTGAGCCATATGGATAGCAAAATCTCACAAACTTTCTCCTGTTTTTTTTGCACATAATCCAATTTTATATATTAAATTTGCGTGCACCAGTACTTAAAATAAACCTATTAAATATTTCACATTTTGTATACATTTTTTCCTTTTTATTTTATTGCAGAGGTTCATCCAATATTTGGCGTCACGGAACACACTATTTAATCTTAGCAACTTTTTGGACAAAAGTGGATCACATGGTAAGGGTGTGGCCTTCTTATTTCGTTTCATTATTTTTATTTATTTTTTCTTTTTAAAGTTAATGTGTCCGTAGGATCATCCCTTCTAAAAAGTCTATATGGGCATATAGCTTATTGGAAGCAGATATAAAATGATGCCTTGATATATGCAGGGTGCACAACTCCAGTCCTCAAGAGCCAACGACACTGCACGTTTTCAGAATTTCCTTAGCATTGCACATTGGTATCATCACCTGTGCAGGTAATTAAAGGGGAACTCCGGGTAGATAAAGAATTCTACTGCCCTCCTCCACTATGAAGGTGAGCTGGACACTACAGTTCGAGGAATTTTAGATCATTTATAAATCTATAAAATTGTATCTGCTCCTCAGCAGTCACCCCTCCTTAGGACAATAGGTCACAGTGCAGATTCAGCTTTGGGCATCTTTAGGCTGCATCCTGCATGCCAGCCCCCACTCTGCCACCCACACTATGCCTGTTGTTGTATGCATGAATATTCCAACTAATCTCGCCCACCGATGTGCGTCTTGCAAAGGGGGCCAACACTGTGTGCCTGCTGGATAACCGCGCATCGCATCACAAACCTCTGGATCTCTCCTGAGCTAAGACTAATAGCTACATAGACAAACGCTGTCACTCTCCGCTCGTGATGTAATGCTATCCTCGCACTGGCAGTAATACAACGGGGATACATTGCAGTCACCCCTTAAAGGACCCAGAGTGGTGGGTGGGATTAGTGATATTCATGCATACAACAGGCATGGAGTTGGGGCTGGCATGTAAGGTTGAGGAAAGGAGCCAGCGGCCATGCCCCCACCACACCCCCTGTTTTCGGCTTCCGTGTGAAGTTGCCCGAAGCTTACACTGCTCTGTGATGTGTTGTCCCATACGTGAGGGGCGAGTGCTGAGGAGCAGATACTATTTTATGGATTTATAAATTATCTAAAAATCCTAAAACTGTACTGGACAGCTCGGCTTTATAGTGTATGTTGGCAGGGACAGTTGAATTGTGTTTTTTTTTATCTCTGGAGTTCCCCTTTAAATAACCTGTGCAAATCTAAGGAAACATGTACTGTTGGTGAGCCTTGGGGACTGGAGTTGTGCATGCCTGCCCTAGTGAAAAGCGTGTAGATCAAGAGACTGAGATGTGTCCTGCCCATTGAGCTTAACATCTCATTTATATACAGTGGATGAAAGAAGTATTGAACATATTGCCAATTTTTTGTGTAAATATATTTTTAAAGGTAATATTGACCAGACTTTCTCACCAGATGTCAGTAACACTCCATCTAATTCACACAGGCAGTGAAATAAAAAATGTCCATAAATTTTAGTGATGTGTAATAAGAAATTACATGGGGGGCAAGTATTGAACACTGTTACTAAAATCTATTTAATATGTTGTATCAAAACCTTTTTTTGTGATGAACCCCCCTTGAAACTAGTCATGGGTGTTTTTTCTTTCTGTCCTATTCTTCCATACAAACTCTCTTGATATGCTCTTGGGTCATTGGTCTCCTATGAAATCTGAGCCTTAGTTCCTTCCATATGTTTTCTATTGGATTCAGCTCAAGTGATTGACGGGGCCATTCTAGCAGCTTTTTTTTTTTAGTCTGACACAAGTGATGAGCAAGTGGTGTAATATTTGTACTCGCTATACTCGTAAAGAGTACTTTTTAATACTTCTGTCCAAATAGCGAGTCTAATGTTAGTCCATTAGTGATGGGCTCCACCCAAACACATCCAGCCATAAATCGAGTCTCTCTGGGACAGGGCAGAAGGGTGGGGGGTTTTTGCATTTAGACTGCATGAAACACCTTCCGTGCCCCCCCCCTTCCCCCAGAGAGACCCTACCATTCAATTTGCCCTCACTGAGATGCCAGATCACTTTGTGTACTGAAGGGAGCTGTCAATTTGTGTCAGATCAATAACGATCAACACATCACTCACAAGCCGCAGCGATACTCGCCAAGTAACTCGTATCGCAAATACCATACTATCCATGCGAGTAGCAAATGGTAACGATTACACTCGCTCATCACTATCTGACACCAATTGATTTGGGGTCACCTATTGCCTTTTGGCCTTCAAACATGGTATATACGATGCCATCCAAAGAGTACAATTTTGGTCTCCTATGACCAGATTATATTCTCAAAGTATGTTAAGCAATCTTTAAATACCCTTGAACATGCTTTTTGTTCAGCAATGGAGTCTTGTCTGGTGAGTGTGTGTATATAGGTCATGGAGGTTGATTTCATTAATTGTTTCCCTTGAAACAATTATGCCTGCTGATTCCAGATCCTTGAGTAGCTCTCCACAGCTTGTCCTTGTCTCTTGCTGATAATTCTTTTTTACTTCTGTTACCTTACGGGGAGCACTTTGGTCATGGGTGGTTTTTGAAATGATGGTTCTTTGCAACTTATGCATGTTCTTTATTTCATTTTAGATTTCTTTCCGTAGATTATGCATCCTTTTAATCTAATCTATCGCATATGTTCATGGACCTCGTGCTTAGGAATATGTCTATATACAATGCTTGCAGTATGTTTTACACAATGCTGCTCTTTCAGTCTTCCGGTTTCCCTGAATCTAGTGTGTACATAGCTTACGACTGCTTATAGATGTCCATCTATAGTGATTGTTTTACTATTGCGAGGCTTATCTGATATAATTCAGCTGATATCAGGTTTCAGCTTTGCAGCCTCTTTTCTTATGTTTCAATAGTGGAATGTTGATTTCTGCCTGTTGATTGGTAGGTTGTACTGCTTGAATGTCATGTCAATTTCGCTTTTTGATTATAAGTTTTATACTTATTTCAGTACTGTTTAATGTGATTTCTCTCTGGATGGCATTGATCAAGTATTGAGGTATCATTTATTCACTCTCAGTGTACTTCTGCCTATTTGCAACTTGAGCGTGTTCATACTAACAGTGTTCTTGTTCGGGTACTTTTGCAGGAAGATTGCATGTGCAACACTTTCTGGTTTGTAACCATGTGGATTTTGCACTGGTGGTCTATTTTCCCTACGTATTTTGTTTCATGTATTTTTCTCTGCAGTCGTCTTCTGCTCCTTTTCAATGTGATCTTTACATTCCCATCCATGTACATTGTATGCACTCCCGAGTGTTGCAACTACGTGCTATACTATATTGTTCATTATACAGTATAACAGGAAATATAAACACTTTGCTGTGTAACCTGTTAGGATTTTATCACAGCGGGTTGTTCCTAGGGAAATTGGAGCTACACAATGTTTCAGATCGCCAAGAATGTTTTCCATGAATTGTAGACAAATGGGCTTTCTAACAATGGCTGCTGGATAACTTCTAGCTTCTAAGTAAAGAATGTTTTGCGCTTGTGTTTCCATGATAATAGCCCTGACCTCTTGGCACCTGTAATAAGTGACATCTATTTTAAGGATTCCATTCATTACAGAATCTGCTATGAGACATTCACAACTGGAAACAATCTTGTATTTCATTGGCAGATATTCCGTACTGCCTCTGTACAGTAACGGAAATAAATATTTGATCCCTTGCTGATTTTGTAAGTTTGCCCACTGACAAAGACATAAACTGTGTAATTTTAAGGATGTGTTAATTTTAACAGTGAGAGAATATCAAAATAAAATCCAGAAAATCACATTGTTTAAATTCTATAAATATATTTGAGTTTTGCAGAGAGAAATAAGTATTTGATCCCCTACCAACCATTAGGAGTTCTGGCACCTATAGACCAGTTAGACGCTCCTAATCAACTCGTTACGTGCATTAAAGACAGCTGTCTTAAATTGTCATCTGTATAAAAGACTCTTGTCCACACAATCGGTCAGACTCTAACCTCTACAACATGAGCAAGACCAAAGATCTTTCTAAAGGCCCCGTTCCACGCTTCAATGTGGCAGCGATCCAACCAACGATGGGGATTGCTGCCAAATCGAGGACTGATCGCTGGTGAGCTGTCACAAAGACAGACTCGCCAGCAATCAGGACCAGAGAGCGTGCTGGTATCCAAGGTAAACAGCGGGTAACTAAGCACTGCTCTCTGCATAGTTACCCGCTGTTTACCTTGGATACCAGCTCCCAGCACTTGCTGTGTGGCGCTGGGAGCTCGCTGATCATTGCTCTCCCGCTGTCACACGCAGCGATGCTGCATGTCCAGTGGGCGACCAACTACAGATTTATGAGCCGGTTCATAAATCTGCGATCTACGATCAACGATGTATCGTTGTTACATGTCACACACAACAATGTCGTTTTGACATCGCTGCAACATCACAAAAACAGTGACGTTGCAATGATATCGTTAGCGATATCGTTGTGTGAGACGGGGCCTTAAGGATGTCAGGGAAAAGATCCCAGACCTGCACAAGGCTGGAATGGGCTACAAAACCATGAGCAAGATGCTGGATGAGAAGGAGACAACTGTTGGTGCAATAGTAAGAAAATGGAAGAAGTACAAAATAAGTCAATCGACATCAATCTGGGCCTCCATGCAAAATCTCACCTCGTGGGGTATCCAGGATCATGAGGAAGGTGAGGGATCAGCCTAAAATTACATGGAGAGGACTTGTTAATAATCTCAAGGAAGCTAGGACCACAATCACCAGGAAAACCATTGGTAACACATTTCGCCTAATGGATTAAAATCCTGCAGTTCCATTGCTCAAGAAGGCACATGTTCAGGCCCATCTGAAGTTTGGCAATCAACACCTTGGTGATTCTGACAGTGATTGGGAGAAGGTGCTGTCATCAGATGAGACAAAAATTGAGCTCTTTGGCATTAACTCAACTCGTTGTGTGTGGAGGAAGAGAAATGCTGCCTATGACCCAAAGAACACCTTCCCCACAGTCCGGCATGGTGGTGGAAACGTTGTTTTGGGGATTTTTCTTTGCTAAGGGCCCAGGACTACTTCACTGCATCTGTGGGACAATGGATTGAGCCATGTACTGTACAATCCTGAGTGACAACCTCCTTCCCTCCATCAGGACATTAAAAATGGGTTGTGGCTGCGTCTACCAGCACGACAATGATCCTAAACATACAGCCAAGGCAACAAAGGGGTGGCTCAAAAATAAGCACATTAAGGTCATGGAGAGCCTAGCCCAGGGGTAGAGAGCTCCAGGCCTCGAGAGCAGCACACAGTGCAGGTGTTCAGGATTTCCTTAGTATTGTAGAGGTCCTAATTGCTGTCAGTTCCCTTGGCACCGCTCCCCAGCTCACCTCTGCTCGGTCTCCATCCTCCGCTCCTCTGCCGATCGGGCATCCGACGTCCAGGCGTGCTGTGTCCCGGAGCCATCGCTGGGTCCCCTTCCTGGCTGCTCGCCGCCCAGCTCACGCACCAGCATGCTGCAGTGGTCGGTTTTCGTGAGTGTAATGAGCAGTGCACTAGGCACGGCCGCGCTCCTTCTCTGTGACTCTAGTGGCCAGCACGGCCCAACCTGACACTCCCCTTGACCAATAGCTGCCCGTCCTCCGGTATATCAGGCCACCTCCACTGATGGGAGGTGCCTGATTGAGTTAGTTAAGCTTCTGCTTTGCTGGCTGTTGGTCAGGTCCTCCTTGTGCTTTTCCCCGGTAGAACCATTCTTGCTCTCCTAGCCTTGGGCCCTGTTGCCTCGAATCCTCCTTAGCTATACCGTAGTATAGACTAGCCCTACGAGCCGTCCCCCCTGGTCCTTGCAGGTGTGGCATTTAGACCCCCTGGGCTTGCCCCTGACAATCCCTGTATAGGGGTTGGTTAAACTAGGACCAGCTCACCCAGGGGAGTTCGGTACCATGGCCCAGTGGGTCCACTCTAGGGCGCCTTACCCCGGAAGCGTGACAATTGCATTACTTGCACAGTTGAGAATTCTAACCCCTGTGCAATACTGAAGAAATCCCTGAAACCTGCACTGTGTGCAGCTCTCAAGGTCTGGAGTTCCCTTCCCTACCCCTGGCCTAGCCAGTGTCCAGACCTTAATCCCATCGAAAACCTATGGAGGGAGCTGAAGCTCTGAGTTGCCAAGTGACAGCTCAAAATCTTAATGATTTAGAGATGATCTGAAAAGAGGAGTGGACCAAAATTCCTTCTGACATGTGCACAAACATCATCAACTACAAGAAACCTCTGACTGCTGTGCTTGCCAACAAGGGTTTTGCCACCAAGTATTAAGTCTTGTTAGTCAGAGGGATCAAATACTTATTTCTCTCAAATACAATGCAAATACATTTATATAATTTGAACAATGTGATTTTCTGGATTTTATTTTTGATATTCTATCTCTCACTCTTAAAATTAAACTACCCTTAAAATTATACAGTTCATGTCTTTGTCAGTGGGCAAACTTACAAAATCAGCAAGTGATCAAATACTTATTTCCTTCGCTGTATGTCATAGCTATTTGCTTTTCCACTAGCAAATGTTATAGGAAAATGGGTTAACACAATTTCATCATACTTCTGACTTTATCTTGACACAGATTAATTACAATTTTGCACTTTGTAATATTGCTATATTGACAGGTTTATAGCATTGGGCTTTATAACAGATTCCTTTTGAAGGGCTTGTACCTGTCACCTTATAGTTTAAAAAGGGGATTGGGTCATATTTGATATGTCCACAGTGCAAACTTAATAGTCATAAATTTTACCTGATTTATTAAAGTGGTTCCTGGTGTTTGTGCTATTTCAACACTGTCTAGTTTAAAGGGTAAATGTTGTTTTTACTTAATAAATCAATAACACACATGAAAATAAGCAACTTTTGGAATATATTTTATCAGACACATTTTGCTTTCGCTGCCAGAATTAATCAGTCATTATCAAAAGTCTCAATTCGGAGGTAACGTCTGTATTTAGTGAGGACTTTCCTATTACTGAGATAGGAGATTCTATGTAGATAGAGTGGGCGGAGCTCTGCATCTCCTCTGCAGCTCCTCCCATCATACTCTCATCAACTGCCATCTCCTATCTCAGTAATGGGAAAGTCCTTCACTGAATACAGATTTTACCTCAGAATTGAGAATTTTGATAATGACTGATCAATTCTGGCAGAGAATGAAGCAGATTTGTCTGGCAAGATATATTACAAAGTTACTTATTTTCATTTGTATTATGGATTTATTACGTAATTAAAATAAGTTTTTAGCTTGCACCATCTGTTTTAGTTGGCTGTCAATTTTGGTGCATTGTTTGGCACACGGTTCTGCACGTTCATTTTTTTTGATAGCCACACTCCATGCAACCATGCCAGAGTTGCAGAAAGTGTCTAAATTGCATCATAAATTTAAATATTCTTTTTCTTTACGACTTCAGGCCTTTTTAAAATATTATTTTTTTTTTTTTTTTTTTAATTTTTAGTAGAATTTATTTACTGCTTTGTGTTTTATGCCTGTTTTACTAGAGGACTATTCTCTAAATTACACAAAGAAATAGTCATTTTTCCTATCTTTTTTCCCTTCAGGTTATGACATGTCAACATTTATTAGGCGATACAGTAGATATCTCAATGAAAAAGCATTTTCCTACAGACAAATGGCATTTGACTTCGCCAGAGTGAAGAAAGGGTATGACCATTCATCTGTATGTAATACAGCCATGTTGTGCAGCAGATAGTGTGTTTTGTCCTAGAAATTCACAAAATTTACTGTATGTCTTATAATGTGAAACAATAAAACACATGACTATTTGTATTGCAGTGAATTAGTGTCCAGAATTTCAAAGTAACTTTTGCTTTCCTCCTAAATTTGCATCAACTATTTCTTTCTTCTTTTTCGCCTGTCTATGGTAATAAGGGCTCACTGGCAGGTAGTTCTAACCCACCTGCCCTGCAACTAGCTGTCCATACTCTGGCAACGATTGTCTTAATCAAGTTGATAGAGCAGCTCCTTCTCTTCCAGTCTGCTCCTTCTTACGCTTCCTGAGACGTCATGTCCATAGAGCAGCTCCTTCTCTTCCAGTCTGCTCCTTCTTATGCTTCCTGAGACGTCATGTCAATAGAGCAGCTCCTTCTCTTCCAGTCTGCTCCTTCTTATGCTTCCTGAGACGTCATGTCCATAGAGCAGCGCCTTCTCTTCCAGTCTGCTCCTTCTTTCGCTTCCTGAGACGTCATGTCCATAGAGCAATTCCCTCTATTCCTTTGTCGATGGGGCTTCTTTGCCAATGTCATGCTGATTGATAGCCAGTTCCCCACTGTTGCTGATGTCAATCAACATGACATCGGCAGTAAAGTCACCTTGACAGAGAAGAAGCTGATCTGTCAATGTGAGGGTTGCCTGCAGGTGCGGTTTAGGACCTTTCTCAGTAGTAAGAGCTTGTAGCAGGGCAAAACAGGCCGATAGTTTGGAAATATGTGCCGGTAAGTTGCCAACCTCATCGGGAGACAAACAAAGTCCCAGTTTAACCTAAACATTTGGCACATAGCGGAGGAGAAGTGCACCCTATACATGGGTTTTGGGTACATATACAGAGTGAAATATGCTTTATTAATGAGTTAGACTTAATCCAAATATATCATTGTCAGCTGTGACAACGGTCTCATTGCCACATTACTGTAGATATACCTAAATTACATGAAATGCTCAGTATGTATGGGGTGGGGAATTGAGCAAGAATGGTGTTTTGTATCCCAGTCTTGTTCTAGATCCCCTGGAGAAAGATGTGCCAAGCTTTTTAGAGGGTTTACTGATTAAAAATATCTGTATTGTCGTGCTTCAAGTTGCAAACCGTCAGTCACGTGTCCTGACAGGGTACACACTGATAAATTGCTGCTCGTGACCTTTGTAAGGCTCCATTCAAAAACAGACCAAAAAGGCACAGTGTGAATGGAGCCTAAGGCTTTAGCGGCATCATGGACACTCCAGCGATCCCTGCCAGGTCATATCGTTGTCGGGATCGCTGGAATGTCGCTAGGTATAACGGAAAAGAAAAAAATGTGTTGCGCCACCTGTGGACTTATCCTGCTATTATAAGGTTGCACTTAGGGATCAACTAACCTTTTATGGTTGTGCCAGTTCTGCACAACCAGTTCCGCTTGAGGAAGACGTGTTTGCCACGTCGAAACATGTTGTGGGTTGGAGTTTGGAGCATCATCTTTTAAAGAATAAAGATAGAGATTGGAGATAATTGTGTTCGTGTAATCTCAGCGCTCTACCGAAGAACCGCTTAAACAATTTCTACTCGCTAGGTATAACGGGGCCTTTACTCGCAAGAGTCTTGGATTATTCACCTGGGATGGCCTCCCCCTCTCTGGACGGGAACAGTGGAGCTACATAGAAATAAATACCGCTGACAGTATCCCATCCAAAGAGACAGGGGTTGTGCCGGGTGAATGATCCGAGACTTGTGCGAGTAACTCGCATGTCACAAAAGTGGATGTGTTCTGCTGCAGTGCCATGCCCCTCTAGTTGAGCATTCCCTGTTTTTCATAAACTTGGCAGATCTTTGTTATGTATATAAAGGAAAAACTTTATTGTGACAAACTTTTAACTTTGTAATACTTGCTTTCTGGAGTATATGAGTTAATCTATTCTCCCTTCCTATGATCATTGCCTGGGTTCCAGACTTCAGTAAGCTTCAGAGCTGCACTTAGCCTGGTGGATTCTATAATTGTATAATGCAATGCCCTTCTGTTCTGCATTATGATGAGCTAGTTATTCATTGCTGAAGAAAGGTACAACTAAATATAGCAGAGCACTGTGCTCTCCAGAGCTGCCGTGGCGCACTCACTTTGATGGGCGCTCCATTTGATGTTAGAGCAGAGCCCTATGCCCCCACTGCAAACCTCATCTGTCATCATCTGTCCATTGTAGGAAAAGCCCTTTAATGCTGCCAGTCACAAGAGGAAAGTGATAGACAGTGACCAAGCAAGGAATTTAGAGAATATTTGCTGTGAAATGGCAATGCTTTTATATAGTAATGTATTTGATCAGATTAATTATCTTTGTACCCCTGTTTTTAGTGCTGAAGGTGTGATGCGAACAATGGTACCAGAAAAGTTACTCAAGGGCATGCCAATACTACAGGGACAAATTGACGCTCTTCTGGAGTTTGATGTAAGTTGCCATTTTGCTGCCTATTATCTGCTTACATTTCTGTTAGTACATTAGTGATGGTCACTGCTCCTGTAGACGTGATAAATGCCACACAATCACAGTAGTTGTACATTAAATTCTTGGATAACCACTGATAATGTGTGATAGTCAGACAGCAGAGGTAGGCATCTATCTACTTGCATAATTGCTTTGTGACGTTCGTCATCAACTTCCGAGGCAATGTCCATGTTTATTACAATTTCCTGCTACGCCGGAACCAATTTTGGGACACCCAAATGATGGGTGTCCTAATATGGCGCCCGCTGGCATGACCAATCCCCTGCGCAGTACCACCAGCTCCCATCCTCGCGTCCCCACAAGTAAAGGAAAGCGCACGGGGGGAGCCCCAGACAGCTCAAAAGAAAAAAGACCTCACACAGGGTGGAGAGACTGCCACTGCCCTCCTGATGCTATAGTATCGGGCCTACATCTAGTTACCTAATATTGGGTCACCCATACCAATACTCCTGTATGAGGAATAGTAGCGGCCCTAAAGTTATTCATTGCTAGTATTGCCTCACAGTATGTTCTTGTAGATGTCTATGTGTCTGATGGGAAATATATTATGTATTTAGAGCAGAGGTCCCCAAATCCAGGCCTCAAGGGCCGCCAACAGTGCAGGTTTTCAGGATTTCCTTAGTATTGCACAGGGCTTGGAATCATTACCTGTGCAGATGATCACATTAGCACCTGTGCAATACTAAGGAAATCCTGAAAACCTGCACTGTTGGTGGCCCTTGAGGCCTGGAGTTGGGGACCTCTGATTTAGAGTATAGAAGCTCCTAGTAGGGGGTGAAGGTGTGATAAACTGCAGCAGACAAGTAAGTGTTGTGTGTTTTGTTTCCCTTTCATTGAGCTTATTTTCTGTATTGCTGACTCTCTAAGCCGAATACTGGATACTATGCCTGTTCAATGGCAATTAAAACAGTCTTAAAGATTATTTGTAATCCCGTGATTGAAGAATGCTGGCCAAATGAGGTTTCATATCTGAAGCCACAAAGAATGAGAAGGCAAGAACTAGTTAATAGAAAAGGATT
Organism: Allobates femoralis; assembly: GCA_033576535.1. Taxonomy (NCBI): domain Eukaryota; kingdom Metazoa; phylum Chordata; class Amphibia; order Anura; family Aromobatidae; genus Allobates; species Allobates femoralis. The sequence continues at coordinate 266,189,558 of JARQOC010000001.1, read as the reverse complement.
GTGACCATCTCTTTATGGGTTCGCTCACAATGTGGACGAGTGCAAGAAAAGAAAAAAGGTATTGCACTCGGAGCAACGTTATTCAGGGAGGCAGTGCAGATCTGCCATTTTTCTTCTGTCAGTCGTATTCGGCCTTCTATACGTCAATAAGGCCCATTTCCCATCTGTGTTTTTGTCTGGATCCGGACAAAAAAAGTATGTGACGCCTAACGGCATTGCCGAGATCCTGCACTTGCGGCCGATGCGCCTGCGCAAAATAACCGCACCTGACAAAGTTTTTTTTTCCGCGGCCGCAACTGCCGGAAAACCGCACTTGCTACAAGCCCCACAGACAATGCATTGGGCTTGCCGCAAGTGTACCGCAAGTGCGTCTGTTAAGTTGCACATGCGACAGTTGCATTTTTTTTTTTGTCCGGGTCTGCCGGATCCGGATAAAAATGCTGCTGTGAAAGAGGCCTAACACTGTCCCCATTTGGAGCTCACAATCTAAATGATATGTAAAAATAGGTAATTTCTAACAATACAGATCTGTATACACCATGTACCAAATTATTATGCAAATGTTCTTTTTCTCTGATTTTCCTAAATGGTCAGTGCAAATGACAGTCAGTGTAATAAAAGTCATCACCCATTAGAGTAGAGGTCCCCAACTCCAGGCCTCAAGGCCCGCCAACAGTGCAGGTTTTCAGGATATCCTTAGTATTGCACAGGTGCTAATGTGATCATCTGCACAGGTAATGAGGCCAAGCCCTGTGCAATACTAAGGAAATCCTGAAAACCTGCACTGTTGGCGGGCCTTGAGGCCTGGAGTTGGGGACCTCTGCATTAGAGTATACATTGAATTTTATTGAAGAAACCTCCCAATGATAACAGTATAATCTTCAAAATTAAAACAAACTCTAAATGCCCTGTTCCAAATTATTAGGCACAGTAGAGCTTCTAAACATTTGATATGTTTGAAAGAACTGAAAATGCTCATTTGTTGAATTTGCAGCATTAACAGGTCCCATTCACTGAAATAAAAAGCTATTTAACTCCAAAACATCCTAACTGACCAAGTGATATGTTAACATAGGAACCCTTCTTTGATATCACCTTCACAATTCTTGCATCCATTGAACTTGTGAGTTTCTGGAGAGTTTCTGCTTGTATTTCTTTGCATGATGTCAGAACAGCCTCCCAGAGCTGCTGTTTTGATGTGAACTGCCTCCCACCCTCATAGATATTTTGCTTGATTATACTCCAAAGGTTCTCTATAGGGTTGAGGTCTGGGGAATATTGTGGCCACACAATGAGTTTATCTCGTTTTATGCCTTTACCAGCCAATGACACAGAGGTATTCTTTGTAGCATGAGATGGTGCATTGTCATGCATGAAGACGATTTTGCTCCTGAAGGCACTTTTTTGCTTTTTGTACCATGGAAGAAAGTTCTCAGTCAGAAACTCTCTATATACTTTGCAGAGGTCATTTTCACACCTTCAAGAACCTTAAAGGGGCCTACCAGCTGTTTCCCAATGATTCCGGCCCAAAACATGACTCCTCCACCTCCTTGCTGACGTCGCAGCCTTGTTGGGACATGGTGGCCATCCACTAATCCATCCATCTCGTCCATCCAGGGTTGCTTGGCACTCATCAGTAAACCAGACTGTTTGAAAATTAGTCTTCATGTATGTCTGGGGCCAATTCAACCGTTTGTTTGTGAGCACTGCTTAGGGGTGGCCGAATAGTAGGTTTATGCACCACAGCAAGCCTTTGAAGGATCCTACACCTTGAGGTTCGAGGGACTCCAGAGGCACCAGCAGCTTCAAATATCTGTTTGCTGGTTTGTAAGGCCTTTTTAGCAGCTGCTCTCTTCATCCGATGAACTTGCCTGGCAGAAACCTTCCTCATACTGCCTTTATCTGCACGGACCCGTCTGTGCTCAGAATCAGCTACAAATCTCTTTACAGTATGATGATCACGCTTACGTTTTCGTGTAATATCTAATGTTTTCACTATTTGTTGCTTTTCGGCAGCAGAGATCCTTTTTCTTTCCCATGTTGGTTGAAAACTGGTCTGCTTAATATTGTGGAGCACCCAGTTTTCCTTTTATTGGGGTCACCTGCCAAACTAATTATCACAGGTATCTGAGATTGATTTCAGTGATCCAAAGAACCCTGAGACACAATCCCATTAATGGGTTTCATTGAAAAAAACAAAAAACCCTATGACACTTAAAACCAATTGACAGAATAATTTGGAACATGGTGTAGAAAGGTTTCATTTTGCTTGTACCATAAAAAATGGTTGAGCGAAGAGGACAAAAGCACTAGGTTATAATTGGCCCAAGTTAAAGACTGCACTTCAGAACATTGACTGCAGGCAGCTACTGTCGGAGATGGTGATAAAAACGTTAAATGGGAGTGCTTTAAATCTTTGTTGGTCACACATACTCTAAAATGTGTTCTTATAGGTTAGCATAAAGGCAACAAAAATGACACCCCTAATTACACTACTTACCTGTGGTTAGGAAAGCTATTGATGACAAAAAAGCGCATTAAGAATATTTAGTTTGAAGGATCAGTTGTAGGATTTAAAAAGTGCTTAAGAGAACCTGTAAAAGTACCGTATATACTCGTGTATAAGCCGACCCCCCTACTTTTGCCCCCAAAACCTGGGAAAAATCTATTGACTCGTGTATAAGCCGAGGGTGGACCCCAGCACAGGTATACAGCCCCCAGCAGTGTGATATATAGCAGCCCCAGAGGTATATACAGCAGCCCCAGTGGTAGTATACAGCAGCAGCCCCAGTGGTAGTATACATGCAGCCCCAGTGGTATATACAGCCCCAGTGGTATATACAGCCCCAGGGTATATGCAGCCCCAGTGTAGTATATGCAGCCCCAGTGGTAGTATATGCAGCCCCAGTGGTAGTATGTGCAGCCCCAGTGGTAGTATATGCAGCCCCAGTGGTAGTATATGCAGCCCCAGTTGTAGTATATGCAGCCCCAGTGGTAGTATATGCAGCCCCTGTGGTAGTATATGCAGCCCCTGTGGTAGTATATGCAGCCCCTGTGGTAGTATATGCAGCCCCTGTGGTAGTATATGCAGCCCCTGTGGTAGTATATGCAGCCCCTGTGGTAGTATATGCAGCCCCTGTGGTAGTATATGCAGCCCCTGGTGTATATGCACCTGTGGTAGTATATGCAGCCCCAGTGGTAGTATATGCAGCCCCAGTGGTAGTATATGCAGCCCCAGTGGTAGTATATGCAGCCCCAGTGGTAGTATATGCAGCCCCAGTGGTAGTATATGCAGCCCCAGTGGTAGTAAACAGCCCCCCTCCTTATTATGGGTCCCCCAGCAGAAATAAACAGCCCCCCCTCCTTATCATGTCCCCCCCAGGCTGCGGCAGCTGTGAAAATAACAAACACTTTATACATCACCTTCCGGCGCAGCTCTCCTCTCCTCCGGTCCTCCGCTCCTCCGCTCGCCGGCTTCTTCTTCTTTCTTGTGTCGGCTTCTGTGACCGCGCGCAGAAAATGACGTCATCTCCTGCGCCCGGTCACATGACACCGGCACAAGAAGGAAGAAGAAGCCGGCGAGCGGAGGAGCGGAGAGCTGCGCCGGAAGGTGATGTATAAAGTGTTTGTTATTTTCACAGCTGCCGCAGCCTGGGGGGGACATGATAAGGAGGGGGGGGGCTGTTTATTTCTGCTGGGGGACCCATAATAAGGAGGGGGGGCTGTGTATTGCAATATGCACGGCATCCCCCCGCCGCTGATGGACGGGGGGATGCCGTGCATATTCATTGCAATAATGAAGCGGCCCCACGTGACCGCCTGCGGTCACTGCGGCCCCCTCCTGCCTCCTCCAGCCACCGGTCACAGCCCCCCCCCCCCCCAGCAATACCATATGACTCGTGTATAAGCCGAGGGGGGGACTTTATACACGAGTATATACGGTAATCAAATCTGATAAAGGAGCTACGAAAAGCAAGACAAATTAGAAAAAAATACCTAAATATATACAGTGCCTTGTGAAAGTATTCGGCCCCTTTGAACTTTTCAACCTTTAACGACATTTCAGGCTTCAAACATCAAGGTATAGATTCTAATTTCTCGATTTCCTCATTGGGGGGACACAGGATACCATGGGTGTATGTTTTCTGCCAGTAGGAGGTGACACTAAGCCAATTTAATGAAACAAAAGTTTAGCTCCTCCTCAGCAGTATACACCCCCAGTCCGGAGGAACAGACAGTTTTAGCTTAGTGTCCATAGGAGACACATGTGGTCTACAGACCCACATGCCTTAATCTTCTGGACTTTCCGGATACAGATGAAGATCCTAGACTGGCGACAGCTCCCTTATGGGACAGCTTTTCCACAACTTTTCCACAACCAACAAGAGGCGGTAACGTGGAGTGTCGCCTCCACGTACCCCCTCCTGCGACGCTTGATTTATCCCGGGCTACGCCATCACTATCTCATCAGGGTGATTGCTTTCCTTAGGCACCGGTTTCCCACAAACACCAACAGAAGGGAATGCGGAGTGTCGCCTCCCCGTATCCCCCTCTGCACCTGGCATAGGCCCCCCTTTTTTATCCCTGTTATTGTGGATTTTTTCTCTGACCTCCCCAGCCTCTCAGGAGCTTGGGTAGTAGGCATACATGGGACAGACCTGCTACAGACAGCAGTGTACCTTCCCAGCCTCCACCTTATGGAGCCTGGGTTGCAGCCCGCACACAGTGATCACTGCAGCAGCACCGCCAGACATCCTACAGCTATGGATCCCTAGGGCCTGCCATAGCAGAGACCCGTCCACCGATGAACCATAGGATCCCTATAACAACACATCAATGCCACTAAAGGCACCATCTACAGGCGGCAGGTGAGACCATCGGCGGAGGGCCCCTTCTACCTGTCGGGCGCGCCGCCGCCGGGCGGGTAGAACAGGGGCACTGTTCACTATTCAGGGCACAGTATCTCCAGACCTCACTCATTATGTCCGTACTCTGTCACGTGACCTGTTCACTACCTAGTGCACGGAGTCGCCAGACATTACGTATTATGTCTTGCCTACGTATTAAACAACAGGATTCAACTATGGCCACGCAACCCGGCCACTACCCAGGGCACATAGTCTTCGGACCTTACGTATTATATCTTTGCCTACACCTATGTCTACGGACCCTGTCTGACAGGACTCCGCCGTCCAGAGGAAGTCTTAGTCAAAGAGCCATTTACTCGTCCTAAACGATGCACTTTACAACTGCATTACTTAATTACCGGCAAGGTTAATGGCTGGCACCAACCACTTTATATGTGAGCATGGCTCAACCACCAGGCTTTCAATACTTGTCTGTTTGTTAGCATTTATGCCTGCCCACATCAAGAGCGACATGCTGGATTACCTACTGAAATCCGCTTATTTAAAAAAAGATATTGGGAGTCCATCCTTTGTAGACCCTCCCGTACTTCTGTCCTGAGGGTTACAGAATCTACACCGCTCCAGGACCATATCACTTCCACCAGCTGCCTGCCTGCAATACCCTCTATCCCGTAGTAGACCAAAGAACTATCTGAGGACTTGAGAAACCAAATTATGAGGAAGCATGAGCAATCTCAAGGCTACAAGTCCATCTCCAAAGACCTGAATGTTCCTGTGTCTATCGTGCACAGTGTCATCAAGAAGTTTAAAGCCCATAGCACTGTGGCTAACCTCCCTAGATGTGGACGGAAAAGAAAAATTGACGAGAGATTTCAATGCAAGATTGTGCGGATAGTGGATAAAGAACCTCGACTAACATCCAAACAAGTTCAACCTGCCCTGCAGTCCGAGGGTACAACAGTGTCAACCCGTACTATCCGTCGGCGTCTGAATGAAAAGGGACTGTATGGTATGATGCCCAGGAAGACCCCACTTCTTACCCTGAGACATAAAAAAGCCAGGCTGGAGTTTGCCAAAACTTACTTGAGAAAGCCTAAAAGGTTTTGGAAGAATGTTCTCTGGTCAGATGAGACAAAAGTAGAGCGTTTTGGGCAAAGGCATCAACATAGAGTTTACAGGAAAAAAAGAAGGCATTCAAAGAAAAGAACACGGTCCCTACAATCAAACATGGCGGAGGCTCCCTGATGTTTTGGGGTTGATTTGCTGCCTCTGGCACTGGACTGCTTGACACTGTGCATGGCATTATGAAGTCTGAAGACTACCAACAAATTTTGCAGCATAATGTAGGGCCCAGTGTGAGAAAGCTGGGTCTCCCTCAGAGGTCATGGGCCTTCCAGCAGGACAATGACCCAAAACACACTTCAAAAAGCACTAGAAAATGGTTTGAGAGAAAGCACTGGAGACTTCTAAGGTGGCCAGCAATGAGTCCAGACCTGAATGCCACAGAACACCTGTGGAGAGATCTAAAAATGGCAGTTTGGAGAAGGCACCCTTCAAATATCAGGGACCCGGAGCAGTGTGCCAAAGAAGAATGGTCTAAAATTCCAGCAGAGCATTGTAAGAAACTCATTGATGGTTACCGAAAGCGGTTGATCGCAGTTATTTTGGCTAAAGGTTGTGCAACCAAGTATTAGGCTGAGGGTGCCAATACTTTTGTCCGGCCCATTTTTGGAGTTTTGTGTGAAATGATCAATGTTTTGCTTTTTGCTTCATTCTGTTTTTGTTTTTTCATTGAAGACAAATTAAATGAAGATAATAATACCAAAGAATTTGTGATTGCAATCATTTTCAGGAAGAAACTGAGTATTATCTGACAGAATTGCAGGGGTGTCAATACTTTTGGCCACAACTGGAGGTCCCCATAGGCTACTTAAAAATTGAATAGGTCCAAAAGGTTTGTAAATATCTCGTAGGCGTGAGGGTCCGTGACGGGGGCTACGAGCTTACGCTATTTTGGTCCAAAATATCAAACTAACTCCTCACTCTCATCTATAGAGTTATATTGCATTTTTTTTATCCTTCTGCAGTCTATAGCTGTATCCTCTAGGGGGCGTCAGTCACTTGTGTTGCATATTTTGTTGCAGAGCGGCCCGCCTTGTCTAACAGCTGGGCGTCATTAATAGGCTGCTTTCTGACTTTATGCCTCACTCTTGGAGTGGCTGCCGCCCTGTAGTGATCTCATGCCCAGTGATACCACCTGTCTCCTCCTTGTGGCACGGCTGGACGCTGGTGCCACAACCGCCCCATGTCAGGGTTGTAGGGGATGGAGCATCGGTGTTGAGAGATGTGGGTTGCTTCTGAGGTGGCTGATAGTATCCTGCTAAATGCAATGATATCTATAAGAGGCCAAAATTGGTGAGTTTTTTTTTTTTTTCCACAACTGGAGGTGATCAAGACTCCCAGCTACCATGTATCCTATAATTATGTACTTCAGCAGCTTCCAAGCTCGGACCCGCTTCTCAGTGGGCCTGTGATTCACACGCCACATCTTGTTCATGGCGGTACCAGAGATCGGTCTTGTATCTGTAATTTTTACATAGCCGGATTTGTTTTTTTTTTTTTCTGACACACTTGTCTGATATATTTGTGTGTGTGTGTGTGTGTGTATAATAATATATATGTGTGTGTATATATTACTATACTATGTATTTGGTTACCTGCCTAACCATATGTTATGTCCATTGCATGTCAGACTCTCCTACCGCAATCTCACAGGATAGTGAGTGTGGTCAAGTACTCCAACCTCTGAATCCGGAGGGCAGTCCGCCTGCAGCTAGACGTGAAACCTCGGCAGGCATGCTCTCTCGTGGCATGCAACTGAGTCGATCGACAGGGTAGGGGGTACTTGGATACCGGGACTGATGGTTACTTCGATGAGGGATCACGGCTGGTCGGGTCCCGTTTCCGTGCCCTGGACCCTGAATGGGGGGGATAGTGGGGGATGGGGGAATGGTAACATGACGCCACCTGTGGTACCTGGTAATGTGGATACCAGCGCTGCAGCCGGCCGCTGAGGTGATGGAGGTGCAGCTCAAAATAGTACAGCTCCACCTCAGGGCAGCGGGGGGTAGATGAGGGGAGTAGTAGTCCTCACCGATTTGATGCTGTGGGAGCTCTTCGGGCAGCGGAGAAAAGGAGTAAAGACACCAGATCCGCTCAAGAAGTTATTTATTGGTACTAGGCAGATGTTGAAATACACAGTACAGTCTGGTTGACTGGGGATGTAGCCACAGATTTTGAGGTAACTTTGCAGAGTCTGTCGGTGGTCCCTTTTAGGATAGCTTTCTGGGTCTGGGTTCCTCTTTAACCACACTGAAGAGCCCTTTCGCCAGTCCCCTGGTCTGCTACTGTTGGGTACAGTCGGTTCCTTACTGGTACGGACGGGAGCGAGAGAAGAGTAATCCTCCCACCACCGGATTTCGGTCCTTTCGCTAAAGTGTCCTGGACCCAATTTGGAACTGGGGTAGAGATTCAGTCCGTGGCACTATGGCTTTTTTATGTCGCTCCCACAGCTTTTCAGTCTGCAGTCAGGGATAGACCAACTGACTGCCTCAGCTCCGGTATGCCGGTGACGACCCTGGACTCCCCAGCCGGCTCCAACCAGTCCTGTTTCGTCCCCTCCGGTGTCTGGGTCACCCCTCTCCAAAGAGATGCCCTCCTGTCACGGATGCAGTCTCCTGACGTCCGTCCACCTGTTCACTCTCTTGCTGACTGACTCTTACTGTCACTCACGATCACTCAAGTCTCCCCCTCTACTCTAGGCTCCACCCCCTTGGACCTACTGAATATATGGTCCCTTATCCTAAGGTGGCCTAGCGTATGTGTGCTTCTGACTCTGCAAGAACCCCATATCCATGACTACGGAGGCACTACACTTTCTGCTTGGGGTGCAGTACCTCCCTGTGGCGCTTTCCCATAGGGGCACCACACAACGCAGATGCAATCACAAATCCAATGAGGTCTTTTATGCCTACACATGTGGTAATCTAATTTCTTCCAGTTCCTTCCCCCAGGGTGCCCGGATCCTGCTCCTTCATGTGCTGTTTAGTAAGTTAGCCCCCTCTTCTATCTCCAATGATGACCGAGCAATTTGGCTGATGAATCGCAGGAAGTCTCTAAAGCACAATTAGTCTGGTGAAGTTTTTAGTTCTCTACCTGATATGCATGGGCAATTACTCATGATGCGACGCATGGGATAGCTAAAGCTGTCTCTCTATCGTTCCTTCCTTTTCTCTCTCTTGTAGACCGTAGCTCCTATCATTTATGTCATGGATACTTCAAGTACTTTGCCCAATCCACCTTTCCTCAGAACTGGCAGCCCTCTCCATCTGTCAAGCATAGTTTCCTTCCCTGAATATCCTAGGTGTTGCCATTCAGTCTACATGGGCCCTCAGACCCCTGGTGGTGTAGTCTCAAACTGCCTCCTCCGGAGGTCCCTCCTGTCTTTCATAGACTCAGCCTTTGTACTTGCCGTCCTACTAAGCATGTCACCAAACTTGGCCGTCTGTCCGATAACTTAGGACTGAGGGGTACCTACAAGAACATTTTTGTTCGATCGGTTTGTACATTGGATGTTCTGTGTCCTACGGCTATTTCCTGGCCATTCTTCCTTGGGTCAACCTGTTGCACTGAGGATTATGGACTAGGACCTGTTCTTTTGTCCGGGATTTGTCAACTTCGCTTCATTATCTCGCCTGGCCCCCCCAGGCGGGCGCTTTTTTTCTTCTCTTTACGCTTCAGCAGCACATATACCTCTCTGGGACATGCAGTGATGACTACCATGGCCCCCATGCATGGTTGACTCAGAGTTCTTGCATAGCTCGTCGCCATTCTTCAATTACTATGTTGTTTTCAGGTCCTCAACAGGGTCCTCTGAAACCTCCGGGTTTCATACCCCTTCTTTTCAATCAGGGTCCCTTGCTCTGGGACTCTCTGCCCCCACACCAACAAGAGACTGCCGGTCCTTACAGGACCCCTCCCATGCTACAGCCAGATCTTCGGACGTTCGGTGTGTCTCTCGGGCAGAGGATTTAGTTTCAGATTTCTTATGCCCACATTATTCAACCCATCTGTCGTAGCACATTTTTCTCCTTTTTTTTCTCTGCCAGACCTGGTGGGCAGCTCCGCTATCCACCTCCTCAGGGGACCCTGGAACTCTTACTGTTCCCCTCCTTCCTTTGAGTAGACTGCATACCCCTGTGTCTACAGGGACCTAGAATCTTTATCTCCTTGGCTACAGGAAGCTAGAATCTTTATCTCTGTTTACAGGAAACTCCCTCCTGGCCGACCATTGCGAGACACTGTCCTGTGGTTCGGCAACGTTCGTAGATAACCCCTCCAATTCAGCTTCTCTGTAGGAGCGTCGGATGCTCAGTTCCACCTGGTTTAACTATATCTACCTTAGTGCGCTGCTCGCTCAAGCAGGTGAGAACCAAGGAATTTCTCCGTCTCTCTCAGCCGTTTTTTCTCCTGACCCCTGAATCGTTCATGGCTATTAATGAGCTTTTCCTTTTCCCTCCCGGACAAAGTACATCCTTATAATTCACAGGGGAAGACTTATCCGGGTAACACTTCTCCTTTTTTAGTTTTTTTTTTTTCTCGAGTTCTGGGAATGTACCTTTCTGTCCAACAAGTTTCTTGCACCCTCTACGGTAGGGCATACTCCTTCCTCTCTGTCAGGAGCAAGCCTTCAGCACCTTCATTCCTTCCTCAGTCCTTATTAGGATAGACCTGCTAGTCTACCGGGTCATGGTACCTCGGTAGTTTCCAGCAGTAGTTGCGTCTTCAGAGTACTTGTCTCTTTCTGGAATTCCCTTCTCTTTCACGGGTCTATTCTTGAGAGCAAGACGTTTTTTTTTTCCTAGTCACTCAGAACTTGTCCGATCAGACTAAAAGACTAAAAGAACAATCTGAGTATAGATCCCCTAGACTCTAGATCCAAGAACAGAAGGGTTACATATCCACTATTCCCTGAGAGTATAGGCACACTTAGGGCTCGCTCCTATCCCTTGACCCGCTCCTAGAATTCTCTTGATGCCTTTTTTCTCTGGTTGTCCGAGTCTTAAACAATGGTGGTTGTTGCTGGTGATGCAGCTGACTGTGTGGGCTTCACAGATGATGGTGATTGGCAATCTGGTTCTATGAGCATATACTGGTTTGAAGTGGATGAATCCTTGCCAATTGTCTTTGGTTCCTGGAGGAGTTAACATCTCTCTGGTTTCTTCTGCTCTGTGGAATTCTTTGCAAGCTAAGTGGATTTTTTTTTTTATATTTTTGTGGCACACTTTTGTGTACTTAAGGTTCTGCTTATGTTTTGTCTTATTCTGAGTTGTAGATTTGCAATTTAGTCTGTATATTCATCTGCTCTCGGATAGGAAGTTTTCTTCCTAGGAATTTTACCATTCACTATTATCTGTTATTTCCAGGTCTGCTGGCATTTGATTTATAGAAGTCTGCAGATATAGAAGGCGCAGAGTCTTAGTGACTCAGGGTAATTTTTGTACTATCTGCTGTTGGTGGTTTTTTAATAGTGTTTTATACTGAGAGCAATAGTTTTCTATCCGGTCTTTCCTATATAGCTAGTTTTGCCTCTTTTGCAAAACCTTTTACTCTGCCTGTGTTTGTTTTTTCTTTCTCTTGTTTCCCAGTTAATATCTGTGGAGGCTTGCTATTCTTTTGGGGTTCTGCTCTCATGCAAGATGGCTTTTCCTACATCCATCTTTAGGAGCAGTTAGTTCTCCTGCTGTGCAGAGGTGTCTAGGTCTGGTTAGTCACATCCTACGGCTACTTCTAGTTGCGGTGTGTAGTCAGGGATTGCGGTCAGTACAGTCACCAATGACTTCTGTGGAATCTGAATGTTACTCCTGAGTCATCGGTTTAAAACAGGTAACATAAAGTTGGTTACAGAAAATCAAGACAAGGCAGAATTACTAAATGGGTTATTCAGCTTTGTAGATATCAGACAAGAGACAATAGCAGAAGCAGGCGACCCCAGTGCTTTTATGCAGTTTAAAAATATACTCAGTTGGTTAACCCCTTAATGACTAATGACAGCCGTACAGTGGGTACGGAAAGTTTTCGGACTCCTTGAAATTTTTCACTTTTTGTTTCATTGCAGCCATTTGGTAAATTCAAAAAAGTTCATTTTTTTTCTCATTAATGTACACTCTGCACCCCCATCTTTTTTGGGAAAAAAAGCCTGAAATGTAGATATTTGTGCAAATTTATTAAAAAGAAAAACTGAAATATCACATGGTATTCAGACCCTTTGCTCAGGCACTCATATTTAACTCCCATGCGGGCCATTTCCTTGTGATCCTCCTTGAGATGGTTCTACTCCTTCATTGGAGTCGAGCTGTGTTTAATTAAATTGATAGGACTTGATTTGGAAAGGCACACACCTGTCTATATAAGACCTCACAATGCATGTCAGACCAAATGAGAATCATGAGGTCAAAGGAACTGCCCAAGGAGCTCAGACAGAATTGTGGCAAGGCACCGATCTGGCCAAGGTTACAAAAGAATTTCTGCAGTACTCAAGGATCCTAAAAGCACAGTAGCCTCTGTAATACTTAAATGGAAGATGTTTGGGACCACCAGAAGTCTTCCTAGACCTGGCCGTCCAGCCAAACTGACCAATTGTGGGAGAAGAGCCTTGGTGAGAGAGGTAAAGAAGAACCCAAAGATCACTGTGGCTGAGCTTCAGAGATGCAGTAGGGAGATGGGAGAAAGTTCCACAAAGGTATCTATCACTGAAGCCTTCCCCAAGTTGGGCCTTTATGGCAGAGTGGCCTGACAGAAGCCTCTCCTCATTGTAAGACATCTGAAAGCCCATATGGAATTTGCAAGAAAACACAAGACTCCCAGACTATAAGAAATAAGACACTCTGGTCCGATGAGACAAATTATAGAACGTTTTGGTGATAATTCTAAGTAGTATGTGTGGAGAAAACCAGGCACTTCTCATCACCTGTCCAATGCATACCCAAAAAGTGAATCATAGCGGTGGCAGCATCATGCTATGGGGGTGTTTCAGCTGCAGGGACAGGACGACTGGTTTCAATTGAAAGAAACATGAATGTAACCAAGTACAGAGATATCCTGGATGAAAACCTCTTCCAGAGTGCTCTGGACCACAGACTTGGCCGATGGTTCACCTTCCAACAAGACAATGACCCTAAGCACACAGCTAATATAACAGAGGAATGGCTTCGGAACAACTCTGTGACCATTGTTGACTGACCCAGCCCGGAGCCTTGACCTAAACCCAATTAAGCATCTCTGGAGAGACCTGAAAATGGCTGTCAACCAACAATCGCTATCCAACCTGACAGACCTGGAGAGGATCTGCAAGGAAGAATGGCAGAGGATCCCCAAATCCTGGTGTGAAAAACTTGTTTAATCATTCCCAAGAAGACTTATGTCTGTACTAGCGCAAAAGGGTGATTCTACTCAATACTGAGCAAAGGGTCTGAACACTTATGATCATGAGATCTTTCAGTTTTTTTCTTGTTTAATAAATTTGCAAACATTTCTACATTATAGTTTTTTATTCAGTCAAGATGGGGTACAGAGTGTACATTATATACTAGGCAGTACAGTGTATATAGTGTGTATGTAATGGTGTGTATGTGTGTGTATATGTATATATACGGTGTATATACTGTGTGTGTGTGTATATATAATTAGGTGATACTCACTGTAGCATGTCATGAGTAGGCGTCATTTCTTGCATCATGATGTGCTTTGTCCAACATGGATTAAAACTGTCAGTGTGTGAAAACACAATGACAGTTCCAAGTCGTCAACAGCCTGTCAGCTGACTAGCGCTGCCAGATATGTGGGGACCAATTTCAGCAGTCTACGCTCTCTGGTCGCTGTAATCTGTCAATCTGACTAATTTTAGAATTATCGTGCAGCAGATGCTGAAACATCAGCACCTCCTGCACAATCAGTGCCAGAGCTCGGCTCAGCTGACAGCCAAATTCCTGCAGTAGCAGACAGACTGTGCCAGCACCCCACCCTTGGTTGATTAACCCACCAAATTCCTCAATCGATAGCAATTTTTGGCATTAAGAAGGTTGTTAGAGTGATGGGACTCCCTGTGTCACCTCTCTCGGCACCCCAGTGATGAAATCACAGGAAGTCGGTGGCTGTTGTGGTACCCAGAGATCAAACAATGGCCTCTTGGTATGCAAGGTATGGTGACTTGTTACACTTTGTCTATGGCAAGGTCTTAAGATCTCTTTTCCACTTGTGTTTTTAACAGACAAGTGCAATCTGATACAACATCGGATAGCACTCGCATCATTGCTAAATAATCAGGCAGTGTCACATCTGCGAGGTTTTTTTTGTTCATGCCTTATCTGTATGAGAAGAAAATCAAATCATGCTGCATTTGTCAGCAAGTCTCTGATCACACGCACCCATACAAACCTATGGGTGCTTGTAAAACATCGCACTGCATTCTGATGTCATCCGAGTGCAGAGTGATACCCGTTGAGACAGGCAATGGAGGAGATGGGGGGGGGGGGGGGGGGGGGCCATTCCATGTCAAGTGAACCAATGATTATTACCTCTATATGTTTAATTCTTTTGAGATTTTATTTCATAATAGCATGTCAGACAATGCAAAATTTGAAGAGAAAAATTTTTTAAAAAAATTTTATTTTTTTTAAAAATGATTTTCAAAGTTCGAAAAAAGTGCGAATTTCGGTGTTCCCTGCCTTTACATTTCTCCTCATAACTCAGGCTAGAAATAAGAGAGAGAGACAAAATAAACACCGTTCTACTCAGAATTGTACAGGCTTTCACCAGATATGTCACAAGAGGATCTTTGTTAATATTTTACCCATGTGATCGCAAATGCAAAATTTTAAAATGCATTTACGAAAAATCGGCATCATTTAAATATTTCAAAAACTGCCCATGTGTCTGCTGTGCTCTTAGCCACATCTGTATCAAATTTCAAGGTGGGATCACGATGGGATCATATTTTAAAATATTTTACTATTAATAGCGTCAATGGGTCATTCCATATCAAGTGATCTAAATAGGAATATTTTTTTTTTACCTGACGCCTTTAGATTTTTTTTAATTTTTTTTCTATTTGAAGTACTACTTTTGTTAATTACAAATTGAAAGTGTTGAATTTTTTTCTTAATCGGTTAATTTTTTACAGATATTTAAAGTTTTAAAAAAGTGCGAATTTTGGCCTGGTATGGCTTTACATTTTTTTATCTCGGGCTAGAAATAAGATAATGACGCGGGAGAGGCATCATTTTACTCAGAACGGTAACAGTTTTCATTTGATATGTCACAAGACTATATTTTGTTTATATTTTGTTTGGGAAAAATCTAATTCAAAATTTTGATGCACAATTGTGAAATAAATGTTAGTTTGAAAATTGTGAAAAAATGCCTGTGTGTTACTTGTGTTCTTGGTTATATTTGTGTAGAGATTCGACTTGGGACCTGTCAAATTTATATATTTTTTATTTTATGGTTGTATGAGTTATTACCACTTATTGAATTTTTATTCAATAAGTTGTAATAACTCATACAACCATAAATAAAAAATATATAAATTTGACAGGTCCCAAGTTGAATCTCTGAACAAATATACATTTACATGCAACAAAAAAGAAACACAAAAAACAAATCCCGTAACTGCTAGGATAAATACATCTTAATCATCAGAACACAACGCTCAGCATTTTCAACCTGAATGCATTGAACAAACCAAAAGAAAAAAGGTGATCATATCCTCAAGTTTGATTAAACAAGATTAAAAGAACCAAAAATGTTAACCCCTATTTATACATGTAAATTTGTTTTCTATTAAATCACTAAACATGTCATTTATGAAGTGTTTAATAAGAATAGTACAGTAGTTAAATCATCATTCTATAAAACATGAACTAATCAAACAATTAATAGTACGTTTTTAAAATGGCCTTTTATCATCAATTTGTCCCTTCTAGTGGGTGAAATTTAATCTTGTCCATAAGCGCTTACTAGCAATCGCCATTTCCTTTTGTGTCACAGTATGTACGGCCTGTCACTGTGTTCGGCTCCACCTGAGTTATTATCTGACTTTTGTGCACTTTTAAAATGTCTGGCTTTCTTGGATACACAAATGATGGTGCTGGACCAGAAGGATGCAATAAAGTCAATTCTACTTCTTCATTTTCACAATCTTTGGAGAGTACAGTAGCCAGCCACCAGCGCCAACCATATTCACAGGTCACATAGCCAGTTATGTCATCCATTGCCATTCTTGTGCCACCTTCTACCACTTCATGGACTTCACTATCTTTACTGAATGAAAACATCCTTGTTTTTATTGCTAAGTCCCTTTGATGGGTTCGGCTTCCTGTAACCGATGTTTTAACAAACTCTCCTCCTCTTTGTAGTCCTGGTTTGTACAATATTCAATACAATATTGTTCATTATCAGGTTGAGCCCTAACAAAACTTTCTCCTATATGTCCTCTCCTGCTTCTAAGCTGTAACATATCAAAATAATACAGTAATGTCTAAAAATCATGGATTATTTGGTGAATATAGACCCCACACTTTTAGACCACAGGCTGAACGGATCTGAATTCAAGATTTTCGAATTGACACTATAATAGTTAAATATTTTAAAATATGATCCCATCGCGATCCCAACTTGAAATTTGGTACAGATGAGGCCAAGAGCATAGGAGACACATGGGCAGTTTTGGAAAATTTTAAATTATGCCGATTTTTCGGAAATGTGTTTTAAAGAGTTTACGATCGCATGGATAAAAAATTAAAAAAGATACTCTTGTTACATATCCGGTGAAAGCCTTGACAGTTTTGAGTAGAATGGTGTTTATTTTGTTTCTATCTTATTTCTAGCCCGAGATATGATAGAAAATGTAAAGCCATACCAGGCCAAAATTCACACTTTTTTTAAACCTTTAAAAATCTGTAAGAAATTAACTGATGAACAAAATTCCAAACTTTTTATTAGTAATTAACTAAAGTTTTACTTCATATAGAACACTTCATAAATGTCATATTTATTGATATAATAGAAAACAAATTTACATGTATACCGTATATACTCGCGTATAAGCCGAGTTTTTCAGCACAAAAAATGTGCTGAAAAGTCCCCCCCCTCGGCTTATACGCGAGTCACTAACTAAGGCTGAAGGCACATCATCCCAGTGCCTCGCACACTCTTAATTCCCCCCCCCCCCCTCAAGCCTCTGCCTTCTCCAGATGGCCCCCAACTGTCACTGCCCTCCACCTCCGATGCCGGGTCCGTTTGCGGCTTCACCCGCCACGCTGCTGGCGCCGGGGGCTGATGCCCTCCCCCTCCTCAAGCCTCTGCCTTCTCCAGATGGCCCCCAACTGTCACTGCCCTCCACCTCCGATGCCGGGTCCGTTTGCGGCTTCACCCGCCACGCTGCTGGCGCCGGGGGCTGATGCCCTCCCCCTCCTCAAGCCTCTGCCTTCTCCAGGTGGCCCCCACCTGTCACTGCACCTCCACCTCTGATGCCGGGTCTGATTGCGGCTTCACCCGCTGCGCTGCTGGTGGCGGCGGCAGATGCCCTCCCCCTCCTCAAGCCTCTACCTTCTCCAGGTGGCCCCCACCTCCGATGCGGGTCTGTTTGCGGCTTCACCCCCGCGCTGCTGGCGGCGGGGGCAGATGCCCTCCCCTCCTCAGGCCTCCCAATCTCCTGGATGGCCCCCACCTGTCTCTGCCATTCACCCCTCACCCCCTGATCCCCGTGTCCGAGCTCACCGCTCCTCGATCCCGCCGGTGTAGCCGCCGCTCTTCCTCCTCTCCTCGCTGGAACGCCCCTACTCCAGTGCTGCTCTGCCCAGAGGTAAGTACAGAATGAATGAATGAGTGATTGAGTGAGTGGGTTCATGGATGGATGGGTTCATGGATGGATGGATGTGTGCATGCGTGGTTGTGGGTGCGTGGATGTGTGCGTATGTATGACTGCATGTGTGGATGTGTGCACGAATGGATGTGTACATGCGTGGATGATGGATGGATGGATGCAACAAGGGATCAAGTGTCCTCTTCTAGTCTCAGGGATCATAGTCATGGTGCACTGTATGACAGATCATTGCCATACAGTGCACCATAACTCTGACCGCAGAGACTGTAGGAAGAGGACACTTGATCCCTTGCTGCAATCTCTGGAGCAGAGGCGATCGAGCATCGTGGGATCTTCGTTGTGGACTACGTCGGAGGTGATCGAGTGTCGTGAGACCTTTGTTATAGACTACGTCGGATCTTTCTAATAAAGGTGGAGTCTGAATTTTGTTTTGTTTTTTTTCCAAATAAAAATATTTTTCTCTGTTTGTATTTATTGACTACTTACCCGAGATTCCTAATGGCGGGTCTAACATTGGCCCAATATTATGAATCTCGGGCTTAGTGCCAGCTGCCAATAAAAAGCTGCCATTAACCCCTTTATTACCCAGTTTGACACCGGCACCAGGGCAACTGGAAGAGCATGGGTACAGCGCCAGAAAATGGCGCTTCAATGAATGCGCCATTTTCTGGGGCGGCTGCGAGCTGCAATTCGCAGCATGGGGGGCCCAGAACGCTTGGGCCTCTCCATCCTGCGGATTCGAGCCCCCAGCTGTCTAGTTGTACCTGGCTGGACCAAAAATATGGGGGAGCCCCACGTCATTTTCTTTTTCTTTTTTCTAGAATTTGTTCTAGAAATAAAAATAAAATGGGCTTCGCTGTATTTTTGGTTGCCAGCCAGGTACAACGAGGCAGCTGGGGTTTGGTGGCAGTCCGTAGCTGCCAAGTTGTACCTGGCTGGACCAAAAATATGGCGAAGCCCCACGTCATTTTGTTTAATTACTTCTACCAAGAAAATGACATGGAGCTTTGCCATATTTTTGGTTGCCAGGTACAACTTGGCAGTTGGGGGGCTGCAATCCTCATCGTGGAGAGATACAAATGTTGTGGGCCCCCCACGCTGCAAATTGCAACCCACAGGCACCCCAGAAAATAGCGCATTCATTGGAGGTGCCATTTTCTGGTGCTGTACCCCAACTCTTCCAGTTCCCCTTGCGCTGGTGGCAATGCTGGTGGCACACAGGGGCTCTCCATACGCGACATGGTGTCCGCTAACAATTCCAATTGTTAGCGGACACCATGTCGCATATGGAGAGCCCCTGTGTGCCTCAGCATTGGAGCTCCCCCACAAGTGACCCCATTTTGGAAACTAGACCCCCCCAAGGGACAAATCTAGATGCATAATGAGCACTTTGAAGCCCCAGGTGCTTCACAATTTGATCCGTAAAAATAAGATTTTTGTGGAAGAAAAATATTTTTTCATTTTTACGGACTTTTATGCATCTAGATTTGTTCCTTGGGGGGTCTAGTTTCCAAAGTAGGGTCACTTGTGGGGGAGCTCCAATGCTGAGGCACACAATAAGTTGTAATAACTCATACAACCATAAATTAAAAAATATATAAATTTGACAGGTCCCAAGTTGAATCTCTACACAAATATAACCAAGAACACAAGTAACACACAGCCATTTTTTCACAATTTTCAAACTAACATTTATTTCACAATTGCGCATCAAAATTTTGAATTAGATTTTTCCCAAACAAAATATAAAAAAATATAGTCTTGTGACATGTCAAATGAAAGCTGTTACCGTTCTGAGTAAAATGATGCCGCTCCCATTTCATTATCTTATTTCTAGCCTGAGATAAAAAAAATGTAAAGCCATACCAGGCCAAAATTCGCACTTTTTTAAAACTTTAAATATGTGTAAAAAATTAACTGATTAAGAAAAAAATTCAAAACTTTCAATTTGTAATTAACTATATAGTACATCAAATAGAAACATTTTTTTAAAAATCTAAAGACGTCAGGTAAAAAAAAAAATATTCCTATTTAGATCACTTGATATGGAATGACCCATTGACGCTATTAATAGTAAAATATTTTAAAATATGATCCCATCGTGATCCCAACTTGAAATTTGGTACAGATGTGGCTAAGAGCACAGCAGACATATGGGCAGTTTTTGAAATATTTAAATGATGCCGATTTTTCGTAAATGCGTTTTTAAAATTTTGCATTTGCGATCGCATGGTTTAAATATTAACAAAGATCCTCTTTTGACATATGTGGTGAAAGCCTGTACAATTCTGAGTACAACGGTGTTTATTTTGTCTCTCGATGTTATTTCTAGCCCGAGATATGATAGAAAATGTAAAGTCATACCAGGCCAAAATTCGCACTTTTTAAAACTTTAAAAATCTGTAAAAAATTAACTGATGAAGAAAAAAATTCAAAACTTTTTTTTTGTAATGAACTAAAGTTGTACTTCATATAGAAAAATTAAAAAAAAAAAAATCTGAAAACGTCAGGGAAAAAAAAAATATTCATTTTTGGATCACTTGACATGGAATGACCCGGGGGGATTAATCTCCACTCCTCCGCACGCAGGATCGGATGAGAGACACATGACACTCAACTCGCGTCCGCAGCAGAACCTGAGTGGAGTGTCATTAGCAGATCACATCAGATGCCATACACCAGTGGATCCCCGGTCTCACAGGCATTCTGTCAACAAAAATATTCCACCAAAAAATATTTATACATAAAAAAAAACAATAAAGTCACCATTTGGAATTACTACCGCCAGAACGGACATGATCTAAAAAACTACCACACTATTTAACCTCTACAGTGAACACCGTAAAAATAAATAAATAAATTTGGCAAACTACGGTATGCTTTATCATCATAACTTTGGAATAAAGCATAATAAAAATACTAATGTAAATAGAAATTTTATTGCTTAAATCCACTTCTTGTTCCACAAAAAAAACAAGCTGTACACCGCTCAGTCAGTGGAAAAATAGAAAACCTGTAGTTCCCAGAATATATAAATGAATAAATTCTGTTATTGTGTAAACACTCAGCTTTATATATTAGATTTTGTGTGTGTATGTATGTCTGCTAAAAGAACTCGCATTGTCACATTTACAATCACAAAATTTTGCGTAGCCACTTCATTTGACTCTGGGAACGTCATAGATTGTTTTGAGGGGAAATTGTAACCCCGCGCTTTAGTCATTTGCCAAAAAAAAGCCTATTTACTGTTTGTATCTGTGAGATAATAGAAACTGCCTTGCCTGTTTTGACAGTTAGCCTGGATATTTATCAGATTAGCCTCTAGCAACCAATCATAGCTCAGCTTCTGCTTGGTTGCTATAGGCAACAAAGAACATTCATGGTATAACACAGTTTATACATGTCTGTGAAACATTCAAGGAAGCTTGCTGAAGACTCTCAGTGAAGCAGCAGCTACAGAAACCCAAAAGCCAGTAAGACACATCCTTGCTATTCTATTTACTTTCTGACTTTTTTTTATATGCAAAATAATTTGTTGTTAACCCATTCTATTTTGTTCTAGCGAGGAACAGTTAGTTACTATCATGGGCAACGCCGGATACTGCAGCTAGTAATCATATATATGTGGTATCATTGTAATCATAGTGACCCAAAGAATAAAACTGTGATAACATTTTTACCACGTGGTGAACTACAATAATCATCCTTCCCCACCCCCCAAAAATAAAAAATCTATCAACCATTTCTGAATTGCTGGATTTTGTTTATTCCAAAAATCATACTAGAAGGCCATCAAAAAATGTGTCTGAAAATGGTACCAATAAAAAAAGTTAACTCAAATTGTAGTTCTCAAAATATGGCGATTATAAAAAACCTTTTTTTCTTACAAACAAGTTTTAGCGTGTATGATGCAGCCAAATGTAAAAAAACAGATCTAAATCTGGTCTTGCTGTAATATAATTGTATGCTCTAACTCCCAAAGATTGCGGTAAAGCTTGGCTCATTGTTATTTTGTGCTCTATGCTGAGTGTTTTCTACTCCCTCCGCGTAAATCTCTGAAATGCATCCAGACGAAACCACTGACTGTAGATTCCCTATAATGAGGCAGATGGAGATATGTTGAACACTGATCTATGATATGGCTATGGCAGTCTTTTTAGGTGTGCATAATTGTGGCACAACTACCTCTGTTGTGCATGTTAAAGCCAGATCGTGTTGAACAGAAGCTACACAGTATCTCTGCTGCCTCATTAGAGATTCAATCCATCGGGGATTTCATCGGAATCACGTGTTTTGTAGAATTAAATGGAAACCCCGATGTAAGTGCATAATGTAGAACACAGGATAAATGTCAGCTGATCCAAAATGCTGCTAAGTTTTTTTTCATGGGTAGAAACTTAAAGGGAACCTGTCAGCTAGTTTATGCCTCCCCAGCTATCATTGTTTGTACCTGCAGCATCATAATACTATTCTAATCATCCCTGTCTGAGCTCATAATGTAATTTGAAAGGTGAAAAAAAAGCATTTATACACTTATATTTCCTTATGTAATGAGGCAGTCAGTCCCCAGCTTGGAGGACGGGGACTGTTTGGCAGGTTAATAGTTAACATTTCAGCCTTGTGCTAGAACATGTTGGGAGACCTGATGTGATGTCACAACCATGTGACTACAATAGGCGGAGCGAAGTTCTCATAGAACATATGCTTGCTGGCTTAGCTCCGCCCACTATGGTCACATGATCGTTACATCACACAGGTCTTTTAGCTATCCAAGTTAAAAGTGAGTTAACCATTATCCTGCCAGACAGTCCCCTCCTCCAAGATGGGGACTGAAATGTAAGTGTATAAATGCTTTTCTTTCACCTTTCACATTACACTATGAGCTCAGACAGGGATGATTAGAATGGTATAATAAAGCTGCAGCTATAGAAAATGATAGCTGGAGGGGCATAAACCACCTGGCAGGTTCCCTTTAAGCCTTTAAGCCCTTAAGTTTGTCATCTGTAAACGGAAACCTAGAGACTTCCTCACTACTGGTAGCACAAATGATCTGAAAAAGTTATACAGCGCCTCCCACAAAGGAGTTTCCCCATATTTTACTTGGCATTTCTGCAACGAGGAGAGTGCACAAAATTAGCGAGGTGCAGATTTCCAGAAGCTCAAGTTGGGCACAATGTTTGGGCACTATAATGGCAGATTTCCACTTTCATTCTGCAACTAATAATAATAATTAATACATATTTATTACTATAGTCCCATTTATTCCATTACGCTTTTACATGTGAAAAAGCATACAGAAAGCACACACTGGTACAGGAGGAAAGGACCCTGTCCACAAGGGCTCACGGTTTACAACATCAATTGCTGCTAGTTTCTGAAAAACACCCATGGAGACAGAATAATCATTACACCTATAAATTGAATTCTCAAAGGGGTGTAACATACTAATTGGGGTCACTTGAGGGAGGTTTCTGCTTTTCCGGCACCAATCATGCCTGGACGTCAATGTTTTAGGCAATTTCATTTGCCAAAACTTTTGAAATCGCTGTGATTGGCTGTTTAATTCTAAACAACCAATCACAGCAATTGTAGTTGCAGGTGGACGGGGTGGTGTATTGTTGAGTCCCAGTATTGGATGCAGCAGACACTGTCATGTGTTTGTTGTGTGTGAAAGCATGTTGCCCGCATGATTGCCATGACGTTCCTATACATTCTGTCGAGAACCCCTTCCTGACCATGATATAGAGTTATGCCAAATGTGAAGGGATTAAAGATTGCATCCATAGTTGTAGTTAAATGTCTGCTATTCTGAGTGGTCTCAGGTTATAATTGGTGTATCCCAAGATTCACTGTAGAGTCTGCTATTGTTCAAATTCTTTTAGTGATGTGGAACACTGGATTAATAGTGTTATTTTTATTTATTTCTATTTTTGCAGATGACACCAAGCTATGTTCTATATAGTGTGTTTTATGGAAGATGTTAAGTTACAGACTAACTTGGACATAATAAATGTTTGGGCATCCACTTGGCAGATGAGATTCAATGTGGATAAATGTAAAGTTATGCACATAATATGTGGGCATGATATGCTCCAGGGAGAGTCGCCAGTAGAGGAGGGTCTGGTAATACTTTTAGGTCAATCAGTGGCTTCTAAAGCCAGCAGAATATTTGTCATATATTAAGGGATATGAACTCATGGGACAGGAGTGTAATACAGTTACTAAGGGTGTGTGCCCACATAGTGGTTTAGTGACGTTCAAATCGTCAGTAAACCGCTGGAAAATTCAAGGAGCCTAGACTCCTGAGCTCAGAAGTCTCCAGCGGTTTTTCCAGCGGTTTCTCAGCGGTTTTCCAGCAGTTTTTCTCAGCGTGTGCACAGCGTTTTACAGTCGGTTTTTCCAGCGGTTTCTCAGCGGTTTTCTATGGAGGATTTTGTTCATGTTCATGCCTCAAAAACGATCAGAAACCGCTGAGAAGAATTGACATGTTGTATGCTGCTAAACCACTAGAAAACCGCTCAACCTCTGGCAGATCCGCTCACATAAACCCACTATGTGTGCACAGCGTTTTCTAAATTACATAGGGTTACTTGTAAGTCCTAAAGCTGCTTAGGATAAATAAAACCTATGCTAAACCGCCGGCAGTTTTCGCTGCTAAACCGACACTAAACCACTATGTGGGCACACACCCTAACACTTTACAAAGCATTCGTGCAGCCTCCCCTTCGATATGCAGTTAAGTTCTGGCCACCATTTCATAGAAAGGATGTCTTTGAAATAGCAAAAGTGTAAAGAATCGCCAAAAAAGCAGATGAAGGGCATAGAGTATTGTGTTCTGAGGAAAACAGAGTTAAATTAATTTTTAGTCTTCAGAAGAGAGTTCTAAGGAGGGACACGTTTGTCTTGTAAAAGTACCTACTCAAGTATAAGCCGACCCGAGTATAAGCCGAGGCCCCTAATTTTACCCCCAAACTGGGGAAACCTTTTGACTAGAGTAATAGAGTATAAGCCTAGGGTGGAAAATGCAGCAGACCCCTATCCTGGTATATTGTCCCTCATCACTGGTATATAGCTCCCCCATCACTGCTATATGGCAATCTTCACTGTATATTGCTCCCATTACAGTATATGTTCCATTCACTAGTCTATAGCACACCATCACTGGTATATAGCACCCCCCATCACTGGTTTATAACCCATTACCATTTATAGCCCTCATCATTGGTTTATATACCCCCTTCCCTGGTACATGGCCCCCCATCATTGTACACACACCCCATCACTGGTATATAGACCCCCATCATTGTACAAGACCCCCATCCCTGGTATAGAGACTCCCATCATTGTACACCTCCCCACGCCCCCCCATTGCAGTATATGCTGGCGTCTTCCTGCTTCTAATCATGTGACCAGAGCTCATAGCGATGACGTCACTGCGGCGCCAGTTACATGATTTTAGAAGCAAGAAGACCAGAGGGAGCATGCACGATGTCGGCATAGAAGTGTCGGATGGGTGAGTTTGATGCTTTATTATTTTATAGTGAGCGCCAGTATGGGGGCAATATACTGTAATGGGGGGGGAGGGGCAGTCTAATGTAATATGTGCCGCTCTCCCCGCCGCTGATGGACAGAGGGATGTAGTACATAATACATTAGACTAATGAGCAGACTCGTGACCTCCTGCTCCCTCTGCAGCCTCCCCCTGCTTTTTCCAACCCCAGTCAACACCCCCTCCTGACTCAAGTAAGCTGCGGGAGGAAGCTTAAAAATTGTGCTGAAAAACTCGGCCTATACTCAAGTATATACGGTAAATA
This sequence comes from Allobates femoralis, assembly GCA_033576535.1. Classification (NCBI taxonomy): domain Eukaryota; kingdom Metazoa; phylum Chordata; class Amphibia; order Anura; family Aromobatidae; genus Allobates; species Allobates femoralis. Next base: position 266,163,933 of record JARQOC010000001.1, on the reverse strand, counting down.
AATGGCTTGTACAAATAGTATGGTCAAAATTTGATGCTAAAACCACTCAAGAAGCCAAAGCGGCTCTCCCTGCATCCGGACGTGTTCAAACTCCAGAAGAGACAAGACGTCTGTACTAAGAGAACTATTAATCTGTGGAGCGGCCTACCTCTAGAGCCGGTCAAACCGGGAACCATTAGTTTTATAAAACTGCTTCGATGCTTTTATAGAAGTAAATTACATAAATAATTCTGTCATTGAGTGAAGGCATTTTCTGAAAGTTTGGTCCTGTGGATCATCAATGGGATCAAGAGGGAAAGATCAGCTCTTTTCTTGGGTGAACTAGAGTCTATGCATAATGGTAGTGCATGTATCCTGTTCCCTCCATTCTTTCTGATCACTCACTGAAGCTTGATGACCATGTCTTGTATGTCAACCGTATTAACCATGTGACTATCTGGGCACCTTTCACATCACTTCTGAAAGTTATGCTGCACTATGCTCCTATTTTTCTACCTTCTTTTTTCCTTTAATCTTCTGTGTGAGGATAGGAGGGGTGAGGATGGATTTAGTAAAAATGATGTAAAGGAAAGGTGGTTTTGTTTGTTTGTTTTTCTTTTTTTTTTATTCCTTTTCCGTTTTTGTCGAGAATCATCCCCCCCCAAATGAGAGAGCTGTGCCGTCCATCCCATTCCACAATTCTCCAACCTATACTGAAATTGATATTGATAGAGCTGTCACATTTTACAGTAATTTTAAGTGTTCAATTAGGAATACCGAAAATAGAATGACCTGCCCAGCAACCAGATTGACTTCATTGCTACTCTGGAAGACCCTGGGTGATAACGGCCAAAACTGTTTTCGATTATCAACAAATTTGTGGACATAGGTCTTACTGCTGTTAGGATTTATCTGTGATTTTAGCCTACAGATTAAAATCTGCTTCTCATGGCAATATTCAATTTGCTTCTTTTTTTCTTTTTTCTTTTGAGTTTTTCTCGTTGGTTATAGTAGTCTGAAATTCAAGTTTAATTTTCCCATGGTCTCTGTGAATGACCTGTGTCTCTTGTTATATCCTTCACCTATGCTGGGTGCCATGTTAATCTTATATCATTTTTTTCTTTTTTTGCAGGTTCACCCTAATGAACTGACCAATGGGGTTATAAATGCTGCTTTTATGCTTCTTTTTAAAGATCTTATCAAGTTGTTTGCATGCTATAATGATGGAATCATCAATTTATTGGGTGAGTATATTGTAGATTATGTAGTTCAGCTGTTCCTATTCTATGGCCACCTTTTAGGAAGATTTTTTGCCATAATAAATATTTTGTTTACATTTTTTGTTTATTACTAACTAGATGGGTGCCCGATGCACAATGCATCGGGATTCTAGCAGAGCGAGTCTGTGACTCGCAATGGCCGCTGCGCGGCCAATGCTTCGTTCGTATCCACATGACGACATTGACTCGCAGCGAGTGCGGTCTCAAAAGGGGCAAAAATCCCATTCGTGATTATATAATAGATGTTGCACTGTTTGGCTCCTACAGGCACATTCAACTTTAATGTATTCTTTGGCCATAAGTCAGCCAAGAGGAGGTCAGAAAATGAGTGAGTTACAAAACTCATCATGGGAAGTTGGAACTTTGCCTAAGGCCATGTTCACACTTTGAGTAGCAATTGGGAGGTTTTTATCTCAGCATTTGTATGCCAAAGCCAGGAGTGGACAGTCCTAGAAAAAAAGAACACCACTTCTGATTTTTACCCACTCTTGGTTTTGGTGTAAAAACTTCACTAAACACGGTGTGCACATGTCTGAGAACCTGTCAGTGAGCTCATTCTGACAGGCTGAGATCGGCCTCTTAATTTTTTTTTAGTGCCTCTTCACAAACTGACCAGCACCGAAAAGTAGCCATGTCAAATATGCATTGTACCTAGCAGGAGGCTGCTGGCTCCACTGAGAGGTAACACAGGTGTCTGGAAACCAATGCTCAATCTCCTGCAACGTAAGCAATGGGGACGGTTGTGGCACCTGCTATATCCAGGGTCCCCAACATATGGCTTGGGAGTCATATGTGGCTACAGGCTTGTGATCTACTGCTCTCGACAGTCTTCCAGCTTGTTGCATTAGCACCAGGTCTAGCAAACGGCTATGAAGAGCAGGCCTTCAGATGATGACATTTTTGAGTATCTATACACAGAAGAGCATCTCTGAATGGAGGGAAGATAGGAGCCCATGAATCTTGGTATACTGCCTCAGCAGGGGTGGACCTACTGTGGTGCAGCTGGTGCAGCTGCACCAGGGCCCCGGCCGGTTAGGGGGCCCCCAAGGCTCCAGCCGCGAGTCCGGTGCCGCGGTTCCACCCCCAACCCAGCGCCCTGCACGGGCCCCTGCCTCCACTGCTCTGGGTGCAACAATCACAGTCGCAGCGGTCGGGACTGGGCCTGGGAGTGCGGGGGCACACCAATATCAGCTGTTGGAGCTGCCTGGGGAGCGCACTGTGTATTAGAATGTAACTATTCTCCCGCCCGGCTGCTCGCAGATCACATCAGCAGCTGCAGACAGGCCCCCTGCACACTGTGTGGACGGGTTCTGCAGAGGGACACTTCACCTGCTCCTTCAGCCTCCCGGAGAGCAGATTGTGGATGGACTGACCTCAGAAGATGCCGGTAAGCAGGAGGTCATTAATCATGGTGTGGGGCAGCAGGACGCTCCTCAGTCCGGTCAGGGTCTGCTCTGCTGGGGATCAGAGTGATTGCAGGAGTCTGTGGCAGATCAGGTCGGGCTGTCAGTGCTGGGGATTATCGGCTCCAGCATCACCCGACCTACAGGAAAGAGCAGACTCCTGCAATAAATCACTCTGACCCCAGCAGACACCACAGACCCCAGTATACAGAGCCCTGCACTATGACCCCAGCAGACACCACAGACCTCAGTATACCGAGCCCTGCAATAAATCACTCTGACCCCAGCAGATACCACAGACCCCAGTATACAGAGCCCTGCACTGACTGATCACATCTGAACCTACAGGACATCACATATTATTTTCTATGGCTCCATATATATGTGATGTCCTGTAGGCAGCACCAGGTGTGATCAGTACAGTGCATTATATATCCAGTGTACAGATGGGGACATATACCAGTATGGGCCCATATATACCAGGTTGGAGGACATATTTACCATACTGGGAGATATACTGTATATACCAAAATTGGGAACCTATACACCAGGATAGGAGACCCAGGGGGTAACTACTGAAGTCGGGGGGGACTGCAGTGCTTGGGGGCCCCGTCGTGCAAAGAAGCAGCCAGCCGGCTCCTGAGTGTCAGTGAGACAGGAGCTTTGGATGCACATTCATGTAACTTACCCTCTCTGTCCTCTCTCTCCTCCGTCCCTCTCTGTCCTCTTTCTCCTCCGTCCCTCTCTGTCCTCTCTCTCCTCCGTCCCTCTCTGTCCTCTTCTCTCTCCTCCGTCCCTCTCTGTCCTCTCTCTCTCCTCCGTCCCTCTCTGTCCTCTCTCTCTCGCCTCCGTCCCTCTCTGTCCTCTCTCTCTCGCCTCCGTCCTCTCTCTGTCCTCTCTCTCTCGCCTCCGTCCCTCTCTGTCCTCTCTCTCGCCTCCGTCCCTCTCTGTCCTCTCTCTCGCCTCCGTCCCTCTCTGTCCTCTCTCTCTCCTCCGTCCCTCTCTGTCCTCTCTCTCGCCTCCGTCCCTCTCTGTCCTCTCTCTCGCCTCCGTCCCTCTCTGTCCTCTCTCTCTCCTCCGTCCCTCTCTGTCCTCTCTCTCTCTCCTCCGTCCCTCTCTGTCCTCTCTCTCTCCTCCGTCCCTCTCTGTCCTCTCTCTCTCCTCCGTCCCTCTCTGTCCTCTCTCTCTCCTCCGTCCCTCTCTGTCCTCTCTCTCTCCTCCGTCCCTCTCTGTCCTCTCTCTCTCCTCCGTCCCTCTCTGTCCTCTCTCTCTCCTCCGTCCCTCTCTGTCCTCTCTCTCTCCTCCGTCCCTCTCTGTCCTCTCTCTCTCCTCCGTCCCTCTCTGTCCTCTCTCTCTCCTCCGTCCCTCTCTGTCCTCTCTCTCTCCTCCGTCCCTCTCTGTCCTCTCTCTCTCCTCCGTCCTCTCTGTCCTCTCTCTCTCCTCCGTCCCTCTCTGTCCTCTCTCTCTCCTCCGTCCCTCTCTGTCCTCTCTCTCTCCTCCGTCCCTCTCTGTCCTCTCTCTCTCCTCCGTCCCTCTCTGTCCTCTCTCTCTCCTCCGTCCCTCTCTGTCCTCTCTCTCTCCTCCGTCCCTCTCTGTCCTCTCTCTCTCCTCCGTCCCTCTCTGTCCTCTCTCTCTCCTCCGTCCCTCTCTGTCCTCTCTCTCTCCTCCGTCCCTCTCTGTCCTCTCTCTCTCCTCCGTCCCTCTCTGTCCTCTCTCTCTCCTCCGTCCCTCTCTGTCCTCTCTCTCTCCTCCGTCCCTCTCTGTCCTCTCTCTCTCCTCCGTCCCTCTCTGTCCTCTCTCTCTCCTCCGTCCCTCTCTGTCCTCTCTCTCCTCCCTCCTGTCCCTCTCTGTCCTCTCTCCTTTCTCCTCCTCGTCCCTCTCTGTCCTCTCTCTCTCCTCCGTCCCTCTCTGTCCTCTCTCTCTCCTCCGTCCCTCTCTGTCCTCTCTCTCTCCTCCGTCCCTCTCTGTCCTCTCTCTCTCCTCCGTCCCTCTCTGTCCTCTCTCTCTCCTCCGTCCCTCTCTGTCCTCTCTCTCTCCTCCGTCCCTCTCTGTCCTCTCTCTCGTCCTCCGTCCTCTCCTCCTGTCCTCTCTTCTCTCCTTCCGTCCCTCTCTGTCCTCTCTCTCTCCTCCGTCCCTCTCTGCCCTCTTTCCCCTCCGTCTCCCTTCTGTGCGTGTAGGTGTGTGTGTGTGTGTGTCCACTTAGCCGCCCCCTGCATCCCGCCGCCGCACCAATCCTCGCCCTCCAATGTGATCGCATCGGGCTCACATCTAGTATGTATAAATCCTCCTTGAGGCTGTCTTGGGCTAAATATGTTATACGAGGCTATGCTGGGCTGTATATATTACCTGGCGGCTGTGCTGAACTGTATATATTAGGCTGTAATGGACTGTATATATCAGGCTGTGGGGGGGCCCCGAAAAATTTCTTGCACCAGGGCCCACTACAGTCTGGGTCCGCCCCTGTGCCTCCGTGTGATTTCTGTGGGAAAGCTTGGGCTGTTATTATACTGGTAATGGGGGTTTTGGGTTTCATTGCTGGGAGAGGACGGGAGCTGGATGTGGCTCTCAAGGTCAGAAAGGTTGGGGACCTCTGGTCTTTGGAATGGGCTGTTGGTGGAGGAGCATGTAACGAGACCAGTCTATCAGCCTCTTCTCATTGCATAACACCTTACACAGAAAATCAGATTTGTCTATGGGGGAAACCTGATGGACAGAAAGGCCGGTTGCATGCTGAAATTTGTATGCGTTGTCGACGTGCGTTGCATTGTGTGCATCTACGGATGCGTACTGCGTCCTTAAGTTTAACATAGAGACACATGGTGTCTGCAATTGCATCCGGACACGTGTATGCATTGGAAGGTGTTTTTGTTTTTTTCTATAGTCCTGGAAAACGCTTCATGTTGCATTTTTTTGTGTGTCCGAGAGTGCAAGCTTAACACGCAAGCATTCTGAAGCGTACAATGAATACTTTGATGTCAATGGCGCTACATTGACATCCTTATGGCAGCGCAAGTAAACATGGGAATCTCTCTCTCTCTTTCTCTCTCTATCTCTCGCTATCTCTCTCTCTCTCATATAGTTACCTATGTAGAGAAACATGTTTATAATCTCCTAAGGAGATGTTTCTCAATACGCATCTGCAAAATAAACGCAGCGCTCACATCAGTATGTCTGCGCGTGCACACTCAGATGCAAACGTCCCGAATGTTAAAGGGATCCTGTCAACTCCAGAATGCCTCCTAAGCTAGCAAAACATGTCCCTGCAGCATCCCATCACTAATCTCACTCTCCTTTTGTCTCCTAAAAGCATCCTGTGAAAGTGCATAAAAACGTTTTAATGCTCTTTAGTGATTATAATTAGCAGGGGCTATATTCTTTAGTCACCAGGGCGGGCTGTTTTGCAGGCTCTCGGATCCACCCTGTCGGTTTGCTCTGCTTGTGCAGGCTTTACCCTCCCCCCTCTCTATCGCTCAAAGAATGCAAATCATTAGTCCTGCCTTCAGCTCCACATCACAGCAGCACAGACAGAGAGAGGGTGGATCCTGGAGCTGCAAAACAACATGCCCTGGTGACTAAAGAATACAGCCCCTGCTAATTATAATCACTAATGAGTAAGTATTACAACGTTTGTATGCACTTTCACAGGATGCTTTTCTGAGCCAAAATAAGTGTGAGATTAGTGATAGGATGCTGCAGGGACATGTTTTGCTAACTTATGAGGCGTTTTGGAGGTGACAGGATCCCTTTAAGGTGAAACCAGCCAAAGACAGAAGTGCCGGTCACTTTACATGGAAAGCTGCTCTAACAAAAGGAAGTGGTCTTCGTCTTGAACTGTCGGAACAATCTCGCTGACGGATTTTCAATTGAATAGGAGAATTTGACTTTTCTGAGCTCTGAGCAAGTGATTTATGATCACAGACCACATTTAAAGTTGAATACTTCAAGGGATCAGATGCAAAAGCAAAACAGTGGGAAATTTATAATGAAAGTTAACTTGCAAAAAATGTTTTTTCATAAGTGCATGTATTTTTGGCTAAATATCAAGGTTCCCTTCGCCCCCCCCCCCTTTCCTCCTTTTTATGGCAGTGCTCACACTTTGCAAAAGAGCAATATTTGAATGTCTTTTTTTTTTTTTTTCTGGAACCTCCAATTTTCTGAAATTGTAAATGATGTGTAATCTGCATGGCGTTTGCTGCGACATGTGAACTGCGCCTACAGGTGAATAATTATTATTTTTTACATACTGCATACAATTTTTGTTTACCCCTATCTCTTCTATTGTGTGCCAGAGAAATTCTTTGAAATGAAGAAAGGTCAATGCAAGGATGCTCTAGAAATTTATAAGCGGTTCTTGACCAGAATGACCAGAGTTTCTGAGTTTATGAAAGTTGCAGAGGTAAGTGGCTTCAAAAATGAATTTGTAATATACAGTAGTCTGATGCCACAGTTCTATGACAGACTGCTTGGTAGGAAGTCATATAGCTATTTCTTTTTGCTTAATTTCCAAATATATGTTTTGATAAAGGGGTGGTGTCTGCCTTTAATCGTGTAATAGCTGTACCTGTGTACAGAATGGGGGTTCCGCTATACCCATGTAAATGCAGCTCTCTCCATTCATTACTATAGGAATACCAACGCTTTGAGCTCACTTAGTGTAAACCTTGTATCTTTTGTCTTCCACTTATATGTTCAATTTGTGTTACAGCAAGTTGGTATCGATAAAGGTGACATTCCTGATCTTACCCAGGTGAGCGGCCTTTACTGAGAAATCTAATGTGACTCTTATAATGAAGTGATCCCTGCCATTTTTAGGCCCATCTATACTATTGCTAGTGGTTGTAGGTGCTTTCTGGAGGTCCCAATTTAAGTACTTTACATGTCTGCAAATGTGCAAATTAGAAAATGCTAACGAGGGCCAATTTGATCCAAAGTTGTGTGTTCTTAGATGGTAATAATTAGACAACAAACGGACAGCCTATGAATAGCTCAGACTTTATAGTGTTAAATTAGAGTGGGTGAATTCTGATTTTTCATTGCTTCATAGTAGACAACCTTCACACTTAACCATATTTTTTTCCCTTTAAGGATGGTATCGTCGACGAGCCGGTAATTTGGGCGCTAACTCTTAGACTTTATACTTTGCTTTCAGCGTGTCTTTATTCGCCTTCTACTTCTTAGCGAGATCATAACTCCTGCTTTACCTTCTATCTCTTCGGATAGTAACAAAAGCTTCAATTACATATCTCATAGGTGCAATAACCTAAAATGACAATCAGCGTCTCAGAGCTCTATGTTCCCTCTGGATAGAATTACAATACATTTTTGGCGGTCTTGGTAAAGGTGCCATACACATTATAAGGTTGATAACTTTGAATCATAACAACATTGATAAATATGCAGAGGTTGAAATGTAACAAATGTAACTGTTTTAGCTAAGAATTTACATAACTTGTAAAATGTTATCTTGAGATAGTATTAAAAATTATATTTATCTAATCTGACGGCCCCTTGTATAAGTAATTATATTGGGTCACATGGCTAATCCACAAAGGATCATTCTGTGAAAGATCTTTTTTTTCACCCTTCTAAAATGACCTCTTTTAACAACTTTTAAAGGGAGTCTGTCAGCAGGGTTTGCTACATAATCTGACAATTGCATAATGAAAGGCTTATTTTAACAATGTATCACTTAGTTTTCTGGGTGCTGCAGTTTTGACTAGAATTCCAGTTTTCTCTGCTGCAGATCCAATACACCGTAGAATGCTGAGCGCTGTATATCCCTTTCCGCTCCACTGCATCTCTTTGTCAATGCACAATTTAAACAAAAAGCTGTCAATTAGTGGTGGGGATGAGGTTGGACTATGAGGCACGACACCTAGTCCACTAGTGTTAAGTTGCTGCTGATAAAACACACATTGAAAAAGCAAAACATAGCCTAGTAATTAACACATCCCTGGAATCTGGGTTCCTGCCTCTACCTCATGCTCCTTTCAGATTACATAATAAAAGCATGGTGACAGTTTCCCTTTAACTACCAACATCAACTAAACTATATATAGCTGCTTATGGGAATTTTAGGATTTGTTTGTTCACCTATCAACCTACTTGTATCACGTGTATGGCCATCTTTATGTATTCCACATAGTGCATGTTACATGCTGGAGGCCTCGTTACAAGGAAATACCTGGCTCGCTGTATGATTTAAGAAATTAGTAGAAGCTTTTAGAAAGCCAAAATTGTAGTGAATCGCTAAGATTATGCAATATGAGCGCATGGTCAAAAGACGTCTCTGCATTGTGCGATTTACTGCACCATTTACGGAACTGAAAGACCGACTTTGTATGTATTCCTTGCCCAAGGGCTTGGGCTCCATGATCTTTGGCTGAGCAACACGTGTCATAGCCAAAGTCATCGCTAGGTGCTGCTGTACAATACTACTATATGGGAGCATATCTTTAAGGCCCCGTTACATCTGCCGACACCACCGGAGATGTCAGCGGCGACTACCGGGTGCGCGCACGTTTTTGGCACCCTGCCAGCGTTGCCGCCCCCCGTTTACACGGGGAGACACCTCCGGCAATGGGATGGCTCCCATTGCCTGTCAGCTCGCTGGCGGCCGTTTACATGGGGCGATGTATGCACTTCGCCCCAGATCGGCCACCTGGTTTCACATCACTGATCACATCACTGATGTGAAACCAGGCGAGCTGTCACAGCCGCCGACATCACCCCTTTACATTAGGCGACGTAGGGGCGATATCGGCGCCAATAGGCCACGCCCCTCTGTCGCCTATGTAATCGGCGGCGATGTGGACTGGTGTGACGGGGCCTTTAATGTTATTGGGTCATTGACATGCAAGAAGAAAATCCTACTCTGGTGGAGTTTTTGAAGGTTGTTTCTCGAGATTGTGTGCAAATGTGCAAATTACTGTTCAAAAATGTAATAAAAATGTTATTGTTCAAATTAGAAAACACAGGGCCAATTTGATCCAAAGTTGTGGTGTTATGCTGCGATACTTTGCGATCTTGCCATGTATCCTTTGCCTAAAGCTAGGTTCACACAAGGTTATAAGAAAAAATTAGTTTTGATTTTCATCCAGAAAAGTATCCTATATGCGCAATCCATATGCAATGTTTTTTTTTTTTTCCTGCCCCATTGAATAACATTGGTCCAAGTGCTATCGGATAGCATGCGCCCGATTTTATAGGATTCATACACTCCCATTCATTCTTATGTAATACAGCACTGCAGTAGAAGACTGTCTGTGCCCTTATCCTCCCATGCAGATTTCAGTGCACTTTACCTTTTCATTTTTAAGAATTGGGAACAAAATCTTTTAAATGAGACTTTTAGAAATGTAATTTGCTTCTTATGGCAACAAGACGGGTCCCTTTTCCCTAATATTTGATTGCATGCCACAGCTTTGTTAGTGGGATCACTTTGTGGTGTCTTCAATGGCTTTTACTTTGTGTGTCCTATCGATCACTCTTGTTTCCACAAAAGCACCATATCTTTAGTCACACTGAGTATTACCTGTCACTGCTAATATGCAGCCATCTCAATGTCTTTGCTCTGGATTTATGCAATGTGTTTACTTTATAGGCGCCAAGCAGCCTTATGGAAACTCTAGAACAACATTTAAATACATTGGAAGGGAAGAAAGGCAACAAGTTTGTATCCATAGAATTTTTTCATTTTAAATTGAATTTCTACATTTTAATATTGTCTTCTATTCCCGCCCCCCCCACCAAGTACTCCTTTCAACAAATTCATATCCACATACTACAGGATGGGCCATTTATATGGATACACCTAAATGTAATGGGAATGGTTGGTGATATCAATTTCCTGTATATATACACGAGATGTGATTCAGAAAAAACACGATCAAACGTCCAATATGTGCAAAAATAAGGTGAATTTTAATACCAGATAAGGGAAGACAACCACAAACACAAGCAGCAATTTGGTACTCTACACCACCGTGCATGAATCATTCTGTAATAAATGTAGGCTTTATAACACTGGTAGATATGTACATGAACCGTGATAGTAGTACAAGGATTAATCCATATTATAATAATGTACAGCATGTACAGAAATGACAATATTGTTATATACCCTATGGACCAATTCTGTCCATATTACAAAATAATGAGTATATATGACCAGTAGTTTAAACAGGCTCAATATGTAGAACAGATCAATGTGACTTAGTGAAAATTCACTTGTTGTACCTCCAATTGCATATAGTATTCTATAAAGCAAGACACAAAGAGAGACCATATATCAATGCTATAGCCATACATAAAGTGATTATCAATACCTCCTTGCAAAGTGCTTAGTGCTTCTAGAGTGGTGGTGCCGCCGACCCCCTACGGCCGTTTCGGCATCACCTTCATCGGTGTGTCGAGTGGGAGAAGAGGGTTGTATTGACAATCCAACACAATGGGCAGCACTTCGAACACATTTTATAAGTGGTCATAAACTTGTAAATAACTAATGAAAGAATAAAGTTATGTTAAAACCAAGCACACCATTGCATTCTTATGAAATTCTCAAGTTTGATGTGTCACATGACCCTCTTGCCATTGAAAAAAATAAAGTTGAATCCAAAATGGCTGACTTCAAAATGGCCACCATGGTCACCACCCATCTGGAAAAGTTTTCCCCTCCCATATAGTACAAACAGGAAGTTGATATCAAAAACCTTTCCCATTTTATATAGGTGTATCCATATAGATGGCCCACCCTGTATATTTATGCTTCATCTCATGGCTGTATTCTGGATCACCGTTGTATATTGTCCGTATAGTTCCTTTTGTATGCCATTTTCCATTGTTTTCGTGCATATGAACCCTTGGTGTGTATGGCAGTGCTCAGAAGGTCTGTGGGTGGCATATGTGATCATTAATGTCCTCCATGCTGCTCTGCCCTATTGCTACCAGTGGGGTTTGGTTTATGTGAGTGCTTTTTTAATTTATACAAGAATCCAATCTGGGACATCATTGCTACTACAAGCAAAATGACCCCTATTAACTCTTTTCCTGACGAGGAGATAATGCATAGAAAAGTGATTTTAAAAGAATGAATGAAGAACAATTTACAAAAAAGTTTCCTAAACTCCAAGATGGTACCTATAAATACAATATTTCTTTAAACTAATGATACGCTCTCGCACAGCTCCTTTGATTAACAACAAAAAAAGTTATGGCTCTTACTTTTTTTTTTTTTTTCCAATATATAAATTTATTGTAATAATAATATACATAGTTTAGTATCCTCTCCATTATGACCTAAACTATAAAATGATCATGATATTCATCCCACTTAGTGATGGTTACCACATTCTCTCACCGCAGTGATCAAGTGTCACATTTCCCAAAATGGGACCACTAACTCATCCTACCAGAAATCCTCATACGGAAAACCAAAAAAGGTCTCCCAGAATTTGGGGACACGAAACACACAAACATACCGTATATAATATTTTATCACAGTATGCTTTTTATGAACGCATGGAGCACCATAACTATAAATCTGCTATCTTTTTAATCATGTTCGTTCACACCACAATGTTACTGTATCATCTAAATCAAATGGTCAGTGTTGGAAACAGCCCAATTGCAAATTTTAATTTTTTTTGCCATCTGATTCACCTTACTTTGTTGACTTTTTTTTATTGGGAGGAGTTCAAAGGAACATCTGCACCCCTTGATGATAAAACCTTGAGGCGTATAGTTTCCAGTTCTGGCTGATTTTCTTCTGTACCATTACGTCAGATGCTCTACAATTGAAATATGGAGACAAAAAACTAGTCCAGCAACATTTTTTCAAATGGCTCCCATATTGAGTCCTACATTATTATAATAATAATGCCAAAATAGTGACTAACTACATACACAATGTTGCAGATTATTATGCAAATATTCTTTTTCTCTGATTTTCCTAAATGGTCGGTGCAAATGACAGTCTGTATTAAAAGTCATCACCCATTAGAATATACATCGAATTTTATTGAAGAAACCTCCCAATGATAACAGTATAATCTTCAAAATTAAAAAAAAAGCTCTAAATGCACTGTTATTAGAGACAGTAGAGATTCTAAACATTTGATGTGTTTGAAAGAACTGAAAATGCTCATTTGTTGAATTTGCAGCATTAGAAGGTCACATTCACTGAAATAAAAAGCTGTTTAACTCGAAAACATCCTAACAGGCCAAGTTACATGTTAACATAGGAACATTTCTTTGATATCACCTTCACAATTCTTGCATCCATTGATATTGTGAGTTTCTGGAGAGTTTCTGTTTGTATTTCTTTGGATGATGTCAGAATAGCCTCCCAGAGCTGCTGTTTTGATGTGAACTGCCTCCCACCCTCATAGATCTTTTGCTTGATTATACTCCAAAGGTTCTCCATAGGGTTGAGGTCAGGGGAAGATGGTGGTCACACCATGAGTTTATCTCCGTTTATGCCCATAGCAGCCAATGACACAGAGGTATTCTTTGCAGCATGAGATGGTGCATTGTCATGCATGAAGATGATTTTGCTCCTGAAGGCACATTTTTACTTTTTGTACCATGGAAGAAAGTTCTCAGTCACAAATTCTATATAGTTTGCAGAGGTCATTTTCACACCTTCAGGAACCTTAAAGGGGCCGACCAGCTATTTCCCAATGATTCCGGGTCAAAACATGACTCCTCCACCTCTTTGCTGACGTTGCATCCTTGTTGGGACATGGTGGACATCCATCAACCATCCACTACTCCATCCATCTGGACCTTCCAGGGTTGCTCGGCACTCTTCCGTACACAAGACTGTTTGAAAATTAGTCTTCATGTATGTCTGGGCCCACTGCAACCATTTTTGCTTGTGAGCACTGTTTAGGGGTGGCCAAAATAGTAGGTTTATGCACCACAGCAAGCCTTTGAAGGATCCTACACCTTGAGGTTCGAGGGACTCCAGAGGCACCAGCAGCTTTAACTATCTGTTTGCTGGTTTGTAAGGCCTAGTTAGCAGCTGCTCTCTTAATCCGATTAACTTGCCTGGCAGAAACCTTCCTCATTTTGCCTTTATCTGCATGAACACGTCTGTGCTCAGAATCAGCCACAAATCTCTTCACAGTACGATGATCACGCTTAAGTTTTCGTGCAATATCTAATGTTTTCATCACTTCTCCAAGGCATTGCACTATTTGTTGCTTTTCGGCAGCAGAGACATCCTTTTTCTTCCCCATGTTACTTGAAAACTGTGGCCTGCGTAATATTGTGGAACACCCAGTTTTCCTTTTATTGGGCTCACTGACAAACTAATTATCACAGATATCTGAGATTGATTTCAATGATCCAAAGAACCCTGAGACACAATACCATCAATGGGTTTCATTGAAAAAAAAATAAAACCCTATGACACTTAAAACCAATTTGCATAATAATTTGGAACATGGTGTATATGAGATTACCTATGAATACCTTAGGAGCTCTGTAAATATGATATTGCACATGAAAGCCAATCCAGCAAAATGTGCACTTCATAAACCTAATGATGCTCCTTCCCCCTTAGCTGTTCTGTGCCCCCACAGCAGTAGAGCGCGACCACATCTAGGGCGTTGGGTAACAAACTACAGGGTGTTACTTCTCGTTACTGCTGGTCCAAATCATTCATTTAAATTATGTTTTATTTTTTAATAATTTATTTAATTGATGCAAATTTGCATGACGCTGTCTGTCAAAATGCCACTCAGCAAAAACACAATGTACTTATTGTTTAATTTAAGAGAATATATGATTGGATGTATACAGTAACTTTTTTTTTTTATTTTTTTACTTGTACACATCAAAAGTGCTAAAAATGTCCAGTTGAAAAACTCATGGCAATGAAATGGTTAAAGGACTACCCTCCTTCTTAATCAATCATAATTTTTTTTCATTACGATATATAATGAAACTATATTGTGCACACTCACATGCAGTATGTTACACCTACTGGAATTTCAGACCTCAAGGTAAAGACTTACAATGCACATCGTGTCTATGTTGGGTTATGTACTCACGACACATTCTTCAGAAAGTTCCTGGAAAAGTCCTGGAAAATCATATACATGTATGTATGGCAAAATGTTTTGCCGTGCATATGTTCTGTTATATGACACACCAAAAATGCACAAAGCAGCCTTTTTTTTTTTTTTTTTTTTTTTTTTATTTACGGCCAAGAAAGCAACTTTTGTTACAGAAAAAAAGCAACGTGTGGACATACTCAGTATCTTAGATACAATATTTAAACATCTATTTATTTATGTATGTTTGTAATGCTATTTACTGAACTGACATTTTTGTCCTTTTTTTTTTTTTTTGTTTTTTTTCTCTCTTTTCTGGATCATTCAGTGATGGGTAAGAGTTTGCATATTTCTTTTTGGGTGATATTCTTTACAGCCATCCCACCTCATTCATTTATCCAGTTTGCCCACTGACAAAGGCATGAACATTCTATAATTTTAAGGGTAGGTTAATTTTAACAGTGAGAGAGAGGATATCAAAAATAAAATCCAGAAGATCATATTGTCTAAATTATATAAATGTATTTGAATTTTGCAGAGAGAAGTAAGTATTTGATCCTCTATCAACCATTAGGAGTTCTGGCTCCTACAGACCAGTTAGGCGCTCCTAATGAAATCGTTACCTGCATTAATGACAGCCGTCTTGGGGTGGCTTCACACTGCGGCACAATCCGGTCCGAGGCTGTCCGGGATGACCCTGACAGTCGCGGACTTGATCAGCACACAGGACTGGAGGGCTAATATGCCCTCTGGTCCAGTGTGCAGCGCACGCAGCTGCAGCCGTTGACAGGTCAGGACCCCAGTGCCGCGTTCCTTACTTATCAGCACAGAGAACTGCGTGCGGCTGCACACCGGACCAGAGGGCATATTAGCCCTCCAGTCCTGTGTGCTGATCCAGTCCGCGGCTGTCGGGGTCATCCCGGACAGAACCGGACCGGATCACGCCGCAGTGTGAAGGCACCCTTATATTGTCACCTGTATAATTGAGTGTGTGGACAGGAGTCTTTTGATCAATCAGACTCTAGTCTTTAGAACATGAGCAAGACCAAAGAGCTTTATAAGGATATCAGGGAAAAGATCCTAGACCTGCACAAGCCTGGAATGGGCTACAAAACCGTAAGCAAGATACTGGATCACAAGGAGACAACTGTTGGTGCAATAGTAAAAAAATGGAAAAATTACAAAATGAGTGTGAATAGACATTGATCTGGGGCTCCATGGAATATCTCACCTCGTGGGGTATACAGGATCATGAGGAAGGTGAGAGATCAACCTAAAACTACATGGGGGGGAACTTGTTAATGACCTCAAGACAGCTGGGACCACTGTCACAAAAAAAAAAAACATTGGTAACACATTACGTCATAATGGATTAAAATCCTGCAGTACCTGCAAAGTGCCACTGCTCAAGAAGACACATGTGCCACCTGTCTGAATTTTGCCAGTGAACACCTTGGTAATTCTGAGAGTGATTGGGAGAAGGTGCTGTGGTCAGATGAGAAATTGAGCTCTTTGGCATTCACTCAGCTCGCCATGTTTGGAAGAAGAGAAATGCTGCTTATGACCCAAAAGAACACCGTCCCCACAGTCAAACATGGCGGTGGAAACATTGTTTTGGGGGCGCTTCTCTGCTAAGGGCACAGGACTTCACCACATGAATGGGTCAATGGAGCCATGTCCCGTAAAATCCTGAGTGACAACCTCCTTCCCTCCACCAGGACATTCAAAATGGGTCATGGCTGGGTCTTGCAGCACGACAATGACCCAAAACATACACGCAAGGCAACAAAGGACTGGCTCAAAAAGAAGCACATTAAGGTCATGGAGTGGCCTAGCTAGTCTTAACACCTTAACACCATAGAAAACATGGAGGGAGCTGAAGCTCTGAGTTGCTAAGCGAAAGCCTCAAAATCCTTAATGATTTAGAGACGATCTGGAAAGAGGAGTGGATCAAAATTCCTCCTGACCTGTGTGCAAACCCCATCATCAACTACAAAAAACGTCTGACTGTTGTGCTTCGCCGAAAGGGTTTTGCCACCAAGTATTAAGTCTTGTATGCCAGAGGGATCAAATACTTATTTCTCTGCAAAATGCAAATAACCATGTCTAAATTATTTAATGTGATTTTATTTTTGATATTCTGTCTGTCACTGTTAAAATTAACCTACTCTTAAAATTAGACTGTTCATGTCTTTGTCAGTGGGGAAAATTTAGAAAATCAGCAATGGATCAAATATTCATTTCCTTTACTGTATTAGAAACTGAAGTTTATAATATAAAGTTAATAAAATGTACATTTGTATTTCAGCTCTGGATCACCAGGAGGCAAGGTAATGTGACAAGATAGGTCTCACCCATCTCCCTTGAGACTTTTATAATTGTGGCCAAGGCTGTGGAGTCAGTCTGTGACCATTCTCCGTATAAAATGGACCGACTCCAACTCCTAAAATATATAATAAATTGAGTACAGTAGTTCAATGCAGTATGTGATTTATTATTATTATTATTATTATTATTATTATTATTATGTTCTATGAATCTGTCAGCAGGTTTTTGGTATGTATTCTGAAGACTGAAGGAGATAGGGGCTGACACACAGTTCAAAGATGTCATTTACTGTGAGGCTTACTTAGTGTTTTATCATCTGGGAACATAATTGCCTGGACTACACTAGGGTGACCATGCCCTATTCTCCTTTGATTAGCACTTCTCTATCTATAGACGTTTTACATAGTTAGCCTGGCTACACCAGGTTTCCTCTCGGAGCTCTGCTTCAAGGCTAAATCTAAAAGCTGATTGTATCACAACTCCTGCACCCAGTAAACTAAGTGATACATTGTTTGATTCAGAATCTCTTTGCCTACATCAAGCTGCTCTCCGATGACGTAGCAAAAACCTGCAGACATATTCCCTTTAATAGAGTGAGAGCCAAGTGCTTCGAGTATCTTACATTTTAAGATATTTAGAGATTTGTTTTACATTGTTTAGCCTTCTGAAAATTGCACTAAATAATGAATATTTATGAAATGGGTGATTATACTTATTTCTGTAGTCATTGATTCAAAATTCTTGGTAACACGCCTATAAACTTTTCACTGTCTGCATATTTTCGCTATGTTTATTGTGTAATTTGTGTTTTTAGTCTTCCCCTGCTACTACAGTCACCTCTCCAAACACTACTCCATCCAAGACTGTAGACACCTCGCCACCTGTTGACCTTTTTGCAACTGCAAGTGCTGCATCTCCCATTTGGTAAGTCTACTTAATTTTGGGCATGTTATAAGCATTCTGGGGGGTTATTTCAAGTTTGTGAAAGCATCACATGCTACTACAGAGTTACCGATCATGCTTTGATCTCTTGACTTTTCTTTTGCAGTTCAGCTAAGCTCTCTAATGATCTTCTGGATCTACAGCCAGACTTCACCTCATCTGGACAGGCGGCATCTGCTGCTCCAGCAGCTGCCAGTGCATGGGGAGGTAAACTCAACATTTAGAAAAAAAACATTTTTCTCATCGACCATCAGGTGCTGGGTTGTGACCTGCTGGTAAAGGGGTTCACCAAGAATATAATATAGTGGTGCCCATCAGATATCCCAAATGGCAGGCTTTTATACCCATTTGTCCGTATGGTCTGCAATTTGAAGAAACACTGAAACTATGTTCCCAAGATCCGTGTTTCATTAATAAAGGAGCTATATCGTAAGCATATACAGTGGGGAAAAAAATATTGAGTCAGCCACCAATTGTGCAAGTTCTCCCACTTAAAAAGATGAGCGAGGCCTGTAATTGACATCATAGGTAGACCTCAACTATGAGAGATAAAATGAGAAAACAAATCCTGAAAATCACATTGTCTGATTTGGAAAGAATTTTTTTTCAAACTTTGGTAGAAAATAAGTGGTGGTCAATACTTTGTTATATATCCTTAGTTGGCAATGACAGAAGTCAAACGTTTTCTGTAAGTAGTCACAAGGTTGGCATACACTGTTGCTGGTATGTTGGCCTAATCCTCCAGGCAGATCTTCTCTAGTGCAATGATGTTTTTGGGGTCAGGGCCGGCTCCAGGTTTCTGTGGGCCCCGGGCGAAAAAGTCTGTGGACCCCCTTTAGTACATATCGCGGACTATAATATATATATTGCCGCACACTTACCGCAAGCCCCATAGACAATGCATGGGGCCTGCCGGAAATGAGGAGCAAGTGCAGCCGCTAGGCGGAAAATGCGGCAGATGCGGGGTTTTTTACCGCAACTGCCACGTTTTAAAAAAAACGCCTATGTTACACGTTGTTAGGGCTAAATTGCGTTTGCATTCTCTTGCGCTTTTTAAAAATACCCTTCAAATGCAAAATGTTGCATTTTTGTGCGTCTGAGGATTCTTGGTATATACACAAGCATCCTGAAGCGCACAAATAATGCAAGTAATGGAGCCGCACTGCTATATGGGTGGCACCGCAGCCAAGCGGCGTGTCTGGCCATCCGGATCTCTTTCTCCTCACCTTTCTTCTCGCTGCTCCGGCCTCCTCCGATCGCTTTGCACATATCAGCACAGTGATGACAACATCGTGCCCCGCCATGCTGAGCTGCAGAATGCAGACAGCGGCAGAAGAGACTCTGGAGAAGAATGCTGCTGGCAAAGGTGGCTGAGACTATAGGAGCGGAATCCGCGGGGGGCTACCACTGGTACACATACCTTGTATGCATGCGGCTCTGCTCCATACACCTCGTACACACTCAGCTCTGCTCCGTACACCTCGTACACACTCGGCTCTGCTCCGTACATCTCGTACACACTCTGCTCTGCTCCGTACACCTCGTACACACTCTGCTCTGCTCCGTACACCTCGTACACACTCGGCTCTGCTCCGTACACCTCGTACACACTCGGCTCTGCTCCGTACACCTCGTACACACGCGGCTCTGCTCCGTACCCCTCGTACACACTCGGCTCCGCTCCGTACCCCTCGTACACACTCGGCTCCGCTCCGTACCCCTCGTACACACTCGGCTCCGCTCCGTACCCCTCGTACACACTCGGCTCCGCTCCGTACCCCTCGTACACACTCGGCTCCGCTCCGTACCCCTCGTACACACTCGGCTCCGCTCCGTACCCCTCGTACACACTCGGCTCCGCTCCGTACCCCTCGTACACACTCGGCTCCGCTCCGTACCCCTCGTACACACTCGGCTCCGCTCCGTACCCCTCGTACACACTCGGCTCCGCTCCGTACCCCTCGTACACACTCGGCTCCGCTCCGTACCCCTCGTACACACTCGGCTCCGCTCCGTACCCCTCGTACACACTCGGCTCCGCTCCGTACCCCTCGTACACACTCGGCTCCGCTCCGTACCCCTCGTACACACTCGGCTCCGCTCCGTACCCCTCGTACACACTCGGCTCCGCTCCGTACCCCTCGTACACACTCGGCTCCGCTCCGTACCCCTCGTACACACTCGGCTCCGCTCCGTACCCCTCGTACACACTCGGCTCCGCTCCGTACCCCTCGTACACACTCGGCTCCGCTCCGTACCCCTCGTACACACTCGGCTCCGCTCCGTACCCCTCGTACACACTCGGCTCCGCTCCGTACCCCTCGTACACACTCGGCTCCGCTCCGTACCCCGTACACACTCGCTCCGCTCCGTACCCTCGTACACACTCGGCTCCGCTCCGTACCCCTCGTACACACTCGGCTCCGCTCCGTACCCCTCGTACACACTCGGCTCCGCTCCGTACCCCTCGTACACACTCGGCTCCGCTCCTTACCCCTCGTACACACTCGGCTCCGCTCCGTACCCCTCGTACACACTCGGCTCCGCTCCGTACCCCTCGTACACACTCGGCTCCGCCCTACCCCTCGTACACACTGGCTCTGCTACATTCGCACTGTAAATCCCTCCTCACCCCACACCTAAACTTCACCTAATTGAGCCTCATGATGGGCAGCACAGCAGAGTCCTGCATACACTGAGTACCTGATCATGTGACCCCTGACTCCACCTCCATTGACATCATCACAGGTCCTGTCAGCACAGAGTGTGCGGCTCTGTCGGCTCCCACAGAGGGAGGAGGAGGGAGACATCCAGCGCTGCAGGAGGCTGAAAATTACCTCCCTGTAAATGACCCCCCAGCTGCCCCCTGGAAATGGCCCTGGCTGTGGGGGCAGTGCTCAGGGGCCCCTGAGGCTAGGGTCACACTTGCATTGTGACCTTAGCCTGATGCAAGTATTTTCGGCTGCAGTTTAATGCTATGCGCTGGTTGCTGGAGCCCATAGAAACCCGATGTTTACCTTGCCAACCACTGGTTGACAATGTAAACATCGGGTTTCTATGGGCTCCGTTACTGGCAGCGCATAGCATTAAACGCTATGCGCTGTAGTGGACAATACTTGCATCAGGCTAGGGTCACAATGCAAGTGTGACCCAAGCCCTAAGGGGCCCGGTGGGCCCCCTCCAAGCAGTCGGGCCCCGCCACTTGCCCGGGTGCGCCGGGTGCTGACTCTGGGCCTGTTTGGGGTGTTGCTGGGAACACGGACTTTCAACTCCCTCCAAAGGTTTTCTATTGGGTTTAGATCTGGAGACTGGTTAGGCCACTGCAGGACCTTGAAATGCTTCCTACGAAGCCACTCCTTCATTGCTCTGGCAGTATGCTTGGGATCATTGTCATGCTGAAAGACCCAGCCATGTTTCATCTTCATTGCCCTTGCTGATGTGAGATTTTGAGTGCAAATCTTTTCTCAATACATGGCCACTTTCATTCTTTCATGTACACAGATCAGTCATCCTGGTCCCTTGGCAGAGAAACGGTCCCGAAGCATGATGTTGCTACCCCCATGTTTCATAGTAGGTATGGTGTTTTTTGGATGTAACTCTGCATTCTTTCTCCTCCAAACACCATGAGTTTTGTTTCTACCAAACATTTCTACTTTGGTTTCATCTGACCATGAGACATTCTCCCAATACTCTTCTGGATCATCCTAATGCTCTCTAGCTAACTTCAGATGGGCCCAGATAAGTAATGCCTTAATCTGGGGACACACATGGCACTGCAGGACCTGAGTCCCTGGTGGTATAGTGTTACTGATGGTAGCCTGTGTTACGTTGGTCCCAGCTCTGTGCAGGTCATTTACTAGGTCCCCCTTGTGGTTCTGGGATTTTTGCTCACTGTTCTTGACATTATTTTAACCCTATGTGGTGAGATATTGTGTGGAGCCCCAGATCGAGGGAGATTATCAGTGGTCTTGTATGTCTTCCATTTTCTAATTATTGCTCCCACAGTTGATTTTTTAACACCAAGCTTCTTGCCTATTGCAGATTCAGTCTTCCCAGCCTGGTGCAGGGCTGCCATTTTGTTTCTGGTGTTTTTCGACAGCTCTTTGGTCTTCACCATAGTGGAGTTTGGAGTGTGACTGTTTGAGGTTGTGGACAGGTGTCTTTTATACTGATAACAAGTTCAAACAGGTGTCAGTACTACAGGTAAAGAGTGGAGGACAGAGGAGCCTCTTAAAGAAGAAGTTACAGGTCTGTGAAAGCCAGACCTCTTGTTTGTAAGTGACCAAATACTTATTTTCCACCAAAATTTGAAAAAAAAATTAATTTCCAAATCAGACAATGTGATTTTCCAGATATGTTTTCTCATCTTGTCTCTCATAGTTGAGGTTTACCTAAGATGTCAATTACAGGCCTCTCATCTTTTTAAATGGGAGAACTTGCACAATTGGTGGCTGACTAAATGCTTTTTTTCCACACTGTATGCTAAAGTGGCTTCAAGAAATGTGTGACAGAAGAATAAAGAAATCCTATTCTCTGCCGACTGAGGACCAAGACCAAGGATTTGTGAGGGAAGAAGAAACCAATCTTCTCCTTAGTTGACTGAGCACATACTCAAAACAGCTCTGGTATGTGTGCTTACAATGCTGGGCTTGACAAGGAAATCTCCAGCATCATCCCTCTGACAGCTTTATAGCTCTACACAGACACTGTGCCCAATAGGAACAAAAGTAAACATTGAGGAGAATGAACCTGGAGATGACCCCTGTGGTGGTCAGCAGGGTAGAGACTTATTGCTTCACATGACAGCTTGTGCTCCTAACCGTTACAAAGTCATATGTGATGTAGCTCTTGCCAGTTGACCTATAGGTTGTGGGAACTACAGTATATATGTTCTGGGTGCAGCCCATACTGACACCTGACTAGTAGGGGCAGCAGTTTGAGTTATATTAGAGACACTATATAATCTCCTTCTCGGAGAACCCCCTTTAAGTGTCATCACTCCTTTTGTCTACTATTGCAAACTGTAGTAGTGGAGCGTGTCATGAGTGTACGTACACTAGGGCCTGCTGCTAAGCACTGGATTGACTCTACAACACTATGTTAGATCGGCTATACCTGCACGCGCCTACACATTTATACTGTTTTTTTTTTTTTGTTTTGTTTTGTTTTTTTTTTACTTTTGATCTAGTATATGGAATTGCAGAAGTGGATGGTTGTTTAACCCCTTAATGCCCTTATGACTGATCAGTCATGGATTTTGGAGGAGGCTCAGACACAGAGCCTGCTTCACATATCGCACTTGTCAGCTACATTATGTAGTTGGCATGTACTACGACTTGCCTACTTTGTGCATCTCATATGAAGAGAACAATCACTAGAAAAGTACATTATGGTCCAAAGAATAGAAGGAACAAGCCGAAGCATAAGGCAATCAAGCAAAGCAGACCCTGGTGGACCGATCTAAGCTTGGAGAATACCCTGGTGGACCGATCTAGGCTTGGAGAATACCCTGGTGGACCGATCTAGGCTTCGAGAAGACCCTGATGGACCGATCTAGGCTTGGAGAAGACCCTGGTGGACCGATCTAGGCTTGGAGAAGACCCTGGTGGACCGATATAGGCTTGGAGAAGACCCTGATGGACCGATCTAGGCTTGGAGAAGACCCTGGTGGACCGATCTAGGCTTGGAGAAGACCCTGGTGGACCGATATAGGCTTGGAAAATACCCTGATGGACCGATCTAGGCTTGGAGAAGACCCCGGTGGACCGATCTAGGCTTGGAGAAGACCCCGGTGGACCGATCTAGGCTTGGAGAAGACCCCGGTGGACCGATCTAGGCTTGGGGAAGACCCTGGTGGACTGATCTAAGCTTGGAGAATACCCTGGTGGACCGATCTAGGCTTGGAGAAGACCCTGGTGGACCGATCTAGGCTTGGAGAAGACCCTGGTGGACCGATCTAGGCTTGGAGAATACCCTGGTGGACCGATCTAGGCTTGGAGAATACCCTGGTGGACCGATCTAGGCTTGGAGAATACCCTGGTGGACCGATCTAGGCTTGGAGAATACCCTGGTGGACCGATCTAGGCTTGGAGAATACCCTGGTGGACCGATCTAGGCTTGGAGAAGACCCTGGTGGACCGATCTAGGCTTGGAGAAGACCCCGGTGGACCGATCTAGGCTTGGAGAAGACCCCGGTGGACCGATCTAGGCTTGGAGAAGACCCCGGTGGACCGATCAAGGCTTGGAGAAGACCCTGGTGGACCGATCAAGGCTTGGAGAAGACCCTGGTGGACCGATCAAGGCTTGGAGAAGACCCTGGTGGACCGATCTAGGCTTGGAGAAGACCCTGGTGGACCGATCTAGGCTTGGAGAATACCCTGGTGGACCGATCTAGGCTTGGAGAAGACCCGGTGGACCGATCTAGGCTTGGAGAAGACCCCGGTGGACCGATCTAGGCTTGGAGAAGACCCCGGTGGACCGATCTAGGCTTGGAGAAGACCCCGGTGGACCGATCAAGGCTTGGAGAAGACCCTGGTGGACCGATCAAGGCTTGGAGAAGACCCTGGTGGACCGATCAAGGCTTGGAGAAGACCCTGGTGGACCGATCTAGGCTTGGAGAAGACCCTGGTGGACCGATCTAGGCTTGGAGAAGACCCTGGTGGACCGATCTAGGCTTGGAGAAGACCCTGGTGGACCGATCTAGGCTTGGAGAAGACCCTGGTGGACCGATCAAGGCTTGGAGAAGACCCTGGTGGACCGATCAAGGCTTGCAAAAGGTTGATCTTCCTACGGAGCATTATCTATAAAATCGCCATGGCTGAAGGCTGTTAGAAAACATTAATACTATGCCCCTACTGTGCAAGATGTTTTCTAATAGTGTATACTAGCTTTAGCTCTCTAAAATGTGGGTATATGAATAAAGCGATTTGTAAATTTTGTATAATTTAATATAGTATTTTGTATTACTTTTCTTTGTTTCCCAGAGATCCACTTTAATGATTCTGAGTTGCAATAGCAGACACTGGTTAAGGATGGCATTTAAAAGGAAAAAAAAATTGCATTTTTTTTTTTCTTAACCTTACAACCCTTGTAAGCCCTGTGACACTTTTTTTTGAATAAACCATTAGGTATGAAATCAAAGTTGAAGGATTATTTCCACCACAGACAGTGATGGAATACTGTCAGGAAATACAATCTTTTTCTGACCTGTGGAGGACTAAATTTCAAGACCTCTGTCAATTCTAAGAATACAGGGAATCTGTCAGCAGGTTTTTGCTATGGAATCTGAGAGCTACGTGATGTAGTGCTAGAGCATGATTCCAGCGATTGTATTGAAACTAGATCAAGCTGCTGAGCAAGGGACACAACCCAGGAATCTGGTTCTCTACCCCTACCCAGGAATCAGGTTCTCTACCCCTACATTATGCTGCTTTCAATTTAATAGCAAAAACCAGCTGCTAGAATCTCCTCTGCTCCAGTACTTAGAATACGGAATTCCTTTGAACTGCAGCCTTGAATAAGCTCGCTCATCTCTAGTTCCAGGAGCTACACTTCATGGTAAAGAGACCCTAGTCTATTGCGATTAGTCACTTTACCATTGCGCTTATCTCTTGGAACCACTGTGTTCATCGAAATCCATTCCGTTCTGATGAAGGTTCAGAATATGGGACCGATACATTTGTGATTGGATTACCACATTCAACTTTCACTAGTTCATACTTTTGTGTGCCGAGTTCTATTGTACAGTTGCTGGCTCAATGTTGGTACGTATGACAAAGGTGTATCCTTCAGAGCTTTACCTGAATAACTTGTATGGTTTATTAAGCATATTCCAGATCATTGGCATCACTTCCCTTTCCTGTTTTCTATTTCATCACTCTGCAGGTAACATTCAAAGTCTCTCCTCTTATTATACCTCTTACACTTGTTTTCTTTTTAATCGCTTGCTTAATGGATGACATGACAGATCTTTTGGGCGAGGGTGAGTAGTGTTGTTCTGTCTGGCGTGCCTTTCTCCGAGCTTGCTCCTGTGCCTCTTCTTCTGACCGATAACATTTCTCCCCCTTCCATGTTGCATGCAGACTCTCTCTCTGCACCTTCTACTTCTCTGATCTCAGAGGCTCCTCAGCTTTCTGACCCATTCTCAGCTGAGCCCAGTGCCCTTCCTGCTGCTTCCACTGAACCTCCAGCACCCTCAGTGTCTCCGGCACCTGCCACTCTTAGTACTGCCAGTGCTGATGTCGATCTCTTTGGAGGTTAGTAAGGCTGTAGACGTCTGCTTTCCTTGCATTCCCTTGTGTATCCTATAGTATAATATTATGTGTCAATGTCCACTAATGTAATATTTTTGCCTTAAGATGGTATCTAGCATTATGACATGCTGGTGCTAACATCTGAATTTGCTTCTTATTCTTCCAAAATATTGCAAATATGATAACGGGGATTAAGGAAATGTATTCATGATCCTAATGATGCCTTCAGGCAAATGTTTTCCACTAGGGAGTTATTCTTTCATGCTACATGGTAGGACCCTAGATGGCAAACTGCACACTGCACTGCTGCTCACATTGAGACATTGTGTGTGGGAACATGCTAACATTACACAGCACTGACTACAGGCTCTGAAATGCTTTGCCTGGGCACAAGATTCGCTAGGAAGGGACTCTTTACTTCCTATATAAAAAGGTTAATCAGTTTTACTACCATTCTGATCCCTGTTGTTTGAGTGTTTTCGATGAGTCTAAAAGCTAAATAAGACACATTATGGCGTGAATCATCATTTTCATTGTAACTTGTGACTATGCTGATGGTTTATAGAGGGCTAGGTCATTTGCACTGCATTGTATACATGTCCCTTCTCAGGAGGGAGGGGCAGTTCACATAGATCATTGACTCTACATTGCATATATGACACTGGTCAGGAGGGAGTGACGGCTCAGGTCGATCATTGGCAAAGTGCGGCAGTTCTTGCTATATACATGTGCATCTCCATTAATTAGAATATCATCAAAAAGTTCAATTATTTCAGTAATTCAATACAAAAAGTGAAATGCATATATTACATAGTCATTACAGAGTGATCTATTTCAAGTGTCCATTTCTGTTAATGTTGATGATTATGGCTTACAGCCAATGAAAACCCAAAGGTCATTATTTAAGAAAATTAAAGTAGGGAGGAAAAAGGGTTAAAAATCATGCTGATGTATTCCACGAGACATGAAAGGGTGAATATAATATTGATTTATTAGGGCGGCTTCAGACTGCGGCAGCGTCCGGTCCGGGCTGTCAGGAGTGACAGCCTGGAGCGGAGTTTTTCTGCATAGAATCCTGTCGGGCTGCACGGAGCTGGATCGCGCCGGGTGGTAATTAGCTGCTATCCGGCTGCTAGCTCGCCGGATGTATCCTGCAGAAGTGGGGATTTGTCTGCCGATTCCAAAACCGGTGCATGCAACGGTTTTGGAATCGGCAGACAAATCCCCACTTCTGCAGGATACATCCGGCGAGCTAGCAGCCGGATAGCAGCTAATTACCACCCGGCGCGATCCAGCTCCGTGCAGCCCGACAGGATTCTATGCAGAAAAACTCCGCTCCAGGCTGTCACTCCTGACAGCCCCGGACCGGACGCTGCCGCAGTCTGAAGGCAGCCTTAGTCAACGTGTTTCATGGCTCCCAGAAACACCCTGCAATTTGCCAATATGGTATTTATTTGTCCTGAGGAAGGGACCAGGGAGCCCTGAAATGCGTTGACTAATAAATATTCTATTAACCCTTTGACATCTCATGTAATACAGCAGCACAGTTTTTTTTTTTTTTCAGTAAATATGTTTATTATTTTTCAAATGGTCATAAAGGAGAAAAAGATAACAATTCTAACAAAAAGAATTACACAGTCATACATAGTCCAGGGTGTAGCAGAAATCGCATTCCATTGCCAAGGCAAGACCCCGGCATCAATCTCTAACGGCCGTGACACATATAATTCTCCAATTATATCACATTATAGCAGCACGTTTTTTAACCCTTCATCCTCCCTACTCTATATGCACCATGCTGGGGACTGCAGCAGCCGTGATATGCTTTTATGGTGGTTGTGACTCTCGCAATTACACCAAGTGAGCCTCTGAAAGCGATGCTGCCTACTGTAAATTTCTGAGATAATGACTTTTGGGTTTTCATTGGCTGTAAGCCACAATCATCAACATTTACAGAAATAAACGCTTGAAATGGATCGCTCGGTTTGTAATGACTATGTAATATATGCGTTTCACTTTATGTATTGAATTACCAAAATAAATCAACTTTTTGATGATGATCTAATTCATTGAGATGCACCTGTGCTTTATCTACTAGAACACATATTGCTAACAAAGGGTCCCTGTAAATTTCTGCCATCGACATTTTAGCAGATGTGCTGTACGGGGCCTTTTTATGGTTAGAATCTAAATGGGTCAGGAGTTGTGCAATTTTATATTCAACTGGATGTCTCATAGATTTTCGGCCATACTTTATAGTTCAAAACTTGACCTCCATCCTGGTGAATAAAGGTAACTTAAAGGAGTTTCATGTAAATAAAGCATATTGAAGAGACCTACTCTTATGCATTAAATTGTATTTGCAGGTGGAGACGAGTGACTGTTTTGTGTAACTGTCTATGGACAGGAGCTGCATGGATTTTCTGACCTTCTGGATTCTTCGGTTCGGAGTTTGATTCGTCAGCCTGGGGTGATTATGCGCCAGCACAGCAGATGAGCCTGGGACCCCAAAAAGTCATGAAATTTATGCAGTTCCTGGCTACAGCAAGAGAGCACGGACCATGGACCGGGGGTTGAACAAGGCATTCCACTGTATAAGGCCCCTTTCACATCAGCATTTTTGCTGAATTGCAGCAGATTTACCGCATCTGCCACGTAATGGCTGCACTTGTGGCACACTTGCGGCAAGCCCCATTCATTCTCTATGGGACTTGCGGCAAATGCGTTTTTATGCCACGATACGGCACATGTGGCAGTTGAAAAAATGCTGCTAACTTTGTTTTTTTGACCTGCCGAAACTGCTGCATGCCTGATCGCGGTAAAAAAAGCATTTGCCACACCTGCCACAAGTCCCATTGAGAATAAATGGGGCTTGCCGCAAGAACAGCCATTACGCGGAAGATGTGGTAAATCTGCCGCAAAAAGGCTGATGTGAAAGGGGCCTTGGCAAGATTTGTCATTGTTGTTCGTTAATGAGGAAAGAAACTGAACACTCATCCTCAATTAGGGTATATATTAGAGTTTCTGCTCTGGACTACATCCACTGGCTATCGCATAGAGCAACACAGAGTGGTTTAGATGCCAGCAGACCTAGCCAATCCAACTAATACATGCCTTACCTTTCATGTCAGTCTTCTAGCCCTTCAGATTACAAGTCATTACTTTTTTTCCACAGAGGCAATTCTTTCTTACAGACTTATAGAACCTTGAACAAAAATATACGTATAATTACAGACTAACCCAATCATTGGTCAGACTCCCCATTTCTGTCTTGTTGACTAAACTTTTGTATTTTGTTTTCTGATATTCTAAGATCTCAAAGAGGGCTATGTCTACCCCATCCTTAGCTTCTGTCATGCCAAACCAGGGGTATATCCTTGCTTGAACACAGTGGGGAGGAAAAAGGGGAAATCTACTTTGCTCAAGCAAAGATATACATTATGAGCTGGTAAGTGGAGTCTTGTGGTTGTGTCGATGACCATGTGCATGGAGCCCTTATACAATATAAGCCTATTCGTTTTATCATGTGCTGTAATTGACTTATGCAGTCAGTGAAAATTACGCTTGTTGTATAAGGGAAATATAAAATGATTTTCTTATTTTTCTTCTTTTTCTCCCCCTTTTTAATTATTTATTTTTTTGCTTCCATTAAATCCCTTCACCCTAGATGCCTTTGCTGCTTCTCCTGGTGAAGCACCTGCAACATTAGAAGGGGCTGCCGCACCACCTCCCCCCACCCCTGTTGCAGCGGCTCTTGATGCATGCTCTGGAAACGGTGGGTTTCATGATCTGCTCCTTGTCACCTGTCCGCATGCCTTGCACTGATAATTTAATTTCTGTTGATGCTTGTTTACAATATATAGAGAGTGAATAGCAATTCATTGCAATCATGTAATTGTTGGTACTGCTTCCTTGGTCTAGTGACCTTCAGATCCAGCAGTCTGCTAAAGGGATTCTTTTATGAAAGTCTTTGTAGTGCTTCGCCCTTGTCTCTTGGAAAGTTCTAGTACCTTGCCGCAGTACCAGGAATACCACTTTAGTTGAATAATTGCTATTTTAAGCTCACTAATATTGTAATTTGGGGTTGTAAAACTCTGTTCACCCTTGGACTGCTAGGTTCTGACTTTTTTTCTTAGGAAAGCATGCAGCTGAAACCCCGTCCTATCCTAAATAAGAATATAGGGACCAGCGGAGAGTGTGAGACAACAGATCCATCAGTCATAGCTGCTGTTAGTCACTAGTGAGGACATGATCTGGATATATTCACTGAAAAGACTCTGGGTATACTGTATTATAAAACCGTGCAATGGAAAGGTGTATACGCTGTTGTGCAATATAACCAGTTATCTTTACCATATGTTTTCTAGGCAACACTGCAGTTTATTTTTTGTAATACTGTATTATTACAATTTCTACAGTTGTGACCAGAATCTTTGAAATAACACATTTTTGGCTTTTCCAAAGTTTGCTGCTTCATGGTTTTTCTCTTTTAGATTCCCTGTTCAGATGTGTTCATGGTTACTGATGTATAAGCATTTCATATGGTTTTAAAAACTTGATACATTTGTCAATAAAAGTGTATCGAAAGACTCCCTATAGTTAAGTGTTGAACCTTTATATTCCAAGTTTTGGCAGTTTGCTCCAGCATTTTTATTGCAACAACCTAGGAGCAATCTGGTGAGAAATCAATGCATTTTGCAGCATGATGGAGCACCGTCTCAAAAGTGATAACTAAGTGCGTCAGTGAATTAAACATTGCATTTTTGGGTCTTTGGTAGAGATGAGCGGATTTATGGAAGATCGGGATCAGCAGATTCAGCCAGACTTTTTATAAAGTTCTGTTCTGCACCTGAACCTCATTGGAAGTAGCTGATTTGGGAATTCTGTTCTCCACCCACATACAGCCAACCATAAACAAAACACTTCTGGGGGAGGGAGAGTTGGGGTTTGACTTTTTTTTTACTACATTTGATAACGCTGATTTTACCCCCAGTCAGCCAATCATACACTGCTAGCGTCTTGTACTGGGCGAAACACAGTGTATCTGAGAACAGCAATGCTCGCTCCAGTGATTTGTGCACATAAAGCTCCTGGACTCCAAACTTGAGCACTTAAATTTTTGTAAAAGTCTGTGTTCAGTACGAACGCCAAACTTTAAAGTCCAGTTCGCTCATCCCTAGTCTTCGGCCATAAAACTGCCCGGATTTCAATCCTATAGAGAATTTGTAAAACCAAGATCGATATGTCCGCTGGCACCCAGGGTCCTCCGTCCACTCTCCTCGCTGTATGCCGAAGGGTTCTACATGTGACCGCCGGACGCAGTGATGGCGTCATCCCTGCTGTGCCGCTCTCAGCAAACCTGGCATACAGCGAGGAGAGTGGACGGAGGACCCCGAGTGCCTGCGGACATCGGAGGGTGAGATCAATGCGGAGGCAGGGGGCCTCTGTATACCGAAGGGGGGCCGTGTGCCAGCAGGGAGGCCTCTGTATACCGATGGGGGGCCGTGTGCCAGCAGGGGGGCCTCTGTATATTTATACATAAATTTAAATGGATAAAAGCCACTGTTGCCAGATATTACATGTACAATTGTTCGACAGAATTCCTTTTTAAATAGGATTTTGGCAAAAATATCGATCTTGGCTTTACAAAAAATTATTACGTGATGGACAGTTGAATACTTCATACTATTTGGGTATTCATCCCGAATACGGAGCATAATGCAAGTCAATCGAGAACTCAGATATTTGTGTGGGGAATCTTTATACTTAGTATTTGTGTAAAAAAAAAAAAAAAAATTTCCCACACAACTATCAGAGTTCCCCATTGACTTGCATTATGCCCGTATTCGGGATGACTACCCAAACAGTAAAAAGTCTTTGGTATTCAGGTGCAGATAAGTTTAACCAAGCGACTCGCTCATCACTAGTTGTAATATGTCAGGATAAGCCCAGATGCAGATATCCAGCATGTCAGTACATATAGCAGAAGACTAGAAAACAAAAGGGTCAGCACTTGAAATGGGGGATGCTGGGCGGTGTGGTGAATTGACTGCTACACTATGATGGCATATGTTGGTGGATATTGGTACTATTGCACTTTATTATGAGGGGTCTCCACCTCCTCGGTTTCCTTAAGATTATGGTTTGTATATTTTCAGAATTCCATTGAGGTATTTATTTTTTTGTATTTATTATATGAATTTCACCTCCTATATTATATTGGTTATTATGTTGTGTATTTAATCATTGTTAAGGGTCTCAGATTTATATTTCTGCTGTGATTATTTGTATATACTCTGCACGATTATCACCACCTTCTGTTTCTAATTCACTACTTTAGTTGGCATGGTGCGATAGTGCATCTTTTGCAGGTGCATATATTGTGTTTTGGGACCTCCTACAAAGTACTCATTTTTTTGCATTTTTAGTATGAGTCTTTGGCTCTAATATTGGTTGCTAAATGTAAATAATGGGTCTTTGCATAAACCTATTGTATTTAGCGAGAAAAAGTTTAAAAACTTAGTAAATGATCTTAATTTTATCTCGGTAACTATAACCAAGCCTGATGAAGATATCCAACACTGAAGCAGCAAGACTTTGTGAAAAGTCAAATTTGTGTCATCCAGTTGTATATGTATATTTTACTGTTAAAATTTCTGCAGCTGAAAATCCCCTCCATCCATGTCAGGAGGGTCCACTGATTTCTACAACTGCCATATTCATGTAAATGCAGCTAGTAGAAAGTGTGACTATATGCAGAGGATACGTTTCCACGGGACCGAAGAGTGAAATCAGCCATGAGATCTGCAACGGAGTGACGTGATGCCGGCTTTACAAATTCAGGGTCAATCAATATATGCTGGATGAGATTTTAATAGATCTCATTCACAATATACTATGCATCAAATTTACTGTATGCACAGGTGCAACCAAAAATCTGTTGTGTACTGGCCCTTGGGAATGTATCTAAGATTTTCTGCTGGTTGAGGGTCATCTGATTGGAAATACAGGTGGTTGCTATCATGGGGATGTTTCTTTTAATTGAATTTATCATAGCATGAATTGTGTTCCTGATCCTTAGAGACAATGAGTTCTTATTCCTTCCTAACTTCTCCATCTGTTTTCCACTTTCTTCCTCCTAAGACCCCTTTGCCCCATCTGAAGGTAGTGCAGAAGCTGCTCCTGAACTGGACCTTTTTGCTTTGAAGCCAACTGAAAGCAGCACTCCTGTAGTTACCCCTACGACTAGTACAACCACTGCTAGTGCTGCTCTCACCACTACTCCTTCTCCTCCTCCTCCTCCTACCCCTGCTGCCGCAGTTGCTCCTACTACCACAACTGCTACTACCACTACCACAGCTGCCACCACAACTGCCAGCACTACAACAACTACTGCTCCTCCTGCTCTAGATATCTTTGGTGGTAAATGACTTTGTGGGTTTTTTGATTGATATGTTTTTTTTTGTTGTTCTGTTTATTTTGTAACAAGGTGATTTCTGTCTTCATCGCTTCCTTTTGTTTTTCTTTCCCATTCATTGTAATATCCAGTTGAGCTTCCTGGCTTCAATTATTTTTAAGACTTTGTTTGAGACAGACATTGAAATCTCAAGTTTTAAGAAATCACATGTATAGTCATGATCTGGTAGAACATATTTACTGTCCATTTAGTTAAACTCGACACATTTCTGTGTTGCAACTAAACCAACCTTGAGCTCGTTGGGCTCGTTAAAGTGGCTGTTAATCACTTGAATGCATTTTTATTTTTTAAGGCTTCCGTGTTTTTAAAATGACAAAATCAACTTGTTCACCTTTCTGCTCCCCCGCAGATTTAGTGCTCTGGAGTTCTACTATGGTTTCGATAGCGATGTCTGCTCCGTTTGTAAGTTTCCAGGGCCATAGTAGCCTGTATTTGGCAGGGCTGTGGAGTCGGTAAGCCAAACATCCGACTCAGACTCTGACTCATCCCCGAATTCGACTCTAACTCAAACACCACCAAAATGGACTCCGATTCCACTAACATTGTTGTGAAGTCAGTAAGCCACATATTCAACTCCGACTCTGACTCCAACTCCTCAGTTTCCCTGAATCCAACTCCACCCAAAATGGGCAGTCATTGTAGAAACGGGCAGTGACTTACTTTTACCCTGTCTAGAAAAAAAAATTGTATTCAAGTGTCATTAACATTACATGGAAATTGAAAGTGAATATCCACCTTTTTAACTTGTGTGTTGACGAATGTCTTTGGGCAGCACTAGAGGTGTATGGCGTACTGTTTTTATACTTGGGTTCAGTGTGTGAATAGCAATCATAATACTCTCACTAGTAGTGGCTGCTGATAGCAAGAGTTGTATCATGATCTCTGCCAGAGGTTTCAAACTCTATCATAAAAAGTGAACTTTTTTTTAATGGTATTTTGTAAATTATAGGTTTTAAATATGGAAATTCACTTTTTTTTTTTAAGTGATTGACTAGTTGTCCATTTTTGATGTTTTTAGCTTTAAATGAGGCCAAAAAGGTTTTAATGATAACAACGTGCCTGTCTGTAACCATTTAAAGGTGCCTCAAGGTTGACTGGATACTATTAATACACTGAACCAAAAATATAAACTCATATGCAGTTGTTTTGTATTGTCCCTCCACAGCTGAATGCTGTAGAGGGACCATATAAAATCCTTTTTTCTTTATATCTGGGGAAAAAAAAAAAAAAGAATGGTACAATTCTCATCAAGTAAGTTGTGATCTCATGGCGCCCCCGCCCCCTCATGGCGACTAAATTGCTCTAGTTTCTGAACGAGGTCAACCAGAACTGCCATATGATGACACCACTAAAGGTCCCCACGTCATGGCGGAGGAGAATGGGCAGAAACACTACTCGTAGTTAATGATGATGACTGCACAGCTCTGATCACACACGTAGTTGAGAAAAATTGCAGTAGTTCAGCATGCCTGACTGTATACTTTATAGTAAAGTAGCTTATTTGGGAGAAAATAAAGAGAAGGAAGAAATGGCTAGAGCTGCCCGCGTGATGCTTTCCTGATGCATCAGGGAATTGATAACCGCACATAGAGGAAAGATATAGGGTTAAGTCTATGAATTGAAGTGGAGGCTGAAGAGTGACAAAGAGGAGACTGAACTACATAGAAGTAGGTACACATACATAATAATGTAGTGTGATAGACATTTGTATGAGGGTTGGGGGAGCAAAATACTGTTCTGCATATTTAAATCTCTTGTTATGCAAAACTCACTATCCTCTACATAGCCAGAGAGGGTTCCTACTGCTATAAAGATGTTTTAAGAAATCAAGTTGCACAGAATTATTAATTTAAAAATGGCAATGTTTAAAGGTGGCGATTCACGTAGCATTGTGGACTTTCTACACTCCTGGGATAAGGTGGAACTTGAGGTTCAGAATGTCTGAAGTCATCTGTATGTGCTGTAATAATAATCAAATCTGCTTGCCAGTGATTACCATGCAAGTTTTCTTTGCATGCCTCTCTCCCTTTCGAAACAGATTACTCATTCACCCTCTGCTGTTCTAAGCACCATTGAAGAAATAACATTGCTTGTATTTGGTCTTAGATTTATTTGAGTCTGTTTCGGAGGTGGCTGCTGCTCCTAAGCCTGAAGTTGCACCTAGCATAGACCTGTTTGGTACAGGTAAAGCATGACATCTTTTTCATTCACATTTTTGGCTCCATGAATTGTTGCTGCCCTTCTGATTTTTCTCATTGCTTATACTGATGCGGCTTTTGTTTTCTTTTGCTTTGAGAAGATGCTTTCTCATCCCCACCGCATGGGCCTTCTCCTGTGCCCGAGACTTCCCTCACTGGAGACCTCTTATCTGGTGAGTGCTTTTTTTGTGTAAAGCACTTGAATGATATGTAGGCCTAATGGATGAGCAATAGTTGGCCATGTATGTGCTGTTAGGGATTTAGAAACCCAGTTGCCTTGTAAGAACATCCATCTGGCCATGTTCCTGCCCGTTGTGTTTGTAGCATTACTTATATTATACACTTAAGGATATGAGCTGTCTGCAGTGTCATTTCAGTTAATCTGATTTGTAGCTGCATGTCTTTTAAAGGGGTTGTCCAATGAAATAAAGTATCCTTAAATTAGCAAGATATACATCTCCTAATATACTTCAGTTATCAAAGGTGTCCTGGTCTTCATATATCAGTGGTCCCTGCAGATTTACTTCTGACTTGTTCTTGGCACAGTACAGGGCTTCCATTGTCAGCACACCTTCAGTATATGAAGGGGGATGGCTGACCGGGACAATTAAGTATCGAAACCAAACAAATTCTCCATCATGGGTGATGCATGGACATAGAATGAGCAATTGAAATGAGTCTGTCAGCCAGCCACATCACATACAGCATGAGTGATGTGCCAATATATATACGAAATGCTGCTTTGAGCACAAGCCAAAAAGGGGCTGCCAAGATCTGGAACCAGGGCAGATATTTTCATATTGGCACCTAGGATCTTTAAAGTATATTAGTAGGAAAGTTTTAAAACTTGTCAATTTTGAGACATTTTTCAGGTTTTATCTATTGACCAGGACAACCACTTTAATATATTTAGCCTAAAGTCTTGAAGGTGGATCTGTTGGGGTACTGTTACATGCGGTAATCTTGCTAGCAGTTTCCCTGGCAACTTACAGGTTGCAGTGAAATCATGGACACATTGTTCTATTTTGTTGCCGTGTACAAATGTAGCAATGTGTCCATGATTTCACTGCAACCAGCAAATTGCAAGTGAAATTGCCTAGCAAAATTACCACGTGTGACTGTACCTTTAAAACTACGTTTGCACATTGAATGAGTTGTCATTGCTCCATCAGTTGAGGATGCATGCGAAATGTGTAATGGCAACACCCTGCTTTTACTGTTAACTTCAGGGTCCCCATCATTTCAGGGTCCCCATCATTCTGCCATTTCAGCTACATGTTGATAAACTATCTCTGATGTATGGTAAAAGACACATTCCTGGAAAGTCATGTTTTTATTTTCCTCCACTGCCACCTCTACCATGAAGTTCCTGCTTCCATTTTGTAAAGGAAATGTCATCTGAAAATCACCTATTGTTTTAATATTTTAAATGTCGTTTTTTAAACATATGTCCTAGTCATAAGTTCAGCAGGAAGTAGGGATCGTAAATTGGACCTAATTACCAGTTTATAATAAAAAAAAAAAGTTTTGCAATTTTCATAGATGGCAATACTTTCTTTCATCTCTGCATCAGTTCTCGTGCTGTCCTTGACTCCCTTCCATTTGTACTGGCCATTGCCAGGAAATACATTTGGAGTCAGATCTGCATTACCAGAGAATGGCTGCTACACTCTCACCAGTTTAATATTGATGATGTATCGGATTAGTAAGCTTTCAAGTTCATTAGCCCAGACTATCGCATTCCACCTGCCAAAACCTTACAACTATGCTTTCCACACCGTATTGCAGACAAAGGATATGTCACACCTTCCCATTTAGCAATATGAACACAATAGACAGGAGTCGAAGTTTAAAGATTGTGAAACTGGCATCTATAAAGGCCCCGTCACACACGTCAATGTCGTCCGCGATCTGATCACTGGCGACATTGACGGCTGATCACTGGTGAGCTGTCACACAGGCAGACTCACCAGCAAACATTGGACCAGCGACATTGTGGAAATTATTTAAATATCGTTTCCACGCTGTCTGCAGGCTGGTATCCAGGGTAAACTGCAGGTAACTAGGGTCCCGCTGTGTACCTTGGATACCAGTCAGTGAGCGGAGAAGGCTTGTAACAGAGGTATACATCAGGTATCTAGGCAGTGCGCGCTGCCTAGTTACCCGCAGTTTACCATGGATACCAGCCCCCAGCGCTTCCTGAGAGGTGCTGGGAGCTAGCTGATCGAGCGTCCCGGTGTCACACGCAGTAATGCTGCGTGTCCACCGGGCGACCATTGCCTGGTTTTCGGTCCAGTCCGAAAACCTGGCGAGCATCAACCAGCAATTTATCGCTGGTTGATGCGCCCGGTCACATGCGTCAATATCGCTTCAACGTCACGTACAGCAGCGATAATGCACGCGATATTGACGCGTGTGACTGCCCCTTTAGAAATTTACTTTCTTATTAGGGGAAGAAAATAATGCAAATAAGTCAGTTACTTGTGTACATGTGGATTGTAACATGCATCAGATGTTTTCACTGGAGGGCTTATTTTTTTTCTTAAATTCCAAGGAGTTTGGGATAGGTTATTAATATCAATGTAGTTAAAGACCCCTTTTTTATGATCTTTGTGCCTCTCCATAGAATCACATATGTAACAATTAATTACAAATTACATTTAAAATGTAATTCCATTGTTTTATAAAGTGAAAAATTGATTGTTTTTGTTTGAACTACAAATGTATAAAATACACCATACACTGGTGAACAAAATTAGAAAGCACAATTTATTTATTTTTTCAGTTAAGGTAATTGTGTTGTCCTATGTGAAAATATTCTAACATGAGTAAAATAGCAGTACTTTAAGCTTATTCCATACATTGAATATATTCTATAGCACAGAATAAAAATGTAAATGAGAAATAAATAAAAAAACACAGATCAAAATTAGAGAACACTTTAAGATACCTGCAAGTTATTGGTGTTATTCTGGCACCTGGTGCTAATTCCTTAATTATCTGACAAACTCTATTTAACTGGCAGCCTAACTTTTCAGTTTGCACTCACTTTGCAAAAATGATTTGCCATTCTGAAGTGACTGAAACCCTCTAGTCGCAGGTTGTCCAGATGGGAGCCATAACAAGAGAAGTTGGTGAGATGTCACACGTGTGATATCATGCATGTCTCGCCAACAATCCAGTGAGCAGCTATCATTAACACAACCCAGCGAATGATACTTATTCACTGATGTGAATGGGCGAAGTCGTGACTGACATCGTTATCGCGGTGTCACACAGAACGATGCAGCAGGTTGGCTGATCGTGGATCGTCTGATTTGAGAACATGTTCTCAAATCTGCGATCAACGATCCAACGATTTATCGTAATCAAATCTCGGTGTTACACGCAGTGACGACCTAACTATGTCGTTTGAATGACTCCAAACCCGTGACGTTTGAGCGATATCATTAAGGATATCGTGCTGTGTAACAGGGCCTTTACATGCTCTCTAAAAGATAAACAACATCAACCATACTACCCTGTGTTTTGTCCTTCCCACCACTACTTCTGATGTGTGCCTGTGCTTCTTTCATATGATCTTAATTTAATTGTGATATGCAAACATTCAGGTTTAGACTGGACCACAGAGGAACAGGTAAATTCCCTGGTAGGCCCTTACACAGGAGTTGAAATACCTTTCCTCTACACGTGCTTGGTGCAATAAATACACTTGGTGCAATTTGGACAAAAAAAAAGGGCAGCATTTCTTCATCTTATAAATATAAACTGGCTAGTGTAAGTAACAAGCTAGCCAAATATGTGAAGGGGTCAGGAATTTTTGCATGTAGCTATAGAGTAGGCCTTCAGAATGAATGTCAGTGGTTGGCTTTTAGCACCCCAGTCTAACGTTGCACAAATCGGCTCTTGTCTGTCTTTGTAGCCAAAAGCCAGATTAGGCAGGAGGGCTGACATATATCTGAAGCTTTCTGTACTGATACAACCCATCCAGTTCTGTATTTTGGAGGAGTTTTGTATTCCGTAATCCTTCCTAAACCATAAAAAGCATATAAATTGTTTTTATTTATAATGTATTTTTCCATTATTTTGTTTATCGGATAACACTATAACCCAAGTCATCATTAAGAACCAGATGATAAAATTTTGTATTTGAGGCCCATATGGAATACTAATCCATATTTAATTCCTACTTCTACTCCAAATACTGTCAAACATGTAACCATGCTAGATCCTTCTAGTTAAAATGACATGGCACCAAAGAAAACCTATGGTGACACCAACCTATAATATGGATCAAACAGTCATTGGTGCTACAATCAGTTTCTTATGGTTAATGTTTTTTTAAAAGTTTCCTTTGTATGAAATAATCACTGATTTTGTCAGGCTACATTCACATGCTGCGTAATTTTCACGCTTTTTTACACTCGTTTTTCCTGCAAAAGCACATCTGCTTTTGCCATTCAGACGCTGAGCTATTTTTGGCCGCGCTTTTGTGGGAGAAAGAACGCGCATAAAAAGAATGAACATGTCAATTCTTTGCGCAAATATGCACATGCTTTCTCCCATAGGCCCCATTATAAGGAGCTGGAATACGCATTGTCTTTCAGACAATGCTCTATTCCAGCGCCTATAAGCGAGGGTGCAGGAGGAAGTGATGTCACACGGGGCAGGAATAATCCTGTTCCCGTGTGACATCTGTGTACTTTCGCTTTAGCAGTGTAACACTGCTATAGCAAAATAAAACAAAGCAATGTGTTGAAAAATAAAAAACATTCATTCTCACCTCTCCGGAGGCTACCCTGGGACGTCCGATCGCTTGGAGGACCTGAATCAGCTGACCGGCAGCAAACCGATCAGCTGATGTGTTACATGACAGCATAAGCTGAGCAGTTTAAACTGGCCACCGCTGACACATCAGCTATTTAGTTTAAATCACCCGCCAACACCAAACAGCTGATGTGTCCGGCGGTGGGCGATTAAAGCTGACAGATCAACTGTTCGGTTCTGGTGGCCAATTTAAACTAACAGCTGATCTGAATTTCATTAATTAATTTAAAAAAAATGCATGAACTTCGCCCTATTTTTGTGTCTAGCCAGGTACATCTAGGCAGCTGGGGGCTGGAATCCGCAGCGCTGGGTGGCCCGAGCGTTCAAAGAAGCGCCATCTTCTGGTGCTGTATCAAACTTGTCCAGTGGCCCTGGTGCCGGGTGGCTCGCTGGGTAATAATGGGTTTAGGGCCAGCTGTGCATGATCGGAATTCATGGGGTCATGCCAATATATTAGACATGACCACCATGAATTTGTAGTT
Organism: Allobates femoralis; assembly: GCA_033576535.1. NCBI lineage: Eukaryota > Metazoa > Chordata > Amphibia > Anura > Aromobatidae > Allobates > Allobates femoralis. The sequence goes on along the minus strand of JARQOC010000001.1, from coordinate 266,122,706 downwards.
AAAAAAACACAACACACAGAAAATGATTTTTATTAGAAATAAAACACAACACAATTAGGGACTTCATCTTTATTAAAGAAAAGAACTTACCCCCCCGACGTAGTCCAGTCTTGAGGGCTCCCGAACGTCCAATCCGGATCCAACATCATCTGATGGGTTTTTCGGGCGCTGAAAATCACAGGAAATGCGCTTGCGCAAAAATAGTGGCAATTACACCGTGTGTGAACGCAGCCCTAACCAGTATGTGTGCGTGTGAATTTGGCTATGACAGAACTGGGTTCTTCAAGGGTGTTTTTGGTTTTTTTTTTGTACTTTTCTTCTGTGAAGCTATGCTGGTCTAATAAAGGAAACTGTCATCTGTTTTCTTTACAATTTTATAATCTATGTAAAGTCCACTGTGATGTTGATTGAATGTCTACTTTGGCAGAACATGTGCAGTTAAGTACTAATGATAGACTATTGATCTGCACATGGAATGCACTATGGAATGATCGTGTCTGCATGAAAGCTTGGGCAGGGGAACAAGAATGACCTGTCAGTCACTGACAAGAATTGGTGGTGGGCTGGGAAACGGGGGGAGAGGGTGGAGAACTGTAAGTACAGTGTTACATTGCGGCTCATTTGAAATATAATTCTCCAATAGATTCCTAAAAAACAAAAAATGTAACTAAGGATTTCTAAAACAAAGGTATAGTCAATGTGTATATTGAAGAGTGGTTGTGCACAACTGCTCATCTATGATTGCACAGCCTGGTTAGGCTGGTTTCACACTGCAGGATTTTCCCTGATCAGTGTCCATCCGGTTTGTGTGCCAAAACCAGGAGAGGAACTTGCAGAGAAAAACTATAATTGAAAGATTGACATCTATTCTGAGTTTTGGATACACTCCTGGTTTTGGCACCCAAACTGGATGGACACTGATCAGGGAAAATCCTGCAGTGAAACCAGCCTTAAGGCCAGGTTACACATACCAATGTTCCAGCAACCCGATCAATGATCTGACCGGACTGGGATCGCTGGAACATCGGTATGTGATCACTGGTGAGATGCCACACAGGCAGACTCGCCAGCGATGCACCGACGGCCGCAGGGATCTGTCGGGTGTCTCGGGCACAGCATGAGGATTGCTGGTTGTTGCCCATGTCACACATGCCGATGCATGCGGGGCAGCGGGAGACCAGCGATCAAAAAATGGTCCCGGCCATTCCGCAGCGATCAGCGAGCTCATTACTGGCCGTTGTGGAATGTCACACGCAGAGACTTCGCTGGCGAAGTTGCTGTAATGTCACAAACCCTATGACATTGCAGCGATATCGTTACCGATATCGCTGCGTGTAACCCGGCCTTTAGTTATACAGGATTTCACCTTGTGGCTCTGAGTCAGGTGTTTTAGATCACATTCCCGTCTGTGGTGCTCAGCCTTTAGACACAGTCTAGAACATGTAATATTAAGAAGAAAATAGTGGCACTCAATGGGTTGTATAAAAACATCTTTATTTCATAGTTAAAATAAGGATACACTGCTGGCAGGACGAGGTCTGTCATAACGGGATGATGGCCATTTTGCGCTATCCCAGTGCTTCTTTTCTTTTTTTCAGTTGGAACAAAGATGCACATTACAATAAATTTATCAAATTGCATATTAAAAATTGAATGGAATGATCAATACTCATAGGAAAACAGATCATTAAGACCCAAATTATTTTGTGCATCATATTTTATTTTCAATCAACATTACAACAACTTATTAGTTTTGGAACTGTAAAAACCTGGTGACTGCTTCCTTTTAGGGAAAACCAGTACTTTCCCTTTCTCATGTTGTAACATTTTTTTTTAAAAGAAAAGTCTTAAGCGCTAATACAAATTCTACAAGGTCATATTGTAAGATGTTTCATTTTGTGATTACTACAGTGGACTCATTTGCTGCCCCAACGCCTGTGCCCACCGCTTCTCCATCCAAGGCTGAACCTGCAGCTGTCATTGACTTATTTGGAGGTGGGTACACAACGTTTTTGACAAGTGATTAAACTGGTTGCCCCCTTTCAGTATACTTTGGGCTATAATCCGCTCCCAAAAAAAAAAACACAAGACAGTGATCCTTTACTTGCACTCCCTGGATCTGTGTCTCTGCCGCTGCGCCATTCTGTTTTCCTGCAGTGCTGATGACCATGTTGACCACGCTGCTGCTAATTGGTGAGTGCAGCAGCACCAGCTGTCAATATGAGACTAGTGTTGTGAACTAATAACCAAGATTAGTCAGGGGCGGAAAGCAGACACTGGGCCCAGATAAGTTGAGCAAGCTTATAGCCCAAAGTTTACTGAAAGAGGACAACTCAATTTTTGAAGAGTTACAGAAAGTAACTTGGTAGACATGCACTGTAAGTGCATGTCTACCAAGGCCATGGAGTGATGGTAAAATAATCAGTTTCACTATAGAGCAATACATCTGAAAATTAATGACCTTATATAAATGAAATTTTGCTCTCTTACACCTAGAGCACTCATGCAGCCTAGGCAACATGCAGTTAGAAAATGAATTTGGAAAAACACATGGTGCCTACAATGGTGAAACATGGTTATGTAGGTCTGCATGAGTACTGCTCGTGTTGGGAAGCTACTTTTTGTTGATGGTATCATGAATTCACATATGTACTGCTCTGTATTGAAAGAGAATGTTGCCTTCACTCTTTGCCCTTTGTAGATGTGCACTTTTCAAAAATGAGTGATCCAAAACTTGCATTTTTGAAGACCTGGGTTCAGTTGAGATGTAACAGTAGACATACTTGGCCACTGAATCACTTCCCTCTGTTGAACACCTATTGTGAATTCTAACAAGACAAGTTGAGCATCGTACTCTATGCAGCATCCAGGCTCAAGAATTTTGACTAAAACTGAATATTTGGTGTTTACTAAAGTTGTATGTGCATTAATGAGCTTGAAATTCTGTCCTACTATGCCTCAGTATTCTAGGCATTTTTGAGACACAAACATCCCACTTGCATACATCTCACGGTTATGAAATTAAGATGTGAAAAAAGATTCTTCACCTCCGACAGCCCGGCTTCTTGCGTCCCGCTTTCATCAACCTTCTGCCATCATGTGCCATATCTCCATATTCTTCACTATAGCTCAGGACTTCTGGTCACTTCCATGCCTTGGAGGTTACTCCAAAATTGTCAAGTCATGAAGTCAAGACATGCTCTGCAACTCTCGAGGCTTTGGCCTGTTCCAACTTGCATACACATTCAAGTTATGGACAAATGAAGAGAGCCAACATAGTTCGTAACCCTTGGGTTGCCTGTATGTACGTTTATTTCTGGCCACTTTGAGAACTTGTGGTTCACAGGAAAACAATAGTATTCACCAATGCTGACGAATTACAATTTCAGAAGATTGGCTCATCTTATCGATTACTTGTTTATTTTCACTGAGTTTTTCTGTTGGGGTAGGGGCAGATGAGCATGTTTTCCATCCGAGTGTTTAGCGACAAAACATTGCTTGCACTTGGACTGATGTTAGTCTGAGGCCGCTCACAAGTCGCTGCATGTTTTGATCCGGTAGTTGGATGTAGTCGCAATTCAAGTTATTGAGTCTGTAGAAATCATCACACGCAGTCGATGACATCACAGATTCACAAAATGGAAAAATGTACTAATCTTCTCCTCATAGTGATCTCCCATTCTCTCGTCCAAGAGAATCTATTTACACTATGCTGACACTAGATCAAAGTTTGATCACTGTATCCTTGGCACAATTGGCCCAGATACTCCGATGTGAGATCTATGGCCATCTGGCCTGCCCTTAGCTGGTTTGGGCTAGACTATAGTGGACAATTTCCAGAATTAGAAAATCAGCATTTGATCATGCTCTTTACCCGTTGTTCTGTTTGGGAAGACCTGCCTAGTTGTTTTTAACAAAACTCATTTCTGTAAGTTATGTGTTGATATCATCTTTCTTTTTTTTCCTTATATCATCCATCAATGGTGACATGACAGATGCTTTTGGAAGTGTTACTGAACCACAGCCTGCGACTTTGGCACCTACGACTTCATCAGCTGCAGCAGATCTACTGGCCGGTAACTATCATGTGCCAAACATTTTTCTAAAACCTAACTTTAATTTCTTATGTTTTATCTACAAATTGGATTTATGGATATTCTTTTCCATTTTTTTAATCCATCAAAGGTAGTAAAAAAATTAAAAAAAAGTAAACCTTTTAATTCTGCATTTTATGGGGGTTACATGTGCCACTCAAATTATTCCTTTACTCCAAAAGACTGTGCCCCCTGTGCCTGGATTGTGCGTGGTTTTCACTCTAGTGAAAGTGAGCTGCAATACCGGACTCTGGATCTGTTTGTCATTGTTTTTATCTGTTGGCCAAAGGATTTTGTCCTGTGCTTTAGATGAAGGTTTAGAGCACTAAGTAGAAAAAAGACAAAAGTTTACAGATCTCTGTATTTTATAGGATTTGGAGGGTCATTTATTTCACCATCTCCTGCACCGATTGCCCCTGCACAGAATAACTTAATTCAGCCAAGTTTTGATGCTGCGTTTGGAGCCAGTCAGCCCGCTCCTGCCCCGGCTTCGGCTCCAGCTGCAACCACTACACCATCTGGCAGCACCTTTGATGCTTCAGGTGAGGTTTAATGAATAGCAAAAAATAGTGGTGATTCTTATGCTTTATCAACATTTCCAGGTAGTAATATTTATAATTGAATATATTTCTGCATTTTCCTATAGTTACATTTTTCTTTTTCATACTCGCTTTAACACTGTACTCACTTTAACACTGCATACTTGTGCACTACGGACACTACTCGCACGTGACATCACCACCATGTGATCAAAGGGTGGCCGGCCATAGATTTTAATATTTACTTTGTTGTATCTTTCATTACTGAAGATTTGCTTTTCCAGAAAAGCTAAAGTATATATTTTTAAGTCTTTTCTTCCTAGAATATATGCTAGTTCTTGACAATTTGCACCGTTAATTAAATCTGTTTAATTAGATGTATTAGTCCTCTATATCAATCAGCCTCACTTATTAGAGTTTGTACAGATTAAAGGAGAGTTCCATGGAATAAGAAACTGTCCCCTGTCAGAGGGATGAGAGCTGAGGAGCAGATATGATATTATTGATTTATAAATGATCTAAACATCCTAGAACTGTAGTGGGCGCTCGGCTTCATCATGTAGGAGGGCAGGGACAGTACAAAAAATGTTCCTCTCCCCGGAGCTCCTCTTTAAAATAAGTGTTATTAATTTCAGAATGTGTTGACAAGAACGCAGGAAATAAACTGACAGCCTTTGTTTTTATATATGATGCCCAATGTGGAAATTGTAGAGTTTACACCTTTTTATGATTTTGTGGATAGTATGATTGTTAAAAAGTATGATGGTGGTATTATCTGACATGTGATTCCACTGATTTGTAAGTCTAGACCTAATACAGGTGAAATAAGTATTTAACAAGTTACCAATTTTGTAAGGAAATCTACTTCTAAAGGTGTTATTGACATACACTACTCAGTAGATGTTGGTAGCAATCCATACAAATAAATTTAAATCATAGATGTCCATAAATTTATACGAAAAATAAAGTTGCAGCACTCAAGTCCTTAGTGTCAAAAAAGGAACTTCTTTATTACAGCATGAGAACACATGGTGATTTTTCGGGTACAAACACCCTTTGTCCATAAATTTAGTGATGTGTAATAATAACAAATGACATGGTATAAAAGTAATGAGTGCATGAAGAAAGCAATGGAATGTTTTGATGCTACCGGAAATCTATCATAATTAGAAATTAATCCTGCCAGTTGGTGAAAAATATCATCTAGGTCAAGTTTTGGCCGAAAAAGTTGTCTTATTAACTGGGTGCCACACAAGAACCATCTCATGATGGGCCAAACCAGTGAGCTGTATGAAGACCTTCACAACCTTATTGTTAAAGGGACACTGTCGGGTCATTTTTCAGTATGATACTACGGTAATATTATCCTTGAATAGAGCCTGGGCAGACCTTTTAAAAACATGTAAAATCATTATTGTACAGTTTATAGTTTCCATGTTATCAGCATTGTCAGACCCTGCAGGTAGCTGCTGCATTAGTCCTCTCAATTATAATCAAACAGGAATAGTCCTGTGCTGTATATACAGTTAGGTAATCATGCACTCCCTCTCAGCTGCTCTCTCTTCCCTTTTCCTTTTGCTAACATTGAAGTGACGGGTTTCAGGACCGTCTGTTCTGTTGAGGACACAGAGGGAGAGAGCTATTACAGATCTGCCTTATCTTAGACTCCATTTGTTTCTTTAAGCAGGAATTCCTGCTGTGACAGTTTCTGCATTGTATTTGATTTCTTGTGATGCTACGAACACAGAGAGCAGAGAGGTGAATACAGCCCTCCCCCACTGATGTCCTGTGCAGTGATGTGGTGTGAATATGACATGCATATTCATCTTATGGGGAGGGGACAACAGAGAACTAAGTGGATCATTCACTGTGATTGACAGATGGAATGAATATCTTTATTTGAAGTTTACAGAAGATAGGAGGGAAATATAAATAAAAGAAATAGTTTAGAGTGAGGAATTAGAAAATGATATTAGTTACACATGGATTTTTGACTTGACAGTTTTGTTTTAAAAAACATACTGAATGCATTGGATAAAAAATAATTTCTAAACTACTGAAGCAACCATAATCTGGAAGTTAAAAGTATATAATTTCACCATAAACCAGCCACAATCAGGTGCTCTCAGCAAGATTTCAGATAGGAGTGAAAAATGATAAAAGTTGTCAAAGAGCCCAGAACCACATGTGGAGAACTACAGAAAGACCTGGAATCAGCAGGTACAATTGTTTAAAAGAAAATAAAAAGTAAGGCACTCAACCTCCATGGCCAGTATGCAGACTCAACACGCAAGGCTCCATTGCTTAAAACAAAAAGTATGTTGAAGGGTGTTTTAACGTTTGCTCACTAACATTTAGAACAGGGGTATGGAACTCCAGGCCTCGAGAGCTGCCAACAGGTTTTCAGGATTTCCTTAGTATTGCACAGATGATGATTCAACCAACATGTCCAATGTTAAGGAAAGCCTGAACTGTTGGTGGCCCTTGATGCCTGGAGTACCCCACCCCTGATTTAGACAAACCTGTGAAATACTGGGAGAATACAGTTTGGTCAGATGAGACCAAAATTGAACTCTTTAGATGTCATAGTACATAAGGTGGATGGGGTCCAGAAGGCACTGCATATAACCCCCCCAAAACTCCATATTAACAGTGAAGTTTGGAGGTGAGTACTTAATGGTGTTGGGCTGTTTTTCAGCATATGGCACTGGCAAATTTCATTTGGTTGACTGAAAAGCTAAATGGACAAATGTACTGAGGCATTCTTTTAATAAGTCTGCTGCCATCTACTAGGATGCTGAAGATGAAACAAGGGTGGACATTTCAGCAAGACAATGGTCCCAAAGACAAAGTCTAGGAAACTCAATTTGTTTTAGACAAGGAAAATAAAGCTTCTAGAATGGCCCAATCAATCACCTAACCTGAATCCAATAGAACATTTTATGGAGGGAACTAAAGCTCAGAGTTCCTGTTTATGAGGGACATCTCGAGGTGTAAGACCAGATGGGAGGATACTACAGGCATTTTGGATGGTAGTGCTTCGTTTGATTAAAGGAAGATATGGATGTGTGGTTCCCCGGAATCCATTAGTGTGTATATTGGGTTATGTTGAAGAAATCAATATTACTAACTCACAGAAGGTGGCAGTTGCGAGGTTATTAATCATGGCCAGGAAAATAATTACCAGATGCTGGATCAGTGCCGAGCCCCCCTCCAGGAAGGAATATATTCAGCAAGTAGATTACACAATTCATCTAGAAAAAAGTATTTACCATAAGAGAAATACTATGAAGGTGTTTCACAAAGTATGAGATGCATGGAGGAGGTGAGAGGTGTGGAATTGTGGGTGGAAAGGAGAAGTCAACGATAAAGCACTGGTTCTATTCTAGCTATATATGATCTGATGAGTAGGATTGTTTGCTATACAGCTGTGTTATTGTTTGTTCAAAGTAATGGGGATGTTATACTTGCTGTCTACAAAGGGAGGGGGTTGGAGGGAAGACCAGCACTTTATTTATGTAATTGAAAACATCCATCACACTGTACTTGTTACGTGTATTATGATTTTATTGTGGTCAATAAAAAAAATCTCATTTAAAAAAAACAAAAAACAAACCTCAGAGTTTACAGGAGCCTACGAACCTTCAAGATTTGAAAAGTATTTGTGGATGAATTGTCCAAGATCACACCTGAGCAGTAGATGTAACTAGTATCTCGATACAGGTGGGGTCAAGTAGCTGTTATCACTCAATGCCTTTTGTACGAAGTATTAAATGTACTTCCGTAAGCGTGTTCAATACTTTTTCCCTGTACCATTTCTCATTATGTTGATTGCTCTCAGTGTGAGAAACAAGATACAAATCTTGTGGTTGTGATACCTTTTAATGGCTAACAAAAATAAAATAAATGATATTATAAGGCGAGCTTTCGAGAAGACTCGGTCTCTTCATCAGGCATGGTATGACAAGATATTGAATGAAACTCAAAATATATGCATGCACAACTAAAATGATTGGACATTTGACTAAATAAACACTACAAAGACTGCACATTTGGCAAAATAAACAAAGGCAGCCTTGGAGAGGATTTCAATCAGGCAGGCCCAGTGGTAATAAAGTCTTTAGGACACTAAATTATAAGAAAACCTGGTGTCCAAGATTTCCATGTCTTTGAACAACATTGTTTAGACGTGGTAATGAGCCATAAAACCATCAGCGATGTTCAGTCCATTCTGTATACAATTGAAACTTCTAATTAGCTTGGATTCACAGACTCTTCGATGTTTTTGGGATTTGAAATTACCTCTCAAAATTAAAACCTTCATATTATCAATGTTATGTCCCTGGCCAGAAAAATGCTCCGCTACTGGAAAATGGATTTTTTGGTGTGTAATTGTGTGACTGTGAGACCTCATCCTTGCTCTTAGACGCTGCCCAGTCTCACCAACATAGAAAGAACCTACTGGTCAAATGGTGCACATAATTAAATATACCACATTGGAAGAGGAGCATGTGAAAGTCCCAGGAATCTTATAATCCTGCTGTGTGTTGGGGATCTGTATCCTGTCTCTGGTCTCTGTGAGCACAGGTCTTGCAGCTCTTCACATTGCATGGATAAGTTCCTTTTGGTGTTCTTAAATTGGGAGGCTGCCTGTAGCACAGTAAGGGAGTCTTTAAATATTATTTTAAGTCGGTCATCCTTGTGTAGGATGTGATGAAGTTTCCTGGCAGTTTTCCTTAGTACCTCAAGCTGTGGGTTGTAGTTCACCACCAGGGGAACACGTTGGTTCTCTTCTTTTTCTCTGTATTGGAGTGCTTGACTTCTAGGGATCCTTGTGGCTTAATGATCTGATTCTCAATGGAGGTGGGGTGGTAGCCCTGGTTTAAAAATGTCTTTTTTAGCTGGTTTAAGTGTTCATCCTTTCCACTGGGTTGGAGCAAATAAGTTATATCTGAGTTTGATGGGGCAGGAGGCTAAAAAGTCATTTTCTAGTTTAGCCTTGAAGAGGTTGGCATACTGGGGAACCATTTTGCTTCCCATGGCAGTTCGGTGCGTTGTAAATACAGTTTTTCACCAAAAGAAAAAATGTTGTGGGTGAGGATAAATCTGGTGAGCTTTAGAAGTGATTCTGAAGGAATCCCATTGGCTTGAAGAAACAGTCGGCAGGCAGCAAGTCCATCTTCGTGTGGGATGTTAGAATATAAGGACTCCACATCCATGGTGGCTAAGATGGTACTCTCGGGGAGGGGACCTATTGTAGAGAGCTTATTTAGAAGGTCCGTTGTGTCCTGTATATAGCTGTCTGTCCTCCTTACCAGCGGTTTGAGGACATTTTCCACCCACCCAGAGATTCTTTCAGTGAGTGTTCCCACCCCTGAGATGATGGGTCTCCCTGGGTTACCTGGTTTATGAATCTTGGGAAGCCTATAGAAAAGCTCCCATCCTTGGATCCTCAGGAATTAAGTCCAGCAGGTTTGTGGAATCTGTACCTAAACATTTGAGTTTCCCAACTCCCTCATATATTTTGAGTTGGGTCCTCGTCCAGTTTGGTGTAGTATTGTAAATACATCAGCTGTCTATGTGCTTCTTTGACGTAGTCCTTTGTATCCAGGAGAACAATAGCCCCACCTTTGTCTGCAGGCTTAATAGTGATCTCCCTGTTGTTCTTCAGGCTGTAAATTGCCCTTCTCTCTTGCACAGTAATATTAGATATTTTGTTGTTTTTTTTATCTAATATTATGGATTGTACCAAATGTCTGAATGACTCAATATAATGGTACAAACTGGTGTTGCGGCCAGGGTCAGGTGTCCAGTCAGAGTTTTTCTTTTTCCTTTGTTGCATTTGTGTTTAGCTGCTTAGAGGCCTCAAGTTCTCTTTATCATCAAAGAACTCCTTCAGTCTCAACCTCCTGAAATATTCTTCCATGTCACTACACAGTTCAGTTTTGTCTAGGGACTTTGTGGGACAAAATGTGAGACCTCTAGAAAGCACACTGAGTTCTAGATTAGTGGGTTTGTGAGATGACAAATAACACAGCTGACAGTACCTGTGTCCTTCCGGCAGTTCTGCTCCATGCTGTTGTGGTTATGAGGAACGTGGCTGGTGTTTGAGTATAATCCTGCTTTCAGTCGGAGTCTGTTAAGCTTCTTCTTCTTGTTGTATATAAGGTATGCTTGCAGTGAACTATAGAAATGTTGCATCCTCTGCTGTAGTTGACAGTTTGGGACAGTTTCCACCCGAAACACGTAAAAAAATCGATTGTCTACAGCCAGGTCCTCAGTATAACCGTATTTGCTCCAACCCAGTGGAAAGGGATGAACACATAAACCAGCTAAAAAAGACATTTTTAAACCAGGGCTACCACCCCATCTCCATTGAGGATCAGATCATTAAAGCCACAAGGATCCCTAGAAGTCGAGCACTCCAATACAGAGAAAAAGAAGAGAACCAACGTGTTCCCCTGGTGGTGACCTACAACCCACAGCTTGAGGTACTAAGGAAAACTGCCAGGAAACTTTATCACATCCTACACAAGAATGACCGACTTACTATTTAAAGACCCTCCCTTACTGTGCTACAGGCAGCCTCCCAATTTAAGAAACATCATGGTCCGAAGTTTGATGCCCTGGATACACCAAAAGGAACTTATCCATGCAATGTGAAGAGCTGCAAGACCTGTGCTCACATAGAGAGCAGAGACAGGATACAGATCCCCAACACACAGCAGGATTACAAGATTCCTGGACTTTCACATGCTCCTCTTCCCAATGTGGTATATTTAATTATGTGCACCATTTGCCCAGTAGGTTCTTTCTATGTTGGTGAGACTGGGCAGCGTCTAAGAGCAAGGATGAGGTCTTCTCGTCACACAATTACACACGAAAAAATCAATTTTCCAGTAGTGGAGCATTTTTCTGGCGAGGGACATAACATAACATTGATAATATGAAGGTTTTAATTTTGAGAGGTAATTTCAAATCCCAAAAACATCGAAGAGTTCTGTGAATCCAAGCTAATTAGAAGTTTCAATTGTATACAGAATGGACTGAACATCGCTGATGGTTTTATGGCTCATTACCACGTCTAAATAATGTTGTTCAAAGACATGGAAATCTTGGACACCAAGTTTTCTTATAATTTAGTGTCCTAAAGACTTTATTACCACTGGGCCTGCTGATTGAAATCCTCTCCAAGGCTGCTTTGTTTATTTTGCCAAATGTGCAGTCTTTGTAGTGTTTATTTAGTCAAATGTCCAATCATTTTAGTTGTGCATGTATATATTTTGAGTTTCATTCAATATCTTGTCATACCATGCCTGATGAAGAGACCTGAGTAGTCTCGAAAGCTCGCCTTATAACATCATTTATTTATTTTATTTTGTTAGCCATTAAAAGGTATCACAACTACAAATTTGTATCTTGTTTCTCACACTGAGAGCAATCAACATTTTCTCAACTGGCTAACACTGTACCAAACCTTTTTCTTCTAATTTCTCATTATTACGCATAATGTAATTTATGGTAATCTGTGGCTTGATTTCTTTGCCTGTGTGGATTGGATGGGTTGTTACTGACAGCTGGTGATACGTTCACGTCAATAGCACCTTTTAGAAATATATTTACTTAGAAAAATGATGTGTTCAGCACTTATTTCACTGTTGTATGTCCTAGCTGGGATAATGGTTTTCTACAAACATTTAGGAACTATTCTTGGCCCATACAAATGTTCATGGAACCATTAATTGGGACTGAAAAGGTCAGACGGCAAAAACAAAATCTAGAACTTTCACGAACAAACAATGACAAAAACAAAACATTACGGGATTCTTACAGGTTGTGGGCACAGAAGGTGAATGTTCTTTAGAGTTTGTGGCTACATTAAATAGAATTATTGGTAATTTTGTAGCCAAGATAGGCATAGAGTAGCATCAGATAAGGCCAATGCCTTGAAGAGGGACAGCTCACTGCTGCTTTCTGCTATACCTTTCTTCTCCTGTCTGGGGAGTAGCTGTTTGTTTTGGCTTCAGCTTAGCCATCCGCTCTGAACTTCTTGCCTTGCATGTAGAAGCACTATCAATGATAAACAGGCTGTATTGCTGCCTATAATACGATTTTCTGTGTTTAAATACCTCACGGGCTTCCTTCACAATCATATTGTGCTGGTATATACTGACAGATAATCAATAATTTCTACCAGCTATCTGAAAAAGTAAAGCACTTTCTGTTTCTCAAAAAATGGTTAAATTGCGGACTCCATGGGGTATGTTCACTCGTGGCTTTTTTTTTTTTTTGGTGGGAAAAGTTGTTCTAATCAATAAAAATGACAGTATATTCCGATGAATTCTACCAAAGGTCACACATTGCAAACGCAATCAAGCAAGCTGCATGATGAAGACAGTCGACCGCCTTGTTATATTGTATGTCTGCATGAAAGAAGTTAGATGATTTGGGGGCCCGTTGAGATTTTGCGCCCTAAAAACCCTTCCACTTTAAGGGCCAGCTTCAGGTTTAACTGCCGTTTACTTGCTCGACGTTATTATTATTAAAAAAAAAATTAATTATAATAAACTTACAAATATACTTCATGAGTGAAATCTGGAAGAAAACCTTTCAAACACCTTCCAGAAGATGTCCCCACTAGACTGTTTGTAAACCTGACATATGCTGGTTGTCAGGTAACTCCTCTTTCAGCCTCGCACATGAATACTGTCATGTGAGGGTGGGGGAGGGGCCTAAACAACGTTCACAGTTGATCACTGTATTGGTTTACCTCAGGTTGTCGGCACAAACGTCACAGCTGTGATCTATCTGACTCTCCATTCGCATTGCACTACCCTATTCAATCAGCTGATAACACTGGGCAGAGCCAATGTGAGAGGAGGTAAGATAACAGTTGTAATCTGTGATCTGTGTATGCGGACAGCCTGAGGTAAACTGATTGAGTGATCATCTGTGAACGCTGTTTAGGCCCTGCCCTCCACCCTTATATGGCTGTATTCATGTGTAGAGCTGGGGACGGATTTCCCTCACAACCAGAATGTCAGGTTTAGAAACAGCCTAGTGGGGACATCATCTGGTAGGTTTTTAAAAGGTTTTCTTCCAGATTTCATTCATGAAGTTTATTTGAAAGTTTATTATGATTACTTGCTCTACGTTATTATTAAATAAAAAATGGAATGGCGGTTACATTTTAACACAGGGTTACACCTTGATTTGGACACCTTTTATAATACTCTTTCAGTATGAAGTAAAAAAGAATTACAACTGCATCAATGTAAAAAGCTAAACACAATAACTATTACAAGATGAATTTTTAGATACAAAATGCGAAATAGAAATGTCATATCCCAACATGTTGTGAAAATACAAACTCCATTCCAAAAAAACTTCAGTGAGGAAGTGACGAACTCAGGTGCCACCTATTGAAGGTAGCAATCCTATAAGTCATAATTGACTCTTAACAAGCCTTGTAATATGACTTGGGATTTTTGCCAGATCAGAGCCCCAATCTGCAGACGCTGTGTTTTAGAGTGATTGCCATAAGGAGAATAGCTGTTCCCCCAGACCTCATCTTAGCCTCTCCTACAGCCAGATCCGAATCCCACACACTGCACTGATGAGGGTCAATCACCCCGAAATGCAGCGTCTGCAGTTTGGGGCTCTGATCTGGCACAAATCCCAAGTCATATTACAAGGCTTGTTAAAAGTCAATTTGACTTTTAGGATTGTAGCCTTCAATAGGTGGTACTAGAGTTGGTCCACTTCCTCGCTGAAGTAAGAATTTGCATGTTTCCCAGAGGAGCATTGCGGCTATAATTCTCTTCATTCCGGCAGACAGATTGATCTCCATAAGGAAAACAATAATGTACTGATGTGGAAATCTTACAAGCATCTTTTATTCACTGCACAACATAGAGTACGTATCAGAATAAGAAACAAAGGCAATTTTTCATCTTAATTGAAAATATTAAATCAACAATTGGGAAAGGGCCAAGGCTTCCACTGTGTCTCCCCCCTTCCTTTTTACAACAGTCTGAAAAGTGATGAGAGGAATGCCCCATTCTTGTCTGATGTAGAATTCTGGCCACTCAACAGTCTTGGATTTTATTTGCCAGATTTTTATTTTTTTTTAATGTGCCAGATGGATTGATTTAGCATTTTCTTGCTGAAATAAGCAAGGACTTCTCTGAAAAGGATCATGTCTGGATGGAAGTATATGTTCTAAAACTTCTATATAATGCTCAAAACTAATTATGCTATTCAAGATGCCTAAGCTGCTAATGCTAAAGGGACTAATGCCACCCTATACCATCAGAGATGCTGGCTTTTGAACCATGCGCTGATAATCTTCTGAAATGGTTCATCTCCACGAGTCAGCAGAACATGACCTCCATGGTTTCCATTTCACTTTTTGATTTCATCTGACCATAGGTTAGTTTTCCATTTTATGTTGTTAACGATCTCGTGGGTGTGCTTCCGTTAGGACATCGTTGGTGAGATGTCACACGTCTAGATATCGTGGACGACGCACCAACAATGTTGTGAGCAGCTATCATTCGCACAACCCAGCGACCGATACCTGCTCATTGCTGTGAATGGGTGAAGTCGTAAACGACATAGTTATCGTGGTGTCAAACACAACGATATACCAGGTTGGATGATTGTGGATCGTCTGATTTGAGAACATGTTCTCAAACCTGCGATCAAAGATTTATCACATCGCAGAGTCACACGCAACGATGTCTTAACGATGTCGCTGGAACGACTCCAAACCCGTGACATATCAGCAACATCGTTAACAATATCGTACCGTGTAACGGGCATTTGGATACTGCTGAGAATAGCACTTGAAGGGTTAAAAAAAATACCTTTTAGCCATTTTAAAACAGCACCCCTCCACATATTCAAAATGGCAATCACTTTGGGGGTTTCCAATATATAGGTCCCCATAGGCTACTTAAAAATTGAATAGGTCCAAAAGTTTTGTAAATTTCCTTGGGAAAAAAAACATTACTGCTACATTTCTATATTTTTAAACCGAATAGCCTAACATTAAAGAACATTTTCCAAATGGTGCTGATGTAAAGCATACATAAGGTAAATGTTATTTATTGATACTTAAAATATCAGATTTTTTTTTTTTTTTTTTTTTTTAAATGAACAAATCAAAAACATACCAACCTAAAGTTACTTTCTCCTTCGCCTCATTGGGGGACACAGACCGTGGGTGTTATGCTGCTGTCCACTAGGAGGCGACACTAGGCAGAATCTGGAAAAGATTAACAGTGACTCCTCCTCTGCAGTATTACACCCCGGAACAGGCATTGCCTCTTCAGTTTTTGCTTAGTGTCTTGTAGGAGGCACACGTTCTTACTCTTTATTATTTTTACTTTTGAAGCTGCATCTTTATTTTTTGAAGGGACATGTCGACCAGAGAGACCTCCCCAGACTCCATAGTGGAGCTTCTGGGTCGAGCTTTTTTGTCTGCTAAGGGCTATTCCTTTCTCGGCCCTCCACTGTTGGAGGTGCAGGGTTAAAGTGATTTCCAGACCTGCCGGTTCTGAGGCCCACATTCCTCCCCAGTCCCCACAGATGGGGCTCTGGGTCGCAGCAATGCTCCATGTCCCCATCGCAAGCAGCAAGACAGAGGGGAAGAAAACCGGCAAAAAGGGGGCCCTCGGCTCCCATGGAGGAATGGAGACATCTCCCTATCGGCACCAGGTAACATCCAGACAGTATGAGATGAACGGACGCCCTCCCCATTCCCTCTGACTGGGAACTTGGGTTGAGATACCACCTTTAGGTGCCCTCCCCTCCATAGCATTGTCTGCTCCATAGCCATTTCCTCGGCTGCAGGGCCCCCCAAGGCTGCTCACAGCCTCTGCTGCAAAGAGCCAGAGCTTACAGAAGACTGCTAGTCCTCTAGTGGTATCAGCATCGCCACCCTCCCCATCTCTCCTATCATACAGGGGCCTTGGGTTGAGGACACGCTGCTTCGGTCCTTTTGTAGGACCTCTGCCATTTCACCTCCCCACTACGCAGCGATCTCCAGCAATACTGTGACCAGGACAGGGGTTAAAAATTAGCTCCCCAGTACCTCCTGGCTGTGCCCCCTTGCTGTGGCAGCGGTGAGGCTTCTGGGGCGGCGAGACTCACTGGGCAGTCTGGCGGCGGCGGTCCCACACTGCGGAACCGGCGGGGCTTGTGGACTTCCGCGCCGGCCCCCTCACTCTCCCGGGGCCGCCATTTACTTGAGGCCCCGGCTCCGGCCTAGAGAACGAGGCCGCCGCCTCTTTCCCCGCCCCCGGATGACGCGATCAGCATCATGGAGGGGGCGGAACGGAGCGTGCAGGCCACTCTGCAGCAAAGTTTCATTTCCCTGCACGCTCCGCCCCCCTCCTGGTTTCTCTACAGCCCTCTACTGCGGCCATGATGGGGGCAATCTGTTAATCTCATGGCAATTAGCCAGATAATAAAGCAATATAGGGCGTCTTCCCCGCATCTAGTAATGAATGCACAGATCCCTGCACTTCACATACAGGTGCAGGGTACTCTGTACAGCCCCTCACAATGCTCGGAGCCCCACTATTCTTGTGGCCCCTATACACTGGGAGCCCCACAGGACCTCTTCCCTGCCGCAGCATGCAGGCACACAGGGGAAAGGGGCTGAACAGTAGCCTGCCCGGGGGGTACCGGTCTGCAGTGTCCGCAGTGCCCTCATCGATGTCATGGGAACCGACATGCTTCATCCCCGACTCCCACTGTAGGGTGGCTCGGTTGAGGTCGAGATTCCATGTCATATGCCGCCCCCCTTCCCCAGAATTCCCTGGGAATACCAGGTTGAGGAGTCATCCCCGAATCCTCCAGCCATGTTGTCCAGCAGTACTGGCGGCGCTGGATCTCACGCTGCACACTCTCTGCAATGAAGCCAAGCAGGGCTCCCTCCCTGCTGCGGCTCTGCATGCTTTTTCCCCTGCAGCACAAAGCATTGTAGCCTGGAGGATAGTGATCTGGACCTTGCACCTGCGGGTTGCCAAGTTCAAATCCCCTACACCTGTGTGTGTATATATTATATGTATAGATACATATATATGTATTCTGGATGTATGTAAAGTGCTATGGAATTAATAGCGCTATATAAATGGATAAATATTATTATAATTATTATCAGAGTCTCGGCATACTTCCTCCCGACTGTGGCTCCACACAGGACATAGGACATGACGTGGGCAATAATACCACAGTAACGGCGCTACAGGCAGCAGACCAGTCCTGCCCTCAGAAGGCCAATTTAACCACGACTCAGATCTCAATACGTCCTTAGTCCTAGAGCCGCCAGGCTGACGCTCTATTGGAATTTCTAAGATCTACTGTAGCCTCAGTCTCTCACAGGCCTCCCATATCCCAGGGACGTCTGTCCAGAAGACAACTGGTCACATTGCTTTCAGATGCCATGGGAGACCAAAGCATTTCCCTTCCTCAGCGCACAGCCAGGCGGTCCTTCAAGCGCCGTCAGCAAACTGCATTCCAACCGGAATTCATTCGGCCAGTTCACATCTAGACTGACACGGACAAGATCGCTTCAGTCAGGGCAGCGACAGCCATCACAGCATTAGCAGGTCAACCAATATTGAATGCCTCATCCGCCGCCCTACTCTGACGACCCGAACAACTCGAGTCGCCACCTCAGCTGACTACTTAATGTGCGCAGCACTGCATGCTGCCAGCTGCTCAGCAATAGCAGCTCACAATACCATTCCCTTAGACGTGCCCTATGGGTACGGGAAGGGAAGAATGGACACAATACCATTCCCTTAGACGTGCCCTCTGGGTACGGGGAGGGAAGAATGGACGTAGTCTCCAAGAAGCCCCTCACAGTTTTTTTCCATCCTTCAGAGGACACCTGTTCGAGAACAGCTGGACAAGTTAACTTCAGATGCTAAGAGAGGCAAGGGCACTTCCCTCCCTCAGTGCAAACCAGGACGACCGTTCCTTTCAGTATTTATTAGGTCGGTCAAGACTTAGACCGACACTAACGAGTACTCGGTCGCCACGCAGGTACCTGTCCCAGGATACCCAGAAGGGTAGCTCGTCCTGACAGAGTCAGTCTCACCAATCAGAGACCGATTCGTCTCCACTGCCCAAAGGCTCAAGTACTTTTCCACTCTGTAAAGCCTCTCCTCATTTCAGGCGTCGCTGTAACCGTATCACGCAAAGAGCGTTTTCCAACCTATCTGTGGTCCAATCAGGAGGGTACAGTATGATCCGTACTGGACCTAAAACAACTAAACTAACATGTCCGGATAACTTATCCCACATGGTATCTCCACTCCAAGTTGCTTCCAAAGGACAATAAATATTCCTTGCGCCCATAGATATACAGGACACCTACCCGTATATTCTTATGCAGCTACTGACCGAAAGTTTCATCAGACTTGTATTCAAACAGGAATGCTACTAATTAGTGGCACTCCCATTTCGACTTAACTACAGCTCCTTCAGTGCTCACAAAGGTCAGGGCAGACGTCATAACTACCCCTCACTCCAGGGGTGTCATCATCCTTCCGTCCTTGGATGTTCCGCCTATCCAAAACTCTGATCCTCGCGGACTGCGAACATAGTGTCTCAGCGCTGTAGACACTATAACAACCTCCACAATTATACTCCGGTTCCAACAGTTTAATATTTCACAGCTGCATCTCAGACCGCCTTCACACTCTCCATTCTCAATTCAAGGAATAAGAACCTCAATCACTCGACAGGAGTTTTTCACCTGTCCTCTGAAAGTAGGCGGTCTCCCCCCCCCCCCCCCGTGGCCCTGGCCACTCTTTCTCTCACACAGGGAAGGTTTTTCGTTCCACCACGCTGAACAGTTTAACCACGAGCCTGACGCGATGGGGTGCAGTGTCCCATATCACAGAACACAAGGCAAATGATCCCGCCCAGAGTCAAAAATGCCCATGAATATACAGAAGATTCTGGAAATAGTCCTAGCACTGAAGTCCTTTAGCCAATGCCACGGCTGGGACATATGTCAGTCGCTAGGGCGGAACCCGAAGTCTCCGGGCAATGGATGAAGTTCATCACGTACTTCACTGGGCGGAATCCACAAACTCAGTACTATAAGCCGGTCACATACTGGCTGAGTTGACCGGGAAGTGGTTTTCTTCACCCGCAAGGGGATTACCTCAAGGGAGTGTTTCCCACACCCTCACGTTGTCCCATGAATCTACCGGTGATAGAGAACCCCGGATGAGGAACTCATGACTCCGGCCTTCATGACCAGGTCTTATGATCCACAGTCATTGGGACCACACACACCAGTCCAGGGATAGATCCGTTTCCGTCTCTCACTCATAGCAGCTGTACCATGGCGCTTGCCAGACTGTTCATCCAGACAGTCCAGACTCTCAAGACAGGTTATACCGTCAGAATTCCTCAACTCTGTATTGACGGAATGTCTCTTGAGACCTGGGTCTTAACCCAAGCTGGCTTTTCTTAGGGCATTGTGGCGAACATTATCAGAGCGAGGAAACCAGCCTCCTCAAACATTTACCATCGCACATGAATATTTGTGTTTGTTTGCTTGGTGCACCTCTAGAGGCCATTCACTTTGGCCTTATCCCTACCAAGAATTCTCAGTTTCCTCAATTCAGGCCTAGACTCAGGCCTGCCCTTGGGTTCTCTCAAGGGGCAGTATTCAGCCACTTCCACCTTCTTCCACAAACGCTTTGCTCCCAGACTTCAAGGAAATCCTTCCTTCGAGGGGTCTGCCATTTCATTTCCCCATTCAAGGAAATCCTTCCTTCGAGGGGTCTGCCATTTCATTTCCCCATTCAACAGGCCGCTACACCAGTGGGACCTAAACCTTGTCCTCACGGCTCTACAAGAACCATCCTTTAAGCCTCTACGGGTCACTCCCCTTAGCATTCTCATACTAACAGTGGTGGTTTTTGGTGGCAATTACTTTTTATGCAGAGTATCGGAACTTCAGCACTCAGGTAAATCCTTGTGTGGTCTTCCACCAAGACGATGTTGCCCTTCGGCCGGTCCCTCCTTTCTTCCACTGGCGAGGTACTTCTTTCGCCTAAAAGAAGACCTCTCTCTGCACATCTCTGCGCCTGGTTCCAGGCCATTGGGTTGTGAAGGCTTTACATATGTAGGACCTCGTTAGGGCCCTGTGGGTCCTCGTCAGGGCCCTACGCATCTATGTATCCAGGACAGCACCTTTTTAGGAAGTTGGATTCTCTCTTCCTTCTTCAAGAGGTCCGATATAAAGACATGTCAGCCTCTAAGGCTACTATAGCTAGATGGATTCCACCAACCATCCAAGACGCTTATACCTTAAAAAAAAAAAAAAAAAAAACGCCCCTTTCCTGCAGGTGTTGGGGCACATTCTACTACGGCCATGGGGGCCTCCTAGGCCGTCCGGCCCCAGGCGTCAGCACAATTCGTGTCATAGGCAAACCAGATGGCTCAGCCTACACACATCTACAAGTCACTGCAGTGCTCACACTCAGGCCTTGGCAGACGCAGGTCTGGGTAGATGTGTCCTCAAGGAGGCAGCAGCCCTCCTGTAGGTGCATAGTTTTTCGCTGACTATGTCCAGCGTTACTGGTTCCATCGTTTTTCCCACCCAGGGACTGCTTTGGGACATCCCACGGTCTGTGTCCCCCAATGAGGCGAAGGAGAAAAGGAGATTTTTGTGTACTCACCGTAAAATCCTTTTCTCTTAGCCTCTAATTGGGGGACACAGCTCCCACCCTTTTGCCCCTTTGGGGCCTTTACTACAGTTCTCATGTTGCTTCTCAACTGTTACATGGGTAACTGTTTACACATGTTTGCCCGTTTGGCTACAGGCTGTGTTATACTATTCTTACTGTTAACTCTTAACTGTTTGCCATGTACCAGTTTGGTTACAGGCCTTGTTACACTGTTATCACCATGTTAAGTATTACATGTTTACACAGGTTTGCCTGTTTGGTTACATGCCTTGTACTGTTATTACTATTATTACTCGGTGAACTCTCCTACTGCTTTAGCACAAAACTGAAGAGGCAATGCCTGTTCCGGGGGTGTAATACTGCAGAGGAGGAGTCACTGTTAATCTTTTTCAGATTCTGCCTAGTGTCGCCTCCTAGTGGACAGCAGCATAACACCCACGGTCTGTGTCCCCCAATTAGAGGCTAAGAGAAAAGGATTTTACGGTGAGTACACAAAAATCTCCTTATTTTAACACAAAGTATATGTCTCAAAGAAGAGTTAATATAATCACTGGGTTATGTTGATGCTCTCCCGAGTTATTGATGGAAAGTAACATGTTGGATATGAATAATTTTATTTTGTCACTATAGGATGAGATGAGCTTTGACATAGAGAAAGTGTTTCTGGACTGTGTTGATATATGGCTTCCTCTTTGCACGATAAAGCTTGAACTGCATTTGTGGATTGCACTGTGACATGTGTTGAGACAATGAACCTGAGCCCATGCTGTGATGTGCATAACTACACCTGCTCATTTTCAATGAGGGTCCCATATAAATGGTCAGATATCCATAATCTTAACAATTTTACTTTCAGGAACATGTTTTTGAATTTGTTCCACAATTTTTAGATGTCGTTGAGATTGGAGAGCCTCTGACCATCTTTCCTTTTGAGAGACTCTGCCTCTCTACCATGCTTCTTAATACAGTCATGTGGCTTTGTTGAAAATTGACCCTTCAGCTCCTTGTCATTACGACCACTTACTTTTTCAGCTTTTTGTCAACCCTGTACCAACTTTTTTGATGTGATGCTGCCATCAATCCAGGTTCATTTTTCCAAGTTTAAATAGGAAATGTCTAACTTTCAGCTTTATTCACAACAGTACACACAGATGCATCTCAATGGATTAGAATATCATCAAAATGTTACCGTAATTTATTTCAGTAATTTAATACATAAAGTGAAACACTTTGATCACTCTGCGTGTGATGACTATATAATATATTTCAAGTGTTTTATTTCTGTAAATGTTGATGATTATGGTTTACAGCCAATGAAAACCCAAAGCTCGTCATCTCAGAAAATTAAAGTAGGGAGGATGAAGGGTTAAAAACTGCGCTGCCGTATACCACAATACATCAGAGGGTGAAAAGAGTATCGATTTATTAGTCAACGCGTTTCAGGGCTCCCAGAAGCTTCCACATGGCAATATGATATTAATTTTGTCCTGAGAAAAGGGCTAGAGAGCCCCGAAACATGTTGACTAATAAATCAATATTATATTCACCCTTTGATGTCTCGTGGAATATGGCAGCGTGGTTTTTAACCCTTCATCCTCCCTACTCTATATGCACCATGCTGAGGACTGCAGCAGCTGTGATATGCTTTTATAGTGGTTGTGACTCTTAGGGTACGGTCACACCTGGACATATCGCCGGCGATTCCATAGGCGACGCACGTGCGTGTGCACTATTTGCGTGTCGCCTAAGGTCGCTGACGCCCATTTACACGGGGCGACAACTTAGACGACGCTCGGGCGACAACCCGACCGGAAATTGCCTGAGCGTTGCCCAGGGGCGATCAAGTCGCTGTCCGCTCGCGTCACACAGAGCCACCACATTAGCAATTAGGCTTAATTTTGAGCCGCATCTCAGAGATAGGCATTAACATAATGTTGTGTGATGCCTTGAAGACGTGTGATTGGTTCCAAACCAACACCAATCATTATTTAATGTCTCCTTGTTCGCCGCGCCACATCGTAGTAAGCATGCATGTGCATATTGGCTCGGTGCTTTATAGACAACTCTTGTGTGTTGTGTCGCGGAATATTGCTAGATGCATTGGCGTTGCCAACAAGGCAAAAGACGACGCTCGGTGACGATTTATTGTACAGTGAATTTATACAGCGCTTTTATGTAATGTGTGTTGTGCTACTGCGTTGGCTAATAAAATCACTCTTGGGTTCTTGGTCTGAATATGGAGCCTTGAAAGTATGGTGTGCACATAGATTTGTGTGTTTCCAGTTATGTGGCCCATATGTATTGATCACCTAACATTGCCTTGTCCATGTGTGTGTACAGAATATGTGTAATGAAATACATGTATATGGAGGAAAACACACACAGGCACCATACAGTGTCACCACAAAGGCCTGTCCCTGGGTTCCGTACATATGTCCCCAATGCTTATGTACCCCTATAAATCAGACATTATGTCACCATAAGTTTGTGGTACACCATACTGGTACATGCATCTCTTTCCTGGGACAAATAAACACATTTGAGACATAAATATGTTCTTGTGGTATCGTGTCAATCTTTCTTACATAACAATGGTATGGGGTAAAACCCCGTTACAGGGGTAACAAATATTAAACATATACATTCACAAAAAAACTTAACAAGAGTCCATGGTTTAAAACAGATTTTTATTCATAAAACATGTGACCAACATGGTCCATAATATTCAAACAAGTATATCACAAATCCCTGAAACGTGGGTAAAAGTTTTTTTATAAAAAAAAATAACACATGAGGGTGAAGAGGCTGGGCATCTTGAGGGGCAGAGGTTGGATGAGCCTGTTTATAGGCCTCAATGAGGCGGCGTAAGTGGGCCAGATTTGCAGCCGCTTGATCATGGGCCGCCTCCACGTCCTGCAGGGATGGGCCACCTACAGAGCATACAGAACATCAACATCAGCAACATGTTTAGGACACATAGCAGGTGTGTTTTCATAGAAGTGTTTGCACTTACCAGGGGGCTGGGGAGCCACCATTTGGGGGGGGGGGGGATGGCGAGGGGCTTACTGTGCAGTCCACCACTTGGCTGGGATTATCTGTAATGCGATCAGCATATGTGTATTTGTTGGCCCATAACAAAGGTCCTGCATTCAAATTAAGGGAAAGAAAGACAGATATAGTGCACAGTATATATGAGTAATATTGACATTACACACACCTTCTTGGCGCCTGTAGGGTCCGGAGGGGACCACTGTGCCAAATTAGCCCCACTCGACACATGTGGCGCGTTCCTGCCGGCGGTTGCCCTGGTGACCTGGGTTGGCTCGGTGGTGGTGGTCCTCCCGCAGGGGAGGGGGTTGTGCAGGGCTTCTGTCCCTACCTGTTGAGGCAACAACATACTTTTTCACAAGAACATGACCTGATATGTGAGGACTAAATAAACAGTGCTGTTTGTAGTTCATTAGGTCAGGATGGGTGTAATTGAATATAGGATACGCCAACATTATTTCATATGTGGCTAGGTAAACATAGACATTATAGGTTAGAGGGGACTATAGGGTGTATGTGGATGAAGCAGGAAGATGATCCTGCAGCTGCAGTGTCATGAAGAAGTCTCACATACATTGCCCCTATATATGTTGGGGTGTACAGTGGCATGTGCTGGCCTTCATATGTCTTTCTTTACACAGAAGGGTATGTGTATGTTGTCAAGCTACTCACCCCTCATCTGGGCAATCCTGTTACGCAGTCTGATGATCCTCTGGGTGTTTTGAATTTCATATCTGCAATCTTTTTGCAGATCTGCTTTGTGCTGCACTGAATCCCCAACCTACTCTCCAGACACCTCTGCACCCTCCGCAGGACATCCTGCTTGTGGAGGCGCAGATGGGTGTGGTGCTGGTGACACCAGTAATCTTGGTGTCACATGTAGCTATGAGAAGAAGGAGCTCGGCTCTCCCCACACTGCAGCTCTCCTGGGTGCCACCATTTTGACTATTCTGCAGGGGAAGGGAAAGCAGCAGGAAGGCGGTGCCAAAAGATTGACAACGCTCGGGCTAATGAACGCACGGGAGATAACTGCATGTTGACGGGGGCCCAGAGACGCCGCAAAAGCCACAGGATTCACTGTATGCTTTTACGTCATGTAATACAGGAAGGCTGCCACTACAGCACTCATGCAGACTTAAGTTGGGATGTAATGCCAATTGCGTTTCTGTTAAAACACACATTTGTGGCACATCTCTCTACACTTTTGAACACAGCCGCAAACACAGAGGCAACATCAATGCGCTACTGTACAGTATGTGCGCTCCTGGGTAATACACCTTTGGACGCACACATCATTAAATATGGTGCCGAGGAACAAGACAACCAATCGTAACACTCGAGCTGCCACCAATCCACGCAGACCACCAGAGCTAGTAAATACGCCCTGAAACGCCTACCGGAATGGTATAGGCGATGTGTGCTGTCGTCCTTTCACATCGCTCATGAGACGTTACACAGGGCGATCAGCACACATCGCCCAAGAATGGTCGCCTGGTTTCAGAGCTCTGATGTAAAACCAGGCGACCACTCAAACGTGTCACCGTTGCCCATTTACATTGGGCGACGCATTGGCGACAGGCCACGCCTCGGCGTCTCCTGTGGAATCGCCAGTGATATGTCCAGGTGTGACGGTACCCTAACAACTACAAAGGTGAAGCCTCTGATACCTATTTAGGTAATATTTTACCTCTCAGGCCCTTCATCCTTCCTACTTTAATTTTCTGAGATAATGACCTTTGGGTTTTCATTGGCTGTAAACCATAATCATCAACATTAACATATAAACACTTGAAACAGATCACTCTGTGTAATGACTCTATATACCGGTAATGTGTTTCACTTTTTGTATTAAATTAGTGAAAAAAAACTTATTGATGATATTCATTGAGATGCACCTGTATATGGAATTTCTAAATAACTCCATTTTCTTTGTACGTTAGACATTTTTTTGGAAGTGAGGTTATAGATTAAAATGCATACATATTAAAGATACATTAATATTTAATATATTTAAGCCATATGGTTTTAAGGTCTGAAAAACAGCTTTGATTTTGGTGTAAAAATCAATCTATAGACAATTTTTTGCAACTTTAATAATTCAGCCAAATAGAGAGGGAGAATACGGACGATCAGTGTGTCCCAAAATTACATACATAATTGTACAGTATCTCTACACTCATAAAAGAACTGAGATATGGCTATGGGTTAAACTAACAAATTCTATCCACACAAAAGCCATTTAAAAAAAAAAGAAAGCTTTAGTAATCATGGATAAACATAAGGGTGAAAAAACAAGACCCATACACAAGATGGCAGCACATAACAGAAGATGGGAACAATCCCATAAAAGGTTGATTAACTATAGGCGCAATGCACTCACTCTAGGGAGAAGTCGGTATAACCGAGTTTAGTACAACATATATAAAGGTACTACTGCATCTCAATGAATTAGAATGTTATCAAAAATCAATATCATATTGCCATGTTTCAAAGCGTTTCTTGGAGCCCTGAAACACGTTGAGTAATAAATCAATATATGACCGTTTAATATCCTTAGAATACTGCGCGTGGTTTTTAACCTTAATCCTCTTACTAATTCTAAAATAATGACCTTGGGTTTTTATTGGGTGTAAGCCATAATCCACAACATTTACAGAAATAAACAATTGAAATAGATCCCTCTGTGTGTAATGACTCTGTATAATATATGCATTTCACTTTATGTATTGAATTACTGAAATTAACTTTGTTATACTAAAGCCGCTCAATGAATTGGATATTAAGATAGTACAGAGATAATATATATAAAGTGCATGTAATGACATTACAAACTTATAGGCATTCCTCCTGTAGGAATTGCACCATTTCAACTAAGAGATACTGATTTCTCACTTGTGCATAGCTCCCATTTTTAATCAACTTCTCGAAAAGCATGTCCACACTGTACTCTCATCCCACCTCTTCTCTAACTCCCTCTTTGATAACCTTCAGTCTGGCTTCCGCCCTCACCACTCCACTGAAACTGCCCTGACCAAAATTACTAACGACTTACGGCCAAAGCTAACACAGTTCTCCAACCTCCTCCTTCTTGACCTGTCCTCTGCATTTGATAGTCGACCACTGTCTCCTATTGCAGATCCTCTCTTTCATTGGTATCACTGACCTTGCCCTGGATCTCCTCCTACCTTTCCAATCGCACATTTAGTGTTTCCCACTCACACGACCTCCTCGTCCCATCCCCTCTCTGTTGGGGTCCCTCAAAGCTCTGTCCTGGGGCCCCTCCTTTTTTACATCTATACCCTTGCTCTGGGACAACTCATAAAGTCCCATGGCTTCCAGTACCTCCTGTACCCTGATGACACTCAGATCTACCTCTCTGGCCCAGATGTCAACTATCTGCTGTCCAGAATCTTGGAGTGTCTGTCAGCCATATCCTCCTTCTCTCTCGCTACCTAAAACTCAATGTAGCAAAACTGAACTCCTAATCTTTCCTCCATCTCGCACACCTTCCTTACCTGATCTATCACAATAAATGACATCACACTTTGCCCTGTACCTGACGTCCGCTGCCTCGGAGTAACCCTTGACTCTGCCCTGTCCTTCAAACCGCATATCCAAGCCCTTGCCACCTCCAACTCAAATGTTTCCAGAATCCATCCCTTCCTCAAACTTTAATCTACTAAACTACTAGTGCATGCCCTCATCATCTCCAGTCTCGATTACTGCAACCTCCTCCTCTGTGGCCCCACACCAACACTCTTGCACCTCTCCAAACTGAACTTAACTTTGCTGCCTGACTAATCCACCTCTCTCCTCGCTATTCCTCCACTTCTCCCCTCTGCAAATCCCTCCACTAGCTCCCAATCCAAGAGTGTATCCAATTCAAACTCCTAACATTGACTTACAAAAAGGTCCACAATCTGCCCCCCCACCCCATATATCTCTGAACCAATCTCCAGATATTATCCGACTTGTAACCTCCGATCTTCCTAGACCTACTTTCCTCCATACTTGTACGTTCCTCAACTAACTACCTGCAATACTTCACCTGAGCTTCCCCCATCCTCTGGAATTCTGCACCCCACAACATCCGACTACACTCCGTTCCGTACACTCAGATCCTTCAAGTGGAACCTGAAAACTCATCTCTTCAGAACAGCTTACAACTTGCAATGACCACGGTGCCACCTCACACCAATTGGACCTGGCGCTCCACCACCACCAGAGCAGCCCCAACCTACTGTCTATCTCGCAAGGGGCAGGGTCCTCTCTCCCCTCTGTATCAGTCTGTCACTGTTAGTTTGCTTGTTGTATTTTTAACTTGTTTGTATATAACCCTTTCTCATGTACAGCACAATGGAATCAATGGTGCTCTATAAATAAGTAATAATAATAATGGGGTTGTTTTCCATCTCCTCCTGCCATCTTGTGTATGTTTTTTGTTTTTCAATCTACTACATGTTTTATCCCTTATTAATAGATATTTAAATTTTTTGAAAGGCTTTATTAAACTTTTGATTTGCCCAGGAGGGATCAATGTTTCATTTACCTGATATCCTGTGATCCATAGATTTCCCCTTTTGTTTCTTGCTTTATATTATTAGCAGTAGCAGAAGGTATCCTTAACCACTTATAGCAGCTAAAGGGAAGATGCCCACCTGAAAGGACTCTGTGATTTGGGGATATTGGCTATTCCTGTAAATCGTTAAAACCTCTTGGATTACTTAAAGAAGCACTGCTGTCAAAGTATTTGTCCTTAATTTATTGCAATCATTATATTCTATAGAACTTTACTTGCAATTGCTTATTTTGCCTTTCTACCCAGTTAATTTTTCTATTTTTTTCTCTGCTCCATGTAGAAACAGGAAGTATGTTCTTTCCTGCATGAGACATCCCCCACTTCAACTGACCCAGCTGCTTCACTTTCCACTTGCCAAGGACACTTGCAGTGATGACTCATGCAGGGAAAAGAGACTTCCCCCTTTTACATAGAGCTTAGAAGGATTTAGCTATTCTGTTTTTAATCACATGATATCATAGACCTAATGGAAAAAAATAATTAACTGGGTAGATGGGCAAAATCAGTAATAGTAAGTACACATTGCCATATAATATGGTGACTGCAAAATATTAAGACAAATTTTAATGGAAGTACTTCTTTAATGCATTTTAAAAAGACACTGGCATAGGCTATTAAATAACCAGAATGCTTTATATTGTTTTAGATATTCTAATATTTTGTTACACGTAAATGTTTAAACTGCATGACTGATCACATGCTTGGTTGATGATGCAGTTGAGGCTGATGATTAAGCTGTATATTTGCATTATGCATGGCACATTATGAAATGTCTAGCTATACTATGCTTACTATAACTGCTTGGGCTGTCAACGTGCTATCACTTTGTACTACTTTCATTTTCTTTCCTTTCATTTTGGCACTTTCCATGCTGGGGCTGTGCTGCACTGTTGCTTTGGTGAGTTTTTCTCTACAATCTGTTACTTGGCACTCCGCACCATTAATACTCCTCTAGTAATAAGTAAGCAGCAAGTGTTAGAGATTTACATAGGTCTGTTTTTCACCTGCCTTTTTAGAACACCCTTTGATCAAAATCCAACCAGGGGTCCAACCCTCTGTTATCTTAAAATGTTAAATAAGACCTTAAACCAGTGATGCCTAAACAAAGTAAGTTCTTAAAGTGAACCTGTCAGCAGTTTTTAAGAATAAAGCTGTGGCCACCACAATTAAGGACTCCTATACAGTATTCTAGAATTCTGTATACAAGTCCCCAGGCCGGTTTGTAGAACATAAAATATAGCTCTAATTACACTTACCCGAGGGGCGATCCAGTCTGATGGGTGTCACTGGTCCCTCCTTTTATTCATGCGATCGTTGTCCTCTTCCTGCTTCTTTTTAATGACACCTCCTATATCATCCACTCGCTGGCCTTGATTGTGCTCCTTTGCATGCGCACTGATGGTAGAGCAAAGTGCTGTAAAGCGCACGCGCCAAAAAAAGTGAAAGAACGCCTGTGTAGTGTGCATGCACAGGTGTTCTGTGACCCTTCCCCACGCCTGTGCTTTACAGCACTTTACTCTGACCTCAGTGCATGTGGCGCAGCAGCACAATGAAGGCCAGTGAGTGGATGATGGGGGACAGCATTCACAGGAAGAGAGGAGGCACCGGACCTCCCCGTAGATGAGCGCAACAAAAGCTATTTTTTGTGTTATACAGATCAGCCTAGGGACTTACAGCTGTACACAAGGGCTTACTAGTGCCAGCCGCAGCTTATATGTAAAAGAAAAAAGTGTCCGATAGGTTCACTTTAAGCTCTCTGAATGCTAAGATTGGTTAATAGGCAGGAAAATTATTTTGGTTGCTAAAAATAAGTTAAAAAAAAGAAGCTATGCTTGTTTAATGACTCCCACTTCCCTCACCAACTTTCTACTTTGTACCTTATGGTCCCATGTCAACACAATGCAGGAAATGCTGAGAAATAGCGACTCCAATTATCTGCCAGCTACTCCCTAGATGTCATTGATTTCTAAGGCTGGCTTCACACTGTTTTGTTCCTATCCTCGGTGATCCTGGTTTTTGCAGGACCCCTCGAACAGGAACAGACAGATCCGAATTGGCAATTCCGGATGCCATTTCTGTGTCGTTCCGGGATCCAGACACAGAAAGAGAAGCGGGGAGCCGAGCCAGACAAGTGCTGTCGGCTCTGTTCACTTTCACTTTACCAGTGTATTTACATACCCTGCTAAAGTGAAATTCAATACATGAAGAAAATAACTCTCACCTTTCCGCCGTGTGTCCTGCGATGCATTCACCTCATTGAATCACCTGACTGGTAAAGGGCGGGGCAACCCGATCAGCTGATGGGTCACATAACCGCATCAGCGGTTTGAAGATTTAAGTCGCGCTGTTGTGGTCATGTGACCTATCAGCTGATTTGGGTTGTCCCGCCACATCCCGATCAGCTGTTCAAGGTCCTTTTAACCTTCTGAGGTCGTCAGAAAGGTGAGAATTTTTATTTTTAACCATTCCTTTATTTTATTTAATTTTAGCAGTGTATGTAAATACATTGCTGCAGTGAAATTACACACCTATACTACAGGTACAGAGCAGTGCTCTTGTTCTGTGCCTTCTCTGTACCCTGGAACAGGATCGGGAAACAATTCTGTTTTTTCCCGAATCCGGCTCCATAGGCGCCCATGTCCGGTTTTGTCACCGGAGTCCAAAAACGGTGCAGACTTCGTTTTCGGGACCGGTGAAAAAACGGGACAGAAAAGAATCTGGGACTGAATACGCAAAACCGGATGACCAAATATGGCCAATCCGGCACCATAGGGGTACATGGGAGGCAAAAACGATCCTGTTCTGTTCGTTTCAAAAACAGACACAACAGGATCACAAAAACATAGTGTGAAGCCAGCCTAAGAATAGCTGTGACTTTTTCGATACATAATTTCCTGAAGTTCAATCACTAGATTGTATGCAGACCTGTTCTCACTGTCCAATTATTTTCATCACACTGTGCAATTATAGTCATAACTACTCTGAAAGTATTAAGAAAGGCTCTATTAAGAAAAAAAAAAACATCGATATCATAACGTGTATGCTGCTTGGAGCAAAATGTCCATTTTCATAGTAATAGCTGCTGTCTGTTGGGCTCAGTCTGATTAGTGTCCGCCTTATCCCTGCCAACATTTTATTTGTTTTTTTAACTGTGGTAATCCGCCCACATGTTTGTAAATTGATGAGGTTCACACCATGTTGTTACATCCTGTATTGTAATTTACTGTTTGTTAATGTAATTAACCATATTTACTCAGATTCAGTTAAGACTTGTTGTGCACACCAAGAGATTTTTCTTATTTTTTTTTTTCATCCAAGAGCCATAACTTTTTTTTTCTCATTGTATGGCTACATGAGGGGTACAAGTTGTACATTTGAATGACCTATTCATTCTCCACACGGTGTACTGGAAAATGGGAAAACTTTTCAAGTTAAACCACTATATATAAAAAAAAGTGAATTAAATATTTTTTTTCTTTATTTACCATGTTCGAGTATGGAAACTGCATGGCAATATGATCCCCGGGTCAGTGCAAGTAACATATATCAATCTTTATGTAGTGTGTCTATCTTTCTTTTTCACAAAAAAAAAAAAAAAAAAAAAAAAAAAGAAATCACATTTGTAAGGAAAAAAAATATAAAAGTCTCTTTTGCTGTTGTCACCATTTTTCCAAGGCATTGTAACATTCTAATTTATGGCAGCTGGGGCTGTGTAAGGGTTTATACTTTATACTTTATTTTTGATGGGGCAGGGGTGGTTTGAACTTTTGTGGAGTTTTTTTTTCTACTGTATTTAATAGTCCCCTTAGGAAGCTTGAATCTGTGATCATCCAACACCTGTGCTGTATAGAGCAGTTTATCAGCACTGCTCTGTATAGCATAAATCATGATCTCCATTGAACGCCAGCCATGGACCAGTGTTCAAAGGAGGATTGTAATGACAGGTACAGCAGACCCCTGGCTGTCATGACAACCCATCGGTGCCCCGCAATCATGATGTGGATGGATCAGTGACTCGCTTCCTTTCTGGGCGTGTTAAATGCTGCTGTCAGTGATTAACAGTGGCATTTAACTGGTTATATGGCCTCGGGTGCACTCTCAGCTGATAAAGATACTCGATGGCTTGTTAAATCTGCTATCAAAGTGCGGGAAAGATGCGCGAGAGCCCACATCAAAGGCAGGGTCGCGGCCATAATATGTCAGAAGTGTTTCTATATAGGAGACAATTTGCAATAAAAAGTTAAATTCTATTCTTAAACATTTTAAAGGGGTTGTCCACTAATAGGATAACCCCTTCACATTCCCCATGTTTGCACCATTAAATTAAAAAAAGACGCTGCCAGTTCCATTCCAACGGTATCAGCATTCACGCTCCTGGGGCTCAAGTGAAATTGTTAACTTTCTAGCCCTGCGCCCAATCAATTCCGGCTTTCCTCTCCCCACCTTTGAATATATAAGTAATTGACTTGCCCCAGTGGGGGCTGTGGGGTACTCGGAACCAGGCCCTCCTTACCGCGTCGGGCTGTGGGCTGTCAAGGTGCATGACCCGGCGCGTGGTACCCTATTGGGAGGTCAGTAAAAAGGTGGGTTTTGTAAAAGGGGTAAAAAGAAAAGCAAACAAATGGAGTTTGTCATGA
Source organism: Allobates femoralis (assembly GCA_033576535.1). Lineage (NCBI taxonomy): Eukaryota > Metazoa > Chordata > Amphibia > Anura > Aromobatidae > Allobates > Allobates femoralis. The sequence goes on along the minus strand of JARQOC010000001.1, from coordinate 266,089,085 downwards.
TGCCGCCTGTGGAAGACAGCCGGTAGGGGCCGCTGCTGCAGAGCGGGACCTCTGGGGATGATGGAGTTGCAGCTTTGTTGGTTTAACTCCCCACGGGAGGAGCGGGTCCCCAGGGCAAACGTTAATCTATGGGGAAGCAGGCCGTTGGCGGTGCAGCACTTGACGTGTAATGACCGACAGATACAGGGATGGTAGTCTCTGACCTTTACTGATGGGAGTAGCAGGTTCGTCCTGGGTACTGTCCACAAGAGGTGTTAGGGGTCCGTAGCCTGGGAGCAAGTTGGGGTCCTCCACACCGGGCAAGTTCCGAGGACTCCCTACTGTGCAGTTCTTGGTCAGTCCTGGCTGCCTGTAAACTGTGCTGCGACCCTCTCCTGTGTGAATTTCCCAGCCTCCGGTGCTAGCTGCTGAGCCTGGAGTCCCTCACAACCTCTGACTCCGGTGTCCGCTTCTGCGTTCAGTACTGGGGCGAGTAAGCACTGGCTCCACTCCCAGACCTCCTTCTCCACTTCATCAGACCCTCTCCTATGTGTCCTTCATGCTGGCTAGTCTACGTGAGGGGATGAGTCTCTTCTCCAGTCCACGAGACCTCTTCACAGTCCTCTTAGGACTGAACTGCCTAACCCCACCTCCAAACCAGAATTTATAGGAGGGTACCTCCCCTTAGGTCGGGTTTCCAAGCTCCCCCTTCTGGGCTGGCGTTGGGAAGGTGTTTGTGTGTGCACGCTCCTGCGCTCTGTACTGGGGCGAGTCGGCGCTGGCTCCACCTCCTCATATCCTCTCCTACGTGTCCCTCACGCTGGCTAGTCTACGTCCCGGGATGGAGTCCCTCTGCTCCAGTCCACGAGATCTCTTCACGGTCCTCATAGGGCTGAATTGCCTAACCCTGCCCCAGACCAGAATTTATAGGCGGGGACCTCCCCTTAGGTCGAGTTTCCGAGCTCCCTTTTCTTGACTGGTGTTGGGAGTGTGTGTGTGGTGTGTGTGTGTGTGTGTGTGTGTGTGTGTGTGTGTGTGTGTGTGTGTGGTTCACCAGGTGTCGATCCCTTCCCTTGCTTTCAAGTACAGCATGGTTGCACGGGGAGACAACGCTATTGTGGCAACCAGACCCTGGGGCACCACATAATTAAAAGAAGAAAGTGACGACCAGCCGCAGCTCTCACTTCATGTTGATTACTCGGCGTCTGAAGGTGGGAAGAGCGAAGCCGGCAGGGCTAGCTAGACTTAAAATTTTACTTGAGCCCAGGGAGAGTGAATGCCGACAACATTGGAACTGCCCCGACACAGGAGGGGAGTATAGACTTTTTTTTTTGTTTGTTTTATTTAAATTATATTATAATGGGGGCAAACATGGGGAGTGAGAAGTGATTGTCCGAGTAGTGAACAACCCATTTTAATATTTTCAATTGGGTAGCCAATAGAATAATTTAAATGGCTATACAACCTTTCCTTTTCACATGGTTTTTAGTTTCTAACCTCTTTTTTTTTTCATATCAGTATTTGATGGTTTAGGTGATCTTCTTATACCCACAATGACCCCCTCATCCCAGCCAACATCTTCCGTTACATCAGCAAACAATGCCAGTGGTGCTGGCAAAGCTCTTGGCAGTGACCTCGATTCTTCTCTTGCAAGTTTAGTAGGCAGTAAGTGCTCTAATACTTATTCTTTTATTTTCTTTGTGTATATATGCATGTAGGTTTGGTTGGAGCCTTACAGAACCTCTACTCCCTCTGTCTCACCTGTTTTGTACCAATCTGTACTTTCCTGTCTGTCATGACAATAGCCCTTTTGCACCCAACCTTTGACTGTTTCACTGTGATCTTGATAGGAAAGCAGTCGGTGCTCTCCACAAGATCACATTGGCATTGCCCTATTATAACCCATCACAGTTGTTTCCTTCCATATCTTTCTCTTCTGTTTGTCAATATTTTCCTTTTTGCTCTTCCTTCCTGTATGTTGTAGAGCGTTTATACCCATGAATGTTCTACTGCTCTATATCATCATGTAGATAATGTGGCGTAAACGTTTAATTAATTTTTTATTATTTATAACTGTTTAGATCTTGGGATTTCTGGAACCACTGTCAAAAAGTAAGTCAAGTCCAACCCACCAGCCTAAATCTAGACCTATAGGGATTGCTGAAAAATTAAGTTATGGAATTAGGACTGAAGAATTGTAAACATTTATGTATGTAAAAACTCATGATATGAAACTGCAGTCGAGCAAAAAGATTCATCAGATCCTGGTTCAGGGCCACTTTAGGAATTTGTGGCTACTGGATACCTCCCCCTACCTGTCTACATCCCTTTTCTGATTAGTAGTACGGGTGCAACATTATGACTTCCACAACAATGATGCCAGGCATACCTAGAGGAGGCACTGGAATGCAGGCAGGTGGTAGGAACATCACAGGACTCCGGCCATGGAATACCAATATAACCACTGAACCATGGTCCCGTTTACTCTCATCTGTACCTAAAATGCTTGTGACAGCTAAAATATAATAGATCCAGGTACAGTGTTCAGCTCAGAACAGCATGAAAAGTTTTAGGTCTCCTTCATTGTGAGACAGTGGGGAGAAGTTGCAAATAACATCTTGCCAACATGAGAGCATATATGGTCTTTGAATGTGCCATTAGTGTATTGTGTATTGGGGTGCGTACTTTTTTTTTTCTTTTTTGCCACACTTTTATAACCCCCGGTGTATTCGCCTTTTTTCACCACTCCGGTCCCACGGCATCATCTTCTGACTGGCTGGAAGTCAGAATGTACATCACAAGCTCCCACTGCAAGAGAGGGAGGGAAAAAGGAGAAGGAGGGAAAAAGCACTAGCATAACACACTACTAAGTATAAATATTAAAAATATCTCATACGTGCAAACAACTGCCCACGTAACAGGTGCCTGACACCACATAAATGCATCATGTTTGTATCCTGCCAATAAAGCTTATTTGAATTTGATGGGAGAGCTGCTAAGAGTGCATGTATCGAGACTCCACTTCTGCAGCACAACCACTTCTCTCACCACCCCATCTCCACACACGCTAAGGGCCGGTTTACACATAACTATGTCGCAGCGACTGCACCAACACTGTTTACCCTGGTTACCAGCTCCCAGTGTGTGCTGTGCGGCGCTGGGAGGTTGATGATTGTTGGTCTCCCGCTGTCACACACGGCGATGCTGGCCGCCCAGCGGGAGATGATCGACAAATGGTCCTGGCCATTGTATCAGCGATCAGCTCGCTGATCGTTGACGTATGTCACGCATAGAGACCTTACTACGAGGTCGCTGCAACATTACAAGTTGCAGCGACATCGTTAACTATGTCGCTACATGTAAACCGGCCTTAACTGGTTGAGATGAAAACTCACACTCGGCTCTGCTATGCAGCAGCACATGACCTCACTTTGCAGTGAGGAGAGCTGTCAATATATGGTCACACTGAGCCTGTTCTAGACTATTGTGGGGGCGTGTTCTTCTTACCATTGCTTAATGTTGCCCAATCATAAGCAGGTGGAAATAGAGTGGAAAAGAAGTGCATGCCCTCAGCGATATCTCTCTGGCAGGGCCACATAACAATATAAAAAAAAATCTGTTTAGATGCCAAATACTTTTGGTTGCTAATATATTGACAAAAGAGAGTCAAAAAAAATAAATCTATATAATATATATACATATATATTGTGTATTCTGCTCTGCACACCAATTACATTGTGTCCAGTTCTACATGAAAAATGTGATCTTCTTTTAACTGTAGATTTGAATGTTTACATGCACTGGAGAAATTCTGACTCCTAGAATCTTACTATAGAGCATGGCTTATTGTATCACATTGTCATTATTTAGGGGAGACCTTCAGTGGAATGCAGGCGAGAAGAAGCTGACAGGAGGCGCTAACTGGCAACCAAAGGTAGCTCCGGCCACATGGGCGTCCGGTGGTCCATCATCTGCTTCTATGGTAATGATCTACTAACATCATTTATATAATAAAGAATTTTTAGGTGAACTATCATAGAACAATCACCCTCTGCTATAACTAACTCAGAACAGTCAAATCACCAGAGAAATACTGAGCAAATTCTGAATATTTCCAAACAAAAACAAAAGAACATGTTTTCTAAGTGTTGGAAATATGAGGCTTTTTAAACTGCTATAAGTGGGTTTAATTGATCTAGTATCTTATGTTGTATATTTTTGCCTTATTTAGCAAGGATCTGCGTCTCCAGGCAATGCAGGGGCCCAGGCTGCGAGTCCTGCTCCAGCTGCACAGCCAGCAGCAGGATTTGGTCTGGTAGGTATTTTACCACGAGACACAAAATGAATAGTTAAAATGAAGAGTCAACTTTCAATTACCCCTTTATAAATGAAATATACAGTTAGGGCCAGAAATATTTGGACAGTGACACAATTTTCGCGAGTTGGGCTCTGCATGCCACCACATTGGATTTGAAATGAAACCTCTACAACAGAATTCAAGTGCAGATTGTAACGTTTAATTTGAAGGGTTGAACAAAAATATCTGATAGAAAATGTAGGAATTGTACACATTTCTTTACAAACACTCCACATTTTAGGAGGTCAAAAATAATTGGACAAATAAACATAACCCAAACAAAATATTTTTATTTTCAATATTTTGTTGCGAATCCTTTGGAGGCAATCACTGCCTTAAGTCTGGAACCCATGGACATCACCAAACGCTGGGTTTCCTCCTTCTTAATGCTTTGCCAGGCCTTTACAGCCGCAGCCTTCAGGTCTTGCTTGTTTGTGGCTCTTTCCGTCTTAAGTCTGGATTTGAGCAAGTGAAATGCATGCTCAATTGGGTTAAGATCTGGTGATTGACTTGGCCATTGCAGAATGGTCCACTTTTTTGCACTCATGAACTCCTGGGTAGCTTTGGCTGTATGCTTGGGGTCATTGTCCATCTGTACTATGAAGCGCCGTCCAATCAACTTTGCAGCATTTGGCTGAATCTGGGCTGAAAGTATATCCTGGTACACTTCAGAATTCATCCGGCTACTCTTGTCTGCTGTTATGTCATCAATAAACACAAGTGACCCAGTGCCATTGAAAGCCATGCATGCCCATGCCATCACGTTGCCTCCACCATGTTTTACAGAGGATGTGGTGTGCCTTGGATCATGTGCCGTTCCCTTTCTTCTCCAAACTTTTTTCTTCCCATCATTCTGGTACAGGTTGATCTTTGTCTCATCTGTCCATAGAATACTTTTCCAGAACTGAGCTGGCTTCTTGAGGTGTTTTTCAGCAAATTTAACTCTGGCCTGTCTATTTGTGGAATTGATGAATGGTTTGCATCTAGATGTGAACCCTTTGTATTTACTGTCATGGAGTCTTCTCTTTACTGTTGACTTAGAGACAGATACACTTACTTCACTGAGAGTGTTCTGGACTTCAGTTGATGTTGTGAACGGGTTCTTCTTCACCAAATAAAGTATGCGGCGATCATCCACCACTGTTGTCATCCGTGGACGCCCAGGCCTTTTACAGTTCTCAAGCTCACCAGTCAATTCCTTTTTTCTCAGAATGTACCCAACTGTTGATTTTGCTACTCCAAGCATGTCTGCTATCTCTCTGATGGATTTTTTCTTTTTTTTCAGCCTCAGGATGTTCTGCTTCACCTCAATTGAGAGTTCCTTTGACCGCATGTTGTCTGGTCACAGCAACAGCTTCCAAATGCAAAACCACACACCTGGAATCCACCCCTGACCTTTTAACTACTTCATTGATTACAGATTAACAAGGGAGACGCCTTCAGATTTAATTGCAGCCCTTAGAGTCCATTGTCCAATTACTTTTGGTCCCTTGAAAAAGAGGAGGCTATGCATTACAGAGCTATAATTCCTAAACCCTTTCTCCGATTTGGATGTGGAAACTCTCATATTGCAGCTGGGAGTGTGCACTTTCAGCCCATATCTATTATATAATCGCGAATCGGAAAAGCGCCCCTCCGCGCGCACTTTCCGATGTCGTCATGTGGATACGAATTTAACATTGGGCGCGAAGCGCCCAATGCTGCGCGAGCAATGGCCGCGAGGCCATTGCGAGTCGCTGGCCCAGGGCGAGCAATGGCCGCGAAGCGGCCATTGCGAGCCGCTGGCCCAAAATCCATCCACAGCCTCGGCTACAACCTTAGCGATTTACCGCTCAGGTAGCGCGAGCAATGGCCGCCAGGCCATTGCGAGGCGCTGCCTGAGCCGCAAATCGCTGCCCGCCCCCTATGTCCGCACAGCCCGCCCCTATGTCCGCACAGCCCGACCCCATGTCCGCACAGCCCGCCCCCTATGTCCGCACAGCCCGCCCCCTATGTCCGCACAGCCCGCCCCCCATGTCCGCACAGCCCGCCCCCCATGTCCGCACAGCCGCCCCCCATGTCCGCACAGCCCGCCCCCCATGTCCGCACAGCCCGCCCCCCATGTCCGCACAGCCCGCCCCCCATGTCCGCACAGCCCGCCCCCCATGTCCGCACAGCCCGCCCCCCATGTCCGCACAGCCCGCCCCCCATGTCCGCACAGCCCGCCCCCCATGTCCGCACAGCCCGCCCCCCATGTCCGCACAGCCCGCCCCCCATGTCCGCACAGCCCGCCCCCCATGTCCGCACAGCCCGCCCCATGTCCGCACAGCCCGCCCCCATGTCCGCACAGCCCGCCCCCCATGTCCGCACAGCCCGCCCCCCATGTCCGCACAGCCCGCCCCCCATGTCCGCACAGCCCGCCCCCATGTCCGCACAGCCCGCCCCCATGTCCGCACAGCCCGACCCCCATGTCCGCACAGCCCGCCCCCATGTCCGCACAGCCCGACCCCCATGTCCGCACAGCCCGCCCCCATGTCCGCACAGCCCGCCCCCCATGTCCGCACAGCCCGACCCCATGTCGACAGCCGACCCCATGTCCGCACAGCCCGACCCCCATGTCCGCACAGCCCGACCCCATGTCCGCACAGCCCGACCCCATGTCCGCACAGCCCGACCCCATGTCCGCACAGCCCGACCCCATGTCCGCACAGCCCGACCCCATGTCCGCACAGCCCGACCCCATGTCCGCACAGCCCGACCCCATGTCCGCACAGCCCGACCCCATGTCCGCACAGCCCGACCCCATGTCCGCACAGCCCGACCCCATGTCCGCACAGCCCGACCCCATGTCCGCACAGCCCGACCCCATGTCCGCACAGCCCGACCCCATGTCCGCACAGCCCGACCCCATGTCCGCACAGCCCGACCCCATGTCCGCACAGCCCGACCCCATGTCCGCACAGCCCGACCCCATGTCCGCACAGCCCGACCCCATGTCCGCACAGCCCGACCCCATGTCCGCACAGCCCGACCCCATGTCCGCACAGCCCGACCCCATGTCCGCACAGCCCGACCCCATGTCCGCACAGCCCGACCCCATGTCCGCACAGCCCGACCCCATGTCCGCACAGCCCGACCCCATGTCCGCACAGCCCGACCCCATGTCCGCACAGCCCGACCCCATGTCCGCACAGCCCGACCCCATGTCCGCACAGCCCGACCCCCATGTCCGCACAGCCCGACCCCCATGTCCGCACAGCCCGACCCCCATGTCCGCACAGCCCGACCCCCATGTCCGCACAGCCCGACCCCCATGTCCGCACAGCCCGACCCCCATGTCCGCACAGCCCGACCCCCATGTCCGCACAGCCCGACCCCATGTCCGCACAGCCCGACCCCATGTCCGCACAGCCCGACCCCATGTCCGCACAGCCCGACCCCATGTCCGCACAGCCCGACCCCATGTCCGCACAGCCCGACCCCATGTCCGCACAGCCCGCCACCCATGTCCGCACAGCCCGACCCCCATGTCCGCACAGCCCGACCCCCATGTCCGCACAGCCCGACCCCCATGTCCGCACAGCCCGACCCCCATGTCCGCACAGCCCGACCCCCATGTCCGCACAGCCCGACCCCATGTCCGCACAGCCGACCCCCATGTCCGCACAGCCCGACCCCCATGTCCGCACAGCCCGACCCCCATGTCCGCACAGCCCGACCCCCATGTCCGCACAGCCCGACCCCCATGTCCGCACAGCCCGACCCCCATGTCCGCACAGCCCGACCCCCATGTCCGCACAGCCCGACCCCCATGTCCGCACAGCCCGACCCCCATGTCCGCACAGTCCGACCCCCATGTCCGCACAGCCCGACCCCCATGTCCGCACAGCCCGACCCCCATGTCCGCACAGCCCGACCCCCATGTCCGCACAGCCCGACCCCCATGTCCGCACAGCCCGACCCCCATGTCCGCACAGCCCGACCCCCATGTCCGCACAGCCCGACCCCCATGTCCGCACAGCCCGACCCCCATGTCCGCACAGCCCGACCCCATGTCCGCACAGCCCGACCCCATGTCCGCACAGCCCCCCCATGTCCGCACATACTTACATGTCTTCTTTGTCATCTGATCCTCCGTCCGGCCAGGCGTCCTCTTCCTCCGGCCCCGGGGGTCTTCTCTCTTCTTTTCGCTAACTTCCATCTTCGACGTCCTCTTCCTTCTCATTAAGATACAATGGACGAAAAATCCGCCATTGTACCTTAATGAGATTTGAGGCCCTCTTCTGATTGGTCGCTGTATACTGCCCTCAGCCAATCAGAAGAGCCCCTCAAAACTGAGACGCAGTTCTCATTGCGGTCCGCCTTTTTTTCCCCATTGACATACATTACCGGTGTGTCGGCGATTTTATGGCCGCCCACCTGGTTCTATTTGTCGGCCCTAAAATCGCGGACACACCGCTAATGCATCTCTATGGGCAGTCAGCACGATTTCGGCTTGAACGCCGACCAATCAGAATTCGAGCTGCCTGCCCATAGACATGCATTAGCGGTGTGTCCGCGATTTTAAGGCCGACAAATAGAACCAGGTGGCCGGCCATAAAATCGCCGACACACCGGTAATGTATGTCAATGGGAAAAAAAAAGGCGGACCGCAATGAGAACTGTCTCTCACTCTCGCAAGTAAAAAAATAAATAAATTTAATAATAAAAAAAATAATTTTAAAATAATTTAAAAATAATAAAAAAATAATTAAAAAATAATAAATAATTAAATAAAAATAATAATTAAAAAAAAAAAAAAAAGCCGGACCTGAATGAGAACTGTGTCTCAGTCTGACTTAAAAAAAATAAATAAATTAAATAATAAAAAAAATGATTTAAAAATAATTAAAAAATAATAAAAAAATAAATAAAAAATATTAAATAATTAAATAAAAATAATAATAAAAAAAATAAATAAATGCGGACCTGAATGAGAACTGTGTCTCACTTTCACTAAAAAAAATAAATAAATTAAATAATAAAAAAAATAATTTAAAAATAATTAAAAAATAATAAAAAAATAAATAAAAAATATTAAATAATTTAATAAAAATAATAATAAAAAAAAAAAAATGCGGACCTGAATGAGAACTGTGTCTCACTCTCACTTAAAAAAATAAATAAATTAAATAATAAAAAAAAAAATTAAAAAATAATTACAAAATAATAAAAAAATAAATTAAAAATAATAAATAATTCAATAAAAATAATAATAAAAAAATTAAATATATGCTAATTATATCAGCCCTTTAGCGGACCTGAAAGAGAACTGGCTCTCGGCCTAAATAATAAATTTAATAATAATAAAAATAATTATAATATAATAAAAAAAATAATAAAAAATAATAAATAATTAAATAAAAAATAATAATTAAAAAAAAAATGCTAATAATAATGATATTACTGCTAATAATAATGCTATTAATGCTAATAATTATGCTATTAATGCTAATAATAATGTTATTAATGCTATTATTAATGCTATTAATGCTAATAATAATGCTATTAATGCTAATAATAATGCTATTAATGCTATTAATTATGCTATTAATGCTATTAATGCTAATATTTATCCTATTAATGGCATTATTAATGCTATTAATGCTAATAATAATGTTATTAATGCTATTAATAATGTTATTAATGCTATTATTAATGCTAATAATGCTATTATTAATGCTATTAATGCTATTAATAATGCTATTAATGCTATTAATTATGCTATTAATGCTAATATTTATCCTATTAATGCTATTAATACTATTAATAATGCTATTAATGCTAATATTTATCCTATTAATGCTATTAATGCTATTAATAATGCTATTAATGCTATTAATTATGCTATTATTGCTATTAATGCTAATATTTATCCTATTCATGGTATTATTAATGCTATTAATGCTAATAATAATGCTATTAATGCTAATAATAATGCTATTAATGCTATTAATAATGTTATTAATGTTATTATTAATGCTAATAATGCTATTATTAATGCTATTAATGCTAATAATGTTATTAATGCTATTAATAATGCTATTAATGCTATTAATTATGCTATTAATGCTAATATTTATCCTATTAATGCTATTAATGCTAATAATAATGCTATTAATGCTATTAATAATGCTATTAATGCTATTAATTATGCTATTAATGCTATTAATGCTAATATTTATCCTATTAATGGCATTATTAATGCTATTAATGCTAATAATAATGCTATTAATGTTAATAATAATGTTATTAATGTTAATAATAATGTTATTAATGCTATTAATAATGTTATTAATGCTATTATTAATGCTAATAATGCCATTATTAATGCTATTAATGCTAATAATAATGCTATTAATGCTATTAATAATGCTATTAATGCTATTAATTATGCTATTAATGTTATTAATGCTATTATTAATGCTAATAATGCTATTAATAATGCTATTAATGCTAATAATAATGCTATTAATGCTATTAATACTGTTATTTATGCTCATAATACTGCTAATAATGCTATTAATACTGCTATTACTGCTAATAATAATGCTATGGCTTATATTATTGCTATTGATGATGCGATTATTATTTAAAAATCTTTAAAAAAAACAATAAACATATTTTAGATACCCGATGCATTTGCATCAGGCTAACAGCTATAACTACTATAATCAAATTAATGCACATTCTAGAATCCCGATGCATTTGCATCGGGCTCACAGCTAGTTATATATATAATTGTATTTCTGAACATGTTTTTGTAAACAGCTAAAATAACAAAACTTGTGTCACTGTCCAAATATTTCTGGCCCTAACTGTAGCTTTAGCCATCATCGGTAGATTGATATGAGTTGTTACTGTATACATTTACATCAGCTAAACATGTCATAGGTGAGATATATTAATGCCAGCATTATGTATATGGTATACTCTTATTTCTACCCATGCAGTGTGAGCCATGTTAATCACTCCAGTACATGAGCTGTAGAAGCATCTCACTTAAGCTAATGACAATATCACTGAGCTATACAGTGCCTTACACCCACTAAATGAATGTGTTTTGTTGGGATTTTCTGTGATAAACAAATACTAAGTAGCAAGTTCTCCCAGATAATTATTGCAATTACGCATAAACATGTGTATAACAAAATATGTCCTTTTGTGTGCATTGGAACAACACAAAAAAGAGAGGGGGAAAAATGCAAATTTGACACAATTTCACACACAACTCCAAAAGTGAGCCAGGCAAAATTGTTGACACCTTTCAAAATTGGGGGTAAACAACTTTGTTTGAAGTATGTGATTTTTTTTGAAACTCACCTGTGGCAAGTAACAGGTATGGGCAAAATCACACCTGAAACCAGATTACAAGGGAGAGGTTGATCAACTGTTTACATTGTGTGTCTGTGTGTCACACCAAGCATGGAGATCAGAAAGAGAAGAGAACTGTCTGAGGACTTGAGAACAAAAATAGATGAAAAATATCAACAATCTCAAGGTTACAAGTCCATCTCCAAAGATCTTGATGTTACTTTGTCCACAGTGCGTAACATAATCAAGACGTTTACAACCCATGGCACTATACTTAATATCCCTGGATGTGGACAGCAGAAAAAACCTGATGATGCAGGATATTCCAGATGGTGTAAAACCACCCCAATCAAGTTCAAAGAAATTCAAGCGGTCTGCAGGCTCTGGGAGCATCAGTGTCTGAGCAAGCTATTTGTCGACATTTAAAAGAAGTGCTGTGGAAGAAGACCCAGTAGGACCCCACCGCTGACAAGGACCTGAAAAAGCTAGACTGCAGCTAGACTGAAAAACGTCTTGTGGACAGATGAGACCAAGATAGAGCTTTTTGGTGAAGCACTTCATACTACGGTTTACCGAAAACTGAATTAGGCCTACAAAGAAGAGGACACAGTACCTACAGTCAGATATGGTGGAGGTTCAAAGATATTTTGAGGTTGTTTTTCGTCTTTGACATTGGATGCTTTGTCTGTATGCAATACATTATGAAATCTGAACTTTTAAAGGGTTTTGGGTCACAATGTAGTGCCCAGATTCAGAAGGTTGAGTTTGTCATGAGTTTTCCAGCAGGGAAGTGACCCCAAATGTTGTTCAAGAAACACACATAAAGGCAAAATGGATGCAAACCAAGCACTGGAGAGTTCTGAAGTGCCAGCAATAAGTCTGGATCTAAATCTCCTTGAACACCTGTGGAGAAAGCTTAAAATTACTGTTGGTAGAAGGCAGCCTTCAAATATGAAGACCTGGAGCAAGCCTGTAATAGAAGAGTGGTCCAAACTTCCAGTTGAGTGGTGTAGGAAGCTTGTGGATGGTTATAGGAAGTAATTGACTGTAGTTATTGATTCCAAAGAATGTGCAACCAAATATTAATATGAGGATGTCAACAATTTTGTTCAGCTTATTCTTGGAACAACACACAAAAAAGGAAATTGGATATAATTTCACAAAACTCCAACATAGCCATGGGAAATAAACGTGTATAACAAAACATGTATAATTGACATTATTTTGGGGGAGAAATGCTTAATTTTTTGGACCAATTTATTAAAGTGCCAACACTTATTCCGCCATAACAAACATGTATGTATAAGCCCAGGCAAAAGCCATTGATTGTAATGGTAAAATGTAATGTGAACTCAGCCCAAGTTGATCTTCTGAACTTTAGCAATATTTAACAGCATATGTATAAATATTCTATCGCTTATAAATTGTAACGTTTCTGAAATAACAATATACATGTGTTCTTACTTTGTTTTTCCTATGCAGCCTGCATCTGGGACAGGGGCACCAATAATGCCCCAACAGCCAATGATGTATGGTCAGCCTATAAGGCCGTCGTTTGGCGGAGCTTCTAGTGCTGGCGCTCCGGTAAGATTATGTTTTTCAAACTGTTTTTGTTTTTTTTGTACTAGTGTTGACTTGGATTTAAATTTACTTTTGGCGTTTTATTTACAGTTATCTCCGAGTATGACTCCTGCTTCACAAAGCCCCAAAAAGCCACCCTCAAAGGATCCATTAGCAGATCTCAACATCAAGGATTTCTTGTAAATGTGTAAGGTAAGAATGTAATTCTATCAAACTGTTTTGGCCGTGTTGTATTGCGCTAACAAGTATACCATCAATGCCGCTCCATCTCTTAATATTGAGTGCAGGCATAACATTAAGGTTGAGAATACATTACTAAATGTTGGTGCTCTATATCTCCAAAAATAAAATTCCAAGATGTGCGACACAAAATACACTGCTCACAATCAAGATAGGGAACACCTAAACAATACAATGTAACTCCAAGTCAGTCACACTTCAGTGAAATCAACCTGTCCAGTTATGAAGTTACACAGATTATGAATCAATATCTCCTGCTGTTGTGGAAATGGAACAGACAACAGGTAGAAATGATAGGCAATTAGCAAGACACCCCTATAAAGGAATAGTTCTGCAGGTGGTGACTACAGACCATTTCTCTGTTCTCATCCTTTTTGGCTACTGTTTTGGTCACTTTTGCATTTCATCATTCTCACCTCTAGAGGTAGCATGAGGTAGTGTCTACATCCTACAGAAGTTGCTTAAGTAGTGCAGCTCATCCAAGATGGCGCATCAATGTGAGCTGTGGAAAGAAGGTTAGCTGTGTGTCAGCACAGTGTCCAGAGCATGAAGCAGATACCAGTAGACAGGAGAGAACACCAAGAGACATGGAGGGGGCCATAGGAGGGCAAGAACTTAGAAGCAGGACTGCTACTGCTTCATTTGTGTGAGGAGAAACAGGAAGAGCAGTGCTGGAACCCTACAATATGATCTCCAGCAGGCCACTAATATCCATGTACCTGCTCAAACTGTCAGAAACAGACTCCATGAGGGTAGTATGAGGGCCTGACATCCACTGGTGGTGCGTACAACCCAACACCATGCAGGGCAATTGACATTTGCCAGAGAACACCAAAACTGACAGATTCGACATTGGCACCCTGTGCTCTTCATGGATAAGAGCAACTGAGCACTGAGCTCACACTGAGCACATGAGACAGACATAACATAGTCTGGAGACACAATGGAGAGCATTCTGCTGCCTGCAACAATCCTCTGGCATGCCTCATTTGGCAGTGGGTCAGTAATGGTGTGGGGAGGCATTTCTTTGGAGCGCTGCACAGCCCTCCATGTGCTAGCCAGGAGTACCCTGTCTGCCATAAGGTGACGGAATGAGATCCTCAGATCCATTGTGAGACCATAAGTAGGTTCAGTGGTCCCTGGGTTCCTTCTTATGCATGACAATGCCAGACCTCATGTGGCTGAAGTGTGTCAGCAGTTCCTGCATGATGAAGGCATTGGTGCTATGGACTGACCTACCCGTTCCCCAGACCTGAATCCAATCGAGCACATCTGGAACATCATGTCTCATTCCATCCACCAATGTCACGTTGCACCACAGACTGTCTAGGAGTTGACTAATCCTTGTGTTGGAGGAGATCTCGAAGGAGAACATCGGCCACCTCATCAGGAGCATGCTCAGGCATTGTAGGGAGGTCATACAGGCACGTGGAGGTCACACACTACTGAGCTGCATTTCCACTGAAGTTGGGTCAGCCTGTAATTTGATTTTCCACTTTGATTTTGAGTATCATTCCAAATCCAGACCTCATGGGATATTAATTTTGATTTACAATGATCGTATTAATGATTTATTGCTACTCTCAACACATTTCACTGTGTAATGAATAAAGATTTACAACTGTAATATTTCACTTATTGAGATCTAGGATGTGGTATGTTGGTGTTCCCTTTATTTTCTGAGCATTTTATATGCACATGCTTTCACAAAACTGCCAATAGGGTGCAGACTATAAATCTGGTTTTATATGTAGGTTAAAAGGATTGAACACTTGCAGCATATTTCTTTTGTTTATATGTTTGTTTTTGTAAGGCTGTGCATATTACCCCCCCACACCCAAATAAACTCTTGTGTGCTACACAGCTTAATTGCAATAGGTTGACCTTCTTTTGTAATGTGAGCTTGTAATTCTTAATGATCTCACTTTGAACTTTCTTCTAAGTTGACTTAAAACTGCACTGAACTTCAACATGGCTGTAGTCCTAAATAATTTAGTTAAATAAGAAAGCATATGCGAAGATTCTCTGTAGAGCGTGGCTAATATTGATCCAATACCCTGTATATATTGGATCACTATCATCTGTGAGCTATTGAGTGAGATCTATATGTTGGTGTGTGTAAGGCACTTCATATCACCTCAAAAACAGAATGACTAAAAGCTCGGGGTTCACAGAAGAAGCCCACAGGACCTTCATGATGTGAAGAGTGTTTGTGTGGAAGAATAGACCAAAATCACCCCTGAGCAATGCATGCAACTAGTGTCTCCACACAAAAATCCTACAGTTAGCCACATTGTTAAAGGCCTTACTGAGGAAATAGAAAACCTACAAACATGAATAGAAATTGGCCAAAATTAGTCACACATCTGTATTAATATAAATAAAAGCAGGTAAAAAGGGGAAAGTGTGACAAACATCAGAGACATGGTCTGCTGGCAATGAATAGCACATAAATGACAAAATGCCCCCTACCCCCCAAAATACATACACAAATGAGAGGTAACAGCTGATACAACTTAATAATAAATAATAGTGGAAAAACAGCAAGGTGTAATACCAACAAAGGCCACTAGATGGCCTCAATTAGCCGAAACATAGATGGTGTAGGCAGGAGTGAAAGGGAAGGAGAAACATTGGCACCAGAGAAAGGAGAGAAAAGCAGCGTATCTGGAAAGAAATTGCTGTAGACAAAGGCGTAACTACAATAGGTGCAGGGGTTGCAATCGCACCCAGGCCCTAGAGCCTAGGGGGCCCCAAACGTCCCTTTAGTGTATGGAATAAGACTAATTTTATTAAAGATTTGCAATAATATGGGGCCCCTGGGCCTGAAGTTACGCCACTGGCTGTAGATATTAATAATGTGGATTTATGCCTTCTACAATGTACTAAACATCAATGTAACAGTGCAGAGAATGAATTGCAGGGCAGAACCTGGTGAAGTCAAGAGAAATCTGCAACCTTCCAGATATTGATGTTTTTTTTGCCTTCTGTAATCTTTCCTGATTCGCTGATTGTCCTCCTTTCTCCACTATCTGTTTGTGCTAATTGAGGCCATCTAGTGGCCCCTTTTGGTATTACACTACGCCATTTTGCAATCTATCAGCTGTTCCATTTCTTATCTCTGGCAAGAGGTCACATTTTCAAGAATCTGACAAGTTTAGTCCTGACAGGGTTAATAAATGGCAAGTAAGTAGTATTCCATCAGCAAAAATTGTATGCTTTAAAGGGGATGCCCAGTGACGACAAGGTATTGCCTATTCACAGCACGGTAGCTCAATGGTTAGCACTGTTGCTTTGCAGAGATGGTCTTGGGTCCAGATCCCACCAAGGACAACATCTGCAAGGAGTTTGTATGTTCTTCCTGCTTTATGTGGGTTTCCTCTGGGTTTTCTGGGTTTCTTCTACACTCTAAAGACCTACTGATATGGAATTTAGATTGTGAGCCCTGATAGTGATGATGATTGATGATTATTATTGCAAACAGCTGAGGAATATTATGGCGCTATATAAGCAATCTACTATATAATCGTCTAATGTTCTCTGTCTGTCACAGAAATCGCGTGCTAGCGCTGATTGGTCGAGCCCGGCCAGGCGAACCAATCAGCGACGCGGGATTTCTGTACACAAAAAGGGACAGAACAAAAGGTGGTGGCCGCAGCAGACCCCCATCGCAGCCTCACTGCAGCCTCATGGACACTTACTCCCGCCACTAGCCGCCCACTGACACCGGGGACCGGGGGCTGCCGGGGTCGGGGCTCCCAGGGTGCAGGGAGCAACAGGAGCGCGCATCGTGCGGCTCCTCCACACTCTCCTCCTTCCTATGGCCGCACAGTCTGTCACCGCCACTTGGAGCCTCTGCACACACATTCCGTGCCTGCCAGGGGCGGTGACAGACTGTGCGGTCATACGATAATCCCAGGTGTCAGCCGCCTCCTGTCAGTGCAGCTGGGTGGCTGGAGCACATGTCAGCCGGGGCCCAGCTGCACTGACAGGAGGCGGCTGACACCCAGGATCATCCTGCACACTGCCGCCTCTGTGCCTGCCTCCTCCACACCTATGCTCTGCTGACACCGCTCTCAGCACCAGGGACATGAGGGCAAGCACTGGGACCGCCAGGGGACGGAGAGGTGAGAGCCCGTGTGTGTGTGTGTGTGGCTGTGAGTATGAGTCTGGGTGTGTGTGTCTGGCTCTGGATGTGAGTCTGTGTGTGTGTGTGTGTGGGTGTGACTTTGTGTCTGGGTGTGAGTCTGTGTGTGGGTGTGAGCCTGCTCCTTCCTTCCCCCTGCCTGTGCCGCTTCGTCCTCCGTCCTTCTCCTCCCCGCCACTCTGTGCTCCGTCCTCCCCCTGCCTGTGCCGCTCCATCCTCCCTGACCCCACCGCTTCCTCCTCCTTTCTTTGTCCTCCTCCCCTTCGCCCCTCCGTCCTCCCCCTGCCTGTGCTACTCCGTGTTCCCCCACACCGCCCCTTCGTCCTCCTCCCACCCGCCGCACTGTGCTCCATCCTCCCCCACCCCCCACCCACCCCGCTAATTCCTCCTTCCTTTGTCCTCCGCCACTCCATCTTCCATCCTCCCCTGCCTGTGCTGCTCCATCCTCCCCCCCCACCCCACCACTTCCTCCTCCTTCCTTTGTCCTCCTCCCCTCCCCCACTCCATACTCCGTCTTCCCCCTGCCTGTGCTGCTCCATCCTCCCCCTGCCCCGCCGCTTCATCCTCATTCCTCCTTCCCCCCCGCTACTCTGTGCTCCATCCTCCTCTTGCCGCTCCGTCCTCTCCCTGCCTGTGCCGCTCCATCCTCCTCCACCCCACCGCTTCCCCCTCCTTCATTTGTCCTCCTCCCCTCTGCCACTCCATCCTCCGTCCTCCCCCTGCCTGTGCTGCTCCGTCCTCCCCCCACCCCGCCGCTTTATCCTCCGTCCTCCCACCCACCGCTCTGTGCTCTGTCCTAACCCTGCCTGTGCTGCTTCATCCTTCTCCGTGCTACATCCTCCTCCCCCCTGCCGCTCCATCCTCCCTCCTCCCCCCGCCACTCCGTCCTCCCCCTACCTGTGCCGCTCCATCCTCCTCCCCCCGCCACTCCGTCCTCCCCCCTACCTGTGCCACTCCTTCCTTCATCCTCCTCCCCCTGCCACGCCGTCCTCCCCCTGTCACTGTCCTCAAAGTCCCTTCCTATTCATCCCTCACAGCCTTCCCCATGCAATCCCTATTTCCATATTCTAGAATACCCGATGCGTTCGAATCGGGCCACCATCTAGTGCATAATAAGTAACAAAACAATCTATATCATAGGTGATCCATGCAAGTCCAACTGTAAACCATGAGCATTGAATAAGTACACAATATATGAGGAGCTCTTATTTTTGTATGGTTTCTAAGGTATCATTTAAATAAAGTCTTTACATTTTAAGGCTGAAGCAATATTTGCCTGGCTTTTCCATGCCATAGTACAGGAAAGGCAGGGATGGCGTGGAGAAGACTTACTACTGCACTCCCGATGTTTGCATTCGCTTTCTTGCATGGAGGGTGAAAGAAACCCAATCTGAGCAGAGGGGAAAAGTTATCCAAATGTAGATTCACTTTCTTGTCCCAAAGTGGAAAGTCCCTGTGATTAGTTTGGTGGGTAAGACCTAACCCCTTGGTATGGCAGGGCTCTCTGCCCCCTCCCATGAGAATGGAGCAGCAGTTCCCCATAGCAATGGAGACCAGGACCAGAGGTGCGGGCATGCTACTGTCGCTGGGTAAACTATAGTGTCTTAAAGTGATTGACCCCTGTGCTTTATATGACTGGGGAGTGGGCCTTGTAATGGTATTCTAGACCTGCATAAAGTTAATGAACCCTTTTTTTCTTTCTTGTAGATTCTGTTTTGTGACCTGAATATGTGAGTCTGGAGCCTGTGAAGAACAGATTGCTGCTCAGAGTTTTCTAAGTGAGCCACCAGTACCAAACCCAGTGCTTAGATCTCTCTCATCTGAAACGCGTAGCCCAGCTGTGAAAGTAATCATTAGGATTCTGTATCCCCCTAGCAGTAACCCGCCACTATATCTCATATTTTGTTCATTTTTGTGTTTTTTGGGTTTCCAGTGTTTTTCCATGAGTGGGTGTAACTTCCCCCATGCCTTCTAGTGCTTTTCCTGCCCCTGCCTGAAGGGGGCAGAACACGCAGCTGTTGTGTGCTGAGCAGTCTGGACAGATGTGTCTGTGTTTTTTGAACGTTTCAATGTATATAATGTTTGGAAATCCCCCTGTTCTTCTATCAAATATGAAATCTTGTGTGATCACAGCAGAAAACACTCCAATACAACCCGTTGTTTGTGCGTGAGAACTACCCACAGGACTATTAATTGTGGAAAAGGAAACTGTTTTTTTGTGGTTCTTTATATGTTATTTATAAGTTAATTGAATATGAAAGGAAATCCATCCTCCACCTATATAGTTATGCAATCCTATACCGACAGATCATATCAGAAATGCATCATATTTATCTTCTTTGTTGATTTTAAATATATTTTTCAGTTTTTGCATCCAAACCAGTCTATTTTTTGCTAAATGAATCGGCGTATCTCTTCTCTAGTGGCAGCAGAGCTACTAGGTTCCATGGAGAGGTACAAAAAAATATTTCTATTTTTTTTTTTTTTACTCTTTAAATTTTATTGTACATTCATTCCTCATCCTCTTCTTGTTTTGTGATTATTTTAGCCCTTTTTCCTCAGTTCACTGTGAGTAGTTTTGTACCACTTGTGACCGAATGTCATGTGATTCAGCGAGGTCCACCCCTACTTGTACATACTGTGCGCCTTTCATTTTTGGTTCACACACTCATCCCCGTTGTGCGCTGACAGCTTTGGCTTAAGGTTTTGGTGCATACACATGAGGTCACTGTTGATCAGTGTTACAAGTGGCTTGGCAGCTGTTTGTAGAAGTTTATTGGATAGGAACGACGTTCACCTGTTGTAAGTCATTCAATTATTTATTCGATGGTCGTATCTGAATTTACTGTGGGGATAACATACACTCTCTAAATGGGGATCAAGTATTTAAAATCAATTTCAAACTGGCTTTCCTTTGTATCATGGTTTAAGAACCCAGTGCATGTATGCCCTGTGAGATGCAATAAACACCTTGAACAGAAGCAAATGCAAACTATTGGTTGTCTCTGTGTTTTTTTTACTCTTCTCTTATGGTACCTTTTACACGCGGCAACATTTCTAGGGTGTCAACAGGTAACTTACTGGCTGCAGTGAAATCATGGAGACATGATTCCATTTGTACACAGCAACAAGATAGAACCTTGTCTCCATGATTTCACTGCAGCCTGTAAGTTACCTGTTGACACCCTAGAAATGTTGCCGAGTGTAAAGAGGTACCTTTACTGTGGGTATTTAATTCAAAATAGTTTTTGTGTGCGTCATTCTTTAATGTAAGTCTTTGAGAGCCTTGTTCTGGCTCCTATAGACTTGTAGTTAGAGATTGTAACGTAACTTCTGACTTCCGACCAATAAGAAGTTGTGGCTACAAGATGATGTTGCGGCAATGATAAAAGGTGAAAGTCTGAAAGCAAGTATAAGACCAGGGCAGGGGACTTGGATTAAAAGCACCAATCCAGCAGTGAAATAAAAAAAAGAGAAAAAATCCTGCTGAAGGGGTGCTTTAATGATGGAGTGTAGTAAAGGAAGATGCAACTAATTCAATATGAGTTATGTCTTACAAGTGCAGTGTACTGTGCTCCAGTGAGGAACTAGAGTACATTTTTTGCCATAAATTACGCCTCTTACTAGATGAACAGACAATGCATAGTCTCATTCAAGGATCACCCCTTTCTGGCGAAACTGGCTGTGAAAAGTTGATACATATTTACACAACTTTCAAGTGCATCAAAAATATTGACTTTTTAAGGTGTCTTACATTTGTAGTTCTTGCATACATACATGAAGGGGAGTCTGACATATCCTCGCCAATCCATGGGTGACCTGTATCATACACTGGCTGTATGTCTTGACTCTAGGTTGACTAGTCAAAAAGGGCAGTACTCTGGTTTCCTGCACCCACTGCCAATGTTCTCGCCATATACATGTACTCAAGCCTCCAGAGCCCGGCCTTTTTGACTAGTCACCCATGCAGATCGGGCCCTGGTGACTTTTAAAATACATTTTTTTTTTCTCTGAAATATCACAGTGTAAACCATACCAGGCTGATATCATACATCTGCTGTAGATTCCCTATAAAGCATTTTGTTTTATTGCACCACTGTAGGGGTACTTTAATTCCAAGTCTTCTAAGCCCTAACTGATACTCTCATTCATCCTTTTCCAGTGGCGCTTTGGTCAGTCTGCAGTGAAGTAGGGTTATGGAATCGGTAAGCCACACATCCGACTCAGGCTCCACCCAAAATGTGCGCCAACTCCACAACCATGGCTATAAAGTCAGTAATCCACACATCCAACTCCTCCATTTCCCTTAATCTGACTCCACCCAAAATGGGCACCAGCTCCGACTCCACAGCCCTGTGGTGACGTGACCTGTCAGCAGCTCCAGGTCACTTTTCAATATACCTCTATGGGAGCCTCTTTCAGACTCAGAGATGCATTGAGCACTTGTGACATAGCTTTTGACTTCCAGACAGTTTGAAACTACAGGCACAAGATGGCGCCACAGGACTGGAGTGGGCTCAGTAAAGTATGATGGTAGAGTATACAATTAGAGGCAGGGAGTTGACATGTAAAGCACTACTCCAGTGCTGCAAAAAGTGCTTTAATGAATCAAACACTCAATGTTTATTATAAAGAGGACTTTATCTCAAACATTTGAATCTGCGAAATCTGCAATAGAAAGCAAAGTAACAATTGCTGTAAAGGAGTCTTAACCGAAGACCGTAAAGGACAAAACAGTGGATTTGCAGTACCATCAACCAATAGCCACAACCCTGAAGTTTACAGTGCTTCATATAATGTCTGATGTCATGTGCTGCAACAGTGCCATCACCCACAATGTTCTATCACATCATTACGAGCATAGGTATTTATTAAGGTTATGAGACCAATTAAAATGGATTAAATGTTCCCTAAATTTGCCATAAGATTCAAAAGCTTGAAGGAGTGACAATGTTATTGTTTCTTAAACAAAATAATGTAGCGAGAAGTAACCGGGCACCTCCAGGATTCATGCAGTGTATCCAGCACTTATGTACCTTATGTTTCCACTACAAAACCCTGTTAATGTCGTTGCAGCACCTTGTGACAAAAGTCCATGTATATCAAAAATTCAAGAAAAAAGGCGGCACTCGCGATTAGTAGATCTTGTAGTTTATTGCATCGGTATGGGGAGGTGGTGCAGAGGGCGCGGATGACAGCACGCAGTTTCGGAGGCTTAGCTCTTTTGACGAGTCCAATTACAGATTGCATCACTACATTATGGGTGGGCAGGGTTTTCCCACAAACAAATTTCATTTTAATCAATAGATCTTAAAATAATATATATTTCTAAAATTGAATGTGTTTAAATACAATTTTTTCCTGTGCTGAGACAATCTTATGCATATGCCCCTGCTATGTACTGTGTAATAGCCATGTCTGACTGAGCACAAAGCATAGTTTCATCCTAGGCAGAGGAGGACACAAAAGAGTATACAGATTATATAGACACTAGCTGTGAGCCCGATGCAAATGCATCGGGATTCTAGAACGTGCATTCATTTGATTATAGTAGTTATAGCTGGTGTGAGGACTTTTCGGGGGGGTGTGAATAGTTTTTCGGGGGGGGGGTGTGAATAGTTTTTGGGGGCGGTCCAATACTTTTTGGGGGGGTCCAATACTTTTTTTGGGGGGTCCAATACTTTTTAGGGGGTCCAATACTTTTTGTGGGGGGTCCAATACTTTTTGTGGGGGGTCCAATACTTTTTGTGGGGGGTCCAATACTTTTTGTGGGGGGTCCAATACTTTTTGGGGGGGTCCAATACTTTTTGGGGGGGTTGAATACTTATTGGGGCTGAGTGCTCGCAATGGCCGCGAAGCGGGCATTGCGAGTCGCTGGCCGAAAATGGAACCAGAGGCTCGGCCACAAAGTTAGCGATTTACCGCTCAGGCAGCGACTCGCGCTACCTGAGCGGTAAATCGCTAGCTTTGTGGCCGAGCCTCTGGTTCTATTTTCGGCCAGCGACTCGCAATGGCCGCTTCGCGGCCATTGCTCGCACAAAGCTAGCGACTCGCAATGGCCTCGCGGCCATTGCTCGCGCAGCCAACGACTTCGCCGTGGTGACGTCACATAGTGACAAAGCCACGGCGATTTCGGGGTCCGACACGATTTTGCCTACGGCAATTATATAGTAGATTACAGCATGGGATCGCAAATAATTCTTTCTTTGAGATAAAACATTTTTTTAAAAACAGGCAGGGAAATGTTTTACCTCAAATAAATAATGAGCTGTGATCCCATGCTGTAATGTCTGTATACTTTTACGTCCTCCCCTGCACAGGAATTGTAGTATGATCAGACCATGTCCCTGTACGGTCAGACATGGCCATTGCACAGTACATCCAATTGTTGAACTTATTATTATTCCAAGATCTATTGATGAAAATTAACTTTAAAATGAACTTTGTGGGAAAACCCCTTTTAAGATTAATATGATTTACTAGATGGTATAAAATACTAGTCTTCAACTTGTGGCTTGTGGATCGCCACAAATGTCTTTCAGCTTGGTAAACAAGCACAATGTCTAGCTAAAGCCCGGGTTACATGCTTCAATGTCCCAGCTATCCCACCAACGATTGGGATCACTGGGTCATTGAAGGCTGATCGCTGGTGAGCTGTCACACAGGCAGACTCGCCAGCAATCCGGACCAGCGAGCACGCTCGTAAATAAGGTAAAGAGCGGGTAACTAAGCTCCGCGCAGTGCTTAGTTACCCACAGCTTAGCTTGGATACCAGCTCCCAGCGTTGCTGTGCGGCACTGGGAGCTCGCTGATCGTTGTTCTTCTGCTGTCACACACAGCAGGAGACCAACGAACCGGTTCATAAATTTGCAATCAACGACTCATCATTGATAGGTGTCACACGCAACGATGTTGTTTAGACATCGCTGCAATGTCACCAAACCGGTGACGTTGCAACGATATCATTACCGATATCATTGTGTGTGATGGGCCCTTAACAGCTATTTATAGCAGGTTTCCAGATGGTGGCTTTTTGCGAGTAGCCTTCGCAGAAGAGCAGATCTGGATGAGCATAGGCTAGCCTTGTATAGGATGATACTGCCAGTCAAAGAAGGGATGTGATGGTATGGAGTGAGTGCTTGATACAAGAACACCAAAGATGGATAAGGTGGGAATCCCTTGATCTAGGTACACTTTGAATTTTTTAGCACCATAGGGAATTAATGTAATGGTGGCTGGGTATCTGTCCTAATGAGGATAAAATATCTTCTGCTTTGTTCACATTCCCTAAGGGGCCACTTTGTGGCCGCTGCAGGAGAGTTGATCAAAACCTCGTATCTATCCCAATTTTGGAATCGATAAACGCATCAGGTCATGGTGCGAAAACCTATCGCTCACACAGCTCCACGTCAATATATTGAAAACATTACAGCTCTTAGACTATGGGCACGCAAGTATAATGGAACGCTGTAAATAAAAACTATGTATAAAACAATTGCCTAATTTCACCTTTTTTTTTTTTTTGCAATTTGCCCATACTTGGCGATTTCCATAACATCAAAATGGACTGTGTCATTAAAAAGTACAACTTGTCCTGAAAACGGAAGCCCTCACTCTGCTGTCGACAGAGAATTAAAAAGTTAGTGTAAGGGGAGGAAAACGCGAAAGGGCAAAAAACCCGCCTGGTTGGGAAGGTGTTAAAGCAAAGTAGGGATTGCTATAAAAAAAATGACTCTTCTTTTAGGGTGTGTGCAGACAGAGGTTTTGAGGTGTTGAAAACCTGATTTTGGAGTAGTAACAATTCAGGAAATGCTCTTTTTTCGGGAAGCTTGTGGCATTTTTTTTTTTGTTTTTTTTTCCATCCCTGAAACGATTTTTAGGAGTTTGTGTCTCAGACTTTTTCTGAGCTTTACTTTTATGTCAGTCAATTAAACAGTGGCTTGTTTTGAGTAGATTCCATCCGAGCTGCTTCAAAGAAGTTACATGGACATGCATTTTTTTTTTTTTTTTATATATAACCTAAAGCAAAAAAAAATCCTCAAAACATTGAACAAATGGACACAAAATAGTTTTACAATAGAAAGTCCTTTTTCAGGCATTTTTTTTAAACCTAATGGCTCAGAAAACGTACTTATATCACTGGTCCATAGTGTATTATGAGACCATGTGCACATGCGAGTGAGGTGTATTTTTGAGTTTTTTTTACACCTGGCAGGTAAATTTGTATGACACAAGCACCAGGGGACACTGGAAAGAAGGCATGTTCACAGAGGATAAGATGTGACTGAAAATAGAGGAAAGTCAATAGAAACACCTGCACCATTCTGTATTTAATCACCACTGCTGGTTTTGGCTACAAATCCTGAGGTAAAAAAACTCATCAAATACTGAACATGTGCACGTGGCCTTAAACTGTCTCTTTTGGTATTTTTCTGGTATTTGAGCGGATCTGGCCCTAAATATGCCAGAAAAAGTGCTCAAAAAGAATCCTTCTATTAAATTTTAAAGTAAAACCAACAAAAACGCTTGTTTGGATAGAAGAAAGTGCACGTCATTTCTCTGAAGAGGCTCCTGATGTAAAACATTCCAATCAGACTAAAAAAAATCTCTTTAGAGAAAAAATGCTTAAAAAGCTTTTTAAAACCAATGCAGAAAATTAAGGATGAAATACAAAATACCTCTGTGCCTTTTTTGTGCAAAATTCATAATTGCATCACACCGTTTAGAAGAATTTGGCACAAAACTGAGATATACCATGTGTGGCCAAATTCATAGACCAAATTCAAATGTCAGTACAAACTGTGTCCATGATGTGCGCAGACAGCACATAAATGCTATTTGTGTTGCATCTGTGTGATGTCTGGATGTATGACTTCCGCGTAAGGACAGTGTCATATGTCTTAGCCCACTTCAGTGTGCCATCTGGCTTTAATAGAGCTTCATAACTAGCAAAGTTTGGTTTGACCTCCAAATCCTAAAGGATAGGACTTGCTCTGAGTTTAACCCTGCTGTTCTGTTCGGGTTTACTATACACTTTAATAGGTCTAGTAAAAAAAAAATGACCGGAACATTAATGTCTTGATTTTTAGTTACCTGTTGCATTATTATACTGTATTCGTACCCAAGTGATTTATTATGTCTGGTTTGATCTTTTGGTTCTCCTGTCCTTTAATGTTGTGAACATGGTTGTTCATAAACAAATGAAATATGAAATAAAAAACTTCAGATTCTGTCATTTTTGACCAAACGAACAGCAGGGTTAACTGAACTGAAACATGGATCCACTAAAGAAAAGTGTTGTGAAGGATTCCATGGACGTGTGAATGAGCCCTTGGGGTGAGAGTCCATGATCAGGATTAGCAGCGTTTTGGACGCTGTGTTTTTCACTGCGTCCAAAATGTTGCCTTCTACAGTACAAGCAGAGGATGGGATTTATAGAAATCCAATGCCCACTGTGCTTCTTTTAACACGGCATAAACTGACCTGAATGTGGCTTCCCGATTGGAAATCCGCTGTGCTCAGAACCCTGATTGTGGGCACATACAGCGTGTTCTCATGCGTAGCACATTGGTGTCACCGCAAGAGAAATTACGCTGCACCAAGAACATGAGGAAGCCTGTTTGTGGGCACTTACCCAGAGGAAGACTGTGTTTTAGGGTACGGACACACTGGTGTTAAACTCGGATGACTGCAATGCGGGTAAAAATTGCATTGTAGCCGGACGAATGTTATTCAGTGTCCGAGAGCACATTTCAGAGTGATGGACGGTTTTTCTCATCCGCTTCATGGATGACAAGTCAGTCGCAACATGCTGCGGCAGTATGCGATTCGCGGCCGAGACTCGCCAATGCAAGTCTATGGGTCTGACAAAAATCACGGACTGAAATCAGACCGCACACGGACTATCCGAGTGTAATCCGACTTTGCCCAGCTGAATCAGTTTGAACCGCAAACGAAGCGTCTTAAAGCGCCATCACATGACTACTGATGGAAGTTTAAAGTCGGCTGACAGCTGACATGTCTGTGAAGGAAGCCCCCACAGATCCAGCATGGCGTACCACATTAACATGGAAATGTTAATTGTTCTGGTGCAGGAAAGGCCAGAGCTGTGGGACCCGAGACAACACCTATGCAGACAAGAGAAAGAAGGATGCCTCTTTGGATCTACATAACTAGGCAGCAATTCCCTGTTATGATGACAGCTCTGAGCACACCCAGATGAAGCTAGGTAATGTGTCTTGACTTTACATTTGCAACATATTTGCACGTGCAGTGGGGAGTGAATGTGTAATGGGTGCTGCATGGGTCACATGATATTGATTGTTTTTTTTATTCAGGCAGTGGAGATGGTACTCAAGCGTTGGCGTAGTTGCCGGGACCAATACCGGCGGGAGCTGACAAGAGTGCCACCCAGTGGCTCAGCAGGGACCAGGAGGCATGTGTACATATATTTACAGCACTGTCATTCCTGGCATCTGTTATTAACCTCTGACCGTATGTATTGTTTTATCAATGTGGACTTTATGTTTTTTTTTAAATTCTCCATTCACAAGTTTGGTTGATCGGTTATCTGTCCCACCTTAGCACCTCCACCAACTTGAGCAGACATCTGCGTCCGAGCCCCACATCCAGCAACATGTTGAGTCTGGTGACGAGGGTTTGGGCCTTTCTGTGTCCCCTGAAGAGCCACAGCCAACATACAGTGCTGCTGGTCCGGAGTCGCGGTCCTCTGATGAGGCCTCACATGGCCCACCATTGACTTGTGCCCAACACCAGTCACCAGGGGAGCAAGGTGAAAGTGCCATACCCACCTTGCCCAGGGCCCGGTCTCCCTTTTCTCCACCAGTGTTACGTTGCTCTAGACGTCGAAGGTAGTTGTCATCCTCAAACCTCTGACACAATGTGGACATGGGGGTCTTGCAGTAACTTGCAAGGACTGTGAATGATGGGGAGGAAGCCTTTGCACGCAGCAGCTATTTGCGTGACACCCGCGCCCACTGAGGCTGCGTGCAAGGTCAGCCATCCATACAGTGGTGGATGCTTGTCTGCCACCAAATAACCCTAGA
This sequence comes from Allobates femoralis, assembly GCA_033576535.1. Lineage (NCBI taxonomy): Eukaryota > Metazoa > Chordata > Amphibia > Anura > Aromobatidae > Allobates > Allobates femoralis. The sequence continues at coordinate 266,060,383 of JARQOC010000001.1, read as the reverse complement.
ATCATGTTCAACCTGCTGAATGACTAGGAGAGGTCTCCAGATAATTTTCTGAACATAACAAGCACCCAGCAGCCACTGGTCACCTCATCCACAACATCCTAACAGCCCTCGCACAGTGCTGCAAGACCTTCAATGCCTTGCCCACTTTGGCCACCATTGCGGCAAATGTATAATATGCCAAATAGACCACCTGCCACCCTCAGGTCTTTCACCCAACCTGACAACAGTGACAACACGAGGTCCACACACACCCAAGGTGGATTGATAGGCAGCATCACACAATGCCTTGACCAACAAGGACATCCACAAACCTCGGACACCATAGAGTGGTACTCTGGACCCCAGTATGGTGCTCCATGTCACCAGACAACTCAGCTGCAGCAGGGTGGGCATATTGCGGGACCCAATGTGGATTTTGTGCGCATGGCAATCCCCATGAGACACCACACTGAAGCAGCTGTATCCATCCAACACCAGGAGCACATGGGGCAACTTCGGCAAACTATTCCCCACACGTGGCCAATAAGGCATTCCTCGGAGATCAAAACCACCCACTAGATGGCATGAGTGTGCACAGGAGCCAGGTAACTATCCTAGGCCCACACAGCAATCCAGACCACCTACATCAACATAAAGTGTTTTCCTGAGTCGTTGTACCTGTGAACCCTTTGTCCCCTACACAAAGTATGTGTGATTTTTGGTTTTGTTAATCTAAACCCCAAAAGAAAGTCATATGAGGCAAATATGTATTTCAAATTAGTTTTTTGACAAAAATATAAGTGTGTTAAGAAAGCAAAACACACACAAATCATAATTACAAAATAAGATAATGGCCACATTACACAACACGTGTTGAGTCACACAACGTGTGATAGTTGTTGCTGGTTGCACAACAAAAAAAAACAACCAAGTATGTGCTACAACAATATACAATTAAGGGCCATTAACAAAGTCATCCTGCCAGGGGCTGACCCCTCGGGGGGGCGCAAAATAATCTACATACTGCTCCCGCATGCGGAGTGCTGATGACTCTTGTCTCCGCTTACGAAGCAGTACTAACGGCGGATAGGGGTATGGCGACTGGGGGACAGATGAGGATTCGTCATTAGGCCGATCATGCAAACGTGAAATTATGCAATATCACACATGCTTTAATGACCAAATCCACATGTGTCTCAGTTGAATGGGTGATATCTGTATGCGCCATTTGGCTGTCAAAATCCCAAATGTGCACTCCACCATTCATCGGACACATGGTAATCTGAAATTAAAAGCCCGACGCTGGTAGTCCAAGCCACGTTTGGGGTATTGGCGCATGACATCCCGCCTCAACTGAAAGGCCTCATCAGCCACTAACACAAAGGGAAGAGGGGTGCCTAAAGAGACGGGGAGTGGGGTCGATGGTGGGACATTCAGATCATGATTGATCAGGTGTTGCCCAAACACTGAGTTGTGGAATATGTTGGCGTCACTGATTCTCCCATAAGAACCCACATCCACCGCAATAAAATGTCAGATGCTGTCCACTAACGCAACAATACTATAGAAAAATAATATTTATAATGAAAAAGAGTCCCAGAATTGGGTGGCTTCTTGATCCTGATGTGCTTCCCATCCAGGGCCCCGATGCAGTTGGGGAACTTACATGTCTCATAGAACCCATTGGCTACGTTGTACCAAGAGTATTCTGTGGGCTCAGGAAGAACAATTGGCTGATGTCGCACCTACATCTCTACGCAGGTCTTATTCACTATTTGCCCAATTGTCGCCTTCCCAAGCAGAAATTCGACATGTAATCCGGCAAAAGACAGCCTTGTTGCCAGAAACCTGCAACCATACAAACAAAAAATATAAATAACACATGAGCAGACAAACACAAAATGGAGTGGCAGGTCAGATGCGTCCTTAAAATAGAAACAAAAAGGAACATCTACTCATTACATGTAAGGGCTGCACAAAAAAATGCAAGGTATACCAACCTCCGGGTCAGTACTAGCCGCTCCTCAGGTGTAATACATTTCTGCATCTGGGTGTCCCGATAGGTGATGCCAGGATGCAGCGACTCCAACAGATGGTCGAATGTAGGTATGCTGATCCTCGTATATGCATAGAACTTATCAGGATGGGTGCGTAACTGGCCATACAGCCTATGAAAGTGGTCACGAGATATCCGCTGTAGTAGGAGCAGATGTACACACATTCGACGCCGCCTCCTAGGATCTCACACAGTGGGGTATGGAGTGCCATATCGTCGGGATATCACCCAATGAAATAGGACATGCTCAGTGATGTTAAGGGTTAGGTTCCTATCCATTTGTAGGCAGGTGCCCACGTACACAAGACAGCTTACTAATGGGAGAGAGGGTGAACAGAATGCACACGTTTCCATGGGATAAAGACTAACAAGAGTTGTGATTGGCACACAACAGTTCTCTGAAAATTGACACGCATTGCATGCAATTTGAAGGCTAATTACAACCAGAAATCGCATGTGTTTATGTGGATTGCACACGGACCACACTGATTACAGTGGAACAGCTCTAGGATGTGATGCCAGGAAATGTCGGACAGTCGCAGTGCATTTGGATGGCAAATGTACCAAAACATGGACAACAATCGTCCAACTCTCGGATACGTCAATCGGACCGTTTTTCCACTTGCAAGTGTGTTCCCAGCCTCAGGAACAGAGATGTTAGCTCACCATAAAGCGCACCAGGCATTGTGATATAGGGACAGCTCCTTTCTATTCTCTTCACTCAACCTACTGTTTGTATCAGTTGTTTTTTCATCAGTAGGAACATTCATTGCATCCATCCACTAGAGGAAGACCTGTCTTGCTCGTGCTAATCTACAAGAGATTGATACAGAAATGATATTGGAAGGTTTATTTCAAGCAGGAGTGAGGAACTTCAGGCCTTAGAGGCAGGGGCGTAACTACAATAGGTGCAGGGGCTGCGATCGCACCCGGGCCCTGCAGCCTAAGGGGGCCCCAAAAGTCCCTTTGGCGCATAGAAAAAGACTAATCTCATTAAAGGTTTGCAATAATTGGGGGGCCCGTTGAAGCTTTCGCATCGGTGCCCCTGGGCCTAAAGTTACGCCACTGCTCAGGGGCCACCAACAGGTCAGGTTTTCAGGATTTCCTTAGTATTGCACACGGGTTAGAATCATCACTATCATTATATAATCACCTGTGCAATACTAAGGAAATACTGAAAACATGACCTGTTGGTGACCCCCGGGGCCTGGAGTTCCTCATTTCTGCTTTACAGAATAACATTTGATGAAATCTATCACTACAAGAACAATTTCCAGCTGCACATAATGAAATCCAGAGCAATGTATACAATGATTGTCCAATGATTTCTCCGGAGGGCTGGATGATATATATGCTCAGTATCTGTCAAATGTTGTGTAGTGCATGCACAAGTCAATAAGCCCCATATATTATTGTAAATCTCTTTAATGAATGGCTACATATAATTAGCACCAAAACCCTTCCTAAGGGCCCCTTTACACCCTGAGACTTTCCAGCAATCCCGGCCAGGTCTCTCTGCAGTCACTGGTGGGCTGTCAAGCAGGCAGACTCACCAGCGACCAGTCAGCAGCAAGATCACTGGTAACTAGGGTAAATATGGGGTTGCTAAGCAGCGCACTCTGCTTAGTTACCCGTTGTTTAACCTGGTTACCAGTGTCCTCCCGCTTACAGGCTGAGCTAAGCGGAAGGACGCTGGTAACCAAGGTAAACAATGGGTAACTAAGCAGAGTGTGCTACTTAGCTACCCGATATTCACCCTGGTTACCAGTGCCCAGCGTCTAATGTGCGGCGCTGGGCATTGGCTGGGAGGTCGCTGATCGTTGGTCTCTCGCTGTCAAACACAGCGATGTGTGCTGACCAGCGGGAGACCAAGGACCAAAAAATGGTTCTGAACGATTTGTAGCGATCAGCGACCTCACAGCAGGGGCCAGGTCACTGATGCATGTCACACACTGCAACATCGCTGGAGAGGTCGCTGTTAAGTCACAAAACCTGTGACGTTTCAGTGATATCGCTAGCGATGTTGCAGTGTGTGAAGTACCCTTTACAGCAGGGGTCTCAAACTCGGTTGGGTTGGTGGGCCGCACATAGAAAAAAATTGATATTGGGGGGCCGCATTGCTTGTAGGACTAAGGGCCCTTTCACATCAGCGTTTTTTGAAATTCGCGGCAGATGCGGTGAAAAAACAGCATCTGCCGCGATTACTGCATACCGGCTGCACTTGCGGCACGGTTGCGGTAAACGCCATACAAGGTATAGGTGGACTTGCGGCAGGTGCGGCAAGTGCGGTTTTGGCACTTGCGGCAGGTGCGGCCACGAAAAAAAATGCTGTCAGCCGCGTTTTTTTTCGCGGCCGCACCTGCCGCAAGCGCCAAAACCGCACTTGCCGCACCTGCCGCAAGCCCACTTATACCTTGTATGGCGTTTACTGCAACCGCGCCGCAACCGTGCCGCAAGTGCAGCCGGTATGCGGTAATCACGGCAGATGCGGTTTTTTCACCGCATCTGCCGTGAATTTCAAAAAACGCTGATGTGAAAGGTCCCTTAGTGACATTTTTAGTAATTCCAAATTTTTTTGTTCAATGTAGTAATGTCCAAATCCTGACCCCTTTCTTATAGTAATGTCCCCATCATGGTCCCTTTCTTGTTGTAATGTCCCCATCCTGGTCCCCCTCTTGTACTAATATCCCCAACCTGGTCCCCTTTTGCAGTAATGTTCCCCATTCTGGCCCCCATAGTGTAGTAATGTCCACATTCTGGCCCCTTTTGTAGTGATGTCCCCATCCTCACCCACATAATGCAGTAATGTCCCCCATGCTGGACCCCTTTTTTAGTGATGTCCCTAACCTGGTCTGCCTTCTTTTTACACACACACACACACAATCACACCCACTCACACATTAACTCACCTACTCACACATTAACTCACCCACTCACACATTAACACTCTCACACACACTAACTCACGCACACACTAACTCACGCACACACTAACTCACGCACACACTAACTCACGCACACACTAACTCACGCACACACTAACTCACGCTCTCACACTCACTCACGCTCTCACACTCACTCACACTCTCACACTCACTCACACTCTCACACTCACTCACAGTCACTCATGTGGAACAAAAGGGGGGGGAAGCGCAACCAATGAGCGGTGGTCTAGTGGGGGCGACAATAACAGATATGGGGGTTCGCATCTCACCTTTGCAGGTTGTGCAACCCTGCACAACCTCGTCGTATCGCAGTGGATGGCTCCGGACTTCAGTGGTCGGCGTTTCCTCCACGAGCAGCTTCTTCTTCCGGTCAGGTGACTCAAGCAAGCCAATCACCTGACCCTGTGACGTTCTCTGTTACGTCACCACAGGTCCTTTGGATTCCGTTAGCGGTGGCTCTGGTTCACAGCTGCTCCTGCTACAACCCTAGGATGGGGATATGATATTTGTACAGAATTGTGTGATTATAACAGAAGCGCTAGAGCACAGGAGGCACACGTTTAATTACCTTTGATATACCACAACGCATATCCACGGCGGTCCACCGTTTTCATCACGTAAATCCACCTGATGAAGACGGCGGACCGCCGTGGATATGCGTTGTGGTGTATCAAAGGTACTTAAACGTGTGCCTCCTGTGCTCTAGCGCTTCTGTTATAATCACACAATTCTGTACAAACTCACACTCACTCAGACCCTCACAGACACCAACACACTCACAGACACCAACACACTCACAGACACCAACACACTCACAGACACCAACACACTCACAGACACCAACTCACTCGCAGACCCTCACACTCGCTGACACCAACACACTCGCAGACCCTCACACTCGCAGACCCTCACACTCGCAGACCCTCACACTCGCAGACCCTCACACACGCAGACCCTCACACACGCAGACCCTCACACACGCAGACCCTCACACACGCAGACCCTCACACTCACAGACCCTCACACTCTCAGACCCTCACACTCACAGATACAGACCCTCACACTCACAGATACTCACAGACCCTCACACTCACAGACCCTCACACTCACAGACACCAACACACTCGCACACCAACACACTCGCACACCCTCACACTCGCACACCCTCACACTCGCACACCCTCGCACTCGCACACCCTCGCACTCGCACACTCTCGCACTCACAGGCACTCGCACTCACAGGCACTCGCACTCACAGACACAGGCACACACACTCTCAGGCACTCACACACTCTCAGGCACTCACTCTCTCACAGGCACTCACTCTCACAGACACTCACAGGCACTCACTCTCACAGGCACTCACTCTCACAGGCACTCGCACTCACTCACACTCACAGGCACTCGCACTCACAGGCACTCGCACTCACAGGCACTCGCACTCACAGACACAGGCACACACACTCTCAGGCACTCACACACTCTCAGGCACTCACTCTCTCACAGGCACTCACTCTCACAGACACTCACTCTCTCACAGGCACTCACTCTCACAGACACTCACAGGCACTCACTCTCACAGGCACTCGCACTCACTCACACTCACAGGCACTCACACTCACAGGCACTCACTCTCACAGGCACTCACTCTCACAGTCACTCTCACAGGCACTCACACTCACTCACAGTCACTCACACTCACAGGCTGTCACAGGCACTCACAGACTCACACTCACAGGCACTCACACTCACAGGCACTCACACTCACAGGCACTCACAGTCACTCACTCTCACAGGCATTCACTCTCACAGGCACAGTCACTCACTCTCACAGTCACTCACTCTCACAGTCACTCACTCTCACAGGCACTCACTCTCACAGGCACTCAATCTCACAGACACCCAGTCACTCACTCTCACAGGCACTCACACTCACAGTCACTCACAGGCACTCACACTCACAGGCACTCACACTCACAGGCACTCACTCTCACAGGCACTCAGTCACTCACTCTCACAGGCTCTCACACTCAGTCACTCACACTCAGTCACTCAATCTCACAGGCACTCAATCTCACAGGCACTCAATCTCACAGGCACTCACTCTCACAGGCACTCACACTCACAGGCACTCACACTCACAGGCACTCACACTCACAGGCACTCACACTCAGGCTGTCACAGGCACTCACAGTCACTCACTCTCACAGTCACTCACTCTCACAGGCACTCACTCTCACAGGCACTCAGTCACTCACTCTCACAGGCACACACACTCACAGGCACTCACACTCAGGCTGTCACAGGCACTCACACTCAGTCACTCACTCTCACAGGCACTCTCAGTCACTCACTCTCACAGGCACTCACAGTCACTCACAGGCACTCACACTCACAGGCACTCACACTCACAGGCACTCACAGTCACTCACACTCACAGGCACTCACAGTCACTCACTCTCACAGGCACTCACTCTCACAGGCACTCACTCTCACAGGCACTCACTCTCACAGGCACTCACACTCACAGGCACTCACACTCAGGCTGTCACAGGCACTCACAGGTACTCACTCTCACAGGCACTCACTCTCACAGACAGGCACTCACAGGCACTCACACTCAGGCTGTCACAGGCACTCACACTCAGTCACTCACTCTCACAGGCACACAGTCACTCACACTCACAGGCACTCACACTCAGTCACTCACTCTCACAGGCACTCACTCTCACAGGCACTCAGTCACTCACACTCACAGTCACTCTCACAGGCACTCACTCTCACAGGCACTCACTCTCACAGGCACTCAGTCACTCACAGTCACTCACTCTCACAGGCACTCACTCTCACAGGCACTCAGTCACTCACAGTCACTCACTCTCACAGGCACTCACTCTCACAGGCACTCACTCTCACAGGCACTCACTCTCACAGGCACTCACACTCAGGCTGTCACAGGCACTCACAGTCACTCACTCTCACAGGCACTCACTCACAGGCACTCACTCTCACAGGCACTCAGTCACTCACTCTCACAGGCACTCACACTCACAGGCACTCACACTCAGGCTGTCACAGGCACTCACACTCACAGTCACTCACTCTCACAGGCACTCACTCTCACAGACACTCACAGGCACTCGCTCTCACAGGCACTCGCTCTCACAGGCACTCACTCTCACAGGCACTCACACTCACAGGCACTCACACTCACAGGCACTCACACTCACAGGCACTCACTCTCACAGGCACTCACTCTCACAGGCACTCACACATGAACACACACACACTTTTGTTTTCCTAACCATGCTGGCGGCGGTCCAGTGCATGGGGCCGCCGCGGTCTCTGCTATAATGTTACTTCCGGCCGCTTCGCTCTGCCTCTTCGATGCAAGCCGCCTTCAGCCAATGAGAGGCCCAGTGTATGACGTCACCTGCGGGCCTCTCATTGGCTGACGGCGGCTTGCATTGAAGAGGCAGAGCGAGCGGCAGAGTGAAGCGGCCGGAAGTAACATTATAGCAGAGACCGCGGCGTGAGTGCATTGAACTTACAGAGGGGCAGAGCGAGCGTCAGGGAAGCGGCCGGAAGTAATATTATAGCGGAGACCGCGGCGGCCCCATGCACTGGACCGCCGCCAGCATGGTCAATTGTCCATGGTGCCGGGGGCCGCACAGGGAAGCCCCAGGGGCCGCATGCGGGCCGCGAGTTTGAGACCCCTGCTTTACAGTATACATGAAATGCCTTAAAGTCTAATCAAATTATCAGTGGAAACAACAGTCAATACCTGTATGGTAAAAGTGCCAAGCAAGGCATCATATGTCTGGAAAAGCATTGCTTTTTATTATTATTTACTCATTGAGTCATGAGCTACAGATACATGTATAGATTGTAGTTTAATGCAAACTAATGGCACAATGGTCTCTGATATATCAAAGAAAAAGCAGGAGGTCGAGGGTTGAACTTTCCCCAGCGTTTCCCATATCTCTAGCACTGATTTTGGAACAGTGGAGAACAGAGCACTGGTCTGGCAGAGGGAGCCAGTGAATAATATGAGCCTTTCAGATGTAAATTACCGTATATACTCGTGTATAAGCCGAGTTTTTCAGCCCAAAATTTGGGCTGAAAAGTCTCCTCCTCGGCTTATACACAGGTCAATACAGTAGTCGGGGCCGCTCATTATATATGCACTGCTTTCCCCTGTCAATCAGCGGCAGGGGGAAGCAGTGCATATATGCCCCCAAATGCTGGCACTCTCCCCCCTTGTAAAGGCCCCCCCCCGCTGCGTATCTTACCATCCAGGTCTTCTGCACAGCGCCGCTCCTCGGTGCTCCGTTCTTCATGCTCCCGTCCTGCTACATCCGGGATTCCCGGCCGTCGCAGGCATATGACGTCATCGCGCGACGGCCGGGGATCCCGGATGTAGCAGGACGGGAGCATGAAGAACGGAGCACCGAGGAGCGGCGCTGTGCAGAAGACCGGGATGGTAAGATAAGCAGCAGGGGGGGTCCCTTACAAGGGAGGAGAGTGCCAGCATTTGGGGGCTGCTATATACCCCCTGGGGGCTGCTGTATACTACCACTGGGGCTGTATATACCTCTGGGGCTGTTGTATACTACCACTGGGGCTGTATATACCTCTGGGGATGCTGTATACTACCACTGGGGCTGTATATACCTCTGGGGCTGCTGTATACTACCACTGGGGCTGTATATACCTCTGGGGCTGCTGTATACTACCACTGGGGCTGCTGTATACTACCACTGGGGCTGCTGTATACTACCACTGGGGCTGCTGTATACTACCACTGGGGCTGCTGTATACTACCACTGGGGCTGCTGTATACTACCACTTGGGCTGCTGTATACACCTCTGGGGCTGCTGTATACTACCACTTGGGCTGCTGTATACACCTCTGGGGCTGCTGTATACTACCACTGGGGCTGTATATACCTCTGGGGATGCTGTATACTACCACTGGGGCTGTATATACCTCTGGGGCTGCTGTATACTACCACTGGGGCTGTATATACCTCTGGGGCTGCTGTATACTACCACTGGGGCTGCTGTATACTACCACTGGGGCTGTATATACCTCTGGGGCTGCTGTATACTACCACTGGGGCTGCTGTATACTACCACTGGGGCTGCTGTATACTACCACCTGGGCTGCTGTATACACCTCTGGGGCTGCTGTATACTACCACTTGGGCTGCTGTATACACCTCTGGGGCTGCTGTATACTACCACTGGTGCTGTATATACCTCTGGGGCTGCTGTATACTACCACTGGGGCTGCTGTATATACCTCTGGGGTTGCTGTATACTAACCACTGGGGCTGCTGCTGTATATACCACTGGGGTGGCTGCTGTATATACCACTGGGGCGGCTGCTGTATACTACCACTGGGGCTGCTGTATATACCTCTGGGGCTGCTGTATACCACACTGCTGGGGGCTGTATACCTGTGCTGGGGTCCACCCTCGGCTTATACACGAGTCAATAGGTTTCCCCTGGTTTTGGGGGCAAGAGTAGGGGGGGTCGGCTTATACACGGGTCAGCTTATACACGAGTATATACGGTATAGTGACTTTGTCGGGCTGTGATGAGCCTTGCCTCTTCCACGAAGCCCCACTTACCTTCCAGGAAAGCTGCGCAAAACCAGAAGGACTACTAGTTTTGCAAAAATATGTGATTTTATTTATGCCAGAAAAGTGATATATTGGAATGATTAATGACTTCCTATATTGCATAGTCTGCAAAAGTTGCACCAGTGCCTGTTGTAGTTTGTGCAACAGCAGACGAGCCCAACTATTATACTGTGAGGATATGCTTGGAGTTAGAGTTTCACTGTAAAGCTGCCAGCTCTAGCTGTTACTACAGGGAGTGTAAAAAAAATCCATTAATATGGCCAAGCTTGTGTAGGCTTCTGCTTGTCACTAAATTTAAAATAAATGTGGACCCATTTAAAGCACCACTCCCCAGCATTTTGGTTTGTTTTCAGCGTTTGAGTGGTGCCTTAAATGTAAGCTCCCTTCTCCCGTTCCTGCAGCGCCATCTTGTGCCCCTAACTTCTGACTGTCCAGATGTTATGTCACAAGGTCTCATTGCTAGTCTATGAGAGCCAGAATGAGGCTCCCATACAGATTTACTGATTTGTGACCTCCAGTGCGCTATATGAAACTGGAACTGCTGGCAGGTAACAAATCCCCGCAGACCACCCAGAGCACCACTGGAAAAATGTGAAGCCACCAGAAGGTGAGTATCAGACAGGGGACTTAGATTTAAAGCACCACTCCAGGGGCAATGGAAAAAAAATGCTGGAGTAGTGCTTTAACTTTGTGCAGTAGATCTGGGAGAAAGCATAAAACCTATTGGAAAACAGACAAGTAATAAATGATTATGTGCAGCAAAAAACCACAAGATGTCAAAGACGACGCTTAAGGGAAACAACTGCTAGCATGTTCCCGTCTTCTGCTGCTTCATAAACAATGAGGTGCAGAACTGTCTAAAAGATGAAGTGCGTACATGCCCTAACAGACAAGACACTTTTATAAGGGTATTTAAGTATTAGGCTACTTTGCTATGTTTATCAATTGTTTTAGGGTCCTAAGTGAGTGATCAGCCACTAGTTATTCCCACGACATCTGGTGCTACCGTCATCATGAACAACCCACCTAACAGTCTACTGGCTTGGGGTCTGTTGGCAGGAGCTACAATACTTACTGATAGCTTAATAAACTGCTCCGCAGCCTCGGTGATCATATGTAAGGAAAGACAGACAGCACAAACACAAAATACTTGTTATTAATAAATTTACATTGTGCCTTTGTAGGATGTGCATTGTCAGATAAACATTGAAAATGTAAACTTTTGGTAAATTCTTTTGTGTCAAAATGTTCTGTTTTGCTGACCAGATTTTGCAGAATCCAGGCTTCATTCAAATGTACGTGTTTAAAGAGGACCAGTCATCCCCTGGTGCTTGGAAACTGAATGCAGCACTGAATGCAGCATGTCTGCTGCATTCAGGGAAGGGGTCCGCCATGTCTCTAGCCCCCCTGTAAGCTTTAAAAAAGACTTTAGAAACCTTACAGTTAAGAGGTCGCCTGGGTGGGATCTTATTACGAGGTCCTGGCTGCTGGCACAGTCCTCTCCCTGCCTCCTCCTTGTGTGTTCCGCCCCCTCTATGTGTCTGCTGCCGCCTCTCTTGTGCTGAGTCTGCCCTCCTCTTCTGCTCCTGCTCTGTTTGACATCACAAGGAGCAGGAGCAGAAGAGGAGGGCAGACTCAGAGTGGGAGGAACACACAAGGAGGAGGCAGGGGGAGGACTGTGCCAGCAGTCAGGACCTCTTAATAAGATCCCACCCAGGCGACCTCTTAACTGTAAGTTTTCTAAAGTCTTTTATGTAGGGGATGTTGTGGAATGTGATAAATACAATCCATAGAAGAACTTAACAAGAACCTCTAGGTCTGCAGCCTCAAATGGCTATATCTTAGCATAAAAATAAGCTTCAAAGGGGCTTTCCAATTATTTATAAACTGGCAGCAATTGTTGGAACATAAGCTTTGTAATTTATCTTTAATTTGAAGTATTTTAGCAGTTTCTGGCCTTTTAGCAGAGGACTGGAAGTTCTCTACTTTCTTCAGTCTTAACACATGAGAAAACATTTTGGAATTAATAAAGATGAATGTTGCTGTGTACACTAAGTTATGTTGTATGCTGCACAATATGTCCTGTATATACAATATACTTATCCTTGGCTGACAGTCGCTACCCATGCAGAGGATCAGGAGACAGCTATATGACGATCCTGTCCTGTCTATGGCCAATACCATTAACATTTCTTCTGTCCTGGCAGCGCTTTGCTTCTTGCCTTTACAAAGAAAGGGCTTTCTGCCAGTAAATAAAATAGAAGACATATTGCTTTCTCCCAGGAGAGCATTGTTCTGTACTAACCCAATTTTTGCCTTGTAATCAAGGGTAAAATATATGTCAACCTTCTGACAGGTCGCAATTATTTCTTGGCACGGGGCCATATCTCCATAATGTATATGATAGGTCTTCAATTACCCACATTTAGAGAGAATCTGTAAAGCACAAAATGACTTAAAAATGGGCAGTTTTACTAACTGAATTCTAGTAGTGAGAAATGCACAGGCCACACAAAATGCATGCTGGCTAGGCCTACAATTACCAGAGCTGCTAGATTTACAGCACATGCTCACACCAGTGTGTGCAAACATGAATACACGTTTATCTAATGGTACCGTCACACGTCACGATATCATGTAGGATATGGCATAGAAGTCACGTGTGTGGAGGCGTGGTTGCGACATTGGAACGATAAGTGCGTCGTAGCGTGTGACACCGCGATATCAGTGTGAGATATCATGAGATCGCAGATTTGAGAACATTGTTCTCAAATCAGGCGATCTGCGATAATGCCATCTGCTGCATCTGCGGTGTGACACCGCGATAACTGATGTGTTCCACGATTTCTCCCATTCAGCGCTGTGAAAACAAGGAATTCTAACGACCGTTATTGACAATCTCACCCCGGAATCGCCACAATGTTGTAGACCAGAGGTCCCCAACTCCAGGCCTCAAGGGCCGCCAACAGTGCTGTTTTCAGGATTTCCTTAGTATTGCACAGGGCTATGGATCATTGCACTGTGAATGATCCAAGCCCTGTGCAATACTAAGGAAATCCTGAAAGCCTGCACTGTTGGTGGCCCTTGAGGCCTGGATTGGGGACCTCTGTTGTAGACGATATCTCAATGTCACACATCTACACTCCGATCACGATCCAAATCTCTGTGCGATCAGCGCTCCCGTGACTTCTATGCGATATCCTACCGATATCGCGACATATGACGGTACCATAAGATGAACCCTATTTATTCACCATGGGTAGATGAGATGATGTATGGGAAAGCATGAGTACAACATGATTTGCATTCTTTTATTTTGCCATGTGCTGTACATGCACTGTAACAAACCAAGAATGTTTCATTTGCTCCTAACACCAATGTGGGTACTCTCAATGACTGCTACCATGATGAAACAACTAAAAACCACAATACGGAATGATTGTGAGGCTCCATATCTATAATCACACTGGTGTAAATCTTGTAAAACAGTCTGCATACTTCGGGGCAGTCCTGAGTTCTCTTGACAGCAGATTTGCTGGTTTCTTCCAATAAATATTTACATGACATAATTCCTTTTTCCGATATAGGTAGCCACTGTCTTCCTCCAGCTTCCAATATCACCTTCACTGGTGAATCTGCCTTTGGTGTTGCATTTTCTAAAAAACAGTATTGTCCTTTGTCAAAGTTTTAAATTAACTTTCTCTTTCCTTCCATAAGTTTTAGGTGACTTTTCTTTTATATAAAGGTTCAGCCTTGAGAACAATCAGCATTATTGCCATGTATCCAGAGACATATCTGGGCATATTTGAGAGGAGTAATTCTGACGGCTACATTGTAATCCTGCTGCTCAGCACCAACTTCCACCCACTGATGACCTGAATAGATTGCAATGATTTTCCGCTTCCACTTTTTCTTGTTGGGTTCTTTGATACGGATGTAAATACCAGATCCACTAGACCCGGTTCAGCATCACAGTACTGTAAAACAACTCATTAGATTCCACTGACACACTGCAAAAACGATAGACTAACTGTCCTGGTCTGTCATCATCAAATCCCGAGAAGTGCACTCTACTGCCTTCCATTTTATAGACCTCAGGGCTGATGCCAATATCCATGTAGTTCTTTTTCTGTGAGCGCTTTAGTTCCAGAACTGCATAATCATAGTCCAGAGTCATGTTTTCAGATACGTCCTTAAACCAGCCTTTAGGGATCTGGATTGCTTTGACTCGAGTCCACTGGAAGGAAGGCTTTCCTGCTATGGGGTCCTTCTCCCTACCAGATCTCTGTGTCTCCTCTGTGTCTGTCTCTTCTGCTATTGACCTTTTCTGTACTGATTTCTTCTGTTTTCTCTTACCCCTCTTTGGTGCATCTTCATCAGTAGGTGGGTCTTCTCTGTTTTTCTTGGGCCCTTACGTCTTTTACCACCCCTCTTTGTCCTGATTTTGAGGACTCCGACTCTTAACTTTTTGGTATTCTTGATATAATCTTTGCCATCATGTACACAGTGGGCTGCTGTTAGCACGTGTTTAGGTGAAATGAGAATGCCACTGCATCCAGATGAAAGCTTAACTGCGGTACTAAATGGTAATTGGTCATAAATTGCTTGTCAGATATACTGAACCTACTGTCAGTACCGTAAACCTGCCTCTTCCTTCGTAGGGTATCGTTTTACTAAGGGACTAGTCTGATCCAACCTGACAGGCAGACGCACCTTTACCTTCGTCATAATTCGTGTCCCATTGTCAAACATTGTCTCATAGGAAAGGTAGTTTTCAAGGTCATCTTGGGTTGGTGGTGGTAAGTTCTTTTGACATTCAATCCCACAGGTTCCATGGAGTTCCTGAACCGCTTCTGCTTGAAACATTGAACCGTTGAGCTGGACGACATCTGAATTAACAAGGTGAGGTATTTCCTTGACATACCAGTTGTAGCCCTGCTGATCTTCATCATCTGCCTTGCTGGTGCTTGGCATTAGGGTAGAGAGTAGGATGAGTAGAAGATGTAAGTGATACATTCTGCCAGAAGGTCCTGACCTACAAAAAGAAATAAAGCATCAAAAGGTATACTTTTCCAGAAGACGCAACATGTAAAGTTGGCATGAGTGTTGAATGTTTTCATAATGTGTAGAGCTGTAAGGTCATCCAACAATCATGCTTTCTGCATAATAATTAGTAGTTCATACCTTATGTCTAATATTCAGCAAACCAAACAACTATTCTGCTGGGCATATCAACTGTGCAATAGAAAATGCATAGTTCATCCATGATCACCTTAGTAGTGACACTATAAATCAATGTGAGGACTCATGCAGACTGGCATATAAATTGGATGTTTGCTGTCCATTTTTTGTTTGGACAGCACTCGGACAGTACACTGGTCCATGCTATTCCATACAACTTTGGTCAAATTTTTTGTATACATTCATCTGCATCCGGCCTCAACTTTACACATGCCTGCAAGGGTTAAACCAATGAAGACCTCTATGTACAAATTAAAGATGGTTGGCTATGTGCCCAAAGCTTGGCATTTCAGAGACCTTTATTTCAGTTTCTTTTTTAAAGTACACCGTGTAAGTAACCAGCGGTGGACTATGCCATATACCGGTACAAAGTCCCAAAAAGTTCCATTAAGTATTAAACATTTCAATAATGAAGTAGGATGCATTATATCTCATTTCACTCTGTGTATTCAATGGTGTCAGGTCACTGGGAAAACGCTTGTATCAAAGCACATAATGGCAGACAGATGACACCTACATGTCAAGTGAGGCTCCCCTGCTTTCTTTACTAATACTCCATCATGACTTCTCAGCACTCTGGTCTACATAAAGACATATAATGCGGTGTTTGTCTTTTTGGAGATCATACTTGTGACCTAAGTGCTTGTTGGAATCTAAATAATGTTATCTGACCTGCTGAAATATTCCAGACTTGTCTCACTTCTATGCAATTCCTAAATATTGTGCTCTTAGGATGTCAGACATCTCATCCGTCACTGACTTTATTCATTATTGTATGCAATTTCAGTGAAAGGAATAGAACTGTAGCCAGGAAAATAATGGACCATGTCATATGGAACGGCAGGCATTGATGGAGGGATGCCTGCTGTAGTTTGCCTACCTAAATGCATTGTGCTGCATATTGTCGGCCATAGTTCATAAATTTTAACTAAAACTAAACTTTGTAGCAAGTATATGTGAAGTGTCAAGGAAAGGATACATAGGAAGGTATACAAAGGCAAATGTTTCTCAGCAGATTTCTAGCTCCTGTTATCTTCTATGGATACCTAAAATATAAATCCTATATAATATTTCCAAGCTGAGCAATCTTAGTCTATTTTTACTGATGCAGAGTACCGGTATGTTAGTGACCTAGCATTAGTGCAACTTGTGCAAGTGCTCAGGAACTCGAGAGGTAAGGGGGCCCACTTCCACCTATTATAAAAGAAGGTTCCTTGAAAACACATAAAGGAGAGCATTACCTTGAAGTATTGGAATCAAAAGGGGCCATATGTGGATCTTGCACAGATCACTCGTCTGTTTGTATGTGTGGCTTGGTTTAGGAGTAATAGAAGGTAAAGCCCTATGGTAAATAACAGATTCCTGGTTGTCAATGTGTAATGCCCACTAGATCCAGTAGGTGGCAGGAAAGAATAAGAAAGGAGAGATGTAATTATGAGTCTCATAGCTCCATAAAGCAGGACCATGAACTGGATTCATAACTTTGTGTTTAAAAAGAAAGTCTTCACATCTCCTTATACAAAAAGATGTAATACATTAATATTGTCATTTTTAAGGCATGATCATCCCTTCCGACATTATGGTTGGAAGAACCCTCAGGAGAAAGATCCATTATTTGTGCTCTGACCTTGTTCTATCATTTACAAGGTTATCATGTGCATTACATATCAATACACCAACACATCAGAGATAGCAAATGTTAGTAGGTTTCCAAATATGTGTGGTTTTGGGTCAAAAGTATAGACTGCCCCTACAAGAATGGGGGCACTTTGAAGATATTAGTGGTATTCATACTGAATATATTGATCTTTTCTGCACCTTCATAGATGCCATTGGTTAATGTCATTGCTGGATGACCTGGGTTTCCTCAGCACCTAACATCATGGTACCTGTGAACTTTCCTTATACATCTTGTGTTATGGTGCCGGACACATTGTTATTTTTTCTGTTACAGCCCTAAAGGAAAACTTTGCATGACCTTCCTAGTCTGCCTTAAGCCCCAGTGTAAAATTCTGATTTAATATGTTGCAGAACCTTTTCCAGGGAGGATTTATGAATTAATTCCAGCAATTAGTAGGGAGAGGATAAGAAAGAGAGAAGTTAATATGGGAAACACATTTTTGGGTCACATCCTAAAACTACAAGACTGGTTTGTTTCCATCTCATTGATTACAGAGTCCATTAGTACAGTAACATTTGCAGAAATCCTACATAGAACAATGCTGGTATAGTGTACCCAAGACATCCAAAAAAGCCAAAAGATAATCAATTATTGCAGTGATCAAAAAAGTGTACTGCAACTCTAGAAAGGACACATGTCCATCCTGCTGGTATCATGTCTGTCTGTCATTCTACATACACATCATAGAGGCTGTCATCCTCTAAGTTTGCTGTCAATCTGTCCAGGTATCTGTATCTTCCAGGTATTCAGTGAGGTGCTAAGCATAGTCTAAAGTAACATTTTGCATTCAGGTGGCTTGTTTCCATACTGAGAAGTCAGCCCAAGCACTTGAAACTGTGTATAGCTTTGTCTTACCTAGTAAAGAAGAGATGAACAGCAGTCATCAGGCAGACAGCTCCTCATTCCCACTCTGGGCTGACTCTGAGGTCCAATCCTGGAGGTAGTGCAGGACTCAGCACCTCCAGCCCATACAGAAGAGGGAGGGACACACACTGGGCTAGAGAAGGCTAAGCACAAAGTGGGCTTTTGGGAGGGGCAGGGTGGTGCTCTGCTGCCTTACTTGTGCTACCAGGAGACATTTGAGGATAAAGCAGTTCTAGGAGGTGAAATGAAGGTACCAGAGAGTGCACAGCCCTCTATATAGCTGGATGGTGCACTGCTTCCTCCCACAGGCAGGGGGCGCAGGCTGCCCTCCTCTGGTTCTAGCTGACTGATATCTGCCTCCTTTATCCTGACTTCTACCTGAGGACTCATACACATTGCTAGACAATTCTTTTCATTTCCAGCTAATATTACATTATTATGTACTGTATATTATTAATGTTAATGACCATGATACATCTCTCACTGGTGCCTGAAAGAAGAGATCAGCAATTATTGCTTTAACAAGGAATACATAACTATAATTTTTACTTATCTTTTTTTGCATAAAGGGGGGCTATCCAGGACTATAGAAGTGATGACCTATCATAAGGAACAATACTTTTTTGTAGTCCCAGATAACATGAATTGGGTGCAAATGTTACCAACACAGTAAGGTGCAAATACTTTGAAATATCTTCCATTTATGGTACCTGACATTATGTATAGCTTGCTTCCTACGGGCACATTCACATAGCATTTTTTCCTCCGTTCAGTTTGACTTCCACCCCCATCACCAGAATGGAGTTAAGGCGTATGCAATGATGGGCCACTGACTATAATGATGCAGATGGAGTCACTGTGGGCTCTGTCATGCATCATTTCCAAATGTATATCGCTACTAGAGGCAGATAGCGAGAGGCAATAAACTGTGTCTTGCTATCCGCTTCCTATAGCCGTATACAGACAAAAATGATGGACAACAGAGCCCACGATGACTCCAGCTGCATCATTATAGAGAGTCAATGGTGCCGTAGACATATATGTCCAAATTCCTTTGTGTGGAGTTAAATCAGTGACGTCTTTGAAGACAGGGAAGTCTGCGAGACAAGGATGATAGGGAAAAAGAAGGGGGGCGCAGATCTAAGGCTGCCTTCACATTAGCGTTTGTGTCTGCATGCTAAGGGCATGCAGACGCAAACGCAGCCCATAATAATGTGAAAGCAGTGGAGAATCTCCGCATGCGTTCACATAAGTATGGTACCCCGGCAGCCAATCAGCTGTCTCTGGGGGCGGCCGGGAGGAGGAGATCAGCGGCAGAGATCTCCTCCTCCCGGCCACAGCTGATCTCCCGCCGGTGTCAGCGCTAGAGATTTGAAGATACAGCTGATCTGACAGCTGTTTAAATCTCTCACGCCGACACCGAATAGGGTGATATCGGTGCAGGAGATAAGAAACAGCTGATCGCTGCTTCAAATCTCCCGCGCTGACATCACCTATTCGGTGTCAGCGCAGGAGATTTAAACAGCTGTCTGATCAGCTGTTTCTCCCCGCTGACACCGACGGGAGATCAGCTGTGGCTCTGCATGATCTCCCTGTGGCCGCTGGTGATCACCGGCGGCTACCAGGAGAGATTTCAATGAGATCCGCAGCGTTCTCCTGCGCTTTCATGAGAAGGACACTGTGGATCCATTGAGATCCATGCATTGTTTGTGTGCTTGCGGGCGCTTGCAGATAAAACAAGCGCCCGCGACTGCACAAAAAATGCAACAAGCTGCGTTCAGAGGGCGCACAAATTGTGCGCATCCGAACGCAAACGCAACTGAGCGCAGCCAAATGCAGGCACATGCGTTCCCATGTTAAACATAGGAACGCAATGCGCAAGCGTTTGGCTGCGTTCGGTACGCAGCGTTCACAAATGCTAATGTGAAGGCAGCCTAAGTGCAGAATTATGATTATATTAGACAGAAATAGGAATTCTACTCACCTCTTTGGTGTCTTGTTGTTCAGCATGTAACCCTGTGTTTCGGTAGTGAAGTAATCGTCTGGATCCTCTGGCCTGCAGCTCAAAACGGGTGAAATGAAACACCTTGCAAGAGATTCATCAAGGAGTGTAGAGAAGGATTTCCAGTTTGTCAAGGACAAACCAGATGGTTCATTAATTACTCCGATTATTTCAAGGAAATTCCGATTTATTATACATACATGTACATAAGCCCCAATGGGGATTAACTCAGCATGTGGTGGTAGCCATGGGCAAGTGCTGTGTTTTCTGTTTCCCCTCCTGTTACAGGAAGATGGGGTAGTTGCTGTGTGTGTGGTGGTGTTACTACCATGGACACCTTCAATTTCTGATCCCTTTGCCTCCAGGTAGCACGAAACTAAAGTTGATAAAAACAGGGTTAAAGGGAACCTGTCAGGTGGTCTATGTCCCCCCAGCTATCACTGTCTGTAGCTGCAGCCTTATAATACCAGTCTAATCATCCCTGTCTGAGCTCAGAGTGTAATGTGAAAGGTAAAAGAAAAGCATTTATACACTTACATTTCAGTCTACACCTTGGAGGAGGGAGATTGTCTGGCAGGATAATAGTTAACTCACTTTTAACTTGCATGGCTAAAGGACCTGTGTGATATAACGATCACGTGACTATAGTGGGCGGAGCTAAGTGAGCAAACTCATATTATGCTATAGGGACTTGGCTCTGCCTATTGTAGTTACATGGTTATGACATCACATCAAGTCTCCCGACATGTTCTAACATAAGGCTGAAATGTTAACTATTAACCTGCCAAACAGTCTCCGTCCTCCAAGCTGGAGACTGACTGCCTCATTACATAAGAAAATGTAAGTGTATAATTATGCTTTTCTTTCACATTTAACGTTAGACTATGAGCTCAGACAGGGATGATTAGACTTTTTTTTATTAGGGGTGGGTGTCACAACTGTGTTGATCAACCAGACACACGTAAAATGAAGTCTCGTCAAAAAAGGAAAAGGGCGTGTGTAGATCTGGGATCAGCCATGCTCAGACATAGATTTATTAAGAATTAATCTTTATTGAAAAATAGAAAAGGAACATACAAGAATAAAACCAATTAAAAAAGTGTATACAAATACTGATACTTGTCCAAAAAAACGCAGCACAGCTTTATGCAAGTGGTGCCTCAATATGAAACTCGCATTATATTGGTGTATTTATAAATCCATCTAGTTTACATTTGCACATTAATGAATAGTATAAATCCCCTAGGAAAATATCAAGATAGTCACGAAAAAATCAGATTTGTCATATATGATTCCAAAGAAACCAATAAGAACAAAGAATCAATGATGATATATCTCTGGGTGCAGAAATGCATAGTATACACTGGTGAAATCATACACTCACAGCTGAGAACGGCAATTAAAACCGAATGGTGAAATAATCATCAACATCAATATATTGCTCTGAAATGAGCATTAGATAAAAAAGCAATTTATAAAAGGGAGCCTATAAAAGATTCCAACGGGATCCATGGAACCTATGGAGAAAGATACACCTAATAAAGAGCGGTACAAGAATAAGAGGCCAGAGGGTTAATCCTCTGATTCATACCTGTGCTGGCTGCGGGCATGTGAGACCCAGACACCCTACGCGTGTCGCCGCTACTCAGAACGGCTTCATCGGGGGCTAGGAGCGAGGGTCCGTACCTGAAGATAGGGCTTTTGTAGTCCTCTTTCTGATTTCTAATTGCCGGCATACATGCGCTCAGAGTATAGTCGCCAGGAAATGACGTATTTGCATCAGAACACGTGTTGTTTATACTGCGTTGCCAGGCAGCGTACAGTTTAGTAAATGCGTCACAGGCTGTGACACAGGAGAGTCTTGCCCACAGAGGGATTATTCTTGTATGTTCCTTTTCTATTTTTCAATACAGATTAATTCTTAATAAATCTATGTCTGAGCATGGCTGATCCCAGATCTACACACGCCCTTTTCCTTTTTTGATGAGGGATGATTAGACTGGTATTATAAAGATGCAGCTACAGACAGTGACAGCTGGGGGCATAAATGAGCTGACAGGTTCCCTTTAACCCCTTCCCGACATAGGACGTTGTGCAACGTCCTGTGTTTCTGCCCGTTCCCGACACAGGACGTTGCACAATGTCCTGGCAGATTTGAGCTGCTGCAGCTCCTGTGAGTGGGGTCGCTCAGGTGTCACAGATGCTGCTGCTCTGTGACAACCTGTAGATGACCCCACAGGGGGTGGATTGACCCCCCCGTGCCCAGGACCCCTCCGATCGGCAGTTTAAAAGTGAAACTGCCGATCGGAGGGAATCACAGGGATTCACCCCTCCAGATCTGATTGGAGCTCTCCAATCAGATCTGGAGGGGCGGATCGGCATGTGTCCACCCCTCCTCACCCCCCTCCCGCTCCATGACTCACTGGGGCCCCCCACCGTCCCCCCAAACCGCCCGCCCCCCTCTATTATTATGCATATGCCGGCGGGCTGCACCCGCGGGTGTGCCCGCCGGCAACGCTGTCCTATCCCCTCCTACAGACCCCCCCAGGCAGCCCCCAGCTCTGCCCTGTGTGCTGCCCCCCTCACCTCCTGCGGCGGGCTGCACAACTCGGTGCACCCGCCGCTGCAGCCGACCCGGCTCTGCCTCCGGCTGTGCTGCTCCTCTGCCGGCCGGTCGGTGGCCCCGCCTCCTCTCCCCGCCTCCTCTTCCGGCCTCCTGCTCATCGGTGGATCCAGAGGGTAAGTATGTATGTATGTATGTATGTACGTATGTTTGTATGTATGTTTGTATGTTTGTATGTATGTATGAATGAATGAATGAATTGATGGATGGATGGATGTGGGGTGCATGCGTGGACGTGTGCGTTCGTGGACGTGAGCGTACATGAGTGTGCGTGGACGTGAGCGTACATGAGTGTGCGTGGACGTGAGGGAGCGTAGACGTGAGTGAGCGTAGACATGTGTGGACATGTGCGTGCATAGACGTGTGCGTTCATAGACGTGTGTTTGCATAGACATGTGCGTGCGTGGATGTGTGCATAGATGCATGTGTGCGTGGACGTGTGTGTGGATGTGCGTGCGTGTGTGGATGTGTGCATGCATGGATGTCAGCGTGCGTGCGTGGATGTCAGCGTGTGTGCGTGGATGTGCGTGCGTGGATGATGGGTGCATAGGTGGATGGATGGGTGCAACAAGGGATCAAGTGTCCTCTTGTTGTAGTCTCTGAGATCATAGTCATGGTGCACTGTATGACATATCATTGTCATACAGTGCACCATAACTCTGACTCCAGAGGCTGTAGGAAGAGGACACTTGATTCCTTCCTGCAGTCTCTGGATTGAGCAGAGGCGTTCGACCGTCGTGGGACCTTCGTTGTGGACTACGTCGGAAGCGATCGAGCGTCGCGGGACCTTCGTTGTGGACTACGTCGGAGGCGATCGAGCGTCGTGGGACCTTCGTTGTGGACTACGTCGGATCTTTATAATAAAGATGGAGTCCGAATTTTGTTTGTGTTTTTTTTTCAAATAAAAAGATTTTTCTCTGTGTGTATTTTCTGACTATTTACCAGAGATTCCTAATGGCGGGTCTAACATTGGCCCTATATTATGAATCTCGGGCTTAGTGTCAGCTGCCAATAAAAAGCTGGCATTAACCCCTTTATTACCCAGTTTGCCACCGCCACCAGGGCAACTGGAAGAGTCTGGGTACAGCGCCAGAAAATGGCGCTTCAATGAATGCGCCATTTTCTGGGGCGGCTGCGGGCTGCAATTCGCAGCATGGGGGGCCCAGAATGCTTGGGCCTCTCCATGCTGTGGATTCCAGCCCCCAGCTGCCTAGTTGTACCTGGCTGGACCAAAAATATGGCGGAGCCCCACGTCATTTTTTTTCTAGAATTAGTTCTAGAAGAAAAAAAAGGGCTTTGCTGTATTTTTGGTTGCCAGCCAGGTACAACAAGGCAGCTGGGGGTTGGTAGCAATCCGTAGCTGCCAAGTTGTACCTGGCTGGACCAAAAATATGGCGGAGCCCCATGCCATTTTTTTTTCTAGAATTAGGCCTAGAAAAAAAATAAAAATGGGCTTTGCTGTATTTTTGGTTGCCAGCCAGGTACAATGAGGCAGCTGGGGGTTGCTGGCAGTCCGTAGCTGCCAAGTTGTACCTGGCTGGACCAAAAATATGGCGGAGCCCCACGCCATTTTTTTTCTAGAATTAGTCCTAGAAAAAAAATAAAAAAGGGCTTCGCTGTATTTAGATGCATAGTGAACACTTTGAACCCCCAGGTGCTTCACAAATTGATCCGTAAAAATGAAAAAAGAAAATTTGTGTGAAAAAAAAAAAGTACTTTTTCCTTATTACGGATCAATTTGTGAAGCACCTGGGGGTTCAAAGTGCTCACTATGCATCTAGATGCATTCCTTGGGGGTCTAGTTTCCAAAATGGGGTCACTTGTGGGGGAGCTCCAATGTTTAGGCACACATGGGCTCTTCATACGCGACATGGTGTCCGCTAACAATTCCAATAGTTAGCGGACACCATGTCGCGTATGGAGAGCCCCTGTGTGCCTAAACATTGGAGCTCCCCCACAAGTGACCCCATTTTGGAAACTAGACCCCCCAAGGAATGCATCTAGATGCATAGTGAGCACTTTGAACCCCCAGGTGCTTCACAAATTGATCCGTAAGAAGGAAAAAGTACTTTTTTTTCCACACAAATTTTCTTTTTTCATTTTTACGGATCAATTTGTGAAGCACCGGGGGGTTCAAAGTGCTCACTATTCATCTAGATGCATTCCTTGGGGGGTCTAGTTTCCAAAATGAGGTCACTTGTGGGGGAGCTCCAATGTTTAGGCACACATGGGCTCTCCATATGCGACATGGTGTCAGCTAACAATTCCAATAGTTAGCGGACACCATGTCGCGTATGGAGAGCCCCTGTGTGCCTAAACATTGGAGCTCCCCCACAAGTGACCCCATTTTGGAAACTAGACCTCCCAGGGAACTTCTCGATGAATTGTTAGCATTTTGAACCCCCAGGTGCTTCACAAATTCATCTGTAAAATTGAATAAGTACTTTTTCTTCCACAAAAATTTTCTTTTTTCATTGTTACAGATTATTTTGTGAAGCACCGGGGTGTTCAAAATGCTCACCACCCATCTAGATAAGTTCCCTGGGGGGTCTAGTTTCCAAAATGGGGTCACTTGTGGGGGAGCTCCAATGTTTTGGCACACAGGGGCTCTCCAAACGCGACATGGTGTCCGCTAACAATTGGAGCTAATTTTTCAGTCAAATTGTTAGCGGACACCATGTCGCTCTCCAAATTCAACATGGTGTCCGCTAACAATTTGACTGAAAAATCAGCTCAAATTGTTAGCGGACACCATGTCGCGTTTGGAGAGCCCCTGTGTGCCTATACATTGGAGCTCCCCCGCAAATGACCCCATTTTGGAAACTAGACCCCCCAGGGAACTTACCTAAATGGGTGATGAGCATTTTGAACCCCCAGGTGCTTCACAAATTCATCTGTAAAAATGAAAAAGTACTTTTTTTTCCACAAAAATCTTCTTTTAGCCTAAATTTTTTCATTTTCACATAGGGAACAGGATAAAATGGATCCTAAAAATTGTTGGGCAATTTCTCCTGAGTACACCAATACCTCATATGTGGTCATAAACCACTGTTTGGGCACACAGCAGGGCTCAGAAGTGAAGGAGCGCCATTTGACTTTTTGAATGGATAATTAGCTCCAAAATTCAAATTGCACTCCTTCTTTTCTGAGCCCTGCCGTGCGCCCAAACAGTGGTTTATGACCACATATGAGATATCGATGTACTCAGGAGAAATTGCTCAACAATTTTTAGGATCCATTTTATCCTGTTGCTCATGTGAAAATGAAAGAATTGAGGCTAAAAGAACATTTTTCTTGGAAAAATTAAAATGACCATTTTTTCCTTCCACTTTGCTTTAGTTCCCGTGAAGCACCTGAAGGGTTAATAATCTTCTTGAATGTAGTTTTGAGTAGCTTGAGGGGTGCAGTTTTTGGAATGGTGTCACTTTTGGGTGTTTTCTGTCATGTACATCCCTCAAAAAGACTTCAAATGTGATGTGGTCACTAAAAAAAATGGCTTTGTAAGTTTTGCTGGAAAAATGAAAAATTGCTGATGAACTTTGAACCCTTATAACTTCCGAACAAAAAAATTTTTTTTTTCCAAAATTGTGCTGATGTAAAGTAGACATGTGGGAAATTATATTTATTAACTATTTTGTGTCACATACCTCTCTGGTTTAGCAGAATAAAAATTCATAATTTGAAAATTGCTAAATTTTCAAAGTTTTTGCCAAATTTTTGATTTTTTCACAAATAATCGCAAAAATTATCGACCTAAATTTAATACTAACATGAAGCCCAATATGTCACGAAAAAACAATCTCAGAATCGCTCGGATCCAATGAAGCGTTCCAGAGATATTACCTCATAAAGGGACACTGGTCAGAATTGACAAAAATGGCCTGGTCATTAGGGTCAAAATAGGCCCGGGGGTGAAGGGGTTAAACTCCACCATATAGGGCATAGTAGGCATTATACTTTAAGAAGTATGTATTATTATTTATTTATTTATATAGCAACATTAATTCTATGGTGCTGTACATGGGAAGGGGTTACATATAGAATCGATATAGTGTACATTAAGCAAATTAATTATGACAGACTGGTACAGAGGGGAGAGGACCCTGCCCTTGCGGGCTTACATTCTATAGAATAATGGGGAGGAGACAGAAAGTCAAGTATGTGGTTGGTCTGGTGGTGGTGAGATTATATTTATAAGGACTGGCATCACCTTAATGTGCAGGTGCAAGCAAAAATGTGTGTGCACTTAGGGAAATAAAGTTGCTGCAACACTGAACACATTATTAAAGGGAAGAGCTTAATGGCTGATACATGAAATGCAGGATTGTCTGTGCAGCTAAGAAATGCATATGGGATAAGTGAACTCAGTAAATACTGTACTGGAATAAATGAATTGAGAGACTTGGCTTCATAACTGACGTCACTGCGAAGAGCCCGGTAACTGTGCCAAAGTGCTCTCAAACTTACCGGGCCCTATTCTGACACTGTGTGCAGTATACATTGCTGGGATGAGGTTTATGTGCCTGTGTTCTGCAATTAAAAACCAGCTGGAAGTGGTCTGTACCAGGACAAGGGCTACAGCGAGATGGAGGTGTGGGCGAAGCTACTGGGCGGGGGAAGGGAGCACAGTCAAAAAAAAGTCGAATTATATTTATAAGGACTGGCATCACCTTAATGTGCAGGTGCAAGCAAAAAATATGTGCAGCAATGTAGACCGCACATAGTGTTAGAATAGGACCCGGTAAGTTTGAGTGCACTTTGGCGCAGTTACCGGGCTCTTCGCAGTGACGTCAGTGATGAAGCTAAGTCTCTCAATTCATTTATTCCAGCACAGTATTTACTGAGTTCACTTATCACATATGCATTTCTTAGTTGCACAGACAATCCTGCATTTCATGTTATAGCCATTAAGCTTTCCCCCTCCATAAATGTGTTAATTGTTGGTGGTGGTGAGATGGCAGCAACTGGTTATGGTGAGGTGGAAGCTCTGGTGATGGTGAAGCGGCAGTTCCCGGTGGTGGTGAGACAGCATCTCCCAGTGGTGAGGCAGCAGCTCTGGTGGTGGTGGGGCGGCAGCGTGGTCATTGCAGGTTGTAAGTTTTCTTGAAAAGATGAGTTTTCAGGTTCCGTCTAAAGAATCCGAGGGTGGAGGATAATCGGACATGTTGAGGCCCGTAATTCCAGAGGATGAGGGATATTCGGGAATAATCTTGGAGGCGATTGTGTTAGGAACGAATAAGTGTAAAAGAGAGGAGGAGATCTTGGGAGGATCGAAGATTACGTGAGGAAAGATATTGGGAGATTAATTCAGAGATATAGGGAGGGGACAGGTTATGGACAGTTTTGTAGGTCAGTGTTAGTAGTTTGAACTGAATTCGTTGGGGGACTGGGAGCCAGTGAAGAGATTTGCATTAGTCAGGCAGCAGAGTTGAGGACAAAATGGAGAGGTGCAAGAGTATTAGCAGGGAGGTACAGAGGAGGATTTTATAATAATTAAAGCGGAAGATGATGAGGACATGTACAAGTGTTTCAGTAGATTGAAGGTTGAGGAAAGAATAGATTCTGCAAATATTTTTGAGATGGAGGTGACAGGAGGTGGAGACAGTTTGTGCGGTTTGAAGGACAGGGCAGAGTCAGGAGTTACAACGAGGCAGCGTATTTCAGGTGCAGGAGAGAGCGTGATGCCATTTAACAAAATAGATTAGGTAGGGAAGATACATGAGATGGAGAAAAGATAATGAGTTCAGTTTTGACTGCATTGAGTTTCAGGGAACGATAGGTGAAGAAGGAGGATATATCTGACAGACACTCTGGGATTTTGGATGGGCCAGAGAGGTAGATCTGAGTGTCGTCAGAGTAAAGGTAGCACTGAAACCTATGGGACATTACGAGTTGTCCTAGCCCAAGGGTGTAGCTGGAAAAAAGTAGCGGTCCAAAGACAGAGCCTTGTGTTACTCCAACAGAGAGAGGGCAGGATGAAGAGGTAGTGTGGGAGTAGGAAACACTAAATGGGCGGTCGGAAAGGTATGACGCGATCCAGGAGAGGGCAAGGTCTTTGATGCCAAGGGAAGAGAGAATATGTAGTATGATTGTTTTTACCACAAACAGTCGTGTGGTTTTATTGGCCGAAGTTTAACAGTTCACGAATATGAAACATTTCATACAGAAAGTCCTGTAGGCACGGTACGCTTGGTGGTTGTATTCTCACTTAGTTCATTGGAAAAATACACATATTCACACAGTGCATAAAAGAAAACAAACATATTTACACTTGTCCACTTCTCTGGCTAGCTATCCCTGTAACGGGCTGGAGCCTGACCTAGATTACTATATATGGACCTACGCAGCACAGGTGTCTCTGTTTGGCTAATCTGGTCTGTAGTGTCTGCTACTGGTGGGGTGTGTGCACAACTTGCTGATCTGGGTGTGGATCTGAGTGGTTTTTGGCATTATTATTATTATTTATATAGCGCCATTATATTCCATGGCGCTTTACATGCTAAAAAGGGCAGACTAGGACAAGTAACATAGTAACAATACAAGTAACAATAAATGTTGACAATTCGGTTGTACAGATACAAGAGGGGAGAAATCCTGTCCACAAAGGCTCACAGTCTACGAGGGGCCGGTGGGGATACAGTGGGAGGGGGAAATTCCAATCATGAGGCGGTGTGGTGGACCGGGTCTTATTGAAGGTGGTAGGCTTGGCAGAACAGGTGGGTCTTCAGGCTTCTTTTGAAGGTTCCCAGGGTAGGAGAATGTCTGATATGTTGGGGCAGTGAGTTCCAGAGTCTGGGTGAAGCACGGGAGAAATCCTGTATGCGGTTGTGCGAAGAGGAGATGAGGGGGGAGTAGAGGAGAAGCTCTTGGGAGGATCGGAGGTTGCGTGAGGGTAGGTATCGGGAGACCATGTCAGAGATGTATGGAGGGGACAGGTTGTGGCTTTGTATGTCATGGTTAATGTTTTAAACCGGGATCTCTGGGAAGTAGGGAGCCAGTGAAGGGCTTGGCAGAGGGGGGAGACAGGGGAGTAGCGGGGAGACAGATGGATTAGGCGGGCAGCGGAGTTCAAGATAGATTGGAGAGGTGCAAGGGAGGTATTGGGGAGGCCGTGAGCAGGAGGTTGCAGTAATCGAGGCGGGAGATGATGAGAGCGTGACTAAGGGTTTTAGCAGTGTCGTGGTCAAGGAAAGTGCGAATCCTATAGATGTTTATGAGCTGGAGTCGGCAGGAGGTGGCGAGGGCCTGGATGTGCGTCTTGAAGGAGAGGGAAGAGTCCAGGATAACCCCGAGGCACTTGGCATGGGGGACTGGAGAGAGAGAGCAGTCGTTGATGACAATGGATAGGTCAGGTAGCGAGGGGGAGCGTCTTGAGGGGAAGACTATGAACTCGGTTTTGTCCATGTTCAGCTTAAGGAAGCGAGCAGAGAAGAAGGATGAGATGGCGGACAGGCAGTGTGGAATTTTGGATAGAAGGGAGGCGATGTCAGGATCAGACAGGTAGATTTGGGTGTCGTCGGCGTAGAGGTGATATTGGAGGCCATGGGACTCAATGAGTTGCCCTAGGCCGAGAGTGTAGATTGAGAACAGTAATGGTCCAAGAACCGAGCCCTGGGGGACCCCAACAGATAGGGGGTAGGGCGAGGAGGATGTGTGGGAGTGGGTGACGCTGAAGGTGCGGTCCGTTAAGTATGAGGAGATCCAAGAGAGGGCAGGGTCCATGATGCCAAGAGATTCCAGGATCTGTAGTAGAAGGGAGTGGTCAACAGTGTCGAAGGCGTCTGACAGGTCGAGGAGGAGGAGAACAGAGTAGTGGCGCTTGCTTTTGGCAGTCAGTAGGTCATTTGTGACTTTGGTCAGGGCTGTTTCAGTGGAGTGGAGGGGTCGGAAGCCAGATTGCAGGCGGTCAAAGAGGGAGCAGGAGGAGAGGTGAGAGGACAGCTTAGAGTGGACATGCTGTTCAAGTAGTTTAGAGGCGAAAGGGAGGAGAGATATAGGGCGATAGTTGGAGACAGTTGTGGGATCGAGGGAGGTTTTTTTGAGGATGGGTGTGATCAAGGCGTGTTTGAAGGCTGAGGGGAAGGTGCGGGTGGTGAGTGATAGGTTGAAAAGATGAGTTAGGGCTGGGATGATAACGGAGGTGAGGTTGGGAATGAGGTGGGATGGGAGCGGGTCGTTGGCACTGGTGGTGAGGTGTGATTTTGACAGGAGGGAGGAGAGCTGGTCTTCAGTTATAGGGGGGAAGCAGTTGATGGAAGTAGAGGGCATTATAGGTGAAAGGGGAGGCTGTGGGGACAGTGGATCAAAGCTGTCTCTGATTCTGTCAATCTTTTCTTTGAAGAAGGAGGCAAAGTCTTCTGCAGAGACAAGGGGAGAGGGAGGGGGAGCAGGCGGGCGGAGTAAGGAATTGAAGGTTTTGAAAAGTTGCTTGGGATTGTGGGACAGGGAGGTTATTAGGGATAAGAAGAAGGTTTGTTTGGCGGTGGCAAGTGCAGTCTTGAAGGCGATGAGGGACTGTTTGAACAGCGCAAAATGCTCAGTGGAACGTGATTTTTTCCATCGCCTCTCGGCGACCCTGGATGCCCGTCTCAGGTCTTTAGTGAGGGTGGTGTGCCAGGGTTGCCTATTAGTTCGTGGAGCGGGGTGTGTGAGGGGGGCTGCTAGGTCGAGCGCCTTGGTTAATGTGGTGTTGTAGAGGGTGGTGGCAGTGTCTGTGTCACGTATAGATGTTATGTTGGTGAGAGGGAGAAGGGATTCTGAGAGTGAGTGTAGATCAATGTGTTTTAGGTTTCTGCGGGGATGATCGAGTTTGAGGAGAGGAGGTAATGTAGTAGGGGAGGTGAGGGAGGAGAAGGTCAGCAGATTGTGGTCAGACAGGGTGCGGGTTGAGTTTGTGAGATTAGTAAGGGAGCAAAGACGGGTAAAGATGAGATCCAGCGTGTGGCCATCTTTGTGGGTGGAAGAGGAGGACCATTGGGAGAGCCCGAAGGAGGAGGTCAGGGAAAGAAGTTGAGAGGCGGTTTGGTGGGCAGTGTCAATGGGGATATTGAAATCGCCCATAATGATGGTGGGGATGTCAGTAGAGAGGAAATGAAGTAGCCAGGTGGTAAAGTGGTCGAGGAAGGTGGGGATGGATCCAGGGGGGCGGTAGATGACGGCTAGCTGGAGGTTACAGGGGGAGAAGATGCGGACAGAGTGGGCTTCAAAAGATGGGAGAGTAACAGAGGGGGGTAATGGAATAGGGGCGAAGGAGCAGGTGTCGGATAGGAGTATGCCGACACCTCCGCCATGTTTGTCAGAGGGGCGGGGAGTGTGGGAAAGATTGAATCCGCCGTAGGATAGTGCAGCAGGGGAGGCCGTGTCGGAGGGGGTGAGCCAGGTCTCTGTGATGGCAAGGAATGAGAGTTTATTAGAAATAAAGAGTTCATGGATGTCTGTGAGCTTATTACAGACTGAGGGGCAGGGAGAAAAGAGGAGCAGGGGCTGGGGGGATGGGTCTAAGGTTGGTCAGGTTGCGAGGGTGGGTGATGGTGGGGTCATGAGAGTTGGTGATGGGACGTGGGGGTGGGGTGTAGGTGACTGTGGGGATGTGGCGGACGGGGCCGAGATTAGGGGAAATGTCGCCAGCGAGTAGGAGGAGCAGGAAGAGGGTTAGCAGGTGGGAGCATGAGAGTTTACGTGGTGGCCGTGCCTGATTGGAGATGGAGGATTGAAAGTGCATGAATAGTTCAGAGGAGTGGGTGAGGTGGTTAGGTAGGATGGAGGGTGAGAGAAGTACTTTGTTGCTGGGTGGAGAGATGAGCGGGGGTAGCAGGAAGTGGAGAAGGATGGGAGTGAGAGTGTAAAGGAGGGGATACATTGTGGATGGTGAGCAGGGGATGGGAGTAGGGTGGGTCAGATGCAGCGGGAAGGAGAGCTGTAGTGGTGGGTGAGAGGTCAGTAGTGATGAGTAGTCTGGGGTTTACATAGTGAATACATAATTGCAGTACAAGTGAACAAATTGCATATCTGTCTTGCATGACTTACCCGTTTCCTGCCCGTTTAACTGCACTTCTACAGTTGGCACTTATGCAATTGGCATGATTGCAAGACCCCGCATGATTGCACCCCTTTAGGTGGCTCTACATATATAGTGAGTTTCTACTTAGATCTGGGTCTATTACACTTGTTAATTAATCAACCAAAGAAACTCAGCACAGCAGAAGGTAATAAATGCAAGACAAATAAACAAGAGTTTCTGGCCATCCTGGGTCATAAACACTTCTGAACCAAAGATGACCTCTGAACATCCCACATCACACACACAGTAAGATGATTTCAGTATATTACATTATTAAAAGACAAGTATATTGTTGATTGAAGTGATAGATTCATATACCTCTCTTGTGAAGAGAGACAGCCAGGAAAGATGAGTGAATTGAAGTGATAGATTCATATACCTCTCTTGTGAAGAGAGACAGCCAGGAAAGATGAGTGAATTGAAGTGATAGATTCATATACCTCTCTTGTGAAGAGAGACAGCCAGGAAAGATGAGTGAATTGAAGTGATAGATTCATATACCTCTCTTGTGAAGAGAGACAGCCAGGAAAGATGAGTGAGTTGAAGTGATAGATTCATATACCTCTCTTGTGAAGAGAGACAGCCAGGAAAGATGAGTGAGTTGGTATGGCATCAGTCTGAGTCTGGCTCACCATGGGACTCACAGGCTCACCAATAGCACAGGGCTCACTCTCTAGTTCTGGACTTCCTTTATTTGGTTCTTCAGTCCTTCTTGTACTGGTGGTCGTGCTGCCGCTTGAGGGAAGGTCAGTACAGGAACTACAATGGTTCCATTGATGTGGGTCCATGTCTTGGGGAAGTCTCTCAGTATGGTGTGTATAATCTCTTCTTTCTCTGGCTGGGGTTGAGCTATGGCCAGGAGCTTCTCTTGCTCTTTAGCTGCTCGGGGCATCATTTTAGGTGGTCCCTGGAGATGGTGGCAGAGATGGCAGATGGTGGCAGTTTGGCCTCCTCCTCACAATTCAGGATGCATACAGGCATCTCCGCTTACAGACATCAACTACACCTCTGGCTGTCAGGTCGGTGGGCCTACTATCTGAATACACGGGTTCCACCAGTGCCTGCTAATCCTGCCCTCTGAGGATTATGGCCGCCTTGCACCAGATCAACATTTCACTCCGCGGGGGTATTACAATGGGGGTTGAGTCACTTACTCTTATGCTACCGACTTCGCCCCCAGACAGCTCCACTTGCTGTCTCTGCATCAAGGCTTTTATCTCTTTCTGCAGGACACTCTGCTGCCTGAAGTTGGCAGTCTCAGCAACCTGTTGCAACAACAACGCAATAACCTCGCCCAAACAATTTTCAATGAAATTTGTACCTAATGATAGCATTGGATTATTGGCTCGCCGATCAACATCAACAACCACCATACCCTGTGCGCTTAATTCTACCCGCTCCACCTTAATAGTCACTTCTTTAAATTGTACTTATGGAACGGGCTGCCCGTTGCTCGCAAATATGCTGAAACTCTCATATGGGCGGTAAACAATATCAGAGTCCACCCAATAGCGCTTATAAAGAATATAGGGTATCGTCGTCACCTGAGACCCGTTGTCCAACAAAGCGTTCATGGGAATCCCATCGAGCACACAGGCAGGACCGGCCATCCTCCCACGTACCTGTGGTGCCAGTGCAGCGGGTCAGACGGGTTCATTCTTGAGGGTTGGCCCTCGGACCCAGGGTTTCTCGTTTAAAGTGCAGGATCTTGCTAGGTGTCCCACCTCATTGTAGCGGTGTCAGATGGGTTGTCCTGCAGCGTCGTAGCGGTCGATGTGTCATCCTCGACTGGCGGGGTACCTCCTCTGGTGTATCAACGGGACTTCATCCAGGCTGAAGGCTAGGCGGATTCCCTCTGGCGGTTTGGATCTTTGGATAGCTTGCACGCTTTAGCCAGGTCGGCCACCATTTGGTCAGCTGCTGCAACTGGAGTCGCACGGCCTCTGGGGTGAGGGCCTCTAAAATCTGCGCGCTGACCCCCACAGAGGCCAGGGGAGACAGCTCCGCTGCCGTGTGGTAGATTAGGGCCAGCCACTGTGAGGGTGCAGGGCCCTGACAGTGGTGCCCTTCAGCAGTCGGAGGGCCCAATCTTTAATTCCGTAAAGTCTATCCCGGGGTGTTGTATGGCCAGGGCCTGCAGCTAGACCTTGTTGGCCGGACACCGAAGGCCCTCGATGAATTGATCGATGAATTGGCCCTCAGCACTTCTTGCAGGTTCAAGCATAGCTATGCACACTGTCCTGCACCCCTTGTTTGCACCCGAAAAACCTGACTTTTAGTTCTGCGGCCGACCTTGTGTCGAAGGCCTCTTTCAGTTTAGCAAAAATTTGTTTCACATCTGTTTGTCATTGGCTACCAGGAATTTGCCTTGCGCTAGGCCTCACTGGTCAGCTGTCCCATCAACATGGTCACCTGTTGCTTCCCTTTGAGGTACACGCCGAATACACTTTTCGTTCACTCTCGGAAGTCGCTGAGGGTGTTGGCTTCCCCTGAGTACTCTAGGGAGGTATGGCATGGTGAATTGCAAGATGCGGCGGCCACGGGCGCCGCGGCTTCTTCCCCGGCAGCGGCATTGCTGGGTGCTGCGGCCTGCATCACCGTGAGCTGCTCTTCGTCTGTGGTGGACATCGTTCCTCCCCTTGGTAGACCCACAGCCCTCGGTTATTGAACTGCTTCTTTGTCTCTCGGCAGGGAGTTCAACATGTGCAGTGGGGTTTCCGGTCTAGGCTTTCCTGCAGGGGGTCTCCGGTGCAGGACTTCCGTATCACATGGGCTGACATCAGAGTATGGGGTCTTTGTCTCAGTTTGCGCCCTTTCTACGGCCCCGCCTATGATGACACGCTCCCTTGCTTTCCCGCGCACCATGTGGGGAGAAAAGAAAAATGGCGAATGCTCACAGTTCAATACAGTCTAAGGCACACAGTACACTGTGGTTTCGGGCATGATGTCCTGTTCATGACACCAGAAGCCGACTTGCCCCAGCAGGTGCTGTGGGGTACTCGAACCGGGCCCTCTGGATGTCGTCTGGGCTGTGGGCTGTCACTGTGGCGTGACCCGTCTGTGGTCCCCATATTGGGCGGTCAGTAAAAAGGGGATTGAAAAGGGGTAAAAAGATAAATAAAAGTTAAATAAAAAGAGTTTATCGTGATGCCACCCGTGGAAGGAGGCCAGTAGGGGCCGCTGCTGCTATCTGGGACCTCTGGGGATTTTGGAGTTGCACAGCGTGTAGCTCTCCACGAGGAGCGGGTCCCCAGGTCAATTGTTAGTCTGTGGAGGTAGCGGGTCATTGGGGGGTGCAGGACTTAGCAAGCGGAATAACCGACAGCCACAGGGATTGTAGTCTCCGTTACCTTTACTGAAGGGAGTAGTAGTTCATCCAGGGTACTATCCACAGAGGTTTAGGGGTCCGGAGCTTGGGAGAAAGTTGAGGTCCTCCACACCTGGCGAGTTCTGAGGCCACCCTACTGCGCTGCTCTTGGTGAGTCCTGGCTGCCTTCAGCTGTGCTGTGACCCTCTCCTCTCCCGTGTGCTGTCTCTAGCCCATATGACAGGTGGCTTTAGCCCTTCTCAGGTTACTCTCCGCTGGCTACTTCTCCCTGAGCTCTCTGGTGTCGCTGTGTCTCCTGGGCCTCGTGGTGGGCGAGCGACTTGGAATCTCCCGCCCTCCGGTGTTGCCTGCTGGGCCTGAAGTCTCTCACAACCTTGGATTCCAGTGTCCGCTCCTACACTCGATGCTGGGGTGAACCAGCACATGCTTCACTCCCACACCTGCTTCTCCACTTCCTCAGACCCTCTCCTATGAGTCCCTCACGCTGGCTAGTCTATGTCCCGGGACAAGCCGTACTCTGCTCCTGTCCAGAGACCTCTTCACAGTCCTTCCAGGAACTGAACTACCTAACCCAACCCCCAAACAAGAATTTATGGGAGGGGACCTCCCCTTGAAATCGGGTTTCAGAGCTCCCCCTTCTGGCCTGGCTTGGAAAGATGTTGTGTGCGTGGTTCACCTGGTGTGGGCACCTTCCCTTGCTTGCAAGCACAGCATGGTCCCCCAGGGAGATTACGCTATTGTGG
The DNA here is from genome assembly GCA_033576535.1 of Allobates femoralis. Classification (NCBI taxonomy): domain Eukaryota; kingdom Metazoa; phylum Chordata; class Amphibia; order Anura; family Aromobatidae; genus Allobates; species Allobates femoralis. The sequence continues at coordinate 266,023,212 of JARQOC010000001.1, read as the reverse complement.
CAACTGGACCCTGGGGTGCCACACTTCTGATCTGATCTTGTAGATACAGTACCATTTTTAAAAGACTACATTGCCAAAACGTGAAAAAGTTGACAAAATATGGATTGTTTTTCTGTTGTAATTCGCATGAACTCCTGAATATAATACAGCTAAAAAGCAGCATAATATAATTGTGTCCAGAAATGTCTGATCACAAAAATAAAACTCTAAAACATAATATAACATTTATAATTTGCCAGAATCCAATCAGTACATAATTCACTTAGCCCCAGATGCAAAAATAAAAATGTTACAGTTGCTGGAAAATGGTACCCAAATATTCCTCAAGTCCTCAAATGGTTATACCGTCCTATTAGTCAGTCGCCTCCAGCAGCTGCCACCTGTTGCTAAACAGAGGGCGGCATTCGCGGGGGTGGCCAGCGGGATCTCGGGGTCCCCTGCGGGAGCTGCTCCCTCCCCCTATAGTATACATAAACTTTCCGGGTCCCGGCTGCCACTGTTTCCTGGTCGCTCTACAAGCACAGCATGGTGAGGAACAATGACATAATCACTGAGCGCCCTGCTGTGCCCAGCAGTGTAGAGCAGCCAGGTGACACATGCTGGGGAAAGGAGACCGGAACAGACAGTGAGGACCAAGGTTAGTATTTACTTTTTTTTTCTTGTAAATCCATGAGTTCAGATATGGGAGGCTATGGGGAAGAGCATGATAATATATGAAGGATGATGGGGTGCATTATAATATACAGATGACTATGGGAATGTATATAGGAGTGCATTATATTATACAGATGACTATGACAATGTATATGAGAGCGCATTATACTATACAGATGACTATGGGAATGTATATGTGGGCATATTATACTACACAGATGACTATGGGAATGTATGTGGAGAACTATGGGGGTGCAATATACTATATGGAGGACTATAGGGGTGCATTATACTATATGGGGGACTATGGGGGTGTTTTGTATTCTATGAAGGACTATGAGGTGCATTATATATGGAGGGCTATGGAGGTTCATTATACTCTATGGAGGACTTTGAAGGTGCACTATACTATATGGAGGACTTTAACAGTGCATTATATGGAGGACTAAGGGGATGCAATATACTAAATGGAGGACTATGGATGGTGCATTATATTATATGGCGGACTGTTGCTGCGCATTATACTATATGGAGGACTATGGGGGTGCATTATACTATATGGAGGACTATGGGTTGTATTATACTGTATGGAGGACTATAGGGGTACATTATACTATATGGAAGACTATGGGGTGTATTATACTGTATAGAGGACTATGGGGTGCATTATACTATATGGAGGGCTATGGGAATGTATATGGAGGACTTTGGGGGTGCAATATACTGCCATTTTGAAGTTCGCCTCAGGCAGCAGTGAGGCTAGGTTCACCCCTGGTCATACGGCTATATTATTGGAAAAATAAAAAGTTATTTATATGAAAGAAAAAGAGGAAAAAATGAAAGTTCAAAAATGGAAAATGGTCCAGGGTTAAACAAAATGGTTACAGGGTCAGGTCTGAATTTCTTTTTCAAGAATAAAGACACAAGCCCCCGATAGACTGCAAATTGCAAAGCACCATTATTACTGTGAATGTAAAAATGTAGTAATGACGGCATATTTTTAGTTCTAGAATATCCTCCATCTTCTTGTGCTGTTATATTTACATGACTAATATCTTGATAGAATTTACTTACTATGGTTCATGCTGTTTTTTCTTTGGTTTTGCAAGGAACCGCCAGCTTACCATAGAAGCGTTGTGCAAAAAGTTTCCATATTCTGGACTTCTTAAATACAGGGTAATTACATTTGCTGTGACTGTGTTTTAAAGTGCTATAAAGATCAAGGTTATGTGTTAACCTATTTTCTCCTGCTGTAAATTGTATGTTTCCCTGTAATTACAGGAGACTATGGTCCAGAGGTCTCCGCCCAAGCAGCATCCCTGCATAGAGCCACACGAACACATTCAGTTACTACACAACTACTTATTCTTTTTGTAGATTTTCAGAACCCGACCTTTTTCTTTCTTCTTCTTTTTTTAATGTGCTTTTGTAATAGACCCTTTAATGATGTGCAGCAAAGCCGGGGCATCTGTGACATGAGCTAAGTTGTAAATATCATCAGCCTTTGTTCCTTTGGATAATTACAATGTGGGCTATTCACCATCATTCATAAAAGCTAAGGCAAGTCAAGTTAAAGCATTCAATGCATCTGTACAGTAATACTGCGCAGGCTGCTTCTTAAAGCTCTGTAATAAAAGTGCACATAGAACAGGCATATTTATCATTATAAAAAGTCTTATTAAACTTAACATGTTCATTACTGATTTCACCTACAAAGTCTATCTATTATTAATAAAATGTCTTGCCTAACTATCATTCTATAGCATACCTCCCATCTTTGGAAGAACAAAAAGAGGGAAAAATTATGCAGTGTGCCATGGCAAATTTTGACTATTCTACTAGCAACACACTAAGCCATACCCATTTGCTATTTCCTTCTACTCTGGCAAGAGGAGATGTTGGAGGTGCAGTGACAATGTGGAACATTCTGAAGATGCCCAAGACTGCATGGCTTAGCCATGAATTTGGGATTGTCTCACTCCATCCAAAACAGTTGGCACTAGAGATGAGTAGACTTCTTATTGGGACTCCGGGCCAGGTCAATGGTACCCAGACGGCTGGATGGGAAGCCCACAAATGTCTTATCTTCTAGTGCCCACGGCGTGGCTTTTGATATTCTAGGGCTGGTGTGACGTCACCTGTGTGTCATACTCATCTCTACTTGAGACATATGGATTTATTATTTGTTCTTTCATTCATAACAGGCAGAACTTTCCAATATTTATATAAGCTTCACTATACAGTGGCATGCAAATGATTTGGCATCCCTGGTCAAAATTACTGTTCTTCAAAAGAGTAATAGGTATTTGTGTGAGCGCTGGGGAATCAACCGGCACCAAGGCTGTTATGAATAGTTACCTCTCGGCTTTATTTGTACGCTCACACTGTGCTGTTTCAATCCTGTTTTATAGTTTAAACTGTTATATTGATGCTTGTCTCTGCTGCCACCTGCTGGCCAGACCTTTCAATTCTTTCTGCCTTTCCTTGTCCAGCCTATGGGGGTGTGGCTCCTGCACGTGCTGTTTGTCTCTTCCTGTTTGCCCAGTCATTAGGAGACATCTTTACTGCAGAGAGTTCGATCCTCATGGAACTGGAGAAGCAAAGTTTTTGACCCACAAGTAGCGACTGCAGAGACAAGCTTCATACAAGATTTCAATGCCATGTTTTGGATCATTCATCTACGGAATAAACCAGCATTGTTTTCACCCTAACGTGTGTACGCTTATCTGGGAAGCTGCTCCGGTCCTGTCTGCCCCTCTTACTGGAAGTACAAAGGTAAGAAAGAACTCTCACCCCATTATACAACCAGCGTGCCTTTATCGCCTTTAAGTGGGAACAGAACAGTCAAAAACTTTGGTTGAAAGCTCCTAGCAGCTAGAAAACTGCCTTACAGCCCAACATCCAGCTATAGTTCTCCATGTGCCCTGTCCCTCTGTGCATTAATCTGCCCAGCAACAAGCCTGTGCCACAGTCTGCCTGCAGCAGTGCACGTCTGGACAAGCCTGGAGGAAGCTCTCCCACCTGCCGCATCTTGTATCAGCTCTGCCTGTACTGTTATAAAGAACTGTTTTTATGCACCTGCGGTTTCCTTCTGGCCACATCGCTTCCATAAGCCTGCAGTACACTATACCTCATTACTGCACATCGGCGAGCTGCGAACCCCAAGTTTCGTCAAAGCCACCTTGGGAATCCCACCCGGGAGTTCCCGCAGAGCCGCACAGCGATTTTCGGACCCCTATTCAAAAGTTGAGTTTTTTAAAGAGACAGTACACCTTTATTCAAAATGGCTGAAAAGGACCTCGGACAGGCTCCCACTGCTGAAACAGAGCAAATACAACCTGATACCGTCCACGATGAAGCCCAGGAGGCAGACCCCACGTCTCAAGCAGACCAAGTTACCCGACCAAAACGTTCTTCCAAACCAACGGTAAAGGCAATTGAAAACTATCACGCTATGAAAGATGAGCTAAGTGAACGCCTGGAAGAACGGTGGGAACGCGTCGCCTCTTACATGTCAAGACTCGAACCCTCGTCAGGCGACGCCGCAAGCTTACAATCTGTTATGGAACGGCTGAATGCCGCCCATGAAGGATACAAGAGACTGTCAACAAGGTACATTGCCCTTCTAAAAGACTTTAATTCTGATGAATCTCTTTCAGACCTCAGTAAGGCGCTAGAGACGGACAAAGGGAGAGATGCCAAGGTCCGACACGCCATAAACAAGGCCGAACACCGTATCTCTCACCTGCAAGAAACCAGATCACACCGATCGACCTCATCTAAACGTTCCTCTCGGTCGTCCAGGTCATCATCCTCAAGAAGTTCAACCATGAGCGACAGGATACTAGAGGCCCGCATAATAGCAGAGGAATCCAGGGTGAGACGTTCTTTCACTGAGAGAGAAGCAGAAGAAAAAAGGACAGAAGCAAGGGCAGAGGCAAAAAGGGCAGAAGCAGAGGTGGAAGCAAAAAGGGCGGAAGCAAGGGCAGAAGCAGAGGCTAAAAGGGCGGAAGCGGAGATGGAAGCAAAAAGGGCAGAAGCAGAGGCTAAAAGGGCGGAAGCGGAGATGGAAGCAAAAAGGACCGAAGCAGAAGCAGAGGCTCGAATACAGATCCTTCGGTCACAGATGGAAGAGGAGGTTGCGCTAGCTAAAGTAAGACTACTTGAGCAGGCATTGATCCAAGGTCTTGATCCAGCTAACTCGCCACAACTGGAAACGGATGATCCAGTCGATCGCACCAGAGACTATGTGCTAAACCGGGTACCTGTAGCGACCCCGGTCTACAGTACCGTCCAAGTCAACGACACCAAAACCCCCAACATACTTTTAAAGGTGCCAGTACCCTCGAAGGCGCCCGAGCTAATTAACGACAGTCGCCGAGAGATACCCTCTCAAACACAGTCACCACCACAAGATGGCAACCCAGCGTTTCCTGGCCCACCTTCACAGCTCAAGCGGTATTCGTCAGATTCTTCAAGGGCTAAACCACAGCCCAACCCTGCAGCAGCATCATTCTACCCGGAAACAGCTCATCCATTCACGCCAGGCGGCCCATACGCCCCAGGGGCATCACGAGTCGTCGTAGCAACAAGTGGTGAGAAGTCGGACATGTCTGAGTTTGCCAGGTTCATGGTGAGCAGAGAGCTAATCAGTACTAGTCTTGTGAATTTCGATGATCGGGCAGAGAACTACAGGGCCTGGAAAGCAACCTTCAAGGCAGCCATTGCCAATCTCAACCTAACCGAAGAACAGGAACTCGACCTCCTGATCAAGTGGTTGGGCCCAAGCTCTTCAAGCCGTATCAAGAGCCTCAGAACCGTCTATGTAGGACAAGCAGAAGCAGGTCTTGCCGCCGCATGGCAAAGGCTGGAACGCACCTTTGGCAGCGCGGAAGCAATAGAGAAAGCCCTATTCAAGAGACTGCAGGATTTCTCAAAGATCAACCTTAAAGAAGTCCACAAGCTCCAAGACCTAATGGTACCTTTACACGCCGCCACTGCAGGATGGATACCAATGGCTACTTCACGTGCACGAGCACGCCCAAACGGTTACCAACGGGAAACGCACCCTCTTTACACGCCGCCACAAGGTGCGCTACACTACGCTACATTTACAGCTAGCTACATCGCCGGGTGTCTCAAGTAGCCATCTGTAGCTCAGCGTACCTCATTTACACAACGCTACAACAAGCTAATATGGGCGGACCTGGTGCAGCAGGGACAGCACATAGGCGTGCCACAATTGTGGATTACAAGACGTCCGTACGGTGATAGGACAAAGCCAGAACATCATGATTGGGCAGGCATCGCAGGAGGCTGGTTAATACAGCACGCTCGAGCAATTGTGTAGTGTGACTGGTCAGCTCCTTAAATATGCCTCCCTATGCAGCGACTACCAATCGTCATGCAGGAGCTTCCACCAATGATCGCAGATGGGGCGCGGTAACACGGAGCCTGGGTGACGCCTTAGCTACATTGCAGCTACATCGCCGGGTGTCCACAGTTCCCTTCTGTGGGTTCTTTACATGCCGATACAGCTCGCTACAATCGGCGATGTAGCCATCTGTTTACGGGCAGTGCACGGATACAGATGTATCTGTAGCCGGCTGTGTCGTCCCGTCTTCAGACGCCGCTACTACGGGCGATATTGGCGCGACATGCTACATTTGTAGCCTGTAGCGGGTTGTATCCATCCTGCAGTGGCGGCGTGTAAAGGTACCATAAGTGATCTGCTCATGGAGCTGGAGCTCGCCAAAAGAGACCCTCGTCTGTCCGGGCTGTGCTATCTGGATTCAGCAGCCCATGGAGTAAACCCAATCGTGGTGAAGCTGCCATACAGTCTGCAGGAGAAATGGGCAACGTCAGTCTCAAGGTACAAAAGAGTGAACGACGTCACCTTTCCCCCATTTATTCACTTCTGCAGGTTCATTGACGAGCAGGCCCAGATGAGGAATGACCCCAGCCTCGACTTCCTAGTATCCAACACTTCGGCAGCTGCAGCAACTCCAGCATCGAGGTATGAAAGTGCTATACAAAAACCCAGAGACACTAAGAGAGCTGTGAGTGTTAGAAAGACCGAACTACCATCACCCGCCATGCCCACAGACGAACAGAACACTGTCTCACCACGAGATAAGTCTTTCAATCGTGAATGTCCCATCCATAAAAAACCACACTCACTGACCAAGTGCAAGGGGTTTAGATCCAAAACCTTACAGGAGCGCAAGAAGATCCTCACTGAGCTTGGGATTTGCTTCAAATGCTGCGCATCACTTGAGCACATGGCCAAGGACTGTAAATCCACAGTCAAGTGTGGGGAGTGTCACAGTGAAAAGCACGTTTCAGCCATGCATCCTACCCGGCTAGCTAGAGGCACACCGGCTACAGTCACCACCGCTCCCGCTCCAAGTCATGGCGGGGAGCCACAGAATCAGACTGACACCGCCACAACTGTTTCTTGCTCATGCTCAGAGGTATGTGGAGAGGGCCGAATGGAGAAATGTTGTGCCCGAATATGCCTCATCAAGGTTTATCCGAGGGACGCCCAGAAAAGGCAATGAAGGTGTATGCCATCATAGACGACCAAAGCAACCGTAAGCATAAAAGGACAGCGCCTCACCAGCCGGTATATTTCAAAGATCCATGCTTTATTCCGTCATCTTAGCACGACGTTTCGGTCCAATGACCTTTTTCAAGTGCAAGGTCATTGGACCGAAACGTCGTGCTAAGATGACGGAATAAAGCATGGATCTTTGAAATATACCGGCTGGTGAGGCGCTGTCCTTTTATGCTTATGTTATCTATGCCAGGTGGGGCTCCCTGACTGATGACGTGCGCCCATATAAGGAATTCATTGAGTTCCGATTGCTGCATGGTGCTGTGAAATCTATAACCTTGATATTGGACCAAAGCAACCGGTCCCTGGCAGGAACCAAATTCTTTGAAGCCTTCGGAATTAGTGGACCATCAGAACCCTACACCTTGAACACCTGCTCAGGCCGCATAGAGACTAACGGCAGAAGAGCCCGGGGATTCATTGCTTCTCCTATCAACGGGAAGACTGAAATACCTCTACCAACGCTCGTTGAATGTGACCAAATACCCAGCCACAGGAGTGAAATTCCTACCCCAGAAGCTGCACTTCATCAACCACACCTGAAACACCTCGCGAGCGTTATCCCACCTATAGACAACAACGCGGAGATTCTACTCCTGCTCGGCAGAGACAACCTGAGGGTACACAAGGTGCGACAACAGTGCAACGGACCTGACTATGCACCATACGCCCAGAGACTGGACTTGGGATGGGTAGTCATAGGAAATGTGTGTGTTGATCGATCAGAAATCGACTCCTTCAGGACCTACGTGCATGGAGATGGGCTCACAACCTGCCTAAGACCATGTCCTCATCACTATGAAGTGAAGGAGAAGCCCCCAGACTCAATACAGCTACCCGACGTCGCTTCTTCCCTGCGTACCGACAACTTAGGAAGATCAGTCTTTCACACGACCAAGGACGACGATAAGGTAGCCTTGTCAGTGGAGGACAGAGAGTTCATCGAGATAATGGACCGTACGTTCTCTAAAGACGAGACCAACCACTGGGTCTCTCCACTACCCTTCCGATCCACCAGGGTAAGACTCCCAAACAACCGAGACCAAGCTCAGACCAGATTTAACTCTCTGCAGCGTTCAATGAACAACAAGCCCGAGATGAGGGAACATATCGTTGCCTTCATGGACAAGATATTTCGCAACAACCACGTGGAACCCGCTCCATCCTTAAGGAAGAATGAAGAGTGCTGGTATCTGCCTTCATTTGGTGTATACCACCCACGGAAACTGAACCAGATCAGGGTTGTCTTTGACTCCAGCGCCAAACATGGAGGCGTATCCCTTAACGATGTTCTCCTCACCGGCCCCAACCTAACAAACAACTTAGTAGGAGTGTTGCTGAGGTTCAGAAAAGAACTTGTCGCCATCACTGCTGATATCGAACAGATGTTCCACTGTTTCCTAGTCAGGGAGGATCACCGGAACTTCCTCAGATTTCTGTGGTACAAGGACAATGACACCAATAAAGAGATGGTGGAATATCGAATGAGGGTCCACGTTTTCGGGAACAGCCCTTCACCCGCAGTAGCAACCTATGGTCTCCGAAAGAACCGCGTCAGAGGGAGAGTCCGAGTATGGCACAGACGCGAGAGACTTTGTTGAAAAAGACTTTTACGTAGATGACGGGCTCAAATCACTACCCACCGAGGAAGCAGCCATTGATTTGCTCAAAAGGACCCAAAGTATGCTGGCCCAGGCAAAACTTAGGCTACACAAAATCGCTTTAAACAGCCCGGCCGTAATGAGAGCCTTTGACTCGGGCGACCACGCCCCTGGATTCAAGGACATTGACTTGGGGCTAGACAGCCCACCCGTGCAGAGGAGCCTCGGCATCAGATGGGATCTCGCAGCCGACTCCTTCGGATTTCAAGTAAATTGCTCAGACAAACTGTTCACGAAACGTGGCGTCCTTTCCATAGTGAACAGCTTATTCGACCCGCTTGGATTCGTAGCGCCTATCACTATACAAGGCAAATCCTTGTTGAGACAATTCTCTGAAACCGTCAAGGATTGGGATACCCCACTCCCTTCCGACAAAGAGCAAAAATGGGAAGCTTGGAAACAGTCGTTGTGCGGATTGAACAACATTCACATCCCGAGATATTACACCAAAATCTCCCTTGCCTCTAGCGGAAGGAAAGAACTCCACGTCTTCTCAGACGCCTCCACTGAAGCCATAGCAGCGGTTGCATACCTGAAGGTGATGGACGCCAACGGACAAAGCTACGTTGGATTGGTATTCGGCAAGGCGAAGCTAGCCCCGAAGCCCGACCATACCATTCCCAGGCTCGAACTCTGTGGAGCCGTCTTGGCAGTGGAAATTGCTGACTTCGTACTACAAGAACTGTGTATCGAAATGGATGAGGTCCACTTGTACACTGACAGCAAGGTCGTTTTGGGTTACATCTACAATCAATCAAGACGATTCTATGTGTATGTCAGTAACCGCATCAAAAGGATCAGGAGGTCCTCCAAACCAGAACAATGGCGTTACGTACCATCGGAGCTGAATCCAGCAGATCATGCAACTAGACCCATGTCTATATCTTCCTTTGCTAACTCTTCTTGGCTTACAGGTCCAGAGTTCCTGCTGAGACAGTCGGAGGAAGGTGTCCAGGAAAACTTCAGCATCCTAGATCCAGATAACGATCCAGATGTCCGAACTGAAGTCAACACCCTGGCCACCAGTGCAGAGGAAGTTTCCAACCTCGGCTGCCAACGTTTTGAACGTTTCTCCAGCTGGACAAGACTCGTCCGGACTGTCACCAGGTTAGTGCACATCGCCAGATGCTATTGTACAGACCTAAAAAACAGAGACTGTCATCGCTGGCATGTGTGCCACAAACCCCTTTCTGCTGAGGACATCTCCCATGGTGAGTCCCTCATAATACGCCACCTCCAACAGAGCGAATTCGCCACCGAATGGAACTGTTTACACAACAAACAGCAGATTCCACTAAGAAGCCCTCTCGCCAATCTAAACCCGATTATGGACAGTTTTGGCTTACTTAGAGTCGGCGGTCGTTTAAATCAGGCTCGTTTCGGAGTCGCAGAACAAAATCCTCTCATCATTCCCAACAAACACCACGTTACAGTCTTGCTGATCCGACATCACCATGAAAGGACTGAACACCAAGGCAGGCAGATCACAGAGGGCGCCGTACGGTCGGCAGGCCTTTGGATCATTGGAATGAAGAGACGTGTAGCACAAATACTCCATGATTGTGTGCATTGTCGCAAAACGAGAGGAAAGCAACTGTGCCAACAAATGGCTGATCTGCCTGCAGACAGACTTTCTACGGAACCACCTTTCACCTACGTGGGCCTAGACGTGTTCGGACCATGGATGGTATCCTCACGCAGAACGCGTAGCAGCCGAGCAGACAGTAAGCGGTGGGCTGTGCTATTCACCTGCATGAGTGTTCGAGCCGTTCACATTGAGGTGTTAGAATCCATGGATACTTCCTGCCTGATCAATGCCTTAAGGAGGTTCTTTGCCATTAGAGGACCAGTAAAGCAGCTGAGGTCCGACCGTGGCAGCAACTTCGTCGGTGCATGTAGAGAGCTGAACATCGACACCAAGCCAATCCAAGACCAGCTAGCAGACAAGGGTTGCACCTGGATCTTCAATTCTCCTCGCAGTTCTCACATGGGAGGCTCCTGGGAGAGGATGATCGGGATCTCACGCAACATCCTGAACTCCATGCTAAAGGACGTTAACTCCTCAAGACTCACGCACGAGACACTAGTCACTCTTTTAGCCGAAGTCTCAGCCATCATCAATTCGAGACCCCTCGTGCCGGTGACAATGGATCCAGAGGTACCAACCATGCTGACTCCCACCATCCTTCTTACTCAAAAAATTGACAACGCGGTAATTCCCAGCGGAAACTTCACTCACGCCAACACCTACCAAAGACACTGGAAACGAGTCCAATATTTGGCCGACGACTTCTGGAATCGATGGAGAAAGGAATACTTCACCGTTCTTCAAGGAAGAAGGAAGTGGCGACATCCCAAGCCGAATATCAAGGAAGGAGACCTGGTCCTTATGAAAGATCAGACCACTGAAAGAACTGACTGGCCTCTGGGACTTGCTACTAAGACACTACCTAGCCAGGACGGCAATGTGCGGAAGGTGGAGCTGAGGGTCTTCAGGAAAGGTGAGACGAAGACCTTTGCAAGGCCGATCCACGAACTCATTCTGCTGTTGCCCGTAGAGAGCGCCACTACGGGATGAACGCTTCCTGACCTGAACTTTGGCCGTTTTCTTTTTTCCTCATTTTTGGATTTTTGAATTTTGAATTGTTGTATTTAACATGCCTTTCGTTTTAGGTATTGTTATGGACTAATAGTGGAACCCCCAAAGTGAATTCCAGACGGGGAGTGTGCTGTTTCAATCCTGTTTTATAGTTTAAACTGTTATATTGATGCTTGTCTCTGCTGCCACCTGCTGGCCAGACCTTTCAATTCTTTCTGCCTTTCCTTGTCCAGCCTATGGGGGTGTGGCTCCTGCACGTGCTGTTTGTCTCTTCCTGTTTGCCCAGTCATTAGGAGACATCTTTACTGCAGAGAGTTCGATCCTCATGGAGCTGGAGAAGCAAAGTTTTTGACCCACAAGTAGCGACTGCAGAGACAAGCTTCATACAAGATTTCAATGCCATGTTTTGGATCATTCATCTACGGAATAAACCAGCATTGTTTTCACCCTAACGTGTGTACGCTTATCTGGGAAGCTGCTCCGGGTCCTGTCTGCCCCTCTTACTGGAAGTACAAAGGTAAGAAAGAACTCTCACCCCATTATACAACCAGCGTGCCTTTATCGCCTTTAAGTGGGAACAGAACACACACAAATACCTATTACTCTTTTGAAATACATTCGTTCCTCCGCTGTGCGGAGTGAGGTATGGAGCAGCTCCGGGCAATAGGACCTTGGATGACGTCCTGAACACGCCCACGGACCCACCACGTGACGACTCACATGTGAGGTGCTGGGATTAAGGACGCAGCAAAATCTTCATCATCCACAGCCGCTTATTAGCCGAGGACACAGGGAGATAAACATCAATGCACTAATTCTTGTTGTGCAGACAGCACAACAAGCACAGGTGAGGTTCCCATTCAAATAACCTGCTCCCGATGACAATTACAGAGTGGCGCAACAATATTACCTTCTTTGTCAAAATTACTGTTCTTGTGATCAGTTAAACAAGTTGAAGATGAAATGATCTCTAAAAGGCATAAAGTTAAAGATGACACAATTTCTTTTTTAATTTAGGTAACAAAAAAATTTTCGTCTTTAACATTTTAAAAATTACAAAAAGAAAATGGTCCTATGCATAACTTTGGGCACTCATTTGTGTGTATAGATAACTTTGACCAAGGTATTAGAGCCTAATTAGCCTGTTAGGGTTACGGTTTGTTCATTAACATCTTTAAGAAAAGCCAGTTGATGTAAATTTCACAGCTTTATAAAAGTCTAGCATCCTCTAACCTTGTGCCAAAAAATATCGGCCATGTTTTCTTCCAATCAGCAGCCTAACACCCTTAAAATGAATATGGTGGAGGCCCACAAAGCAGGAGGCAATAAGAAGATAGCAAAGTTTGAAATGAAATTAAGAAATGGCAGTAAACAGGAACAGTGGAGGCCAAGATAAGGTCTGTAAGAACAAGCAAAATATATGTTAGATTTGCTCATAGGATTGCTAAAGAGGCAAATCAGAAGCCATACTTGACTGCAAAAGAACGTCAGGAAAATTTAGTAGACTCTCAAGTTGAGGTACATTGTTGTATTGTAGGCACCTGCACAAATATGGACTTCATAGAAGAGTCATCAGATAAAAATCTCTCCTGCATCCTCACCATAAATTTCAGCATTAGAAGTATGCAAAAGAACACCTAAACAAACTGATGCATTTTGGAAACTGGTCCAGTGGACCGATAAGTTTAAAATAGATCTCTTTGGCCACAATGATCTAAGGCAGGGGTCCCCATCCACCGGGCCGCGGCCCAGAAGCAGGCCGCGGGGGTCTGGGTGCCTATCCACACCGCCGCAGACCAGCACTACACATTGTGTGGTCTGCGGCGGCTCCCGGAGTGATGTCACCGCCCCCTGCAGCATTCATTTTGTTCCCTCTCTCTTCTTTTCCTCAGCTACGTGAATAGAACTACATGAGAAGCCATCGGCCAATCACGGTGCAGCAGCCAGGCCCTGATTGGCTAGTGGCTTTTGCACTGTGATTGGCTGATGGCTTCTCATGTAGTTCTATTCACATAGCTGAGGAAAAGAAGAGAGAGGACGTAATGCAGCAGGTGCTGGGGGGGCGTTGACTGAAGTATGTGTGTCAGAGATGATGGAGACTGAATAAGGAGATTGTGGCTGGAAGAGGAGGCTGGGGGGTTAAAGAGGAGGCTGGGGGATAGAAAAGCAGTTTATGGCTGGAAGAGGAGGCTGGGGGGTTAAAGAGGAGGCTGGAGGCTGAAAGAGGAGGCTGGGGGATGGAAAAGCAGGTTATGGCTGGAAGAGGAGGCTGGAGGCTGAAAGAGGAGGCTGGAAAAGCAGGTTGTGGCTGGAAGAGAAGGCTGGGGCTGAAAGAGGAGGCTGCGGGCTGGAAAAGCAAGTTGTGGCTGGAAGAGGAGGATGGGGTCTGGAAAAGGAGGCTGAGGTCTGAAAGAGGAGGCTGGGGGCTGGAAAAGGAGGCTGGGGTTGCAGAAGGAGGCTGGGGGCTGCAAGGGGATAGGGAAATAAGACATTCCCCGCAAATAAGATGTAATGCATCTTTCGGGGAAACAGGATACTAAACCCCCCCTTCTACATGGCCCTGCCCCATATGATCAAAGCCCCGCCCCCTATAGCACCCCCCGCCGGGCCTTGGAGAAATTATCTTGCTTGACGCCGGTCCCGGAGCAAAAAAGGTTGGGGACCCCTGATCTAAGGTATGTGTGGAGAAGACAAAGCATAGAATTTCAGGAAAACAACACCTCACCAACCATTAATCATGGGGCCAGTAGCATGGAGAACATTTCACAGGTAGAGGAAAAAATAGATTCAATGCAATATCAACATATTCTTGATACAAACATAACACCATCTGTAAAAGAGCTCAAGTTTAAAAGAGGATGATGTCACGCTGGGCGCAGGGAGCGTCCAGAAACAGTGCGTGACAGGGATGCACAAACCAACAGTGTCCAGCGCACTACAGAAAACAATAGATAGGGAGACACCAGGAGGAAAACAAATACAGTGAAGGGCCCTGTTTGTAGGGAATGGGGGAGAGAAGACGTTTTGCATCCACCTGCGGCTGTGCCCTGATCTCCCTGCAGTCCCTATATAGGTTTTTTCACCCCATCACTGAACAGGATACCTAGCCCCTCGCTGGCCCTGATGTTAGCCCTCAATAGGGAGATGGCCGGTGGGAGCACTAGCCCCACCCGCTGCACTAAAATCAACAAGAGAGGAAGGAGAGACCGAGGGGGGAAGAACAAATAACTTCAAGCATGCTGCCACGCTCCATGGCAGCAGACGGCTTGGCAGTAGTCAGCTCTCCAGAATAGCACCTTCACATCTGGTAGCCAGGCCAGCAATGAAGTACAATCACCAGCAAGGTGTGCTGGATCGTGTGACCATATAAAGGAGATAGGGGTGATCACAAAGTAGCCACACCTGGAAGAGAACTAGGCAGTTAGCTAGCAACAGAAACTGGCATTAACTCTAACACTGCCAAAGGAAAGAAACACATTAAATTATTTAATATGAAGTCTCAATACAGAAAAGAGACAGAGGTCCCAAACCAGTCACAAATCTCCAAAGTAAGAGAGACCATCGTGACAGCTCCTTTAACGAGGGGCCTCTTGACCCTCAAGGGCGGCTTAGTCAGGATAACACCCAAGGAAAGGACACACCTACCAGCATCCACTTCAGTACCCTCTGTCCCTCAAGGTTATCACCTGGGCACAAAGGTAAAAATGTAGTAAACGTCGGCACGATACATCTCTGGAGCTATGAGCTGTGAAACATGTCACAGGTGCCAAAAACTAGGGGTAGCTCTAGCTGGACGGACAAAGGGTTAACCTTGTGCATCACTCGATACAGACCGACAAACCAAAAACCTGGAGCTCCTGAAGCACACTTCCACTTGATGGCATAAGTATACACCCATACACAGGTCCGGACCTGCACGTTTATTACCAAGCATGCGTCTTCTGGAACGTGAATATCTCCTTGAAGGACTGTAAACCAAGGTGTCAACCCGAAACCTGCAAGTCCTACCCACAGAATGAGGAAATTCTGTAGGGATAACCACCCACCCTCCACCACTCCTCCTAAGGGAACACATAGGTCTAGAAAGAACCTGGTCAGAGGGAGAAATCATGCATCTTCTCTCTGGCTGCACCTTATTCACATTAACCGGAAGAGAGGGAAGTACAGAGGTAATATATACACCCAAATGACCTGGGGAGGGCGGCTCCTCAATTATTGTATTGGAAGTAGACACCTCTGACAAAACTGACTTAGGAACCGTACATTCTGGAGCCAGGTCCCCAGTATGAACAACTCTCATGGAACTCTGGAGGAGAGATCGAGGCCTAGCAATATCCTGAAGAGTGGCAATGGTATTCCCTCTTTGTCCCAGCGGGATAGCACCCGAAAAAGAGGGGAAAATGGAGGAAAAATACACGCCAAAGTCACCACCCTCCATATGAACTGAGGGAGACAGCTCTCGAGATGTTTGTCTGAGTATGGATAGACAAACCCCCACAAGGTGACCTTTAAGTCCACAGTAAACGCATGCCCCCATCCTACAGTGAACAACAGGCAACCTAACATGAGGGGACACCCCCCTATCAGCATAGGTTCATCCAAATACACCTGTGGGACCTCCTCCATTTGGAGAACAGGTGGCTGGGTCGGGGTAGATCTTTCTCTGAGGCTGTTTTGATCACAAGGGACATATCGGACTTCGGCGACTTTGGAGTAGAGTACTGAGACATGGAGTCCTGGAGCCTACTAGACAACTCATTACAGAACTGACTCCTAAGAGCCGGATCATTCCATTCAGTGTTTGTTGCCCACCCCAGAACTTCAAACAGTACTCCTCAGCCGGCCGTGTCCCCTGCCGGAGTTTACTCTACCAGATAGACGCCATCAGGGTCCACATAAATGAGAGCCAAAGCCGTAAAAAAATAATCTACCAACCACATAGATGGAGAGTCGATTGGTAGGACCAGGACTGGGGATCTCCTCGCAACAGGCAGATAATGATCCCCACTCTGTTCTTCACTCCCCGAAGAACGTGGCTGAAGCCTGAAATACAACTTACTGGCCTCCTGAAATGTCCGAAACTTGCCACGCCACCCAGAAAACCATTTAGGAAGGGTAATCTTGGTTTCAGGCTGTGTCTGAGCTTGATCCGAGACCAACAGACTCACTGTATACCGCAGCTGATGCACTACCTGTTCCCGCAGATGTGAGAGAGACTGCTTGACTTGTGCAAGAACTGCAGCCCGATTCATAGTGGATCCAAAAAAAAGGTATATGGCTGGTGAGTAGGTAACACTGGGTCAAGGGAGCATTCAAAAACAGTGCATGACAGTTCAGTATACTGCACCAAACAACAGACGTGGGGAACAAATATAAGGGAGGCTCCTGCTCGTAGGGGACGGGGAAGAGTTGACTTTCTGCGCTCACCTGCGACTGTGCCCTGATCTCCCCAAAATACAAGATGCAGAAATAGTGTGGTTTTCTCAGGGCCCAAAATGACAGCAAGCCAGGGTATTTATTATTCTGTAATCTTCTTTTTTAATCAGAAGGCTTCACAACATGTTTCAGCAAACAACTAAAATCAACAAGAGAGGAAGGAAAGACAGACGTGCGAACAACAAACAACTTCATGCCTGTAGTGAGCTCTCCAGAATAGCAGCTTCACCTCCGATAGCCAGGCCAGGAATGAAGTTCAATCACCAGCAAGGTATGCTGGATCATGTGACCATATAAATGAGATGGGAGTGATCACAATGTCGCCACACCTGGAAGAGAACTAGGGAATTGGCTAGAATCAGAAACTGACATTAACTCCAACACTGCCAAAGGAAAGAAACATGTTTAATGTGAAGACTCAATACAGAAAAGAGCCAGAGGTCCCAAACCAGTCACAAGTCTCCAAAGTTAAAGGGACCATTGTGACAGATGGCTTCTACAAATGGATAATGATCCTAAACGCAAGTCAAAATCCACATTAGACTATCTCAAAAGGCACAAATTGGAGGTTTTACAATGATTCTCTCAGTTCCCCGTTCTGAACATCATTGAAAATCTGTGGCTAGACCTCAAAAGAGCAGTGTATGCAAAATGACCCAGGAATCTCACAGAACTGGCCTTTCCAAAGAAGAATGGATGAAAACAAGAAATTGAAAGACTCTTTCCTGGTACAAGAAGTATTTTCAAGCTGTGATACTTGCAAAAGGGGGTGCTACCAGGTAACCTTGCATAGTGCCCAAACGTTTGCATAGGCCCATTTTCTTTTTTGTAATTTTTAAAATGTAAAAGATGAAGAAAAAAAAAATCTATATATTTTTACCTAAATACAAAGGAAATTCCCGTATATACTCGTGTATAAGCCGAGTTTTTCAGCCCAAAAATTGGGCTGAAAAGTCCCCCCCTCGGCTTATACACGAGTCAATACGGTCCCCAAATGCTGGCACTCGCCCCCCCTGTGTGGTAAGGGTCCCCCCGCTGCTTAACTTACCATCCCCGGTCTCTTCTGCACCGCCGGTCTTCTGAGCTCCGTCCTCCATGCTCCGAGTCCCGTCCGGCTGCGTCCGGGATCCCCAGACGTCGCACGACAATGTCATCGTAACTGCGACGGCCGGGGATCCCGGATACAGCGAGGACGGAAGCATGGAGAACGGAGCTCAGAAGACCGGCGCGGTGCAGTGCAGAAGACCAGGGATGGTAAGTTAAGCAGCAGGGGGGCCCTTACCACACAGGGGGGGGCGAGTGCCAGCATTTGGGGGGGCTGCTGTATACCCATGGGGCTGCTGTATACCCCCTGGGGCTGCTGTATAACCCATGGGGCTGCTGTATACCCCTGGGGCTGCTGTATACCCCCTGGGGCTGCTGTATAACCCCTGGGGCTGCTGTATGCCCCCTGGGGCTGCTGTATAACCCTTGGGGCTGCTGTATACCCCTGGGGCTGCTGTATAACCCCTGGGGCTGCTGTATAACCCCTGGGGCTGCTGTATAACCCCTGGGGCTGCTGTATTATCACTGGGGCTGCTGTATACTACCACTGGGGCTTTTCTATACTACCACTGGGGCTGCTGCTGTATATACCACTGGGGCTGCTATATATACCTCTGGGGCTGCTGTATACTACCACTGGGTCTGCTGTATTACCCCTGGGGCTGCTGTATACTACCACTGGGATTGCTGTATTACCACTGGGGCTGCTGTATTACCCCTGGGGCTGCTGTATACTACCACTGGGGCTGCTGTATTACCACTGGGGCTGCTGTATTACCACTGGGGCTGCTGTATACTACCACTGGGGCTGCTGTATTACCCCTGGGGCTGCTGTATTACCACTGGGGCTGCTGTATTACCACTGGGGTCTGTATATACCACTGGGGAGGCTGCTGTATACCACACTGCTGGGGGCTGTATACTTGTGCTGGAGTCCACCCTCGGCTTATACACGAGTCAATATGTTTTCCCAGGTTTTGGGGGCAAAAGTAGGGGGGTCGGCTTATACACGGGTCGGCTTATACACGAGTATATACGGTATTTAATTTTTAACTTGCTTAACTGTTTGCAATAACAGTAATTTTGAACAGGGGTGCCCAAACTTTTGTATGCCACTGTATTTAAGGTCCCGATATGGGTCACCTTGACATGATGGGATGACTTTTACGATTTTTGATCAACATAATGGTAACTAAGTAAGTTACTTTATTTACATTCACTATTGATAATTATTCACTTATTTTAGGGTATTTGTTTTTTGGGGGGGGGGTGTTGCTGTATAATTGTGTGTAGCTATAGCTGTAGCACATCCACTGCTCCTCCAGACTAAAGGCCCCATTACATGGTACGATATTGTGAACGATATTGCTCAAACGTCACGTGTTTGGAGTCGTTGAAACGACATCGTTACTACATCATTGCGTGTGACACTGAGATATGGATACGACAAATCGTTGGATCGCTGAATCCAGATTTGAGAACATGTTTTCAAATCAGAGGATTAACGATCAGCCAACCTACTGCATCGTTCAGTCTGACACCGCGATAACGATATGGTTCACGACTTCGGCCATTCATATCAATGAGCAAGTATCGTTCGCTGGGTTGTGCGAACGTTACCTGCTCACTACATCGTTGGTGCGTCATGCACGATATTTAGACGTGTGACATCTCACCAGCCATGTCAAAACAATGTCCTAACGACCGCGCACCCACGAGATCATTAGCGACATCGTTTCAACGTCGTTCCATGTAACGGTACCTTTAGGGTTTCAAAGATTCATCATCAGGTGAGACTTAACAGTAATCCACCCTATAGCAATAATGTGGCACAATGTCTTAAGATAATTTCAACAGCCTTGAATACTTTGGAGACCATTTAGATGGCAAAACTCATATATTAAATCTTTTATTCAACTGTTTAATTTGTCACAACTGAGACTAAACCTTACAGTTTTATGGAAAACAAACAAACATATAAGTAAGTGGTGGGAGAATGTGTAGGTTGGACTTCATTTCACTGTTTGCAATATTTGCATCCAAGGGAATAAGAATGAACAAGTGAATAGTGTGGAACATTATATCACAAGAGATTTTCCATCTATTAAAAACGTCCTTCTATTTTGTGTGTTTTAACTGTACAAAAGCCTTTTTGTCTGTGGTCATAGATGTACATATTATTTATGTCAGCAGTTCCCACCTACTCATAACCAACAAGTATGTTATCAGTACTCTAGTGCCAGAAGAAGGCCACAATAAACCTTTTCATGTTTCTGCAATAGTCACATTTTATTTTTACAAAAATATGCGTAATTGTAAATGATTAGTGTTTATTAATGGGGCATACTCAGATTGGACTATTATTACCAGTGGGTTACCACTACCATAGAGTCAGTATTGAGCCCTTTTCTCTTTAACTCTTTCACCACCTGGCGATTTTCTATTTTACCGTTTTTCCTCCTCTTTTTCCAAGAGCCATAACTTTGTTATTTTTCTGTCAATATAGATATATGAGGGCTTGCTTTCTGTGGGACGAGTTGTACTTTTGAATGACATTATTCATTTTACCATAAGAGTACTGGAAAACAGGAAAAACATTCCAAATATGGTGAAATAGCAAAAAAAGGGCAACTACATAATTATTTTTTGTTTTTTTATTCATCATGTTCACTATATGGTAAAACTGAAATGTTGATATGATGCCTCGGGTTGAAACGAGTTCGTAGATACCAAACATGTATACTTTTATATAAGTGGTGAAAAAAATCAGACATTTTTAACTAAAAAGAATTTCTCTTTTAGGCTGCATTCACACATTGCGTATTTTGCCGCGTTTTTTTACGCGCGCTTTTCAAAATACGCAATGTGCCATTTGTCTGCCTGCAAAGTGAATGGGAAATTCACTTTGCAGTGCAGACATTGCGTAAAAATACGCAGTGCGTTTTCCGGGAGAAAACGCAGCTCCGTAAACAATTGATATGTCAATTGTTTACGCAGCTACTTCTGCGTATTCTCCCAGAGGGGAGGAAGAATCCTGCTTCCTCCTCCCCTCTGTGACAGCTGTGGCCGCCCATTAGATTTCACAGTGTATTAATACACACTGTGAAATCTAAATTAAACAAAAGCAAGTGTCTGAAAAATAAAAAAGAATCAATACTTCACCTGTCCGACGCCTTCTGCCGCTGTGCGATCCCCGGTTCCAAGTGAGATCTCTTCTAAAAGGACCTGTGGTGATGTCAGAGGGGCGTTCCCGGGCACTCGCGGTCATGTGATACATATCACATGACCGCGAACAGCCAATCAGCGATGGGAACGCCCCGGGAACGCCCCCCCCTCTGACGTCACCACAGGTCTTATCAGTACACCTCTCACTTACAACCGGAGACCGGACAGCGGCAGAAGGCACCAGACAGTGGGAGAAGTCACCGGAGAGGTGATGTATTAATTCTTTTTTATTTTACATACATTTGCCTCTGTTTAATTTAGATTTCACAGTGTATATTAATACACTGTGAAATCTAATGGGGCTGTCACAGAGCGGAGGAGGAAGCAGGATTCTTCCTCCCCTCTGTGACATCACTGCGCTTTCTGGGGTAAAGAAAGTGCAGTGTGTGAAAGCCCCTGCGTATTTTGCTGCGCTTTTTTGCGCGGCCGAAAAACGCGGCAAAAAGCGTGCGCAAAAAAGCGCAGCAAAATACGCAAATGTGTGAACGTAGCCTTAATGTCGTTTTCCGTGACCCGTAGCGTTCTCATTTTTCAGGGTCTGCGGCTGTGTGATGTCTTATTTTTTGCGTGCTGAGCTGACACTTTTCAGGATAACATTTTTAGGTAGTTGTGATGTTCTTATAGCCTGTTATTTCATTTTATTGCAATATTGTGGCAACCAAAAAACACGTAATTTTGGCATTTTGACTTTTTTTTGCATTACACAGTTTACAAATCTGATTAATTAATTTTATATTTTGATAGATCGGGCATTTATGAACGCAGCAACACCAAATATGTGTATTTTTTTCATTGTTTTATTTAAACTTTTAGATTTTTGGTGTTTTTTCGTATTTGTTAAACCCTTTTTTTATTTTGACTTTATTTGACACTACCCCTTAGGGTATCTCAGCACTGCAGTGTAATGTCTTCTCCTGCTCATAGCCATCCTGATGCACAATTGTGAACAGGAGAAATGATCACTTTCTTTGGATTCAGGCGCTTGCTGGACATCCACAGCAAGTGAGTGGTGACAGCTTCCACAGTCTTCAGAGGACTGCAGGCTATCATGGCAATACATCAAGGTCCCGTGATCGCATCAGGAGAGCATCTATGTGTTTGGCTCTGACTGTGTAACTGGCTGAAACCAGTAACTCCTATCAGCCCAGAAGGTCATAAGGAAATTTGACTTTCTATGGGTAGTGGCCCATAGCATTTATCGTGTATAGATCTTACTTATGAGTATCACCAGATTGTTACGTAGACTTGTATGAAGAGGTGTCAAAAACACTTTTGCCATCTAATTTGTATAGGTAGACGGGTGTCCTATAGGACATCACATTTGTCTCCAGCATGCACCAGTATGGCTCCAAGTGTCTGAAATACAATAGTTAGTGATAATGGGGGTCTCAGCTATATGCCTACATATGCTGCCCAAAGGGAGTTATTGTTTCTTTCTCTATCTCCAGCGTGGTACCCAGAGAATAACTCAGGTTATCAATATATCCTGCAAAAAAGCATCTAACAGCGCAGTTTCAGCACTCATACTGATGCTGATGGTGGCTCCTTCGCCTATCACTGGCAGGGGATCTCATATGTAGACTCCTTCCCCTTACCAGCAGGGGATCTTGTGTGGAAGCGCGCACCACACTTCCACACTCCAGAGTGAGACGCATGCCTCACTAGGCGGGGATTCGGCGTGCATGCACGGTTGACGCTCTTGTGTCTCAAGCTGGAACGCATGCGATGAGCATGTTGCTACAGCTTCCGGCGTGAGTGGCAACCAAACAAATGAGGGAGGGCTATGTTAAGGCTTTTAAAGCCGGTGGCGCATACAGCTCTGTGTGTGGTTGACAGCATGAGCTTACCCAGACAAGGAAGCTAATGTGCCAGCCTGCAATGTACCCACAAGGTATTGATATTAACATAACAATTACTAAGCACCTTCATAGGTGTGAGTTTATCAGAAATACACTTTATAATTACCATTGGGGTAAAAATTTGCAACAAACATGGAAATAATTGTTACAAGATAGACCTTTTCCTTGTTTGGTGCCAGGAGAAACTTGGAAGGGATGTCTTCTAGATAATGCTGAACGAACCTACATATATTTGAGCAGTGACTGTGGAGGAGAGTGTCCCTGCATGCATCAGCAGAATTGAAAAGACAGGTATGAGGTGACACTATCTCTTTACAGACCAACAAGGTGATTATATGGATCTAAGTTGGTGCCAAATATTTACTTATAGAATTGGAAATCTGGGCCCATATCTACTAGCCTTGAGAATTTTGTCTTTCTTGACCTCTTGATGCAAAGGTCGGTTAATAATTACTTACTTTTGGGCTAATTCTACCATAGCTGGATTGTTTAGAGCAACAATATTGATCTTTATTTCTGAGGTCAGAGGAGGAGTAAGAGGACCTCTGATACCGATTTGGGGTTTCTTTATTGATATCTGGAGGACATCTGAGGGTGGGTCTCTTTTAATAGAGTGATGAATAGCTTATCATGAATTTATTATTTCATTTGGGATCTGACATATTACTTACATCCCTGTGCATATTAGACCAACCAGAGATGCAAATGGAGATGTTACAGTGAATCAAATTGGGCCAGCAGAAAAGCATCTGGTACGATTTGTTATCCTCTAGCATCCTACTCACTCAAGGGTGTTTAATGTTAAAATCACACCACAATACTGGGTACTATAAGGAGAAAATACCTATCTATATCATAAGCTGAATGTATTATTGCCCTTTTTATATATTGTCTACAGAAGGAATACCCAGCAGAAACCCCAAACGAATGTGACTGTGATAATCCTCCCTAAACTCCCTCCCTCCTGGACTACGAAAAATCTGGGATCCAGGCTTGCAATATTTGGATTATCACACTATTTGGGATACCTGGCTATCGGTTATTGCATATTCCATTTTTGAACACTTTAATGCCCCTGATGAGCCTTTTATGAAAGTGAAAAGGCAAAACACGTCAGGAGAGGTTGTGACACCACATCTGTAGTCATACATTGTTGCTTTCATCTATCTGACCTCTCATTTGGACCTTCTAACTGAGGGTCGGGTTCTGACTAACGGACATAGTTGCATAAAAGGCACATACCATTGATATTGAAACATAACCCATCAGTATTGGGTGGTGGTCCTCTGTTAGGTAATTGGCCAGGAGACAAATTGTGTCAGGCATGCCTTTGGAGAGACGCACCTCAATAATACCAACATAATTCTGTCAATATAGAACCTCGTGGGATCCACCAGGTCCTTTTGAAGTAGTGGGTTCATTATTTGTCCTGTTTTGTGCTTGGGGGTGGGTTCTTCTTGTGGGTAATCACGATTCACAGTTATCACTTATCCACACTGGATCTTTAATTGTAATCAATAAATGTATCTAAAATAGATCTATCCTGTGGCTTTTGAATTTGATGAGAGTTGTATAGCTTAGAACCTTATACTCGGTGAATCACCCTACTGTTATCCCTGTGGCTCCTGAATGAGGAGCAATAAAAAAACTGTTGAAGCATATTAGAAATACCAGTTTTATACTGACTAGAGGCCTGTTAGACAATCCCTATGACAGAGACAGTTGCCATACCCACAGACCATTGGTTGACCTGATATTGCTTTAGCAAATATCATCAACTTGTGATCAAATTGTATGGGGGTATTAAATCAGCTATAAAATAAGTGAAAAATCAATTCTCTAAGTGGAAAACAAAACAAAAGAAAAAAATTCTGAAAAATAGTTCAGTTTAAAAAAAAACTTTTCATATAAAAACAAAAACAAAAAAGTACATATATCTACAATTGCAATAAAACTATCAAATTATTTAGCCTGTATGGTGAACACCAAAAAAGCCAAAACAATAAAAATGTAATTTTTTAATCACACTGACACTCAATGCAACAAAAAGTGATCAGAGTCTGGCCAGTTTCTCATTACCGTATTACAAACTATTCCTAAAATCTCTATTCTCACACCTGATCTCAAGCTTCAATGCAATTTCAGAGAAGTTGGGTTTCCTGGTAGATACGTTGTGAGCACACATTTCAGTTATCCACAAATCTGGAAAAGACCCTAGTCAGTGTATCGCCCTCAGGGCTATGGGTTACTTAGGACCGGTCCTTATTCTCTGCTTACAGGGGGATATCACGGTGGTGGCCGTGGAAGGACCGCAATTAGAAAGGGAAAAAATAAAAATACAAATAAGAGTTTGTCAGTGACGCCACCTGTGGGATATGTGCGGATATGACCACCGCTGCTTATCTCAGCTTCAGGGGATGATGTTGGGATGCAGGAGGATGATAAACCCTCCACAGGTACGGCTAGGATGATCCCTGAGCTGGTGATAATTGTTTTTGGTGTTGATGGGGATGCAGGAATTAGCTCAAACAAAGATGTGGAGACACAAGAGTAACAGTCTTTTCTTTACCTTTAATGGCGGAACTCAGGTAGTACTGGGTACTGTTTTCTAAAGTTCACGGGGGCTGGAGCTTGGAGGTAATTTTAGGCTTTCCACGCCAGGCAAGTCCTGAGGCTTTCCTTTTAGATTGTGTCCATTGGGCCCTGGCTGCATAAAGCAATGCTGTGACCCTCTCTGTTCTGTACTAGCTGTAGGACAAGCAGCGTGAACCCTTCTCTTGGCTGTATTTCTACTTAGCTC
Source organism: Allobates femoralis (assembly GCA_033576535.1). NCBI lineage: Eukaryota > Metazoa > Chordata > Amphibia > Anura > Aromobatidae > Allobates > Allobates femoralis. Next base: position 265,997,318 of record JARQOC010000001.1, on the reverse strand, counting down.
TTCTGGGCTCTGTAGTGCGGCTGTGCCTCCTTAGCTTTACAGTGAACGAGGCGGTGTATAACTATCTGTTCTCCAGATTTGGCCGTTTTGTGTATAATCCCTTATGATCTCGGTCTCCGGTTACCGTACTATACTTAATTCTTAGCTTTCTGGCACTACTACCACTACAAGATCTTCCTTCCCTCCTCTTCAGGCCCTCGCTATGGGCTCCACTCACTGTCAGTTTCCTTGGACCGGCCTAACACGGCTCCTGTCCCCAAGATCACTTTCTTCTCCTCCTCCTGCTCTGCTCAACTGTCACCTCAGCTCTCCTGACAGGAACTGACTAGCTCCACCCTCTGCACCTGCATATCTAGGGGACCTCTACTGATGTCAGTGTGGCACCCCTGCAACTAGGCGCCACAAGGTGGTATTACACTTTAATATAAAAATTGTGTTTTTCCTTCCCTGTAAGGTCATCAGCTAAGGTTTCACTCTAGGGCAGGGGTCTCAAACTCCAGGCCTCGAGGGCCGCACACAGTCCAGGTTTTCAGGATTTCCATAGAGTTTGACAGTTGGTAATTTGATTGCCAACTGTCAAATGCAATGGAAATCCTGAAAACCTGGACTGTGTGCGGCCCTCGAGGCCTGGAGTTTGAGACCCCTGCTCTAGGGAGTCTGAATTTACACCCACTTAGGACCGCACCACTTAGAATAGGGGGAAACCGATAATTTAGTAGGTCCCATAGGGTGGGGGCGGAGCCTAGGATAGAGGAAGAGTGACAGTTGACAGTTTACCTGAGACGGTGATAGGAAGGCAGACAGAGTGGTCAGGCCTGACATCCCAGGTGAGAGGACGGTGCCCCATCTTTAAGTGGGGACCCAGGACAGAAGGCAACGGGCCAGGACTGGTTGGAGCCGGCTGGTCATGGTGGGGAACATCGTCATTGCGGGTAGCCGAAGCAGTCAGGCGTTTATCACTGACTATAGACCAACAAGCTGCGGGCCCAAGATAATCGGGTTGCCGTATGCACCACAAGGTACCTCACCCCTCAGGACCATAGAAGATCCATCACCGGTGCGGTAACGGCCCAATTACCGACGTCGGGGGAGAGTTATATGTTATATGTGTGCTTCACCTGGTGGATGTCTTGCCTCCAAGCTTGTAATGTGATCACCGGACCCCGGGGCGCCACACTAGCAATAGACCGCTATTCTCCGGTAACCAGAGCTGAGGGATGGGGTATTCGGACACCTGGTCTGCTGTGTAGGGAGTCACGGATGAACAGGATCCCGGTGCCGTGCCCTGGTGTTAAACTGGGGGTAGATGTTGATGATGGGGGATTAAGGGATTATTTACAGGGGATCGTGACGCCACCTGTAGTGTCCGGTAAGAAGGTACCGGCGCTGCCAGCCGGCCACTGAGGTGATGGTTGAGGCAGCAGAGTGTGGTACAGCTCCCCACAGGTGGAGCTTTACCTCAGGGCAGCAATTGTAGGAAGATGGTGAGGGAGGACAGTGATGTAGATGTTGATGCTGCAGTTCTTATCCCTCTGCTGAGCTGCTGTTGTTGCTGAGCCCCCCTGATCTCCGTCAGTAAGGCACAGTTATCCTTTCCCGGATTTAAGAGTGATGTTGAGGATGTTTTGTGTGACAGTAAGAGCAGCACACCTTGAGATGGAGATGTGGTGAACAGCCATCCCGCCCATCTCTTTAGCTGTTCACAAAATAATATTTCTCAGCAGCTATGCTGCTGGACCTTAACATCCGGGTTCATATCACCAAATAAAAGTATTTGGATGATACACATGTCCCCTCTTATACTAAATGTGTGTTAATCTTAGATTTAGAAATATGTGTAAATGTATGACACCTATGTATTTATGTAGATAGGATATTTAGATAGTGACCCTCAAGAGGGACAGCATTACTGATGTATGTAAAGTGCTATTGAATTAATAGTACTATATAAGAGAATTAAATTACTATGATAATTATAACCTATAGATGGTAGCCCAATTCTAACGCATCGGGTATTCTGGAATATAGAAATAGAGATTGCATGGGGAAGTTGGTGAGGGCTGAATTAGGAGGAACTTTGAAGAAGGAGCGGCGGGAAAGAACGGTGTGGCAGGGGGGAGAAGGGAGGACAGAGCAGCAGGGGGGAGGAGGACGGAGGGCAAAGCAGCGGGGTGGGGGAGGATGGAGCAGCACAGGCAGGGGGAGGATGGAGGATGGAGTGGCAGAGGGGAGGAGGACAAAGGAAGGAGGAGGAAGTGATGGAGTGGGGGAGGATGGAGTGTCACAGGAAGGGGAGGACAGAGCAGCAGGGGGAGGACGGAGCACAGAGCGGCGGGGGGAGAGGACAGAGGACGAAGCGGTGGGGTGGGGGAGGATGGAGCAGCACAGGCAGGGGGAGGATGGAGTGGCGGAGAGGAGAAGGACAAAGGAAGGAGGAAGAAGCGGTGGAGGAGGATGGAGCAGCACAGGCAGGGGGAGGACGGAGGACAAAGCGGCGGGGTGGGGGAGGATGGAGCAGCACAGGCAGGGGGGAGAATGGAGTATGGAGTAGCAGAGAGGAGGAGGAAACGGAGGAAGCGGTGGGGTGGGGGAGGATGCAGCGGCACAGGCAGGGGGAGGATGAAGCGGCAGGGGGAGGCCGGAGCACAGAGCTGTGGGGAGAGGAGGATGGATGACGAAGTGGTGGGGTGGGGGAAGCCGGAGCAGCACAGGCAGGGGGAGGATGGAGCGGCAGGGGGAGGGCGGAGCACAAAGCGGCAGGGGAGAGGAGGATGGAGGACAAAGTGGCGGGGTGGGAAAGGCCGGAGCAGCAGAGGCAGGGGGAGGATGGAGGATGGAGTGTCGAAGGGGAGGCGGACAAAGGAAGAGGAAGCGGTGGGGTGGGGGAGAACGGAGCGACAGGGGGAGGATGGAGCACAGAGCGGCGGGGGGAGGAGGACGGAGGACAAAGCGGTGGGGTGGGGGAGGACGGAGCTGCACAGGCAGGGGGAGGATGGAAGATGTAGTGGCGGAGGGGAGGAGGACAAAGGAAGGAGGAGTAAGCGGTGGAGGTGGATTGAACGGCACAGGCAGGGGGAGGACAGAGCACAGAGCGGTGGGAGGAGGAGGATGGAGCACTGTACGGCAGCTCAGTGGTTAGCAGAGTATACAGGGGCTCAGTGGTTAGCAGAGTATACAGTGGCTGAGTGGTTAGCAGTGTGTGGTGTCTCAGTGGTTAGCACTGAGCGGTGGCTCAGTGGTTAGCACTGCGCGGTTGCTCAGTGGTTAGCACTGTGCAGTGGTTAGCACTGTGCGGTGGTTCAGTGGTTAGCACTGCGCGATGGCTCAGTGGTTAGCACTGTGTGGTGGCTCACTGGTTAGCAAAGTATGGTTGCTCAGTGTTTAGCACTGTACTGTGGCTCAGTGTTTAGCACTGTACGGTGGCTCAGTGGTTAGCAGTGAGTGCGGTGGGCAGAGTGGTCAGCGCAGCAGCGTGGTGGGCAGAGTGGTCAGCGCAGCAGCGCGGTGGGCAGAGTGGTCAGCACAGCAGTGTGGTGGCAGAGTGGCCAGCGCAGCAGCGCGGTGGGCAGAGTGGTCAGTGGAGCAGCGCAGTGGGCAGAGTGGGCAGCGCAGCAGAGCGGTGAGCAGAGTGGTCAGCGCAGCAGCGTGGTGGGCAGAGTGGTCAGCGCAGCAGCGCGGTGGGCAGAGTGGTCAGCGCAGCAGCGCGGTGGGCAGTGGTCAGCGCAGCAGCGTGGTGGGCAGAGTGGTCAGCACAGCAGCGCGGTGGGCAGAATGGGCAGCGCAGTAGCGCGCTGGGCAGAGTGGTCAGCGCAGCAGCGCGGTGGGCAGAGTGGTCAGTGGAGCAGCGCAGTGGGCAGAGTGGGCAGCGCAGCAGAGCGGTGAGCAGAGAGGGGTCAGCGCAGCAGCGCAGTGGGCAGAGTGGTCAGCGCAGCAGCGCGGTGTTCAGAGTAGTCAGCGCAGCAGTGCGGTGGGCAGAGTGATCAGCGCAGCAGCGCGGTGGGCAGAGTGGTCAGCGCAGCAGCGCGGTGGGCAGAGTGGTTAGCGCAGCAGTGCGGTGTGCAGAGTGGTCAGCGCAGCAGTGCGGTGAGCAGTGGTCAGTGCAGCAGTGCGGTGGGCAGAGTGGGCAGCACAGCAGCGCGGTCGGCAGAGGGGGCAGTGCAGCAGCGCGGTGGGCAAGTGGTGGGCAGCCCCCCCCCTCCCTCTGCCCCCCCGCTCCCCGCGGCCCTCACTCCCCCTACCCCCCCAACCCGCTCCTCAATGCTGATAAAAATTAAAAAATCCCATAAGGATACTCACCCTCCGCAGGTGCGCTCCACCTGTCTTCTGTCTCCCAGGACAGGACCTGTCATTGCCTGGAAAACCGATCAGCTGAGGTGGAAAATACTGGGATAGGGATATGTCGAGTCCCAGGTCCTGGGGTACTCGGGTATCAGGCTTGATGGGTGTTTTCACAGGGATGTCAGCGCCTCAGCCCGTGGCCTGGGTGACACCTAAATAAGGGGTGTATGTACAGGGGATTAGTTTGTCATGTGACGCCACCTGTAGTACCTGGTGATTGGTCACCAGCACCGCCACAGTCCTCCAGAGGTAATGCGGCAGAGATGGCAAAGCTCCGTCGAGGTGGAGCTGGTCCTCCGGGGCAGCGTTGCTGTAAGGAAACAGGATGATGAAGATAACCACAAAAAGGCAAAGTCACTTTCTCCCGGGTACTTTACTGTAAATGTTCAGCAGCAAAATACAGAGTTCACAGTTCAGCAAGATGGTATTCAAACAGGTGGCTGTATGGGTGGCTGCAAGTGAATGCCAGGTGGTATGGTGGAACCCGTGGTAAGCCTTAGTTGACGAACCCATGTCCTTTCTTCCCCACCTAGGATGAGTCTATACCCAATGGCTCCTTGTAGGTAGTATTGGGGCTCCCCTCCCTCGTGATGAAGAAGCAGGCAGACCACTCCGTCTGGCAGGGTGCTGCAGCCGGTGAACAGACCGCAACAGCCGGTTGACGACTTTCAGAAATAAACTCTGGCTGTTTCCTCAGGTCTGGTGTTCCCGTAGTGGATTGGGGAATTTCCTGGAGTATGTTCGCTCCACGCTGGGGTTCTCCCTTTTCTCTCTAGGGCCCAGACTCCGCCCGTCAGGCACCCTCTCTCAGGATCCCCTCAGGATCCTCTCTCATCTTCCTTCCTGATGAGCGTAGAGCTGTCTGGGTAAACCTTCTATTTCGCTCCACACTCCTTCTCCAACTGTCCCGACTCTCCGACGCCCATTGTCTGACTACTCTGTCTCTCTTTGTTCCCCCTAGAGGTGAATATATCTCCCTCCCGGGTAACCTCCCACCTCTATGCTAATGTGGGAGTGCAGGAATGGGTCCCACCCACCAACCTAGGATCCACTTGCAGCTGGGGAAAATGACACCTCTTTTACAGGTGCAATACCCCACTGTGTCGCCTGACCATGTGGGGCACCACAGATACATGGCTGTTGTACATAAACCAAGAGAAATGGAGATTTCGCCGAAGACTCGCTGGTATGATTGTTATATGAAAACTCTGCCCAAGGTAGTAGCTTGTCCCAGTCACTATGGTGCAAATTGGTGAAGTGCTGCAGAAAAGAAGTCAGGATCTAATTGACCCATTCTACTTGGCCATTGGACTGTGGGTGGTTCGGTGAGGAGAAATCCTGAGATTCCTCAAGAAGTTTACAAGTCGTGCTCCAGAACCGTGAAAGGAATTGGACTCCTCTGTCTGACACGATGTGCAGTGGAAAGCTGTGGAAGTCGGCAGATGTGTTGGATAAATTGTCTGGCAAGCTCCAGAGCAGACGGCAGGCCTGACGGAGGAATTAAATAAGTCATCTTAGAGAAGCAATCAACAACTAGAAATGAGCGAACCTTTTAAGGTTCGGTGGCAAACAAACTCGAGTTCGGTGGAGCTGTTTAGGACCCGAACATGACTCAAGCAGTCACTGATTGACAGTTTGGTGCTCTGCCCACATACAGCCAGTCAGTCATAAGGATACCACTTCTGGGGAAGGGAGAGTGAGGATTTTTAATTTTTTTTTAACATCCACACTATGGCTAATAACTTTGTTTTTACTCCCAGTGCGAGCCGGGAGTAAGGGGCTGTGTGATGGTTAACGCAGGAAGAAGCCATCCATCATCATCACAAGGGCTTCACAATTATAAAGCTTGGACTACTGGCATTATTTTTCCACTGCCACTGCACAATGTGCAGGTATAGTGTCTCAAAAAATTAGCTTAAAGCGAACCTGTCACCCCCTCCAGGCATCTAAAGATAACATAGCCACCTTCTGCAGCACTAAGGCTGCATTCTGCCAAGGTGTCTATAGCATTTATGCTCCCTTGATTCACTGAAATAAAGACTTTTATAAAATCTGTTTCAAACCAGATCCAAGACCGGGAGGCGGGTTTTCAAGTGTCTATCTCCCTCCTCTGTGGTGTCAGTCATCCCTCTCTGCTCTCTGTGCCGCCTCCAGGACCACCTCCCTGCATTACAGAGCTTTGTCAACTCTGCTACAACATAGAGCTGCTGTTATAGGAGACCCCACAGTAGTAAATCTAGCAGGAGGATCGTGAGCAGAACAGCATACAAAGCACTGCCTGCTATGTAGCAGCCCTTGAGCTGAGCAGCTTTCACTTTCAGTTTCTTGTACCCAGCAGCATTGCTCCGTCCTCAGCCCCTGATGTAAAGCACAAACTCAACTCTGCTGCACTGCTGACAGCTCAGCTCAAGGCTGCTATGTAGCAGGCAGTACTTTGTCTGCTCAGGGTCCTCCTGCAAGATTTACTACTGTGGGGTCTCCTATACCAGCAGCTCTATGTTGTAGCAGAGCTGACAAAGTTCTGTAATGCAGGGAGGTGGCCCTGGAGGAGGTGCACAGAGAGCAGAGAGGGATGACTGACACCACAGAGGAAGGAGATAGACGCTTGAAAACCCGCCTCCCGGTCTTGGGTCTGGTTTGAAACAGATTTTATATAAGTCTTTATTTCAGTGAATCAAGGGAGCATAAATGCTATAGACACCTTGTCAGAATGCAGCCTTAGTGCTGCAGAAGGTGGCTATGTTATCTTTAGATGCCTGGAGGGAGTAACAGGTTCGCTTTAAGGGGCTGTATTATAGTTGATGAAGGAAGCAGGCCTCAAGGGCCAAACAATTATGAAGCTAGGACTACTAGCACCCCTAGCATAGTTTTGCAGTGCCCAATGTGCAGGCATAGCCATAGTGTATCCAAAAATTCGCCCAAGGGGCTGTACAATGGTTGATGAAGGAAATAGGCCTCAAGGGCCAAACAATTATGAAGCTAGGAATGCTAGCACAGTAGTTGCAGTACCCAATGTCCAGGCATAGCCATAGTGTCTCCAAAAAGTAACCCAAGGGGCTGTACCATTGTGGATGAAGGAAGCAGGCCTGAAGGACCAAACAATTATGAAGCTAGGACTACTAGCACAGTAGTTGCAGTTCCCAAAGTCCGGGCAGAGCCATAGTGTCTCAAAAAAGTAGCCCATGTATCGACCGAGAACACTGGGTCATCCTATTCTCAAACTGTTCCTTGTTCATCACCCTGTCAGGAGTCACAGAAAACATTTGACCCCAACCTTGGCAACTCCGACGATTTGTTTGATCCGTATCCTTTCGTTGCCTCTGGCCTCTCACTGCGTGACATTGAAGAGGAAAGTGAGGAGGTATTGTCTGTTCAAGGCCAAATATTTGAAAACCCACGGCCAGAAGAAAGCCACTTTCATCCACGTGATATACCGGGTGAAGAGGTGGAGGCTGATGGTGATGACACACAATTGCCATCTGGCCAGCCGACAATATCAACACAAAAGGAGGATGACATGGACGACGAGGTGGTCGATGATGAGACCCCTGATCCGACCTGGACCGCTGGCACACATAGCCAGCACCGCAGCACAGAGGAAGAAAGTGGATATGTGTGTCAACTGTTGCCAAGAGCAGTCCCTCTGTGCCCCAAGTGAAGGCAAGGGTGCGTTCAGCCACTGTCTGGAAATTGTTTTCAGATAGTCCTTCTGAACCAAATGTTGTCATCTGTAGCATCTGCCATATGTAGCTGAACAGATGCCAGGGCAAAGCCAACCAAACCATCACCAGTATGCGGAAACACATGGCAGCCAAGCACCCTATTCGGTGGGCAGAACAACAGGGTACCAAATCGGTGTCAAACCACTGCCATTTCGTCTGTGATCAATCCTTCCCAATCTGCTTGGCAGGAAGCAGGTGATCATACCTCTTGCTCACAAGCTGCAGTTGCACAGACGCAGGGCACAACAAGCTCACCCACTTGTTTGTCCAAGCCAAGCATCCAGTTGTCCATGCCTCAGATCTATGAAAGGAGGCATAATTACCAAGCCACGTACCCAAAAGCACAAATACTGCATGCGCACATTGCCAAGTTCCTAGCCATGGAGATGTTGCCGTTTAGGCTTGTGGGAACACAGTCTTTCCGTAATCTGTTAGCTCTGGCTGCCCCACGATACTCGGTTCCCAGCAGGCACTATTTTTCCCGGTGTACCGTCCCTGCGTTACACCAGCACGTCTTAAACAATCTAAAGCGTGCTCTCACCAACGCTGTAATCGGGAAGGTCCACCTTACAACAGACACGTGGACAGGTACTTGTGGACAGGGAAGATACATCTCTGTCACGGAACACTGGCTCAACCTGGTGGAGGGTGGGATAAAGTCTCAAACTGGACCGTCACATATCCTACCCATGAAATGAATAGCGGGCCCAATCTCAATCAGGGTTTCCGCCTCATTATATACGTCCTGTCTCCCCTCTTCCTCCTCCTCCTCCATTTAAAGCTCAGTAAGCTGGTACACGTGCCATGCATCGCTCACGTGCTGAACCTAGTGGTGCAGATATTTATAAAAACATACCCTGACTTGCCATACCTACTTGAGAAGGTGTACCGTATTTGCGTCCATTTCTGCCATTCTTCAAACACTGTTGTTGGTCTTGCAGCGCTTCAAAAGCAATTTAATTTGCCAAACCACCAACTCATTTGCAACCTGCCAAAACGGTGGAACTCAACATATCATATGTTAGCAAGGATAAGTGAGCAGCAGAGGGCACTTGCTGAATACCAGCTTAAACATGCCGATCAGACTGAGACTCAGCCAAGACACATAACAACTGTCGAGTGTGTGTGGACCGCTGACATTTATTATTATTATTTACTAGCTGTGAGCCCGATGCAAATGCATCGGGATTCTAGAATGTGCATTAATTTGATTATAGTAGTTATAGCTGGTGTGAGGACTTTTCGGGGGGGTGTGAATAGTTTTTGGGGAGTCCCATACTTTTTTTGGGGGGTCCCATACTTTTTTGGGGGGGGTCACATACTTTTTTGGGGGGTCACATACTTTTTTTGGGGGTCACATACTTTTTTTGGGGGGGTCACATACTTTTTTTGGGGGTCACATACTTTTTTTGGGGGGTCACATACTTTTTTTGGGGGGTCAGATACTTTTTTGGGGGGTCACATACTTTTTTTGGGGGGTCACATACTTTTTTTGGGGGGGTCACATACTTTTTTGGGGGGGTCACATACTTTTTTGGGGGGGTCACATACTTTTTGGGGGGTCACATACTTTTTTGGGGGGTCACATACTTTTTTGGGGGGTCACATACTTTTTTGGGGGGGTCAGATACTTTTTTGGGGGGGTCACATACTTTTTTGTTTTGTCACATACTTTTTTGGGGGGGTCACATACTTTTTTGGGGGGTCACATACTTTTTTTGGGGGGTCCAATACTTTTTTTGGGGGGTCACATACTTTTTTTTGGAGGTCACATAGTTTTTTGGGGGGTCACATACTTTTTTTGGGGGGTCACATACTTTTTTTGGGGGGTCACATACTTTTTTTGGGGGGTCACATACTTTTTTTGGGGGTCACATACTTTTTTTGGGGGGTCACATACTTTTTTTGGGGGGTCACATACTTTTTTGGGGGGGGTCACATACTTTTTTGGGGGTCACATACTTTTTTGGGGGGGTCACATACTTTCTTGGGGGGTCACATACTTTTTTGTTTTGTCACATACTTTTTTGGGGGGGTCACATACTTTTTTGGGGGGTCACATACTTTTTTTGGGGGGTCCAATACTTTTTTTGGGGGGTCCAATACTTTTTTAAGGAGGTCACATAGTTTTTTGGGGGGTCACATACTTTTTTGGGGGGGTCACATACTTTTTTGGGGGGGTCACATACTTTTTTTGGGGGGTCACATACTTTTTTTGGGGGGGTCACATACTTTTTTTTGGGGGGGTCACATACTTTTTTGGGGGGGTCACATACTTTTTTTGGGGTGCAATACTTTTGGGTGGGGGGTCCAATACTTTTGGGGGGGGTCCAATACTTTTTGGGGCGCGTTCAATACTTATTGGGGCTGAGTGCTCGCAATGGCCGCTTATTATTAGCATTAATCTTATTATTATTAGCATTAATAGCATAATTATTAGCATTAATAGCATAATTATTAGCATTATTAGCATTATTATTAGCATTAATAGCATAATTATTAGCATTAATATCATTATTATTAGCAGTAATATAATTATTATTAGATTTTTTTTTTAATTATTATTTTTTGTAATATTTTATAATTTTTAATTTTTTTTTTATTATTTTTTTTATAATTTTTTAATTATTTTTAAATAATTTTATTATAAAATTTATTATTTATTTTAAGTGAGACACAGTTCTCCTTCTGGTCCGCTAAAAGGGCTGGGCTGATTAGCATATATTTATTTTTTTTATTATTATTTTTATTTAATTTTTTATTATTTTTTTATTATTATTTTTTATTATTTTTTAATTCTTTTTAAATTCTTTTATTTATTATTTAATTTATTATTTATTTTAAGTGAGACACAGTTCTCATTGTGGTCCGCCAAAAGGGCTGAGCTGATTAGCATATATTTATTTTTTTATTATTATTTTTATTTAATTTTTTATTATTTTTTTATTATTATTTTTTATTATTTTTTAATTATTTTTAAATTCTTTTATTTATTATTTAATTTATTATTTATTTTAAGTGAGACACAGTTCTCATTGTGGTCCGCCAAAAGGGCTGAGCTGATTAGCATATATTTATTTTTTTATTATTATTTTTATTTAATTTTTTATTATTTTTTTATTATTATTTTTTATTATTTTTTAATTCTTTTTAAATTATTTTATTTATTATTTAATTTATTATTTATTTAAAGTGAGACACAGTTCTCATTGTGGTCCGCCAAAAGGGCTGAGCTGATTAGCATATATTTATTTTTTTTATTATTATTTTTATTTAATTTTTTATTATTTTTTTATTATTATTTTTTATTATTTTTTAATTCTTTTTAAATTATTTTATTTATTATTTAATTTATTATTTATTTTAAGTGAGACACAGTTCTCATTGTGGTCCGCCAAAAGGGCTGAGCTGATTAGCATATATTTATTTTTTTATTATTATTTTTATTTAATTTTTTATTATTTTTTTATTATTATTTTTTATTATTTTTTAATTCTTTTTAAATTATTTTATTTATTATTTAATTTATTATTTATTTTAAGTGAGACACAGTTCTCATTGTGGTCCGCCAAAAGGGCTGAGCTGATTAGCATATATTTATTTTTTTTATTATTATTTTAATTTAATTTTTTATTATTTTTTTATTATTATTTTTTATTATTTTTTAATTCTTTTTAAATTATTTTATTTATTATTTATTTTATTATTTATTTTAAGTGAGACAGAGTTCTCATTGTGGTCCGCCAAAATGGCTGAGCTGATTAGCATATATTTTATTTTTTTATTATTATTTTTATTTAATTTTTTATTATTTTTTTATTATTATTTTTTATTATTTTTTAATTCTTTTTAAATTATTTTATTTATTATTTATTTTATTATTTATTTTAAGTGAGACAGAGTTCTCATTGTGGTCCGCCAAAATGGTTGAGCTGATTAGCATATATTTTATTTTTTTATTATTATTTTTATTTAATTTTTTATTATTTTTTTATTATTATTTTTTATTATTTTTTAATTCTTTTTAAATTATTTTATTTATTATTTATTTTATTATTTATTTTAAGTGAGACAGAGTTCTCATTGTGGTCCGCCAAAATGGCTGAGCTGATTAGCATATATTTTATTTTTTTATTATTATTTTAATTTAATTTTTTATTATTTTTTTATTATTATTTTTTATTATTTTTTAATTCTTTTTAAATTATTTTATTTATTATTTATTTTATTATTTATTTTAAGTGAGACAGAGTTCTCATTGTGGTCCGCCAAAATGGCTGAGCTGATTAGCATATATTTTATTTTTTTATTATTATTTTTATTTAATTTTTTATTTATTTTTTTATTATTATTTTTTATTATTTTTTAATTCTTTTTAAATTATTTTATTTATTATTTAATTTATTATTTATGTTAAGTGAGACAGTTCTCATTCAGGTCCGCTATTTTTCCCATTGACATAACATTAGCGGTGTGTCGGCGATTTTATGGCCGGCCACCTGGTTCTATTTGTCGGCCGTAAAATCGCGGACACACCGCTAATACATGTCTATGGGCAGTGAGCCCGATTTCGGATTGGGCGCCGACCAATCAGAATTCGAGCTCAATGAGGGGCTCTTCTGATTGGCTGAGGGCAGTACACAGCGACCAATCAGAAGAGCCGCTCATATCTCATTGAGATACAATGGCGGATTTGTCGTCCATTGTACCTGAATGAGAAGAGAAGAGGACGTCGGAGCTGGAAGAAGACAGAAGATCCCCGGGGCCGGACGAAGAGGACGCCTGGCCGGACGAAGAGGACGCCTGGCCGGACGGACGATCAGATGACTAAGAAGACATGTAAGTATGTGCGGACATGGGGGGGGCTGTGTGGACATTAGTGGGGGTCGGCTGTGCGGACATGGGGGGGTTTTTCGGACATTGATGGGGGCGGGCTGTGCGGGCATGGGGGTGGGCTGTGCGGGCACGGGGGTCGGCTGTGCGGGCACGGGGGTCGGCTGTGCGGGCACGGGGGTCGGCTGTGCGGACACGGGGGTGGGCTGTGCGGACACGGGGGTCGGCTGTGCGGGCACGGGGGTCGGCTGTGCGGGCACGGGGGTCGGCTGTGCGGGCACGGGGGTCGGCTGTGCGGGCACGGGGGTCGGCTGTGCGGGCACGGGGGTCGGCTGTGCGGGCATGGGGGTCGTCTGTGCGGACAGGGGGGTGGGCTGTGCGGACATTGATGTGGGCGGGCTGTGCGGACATTGCTGGGGGTGGGCTGTGCGGACATGGGGGTCGGCTGTGGGGACATAGATGGGGGCGGGCTGTGCGGACATGGGGGGGGGGGGGTGGCGAATTGTGTGTAGCGGGGAGCGGAGGCGGCAATGCCGCCTCGGCTCCATGGTCCCCGGGGAGCGAATTGCGGCTCAGGCAGCGACTCGCAATGGCCTCGCGGCCATTGCTCGCGCTACCTGAGCGGTAAATCGCTAAGGTTGTAGCCGGGGCTGTGGATGGATTTTGGGCCAGCGGCTCGCAATGGCCGCTTCGCGGCCATTGCTCGCCCTGGGCCAGCGACTCGCAATGGCCTCGCGGCCATTGCTCGCGCAGCATTGGGCGCTTCGCGCCCAATGTTAAATTCGTATCCACATGACCACGCCGGAAGTAGCGCGCGGAGGGGCGCTTTTCCGATTCGCGATTATATAATAGATTTATATAGCGCCATTAGATTCCATGGTGCTTTACATATGAATAGGGGAGAACAAGGACAAATACAGTATATATGGACAATCAGATACAGGAGGGGAGACATTCGTGAGGTGCTTGATAACTTTGGCACTGCACCAAGCTTGTGCGCAGTGATTAGGCTATTATTAGTATAACCATCCCTATCATGCTGTGTCTGCTGAAAGAATCACTGCATAATCTAAAAATGGAATCGTTGAGTCCTCAGCAACTGGGTATTGAGCAAGATTTCACAATGGGTGATCCTACCCAGCCCAGCCAATCTCATCAGGCAAAATAGGGGGATGAAGATGAAGAGGATGGAGAGGACTACTTTTTCAGGGGAACCCTCATGCTACAGAGGGAACTCCCAACTCCAGCTTCATGTCTGTCCGGCATGGGTGGGCTGGAGAGGAGGAGGTGGACGATGAGAGTCAGTGTGAGGAGAGCATAGGTATTGTTCTTCCTTCTGGGGTCACAGAACATTTGCCTCTTTGCAGCTTGGCAAACATGGCACACTTCATATCTAACTGTCTGTGCCAAGACCCTCGCATGATCCACATTTTCAACAACAACCTATACTGGTTGGCCACCTTTCTAGACCCACAGTACAAGGACAAATATCCTTTGCTACTGTTGCAGTCAAGGGGTTTCACAATTGAATCCTTCAAGAGGGCCATTGTCAATCATTTGATGGCAATATCACCCTCAGATGCCGCTGCTAGCAGAGGTACCAGCTGTGCATCAGTATGCATTAATGGGGAGAGACACGCCCAGCAGGTCAAAAAGAGGTGATGGTAAAATGTCCACAAACTGGGCCATCTTCAATAAACCGGCTCAACAGCAAGGGCTAGCTGGACCGGTAACAATGTCAAGGAGGGAGAAGTTGCACAAGATGGTCAACGACTATGTAAGTGACCATACCTGTGTCCTTCCTGACGCTTCTGTTCCATTTAATTACTGGGTATCCAAGCTGCATAGTTGGCTAGTCCTCTCCTTATAGGCCTTGGAGGTGCTGGCCTGCCCTGCTGCTAGTGTGATGTGAGAGCGTGTTGTCAGTGCCGCTGGGGCAATCATCACAGATACACGCACACGGCTGACTACAGAGAATGCAGACAGGCTGACTCTGATAAAATTTATCAAGGGCTGGATTTCGCAAGAGTATTTAAGCCCTCCTGATGACAGCATCCCAACCTAAAGGCACCCAAAATGTTATTTTAGGCAACTGGGGATCATGTCCATCCCTTCCCATACAAACCCCTTTTCTTCTTCTTACACGTTTTCAACTCCTGCTTCTGCCACATGTACCTCATGGTCAATAAGTTAAAAACAATGTCCGTTAATTAATATTTCCCATCGGAGGCACTTGTGATGAGACCCTCCTTCCTTCATCAACCATAATACAGCCCCTTGGGCTACATTTTGGAGACACTATGGCTATGCCTGGACATTGGGTACTGCAACTACTGTGCTAGTAGTCCTAGCTTCATAATTGTTTGGCCCTTGAGGCCTGTTTCCTTCATCAACCATTGTACAGCCCCTTGGGCTAATTTTTGGGGACACTATGGCTATGCCTGCACATTGGGTACTGCAAAAACTATGCTAGGAGACTGTGTGGTTGTGTACGATTGGGTGCTGCTAGAAAAACGACCTGGGTAGGAACCAGTGTGATAGCAGACTGCAGACTAATTAAGCGGGTGCCCAGATGTCATGAAGGTCAGCATGTGGTTCTGCATCTCCTGTTGGCAGGTGGGTTCCTGCTGCAAGCTCTCAAGCTGTGCAGAATCAGAAGGCTTGCCTACTTGCAGAGTATTCACATCGGTGTCCATTGACTTTATGAAAGCCTTTATTCTGGTCTGATTCTCCCATTGATTAATGAGCTCCTGCTGTAATTCAGCCGGATTAGGAACCTTGGAACAAGCAATATCCATGACCTGTTCAAAATGTCACGCCTGACGAGGTGAGCCCGTGAGAAGGTGGATCCACTGGATCAAGCAAACTGTTCACAGACTTGGAGTAGTGTACCTGAGCGACCAACGTGACTTCACTAAAGCCACAGGAGGTGGAGAAGGACCTAAGCTAGGGTCAGACTTGCGTCTGCCCCTAGCCTGCAGGATCTGTTGAAACCATAGAAATTCTGAGGCAAAGCGCATAGTGTTACCAGCATTTAACGCTCTGTGCCGCCTGTGTATTGATCCCTATGGCAACCAGAAGCTAAGCGCTGCTGCCGGCTCCACTTACAATCCCTGGGTATGCGCTTTTGCAGAGCACACAAGAAAACGCTGCAAATCGCGTCTCCTGTGCGCTCTGAAAAAGCGCATATCCGGGGATTGTAAGTAGAGCCAGCGGCGGCGCTTAGCTTCTGGTTGCCATAGGGATCAATTCACAGGCGGCGCAGAGCGTTACATGCTGGTAACACTATGCGCTCTGCCTCAGAATTTCTAAGTTTTCAACGGATCCTGCAGACTAAGGGCAGACGCAAGTCTGACCCTAGCCTTACGCTGGTAGGAGACTAACAGGAGTAGCCCCAGGGGAACATGGTACCTTGACAGCTGGCATCACAGTATGGAGTACAGAGACAGGCACAGGTGCAGAGATGGCAGATGCTGGCGGTAACTGGCAGGCACAGCAGATGACACAGGTTGGCGATGACTGGCAGACACTGGCTGGAATAGAGCACAGATACAGGTAAGTATACAGAAACTAGGCATAGAGCTAGGGAGACCAGACAACTAGTTAAAGACAAAACAACTAACTAGACACGTTGAACAGGTACCTCCCAATATGGGAGGATGCTTGAAAAACTCTGTGCCCCTCAGTCATAGGCTGAGAGGCACTTGTGGTTTAGGGCACGCTGGCCCTGTAAGACAGGCCCTTGTAGTGCAGCTGCGCCCTAAATGCGCTCCTAAAAGCCCTGCCACGATGTGCAGGCTTTAAGAGCCAGCAGAAGCAGATGGAGTGGGGTGCCAGTGTGTTAAGTATGTTGGCATCCCTGACTTAGAGGAGTGTAAGGGTGCCGACGGTATGAACAAATAGTGTGATGAAATTGTTTGCAGTAGTTAAGTCTCTTTTTTTTTCTTATTTGATTTCCAAAAAATGTGTTTTATATATTGATTCTAGTTGACAAAAGATGGAACAATAATCTGGATAAGTTTAAAAATCTGAAAATACATTAAACTCATATGATTTAACAAGTTTGACCACTTGCAGAAACAGATGTGCTCAGTAATGTTTTCCATTAAAATGCATTTATTTGGGACATGTTACTGTGTGGTTTGTGCTGTTTATAGTAACAATGTTTATAAATTTTAGAAAAGAAGACCATTCTATGAAGATTACTGTGCGATCTGCAGTCATACATCATTTATACAAGATGTCATCTTAAGTTCGTTTTATCTTTGATGAACCCGCAATAATATATTCAGAATCATATAAGTGGTTATTCCCTATATACCACCCTATATATGGATTGCTATGCTTCAAGGAAATTCTAACCAATTCTCTTAGTAATTATACAGTTAGGGCCAGAAATATTTGGACAGTGACACAATTTTGGCGAGTTGGGCTCTGCATGCCACCACATTGGATTTGAAATGAAACCTCTACAACAGAATTCAAGTGCAGATTGTAACGTTTAATTTGAAGGGTTGAACAAAAATATCTGATAGAAAATGTAGGAATTGAACACATTTCTTTACAAACACTCCACATTTTAGGAGGTCAAAAGTAATTGGACAAATAAACATAACCCCAAACAAAATATTTTTATTTTCAATATTTTGTTGCGAATCCTTTGGAGGCAATCGCTGCCTTAAGTCTGGAACCCATGGACATCACCAAACGCTGGGTTTCCTCCTTCTTAATGCTTTGCCAGGCCTTTACAGCCGCAGCCTTCAGGTCTTGCTTGTTTGTGGGTCTTTCCGTCTTAAGTCTGGATTTCAGCAAGTGAAATGCATGCTCAATTGGGTTAAGATCTGGTGATTGACTTGGCCATTGCAGAATGTTCCACTTTTTTGCACTCATGAACTCCTGGGTAGCTTTGGCTGTATGCTTGGGGTCATTGGCCATCTGTACTATGAAGCGCCGTCCAATCAACTTTGCAGCATTTGGCTGAATCTGGGCTGAAAGTATATCCCGGTACACTTCAGAATTCATCCGGCTACTCTTGTCTGCTGTTATGTTATCAATAAACACAAGTGACCCAGTGCCATTGAAAGCCATGCATGCCCATGCCATCACGTTGCCTCCACCGTGTTTTACAGAGGATGTGGTGTGCCTTGGATCATGTGCCGTTCCCTTTCTTCTCCAAACTTTTTTCTTCCCATCATTCTGGTACAGGTTGATCTTTGTCTCATCTGTCCATAGAATACTTTTCCAGAACTGAGCTGGCTTCTTGAGGTGTTTTTCAGCAAATTTAACTCTGGCCTGTCTATTTTTGGAATTGATGAATGGTTTGCATCTAGATGTGAACCCTTTGTATTTACTGTCATGGAGTCTTCGCTTTACTGTTGACTTAGAGACAGATACACCTACTTCACTGAGAGTGTTCTGGACTTCAGTTGATGTTGTGAACGGGTTCTTCTTCACCAAATAAAGTATGCAGCGATCATCCACCACTGTTGTCATCCGTGGACGCCCAGGCCTTTTAGAGTTCCCAAGCTCACCAGTCAATTCCTTTTTTCTCAGAATGTACCCAACTGTTGATTTTGCTACTCCAAGCATGTCTGCTATCTGTCTGATGGATTTTTTCTTTTTTTTCAGCCTCAGGATGTTCTGCTTCACCTCAATTGAGAGTTCCTTTGACCGTATGTTGTCTGGTCACAGCAACAGCTTCCAAATGCAAAACCACACACCTGGAATCCACCCTGACCTTTTAACTACTTCATTGATTACAGGTTAACGAGGGAGACGCCTTCAGAGTTAATTGCAGCCCTTAGAGTCCATTGTCCAATTACTTTTGGTCCCTTGAAAAAGAGGAGGCTATGCATTACAGAGCTATAATTCCTAAACCCTTTCTCCGATTTGGATGTGGAAACTCTCATATTGCAGCTGGGAGTGTGCACTTTCAGCCCATATTATATATATAATTGTATTTCTGAACATGTTTTTGTAAACAGCTAAAATAACAAAACTTGTGTCACTGTCCAAATATTTCTGGCCCTAACTGTATACAAGTTGCTGCTGTACATTATATATAGTATAGTATATCTATCATATCTATCATACTGGTATTTTAACACTACTTAACTCTGTATTTCCAAGTTTAACCTACACACCAGCTGACCTAAGGAAGGACTGGACTGGTCATCTGGCAGATGCCAGATGGACCAGTGTGGGCAATGAACCATATAACCTGCAGTGCTTGTAAAAGTATCAGTATCAGGATGTGCATACTGTTAAAGCACCACTCCACTGGGATATTTTAGCGCTCGAGTAGTGCTTTAAATCTAAATCCCCTGCCACACACTCTTCAGCGGATTCATTGTTTTCCGGCTCTATTCCAGTCCAGCGGTGCCATATTGTGCCCTTAACTATTGACTGGCCAGAAGGCAGAATCACAAGCACTCTGTACAACTTTATGAGAACCAGAACAAGATAGAGTTGTATTGATTTGTGACCTCCGATGCACTCCATGAAACACCGGAGTGATCTGGCATGGGTGGCATGAGGGCTCAGTGGTAGCACTGCAGCCTTATAGCACTGGGGTCCTGGATTCAATTCCCACCAAAGACAACATCTGCAAGGAGTTTGTATGTTCTCCCCGTGTTTATGTGGGTTTCCTCTGGGCACTCTGGTTTCCTCCACATTTCAAAGACATACTGATAGGATGTTTAGATTGTGAGCCCCAATGGGGACAGTGTTGCAAATGTATCTAAAGCATAATGGAATTAATAGTGCCATATACATGAAAAATATTATTGTATGTTTGGCAGGTTGCCGGCGACCCACTAAAGCGACGCTGAAATAGATGAAGATGGCAGTGAGTACAAGAATGAGGGCAGGAGACTTACATTTAAAGCAGCACTCCAACGCTGGGAAAAAAAAAACAAAACGGTGGAGTGGTGCTTTAACGACTGTAGCAGTGCAGAGTGCCATCGGATCCTTGCCCCCCAAAACTTCTGGCTTGGGGCTTGCACAGGGATTGCAATGAGGAGGAATACATCACTGCTTGGCATGGGAGTGGAGTGAAGTATGGTATTCATTTTTCTAATTTTTTTTCCACACATATGGGGAGAAATATTATTTCTGTTACTATAAAGAGACACAAAAGAGGGCATTATTATAAGGAGACACATTGGGGCAGTATTGCAAGGGGTCACAATGCAGGACATTATTATAAGAAAGCATTATGAGGAGCATTACTACAATAAATAGACATAGGGGGACATAATTATAAGGAAGTGTAATGGGTTTCATTATAAGGGTGTGCTCACATCTGCTTTTTTTTCTTACTAATATCAGCGACAAAAGTATCAGCGTGTCATGCAGATGTTATGCGTTTTGACACCAATGACATGCGTATGACACGCCAGTGTGCGGTTTCCCTGCACCTAGCATCCATATGTCATGTGCATGTCATAAGTATGACATGCTTTTTTAACATGGTTAGTCCTTTGCTATTAAAAGTTAGAATAGATAGGGAGATAGATAGAAAATCAGATAGATGGATAGATAGATAGATAGATAGATAGATAGATAGATAGTAATTTGGAAAAGCTGCACAGCACACAGCAGACCAGTGTGAACTGGTGCAAGCATAGGACACAGAGATTAAACAAACTAAGTAAAAGTCCATGCAGCACACAGTTACACCAATGATGCACAGTGCTAACAAGCCATATGTGTTTGAGGAAAAAATTCAAAACTTACGTTTTTCAAAAAACTCAATAATCTTTCTTTTAATCTGGAGTTCTTAGTACATACATTGGCCAATGTCTGCTTGCTCATCAACTACGACAAAGTGACTCCAGGTCTGATGAGCCCTATCTGACATCCAAGCCCTCCTTGTCCACCCCCCACCTCGCGGTGGGCAGGCACCATCTATACCCTCCATCACCTGTAGGTTTTTAATGAGGGTGCAATTACATTGCAGCAATGGAGTCTGCAACTCCATATAATATAGTAATTTGGAAAAGCTGCACAGCACACAGCAGACCAGTGTGAACTGGTGCAAGCATAGGACACAGAGATTAAACAAACTAAGTAAAAGTCCATGCAGCACACAGTTACACCAATGATGCACAGTGCTAACAAGCCATATGTGTTTGAGGAAAAAATTCAGAACTTACGTTTTTCAAAAAACTCAATAATCTTTCTTTTAATCTGGAGTTCTTAGTACATACATTGGCCAATGTCTGCTTGCTCATCAACTACGACAAAGTGACTCCAGGTCTGATGAGCCCTATCTGACATCCCTGCCCTCCTTGTCCACCCCCCACCTCGCGGTGGGCAGGCACCCATCTATACCCTCCATCACCTGTAGGTTTTTAATGAGGGTGCAATTACATTGCAGCAATGGAGTCTGCAACTCCATATAATATAGTAATTTGGAAAAGCTGCACAGCACACAGCAGACCAGTGTGAACTGGTGCAAGCATAGGACACAGAGATTAAACAAACTAAGTAAAAGTCCATGCAGCACACAGTTACACCAATGTTGCACAGTGCTAACAAGCCATATGTGTTTGAGGAAAAAATTCAGAACTTACGTTTTTCAAAAAACTCAATAATCTTTCTTTTAATCTGGAGTTCTTAGTACATACATTGGCCAATGTCTGCTTGCTCATCAACTACGACAAAGTGACTCCAGGTCTGATGAGCCCTATCTGACATCCAAGCCCTCCTTGTCCACCCCCCACCTCGCGGTGGGCAGGCACCATCTATACCCTCCATCACCTGTAGGTTTTTAATGAGGGTGCAATTACATTGCAGCAATGGAGTCTGCAACTCCATATAATATAGTAATTTGGAAAAGCTGCACAGCACACAGCAGACCAGTGTGAACTGGTGCAAGCATAGGACACAGAGATTAAACAAACTAAGTAAAAGTCCATGCAGCACACAGTTACAATTGTAACCTGGAGACCTGGAGTCACTTTGTCGTAGTTGATGAGCAAGCAGACATTGGCCAATGTATGTACTAAGAACTCCAGATTAAAAGAAAGATTATTGAGTTTTTTGAAAAACGTAAGTTCTGAATTTTTTCCTCAAACACATATGGCTTGTTAGCACTGTGCAACATTGGTGTAACTGTGTGCTGCATGGACTTTTACTTAGTTTAGATAGATAGATAGATAGATACACAAGAAAAACAGAAGCAGCGTGTATGGCTGGTTTAAATCAGAGTGCAGAGCGTCCCTGAGGCTCCTTCTAGCCCCTATTATACATACAGTTCAAAGAGGGTCACAGCACTTCTTTTCCAAAGCAAGGGTAGTTTATTCCAGCTCAGGCATACATGGCGACGTTTCGAGCTGTGTCAGCTCTTTATCCAGCAACCACATTACAATTATTCCAGTCTTTTATACACCTATGACCTCTTGCATCATTTCCTTACACATAATTTGCATAAATATACAACACCTATTACATAATTTGCATAAATATACAACACCTACTACATAATTAACCCAGGTGCAATTGTACATAAGACAAGTGTTTTATAAACATCCATTATCAGGGGTCTAACTACTGTTATCTCTGATGATTTACATTCCTTTTATAATTCTAATTACATATCACAGTGTCACAGTGTTATACACAGTATAGAACAGTATGGGAGCAGCTTACCGGGTTCCTGTACTTTTACATGTGTTTCTCAGCGTCCCGGAAGCATCTACAGCATGGGGAGTGCTTTGCCCCCTCCCTCGTCGGCCTGGGAACCGCGCCGACGTGCGCGATGACGTCACCGCGTTCGCGCATGCGCGTTGATCAAAACTAGTCATCCTCCATCTTAGTTGGGGCGAACTACAGCAATTCAATAGCTGAGCCTCACCCTGTGTGTCTTTACCAAATATAAAGTGCTAAGTGCTTTTAAGGTGCTTCTTAATATGTGATATACCTTATCTTATTGTGCTCCTGTCTTATTTATTAAGCATTTAGATACTTATACGGGCACTTATCCCGAAGTTTGTGCAAAACTACTATGATTTATGTGACCTTCTTCTATGGATTACATTATCAGGTACCTTTTAACCCTTCCTTTTCCCTTCCAAACCGAAATCTCCAGTGTTTCCATAGCTGGAACCAATCTCCAGCTTAAACGTCACATCAGTTCGGGGTAATTTACGGGGTTATCCTGATTTCATATACCCTCTCTTCAGGTCATTTATGTGTCTCAGTGCTTACTCATACTATGTGATATATCTTATATTATTATTAATACCATGTTTTATTATAAAAAAAATTTTTAGATAAAAAATGATTAAAATGTATATATGTGTGACTAGTTAGTGCGCTGTGTTGTGCGAAATTACCGTACAGTGCTCCCTATATCGCCGCTCCCATTCCTTCAACACTGCATGAAATCTATCAGCATTATTTAGACCTCCTTCATTCTGTGTCTTCCCATGTTTCTATAAAACAATTCAAAAAAGATAGTGTTAAAAGGTTCGTGTTTTTTAACCTATATTAAAAACAAGCCGTGGTTAAAATGTATACAACCTACTATGAGTGAGATTCCAATCCTAATGATTAGAGGACGACTCCTAACTTGTAGTCTATATTTAGGCTGCCTGGCTTCAGAGTGCCCAACTTTTTTATCCACTTTAATTCCTGTATCCTCAAATGCTTTTCACGGTCCCCTCCTCTCCTCATCATTGGTGTTCCATCTATCGCTCTAACCCTTAAATCCCATTCATCATGCCCTGCCTCCGTGAAATGTTTTGACACTGGCAGGTTCATAATCTTTTTTCTGATGCTGTACCTGTGTTGACTCATCCTAATCCTCAACTCTAACGTAGTTTCCCCTACGTAATACTCCTTGCACGGGCATTCCAATAAATAGACCACATGGTCAGAAGCACACGTAAAAAATTGTTGAATTTTGTAAGTTTTCCCTTTAACCTCATATATGTTTCCCTTCTTCATGAGTGGGCAGTTAACACAGCCTATACATGGATAATTCCCTGTCCTTACACTCCCTGTCAAAGTGGTTTGTCGTTTAAAAGTGCCAATATCTGATTGGACCAAACGGTCCCTCAGGCTCCGGCCCCTTCTAAAAGAAAAAAGTGGTGGTTCTTTGAATTCCCTCACTTCCGGTAACCCGTTACTGAGGATCTGCCAATTTCTCTTTATCACCTGAACTATCTCCCTGGACTCTTCTCCGTATGTTGTCACCACTGGTATCCTCCATCCTTTCTTTTGAGTGGTCCTCTTACTCTCTCGTTTCTCTCTACTCTCTTTCAAGACTTTGTCAGGGTAAACCCTATCTCTGAATTTTTTCAACAGCTTATTAACCGCTTCCTCCCTCTTTTCCTCATCACTAACAATCCGTCTTACTCGTTCCACCTGTCCAAACGGTATAGCCGTCTTCAGCTCCGTGGGATGGCTACTGTTGAAATGTAGCAACTTGTTCCTGTCCGTAGGTTTTACATGCAATGTGGTACTCAGCTGCCCTCCTTCTAGCTCAACATTCACATCAAGAAATTGTATATTTGTCTTTGAATACACCATAGTGAATTTGATACTAGTATCCACTGTGTTCAAGTACCTATGGAAGTCCTCGAGCTCGTTAACATCACCTTTCCACAAGAAAAAAACATCATCGATGTATCTCCACCACTCCCGGACATTCCGGAAGTGGTGGGACCCATAGACATGTTCCTCTTCGAGCACCGCCATGGTGACCCCAGCATAAGCTGGGATTAGTGTATAACTGGCAAAAGGATAAGTGGCCAAAGAAAGGTGGTTTGAAAAGAAAGAGACATTGTTATTACCGTTCCAAACATGCTAATAAATCTGGGAGTGGACAGAATTATTCTTTCTCCCCGTCCTCTCTAATGTAGCAGAGCTGAATGAGTGCAAGAAGACAAAAGACGAGGATTGTGGATGGCATGAGGGTGAGGAGGGAGTAATAAGGATGGCATCTCTAAGTGTCTATGTGTATTTAGTTCTAAAATATAAATTTTTCTTGGTGTGGTGTCTTTTTTAACCTTTTATTTGAGATTCTTAATGGCTGGATCTAACTTGGCCTGACATTAAGAATCTCAGACCTTAATAACAGCTGGTAAAACAAAGCTGGTATTAACCCCTTATTACCCAGCAGACTACCCACCACCAGGGCCACTGGAAGAGCCTGGTAAAGCACCTGGAAATGACACTTATTACACATGCGCCATTTTCAGGGGTGGCTGTGGGATGCTATTCTATAGAGTGGGGGGCCCTTAAACAATGGGTCCTCACCCCACTGAGAATACCAGCCCTCAGCTGCCTAGTTTTACCTTGGCTGGCAATTAAAAATAGGGTGGAGCCCACACATTATTTTTGGCCAGCCAAGGTATTTTTTTTAATTATTTATTTAACACTCTATGGCAGATAGTTTGTTGCCATACACTAATGTGCATGGCAACCAAGAACAATCACCGTCCAGATTGTGGAAATGCAGTCTGACTAACACATCCAATCAAAGAGGCTCTCACAGAGTGTGAGCGTCTGTGTTTGGCTGTTTGTCGGTCAGTGCAGTGAATATGCATGCTGTTATCCACAGTGAGAAAAAAAAAGCAGATGTGAGCGCACCTTAAAGATACACAGGGGAATATTATTCTGAGGAGGCACAGAGGGAATACTTATAAGAGTAAATCACTGTTATAGGGGGCTAAAAAACTATAATGAAGCACAGGGGGTGCATTATTACTATTAGGCACTGTGTATCGATATGAAGACACAGGAGAGCATTATTAATATCATGTGGAGGCACAGTGGGAGCATTAATACTCTAAACGTACCTTTAGACGCGGCAACTTTCCTAGGAATTTCACTGGCAACTTACTGGTTGCAGTGAAATCATGGAGACATTGTTCTATCTTGTTGCTGTGTACAAATGGAACAATGTCTCCATGATTTCACTGCAACCAGTAAGTTGCCAGTGAAATTCCTAGAAAGGTTGCCGCATGTAAAGGTACCTTAAAGGGACACAGAATTAGCACTATTAAAGTGTGGGGCACAAAGTTAGCTTACTATTATCATGCAAGTGATGCGCCACAGGGGTACTCGGGCCGGGCCGGTGATGCCTCTCTGGGAGTTCACAGTAGTCGTGACCCAGTCCCGTGGCCTGGGCTCAGTCCAAGAAGGAAGTGGTTATTTACAGGGGATTTGTTGTGACGCCACCCGTGGAATGTGGTCACTGGGGACCACCGCTTCTACATAACCTCCGGGGATGATGGATGGCAGCTGGGGATGGAACGGCTCTCCACAGGTAAAGCCAATCCCAGGGGCAGTCTGGAATGTCTATGTACAGGAAGTAGGGCAACGGGCACAAGTAACAGGCAGATTCACTGTTTTGTAGTTTCTCAGTAGCAGCTCTGCAGCTCAATAGGAAGGATACACAGGAGATCTTCTTGCTCTGCACGGGTACTTTACTGAAGCAGCTCTCAAACAGTTCACAAGTCCTTTGGAAGTTCACTGAGCTGTAGGCTGGATTTCTGCTGAAGGGAAAAAAAACAAAGAAGAAAACTCTGTAAATCTTCTTCCTTAGTGAGTGTGACACGAGCTTACCGTGCCCGGAGCGTAAGTCTGAACGGTAGTAAGTGTGTGACTTATGATTCAGTTTCTTTGAATTCAGGGAGTTTGGAAGGGAGGACTTACTGAAGTGCTGGTTGTATTTTATTAATACTTTACATTTCTTTTTACTTATCATATGTCTGGTACAATCCCCATTAGGAAATGAGCTCCATAATTGACAATGCCATCCAGTGTACATCTTGCCACATGTATGCAATCCTTGAACAGCCGGTCGAGGGTGCATACTGCTGTGTGAGATGTGAACACGCTGTGAATTTTGAAGCCCTGATAATGGATCTAAATCAACAGCTGGCGACACTGAGATCCATAGACAATATGGAAAGGAGTCTGCTGTTCACTGAACAGGTGCTCAATGGGATAGATGTGGGGGAGGATGGTAGCATGAAGCTGCAGGACTGTGAGGCAGCTGGGTGAAAGAAGGTGGGGTAGAGGGAAGAGTGCCAGGGAATCTAGCCCTGATCTGGCACACCCAATACATTTGCTAAGTTGGCAGATGAGGGGAGTGTCAGTACAGGGATAGCACTGCTGCAGCAAAGCATGATCGGGTTGACAGATTACTGTGACAGGCTGGTGAGGACCCAGCGGTCATGGTGCACATTGGCACAAATGATAAAGTTAGAGGTAGGTGGAAGGTCCTGAAAGATTATTTCAGGGAATTAGGCTGCAAGCTTAAGTCAAGGACCTCTGAGGTACTATTCTCTGAAATACTGCCTGTACAACGTGCCACACCAGAGAGGCAAAGGGAGATTAGGGAGATAAATAAGTGGCTGAGGAATTGGTGTAGGAAGGAGGGGTTTGGGTTCCTGGAGAACTGGGCCGACTTCTCTGTTGGCTACAGGTTCTATGCTAGGGACGGGCTGCACCTCAGTGGGGAGGGTGCAGCTGTGCAGGGGGAGAAAATGGCTAGAAGGTTGGAGGAGTGTTTAAACTAGGGATTGGGGGGGAGAGTATTCATTGTACAGGAGGGGAAGATAGTGTAAACCTGGGCACAAGTATTGAAATTGGGGGTGGCATGGGCGTGGGGCTAGAACAGTCAATATAGTAGGAAGAAATAGAGGTAAAGAGAGATGCATAAAGTGCATGTATACTAATGCCAGAAGCCTCACCAACAAAATGGAGGAATTACAATTAATTTAGTTGCAAAATAATTATGACATGGTGGGGATATCGGAGACATGGCTGGACGAGAGCCATGACTGGGCTGTTTATTTACAGGGCTATAGTCTGTTCAGAAATGACCGTACAAATAAGCGAGGGGGGGTGTCTGTTTATATGTAAAATCATCCTTAAAACCCATCCTTCATGATAATATATGTGAATCTAATGAAAATGTAGAGTCCCTGTGGGTGGAGATAAGGGGAAGGGGAAAATTAATAAATTACTGATAGGGGTTTGTTATAAGTCTACAACAATAATGGAAGTGGAGGAGAATATCCTCATAAAGCAAATAGATGAAGCCACAACTCAGGGAGAAGTCATTATTATGAGGGACTTTAACTACCCTGAAATTCATTGGAGAACAGAAACCTGCAATTCCAGCAAAGGTAATAGGTTTTTGACAACTATGAGAGACAATTATCTTTCACAACTGGTTCAGGACCCAACAAGAAGGGGGGCATTGCTGGACCTAATATTAACCAACAGGCCGGACCACGTATCAAATATAAGGTTGGAGGTCACTTGGGTAATAGTGATCACAAAATAATAAGTTTTCAATTATCCTTTAATAAGATGTGTAGTAGAGGGGCTACAAGGACACTAAATGTCAGGAAGGCAAATTTCCAACGGATGACAGATGATCTTAGTGCAATAAACTGGGACGATGTCCTGAGACATAAAAGTACATAAAGCAAATGGGAGATGTTTATTAGCATCCTGAATAGGACATGTGCACAATATATATGGGAATAAACATGCTAGAAATAGGAGGAAATCACTATGGCTAAATAAGGCTGTAAGGGGCGCAATAAGTGACAAAAAGAAAGCATTTAGGGAATCAAAGCAAGTAGGTAGTGATGAGGCATTAAATAAATACAGAAAATTAATAACATCTGTAAAAAGCAAATCAAGGCAGAAAAGATTGAAACAGAGAGACTCATTGCCAGAGAAAGTAAAAAAAAAAAAATCCCAAAATATTCTTTAACTACATTAATAGTAAGAAACTAAAAAATGATTGTGTTGGCCCCCTTAAAAATAGTCTGGGTGAAATGGTAGATGAGGATGAGGAAAAAGCCAATATGCTAAATGACTTTTTTGCAACAGTATTTACACAAGAATATCCCATGACAGACAACATAATCAGTGATAACAAAAACTCTCTATTAAATGTAACCTGCTTAACCCAAGAGGAAGTACGGCACCATCTAAAAATCACCAAAGTTGACAAATCCCCAGGCCCGGATGGGATACACCCCAGTGTACTGCAGGAATTAAGTACTGTCATAGATAAACCATTATTTTTAATCTTTAAAGATTCCATAATAACAGGGTCTGTACCACAGGACTATCGTATAGCAAATGTGGTGCCAGTATTTAAAAAGGGGTTAAAAACTGAACTTGGAAATTATAGGCCGGTAAGCTTAACCTCTACTGTGGGTAAAATCCTAGAGGGTTTTGTAAGAATAAAATTACCTCATGACCCAATATCAACATGGGTTTACGAGGGACCGTTCCTGTCAAACTAATCTGATAAGCTTCTATGAAGAGGTAAGTTCTGGACTGGACCAAAGAAATGCAGTGGACGTGGTGTATATGGACTTTTCAAAAGCTTTTGATACGGTGCCACACAAAAGGTTGATACATAAAATGAGAGCAATGGGGATAGGGGAAAATATTTGTAAGTGGGTTAAGAACTGGCTCAGTGATAGGAAACAAAGGGTGGTTATTAATGGAACACACTCAGAATGGGTCACAGTTAACAGTGGGGTACCACAGGGGTCAGTATTGGGCCCACTTCTTTTTAACATATTTATTAATGACCTTGTAGGGGGCATACAAAGTAGAATCTCAATATTTGCAGCTGACGCTAAACTCTGCAGGGTTATCAATACAGAGGAGGACAATTTTATATTACAGGAGAATTTATGAAAACTAGAAGCTTGGGCTGATAAATGGCAAATGAGCTTTAATGGGGATAAATGTAAAGTCATGCACTTGGGCAGAGGAAACAAAAGGTATAATTATGTGCTTAATTGTAAAACACTGGGCAAAACTGTCACTGAAAAAGACCTGGGTGTATGGGTAGATGACAAACTCACATTTAGTGGCCAGTGTCAGGCTGCTGCTGCAAAGGCAAATTTAATAATGGGATGCATTAAAAGAGGCATAGATGCTCATGAGGAGAACATAATTTTACCTCTATTCAGGTAACTAGTGCAACCACACTTAGAATACTGTGTACAATTCTGGTCTCTAGGGTATAAGAAAGACATAGCTGAACTAGAGCGGGTGGTAGAGAAGAGCGACCAAGGTTATTAGAGGACTGAGGGGTATGCAATACCAAGACAGGTTATTAAACTGGGGGATATTTAGTTTGGAAAAACGAAGGCTTAGGGGTGATCTTATAATAATGTATAAATATATGAGGGGACAGTACAGAGACCTTTTTAATGATCTTTTTACTGTTAGGTCTGAGACGTGGACAAGGGGGCATCCTCTACGTCTGGAGGAAAGAAGGTTTAATCATCATTACAGACGTGGATTCTTTACTGTAAGAGCAGTGAGACTATGGAACTCTCTGCCACAAGATGTTGCAATGAGTGAGTCACTAACATTTAAGAGTGGCCTGGATGCCTTCCTTAAAAATATCATATTACTAGATTCTTTGATAGGGCGTTGATCCAGGGAACTACTCTGATTGTCGTATGTGGAGTCAGGAAGGAATTTTTTTCTCCAATGTGGAGCTTAGTGTTGCCACATGATTTTTTTTGCCTACCTCTGGATCAACATGTTAGCCTATGGGTTGAACTAAATGGACTTAAGGTCTTCCTTCAACCTTAAACACTATGTTACTATGTTACTATGTATGTTACAAGTCTCCAAGTTCAATGACGGGTAGGTGGCCGGGTAGTCACCGGAGGATGCAATGTCTCTGAGGCTCTCTGTGATGTTTCTTCAGGTATCAACCTCTGTCCTCACTTTCGCTTCCTGCGCTTCTACTTGAGGCTCCTGCAGTTGCTTGAAGCTAAGCTGCTTGCCCACTCTGTCCTGCGCGTGCCGTATGACAGGCAGCTTGAGTCCTTCACTTTCTCTACCCTGCACCTGGGTGTCAGTGTTGCTGAACTCTATGTGCTGCTTTGCCTCCTGACACTGTGTGCCTGGGAAATCTGGAATTCCCCACCTTCCAGTATTGACTTCCGGGACTGTGTAACCCTGTACAGTCTCGGATTCGGTGTCCATTCTCTAGGCTTTCCTCTGAGGCGAGCACGACACTCCTCATCTCCCCCAGGCTTTCTCTCCTTCCTCCTCAGTCTCTCTCCATGGCTGTTCTGATTCCCTCCTTCCCGCTCTTTTGCACTACACTTCACTCCTCCCCCTGGGACTGGGTCTTTACAAACAGGTTAACCCTTTAGTCCCCTGCTTTAAGTGTGTGAATGCAGGATTGAGAGTCTCAGATTACATTACATCCCCCTGATGACAGGAATACCACACACACTGTCTAGGGTGCAGTACCCCTTTAGTGGCGCCATGACCAGTGGGGCGCCACACAAGACACAGAGGAGGCACTATTATATTGTTGGGTAGGGGTTATAGCATTTTATAGTTTGTGTAGAGTTGGAGGAATGTGAAGAATATGCTGTAAAAATGATAAGCCAATATATTTGTGTTTTAATTTTAGCACGGTGGTCTGCACCAAAATTAAATAAAAAGGAGAGTGAATGATAACAATCAGCAGGGACATTGTCAGTGAGTTACTATATTTATCTGAACACTATGCACATACATGATCTGCTGAATATCATTCTACAACTGAAATTTCATAAAATTTGTAGGCCACAACAAATTCGAACAATTTGTGATTTGATTTGTATGGATCACGCAAATAATGCCCTGTACCATTTTACGCATTGCTGAAAATTGCATCAGTCAGAGAGTGGGCTCCCATGCGGGCTTCCCCATAATGCATTACAGATATCACATCACATTGTCTAGCACAGCCAATTAGGGGGAGTTATCACAAACACTATAATGATTAAGGGTTGCAAAAGCAGTGGCCATTTTTTGGGTTTTACAGTCTATGGATAGGAAGTAAGGACTCACAGCTCATAATTATAGAAAGCGAGACCTAAATCAGAGTGTAGTGAGCTACTGCAGAACTGAAGAACATAGAAAATGGCAGTAGTAGCCTCAGGCTAGAGTCAGACCTGCGTCTGCCCCTAGCCTGGCGGATCCAGCAGAAAGGTAGAACATTTCTGCCTCAGTGCATAGCGTTACCACCAGGTAATGGTATGCGCTGCCTGAATATTAATCCCTATAGCAACTGGACGCTTACCACAACCTCTGGCTCCACAGAGATCTCCAAGATATGCGCTTTTGCAGAGCTTACAGGAAAATGCTGCAAACAGCATTTCCTGTGCGCTCTGCAAAAGTGCATATCCTGTGGAGCCAGCGGTAAGTGTCCGGTTGCCATAGAGATCAATAGTCAGGTAGAGCATACGGTTACCTGCTGGTAACGCTATGCATTGAGGCAAAAAATTCCTACATTTCTGCCAAATCCACCAGGCTAGGGGCAGACGCAGGTCTGACCCTAGCCTAAGGGCCACATTTGCGTGTTTTTTGGTATGCCAGATCCAGCATAGAGCTGCATGACGACAGCGTTACTGCAGTGTTACAGTATTGTAACGCTGTGTTAACAATGCCATAGAGCAGTGATGGCGAACCTTTCGGAGGCCGAGTGCCCAAACCGCAACCCAAAACGAAATTATTTATGGCGAAGTGCCAATACGATAATATAACCTAAATTACAGCAGTAGTAATCATAAGCGCTGCACAGGGGGAGAGCCAGCAGATGCTAACTCTCTTCCCTGTACAGGGCTTGTAGTCCTGAAACATTAATGATCAATTCAATTATTTTAACAATTAATTGATTTTAAACTTACCTTTGCAGTCTTCTCTTCTCTTCAGCAGTGGTCATCCAGCTCATGTGTACTGCACATTGAAGCTGAGCCGCTGCCACTGCCCTTTCTAGAAACAGCAGGTGGATTGATCTGTATGGAAAAAATACAGAATATTAGACAGATAGGAGATAGATTTTATCATGGAATGCAAGCAGATTTCATGCTGAAATCCTGGTCCCTTTCCTTGCAGTAATGTGCTCCATCCTGACCCTCTCCTTGTAGCTATGTGCTCGATCCTGACCCTCTCCTTGTAGCTATGTGCTCCATCCTGACCCTCTCTTTGCAGTAATGTGCTCCATCCTGACCCTCTCCTTGCAGTAATGTGCTCCATCCTGACCCTCTCCTTGCAGTAAGGTGCTCCATCCTGACCCTCTCCTTGCAGTAATGTGCTCCATCCTGACCCTCTCCTTGCAGTAATGTGCTCCATCCTGACCCTCTCCTTGCAGTAAGGTGCTCCATCCTGACCCTCTCCTTGCAGTAAGGTGCTCCATCCTGACCCTCTCCTTGCAGTAATGTGCTCCATCCTGATCTTCTCCTTGTAGCAATGTGCTCCATCCTGATCTTCTCCTAGCTATATGATCCATCCTGACCATCTCCATGCATTTATGGCCCCATCCTGACCCTCTCCTTGCAGTTGTGCTCCATCCTGACCCTCTCCTGGCAGTAATGTTCCTATCCTGACCCCCTTCTTGTAGTAATGTCTTTATCCTTATCCCCTTGTAGTATGCCCCATCCTTGTCCCCTTCGGTAATGTCCCATCCTTGTCCCTTGTGGTAATGTCCCCATCCTGCCCCTATCATGTAGTAATGCCCCATCCTGCTGTAATGCCCTATCCTTGTCCCCTTGCAGCAATATGCCCCATCCTGCAGTAATATGCCACATTCTTGTCCCCTTGCAGTAATATGCCCCATCCTGCAGTAATGCCCTATCCTTCTCCCCTTGCAGTAATATGCCCCATCCGTGTCCCCTTGAAGTAATATGCCCCATCCTGCAGTGATGTGTTTCATCCTTGTACACTTGACATTAATATGCCCCATCCTTATTCCTTTGCAGTAATATGCCCCATCCTTATTCCTTTGCAGTAATATGCCCCATCCAGCAGTAATGTGCCCCATCCTTGTCCCCATCACATAGTAATATGCCCCATCTTGCCCCCTGGTAGTATTGCCCTATCCTTGACCCCATCACATAGTAATCTGCCCCATCCTTGTCCCCATCACATATTAATATGCCCCATCCTTGCCCACATCACATAGTAATATGCCCCATCAGCCCCATTACATAATAATATGCCCCATCAGCCCCCATCACATAATAATATGCCCCATCAGCCCCCATCACATAATAATATGCCCCATCAGCCCCCATCACATAATATGCCCCATCAGCCCCCATCACATAATAATATGCCCCATCGCATAATATGCCAAATCCTGCCCCCTGTTACTATTGCCCCATCCTGCCCCCAGCACAGAGTAATATGCCCCATCCTGCCCCCTTAGTAATGCCCCATCCTGCCCCCAGCATAGTAATATGCCCCATCCTGCCCCCTTAGTAATGCTCCATCCTGCCCCCTTAGTAATGCTCCATCCTGCCCCCTTAGTAATGCCCCATCCTGCCCCCTTAGTAATGCTCCATCCTGCCCCCTTAGTAATGCTCCATCCTGCCCCCTTAGTAATGCCCCATCCTGCCCCCTTAGTAATGCCCCATCCTGCCCCCTTAGTAATGCTCCATCCTGCCCCCTTAGTAATGCTCCATCCTGCCCCCTTAGTAATGCCCCATCCTGCCCCCTTAGTAATGCTCCATCCTGCTGTAAATAGAAAGAAAAAAAAAGTCATACTCACCTTCAGGGCCGGACTGGGACCAAAAGCAGCCCTGAAAAACAAGCCCCACCAGCCCACACACTATATCACCCATCAGCCTTTAACAGTGAAATTTGCTTTTACGTTGTCATGACCTCATCACTTTCGCAGGCTGCTTTCAGATCAGCGGTAAACTGATGTTTGCGGCCAATCCATCAGGTGGCACCGCATCTGCCAGATCAGCCTACTTGCAGCCCAGATGTGGCAAGCCCAATGCATTGTGTATGGAGCTTGCAGTCTGGTGCGGCAGATCCAGCCCTTGCGACGGTGGAAAAAAACCCCACCACTTACAGCATTGTTTTTCATCGGCCGCAAGTACCGGATCTGCCGCACCTGGCAGAACACCACTTGCTGCAGCAGACTGCAAGCTCCATACACAATGCATGGGGCTTGCCGCATCTGGGCTGCAAGTCGGCTGATCTGGCAGATGCGGTGCCACCTGATGGATTGGCCGCAAACATCAGTTTACCGCTGATGTGAAAGGAGCCTTAAGGTACTGTCACACACAGAGATATCTCTGGGAGACATTGCTTGCAACTCACTGGTTGCAATGAAATCATGGATACATTGTTCCATTTTTTGCCATGTACAAATAGAACAGGACAGGAGAAGTGGTACTGTGCAGTGTACATATATACAGAATAATACAGATACTGAGTATTACACCCAGTATACAAGACAGGAGAAGTGGTACTGTGCAGGGTATATATACAGAATAATACAGATACTGAGGATTACACCCAGTATACAGGACAGCAGAAGTGGTATTGTGCAGTGTATATATACACAATAATACAGATACTGAGTATTACACCCAGTATACAGGACAGGAGAAGTGGTACTGTGCAGTGTATATATACAGAATACTACAGATACTAAGGATTACACCCAGTATACAAGACAGGAGAAGTGGTACTGTGCAGTGTTTATATACAGAATAACACAGATACTGAGGATTACACCCAGTATACAGGACAGGAGAAGTGGTACTGTGCAGAGGTGCAGAGTATATATACAGAATAATACAGATACTGAGGATTACACCCTGTATACAGGACAAGAGAAGTGGTGCTGTGCAGTGTATATATACAGAATAATAAAGATACTGAGGATTACACCCAGAATACCGGACAAGAGAAGTGGTACTGTGCAGTGTATATATACAGAATACTACAGATACTGAGGATTACACTCAGTAAACAGGAGAATTATACCCAGCATACCCAGGAGGCTGTGCTTTATAGATAGGATGCTGTGGTATATAGATAGCCAAGACTCAGCCTGATCCTAAGGATGGGGAAAGATGAAAGGTGGCGGCAGAAAGTCCAGTGCTGGGCGTAGAGATGAACAGAATCCATGGAGACACCGTGAAGAACACAGAGAGAACTCTCAGAAAAATTTTGTGATGCTGCACACTACAGACTGCGGGCCATATACACATTAGAGACTGCAGACTGTAAAAACATTAGAAACTGCCTGCTGTATACACGTGACACACTGCAGACTCTGGGCACCTTACACACTGCGGACTCTGGGCACCTTACACACTGCGGACTCTGGGCACCTTACACACTGCGGACTCTGGGCACCTTACACACTGCGGACTCTGGGAACATTACACACTGCGGGCTCTGGGCACCTTACACACTGCGGACTCTGGGCACCTTACACACTGCGGACTCTGGGCACGTTACACACTGCGGACTCTGGGCACGTTACACACTGCGGACTCTGGGCACGTTGCAGACTGCGGGCTCTGGGCACACTACACACTGCGGACTCTGGGCACGTTACACACTGCGGACTCTGGGCACGTTACACACTGCGGACTCTGGGCACGTTACACACTGCGGACTCTGGGCACCTTACACACTGCGGGCTCTGGGCGCAATACACACTGCGGGTTCTGGGCACGTTACACACTGCGGACTCTGGGCACCTTACACACTGCGGACTCTGGGCACCTTACACACTGCGGACTCTGGGCACCTTACACACTGCGGACTCTGGGCACCTTACACACTGCGGACTCTGGGCACGTTACACACTGCGGACTCTGGGCACATTACAGACTGCGGACTCTGGGCACGTTACACACTGCGGACTCTGGGCACGTTACACACTGCGGACTCTGGGCACATTACACACTGCGGACTCTGGGCACGTTACACACTGCGGACTCTGGGCACCTTACACACTGCGGACTCTGGGCACATCTGAGACTGTTGGTTATATCTTGTATACACAGCACTATACTGTATAAACAGGTCCACACTATATATACAGTATATAGGCACACTAGTACAGCATGTAGTGTGGACCTGTATATACTGTATAGTGTTGTGTAGAGACAGACACACAGACACTGTCAAACACACAGAGACACTCTGACAGACAGAACGACACTCAGAAAGACACACACAGACATGATACTCACATATACCGGTAGGACCTGTGATGATGTCACATCAGGGGAGGCATCAGGGTCACATGATCATCTCAGAGAGATCAGAATGAGATGAAGACGTTGGGAGGGCCTTAGAACTTCCCTTGTCGTCCTGATTGCTTGAGAAGGGCACTGCTTTGGGGAAATGGTCGGCCCCCTTCACGTCCGTGACCCCGCCCCCTTCACGTCCGTGGCCCACGTCCGTGGCTCACACTGTCGGAGAGAGGAGAAATGTCTCCTCTGCTCCGACACAGCTTTGATCTGCCGGCACCGCGGCGCGTGCTGGCAGATCAAAGCGGCAGTGTAGTGGCGAGGCCGCGTGCCAGCGGAGGCGGCTCTGCGTGCCACCCCTGGCACACGTGCCATAGGTTTGCCATCATTGCCATAGAGTGATATGGGTGACGGGACCTGAAGCGCATACAAACGCCGGCATGATAGTGCCAGAGTTTGAAATCTCTCCCTATTTTTTAGCTGACATCTTAACGCTGCAGGCGGTATTCAGCTGTCCACTACAAAATAGCGCGTGATTTCAAACTCTGGCACTTTCATGCAGATGTTTGAATGTGCTTCAGGTCCCATCACCCATATTACTCCATGGCAGTGTTAACACAGCATTACAATACAGGAATGCTGTGCTAATGCTGCAGTGATGCTGATCTAAGCCGGATCTGGCATACCAAAAAAACAAAGCAAATGTGACCCTAGCCTTATTTAATCTGAATAATTTCTTCCAGTTGATTTCTTGAAAGAATTGAAAAGTGAGCCTTTATATTCAGATGATATGGGGTCAAAGAAGATGGAAGACACAATTCAAATACTGGGCTGCCTTGCTCATGCTGTGCACGATGGTGGTAGAAGCACTGGCTGTAGTAGTTGCACTCTAAGGCTAGCCACACTTAGCCCAGCACTTACGTTAAGTGGATAAGGCTCCATTCACACTGTGTGTTTTTGGTTTGTTTTTGCTTGTCAGTTTTTGTAGCCAAAACATGGAGTGGGTGATAAATACAGAAGTGGTATTATACTTTTCCACTGATTGCTCCACTCCTGGTTTTGGCTACAAAAACAGAGTAAAAAAAACACAGTGTGAATGGAGCCTTAGGAAACTGTCAGCTGAGACAGAGATGATGATGATGAAAAGGATGATGATTCTGGAACCAGATAAGGTAGATGAAGAAGTGATTTAATCACAGGAGAAGGATATTTGTTTTGAAGGTAAACAGTGGAGGCAACGTGCAACTACAAGACCCACTTGGTCAAAATCTACTTTTTCTGAGGTCAGCTCTGGACCGGGCAATGCCACATATGCTGATGGTGGAGAAAACTCAACAGCACTTGAAAGGCCTGGTCATTATTGGTGGATGTATGGCACCCCTGCGAGGGATTGTCACAGGACGTATCGGTGCAGGGAGGGATGTACACCTTGGCACACACGGCACCCAACACCTTCCACCCCAGGCCTGAAGTTGGAGCTCCACTGGCTGCCCTTAAGCCAGATCCCCTACAAAGACCCAGGTCTGAGGGGAGGAGTCAGTTAGTACTGAAGGGAGTTCCAGCTAGACAATACAGAGGAAGAACTGGAAAGAGCTGGTTACTGGGACCAAGTCAGGCCCAGAACCAGGGAAGACTGACCCCAGCTGTGCAGCGCCCTAGAGAGAGGGACAGAGGCCAGTGGGAGAACTAGTAGAACAAAAGAAGGGGACTTAGCTGTGATCCCTTTAGCTTACCCGGACACTGTATTCTGAAGCTGCTATTAATTCAGAGATAGCAGAGAAAGCCCAGACAGACCAGGAGGATTTAGTCCCCCTGGAACTCAGGAAAACCTATACTCCAAGCCTGACCAAGCATAGGACCAGAGACCCAAGCAGAAGATAGGGATCCCCCACAGAAAGGTCCTCACTGTCGGTTGTGGAGTAGCATCCTGAGAGAGGAGGAGAAAAAGCAGCAGGTTCAGCTCCAGGCAGAACTTACCCCAGTTACCACACACACTGACAGAGGAGGCCTCACAACTTTCAAAGTTGGACGTCCCAAACTGCACCGACAACCTGGTTACCCTCCTGGACCGTGCCTGTTACCGGACATCAGTAAAAAGGTACCGAAACAGCAACTATTGTGTGTGTGCCTGCTTCACCACCGCCCGCTGCAGCGTTCACAACAGAACTGCTACTACTACTCTCATCCACCCCGCTGCCCTGAGGTAAAGCTCCACCTGTGGCCGCAGCGCTGTTAACCACATTACCAGGTACCACAGGTGGCGTCACGTTACAATTCCCCCACGTTACAATTCATCATCACCCCCACCCGCTATTGAGAGTCCAGGGCACGGAACCGGGAACCGACCAGCCTTGATCCCCACTGTATCCGAGTACCCTTTACCCTGTCGACTGACTCAGATCTATGAATGAGAAAAAGCAGACCATGGAAGCAAAGAAATGTATATTCCTTGAATTAAATTCTATTCTGCTGCTATCCAATTATGGTGTGTAGAAATCAGGCAGATTCTGTGCTTATAGACATCAAAAAGCTAAAATTTTATATAGCCTGCTTTATATGAGCCTAATATTTCAATAAAAATAACTGTATACAGCAAGAAAATAGAAAAAAAAACCCCATATACTAGACGTTGTTTAACATGAGGTCATTCAAGTGGGAGTGCGGAAAACAATTGAACTCTTTATAGGCGCATACTTTTGCCAGTTTCCACAATTATTTGAAGTCATATTTTAGCTTGCATATTACTTTAGGCACCTGGAATAATCAGAAAGAACTACATTTGGCAGGGTTTTCTTTCACTAAGTACCAAGCTGGCATCAATTAGATGATACATTTATTTAATCTACTTCCTTTTTCATTTCACTGAATGTAGGACACATTGTCACATTTTTTTAAGATCACCTTTTATTATGTTTTTTTTTCTACTATAAAAAGTGTAAGGTTATGTCCACATGGACACGCCTGAATAATCACTTCAAAACATGTTTGATGAATGAGACGTTCGCTTCTGTTAACTGCGGTGTTTTTGGAAACCTTAAATGGTTATTCCCATCTCCATGATCTTATCCCAATATGTAGTAGGTGTAATAATAATAATAATATTAGCAAATCACTCCAATTAGAAATGGAGCATAGTTTTTCTGATTAGCCATGTCTCATACATCATGTACAGGATGTTACAGCTGAGGCATCCATGGTTACGACCACTCATATAGTGCCAGTTAGTTTCTCATAGTTGTATTCATGGATACCTAAGGCCCCTTTCACATCAGCGGTATTTTCAAATCACGGCAGATGCGGTGAAAAAAACCCATCTGCCGCGATTACCGCATAACCGCGACACTTGCGGCACACTTGCGGCAAGCCCCATGCAATGTCTATGGGGCTTGCGGTAAGGGTGCGGCAGATGCGGCAAGTGCGGTTTCGGCACTTGCGGCAGGTGCGGCCGCGAAAAAAAAACGCATCTGCCGCAAGTGCCGAAACCACAACTATACTGCACTTGCCGCACCTGCCGCAAGCCCCATAGACATTGTATGGGGCTTGCCATAAGTGAACCGCAAGTGCGGCCGCTATGCGGTAATCGCGGCAGTTGCGGTTTTTTCACCGCAACTGCCGCAATCAGCGATTACCGCTGATGTGAAAGGGGCCTAAGCTGTAATATCCTGCACATGATGTGTGAGACATAGCTATTCAGGAGAATGATACTACATTTCTAATTGGAAGTATTTGCTAATATTATTATTACACCTACTATATCTTGGGATAGGATCTTGGAGATGGGAATAAACTTTTAAGTGGTAAAAAGATACCGTACTCAGATACCTGAACAACATGATCAGCAAGTCATTTTTACATAGCAATGAATAGGAAAGTTCTTTTTTGCACTTTTACCTGCAGTTTTTAGAGTCAGGAAAAGTAATGGTGAGCCCAGCTTCCGGATGAAGATAAAATTGCAGACTTTAATTCATTGATTTAAAACTTACAGTATACTTCCCAGGAGTTTAAGTGGTAAAACAGGAGCCATATAGAGCAACGCGTTTCGAACACAGCCCACGTTCTTTGTCAAGCCAAACTCATAATTCCTTTTTTCAGTGTCATTGACGTTGTCAGAGTGTTGGTCTGTGCATGCCGGACTTGTTATCATGCGGTGAGCTGGTTCATCCTTCTTTTATTTGGTTTTTAGAGTGGTCTTGCTCTAAACCAAGCTGACAAAAAAACATGCATATACCATAACTTCTTTAAATGCTTTGAGTCTTTTGAGAGCCTGAAGTGTTTAAAAGAAGCCTAAAAGAACAGCAGGTTGGTTTTACATAGAAATGAATAAATCCATTCTTTCAATCATTATGTCTGAGGTTTTCTCAGCACTTTTGCAGCTCAAAACATGAGAAAAAGTTTCAATGTGAACACACCTTTAAATGAAAAAAAATATGTTACCTAGGACAAATGTTTTGTTGTTTTGGGGATTTAAATCCTTTGGCGATGTTTTGAATACTATGTACTAATGAGCCAAAATACCATGTGGCACAGTATTGAAGTCTTTGTCTCAAGAATGTTTAACAACCGGACATTCCTTCTAAACCTCTATGTTATAGCAATTCTTACAAGTCAGCGAGATTACATACTTTATCGCTCATATTTCAGCAGGAGCATATCCTAATAAAGTTTCCTTACTATGTCCAGAAATACATGAGGGTATGACAATCTGACCGTTTCTCATTTAGGAGAGTAGGACGCGTGACATCCATTTTTTTTATCCATGTAGCATGCGAGTACAATGCGATTGTGTGTGTTTTTTTTCTCAGCTAACATCAGTGTGACATCTGTGTGGAGTCTGTGTGCAATGAGTTTTTAACATTGTCTTTCCCATGCTGTATAATGTTAAATGAATAGTCAAGGTATTAATAAAGATGGGGTACAGATATGTGTTTGGATTTTTATTTCTAATATAATGTTTTTTTCAATGCATTTTGTGTCTTCTTGACTATTTACTTGAGATTCTTACTGGCCTGACATTAAGAATCTCAGGCTTATTTCCAGCTGGCAATACAAAACTTAATACCTTAATTAATTAGTTCTGCATTTCTTTTCCAGCCAAGGTAAGATAAGGTAGCTGAAGGTGGCAGCTCGCAGCTGTCCATTTTATCTTTGATAGACTTAAAAATACAGCAAAGCTCTATGTGTTTTTTTTATTATGTATTTATTTAACACACTATGACGGCATGTTTGCTGCCATACACTAATGTGTATGGCAACCAAGCACAACTACCGTCCAGATTGTGGGAATGCAGTCTGACTGTAA
Source organism: Allobates femoralis (assembly GCA_033576535.1). NCBI lineage: Eukaryota > Metazoa > Chordata > Amphibia > Anura > Aromobatidae > Allobates > Allobates femoralis. The sequence goes on along the minus strand of JARQOC010000001.1, from coordinate 265,955,106 downwards.
GGCTGGCTTCACATTTGCATATGGGAAGGCAGCGTATTGCTGCGTTCCCATACGCAGTCAAACGCATGCGCACTGCGTTCCTATGTTTAACATAGGAACGCATGGTGCCTGCGTTTGCTGCGTTCGGGTGCGGATGCGGACGATATCTGCTGCTTCCGGTGTCCAGCATCTGCACCCGGGACGCAGCATGTTGGTTTTTTTTGTGCGTTTGGGGACCTTGGACAATCAGCAAGCGTCCCCAAGTGCACAAAAAATGCATTGGCTTCAATGGGTCCGCAGTGTCCTCTGCATGACACCGCAGGAGAACGCTGCGGACCCATTGAAAAATCTCCCGGTGGCCGGCGGTGATGTCACAGGAGCTCACCGACGGCCATCGGGAGATCAGCTGGAGCCTCTGCTGTCCTCCGCCTCCCGGCCGCTGGTAATGTGCTAGCGATGTCGGCGGGGAGAACAGCTGATCTGACAGCTGTTTGAATCTTCCCGCGCCGACATCTCCTCTCGGTGTCGGCGCGGGAAGATTCAAACAGCTGTCAGATCAGCTGTTCTCCCCGCCGACACGTCCCGGAGGTTACCGGCGGCCGGGGGGCGGAGATCTCCGGCGCTGATCTCCGCCCCCTGACAACGCCGATTGGCTGGCAGCCTGCACAATGATGTGTCCGCAGGCGGACATTCTCCGCTGCGGACACATCATTTGGACCCTGCTTTGCACTGCGTATGTGTCTGCATGCCATCAGCATGCAGACACATACGCAAATGTGAAGGCAGCCTAACAGCCATTCCCAGATGCTCACATAGAGAGTGAGCATCTGTAATTGGCTGTTGCCGGTTAGTGCAGTGAATATGCGTGAAGCTTAATGGGCGGCCCTGGAAGCAAGAAGCGGGACACTGGTAAGATGTTCTAGCTATTTCTAATATCTATCTATCTATCTATCTATCTATCTATCTATCTATCTATCTATCCTATCTGTCAATTTTATTATAACTTTTGCCATTCTAAAAACGCTGTCAGTGTGCTGTCCATGTGCTGTGCGATTTTTTTATCACACCCATTGACTTGCATTGGCGAGTCTTGCAGTAGGCTCGCATCCAGTCACAGTATGTTGCTACTTTTTTCTCATCAAGAATCTGGATGATAAAACAGCTGTAGACAAACGTTCATTGGCACTCTCTCATTTATTAACATTGGTCAGAGTGCAATGCGAGATTTTCTTTCATTGCACTCATCGGATTTCAACGCACATGTGTCTGAGCCCTAACTTTGACAATGTATTGAAAAGCTATAGATGATACTAATATGTGCATCTTCTTTTTCCTATGCACAAATAAGGCTACTTTTGAAGTGACTTCTGGCTATTTTAAAATTAATTTTCAAGTCGCCTTTACCTGTTTTTTTTAATTTAAATCTAGAAACTCGGCTAGAGGAGCTACAGGAATTCTGGAAATTTCTTTAAGGGTAAACTGTGTTTTCCTTTGACAATACATTAATTTTAATATTCATATTTCCTGTTTCTTCTGTGTGTTTGTATAGATACAATGCCACCACAGACCAGCAGGAAGAAAGTCTACTACCTTCCAGGGCAAGTTGGGAAATTACTAGTGGCAATTTGTCTGTTCACAGTTTAGAAATTACATCTGACTTACTGTATGTTCCTGTTTACCTTACTGTAAATATAGCCTTGTATTATGCCCCTCTGGATATTTTTTGAGAAAATACAGATGGAAATAGAGCGTTGACAAAGATCTTGAGAAGAATGTATTCAATATAAATCAAAATGTATAAATGCCAGAACCGCTATCCACATAGTAGCATGTATTATGAGGTTAGCGCTTTCAAATGGTAGTAAAGTGCATAAATATATAGATGATGCTAGAATGATAAGGGATTTATAATAATCTCAGACTTCTCAGTTAACCCACAACTATCAACATAGTCCAATTATAAATAGTACATAAGTAATATAGAAAAATTAAAAAAGGCAAATCCATTAATTAAAGTCTACTATCCTGCAATGTTGATCCTGAAGAAGTGAAAAATGTGAGGTTAATTACCGTACTGTAAACGTTATTTTTACCTTAGGGGCAAAAAACGTCATCTAGGATTAAAATATGGCAATCATAATAACTCCATGAATTAACCACCCATTTCCAGACATGTACCACAGTGACATGCACACATTGAGAATTTGGTGAGTTTTTTTTATCTAGTGTTTATAAGCCAAAACCGGGAGTGGGTGAAAAATACAGGTTAAGCACATGTTTTATTACACTTTTCCTCTGATTGTTCCATTCCTATTTTTGGCTCTCAAATACTGAGGTAAATGACTCACCAAATACTCAATGTGGGCATGGGGTCTTATCCAGCTCCAAAATCATTTCAGCCAACCAACAAGGGTTATGCTTTTCTATTAGGTGATCAGCAGTCTATTTAAACTGCACAACTATTGTTAAAGGGAACCTGACCCCAAAAAATCAATCCCCAGCCCCATGGGGCGTGAATAATTGCACTACAGGCAGGGGAAAGAAGCCACAGGGAACGCCCTGTGTGACTTCTCAAGAGCTCAGAAGCTGCAGATCTAGAGGTATATAAAGCACTTTTATAAACATTCAAAGCACACAATGTTTACACAAAGGGATAGGTATAATAGCATAATGATGGTGCAGGGACAGGTATTAATAGGCTGGGGGGTGACTTTTAGGGGTCAGGTTCCCTTTAAAGAACCTCTTGTTCACAATAATCATGCAGTGCAAATGGAGTATAATTACATATTGATATTTGATATCCTTTCGGCAGTTTTTTTCTGGATGACATAAACTTGTTTTAAAGGGTCCTCTGTGACCCCAGAACCACCAACAGTTGTGAACACATCTCCAAATTTCCTGCCTAACAGTCACTTCACTTATTTGTATATAGAAACAGATCTATAGAAAAGGTATGGTATTTCTAAAGTCCTTTTATGAGGTGCTAATTAGGGCTCTGACTAGTCAAGGGGGCGTTAGTTCCTCGTCTAGCCGGCCCAATTAACATGTTATCACCCCCTATAAGTGCTATACAAAGCTTATGCATGCGTGCGGCTTTGTACCCCTCACAGCATTGAGCTTCTGAAACCGAGTGAATGCGCCCCAACTTCACAGAGGCTTACTACGCATGATCAGAAGTGACGACAACTTCTGATCATGCACACTGAGCCTTTCTGAAGTTGGGACACGTACTCCCGGCTGAAGAAGCTCAATGCTGTGAGGGGTACAAAGCCGCACACATGCGCAAGCTTTGTATGGCACTAGTGAGGATTTCAATTTTAATATAAATTTCCAGGAAAAATCCCATGATCATTGGAAACAAATGTAATATTTAAACCAAGCCCTAGTCAGGCCAGTATTTGGTGAGCATTCATAAAAACCTTTAAAGGAGACTCTACCCCTTTGTCTGTCAGTTATTCCATGGGCTGAACCCTGCACCCCTAATGAACTATCACACCCACAGACTTTACAGTTGCCCTGGGGACCTGCTCTTCCCATGGAGAGCTTAAACCATCCTTGCTGCTACTCCCATCATCCCTAGAGGTTCCGATTGCAGCTGCGGCTATACCGGACGCATTCCACAGGTGGCATCACGACACTCTTTTGTTTTTGCTTTATTTTATTTTTAACCATTTTTCCAATTCCCCTTATTACTGATTGCCCCGACGGGGGGATCACGGACCGACTCATGCCACCGTGACACCCTGCAGCCCCAGATGATGACGAGAGGGCCCGGTACCGAGCACCCCACGGTCCCCGCCAGGGGCGAGTCACCGACACTCCCTAAGCACTGACTCACTAAAGCTTGAATAAAAGGCACAGATATGGGGGAATAATTCCTATCAACATCCATCATCTTTGACTAACCCGAATGGCCAGCTGGACCTTGAGATACTTGTATTACGCAGTCATGTAAGCTAGCCACAGACACAGCTCCAATGGGACATCCGTCCTCCCCATTTGAGGAGGGTGCAGAAGCCCACACTTGAATGGCACACATAAAATCGGGATCCATCTGCATAGGGACGGCAGGCATAACGGAAGGGGCCAAAGCTGCACTCACCCCACTGCCCCGCAACCCACTGTGCAGCACAGACAGCCCGACCCTGTTTGACTACAAACCTACTGACCCTGTGTCCCTATTATGCCCAGCGACCTTACCGGATTCCCCGGGCCTTGGCAGCTCAGTCACCATAGCTTCTGGCAAGGGGGCGGGTCTAGACTTCCTCTTGCAATGGTTCCTCTTCTCCGCTCCTCGCGATACTCCAGCAGTCCGGGAAGCTCCACCTACGGTTCCGGTATGGTTACCGGAGCTGCGGGTCAGCCCTCCAGGGTGATGGTAGGGCAGCCAGATGGTTACGCTCCCTGTAGGTGGAGCGGGATCCACGGGGCAGTTATAGAAGCTAGAAGTTGCAGGACAGTCTATGAAGGGAGCAAGATCAGGGGCCGCAACAACAGTCACACACAGGGTTGATGTTTCTGTACCTTTACTGATGTTGCAAGTATAGCCCAGGGTACGGTATCGTCTCTGATGTTACAGGCCGAGTGGTCTGGAAGCAGTTCGGGATCTCCACACCCGGCGAGTTGTGACGTCTCCCTGTGGTGCTGTGGTCCTAGACTGCCTGAATCTAAGCCCTAACCCTCTGCTGCTGTCTTCACCTGTATGACAGGCGGCGGGAGCCCTGTTGCTGGGCACCTCTGTTTCCACTGCGGTCCCTGGCTCTACTAAGCAGCTGTGCCTTCAGGCGCTGCTGTGGCCAGGAGATCTGGAGTCTCCCTGGCCTCCGATGTTTACTGCTGGGCGGTTAGTTCCCTCACAGTCTCGGATGCCAGTGTCTAGATTCAGCACTGTTCCTCTGGGGTAAACTGGTGTGGCTCCACTTCCCCTGGCAACTACTTTTTGCCTCCTGTCCTTGCTCTTGGGTCCCTAACGCTGGTTAACGGCTTTCACTGGTATGGGTTTAGAGCAGCTCTGTCACCAGGATGTCTTCACAGTCCCCTCTGGAACTGAACTCTCTGACTCCAGGCCTGAATTTGATAGGGAACCTCGCCTGAACTCGGCTTGTAGAGCTCCCCCTCCAGGTCTGGAGTGGAAGGTGTTATGTGCGGGTTTACCTGATGTGGAGATCCTTCTCTGCCCCAGGTGTATCTGTGGCAATCAAACCCTGGCATGGGGTATGATGTGATCCTATGTGATTTCCCCCAGCTAAATGACCTTTGGGTCGTCGCCCATTACATACTGCCTGTCATCTTACAAACCAAATCAATTATTCATTTGAAAAATGTCTCTTTAGCTGCAGTAAAATATCTTTCCTGGCAACAGTATCTACAAACAAAAGTCCATGCTGGACAGCTAGCAACATACTTCACGTAAATAATTTACTAGCTAAACTAGGTGTTGTGTGGATTTTGGGAGGGTTGTACTGTGCTATGTGCACAGCAAAGGGATTCATTACAGGAAAGAGAGCTATGAAGTGTGAGGAGTCAGTGCATTTCAGTCCAATGTAGCTACAGCCACAGTCAGATGTGATTACATTGCGAAATATCCAGAGCACATCAAGTTTACAGCATGAAATGATAGAAGAGTGAGAGGAGTCTGCAGCCAGAGCTGCTATCTGTCAGTGACTCAGCACTTCCCTTCTCCTATCCCCTGGTGTCACACAGGACCTGTCAGCTGATCCTCACAGCTCTGTACACTACCATACATTCACACCTAACAGCACAATACCTCACAACCCACAGCACTGCACAGTCTGCTCAGCCTGCCTGCTAACTGGACTTGTACCAGCCATGTCTTCTCAGGAGGTGAAACAACAACATGTGGAAGACCATGATGCCTGGAAGACCTTTCAGTATACCAGGAAGAGGGGCTATGACATAACCCGTGACCCACATCTCAATAAGGTAGTAAGGACCACAAAACTATATGTGCAAAGCTGTGATCTCTGGGAAAATGCAACCCTGGCAGATTGCTGCTATTGGGCCTGTAAACCTCATTAAAATGTTGATTTAACTCTTTTCTTTCCCCGCTGTACAGTTTAAGATGGCACACTTGTATGTAATCTAGGATCACTGCCAAATATACTAGTTCTTCGTAATATAACACCGTACTGTGCAGAATATTGTGTGTGCTCAGGAGTCATTCATCATGTGTATTCTGTGCTACAATCAGGTAGAATGAGGGTGAGTGCATACGATAAGGAATAGCAGCGTGTTTTTGCTGTGTCCAAAACGCTGCATAATACATTACAAACACAGAGCATGGATTTATAGAAATCTCATGCCCACTATGCTTTTTTACGCTGCATAAATTGACGTGCGGTGCAGGTCACCTATCTACAGCATGGCAATTTCTTGTGCGGAGATGCTTGAGTTTACTGTGCTGGATAACGCAGCAGATGCAGCAAAAACATGCTGTGTCCAGAACGCTCTAATCCTGACGTGCACGTACCTTATAATTTCCTTTCATTGTATCTGCAAAAGTGAGAAATTCAAGATGGGTAATCAGTGCTTGACTTCTGTGAGATGCTCCAGGTTTGTTCTATTTGACAGTGTATTAGGCCTATTAGGCCAAACTCTACATAGCAGCATTCTCCAGTGATGTATAAAGCTAGGGTCGGACCTGCATCTGCCCCTAGCCTGGCGGATGCACCTGAAACATAGAAAATTTCAGGCTCAGTGAATAGCATTACCATCAGGTAACGCTATGCGCCGTCAGTCTATTGATCCCTGTGGCAACCGAACGCTTACCGCAGCTGCTGGCTCCAAAGGATATGTGCTTTTCCAGAGCGCACAGGAAACGCTGCAAACAGTATTTCCTGTGCATTCTGCAAAAGCACATATCCTGCAGATCTCTGTGGAGCCGGCGGCTGCGGTAAGTGTCCGGCTGCCATAAAGATCAATAGACAGGCGGTGCATAGCAGTACCTGCTGGTAACGCTATGCACTGAGCCTGAAAGTTTCAGGTGCATCCGTCAGACTAGGGGCAGATGCAGGTCTGACCCTAGCCTTAGGGCCGCTTTACACACACCAACTTCTGTGACCAACTTCTGAACTGATCTCTGGTTGCAGTGAAATCATGGACACATTGTTCCATTTGTACACAGCCACAAAATGGAACAATGTGTCCATGATTGCACTGCAACCAGAGATCTGTTCAGAAGCTGGTCACAGAAGTTGGTGTGTGTAAAGCGGCCCTAAGGGTGGTTTCACACTAGCACTAGCGTGTCCTGATCAGGAAGAAAACACATGACTCTGCATCTGTCGACACATGCAAAAACACATGCATCGTGCCATGTTTTTGCCTGATCAGGCAGGTATTTGAATCAGTTTTTTATGCGTTTTCATTCTGATCCATCCTGCGTTTTGTTTTTAAATTGATGTTTTTAATGGGAATTTCTTGTATCATGGATAGAAAGAGAGGTGAGAGAGAGATTAAACTACTATGGGCATGTACCATGCACAGTGTGAAATCCTGATCCAGCTCGGCCGCATTCAGCCGTGGACGGGTGCCCAACCATTGAAATCAATTCGTCATTTTGACACAGTGAGCCGCACTTGACCGCATCAGGATTTTGGCTGCAAATTCTTCGACCACAAAAGCGCTACATTCTGTTGCCGTGCAGCACATCAAAACCCACACTCGTCTGCATCCTTCAAAAACCCGATGCTATATGATGTGCATGATTCCCTATTTTAAGTATGGGGATGCATGTTGCATCAGGATGCATCAGGATTTCGAGAGATACCGATGCAATAATGAAAAACGCTAGTGTGAAACCACCCTTAGTGTAGGTTCACATTGCGTTTAGTATTGCATCTGGACGCATGTGTTTTTCAGCTGCATTAACGCATCGAAACGCATGCGTTAACGCAGGTGAACGCAGCCATAGACTTCTATTGGCAAACGCAATGCAAACGCGATGCCAAAAGTAACCGCAATTGAAAGGTCATGCTTTTGCAAGTGCACAGCTGAACGCAGCTCGTCACGTGCGCTTACAAAAGTGCGAACTTTCAAACGCAGCCAATTCTGGCATCGCATTTGCATTGTGTTCTCCAATAGAAGTCTATGGCTGCTTCAACAGCATTAATTCATGTGTTTCATTGCGTTAATGCAGCTGAAAAACTCATGCATCCAGACTCAATGCTAAATGCAATGTGACCCTAGCCTTAGAGACAATGTGTTTGCATGACTTGAGAGATATTCAGTGGTACAGTATGGTTCTAAAAACATTTATAGGTTTTGTATTGGCATGTGGCAGTTGAATCCTAAAAAGGTTTCACATGTCTGGTCTAGTATAAAGAGCCATCTCCTTGTGAACTATGGGTCAAGGCATCCTAATGAGATCCACTTATAGTGTCTGAATGGCTCTGACTAGAGATAAGATAATGGTGTTCAGCTGCCAATGGGACCAAAACCCTGCTCATCCAGCCTGAAAATTTAGGCTTTTGACTACATTGGACTGGAATGTTTTTTTCTAGAAATGTATGTTCACTTGATTGTGAATACATATTTCATAGGGATCCATTCGGGATCCAAAAGAAGTATAATCAGGTTTACCCATAGGATAGGGGATAACTTCATCTTCGCTGAGGGTCCTACTGAGACCCACACTGATCCAGATAGGCGGTCCCATGTGAATGGAGCAGTGATCGATGATGGGCCCCTCCCATCCATTTATTCTAAGGCTAGGGTCACACTAACTTTTGGATTGTGTTCAGGGTGGTCCATCAAAAAGATAGAATCTGGCAGCATTAACGCACCATAACCATAAAGGTTACGCTGCCTTAACACTGCCAAGACAATGCAATGGGTGACGGACTCCCGAGCGGAGTCAAACGCCGGCATATACGTGCCGGAGCTTGAAATCTCGCGCTATTTCCAAGTGGACCACATGACGCGGAAGCCCACGTCATGTAGTTGGCTTGAAAATAGCATGAGGTTTCAAACTCCGGCACATACATGGCGGCGTTTGACTGTGCTTGGAAGTCTGTCACCCATAGCATCGTATTGGCAGTGTTAAGGCAGCGTAACCTTTACGTTTATGCTGCGTTAATGCTGCCAGATTCTGTCTTTTTGATGGACCCCCCCTTAACGCAATCCAAGCACTAGTGTGACCCTAGCCTAAATGGGACCATGAAAGATAGTAGAACACAGTGTTCAGCTGGTCTTCGGCACTCCCATTAAAAATTAAAGGAGCATGATAGCTCATGACTGATATGGGATCAGTTGAGGTCCCATCAGTCAGATCCTCAGTGATCGGGAAGTTATTTTCTATTCCACAAAGAGAAGATAACTTCCAAACAAGAATCACCCTTTAAAGATTTCCATAAAGAAATCATGAATGAATTAAAAGAAAAATATGAAAAACTTCCATGACTAATTAATTATGAAATGTATAGTAAGATTTATTTGAGATGTATCAATAATTATAGTCTACTTAGGATTTGTGAACAGGACTTCGTTGTGTGTATTGGGTGTAGCTAGGGAGGATCTGGAGATGCATATGTTTGTGTGCTTGGCCAGGTAGGGTGCCAACAAGCACTGGCTTGCCCAGTTTGTGTAGACTCACGTATAGGGCAGCAATTTTAAAACCAGGGTGAAGGAAAGCATCACTATGACTGCTGTAAGGTGCCGTTTGTATGAAGCATTGCTTTTAAATATGTTTCCTGAGGATTAGTACTGTTAAAACAATTTAAGTATGTGTTGAAAAAAATTTACAAACTAAAAATGTTTTAGAAACTATGTGTTCATTGCAAAGTCAATAAACAATTGAAAAACCTAAATCAAATCAATATTTGGTATGAACACCCTTTGCCTTCAAAACAACAGCAATTCTTCTAGGTACACTTGCATAGTCAAGAATTTTGTAGGATTTGTAGAGAAGTATAAAGAATATTGAGTAAACCACAAGTATACCAAACAGGTGATAGTGATCATCATTTGAAAAACAGCCTGTAAATTGTAACAGAAACAGTTGTGTAGGAGGTTGAAAATTGGGCAAGGAAAAGTTAAACTCTGCTACAAAGATGAGGTTGTGGGAGGTGGTCATAGACCATGGCAAGACTAGGCACAGCAACAACAAGATACTTGAGGTTTCAGTATGTTCTATTCAAGCTCTTTTTTTGAAGACACACTAAGAAATAGGCAATATTCAGGAATGGAGACAAAGTGGTCAGCCAATGTAACTTAATTCAACGGACCAAAGATACACCATACTTCTCTTCAAAAATGGAAGATGTCCAACAGTGCTATCAGCTCAGATCTAGCAGTCCAAATTTGAATTATTTGGTTATATCAGACCAAAGTTTGCTGAAAATTGCAGAGCGGTATAAAAATAAGTGTCTGAGTGAAACAGTGAAGCATGTTAGAGTTCCCTTGCAAATTTGATGCTTCATTTTAGCAAATGGAGTTGGGGATCTGGTCAGGTTTAATGGAGTCCTGAATGCTGAGAAATATAGGCAGACACTTATCTATCATACCAGAACATCAGGATGGAATCTGGTTAGCTCCAAATATATTCTGCAGCTGGACAATGACCCTCATACTACCAATGTCATTCAGTATTATCTTCATCATAAAGAAGAACAAGGATTCCTGGAAGTGATGATATGGCCGCCACAGAGCTTTGATCCCAACATCATTGAGTCTGTTTGAGATTAAGTGAAGAGATAGGAGAATTTGCGAAAGTATTCACCCACAGAAGATCTGTGGTGAGTCCTCCAAAACGTTTGGAACATCCTACCTGCCGGGTTCGACTAAAAACCATGTGGAACCGTGCACAGAATAAATTACGTTGTTTTGAAGGTGAAAGGGCAGTCACACAAATATTGATTTGATTTTCATTTCTCTGTGTTCATTCACTTTGTAATTAAGAAAAATAAACTATTAACCCTTCTATTTTGCTAAATATTCTTATTTGCACTATTTTTTCCCATGTCATATAGTCGGTCTCAAACTTTTGTACTGTAATATGTGTTATCCAGTTGCTGCATATGCCAACTTATCTAACTTTAGAGCCTTGAAAAAATATTCATACTCCAAGAACCTTTCCAAATTATTTCACATTACACCCACAAACTTAAATGTATTTTATCCTCATTTTATGTGATATACAAATACAAAGTAGCAAGTATTTGTGAAGTGTAAAGAAAATCATACATTATTATTTATTATTATAGCGCCATTTATTCAATGGCTCTTTACATGTGAAAAGGGCATACATAGACAAGTACAATATACATGAACAATATAAGGCATAGGCAGGTACAGGAGGAGAGAGGACCCTGCCCGTGAGGGCTCACAGCCTACAAGGGATGGATGAGGATACGCTAGGAGATGGTAAAGCTGGTCGTTTGTCGGTTTAGAGGACTGATGGTCACTACAGGTTGTAGGCCTGTTGGAAAAGATGGGTCTTCAGGTTCCTTTTGAAGGTTTCTATAGTTGGTGAGAATCTGATGTGTGTGGGCAGAGAGTTCCAGACTATGGGGGAAGCACGGGAAAAATCTTGTATGCAATTGTTGGAAGAAGAGACAACGGGAGTAGAGAATTAGGTCTTGAGAGGATCATAAGTTGCGTGAGGGTAGGTATTGGGAGTCCATGTTGCAGATGTATGGAGAAGACAGGTTGTGGATAGCTTTGTATGCCATAGTTAGGGTTTTGAACCGGTTCCTCTGAGAAATGGGGACCCAGTGAAGGGCTTGGCAGAGAGGAGAGACTGTGGTATAGTGGGGAGGCAGGTGGATTAATCAGGCAGCAGAATTTAGGATAGATTGAAGGGGTGCAAGAGTGCTAGAAGGGAGGCCAGAGAGCATGAGGTTGCAATAATCAAGGCGAGAGATGATGAGGGCAGGTATGAGCCTTTTTGCAGTTTCTTGGTCAAGGAATGTACGGATCCTGGAACTTTTTTGAGCTGTAGTCGACAGGAGGTCGCAAAGGCTTGGATGTGTGGCTTGAGGGAGTGGGCAGAGTCAAGGATTACTCTGAGGCACCGAGCATGTGGGACTAGGGAGAGTGAGCAGCCATTGACTTTCATGGAAAAGTCTGTGGGAGGGGATAGAGTGAGATGGGGAAAATATGATGAATTCTGTTTTGTCTATGTTCAGTTTTAGAAACAAGCAGAAAAGAAAGATGAAATAGCAGACAGACATTGTGGAATTTTGGATAGTAAGGATGTGATATCGGGTCCAGAGAGGTAGATCTGTGTATCATCAGCGTGGTCATGGTTTTCAAACTCTAATAAATAGGTTTGGGGGTAGGAAAAGATTCGGGGTCGGGGTGGGGGGGTGAGTGGTAGATTTGGGGGGGAGCGTGGGTGGATAGGGTGGGTAGGGAGGAGGCAGGATTGATACATATAGTGGACATATATACACACACAGACATACACTCCGCTTATAACTAAGAACAGTTAGTTACTATGCCCGGGCAACGTCGGCTCTACAGCTAGTATTTTATAAACATAAGTGTGAAAATGTGTGTATTCAGCCCCCATATATCACTACTTTGTAGGACCACACTTCAACTGCAATTACTGTTGTAAGTCTTTGCTCATCTAGAGGAAGAAATTTTCACCCATTATTCTTTGCAAAATAGCTTTAGTCCAGTAAGAATGGATGGAGAGCGTCTGTAAAAAAAAAAGTTCACGGATATGAATAGTTTTCAAGGCACTGTAAACGTTGCGGCAAACTCTGCTTCATGCAGCTGTTCCAGCGTCCATCATGAGGGTCCTTCCTCATTGAGATCCCATTACGGCTAATGGCCTACTAAAGACCCCTATTGCTGTCATCTTTCTACTTCTTTCAAGACTTTCCACAATATGTAGAAAATCACAAAGATTATACTACATAGAATATAGACCACTCAATAAAGTAGGAATGAAAAAAAAATATAGAAAAAATAGAAAAACATTGGATATTAAAAGTTTGAATCACCATGATTTGTCCTTCAAACTAGAGAAATAAGAAAAACACATTCGGTGTCCCTGCATCCATAAAAGTCCTAAGCATTGAAAATATAAGATTAATAAAACTGAGAGAAATTAATAAAAAAGAGAAAAAAATGGCAGAATTGTCAGTTTTTGGTCATCATATCTTCCCCCAAAAATGCAAGAAAAAGCTAATAAAAAAAAGGATTACCGTATGTATGCCCCATAATTAAATTGCTCAGAAAAAAATTGCCCATTGACTCAAGATTAACAAATTTACGAATCCCAGAGCACACACCAAATACTGCCCCCCAAGCAATGCAGTGAGGTGAACAGCTCCTCATTTCTTGTATACTGATACGACTCCTTTGTACTGAAGTATACTATGTTCTGTATTTATAACCTCAGTCTTTGGGAGTCTTTACAACATACACCCTTATTGTGCAAGACTGAACAAAACACTGAACATCCAGAACCTACAGCAATGAACAGGCTGCAATCCCTCCCCGGTATTCCAGCTGACAGGAAAGCTTGTGTATAGGAGACTGTGAATGTGAGGAAGATGCTGGATCATCCTGAGCTTTCCCATTTCTGTTTACACATCACAATCTATAGGAAGCGTGCATTCATGCCAGATGCTCTTTGTCATCGTGTTGTGCTATATCCTAAATACAGGCAGGAAGAAGCAAATATAAATACTTGTTTTATGTTTGGGATCTCGTACAACATCCCTATGTCATAGTGAAGCTGGTACTGCCTGTGCTGTAGTGCACTTACTAAAAGGAAAATATAGTGCTGCTGAGGGCTGGGCACCACTGTTCTTGTACATTATCAGTGCACATTAATTGTCCACAGGGCTGTGGTATCAGTACACCAAACATCCGACTCCTCAATTTCCCTGAATCTGTGTCCGACTCCACCAAAATGGAAACCGACTCCAACTCCACTACTCCGACTCCACACCCAAGGCTGTGAAGTTAATAAGCCAAACATCCGTCTCTGACTCCTCCAAAATGGACACCGACTCCAACACCATGACTCTGACTCCACATCCCTGTCTGTCCATATCAATCAATCATAACACGGTTCTCATTTTACTGAAACAGTCTAATAAATAAAATCTCAGCTCTAGGGCTATGTGCACACGTTGAGTATGTAACATGGCCCAAGGCAGTAGTCATGGGCAAGGTACTTCTTCCTCCACACCTGGGCGCACTGCAGTAAATTAGGGATTATGATTGGATGTATGTAACACTACCTTGGAGTCTGAGTTCTCCACTGTCCATTTTGGTGCACTGAATGTGGCACCATTCTGTCTGCATGTTACAATACAATAAGAAATCCAAACCAACTTTTGCAAACATTTTTCTTTTTAATGGTGGCCAAACTAGTAAGCAGGGGAAAGCCTATTACATGTTCTTGCTTACATTTGGTACAATCCGTAGGTTCTTTTGCAAGCAATACAGAAAACAACAGAGAGCAATAAATGAATTGGGGGAAAGTTGTATTGCATGCATCTTCCTGTAACAGGAGGCCAACCGGGTGTATGTGCCTGGACTTTCTACTCTGATCCCTTCCAGGGGCTGCTCCTAGAGCCGCTTCCTTTTTACTGTGTACACAGATGGGCAGATCCTTTTTTCGCTAAGGTCCCCCATGATTGACCGACACTGGATTCACTTTATAAAGTCTTCTTCCTGCAGGTATCACCTACTGGCTGGAGATGTTCTGCTGCCTCGGTAGTGTCAGATTTTCATATCTTTCTTTCCATTTATTTCCCCAATGATCCCACTGTCTTGCTCACACCAGGCCTCTACTTCATCCCCACACTCACTGAACTTGAACCAGGAACTTCCTCTCCGCTGGTCCCTACCCCACCCCCCACCAAAGGTCTTCCCTGAGTTTACCCTGTACTATGTGGTTTACAAAGCCTGCGGCCTGGGGGATCCTACACATATAAAATACTCACTTTATACACAATAACATAGTTGGTATCTTCAGGAGACTGGGGGGTATAGTTTGTCCACCTCCATACAAGTATTTTGTTAGTTTTTCACCTCAGTATATGTAAGACCCAGTTCACATCTATGGAGGGATGCATTTCTCTTCCTATGCATTTTTGCACTGCAAAAACGCATAGACACGCAGAGAAACGCATGCGTTAACACACTCATTGGTTTTAATGGAAAATGCAATGAAAACGCATCCAAAAACGCATGTTATTTTCAGAAAATGCTAAACACATTCGTTTTTGCAAATGCATCCCAAAACGTTGCATGCAATGTATTGGGCTGCATTAGCAAAAATGGATGAATTTTGTGTTTTCTGAAAATAACATGCGTTTTTACATGCGTTTTCATTGCGTTATCCATTGAAATCAATGGGTGCGTTGTTGGATACATTTGCAACGCACTTTGGCACACTAGC
Source organism: Allobates femoralis (assembly GCA_033576535.1). Taxonomy (NCBI): domain Eukaryota; kingdom Metazoa; phylum Chordata; class Amphibia; order Anura; family Aromobatidae; genus Allobates; species Allobates femoralis. The sequence continues at coordinate 265,939,742 of JARQOC010000001.1, read as the reverse complement.
TGTCAAAAACGCATTACAACCCAAACGGAAAAGAAATGCAGATGTGAGAAGGCCCTAAGCTAAAACCAGGGGTGAAATCAGCGGAAAAGTATAATTGAATCAAGTGCACCAGTTCTGCATCTTGTACCCACTCATGGTTTTGGATTATACTGATGTATAATACTGAGTTATAAAATTCATCAAATACTCAACATGTGCACATGGCCTAATTGGTTGCTGTGGACATCAAACACTATTCTTTAGACAGTTTTTATAACTCTGTGCCATATTAATATGTAGTGGACCTACCACATGCAATATGCTGAGCATAAGGCTGGCTTCACACCATGGCATTATCAGGTCTCATGGGTGAACCTGACAGCCCCGGACCTGATTTGCAAACAGAACCGGAGGGAACATATGCCCTCTGGTCCTGTTTGTAGACGGATGCAGCCGAGCTCAGCTGTCCCCTGCAAAATGGTGCTGAACCTCTTCACAGGGGACAGCTCCCTGGTGCTGAAGTTCAGTGTAGCTCACGCTGAACTTTAGCAGCCAGAGTCCGGTTCCCGGATGCTCTCAGATCCTCCCGGACTTCCGGCCCCATAGACTCCCATGTTAGGGAACGCCGGATTGCCCCGAATCCAATTTGGGGAGATTTTTCTCCCCGGACACATGCTGCATTTTTGTCTCTGGGAGAAAAATCCAAATACACCCAGATCCTCCCAGACAGATGGAAACTGGATGGCAGATAACTGCCATCCGTCTCCATCCGGCCCCGTAGGGCTGCACTACAGTAAAATCTGGTACGGGGCTGTCAGGTTTACCCCGGACAGCCCCGGACCTGATAGTACCATGGTGTGAAGCCAGGATAATAGTTACGTGGAAATAGCTTTAAAAATGGTGTCAGGCACTATCAAGATTTGCTTTCTTTCATACAGGAGGGAAATTTTGCCACTGACATTATAAATCCACATACGTCCCTAGAAGAAGTTGGAAGGTATCTTGCACTCGTCTTGTTAAAGTAGAAGACTTGCATGATACCTGGCAATCGTGCACGTGTCAGCAGATGTCTGGGGTCATTATAGCATTGCACCACTCATGCCTGATACAGAACACATCCTTTTTAGGCCCCCATACAAATTAGGTGAAACTAAGCCAAAACTGCTGATTTCTGCAGGACCAGCAGAACATCTGATGTGTATGGGACCTTCCCGACTGACTTCTCATCTGTTGGGGAGAGAAGGATGAGGTTGTTGGAGTTTCAAATGCTGACTCTTTTTGTTTTCAACAATGAAAATCTGCTGTCAGAGGAGGCTGGCAGCATCTTTCCTGTCTGCCCCAATGAAAATACATGACCTCTAAATCATACTTTGGTATCGGTAGAGATAGCTGAACAATTTCTCCTCAAAGAGCATATAGTTACTTCATGTTTATGGCCAGCTTTAATTTAGGAACATTCAGTGGAGGTTTTCCTGCAGGTTTGGTTGAGAAATTGTAACTGACTTCACCCTACTCAATTAAACAAAAAGAAGTGACCTGCTGCGCTGGAACATCTGTGCCACAAATACGTAATGTGTGTATTCTTTTGATGGAAAAAACGGTGGTGTCATAACAAATCTTTGACAAAGATTTGCTTTTGAAACACTTTAATTAAAAAATAATAAACCTTTGTATACTTAACGAAAGTGCAGTTTTAATCACTGAAAAATATGGCTTTTACTAATCCTTCCTGGTCAGCAATTTACTATGTACATAAGATAACAGGTCTTATCTGCAAGTATTGGTCTTATTAATGCTGACTCCAGTGCCTTTCTATCTTGATCTAAAGTTCATTGGAAAAACATTTTAGCACATTGCTTTTCAATATCATGCCAGCTAATAAGAACTTAACTAGTTCAGGACTGAGCTTTTGCCCCTTCCTCACAAAACACGTTTTTTATACGTACATATTTTTCAATCTGCTCTAAAAAATGTTCATATATATCTATATATATATATATATATATATATATATATATATACACATTAGTTAAAAGAGCAGCACGGCTTCTGCAGTGGGTGCAAATCAATCCAAGCAATATCTCTGTTTGCTATTCATACGATACCAAAAGGGAATGCAGCACTCAAAATCAAGCGTCCAAAATCTGCCTTTATTAGGCCATCAAGTGCAGTGTACAACGTTTCAGGCACAGTCGCTAGATGAAGGGCGACTGTGCCTGAAAAATTTGGACACTTGATTTGGAGTGCTGCATTCCTTTTTGGTATATATATATATATATATATATATATATATATATGTGTATATACAGTTGAAACCAGAAGTTAACATTCACTATATAAACAGACACATATGCATGCTTTTCTAGCTATCTGACATGACATCAGATTACTACACCTTAAAACAATTTGGGACAACCCATATAGTGATGTCATGTGCTTGAATGCTTCTGATAGGTTTATTGGCAACATCTGAGTTAGAGACACACCTGTGGATGTATTTTAATGCAAACCTGAAACACACTGCTTCTTTGTGTAGCATCATGGGAAAGTCTAATGAAATCAGCCAAGATATCAGGAAGAGAACTGTGGACTTGCACAAGTCTCGTTCATCATTGGGTGCAATTTCCAGATACCTGAAGGTGCCTTGTTCATCTGTACAAACAATTATACGCAAGAACAAACATGATGGGATGGTCAAGCCATCATACATCTCAGGAAGGAGACGGGTTCTGTGTCCCAGAGATAAATATGCTTTGGTCCGACATGTCCATATCAACCCAAGAACAAAAGTAAAAGACATTGTGAAGATGATGGAGGAAGTTGGTAAGATTGTGTCATTATCCACAGTAGTGTATCAACATGAGCTGAAAGGCCACTATGCCAGGAAGAAGCCATTACTCCAAAAGAAACATAAAAAAGACAGCATAATTTTTCCAATGCACACAGGAACAAAGACCTAAATATTTGGGGACATGTCCTGTAGTCTGACAAAACTAAAATTGAACTGTTTGGCCATAATGACCATCGAATTACGTATGGAGGGAAAATGGTGATGCATGGAAGCATAAGAACATTATCCTAACTGTGAAACACGGGGGGTGGCAGCATCATGTTGTAGGGTTATTTTGCTGCAGGAAGGACTGGTGCACTTCACAAAATAGATAGCATCAGGAGGAATTGAGGAAAGAAGATTATGTGGCAATACAAAATCTTCATCTCAAGACATCAGCCAAGAAGTTAAAGATTTGGTGGAAATGGGTCTGCCAAATGGACAATAACACAAAATATGCTGCCAAACTGGTTACAAAGTGGTTTAAGGATAATAAATTCAATGTTTTGGAGTGGCCATCACAAAATCCTAATCTCAATCCTATTGAAAATTTAATCGCAAAACTGAAAAGGCAAGTGCAAGCAAGGCGACCTACAAACATAGCTCAGTTAGAACAGTTTTGTCAGGAGGAATGGGCCAATTTTCCTACCAACTATTGGAAGAAGCTTCTGTAAGGATAGCCAAAACATTTCACCCAAGTCATACAGTTTAAGGGCAATTGTACCAAATACTAATGAAATGTATGTAAACTTGTGACTTGGTAGAAAGTAATAAATTATGCTACACAAAGAAGCAGTGTGTTTCAAGTGTGCATTAAAATACATCCACAGATGTATCTCTAGTTAATTCAGATGTTGCCAATAAACCTATCAGAAGCTTCCAAGCACATGACTTCATCATTGGGCTGTCCCAAATTGTTTAAAGGTGTAGTAATCTTAGTATATGTAAACTTGTGACTTTGCAGAAAGTAATAAAAATACCATAAAACATTCTCTCTCATTATTCTTGCATTTGGCAAATACATATAATTATGGTAATCCTAATTGACCTAAGGCCCCCTTCTCATCACGATTTTTCCTGTCCGTGGGGGATCTTGTTTTTTGGAGAGTCCCACAGACAGGAATGGACAGGTCCGGATGTGTACCTCCGGATGCTATTTCTGTGTCCGGATCCGTGATTTTGACAGATCCAGACACAGAAAGAGCTGGGAGGAGGCTGAGTCTGCAAAGTGCAGGCAAGTCGTGTTGGGACTGGCTTTCACTTTCGCAATGTATCTACATACATTGTGAAAGCAAAAACAATGGTTAAAAAATGCTCACCTCTCCGCCGAGTGCCCTGCGATGAGCAGCATCCACCTCCGCTGACTGAAGGACCTTAATCAGCTGACCAGGAAGGGGCAGGGCAACCCAATCAGCTAATGTGTCATATGACTGCATCAGCTGAGCAGTTTAAATCACCTGCCAAACGATCAGCTGATGTGTCACATGACTGCATCAGCTGAACGGTTTAAATCACCCGCCAAAACCGATCGGTTTTGGTGGGCGATTTCAACCGCTCAGCTGATGCGGTCATGTGATACATCAGCTGATCGGGTTGCCCCGCCCCTTCCCAGTCAGCTGATTAAGGTCCTTCAGCCATCGGAGACGGATGCTGCGCATGGCGGGACATTTGGCGGAGAGGTGAGCATTTTTTTTATTTTTAGCACTTTGCACTATAATTTCACTTTAGCAGTGTATGTAGATACACTGCTAAGGTGAAATCACATGGGAACAGAGCAGTTTTAGTTTACTAAGCATGCTCAGTACACTAAAATCAGATCCGGGAAATGATCCTGTTTTTTCCAGGATCCGCTCTCCACAGGCCCCCATGTTATTTGCTGCGGGCCGGTTCTGTCCGATTTGGTCTGCTGTGCCCAAAATTGGAGAAGTCTCCAGTTCTGGGTACATAAAAAATTCGAACACAATCGGATCCATGACAATTTGGACACGATCGGATGGTCATATAGGACCAATCCGTGCCCATAGGGATACATGGGGGCCAAATCGGATCCATCCGTTTTACAACCCAAATAATCGCGGGCCTGAAACGGGAAAGGTTTATTGTGATTTCATATCAGATAGTGGTAAAATCATGCATATGTGTCTTTTTATATAGTGTATGTAAACTTCAGGTTTCAACTGTAAGTGATGTGTTTCCAACTGATTTGTACCTAGTAACCAGTTATTGAAGAATTTTCTGATTAACAACATCCTTGATGTTCAAATATCTCCAGTTGCTGCTCATAATCTCAATAGATTTTGCAACTAAAGGCTCAGTTACACACAACAGATAATTGTGCAGAGATTGTTTGCAGATCTCTGGTTGCAGTGAAATCATGGACACATTGTTCCATTTTGTGGCCCTGTACAAAATGTAACAATGTGTCCATGATTTCACTGCAACCAGAAATCTGCAAACAATCTCTACACAATTATTTGTGTGTGTAACTTGGCCTTTAGATACATCTGCTGATCAGTATCTAAGGGCCCTTTCACATCAGCGTTTTTCGTAATTCGCAGCAGATGCGGTGAAAAAACCGCATCTGCCGCGTTTGCCGCATAACCGTTCCACTTGCGGCACGGTTGCGGTTTTTCCCATAGGAAGTATAGGGGGACTTGCGGCAGATGCGGCAAGTGCGGTTTTGCACTTGCGGCAGGTGCGGCAGCGAAAAAAACCGCGGCTGACCGCGGTTTTTTTCGCTGCCGCACCTGCCGCAAGTGCAAAACCGCACTTGCCGCATCTGCCGCAAGTCCCCCTATACTTCCTATGGGAAAAACCGCAACCGTGCCGCAAGTGGAACGGTTTTGCGGCAAACGCGGCAGATGCGGTTTTTTCACCGCATCTGCCGCGAATTACGAAAAACGCTGATGTGAAAGGGCCCTTAAACCTTCGTCCGGCTGAGTAGGTACAATTGTAACTATTCAGTTTTAAAAATTGCAATAACTTTTTTTTCGAAAAGCCGTAGAGGGCTGAAATTTCGTGACATCTCTGCAGTTTTGGTCCAGAATATATTGGCCAAATTTCAATAAAATATCTCCACCCCTTTCCGAAATAAGGGGTCGAGATATTTTTGCATCCATAACAAGCTGCATAGGTACAAATGTACCCTCATATATTTTGAATGAAGATAATGCAAGGAAAAAAGAATAATATTTTTTTCAATGATAATGCTATTTTATAATTATAAACAAGTAAAAAAACTGTTAATTTACATTATAAAAGAAAATGTAAGAAACTTTTTTTATTGATTTTCTTCGCAAGTAATGCATGTTGTCTTTGCTACCGAGTGTTCATCGCAAATGGGTTTCACACAAACCACACAAGACTTTCTAGTCTTACGTTGTTTTCGCCTCAGGTCTCGGCAGACATAGCAACTACCAACAACAGGGGAGGGTCCACGACTGCCATGAGGTATTTGAGGGCCAGCTGCTGCTTGCGATGCTACCAGAATGCATCGTCCAAGCACCATTTCTACTGCACCTCGAAGAACATGGTTTCTCATCATCATTCGGTTTGTACTACGATCTTCAATTGCAGGCATACACAGCTGATTTGCGAGATCTTTTAGAAACTTTCTTCGTTGATCCTTTGTCCTGAAGCTTGGATTGTGTTCTCTGTAGATGATGCAGGATGCTAACCCAGTGACGTCAATCATATTGTAGAAAAATGCCAGAGGCCAACGTAATGTTCGTCGTTTCACAGTGTACTCTCCCAACATTTTATCCATAACTTCAACTCCGCCTTTTGTTTTGTTGTAGTATTTTATTTTCTTTGGCTTGGCTGCTAGAGTCTCTTCAACTTCTCCCGTCATGTGCATAGATGATAGAAGCACGACTGATTTGTTCTTCTTTGGTACATATGAACAGACTGTTGCATCATGATTGTAGGCAAAATTTGTCGAGTTTACAGGCCTTTTCTGGTCATCATAATGGGAGACCCAGACAATGGGGTTTAGGGCACTGCCCTCCGGAGGTCACACTAGGTACTACAAGTTTGTAGACACCGCCCCCTCCGCTTATAAACCCCTACCGCAGGGAACATCCTCAGTTTTAAACTTAGTGTGCTCGGAGGATCACGCTTTGCTTGCACTTCACTGCATTCTCACTACTTACGTGATGGCGTCTGAAGACAAGGTAATAAGGTCCCAGTCGGGACCGGTGACAGCCTCCCCGCTCACCCTTAGTGGCACACGCTGGTGGAGGTACCGGAGGGCCTAGGGCCTGGACACCTGGTGTTCTCCCGGTACGCTGTTACACTCCTCTCCATCCCTCTCTGGGGGGCTCTGGTGAGTGGGAGATGGGAGCCTTGCACAGCTCCGCTCCGTCCGAGGCCTCCCTAAATGGTGCTTACAGACCGGACTGGAGCCAGCCCAGTCCGAGGCCTCCCTAAATGGTGCTTACACTCCGGACTGGGCTGAGCGGCCCAGTCTGAGGCCTCCCTAAATGGTGCTTACACTCCAGACTGGTGCTGCACCCCCGTCCGAGGCCTCCCTAAATGGTGCTTACAGACCGGACCGGCACTGAGGCACTCTGTGTCTCCTGTGTGCCTGGGGGTAGTGTCTGGCACTTTATGTGTTTCATGACACTCAGACCGCGCGTTGCCCTCGGGCCCGCGGTTCTGCGGGTGTACCCTGTGCTGGGGTCACCCTGGCTGACCGCCCTGTGTGTCACAGGGGCTGAGGCCGTAGGCTGCGGATGTGTGACATGTATTTGCAGTCTGTGTACAATGTTTTTTACACTGTCTCCCGCCCTGCGGGCTCCAGCTCCCTCATGAGAAGGATGCTTGGAGGATGGGATGCAGCCCGTGCGGTGACGTCACCGCGGGGCGTGTGTGTGTGTTTCCCGCGTGTCTTCGGCGCCGCCCACAGTTTCTCTGTCGGCGGCCATCTTTACCCTCACTTCCCGGCTGGGAACTGTATGCAGCGTGCGTCTGCACTCCAGAGGGGAGACCGGAAGACGGCGCGGAGGTCACACACACACACCGCTCCCTCATACCGCTTTACAGCGGTCGGTAAGCCACCGGGATCCCCGGTTTTATTGTCTGCAATTGGGCTTATCTACCCCTACTGTGGCCATGTCCTCAGCTGGGAAGCGTGCTGCTAAGGCGGCCGAGACCACCGTTACATGTGCTACGTGCAATGGAACACTGGTGGAGGGGTCCTGCAATAACTGTGGACGCCCAGAGGCCCGGGCTGCAACTGCTGGGTCAGCAACCCCGGTGCTATACCCCGAGGTTCAGGTGATCTCAGGGCCTTGGGAGACTCAGAACAGGATCAATGAATCTCTGTTGTCTCAGCTGTCCTCCATGTCGCAATCCCTGGAGGCACTTAATAGGAGACTGGATAGCCCAGCTACTCCTTCCAGTTACCCCCGGGTGTCTCCCTCTTCTGCTGTGAGACCCCTTAAGCGGGCTCGTCGTGAGGCTTCACCCGAGCTCCAGACTCTCTCTGAGGAGGAGCGTTCCTCTGATGGTGAGGAAGATGATGGGGGTTCGACTTTCGGGTCTGTATCTGTGTCTGAACCACCAGATGGGGTGGAGGATCTGGTGTCCTCTATCAACGAGACCTTACGTCTCGTGACACCCCCTGAGGAGGTGACGGTACACCCGAAGGAGGTCTATCAATGGCTGCGGCCGGAGGCTAGACCAAGTGGCTCCTTTATGGACCATACTAATTTTGGAAGGGTGATTAGAGCCCCCAGGTTACATCCTGGGCGGCGTTATGTCCGCAAACCCAAGGACAATCGCTTCCCCTTTCCCCAGGAGGTGCTTCAGGAGTGGTCGCAGTCCCCGAAGGTGGATGCTTCCATGACCAGGATTGCTGCACGCTCCCTTTTCTCTGCCTCTGATAGCTCCTCACTGAAGGATGCTACTGATAGACAGGTCGAGCAACTCGCCAAGTCTTCCTATGAGGCGGTGGGGTCGTCATTTGCCCCTAACTTTGCCACGGTCTGGACCTTACAAGCGATCACTACCTGCTTGGATGGTATCTCTGACCTGGCAAGGTCCAGTCCAGAGGTCCTGGCACTTACCGAAAGGGCGAGGGCCTATGCGGACTACGCCAGAACGGCGACTCTGGAAACTGCCACTCGCTCAGCTGTGGCTTCGGCCAATGCTATAGCGATCCGCAGGTTGTTGTGGCTGCGTCTTTGGGACTCAGATGCCACATCTAAGAAGATTCTGCAGAATCTTCCGTTCTCTGGTGACAGGCTTTTTGGCACAGAGCTGGACAAGCTAATTAAGGATTCTGCTGAGTCTAAAATACCGCAGAATAAACCTAAGCCACGGTATACCGTTAAGAGGAACCCAAAACAGTGGTCCTTTCGGTCCAGCTCACAGTCATCAGCACCGTCCGCTCGCACGGACCGAGGGGGCAAGCCCGCTTCTCAGTGGCGCTCTAAGAGTCGTCCAAAGAAGCCGGCGGGGGCAGCAGCTGCCACCCCCAAACCCGCCTCTACATGACTCGCTCTCTCTTCCTGCCTCCCCACAGGTGGGGGGCCGCTTGTCTCGCTTTCAGGACGAGTGGCTACTTCACGTTCCAGATCAGTGGGTTCGAGACGTGGTCTCGCGAGGTTACAGGATAGAGCTGACGTCAAAACCGATATCCCGATTCCATCGGTCGGTCCCCTCCCCAGAAAAAGCTCAGGCCTTTTCTTTGGTGTTGGAGGGACTCCGCAGAGACGGAGTGGTGGTCCCGGTGCCTTCCGGGGAGAGGTTCAGGGGTTTTTACTCCAACCTCTTTATCGTCCCAAAGAAGGACGGATCCTTCCGCCCGGTTCTGGACCTGAAGTTGTTCAACCGCCACGTGCTGGTTCGGAAGTTCCGTATGGAATCACTGCGCTCAGTGATCGCGGCTGTGTCACAGGGGGACTTCTTGGCGTCCATAGATATCAGAGACGCTTACCTTCACGTGCCCATTGCACCGGCTCACCAGCGATGGTTGAGATTTGCAGTGGGGGAGGAACACTTCCAATTTGTGGCGCTGCCGTTCGGCTTGGCCTCGGCACCGCGGGTGTTCACAAAAGTGATGGCATCTATGATGGCTCTCCTGCACGTGCAGGGCCATGCCGTCATTCCCTATTTGGACGACCTGCTGGTCAGGGCGCCATCGGAACACCTCTGTCAAGCGAGCCTGGATGTGACCATGCGGTCTCTGGAACAATTCGGTTGGCTCCTCAATGTTCAGAAGTCAACCTTGGTTCCGACCCAGTCCTTGACTTATTTGGGCATGGACTTCAACACGTCCTCAGCCCTGGTGTCTCTGCCACAATCCAAACAGGTGGCGATCCGATCGGGAGTACAAGCAGTGCTCCTGTCACCACAATCATCCCTTCGTGGGTTGATGAAGCTGGTGGGTCGCATGGTGGCGGCGATAGAGGCGGTGCCGTTTGCACAATTTCGCCTCCGTCCTCTCCAGCTGGAGATCCTACGCAGGTGGGACAAGAGGACGATCTCGCTGAATCGGCTGGTGACACTGTCACAACCGACCCGAGATTCCCTGCAGTGGTGGCTTCAACCGCATCACTTGTCACGGGGCCGGTCCTTCATAAAACCGTCTTGGTTAGTAGTGACCACCGACGCCAGTCTGAAGGGCTGGGGTGCGGTGTTCTTACACCACAGGGCCCAAGGCCTCTGGACTCTGTCGGAGTCGGCATTGCAGATCAACGTGCTGGAGATCAAGGCGATCTATCTAGCACTCCTGGCTTTTCAGAGATTCCTCTCAGGACAACCCATCCGGGTTCAGTCCGACAATGCGACGGCCGTCGCTTATATAAATCATCAAGGAGGAACCAGGAGTGCAGAGGCTCTGGCCGCAGTCCACCGCATCCTATCCTGGGCGGAGGACAACAACTGCCTGATCTCCGCAGTTCACATCCCAGGGGTCGAAAACTGGGAGGCCGACTATCTGAGCAGGCAGGGGATGGACGCCGGAGAGTGGGCCCTTCATCCAGACGTCTTTCGGGACATCTGCAGCAGATGGGGCACTCCGGACGTGGATCTGATGGCCTCACGGCTGAATCATCAGGTTCCGCAATACATGGCGAGGTCATGGGACCCCCAGTCGTTGGGAGCGGACGCCCTGATCTTGACTTGGTCCAGATTCAATCTACCATATGTGTTCCCTCCTCTGGCTCTGATTCCCAGGGTGCTGTGGAAAATCAGGTCGGAATGCAGGGTAGCCATTCTAGTGGCTCCAGACTGGCCCAGGAGGTCCTGGTATCCGGACCTGTGGCAACTGTCAGGCGGACACAGGTGGGCTCTTCCAGAACGCGCAGATCTTCTCGCGCAAGGCCCATTCTTCCACCTCAATTCCAAGGCCCTCAGATTGACTGCATGGCTCTTGAGGCCTGGCTGCTGACATCCAGGGGGTTCTCCCCTACAGTGGTTGCCACTATGAATCGGGCTAGAAAGCCAGTTTCCAGGAAAATGTACCACAGGACGTGGAAAATCTTTTTTACCTGGTGTGCCTCTGGGGGCCGGTCCCCGTGGCCCTTGTCCATCCCGACATTGTTGGCATTCCTACAGTCGGGTTTGGAGTTGGGATTATCCCTTGGCTCCTTAAAGGGTCAGGTCTCAGCACTTTCTGTGCTGTTTGACAGACGATTGGCGCTTCTCCCGAAGGTCCGTCAATTTCTGCAGGGGGTGTCACGGATGGTTCCACCCTACAAAAGACCTCTGGATCCGTGGGACCTTAACATGGTCCTGGCGGCATTGCAAAAACCGCCATTTGAGCCTCTGAGGGAGGTTTCCCTTTCTCGTCTGTCCCAGAAGGTGGCTTTTCTGGTGGCGATTACATCTCTGAGGAGGGTCTCAGAATTGGCTGCACTATCGTGCAAGTCTCCCTTTCTGGTGGTTCACCAAGACAAGGTGGTGTTGCGTCCACGGCCGGAATTCTTGCCAAAGGTGGTTTCAACGTTTCACCTGAACCAGGAGATTGTTCTCCCATCATTTTGCCCCGCTCCCGTTCATCAGGTTGAGCGCGACCTCCATACTCTGGATCTCGTGAGAGCTATACGCATTTATGTGTCCAGAACCGCCTCCTTTAGGAGTTCGGATTCTTTGTTTGTTCTTACGACAGGTCGCTGTAAGGGGTCCGCGGCTTCAAAGTCAACCTTAGCCAGGTGGATTAAGGCTTCCATTCAAGAGGCTTACCGGTCTTCTGGTTTGCCTCTCCCGGTGGGATTGAAGGCTCACTCTACCAGAGCCGTAGGTGCCTCATGGGCCTTGCGACATAGAGCATCTGCTCTACAGGTGTGTCAGGCGGCCACTTGGTCCAGCCTGCACACTTTCTCTAAGCACTATATGGTGCATGCCCATGCCTCTGCGGATGCAAATTTGGGCAGGCGGGTTCTACAGGCGGCGGTTGCCCACCTTTAAAAGGGAACCATGTTATCCGTCTTGTTGAGGAACTCTTCCCGCCCTGGGGTATTGCTTTAGGACATCCCCATTGTCTGGGTCTCCCATTATGATGACCAGAAAAAAGAGAATTTTGTTTACGTACCGTAAATTCTTTTTTCTTTAATCATCAATGGGAGACCCAGTACCCACCCAGTTGTTCCTTTGCATGTTTTGCATTGGCCCTGTTCTCTGTTGAGACAGTGTTTGCCGGGTTGTTGAACCGTTTGTGCACGGCATTCTTCCCGATGTTTCGGGTGTGGTTTATTTTCCTCCTCGCAGCTTGTAGACCAAACTGAGGATGTTCCCTGCGGTAGGGGTTTATAAGCGGAGGGGGCGGTGTCTACAAACTTGTAGTACCTAGTGTGACCTCCGGAGGGCAGTGCCCTAAACCCCATTGTCTGGGTCTCCCATTGATGATTAAAGAAAAAAGAATTTACGGTACGTAAACAAAATTCTCTTTTTCTTTGGCAGGCTGCATGTTGCTAGGTAGGAACCTTTTGTTTTTTCTCACTGTACCAACTAGTGTCATGTTCCAGGAGTTCAATACCTTAGCTAGTTCCATGGTTGTAAAGAAGTTATCGATGGTGACATTTCTTCCAGAGCCTTTATACGAGCTCACTAGGTCCAATACTGTTCGTTCACCAATGTTTACTTGTCGAGGACCATCAGTTGGTTTCCCAGTGTAGAGCTGACCTTGTAATGGGTAGGCGTTTGACGAGTCACAAGCCCAGACAATCTTTATGCCATATTTAGCTGGTTTTGAAGGTATATACTGGGTAAATTTAGTATGCCCTCTAATAGGAAATAATTGCTCGTCGACGGTGATACAATTATATGGCTTGTAGGCTTCTCCAGATTTCTGTTCAGCATTGTCCAGATGTCCCGTATTGGTGCAGATTTTATCTGTTTGCACACGTTCTGCACGTGTATTTTCATTGTCAAATCTGATAAATCTGAGTATCATCTTGAAGCGGTCACGAGACATGGCTGCACGTTTAAGAGGCAGAGCAGCAACATTCCACATTTCCTCCAGATTCTCTTTGTTGTCTCTGTGCACACCAGCAGCAATCAGTATGCCCAAAAATGCATGGAGTTCAGTTTCAGTAAATTGCTTGAATGTTTTTTGTGGTGGCCGTTCAGAAGAATCAGGAAAACGTTGTTGTAAGCATCACAAACTCTCTTGGCCTTTCGATTCGTTTCTCGTAATATGATGTCACACATCTCGGGAGTCATGATTGACTTGAATAGCTCTTTTGCTGTATACAGGTTGCTGATTGCTGCAGGGCCACCTCTTTGTTGTAGGACCTTACGAGATTTTGTTTGTGCATTTGGCAGTGGATCACTACACCATTGAGTTTTATCCTTAGCAGTCCAAATGTCGCCTGCACTTTGAGGCACAGAATCATCCTCAACACTTTCGTCTGAGTCGTATTCTTTTTCCTGCTCAATGACCATTTCTTGTTCAATGTCTGAATCTTCTTCAGTAACATCCACTTGTGGTACATAGTTTTCATCATCAGATGCAACATATGGTTCTTCCTCATGCTCAGAATTAGATTCTTCTAGCATTCACATTATTTCGTCAGACTGAAATCTGTATATATGAAAAAATGAAAAATAAATAAATAATTTTCCGAAATACTACACAATACTACATTATTGGCTTTTCACAAAATGATACAAACCTTGTTTTCTTGGATTATGGCGGAAACTAGATCCAGCATCACTATCACTCATGATGACTTGGTAGATGAATTTTGGCTTCATAATTTAGTTCAGTAACACGTGGCAAGTAGAATGAAACTCGATTCTAAAGTGCAGATAAAAAAGTAAATTATTTCTAATGATAATTATTTATAAATGTCATTTATATATTATGTAAAGCGTATACGGTTTCAGAATTTTCATTCCATCTTCGACTGTTTTTTCGACCAATCGGAAAATTGTAACAGAGCCACCATCTTTATTTTGTGCTGAATATAAGTAAAACATCTAAAACAATATGTAGATAATAATTATTATACATTTTTCGTATAAAAATCATACCTATAGTGATAAGTTTCATACAAAATATATGTAAGCCAAGTCCAGGTTCAAAGACAATTTCTGACTGTTCTGTCCCCACATAAGGCGAATGAAGGTATAATTGGCTGTTAGATGCTGTGAGACTTTTCTACTTTCGTATCCAAGAAATTGAAGACTTCACAAGCCTAGAAATGTGTGTGCTCACAGCAATGAGATGAACAGCAAAATGGCTACTGAGAGGAGGGAGGCAGGAAGAGAAGTAGAAGCCACTCCCAGTTTGAATCAACTTAATTGACAGCAACATAAGTGAGCAGTAACAACACTGGCCAATAGATATCAGCATAACATTTGTAGCTGAATGAACTTTAGTTTCTGAAACCAAGTAAAGGAGAAAGTCTTCCCACAGTGGAGGTATATATGAAGGTACAATTGTACCTCTGCAGTCTGTTAAGGTTGTAAAATTATGCAGCCTGACGAAGGTTAAATGAGTTGTCTCACCATGACACATGCCTAATCAAGCATATGTCCAGGGGTTGTCTCTCACTCATCAAATCCTACTTTTGGAAAAGGCAAAGCGAAGAAGAGAGTGGCATTCCGTTTTGCAGTAATTTCCAAATATAATAAGAAAATGAACAAAATAAGTTTATAAACCTTGTAGAATTGTGAATGAAATAGAAACAACCCTATTGAGTGTGTCTGGAACATGAAGCATCTCGTAGCAAGGGTGATTTTCCACTTTGTGCAGATGAAATCTTTGTCTCTGTAACTGTGAGAGTATTGGTACCTTTACACGCAGCTACAGGTAACAGGTTTTCCACAGGTAACTTACTGGCTGCAGTGAAATCATGGAGACATAGTTCCATTTGTACACAGCAACAAGATAGAACCATGTCTCCATGATTTCACTGCAACCAGTAAGTTACCTGTGGAAAACCTGTTACCTGTAGCTGCGTGTAAAGGTACCATATAGGATAGTGTGTAAACATTTTTATTATTAAACTCAATTTATTTTATGGAAACCTGTTTCTGTGCCTTTCCAAGTAGTAGCACCTGCCACAAGGCTGTTCATTTTTATCCAACCAGCTCAAAAATCCGATTATGTAAGAGTGGTCTCCTGCTATGGCAGATCCAGTGTATAGATGCATTGAAACATCTAACATATAACTAATAAAATGCTGAAAATAATGCTGACAAAAATCACTGAAAAATCCACGAAAGTACATAAAATCACTGACCGGGTAGATTAATATCAATAACATCCAATATTTATTAGGACATTAAAAATATAATAGACTTTGTCAACTACTAAAGGTTTGTCCAGTACAAAGGTAAAGAACACCTTCGGAAAGTGCCACTGCTCAATAAATAGTGTAAATTACTTTAATCAAAGTGTCAGAAGACAGTACCAATAAAGGGACCAAGATCACCTAATGATATTTTTAATTTCCTGACCGTCCTACGGCAGCACAGTATGGGTTAAGCCCTTACTCCCTAGTCGGGACAGAAGACATATTAATTAGCAATACCAAATAGTTAGCGAATTGACACCTCCTGTGCTCCCCTCCCGCCCTTCTCCTATAAAGGCGCGGGGGGAGAAACCACACAACACATATTTTTCCTTTTTCTCATGGATCAGAAGACTTTCTCTTATGCGTCGGCTGGGTTCTGTGTAAATACTCTGCTCCCAGCCAAAATTCTTGAGATACATCTAGACAACAGGTCCTGTATATGTATCCCTATACATCACTGGGTTCCAGCACCAGGATGGGATGTCTAGATGGCGGGTTCTGCAAACGTATTTTGTATGTCCCTTGGCATGCTGTGTATGTACATGTTGACATGGATGGCAGGTCTTGTATATCTGTCCCTATGGGTCATTCGGTTCCTAGCCTCATATGTATACACTTCCCCCTACACACCGGTTTGGTCCTGGTCCCTGGAGGGGGAAGACCCAGTGGTCATTGTACAGCTGCTGGACTCTGGGTGAGAGAGCATCCCTCCAGAGAGGTAAGTGGTGGCTGTGCCATCCATCCACCAGGTGAGCCTTTCCCTGAAGTTTCTGGTCTGGTGCTGTGGTGTGCAGAGTCTTCCCATGTCTCCCATGTTTCCCATATTCCAGGGGGGTGTTGTGGCCACCCTTCTGTCTCTGGCTGTCTTTCCTGGCTCCCACTATTAGAGCAGTGAGCCGACGTAGCTACTTCCGGGTTCGGAGGCTGCGGGGCTCCCGCACATGCTCAGTATGCGCAAAAAAAAAAAAAATCGTTGTGGTAACATCATACGGGGGTGGGAGATTTAAACACTGACACTGCTGTAAGCCCTGGTTCTCCTGCTCAGCAGCAGAGCAGCAGCTGTGCCAAAGTACTGTGGGTTCCTGGTGCATTATAGGCAGGGAACTTCCCTTAAGAGGAAGAGAAAGAAGATGTACAGCAAGTGTCAGCAGCTACTCCCAGAGGATTACAGCCATGAGCCCTGTACTAATTGTATAGCACCCCAAAGAGATTGTCAGGGAAAATCTAATCTCCTGTTGGCTCCCAGATAACATCATTACTACCTTTGCAGCCACTAGAAGACCAGCTACTCTGAGGGTATACTCTAGACTATTGAAGATCTACAAATCATGGTGTTCTTTACAAGGTCATGACAGGAGTACGGTGGCATCCATTCTGCATTTTCTGCAAGTGGGTTTGATAAAGGCCTGAAGCTAAACACCCTGAAGACTCAGTTTTCTGCAATTAACGGTAACTTGGATGGTACAATGTCTAGACATCTGCTGATAACTAGATTCTTCAAAGCGGTGAAGAATTTGAGGCCTCCCTTTGTTCCATCGGTTCCTTCCTGGGATCTCTCATTTCTTCTTAAAGCTCTTCAAGGTCCATCAGGCTTCAATCAACCACATCTTCTGAAAGACGCTATTCCTGGTAGCAGTTAAGTCAGCGAGGAGAATTTGAGAATTTCAGGCATGATCTTCCAGAGAACCTTATCTCTGCATTGCCTCAGATCATATAGTCTTGAGCATTATGCCAGGATTCTTACCGAAACTGGGTTCTGCATCAATCATGAATCAGGATAGTATTTTTCCAGTACTCAGTGAGGGCTTGGACGATGCCCCGGTCAAGATCTTGATCTATTGGATGTAAGACGGATGGTCCTGATCTATCTTCAGGCCACTCTCGCATTCAGGAAGGATGAAAATCTGTTCCTCCAGTTTGCAGGGCCGAATCATGTCCGGAAAGCTAGCAAAAGCACGCTAGCTAGATGGATCCGACATGGGAAGATTAGGAGGAGCACCACAATATCTGAATAATACAAATGCAGGTGCTCACCATGCCACGGTAACCAACGTGTAATATGAGAAAAAGACGTGGCATAAAGATGGGAGCACACAAGTATTTAATGAAAAATATACAAATATAATTTTATTCACACGTTTCCAGACACAATTAAAAACACATTAAAACCACAAACACGGGTTCCCGTGCTCGATGAATCAAATCTGATGTGTATATGAATGTCAGATGATAAAGCTTGTAGTGTGCAAAATTCATAATAACATAGTAATGGATAACCAGAAATTACACAGAGTATGGTTCTCAAGGGCAATATAAATCTTAGCAAAATCAGTGACAGTAAACACCGATATAGATCAATAAATCTGTATACATAATGGATAGTTCAATACAAATTTTATACCACAAATGACAGATTATTGTATATGCCCTTTTTGAGACCCCCTATGAACAATTGCACTGATAGATAATATATAAATGTTACACATTCAATACTTAATGTAGACAAAAAATGAACACAGACCTCCCTACACCTGCATGCGGTGCAAACACCATATATGAAATAACATAACCTGTTCAAATAACATATTTGTATGAGATGCACTGCGTGGTCTCATGTAATAGATGTTAAGGACAGTTATGCCCAGGCAAAGAGCTGAACAGCGTCTTAGAAAAAGTGCACACTGATCAAGGGTGCAACAAGTTACCAACAAGTATATACTAGAAAGTGCAATGGTCACCCTGGCAGTTACTGGGCTCGGAGACCTAGCAGCGTAGTACAAGGGTCCAGTTGTAAAAGACACTAATATAACCAGCCTAGGGGTAGCACAAACTAACCGAACCCATACGAAGAAGGGTTAATGCTTATCAGATAAGACGTGCCGTAATTTGGCCAATGACAACCCAGAGACCTGAAGCGAGTGCCCTCAGCGTGAGGGAGAGAGGTAGTGTCACCGGCACAAGGCCGCAGTTTACCAGGGTCAGGGAGCTAGTGCAGAGAGTACGGGAACCCGGGAAAGCCCTTCCCAACGCGTGTCGCCGCTAAGGGGTGCGGCTTCGTCAGGGGATGTCCGGGCAGTGTGAGTGTGAGGTATATATACCTGTATAAAGAATCGCCGCCTCCCGGTCTGGCCGGAAACCAGAGAGCCAGGGGTGAGTCAATAGCGTACACCTGGCTGCATTTCTATGCCGAAAAGCAAGCAAGTGCAGACCGATAGCGACGTCACATGTCACATGATGGTAGTCAAGGAAACCAGTAAACAGGCTGATAATACAGCGTGAGCACCGCGACCGGAAGTGACGATGCACGTCACGTGTTGGTCGTCATGGAGACCCAAGCAGATCAAGATGTTACGTATACAACATATAACTTATTATGAACAAATGAAAGGAGCTGAAGAGTGTGTCAACAATACTCAACAGTCGGCCACATACATAGGAGCAGACTAGTATATGAATCATGCTCAGTAATCAAACACAAATATTTTACGCATATTTGTGTCGATGTGGGTACAGGACTCATATCGCGTCTACAAAGGAAGGGCGCTGGTAATGCATATGTGCTGAAAATAGGAACTGGAGCTATGTTTTGCATATCAAACCCCAAATAGTACCTACTAGGAAAAGAGGTACCAACCAGGAAATTAAATATTGAACTATAGTGGTACTAATAACGTATAATATAGATAGATATACATTGGTAAAGTCCTCTGTTAGGGTAACCACTTATATAGAAATACAGCTAACACATGTCCCTAGGCACCAAGCTTTATAAATGTAAAACAGTAAAGCCTGTGCCAATAATATCTATATCTTAAAGACACATAACAACAAGGTACAAGAACCAAGTATTTTTATTCCACCAAAAATGGTGGTATATATAGCCCAATAGTATCATATGTAAGCGCAAAGAGACCACCCAGTGCATACCGTGTGTTATTTATCAAAAAGTGTCCGATTATGGCAGTACTGATCATATGTACCTTACTCATCTATTGTTGACAAACACTGAGTGCGATATACTATCCTATAATATGGCCAGTTTGTTGGGATTTTATAAGAGACATGTTTCTACAGGGGTCAGAGTGATCCTATGCAACCCAACACAAATCAACCAAACCAGAACAATAATATCTTAAGGCTGGTGACTAAACAGGGATAGTATAACACATAAAAAGAAGGTGTGTTTTGATTGTATAGTAGCGAAACCAGGACCCCCCCCAGGAGAAGAACCACCACCCAAACCACATGGGGATCCCAGGGATCTAGAAAGGTCCAAGATCCAGGGAGGTCCAGAGGGAACCGGAAGGAGTCCATAAGAAGTCATTCCACAGGTCCATTGGTCCACATCTTAATCCGAGTGTATTCAAGTTGAACGCAGTCATATGTCCCAAAAAGGTGTCCATAGAGGTAGTTAGAAGGGATACCAATCCAGCCTTCATAATGAGTCGATCAGCTAAGAAGTCCTCATCCAAGAAAGCCAGAGAACGTAAATTCTTCATTGAGACCTATTGGGGACATACAATTCAACATATAAATCCATTTTGTTTCCAAACGGAGTAGCATTTTCTTAACGTTTCCACCGCGAATCCCAAGTTTGACATGGTCAATTCCCGTGATTCGTAAACCACGTGGGTTGCTGTTGTGGTATGCCAAAAAATGTGCTGCCACCGGAGTGAGAGTGAGACCACCTGCCTGATGTTCTGTGGCGAGATTGATGGTGGAAATGTGCTTCTGTGCCCTTTTCCTTAGCTCTTGAGTGGTTTCACCCACATACACCTTGTTACAGGGGCACGTTAAGGCATAAATTACATTACGAGTTTTGCAATTTATATATTGCCTAAGGGTGTGCTCCCTCGAATCATGTGGATTGTTGAACTGATTGTATGTGGGTATCATGTACTGGCAAATATTGCAGGAACCACAAAGAAACGAACCATGAAGTTTAATGCCCCCCGTGGTGGACTTGGTGGGCCTAGTAAAATGACTAGCAGTTAGACGGTCCCTCAGACTTGGAGCTCTTCTGGCAGTAAGCAGGGGTCTATCCTCAATAAGTGGTCTAATCCTAGGGTCACATGTGAGCAAACCCCATGTTTTTTGGATGATAGTACCCACCTCTGCCCATTGGTTGTGGTATTGGGTGATTATCCTGATCCTCTTATCAGCCGTACGATCCCTGGTTACCAGGAGGGACTCCTGGTTTTGTTTCCGTGCCTTTTGAAAGGCTTCTGAGATGACTTTCCTCGGGTAACCGCGATTGGAAAATCTTTCTGTTAGAGCTTTTGCTTGATGTCGAAAATCCTCATTTGTGGTACAATTGCGCCGAATGCGCAGAAATTGTCCAGTGGGTATAGCCTTCCTTAGATGATACGGATGAAAGCTAGAAAAAGCAAGCAGACCGTTAGTGGCTGTGGGCTTCCGGTAAAGATTAGTTAGAAATTTCTCATTCTTCATAGCGATTTCAAGATCTAAAAAAACTGCTTTTTCGGAGGAGATAGTATATGTCAAAAAAATGTTAAATTCGTTGCGATTGAGAGTGGTCAAAAAGTCAACGCATTCCGCTTCCGTGCCATGCCAAAGAAACAGAACGTCGTCTATGTATCTGTGCCAACTGCTGATTCTGTTCTTATAATCATCAGATACATAGACCACAGTGGATTCCCACCACCCCAAAAAGAGGTTGGCGAAAGAGGGTGCACATTTGGCACCATGGCCACGCCAGATATTTGTTGATAGAAGTTACGGTCAAAGACAAAAAAATTATGCGTTAATGCAAAATCTAACAAATCCACCAGGAAAGAATCATGCATCCTGTCTGATCCTGGCTGCCTATCCAAAAAGTGAAGTACCGCTCTCATACCATCAGAATGTGATATGTTCGTATAAAGTGACTCAACATCACATGTTACCATTAAACAATTTGCTCGTACCGTGATATTCTGTAAGTGTTGAATGAGATGTGTACTATCACGGGTGTATGATGGTAAAGCTTGAACCAATGGTTGCAGGTAGAAATCCACATATTCACATGCCTTCTCGCATAAGCTGCCGATACTTGAAACGATAGGTCTGCCAGGGGGTGTTGCCATATCTTTATGAATCTTTGGTAAGAAGTATAGTGTGGGTATTACAGGTGTCTCAACCCACAGGAATTCCTTCTCCCTTGCAGTGATGGTACCATATCTCCCTGCGGCTTCCAGCAATGTAAAAAATTTCTTCTGAAAGAAAGGAGTAGGGTCAGACGGGAGCTTCACATAGTATTTGTTATTTGCAAGCTGTCTATGGGCTTCTTCCAGGTACATGGTAATTGGCCAAACAACCACATTGCCCCCTTTATCGGCTTCCTTGATGGTAAAATCAGGATTAGACTTTAATTGTCGAATAGCCGTAATCTCCTTGCCTGTTAAGTTCTTATATTTTACCGTATTAGTTGACATTTTATCAATGTCGTCTTTGATGGCCTCAAAGAACAACTTTACGGCAGGCAAGGTAGACAGTGGCGGGGCCCTGGAAGACTTATTCCTATGTGGAAATCTCGTCCTACCTGTATTTGGTATGTTGTCTTCCGCAAGTTCCAATAGATCCCGAATGGCATCCTGTTCCCTTGCTGGCAGGATGTCCAAGGTCTCTGGTTGATGGCATATAACAGAAAAGATGAGTTTCCGACAAAACAAATACATATCCTTAATGAGGGTAAACTTATTAAGTGAATTCATGGGGCAAAAGGTAAGACCTCTCTCAAGTACCGAAATTTCCACAGGGGTAAGAGTGTGATTTGATAAATTGATTACCTGCAATTTATTCTGTGTAGGGACCGATACTTGCTCCAAAGTAGACGGGCTGGGGATAGTTAGTAGCGAGGGTATTTCTTCCCTCTGCCCTTCCCTCTCCCCCTCCCTCCCCTTGGCCGTGGTCGTGGACCACCTCCTACCCCGCCTCCCCCCCCTCCGGGTTCTGGATCTTGATCGCTGCCCGAGTCTAAAAAATTACTGCTGTCATCTGACGGATCAGTGGGGGGCTCCGTGGGAGTGGGATGTTTAGGAGGTGGTTGTGGCTTTGGATGACGGGGGTTACCCTTATGACTCCACCTGAATGCCTTTTTGTTTTCAAAATCTGTTTTGTCACGTAAGAATTTCTGTCTTTTCCCTTCAATTACGTTCTTTTCATATTCATCCAACGTATTTTTTAATTTTTCCAAAAACGGGGTGACAACAATTTCTTGATCGAAATCCTCAAGTTTTTGTTCTAACGTTTTAATCCTTGTTTTAGTCTCAGCCAAAACACTACGGTCATGGTCTAAAAGTAAATTTATCAGAATTCTGGAGCAATGTAGGAGGCCTTGTTCCCAGGAAACCTGGAACTGTGCCGAGGGTTCCCAAGCAGGAAAAATTTGAACCCTCAGACCACGTGGTACAATTGAGGCTTTTAGATACTCCTCCAGAGTTCTGATGTTCCACCACACACGGATCCCCTTTTTTTGGGCTGCAGTGAGGTCTCTGGACACACCTGAAAAACCTGTCTCAATGGTTGCACTAGCTGAAGCATTGAAAATGTCAGCAGTAGAATTATGCCAAACGGCCTCCCTGGCATCCCAATCCATGGACGCCAAACCAGAAAGAGGCTATGCAGATAAACAAATGATCAAACCAATCGAAATTGGGGTGTGCTCACTCCAGAGTGGACCACAACAGGGGGAACCCTTGGTCCTAGCAAAAGCAAGTTGACATGGGAAGATTAGGAGGAGCACCACAATATCTGAATAATACAAATGCAGGTGCTCACCATGCCACGGTAACCAACGTGTAATATGAGAAAAAGACGTGGCATAAAGATGGGAGCACACAAGTATTTAATGAAAAATATACAAATATAATTTTATTCACACGTTTCCAGACACAATTAAAAACACATTAAAACCACAAACACGGGTTCCCGTGCTCGATGAATCAAATCTGATGTGTATATGAATGTCAGATGATAAAGCTTGTAGTGTGCAAAATTCATAATAACATAGTAATGGATAACCAGAAATTACACAGAGTATGGTTCTCAAGGGCAATATAAATCTTAGCAAAATCAGTGACAGTAAACACCGATATAGATCAATAAATCTGTATACATAATGGATAGTTCAATACAAATTTTATACCACAAATGACAGATTATTGTATATGCCCTTTTTGAGACCCCCTATGAACAATTGCACTGATAGATAATATATAAATGTTACACATTCAATACTTAATGTAGACAAAAAATGAACACAGACCTCCCTACACCTGCATGCGGTGCAAACACCATATATGAAATAACATAACCTGTTCAAATAACATATTTGTATGAGATGCACTGCGTGGTCTCATGTAATAGATGTTAAGGACAGTTATGCCCAGGCAAAGAGCTGAACAGCGTCTTAGAAAAAGTGCACACTGATAAAGGGTGCAACAAGTTACCAACAAGTATATACTAGAAAGCTTGGTGCCTAGGGACATGTGTTAGCTGTATTTCTATATAAGTGGTTACCCTAACATAGGACTTTACCAATGTATATCTATCTATATTATACGTTATTAGTACCACTATAGTTCAATATTTAATTTCCTGGTTGGTACCTCTTTTCCTAGTAGGTACTATTTGGGGTTTGATATGCAAAACATAGCTCCAGTTCCTATTTTCAGCACATATGCATTACCAGCGCCCTTCCTTTGTAGACGCGATATGAGTCCTGTACCCACATCGACACAAATATGCGTAAAATATTTGTGTTTGATTACTGAGCATGATTCATATACTAGTCTGCTCCTATGTATGTGGCCGACTGTTGAGTATTGTTGACACACTCTTCAGCTCCTTTCATTTGTTCATAATAAGTTATATGTTGTATACGTAACATCTTGATCTGCTTGGGTCTCCATGACGACCAACACGTGACGTGCATCGTCACTTCCGGTCGCGGTGCTCACGCTGTATTATCAGCCTGTTTACTGGTTTCCTTGACTACCATCATGTGACATGTGACGTCGCTATCGGTCTGCACTTGCTTGCTTTTCGGCATAGAAATGCAGCCAGGTGTACGCTATTGACTCACCCCTGGCTCTCTGGTTTCCGGCCAGACCGGGAGGCGGCGATTCTTTATACAGGTATATATACCTCACACTCACACTGCCCGGACATCCCCTGACGAAGCCGCACCCCTTAGCGGCGACACGCGTTGGGAAGGGCTTTCCCGGGTTCCCGTACTCTCTGCACTAGCTCCCTGACCCTGGTAAACTGCGGCCTTGTGCCGGTGACACTACCTCTCTCCCTCACGCTGAGGGCACTCCCTTCAGGTCTCTGGGTTGTCATTGGCCAAATTACGGCACGTCTTATCTGATAAGCATTAACCCTTCTTCGTATGGGTTCGGTTAGTTTGTGCTACCCCTAGGCTGGTTATATTAGTGTCTTTTACAACTGGACCCTTGTACTACGCTGCTAGGTCTCCGAGCCCAGTAACTGCCAGGGGTGACCATTGCACTTTCTAGTATATACTTGTTGGTAACTTGTTGCACCCTTGATCAGTGTGCACTTTTTCTAAGACGCTGTTCAGCTCTTTGCCTGGGCATAACTGTCCTTAACATCTATTACATGAGACCACGCAGTGCATCTCATACAAATATGTTATTTGAACAGGTTATGTTATTTCATATATGGTGTTTGCACCGCATGCAGGTGTAGGGAGGTCTGTGTTCATTTTTTGTCTACATTAAGTATTGAATGTGTAACATTTATATATTATCTATCAGTGCAATTGTTCATAGGGGGTCTCAAAAAGGGCATATACAATAATCTGTCATTTGTGGTATAAAATTTGTATTGAACTATCCATTATGTATACAGATTTATTGATCTATATCGGTGTTTACTGTCACTGATTTTGCTAAGATTTATATTGCCCTTGAGAACCATACTCTGTGTAATTTCTGGTTATCCATTACTATGTTATTATGAATTTTGCACACTACAAGCTTTATCATCTGACATTCATATACACATCAGATTTGATTCATCGAGCACGGGAACCCGTGTTTGTGGTTTTAATGTGTTTTTAATTGTGTCTGGAAACGTGTGAATAAAATTATATTTGTATATTTTTCATTAAATACTTGTGTGCTCCCATCTTTATGCCACGTCTTTTTCTCATATTACACAGCTAGATGGATCCGATCGGTGATCTGCGAAACCTATGTGTCAAACCAACTAGAACCTCCATTGTCGGTTAGAGCTCATTCTACTTGTGCTACATAGACCTTATGGGCTGAAAGGGTACACGTTCTGCTGCATCACATCTGTAGAGCGGCGACATGGTCATCTTCATCGACATTAATGAAGCATTACCGGCTAGACATCTCAGCCTCTGCGGGCTCAACATACGGCAAAGGAGTACTTCACCAGGCATCAAAAATGATTCCCAACCCTAAGTGGGGTATTGCTTGCTAAGTTCCATACTGTGCTGCCAGAGGACGATCAGGAAGATAAAAATTTACTTACCCTAAATTTTAATTTCCTGGAGTCTGTAGGCAGCACAAACTTCCCTTCCGTTATTAAAATCATTATCGCTTGGAAATTATATGTGTTGTGTGGTTCCACTTCCCCCCTTTATAGAGGAGGGCCAGGGGGAACGCACAGGAGGTGTCAATTCGCTAATTATTTGGCATTGCTAATTAGCATGTCTTGTGTTCCGACTAGTGATTACGGGCTTGACCCGTACTGTGCTACCTACAGACACCAGGAAATGAAAATTTCGGGTAAGTAAATTTTTATCTGTACCAAAAATAGTGACAAGACAGACTTGAAAGACGATAGTAACTGAAAGGCATTGACAAGCCCTCAAATAAGGCTTCCAGACAGGACCCCGATGACGATGGCTATCGGATCAGACATATCTCCAAACTCACCCATTGCCAAAAATCATTGGCCAAGTAATCCTATTTTCTATACTCTGGTTGCGATTTCAAGGAGAACAAAAGATTAGCTACTGAAATTCAACAGGGCGGATTCTCCTCGCCCCTTGCATCATCTGTTGGTGGAGAATCAGGAGAACTCCATATTAGACTGTTGTCAATATCTGTTGTTTTGGCTGATTTTAGTCTAATGTGCAGTATATAGTGGCCATAAGAATACCAAAGTCTTAACAGAACATATGGACAGGGGTATTCTTCAAGAGAAAATTACTTTAAGACCTAATTCTAGGTTTTTATTAGGGTTAAATGCTTTCCCCAAAGTCTAAAGCATTATACAACTTGTATTACAAACGTTCAGCGAGTTAAGTAGGATCAGGTCAGGTCTCATTCTATCTCCGAGCTGTTCAGCCTTCATTCCGTCTACAAATAAATAAAAATAATTATGAACCTGTTTCCAATGAAAGCACAACATGCACATTGTGTCTTAATAATCAATTGCACATAATACCATACTGTACCTGGTACACACTCTAAGTCTAATTTATGTCTAATGGGAAAGCAAAACAGTTCGAGCTCCTTTATCTTAAAAACTCTTCAAACAGTGTTAGTAGAAGGAAATACGTCAGGAAAATAGGAAATTAAGGTAAAACAAAAACAGGGCACGGGCTGGAGGAATACCTTGCACATGAAGTGGTGCCTTTGTGGATGTATATCAGCCTCCTTACAAGCAGCTATGAAGTTTAGCTCTAGGCCTCTACTTAACAGTAAACTTTTATTTTCCATCGTCTCCGGTCCACAAATCAATTGAGTGTGTAAGTCCCAGCTGAGTATACAGGAGAGAAAGTTCCTTGTGCACCTTCGGATATTTTTGTCATGACCTCTTGTAGTGGTATTTGAAAGGGGAGCATCTGAATTGCTTTTTGTGTACAGCATGAATAGCATATTCTACTTTGAGTCCCTTTTAAGCTTAATGAAGAGGTCTAATTTGCACACTTCTATTTTTCTGCTGTCAATAAGATTGACCTTTTAGTGACTGAGCTGCCAATTGCACTCGGCATAATATTCGGCTCCGCAGGTCCAGTGCACGAGAGCAGACCCCAGCATTACAAAGGCTCTGTTATATTCTGGCTCTTTTCAGGTTGTGCAGCAGTCACTAAGATGCATTCTTCCATTATTTTATTCCATTTCTAAATTTTATTTTGTGAGTATTA
Source organism: Allobates femoralis (assembly GCA_033576535.1). NCBI lineage: Eukaryota > Metazoa > Chordata > Amphibia > Anura > Aromobatidae > Allobates > Allobates femoralis. Next base: position 265,912,036 of record JARQOC010000001.1, on the reverse strand, counting down.
TTTTACATCTTATCTTCACTGTACAGGGCAGTGTAAATATATTTTGCAGCAAATCATAGCATATGATCTTTCCAATAGGCTGGTAATAAAAGCAGTGATTTGACTGTTGCTTGCAAAATGGAAGAATAACTTGTTTCTAAGATTACAGAGATTGAACACATTCCTACCATTGAAGTGTATCAGTTTCTCAACAATTATAGTCCTGTGGATATCTTATCTTTCCTAAAATGACATAGAATGGGAGAAAAATGAGAAATGGACCAATAATCAGGTTTAAAGGGGAAATCTACCTACAAAACTGACAATTTGTGATCATACATATCGGTGAATACATTAACTTGGATTTAGTCCAGTTATAGTGATGTTTGAACTGAACTTTAAAATTCAGAATTCATATCAAACACTAACTTTACAAAAAATGTCATTATTTAGATGCTTTACATATATATGCAAACTGCTGGAATGGCCATCGCTGTGCTTGGGTACATTTGATGCTCATCCCAGTGTGAGCGGCTTGCAGTGTTTGAGCTGCTCGCACTGGGGGTAAAATCTACATTATTGTATGTAGTGAGTACCTAAAGAAGAAAATTACAAAACCCGCCTTCCCTTCCCTGGAAATGTTTGCTTATGGCTGACTGTATATGGGTAGAGAGCAGAACTGCCCAATCAGTGACTTTAAATGAGGTTTAGGTCAAGTTTTGGTGCAGAACAGAACTTTATATAAAGTCCAGCTGAACCCCTAGAACCTGAACTTCCAAGGGTTTTCTTTCCAGTTCTAAAAAGGTTTCTAAATCTCTTCAGTAAATAACTGCCACATACTTTCTGAAAAATTATTATTAATATTAGTTTTATTATTTAATTATATGGCACCATTAATTCCATGGTGCTGTATGTGAGAAGGGGTTACATACAAAATACAGGTATAGGTTAGAGTGAACAAATTAACAATGACAGACTGGTACAGAGGGGAGAGGACCCTGCCCTTGCAGTCTGACATTCTATAGGATGACGAGGAGGAGACAGTAGGTTGGGGGTTGCGGCAGCTCCTGTGGTGGTAGGCGGCATCTCCAGTGGTGGTGGTGGTGAGACAGCTGCTCCGTTAGCGGTAGTGGTGGAGCACCAGCTCCGGTTGCAATAGGGTCATTGCAGGCTATAAGCTTTCCTGAAGAGATGAGTTTTCAGGTTCCGTCTGAAGGATCTGAGGGTGGTGGATATTCTGATGTGTTGGGGCACAGAATTCCAGAGGATGGGGGATATTCGGGAGAAGTCTTGGGGCGATTGGGTGAGGAAAGAATAAGTGTGGAAGAGCGGAGGAGGTTTTAGGAGGACCAGAGATTACTTGAGTGAAGATAGTGAGAGATTAGTTCAGAGATATAAGGAGGGGACAGGTTTTGGACAGTTTTGTAAGTCAGTGATAGTAGCTTGAACCAGATTCATTGGGGAATTGGGAGCCAATGAAGAGATTTGCAGAAACAGGGGAGTAGGGAGCAGAGAGATGAATTAGTCAAATAGCAGAGCTGAGGAAAGATTGGAGAGGTGCAAACAAGTTAGCCACAGAGGAGGTTGTCGCAGTAATCAAGGAGGGAGATGATGAGGGCATGTACAAGCATTTTAGTAGATTGAGGGCTGAGGAAAGGAAGGATTCTGGAAATATGTTTGAGTTGGAGGTGACAGGAGGTGGCGAGAGTTTGGATGTGTGGTTTGAAGGACAGGGCAGAGTCAAGAGTTACTCCAAGGCAGTGGATTTCAGGTGTAGGTGAGAGCGTGATGCCATTAACCCACTATCTACCAATGTCCTTTTTTTGGGACGCCTAATCTTTTGCTTCTAGCAACTAAGATTTTATAATTAGGTCCAATTTTTTTGAGTTGTGTTTGTAAAATGAATGTTTTCAAAACAGGAAATCATGTCATTGTCATTTTTAATTCAATATTCTTCCACCCAGAGAGCTTTCAAGACACTATTTTTGAAAAGGAAAATTGCTAATTTGGCAAGTAATGGGTTAACTCATATGGATCACATGGGGAAGATACGTGAGATGGAGGAAAAAGAGTTCTGATTTATCCACATTGAGTTTTAGGAAGCGAGAGGAGAAGAAGGATGATATGGCTGATAAACACTACAGGATTCTGGACAGCAGGGTGGTAACATCTGGTAACATCTGGGCTAGAGAGGTAGATCTGAGTGTCATCGGCGTAAAGATGATCCTGGAAGTCATTGGGGCTATTCCTCTACCGCAGAACTGCTTTAATTTGACAAGTCAACAACTCATTTGCGACCTGCACACACGGTGGAACCGAACATATTATATGTTGTCGAGGAATAGTGAGCAGCAGAGGACTGTAACTGAATATCAATTTTAACATGCCCATTACATTGAGACTCACATACCACACATAACAATTGCCAATTGGTTGGGGATCGATGACAATTGTGAAGTTCTTGAAAACTTTGAGTACTGCACCAAGCTCATGAGTGGTGATCTATCAGGCTATTATCAGTGTACCCATCCCGCTATTCTGTCTGTTGAAACAATCACTGCATAATCTCAAAGTGGAAGCTTTCAATGACCAACATGTGACTATGGATCAAGATTTTCCAATGGGTGATACTACTCAGCCCAGCCAATATTCTGAGTTTACATTGGCCAGGGTCACACATACCATTCTGCTTTTTTGAGGCGTTAGAAAAACGGATCCGTTAAATTTCGGGTGCCAATAATGTCTCCTGAGCTCCCGGACGTTTTTTGAACATAGTCATTTTTTTCACCAAAAACGCATATGCGCTAACGCATGGTGCCTATATGTACCATGCGTTAACGCATGCGTTTCCCATAGGGCCCCATGTTAAAAAAAGCATGCGTTTTTTTACTGCACCCAAAAATGCTGCTAGCAGTGTTTTTTGTGATGCTGAACAAAAACGCATGCGTTTTTGAAAAACGCAGTGACACTTAAGTGCACCATCTGTTAACGCATATGCGTTTTAGGACTTTGAAAACAAAAGTCCAAAAACTGATCCCAAAAACGGATCCAGGGCAAAACGGATGGCATGTGTGACCCTGGCCATTGGGAGATGATGAGGAAGATGATAAGGAGGGAGAGGACTTGTTTTTCTGTGCTACCAAGGGGACTCCCATTGCTACAGTGAGGACTCCCAACTCTAGCTTGCATGGGCTGGAGAAGAGGAGGGGGAGGAGGAGGCGAGGCAGCGTGAGGAGAGTATGGGTATTGTTCCTCCTGTTGGTGACACAAAATCTTTGCCTGTTTGAAGGTTGGCCCACATGGCACAGTTCGTGTGTAAGTGTTTGTTTTAAGATCCTCACGTGATACACATTTTCGCCAACAACCTATAATGATTAGCCACCTTTCTCGACTGATGCTACAAGGAGAAAAATTTTTCTCTCCTTTTGGAGTCACAAAAGGGTTCCACAATGGAATCCTTCAAGAGGTGCCGTTGTACATCACTTGCTGAAAACATCACCCGCTGAAGACATCACCCTCTGACAACACTCGCGGCAGAGGTGTCGGGTCATTTCAACAGCAGGGATTAATGGGGAGAGACATGCACACCTGTTACAACAGAGGTGGGGGGAAAATGTGCACAAACTGGGCTAGCAAGAGCTATCTGTGCCTGTAACAATGGCAAAGAGATAGAAGTTGCACAAGATGCTAAAGGGATACTTAAGTGACCATACCTGCATCATTTATGATGATTCACTTCCCTTTAACTATTGTGTGTCCAAGGTGAACACTTGGCCTGACCTCTTCTTATACGCTTTGGAGATGTTGGCCTGCCCTGCTGCTAGTGTCATCACTGATAGGTGCACATTGCTCTCCATGAAAAATGCAGGCAGACTTAGGCTAGGGTCACACTTGCGGTTTTTCCATACGTTTTTCCCATTTGCTTTTTGTGAAAACGCATGCAAAAACGCATCCATAGACCCCCATGCAAAAAAACGCATGCCCCAATGGCAAAAACGCGTGTCTGAAGTGTCATGCATTTTTGGGATGCATTTTTGGCTCAGCACCAAAAAGTGCAGCATGCTGCATTTTTTGGTACTTTTTCAAAAACACATGTATTTTTGTTAGCATGGGGCCCTATGGGAAACGCATGCGTTTTTGCATGGCACTAAATGGTACCATTCATTTCCGCATGTGTTTTTGCTGCGTTTTTTAAGGCTGCCCCACACCTAAGTGCAAAAACACAGCCCAGGAATGCAGGCTGGAAAAAAGCACCTTAAAAAATGCATGCAAGTGTGACCCTAGCCTAACTCTGATTGAATTCAAGAAGGACTAGATTTATACCCAGTTTGTAGTTGAATACCTCCAAATGACAACCACACAACTTAAATTCCACAAAAAAGTTAACTTTTAAAAATGATGTGAACTACAGATGATGAAACCTTGCAAAGTTTGTGTTTGGTTTGCTGAACGGGCATATGTTCTCCCACTATATCGGCAAAAAGGTCAATGAAATACTCAACCACATTCAAGTCAATGTTGTGATGATAGTGGTATCGCCAAAGCAGAACTTCAACGTTAATCAGGAATACGAAGATGAGTAACAGGTGTAGGCATGGTGCTCTGAGAGCCTAGGTGAGGGTGGAGGCACACTGACGCAAAACTCGCGCGATTGCAATGCTTGAAAAATCGCATTGCACTCGGACCTGTATCTTTAAATGATACAGGTCACACCAATGCGAGTTTCATGCATTACCTTCGCTTTGCGAGGGCAATGCGAGTGCAATCGCAGCATGCTGCGATTTTACGCGGGATTCCCTCGCGTGAGAGGCCATTATAAGTATATGGGTGCGAGTCAAACTCGCACCCACACAGCACATGGTGCGATACTCGCACCCTGTGCTGTTAAATTCTAGTTACCAGTTTCCCGGTACAGTAAGTAATCATCTTGGACCGCTGTGTCAGCGGTGCAAGATTATTATGATAAACCCAGCTGCTGAGCAACTCTTTTTAATTTAGGGGGTTAAACTGCATATGCAGCATCTGTGCGGCATATGAGCACAGATGCTGCATATGCGGCAATGTTCCCCGGGCATAAAGGGTTAATATGGGGCAATTACCTTGTCACCATGTCTCCAGGGATTGCCCCACTCCCTAGAGACATGGTGCTTATAATCATTGGTGGTTCAGGGGTTAACTTGCTACATTACTGAATAGCCGGCATTTGTCGGCTTTCAGTAATGTGCTCTGACAGCCGGCGGGTCCTGGCTGTCAGAGCGAGGTAGATACGCTATTACCGTATATGTTCCAGGGACAGCTCCTCAATGAGGAGCTGTCCCAGGTACTTAGAATAATAGCGTAGTTAAGCCGCCGCCGCTGTCCATGGAGATGATGCTGAATTGTTCATCCATCTCCATGGAGATGAACATTTCAGCATCACTTTCACAGATAGCAGCGGCAGCTTAACTACGCTATTATTCTAAGTACCTGGGACAGCTCCTCAATGAGGAGCTGTCCCAGGAGCATATACAGTAGTAGCGTATCTACCTCGCTCTGACAGCCAGGAACCACCGGCTGTCAGAGCACATTACTGAAAGCCGACAGATGCCGGCTATTCAGTAATGTAGCAAGTTAACCCCTAAACCACCAATGGTTATAAGCACCATGTCTCTAGGGAGTGGGGCAATCCCTGGAGACATGGTGACAAGGTAATTGCTCCATATTAACCCTTTATGCCCGGGGAACATTGCCGCATATGCAGCATCTGTGCTCATATGCCGCACAGATGCTGCATAAGCAATTTAACCCCTCAAAAAAAACAAAAGTGCACATCAGCTGGGTGCTCAGTAATCATCTGGCACTGCTGACACAGCGGTGCAAGATGATTACTTACTGTACAGGCAAAGCGGTACATTTAAACTCTGTGGCTTTGAGAGCCGCAGAGCTTTAATTTCCCGACAAATGCTGCCCGCGGTACTTCAGGACCGTGGACAGCATCACAAACACGCACCACACACCTCACAATCACAGCACACTAACATACATACAGCCAGCCACACTCACCATACGTACCATACTCGCACCATACACACCCACAAACACGCACAGCTCTCGAATCACTGTCATGCATCAAAAACGCGGCGTTTTTGATGCATGATAGTGTGCCTCCACCCTGAAATCACAAAACACACAACAAACACACCACAAGAAATGTCTTCCCCATTTGAAAAAATCATGCCCATATTGCACCAAAGTGGCATGAATTCACCCAGAATAAAAAGTGTAATTCAACAAAATACCTCTGTTAGGCTAAGGTCAGACTTGCGTCTGCCCCTAGCCTGGAGAATGCGCTAAAAACTTAGAATTTCTCAGGCATAGCACAAAGCGTTACCGGCATGTAATGCTATGCGCCACCTGCATATAGTTTCCCTATGGCAACCGGATTAATCGCGCAGCCGCCGGCTCCACTTACATGCCCTGGTTATGCGCTTTTGGTGAGCGCACAGGAAAACACTGCAAACCGCTTTTCCTGTGCGCTCATCAAAAGTGCAAATCCGGGGCATGTAAGTGGAGGCGGCTGCGTGATTAATCCGGTTGCCACCCCACCTGGTTGCTGTAATGCATACAAACAAAACTGTGTATGACTGCGAAACAATTGGTACATCCCCTGTGTTACTTGCTTCCCAATATGTTGTCCAGGAAGCAGGCCCTGATGCCACCTGCACACAACCTGCAGTTGCACATACACAACAAACATTTAGCATTGGACAGTGGGCATATATCATATATATTTCTGGTGTCAAGTAAAATGTAAACCCCAAAACTGACAGGGGGAGCATTGAATAGTGCTTGGTTTCTGCCGAACACCATTACATGGTAGTAGTACTGCTTTGGATTTTACAAGCACTATAGGACTGTATTAATTTGTAATCTTTTGATGGCACAATCCTGCCTAAATGTGAGCATGGTAAATGGCCTGGTGCTTACTTTGTAACAGGCAATAGGAAATGTTTGGACTACTGGTTTGTGGAAGGCCATAACCGTCTTTTTAAGTGAAGTATTGTGGACAGCATAATCCAGCCTGTTACCACAAAAACATCAGATAACATGACCTGGTGTGTGCTTGGTAGCAGGCAGTAGGAAATGTTTGGACTACTGGTTTGTGGAGGGCAATAACCTCCTTTTTAAGTGGGGTTTGTGGACAGCATAAGCCAGCCTGTTACCACAGAAACAGCTGATAACATGGTCTGGTGTGTGCTTGGCAACAGGCAGTAGGAAATGTTTGGATTACTGGTTTGTGGAGGGCAATAACTGCCTTTTTAAGTGGGGTTTTTGGACAGCATAAGCCAGCATGTTACCACACAAACAGTGGGTAACTTGGCCTTGTGTGCGCTTGGTAGCAGGCAGTTGGTAATGTTTGGACTACTGCTGCTTTGCTTTGGGCAAAGCGCCTTTGTAAGTGTGGCTATGTGGACAGCAGAAGTATCAGTGGGTAAAATGGCCTGGTGTGAGGTTGGTAGCAGGCAATAAAAAATATTTGGACTACTGCTGCTTTGAGTTGGACAAACTGCCTTTTTGTAATGTGGACAGCACAAGCACCAGCTGGTTAAGTAGCCTGGTGCGAGGTTTGTAGCAGGCAGTAAAAATGTTTGGACTACTGCTGCTTTGCATTGGGCAAACTACCTTTTTTAATGTGGACAGCCCAAGCACAAGTGGGTTAAATGGCCTTGTGCGAGGTTGGTAGCAGGCAGTAAAAAATGTTTGGACTACTGCTGCTTTGCATTGGGCTAACTGCCTTTTTGTAATGTGGACAGCAGAAGCACCAGCTGGTTAAAGGGCCTGGTGCGAGCTTTGTAGCAGGCAGTAAAAAATGTTTGGACTATTGCTGCTTTGCGTTGGGCAAACCGCCTTTTTGTAATGTGGACAGCAGAAGCACCAGTGGGTTAGGCTAGGGCTACACTTACCATGTCCCCCACGTTAACCAGATCCAGTTACTGCAGAGCCAGCCTGCAGTAATGGCCAGCGGTAACATCGGGGGCTGCCTTCGAATGCTGCTTCATGGTAACCTGATGTTTACCATGGATGCAGTCACACAGGAAGCCCCAGGAACTGTGCTTTAGCAGAGAGCACAGGAAAGCATTGCTGACAACGTTTTCCTGTGCATTGCTGACGTTTTCCTGTGCGCCCGGCAAAAGCACAGTTTCTGAGGCTTCCTATGTGGCTGCATCCATGGTAAACATCTGGTTACCATGGAGCAGCGTTCGCAGGCAGCCCCCAAAGTTAACGCTGGCTGTTACTGCAGGCTGGGCTCTGCAGTAACTGGATCCAGTTAACATGGGGGACATGGTAAGTGTGGCCCTAGTGTTAAAGGACCTGGTGCGAGCTTTGTAGCAGGCAGTAAAAATTGTTTGGACTACTGCTGCTTTGCATTGGGCAAACTGCCTTTTTGTAATGTGGACTGCTGAAGGCAGACTGCCTGTCATCCCAAAAACAATGCGGAAAAATTACTTTTTTGAGTGTATTCATCTCTGAAAAGAGCTATTTTTAGGGGATATTATGGAGCTACTAAGCGGACACTGACCCTGCTGGAGTAACTTACCCTCCCTGTAGTCTAATTCTGTACTGTGTCTTCAGCTTTCAATAGAGTTATTGTTTTGGTGATATTAAGAGCTGCTGAATGGCTGCTTTTAACTACACCTGCTCCAATATCTCTCCCTTGCTAATCTACACTAAGGTAGTATAGACTAGAGGTAGCCCTGAAAAGAGCTTTTGTGTTATGAAGAGGCCTAACACTCTCCCTAGCAGCTGAGCAATCTCTCCCTATGCATTTAGAAATCAGGCACTGGATGCAGTGTGGTTAAAATGGCGGCGGCAGGGCTTAAATTGACCCCATGACGCTGGGTGGACAGCCAATCACAGTAATGCCACAACCAAAATGCCAGCGGCATTACTGTGATTGGTTAAGAAGCCCAGCTTGTTTAGTGGCTGCAAAGGAGGCGCCAAAACTGCAGGGTGGGACATCCAAATAAAGCGAGGCGAGAACACAAATACTTGCAGAATAACGAGTAATGTGCTTTTTGAGGATAGGCGTAATTGGGGCGTGTTTAAAAGCAGAGGGGAAGGTACCAGAAGTAGCGATAGGTTGAAGAGGTGGGTTAGGTTAGGTTCACGTCTTGTTTTTGCTTTACAACGGATCCTTTGTAAAGTGGCATGTACCAGATGTGTTAACACATCCATAGACTTGCATTGCACAACGCATACTAACGCATGCAAAAATAAGCATATGTTTGAAAGTATGCGTTATATGTGTTGCACAGGAAAATGCTGATGATCTCGTTTTCCTGTGCGTTGCACATAACGCATACTTTCAAACCTATGCTTATTTTTGCATGCGTTATTATGCGTTTGTACAATGTAAGTCTACGGGTGTGTTAATGAATCCAGTACATGGCGTTTATGCTGCTTTACAATGGATCCATTGTAACACAAAGCAAAAACAAGATGTGAATCTACCCTTAGGGCTGGGGTAAGCGTGGTTGTGAGGTTGCGGAGGAGATGGGAGGGATGGCGTCCAGTGTGCAAGTCGTGAGGTACGATTTGGAGAAGAGATGAGTAAGCTCTCCTTCAATGAATGGGGAGAGGGAGGTTTCGGGTAGGGACAGAGTTCTGGTATATGAAGTGGTTGGGGTGGTGGAACAATAAAAGCTTGCCTTGTTTGATCGATCTTGTTTTTGAAGTATGTGGCTCTTTCCTACTTTTTAAGCTTGGCTCGACCGGACAAGCCATTTAAGTAGCGGTCAGCTGTTTCTCCCCTTTAGTTACTGGGATTAAAGCATTATACAACCCCTGGCAAAAATGATGGAATCACCTGGCTCGAAGGATGTTTATTCAGTTGTTTAATGTTGTAGAAAAAAAGCAGATCACAGACATGGCACAAAACTAAAGTCATTTCAAATGGTAACTTTATGGCTTTAAGAAACACTAAAAGAAATCAAGATAAAAAAATGTGGTAGTCAGTAATGGTAATTTTTTTCAGACCAAGCAGAGGGAAAAAAATATGGAATCACTCAATTCTGAGGAAAAAATTATGGAATCAAGAAAAACAAACACACAAAACAACACTCAAATACATTACTAGTATTTTGTTGCACCACCTCTGGCTTTTATAACAGCTTGCAGTCTCTGAGGCATGGACTTAATGAGTGACAAACAGTACTCATTATAAATCTGGCTCCAACTTTCTATGATTACTGTTGCCAGATCAGCTTTGCAGGTTGGAGCCTTGTCATGGACCATTTTCTACAACTTCCACCAAAGATTTTCAATTGGATTGAGATCTGGACTATTTGCAGGCCATGACATTGACCTTATGTGTCTTCTTTCAAGGAATGTTTTCACAGTTTTTGCTCTATGGCGGGATGCATTATCATCTTGATAACTTATTTCATCATCCCCAAACATCCTTTCAATAGATGGGATAAGAAAAGTGTCCAAAATATCAATGTACACTTGGGCATTTATTGAGGATATAATGACAGCCATCTCCCCAGTGCCTTTACCTGACATGCAGCCCCATATTATCAATGACTGTGGAAATTTGCATGCTCTCTTCAGGCAGTCATCTTTATAAATCTCATTGGAACGGCACCAAACAAAAGTTCCAGCATCATCACCTTGCCCAATGCAGATTCGCTATTCATCACTGAATATGACTTTCATCCACAGTCCACAATTGCTTTTCCTTAGCCCATTGTAACCTTGTTTTTTTCTGTTTAGGTGTTAATGATGGCTTTTATTTAGCTTTTCTGTATGTAAATCCCATTTCCTTTAGGCGGTTTCTTACAGTTTGGTCACAGACATTGACTCAACTTTCCTCCCATTCGTTCCTCATTTGTTTTGTTGTGCATTTCCTGTTTTGGAGACATACTGCTTTAAGTTTCCGGTCCTGATTCTTTTATGTCTTCCTTGGTCTACCAGTATGTTTCCCTTTAATAACCTTCCCATGTTGTTTGCATTTGGACCAGATTTTAGACACAACTGACTGTGAACAACCAACATTTTTGCAACATTGCGTGTTGATTTACCCTCTTTTAAGAGTTTAATAATCCTCTCCTTTTGTTTCAGCTCTCCAAGGTGTGATCACTCCTTTTTAGATGCAGATTAACGAATCTAATTTGATCTAATTTGATGCTGGTGTTAGTTTTGGGAATGAAAATTTACAGGGTGATTCCTGCGATATCGTTCCTGCGTTGTATGGTGTGAACGTCCAATACAATGCAGGAACGATGTCAATGCGATATCGGGGATTGAATGAGCGTGCTCTCCAATGCTCCGATATTGAATGGAGATTGGAGCCGGATCGTGCTGTGTGACAGCCCAACTCCGATGTGAAGTTCAACGTCACCCATTCACTCCCATGTTAAATGGTCGTTCCCGGGTTGGGGGGCGTAGACATCGTACGGACGTTGGATCCAGAAATCGCAACGTGTAAACCTCCGATGCGATGCAGGAGAAACGTGCACTAAATGCGTGCTCCCGCGCCATTGAATTGCGATATCGGAACGATATTGCAACGTGTAACCCCACCTTAAGGGACATTGCCTCCAAAGAGCCCTGATTGGCACACAGCATTTATCTCACAATTGATACACATTTTAGGCAATTTTAAGGCTAATTACACTCAAAAAACGCATGAGTGCCGTGGATTGCACACGGTGCACACACGGATTACACTCGGATAACACTTGGATGTGTTCCGAGAAAATGTCAGAGAGTCGCATAGCAGTTGGATGCAATATGAAGTAAAAATCGAACGACACTCGTACGACTCTCCTGGACGAGGAACTGACCTTTTTTTTCACGCCAGTGTGTTTCCACCCTTAGAGGACTGCGGGGTATGCAATAACAAGACGGGTAATTAAACTTGGGGTTATTTAGTTTAGAAAAATGAAGGCTTAGGGGCGATCTTAATACAATGTGAAAATATATGAGGGGACAGTACATAGATCTTTCTAATGATTTTTTTACACCTAGACCTGCGAAGGGGACAAGGGGGCATCATCTACTTCCGGAGGAAAGAAGGTTTAATCATAATCACAGACGCAGATTCCTTACTGTAAGAGCAGTGAGACTATGGAACTCTCTGCCACATGATGTTGTAATGAGTGAGTCACTACTAACATTTAAGAGGGGCCCAGATGCCGATCTTAAAAACTATAATATTACTGGTTATATATACTAGATTCCTTGATAGGGCATTGATCCAGGGAACTAGTCTGATTGCCGTACGTGTTTTCAGTAAGGAATTTTTGTTTTTCCCCAATGTGGAGCTTAGGCTGTGGTCACATTTGCGTTATGACCCTAGCCTGTCAGAAGCGCTAAAAACCTACTCATAGGTAGGCATAGCGCATAGCGTTAACAGCAGGTAATGCTGTGCACTGACTGCATGTGCCTTGCTATGCTAACCTCATGTATCATGCACCCGCTGGCTCCACTGAACAGACTCGGATATGCGGTTTTGGACAGTGCACAGGAAACGCGGTCTGCAACGTTTTCCTGTGCGCTGTCCAAAAGCGCATATCTGGGTCTGCCCAATGGAGCCGGTGGGTGTGTGATACATAAGGTTAGCATAGCAAGACACAGGCAGGCAGCGCATAGCATTACCTGCCATTAACGCTATGCGCTATGCCTGCCTTGCACTAAGTTTTTAGTGCTTCCGTCAGGGTCATAATGCAAATGTGACCCTAGCCTAAGTGTTTGCCATTTGAGTTTTTTTCCTTCCTCTGGATTAACATGTTAGGCTATGGGTTGAACTAGATGGACTTAAAGTCTACCTCCAACCTTAAAAACTATGAAACTATGACATGCTGTGGCTCAGGAAGCCGCGCCACATGTTAGTTTATGCTGCGGAGAAAACAAGCACAGCGGAAATGGGATTTCTATAAATACTGTACAACGCAACGTTTTGGACGTAGCGAAAACACGCTTCGTCCAAAATGCTGCAAACACTGATCATGGTCACATACCTTTAAGAAGATGCATGTTCAATTGAGGTCAATGTCTTCTTTAGCTATCCGTAAATAATGAAATCAAAGTGGCATTTCTGTTGTGTAAACAAATTGAATTTAGGAATCCTGCTTCCAAAGCTTCATAAACTGGCTGATATTAGAACATGCTGTTTCCTCAGAATTCATTTTCATGATTGTTAAATGGTAAAAGAATTACATGTTATAAAATGTTTTTGTGGTGACACATTGATGTTTGTATTTCTGAAGATTACTAAAATTTGACTATGTGGCATTACAGTCTGTCTTTTTATAATGTTATGTTACATTGCTCTTTGATCATCATTATGTTGAAGACGCTCCTTTGAATTGCACTTTCCATCATAGTTACTAGAACATATTTGTTTAGAAACTTCAAAGCTTTTTAGCAAGTTGTGTGAAGCTGCGCCATCCTCGCAGATATTAGGTGACAACACTTGACCTACAATCTTCTAATGTGTGGTAAAAAAAAGAAATAACCATTTATTACATACATGGAGGGAACAAAATTTCCTCTGGAAGAATAGGACACATCCAGTGGCGTAACGTCAGGCCTCAGGGCCCTGATGCGAAAGCTCCAAAGGGCCCCCAATTATTGCAAATCTTTAGTAGTATTAGGCCCCTTTCACATCAGCGTTTTTTTTAAATCGCGGCAGATGCGGTTTTTTCAACGATTACCGCATAGCGGCTGCACTTGCGGCACGGTTGCGGCACAGTTGCGGCAAGCCCCATACAATGTATAGGCGGGCTTGCGGCAGGTGCGGCAAATGCGGTTTTGGCACTTGCGGCAGGTGCGGCCGCGGAAAAAAACGCGGTCAGCCGCAGCCGATATGCGGTAATCGCGGCAGATGCGGTTTTTTCACCGCATCTGCCGCGATTTAAAAAAAACGCTGATGTGAAAGGGGGCTTAGTCTTTTTCTATGGGCCAAAGGGACGTTTGGGGCCCCCTAGGCTGCAGGGCCCGGGTGCGATCGCAACCCCTGCACCTATTGTAGTTACGCCCCTGGACACATCACCTAATTTGGTTAAAGGACTGTCTGTCTTTTTATATTAAAATGAGGCACATGGGGGTGTAAAAATATACTCAGTGGCTAGCAATTTTGCTTTGCAGCGCTGGGATCCTGGGTTCATATCCCACCAAGGACAACATCTGCAGATTGTATGTTCTTCCCGGGTTTGTGTGGGTTTCCTTCACTTTCTCCAGTGTCCTCCCACAGTCCAAAGGCATTTTTTTATTCAAATAAGTCTTATAAGAATATATATAACTTGATTACACAGTTATATCATTATAACAGTCATGTCCAAATAATCACCACCAGTGTAAACCGATTCCAAACTGGATAATATAGGAGAGGGAAGGGAAAGAAAGGACCACACGGAAGGGAAAGAGGCAGTCAGGATTGGACATAAAAGGTAAATTAATGGATAGTGTGTGTGTGTATTTGAGATAAGCTTTAGGAACTTTATTTTAAACATTTCTGAATACCAATTTAATTATGAGAAGATTAGAATTAACCAGGAAAAATATTAAAACCATCCTGTGTGAGCTATCGCCAATCCAGAAGTCTCCCAAATCTCCCACTGGCGACTGACTCATTCTTTTTGCTTTATCGAGTGAGCCAAACAACGTTCATGTAGATAATGAGAATTTATCCTACCAATGAGATCCTCCTGCGTGGGGGTAGAAGATTTTCTCCGGTGCCTTGCCAAGATCTGATGGGCCGCTATCAAAACATGGATTATCACTGGAACTAAGTTTGGTGGAAGAAGGTCCAACCCAATATTTAAGACCGCCAAGGACCCCTCTAGAGTTAAAGGGAAACCTATCAAGGTCCTGATTAAGTCTGCCACTCGATTCCAGAATTCTCCTATCTTGGGGTACAACCACCACACATGACCCAGATTCCCTTTTTTACCACATGCCTTTCAGCATAATGGGGAATATGATTTGTTAAATTTGGAAATTTTATAAGGGGTCAGATACCAGTTCATATGTATTTTCTTTAGTTGTTCTAGATGATTAATGCAGGAGGAGTGCCTTTAAGTAAATGTGGCCGCAGTCTACCAGTGTTCGAGGGTGGATGCCTCCCTGTGGCATTTAATTTGTAATATGAGATTTTAGAGAATTCAGCCAGGGTGTCCACCACGGACCCTTCCACACCGGTGAGAGATAATATCACATCATCTGCATTCAATCCCATCACATGGTCCGTATCTCCTACACGGACTCCATGTATTCTTGGATTAGCTCTAAGAGCCTCTGCCAGCGGCCACATTAACAAAGCAAAGATAACTGGCGAAAGATGGCAGCCGTCCCGGGTGCCATTAATTATCATAAACAGGTCTGAGGTGAAGTCAGACACACTCATCAGCACATTTGGATTAGAGTATATGGCCAATATAGCCTTTTTAATATCTCCCACAAACCCAAACTTATCCAGAACCTCACCCATATTACCCCAGTGCACTCTGTCAAATGCCTTCTTGGCGTCAAGAGACAGCAGTACACCGGGGAGTTTATTAGTCTCCATTATCTCCAATAAATTTATTACTCTTTTAGTGCTGTCCTTGGCTTGTCTCCCAGGGACAAACCCAACCTGGTCAGAGAGGGAAGGACAGACATTATTCTGGCTGCAAGGATTTTAGAGAATATTTTTAGGTCACAGTTTATTAAGGAGATAGGCCTAAAATTACCTGTAGTGTTCAGGGTTTTTTTCGGGTTTAGGAATGGTTGTGATTACTGCCTCAAGGTTTTCATAGCTTTTTGAAGAGTTATATTTTCAAAAATGGAAAGTTTTTAGGAGGTAAGGAACTAAAGTGTTGATGAAAAAATGAAACTAGGTGTTAGAAAAAACATCAGGGCCCAGAGCAGAGGACTTTTTAGTAGAACGGATTATTTGTTCTATTTCAATGATAGATATTGGTATATTTAGATCACTTAGCTGAGCCACTGATAACTTGGGGAGTGAAATTTTTTCCAGGAAGTTACCAATTTATTGTGGATTAGACTGTATTAAGACCCTCTTTTAGGTTGTACAGTCAATAATAAAATCACCTAAATTCTTTAGCTATGTCGATCGGAGTTAGTACTTTAGTCACATCAGGTTTATTTAAGTAAGTATGCATTCCTACTTCTTTTCTCCCTTTTTTTGATTCTCCTAGCTAAAATCTTCCCTGCTCTATCTCCCATTGCATAATATTTTGTTTTGGACTTTTTAAGAGCTTTTTCGTAATGGAATAAAAGTAGAGTACCCAGCCTCATTCTATGTTCTGTTATTTTTTGGGACAACTGTGGGGTGGGTTTTTTTTTTTGTTGATTTGTTCCAGATTGTTAATTTGAGTTAATAGGTCTGACACTGCCGACTCTTTCTTTTCTTTTCTACTGCTGCCATCTTAATAAAAATACCTCTCATGTATGCCTTGTGGGCTGACCATACCACATCGTCTGAGGTGGAGTTATTATCATTTATGTCAAAAACGTTTTTTTTTTATTTAGTCTTTATTAATTCAATGTTTTGTTTGTTGGTCAGTAAAAAATCATTTAAACGCCACCTATTAGCTTTGACCAAAGAGTCCCTATCAGATGTGGTGAGTAAGACAGGAGCATGGTCAGACCACGAGATCACACCTATCGTTGCCTCAAGCGCACAACCTAGAATTCTATCATCCACAAAATTATAGTCTGTCCTGCTATATATAGATCTAGGGGAAAAATGGGAGTAATCTCTCTTAGAGCTGTGAAGATATCTCCAGATGTCATGTAAGTTATATTCTGAAACCAGTTTCATCACCCCCCTAGAGGTACATCTGTTTGAGCAATCTACCATGGAAGACATTGGGAGGTTGACATCTCCACAGACAATTTTAAACCCTTTGGAGAACACCTGAACTCTCTTAAGTGTTTGTCTGATAAATGAAAACTGGTGTGTATTTAGGCTATATAGAGATACAATCGTTTACCTAGTGTTGTTTAAAGAACAATTAAGGAAAATAAATAGTCCCTCTGGATCACTAGTAGTGTCATACAGTTTAAAGGATAAGACGTCTCTTATAAATATAGCCACTCCAGCTCTTTTTGTCTTGTTGTTTGCAAAAAACTGATGTGGATATCGAGGGCTCTTTAGCCGAGCATTGTCCTGCGTCAACAAGTGCGTTTCTTGAACACAAATTACATCAGCAGTTTCTTTGCAAATTTTCTCCCAAAAGATGGAACCAGGCGAGTTCAAAACATTGGCATTTATAGATATAACCTTAATATGCATTGTTAATACTATATACTGCTTTAGTGAAACCATTGCTTCAAAATGAATGACAAACATGGGGAGGACAGACAGGGGGAGGACAGACAGGGGGAGGACAGGCAGCGAAACAAATTTGCTTGTATAAACAAATGCAGGGTTATCAAACCTAAATATTTGCTTCATCATAAGAGGAAGTCCCCTTACAGTTCCAAAATCAAGCAAACTGTAAAGAAAAGGGAAAAAAGGGAAAAAATAGTTTGAAAAGAGAGTGAAAAAAAGACTGTGGGCAACTCTGCCTGGTTTCAACAGCTCCATACAGGCACCAAACAAAGAGTAGAAAGCAGGAAGCAGATAACGACTCATGCCGTAAACCAGTCTTGGTCCAGTTTTTTCTTTTTTTGTGCCTGAGGAGCTCTTTTGTCATTTGGATATATAGGCTGAATCTTCCATTTTAGCAATAAATCTCTCGCCTTTTCTGGGGATGTGCAGACAAATATGGAATTGTCCATTAAGGCTTTCAAATTCGTGGGGAACCCCCAGTGGTACTTTATTACTTGTTCTATGAGGGCTGCAGTATACGGCATATACTCCCTCCTCTGAGCTAAAGTACCTGCCGACAAATCAGGGAATACCTTCAGGTGAGCCAAGTTATCTGGATGTTTTTTCCTTTTCCTGAGGCCAGCCATACAAGTCTCCTTTATTGTATAGAAATTAATGGGGGCAATAACATATCGTGGTAAATCTGGGCAGAGGCCTTTTTGTTTTGGAATCCTGTATATTCTATCCACAATTAACTCCTTGCTGTCTGCAGAAGGAGTCACTGTGTAAAAAGCTTTGCAGAAGACTTTGCAAGTCTTTGTTAGGAGCAGATTCATCAATCCCTCTAATGCAAATATTATTCCTTCTGGACTTGTCCTCAAAATCCAGGGTTTTGTTATGAATTTGAAAAACCTCCTTTTCTAAAGCCTCATTAGCATCTATTAGTGCATTATGAGATTTAGTAAGTTCTGCCAGCTTCTGCTCCAGATGATCTATTCTAGTGCTCATCTCCTGTAATTCACCCCTGAACTCTGCCTTAAACTCAGCTATCATTACTTTCAGATCAGCTTGGAGTTTTTGCCTGAGGGACTTCAACAAAGCCTCCATTGTTTTCTGTGTAAGGGGAATATCTGTCTGAGCTTCATACCCCCATCCTGAGACTTCTGCATGTGAGCCACATTGTGAAAAGCAGGAAGAAGGGGCTGGGAAATGAGAAGCTGAAGCCATTTTGGAGACTGTATTCAGTAACTGGTCTCTCCAGAAATATGCACTCACCTTCCTTGGGGAGCATCTTCTCACTGATTTGTCGCGCACCATTGGAACCACTGTGTCCTCAGGTCACTAGTTAACTTATTTAGGGCTTCCCAGAGCATTTTTTCACCTTGTTTTGCTGAGTTAAAGCCGATCTCTGATGGAACTTCTGCACTAAGCAGCCTATACCATTCAAAGGTCAGCCACGCCCCTATAAGTATTGAACTTGTCACCAATTTATTATTACTTCAGGCATGATGAGTCCTACTCTAATATCCCTATTCTCCTTGTCCACCCCCCACTTTTCAGTGGGCAGACACCATCTATACCCTCGATCACCTGTAGGTTAATGAGGGTGCACATTGCAGCAAAGGAGCCTGCAACTCTATATAATAAATAACAAGAAAAACTGCACAGCACTCAACAGACTAGTGTGAACTGGTGCAAGCAGTATAGATGGTGTCTGCCCACTGAAAAGTGGGGGGTGGACAAGGAGAATAGGGATATTAGAGTAGGACTCATCATGCCTGAAGTCACTTTGTCGCAGTTGATGAGCAAACAGACATTGGCCAATGCTTGTACTAAGAACTTCAGAATTAAAAGATAGATTATAGAGTTTTTTGAAAAAACGTAAGTTTTTAAACTTTTTCCTCAAACACATATGGCTTGTAACACTTGTACATCATTGGTAGTAGCTGTGTGCTGCAAGGATTTTTTTCATGCTATCTATCTATCTATCTATCTATCTATCTATCTCTATCATCTTTCTATAGGTTTGTGTTTGAGTTATTTCTAACTTCTAGCAAAAATTTACATAGAGCTGTCTAGGATGCAAAAGATGATGTTATGAACTCACTGCGTACGTATGCCTTGCGGATACTATGCAAGATAAAGAACACTTACATAGCACTCACATGACAAAAGGTTCCCCACTCGAATTCCACTCGTCCAACTTTTCAGAAGCGTAGTGGGACTAAATTTTTTTCATGCAAATGTGAGTGAGCCCCTATATGGATTTTCTTTAGTGTTTATATACGCAGCAATATAATTCTGTGAGCAATCTCTCCAACACTCTTAAGTGCAATTGTTAAGTTCAGAACACAACTCAAACTATATGTGTTAGGTTTATCTAATCTTTTTTTAATCTTGGTTTTATTTCCCCTATATTAATATTCTACTAATTAAAAAGCTTCTTTATTGAAGAATATCTATATTTATTTGCTCAATAATATTAACACTATTCTGGACTCCTGATTTCCTTTTCACGTTGTAATTTATGCATTGAAATGTACCTCAGGTTTCACATTCTGTAATTACATTTAGTTCACTGTGATAGGGCACCAATTGCAAAATTAATCCAAACCTTTGCAACAGGAAATGAAAAGCATTCTCTGCTTTGGACATTGCCAAGATTATTAGAAAAATCCAAGGACAATAACCAGATCTCAAAATGTCCTGTTGTTTGTAACTCCTGTGTCCCTTGCTTAGAATACTGTGCTAACTTGGCAAACACCTATGAAAATATCACCAAAGGCTGATGAGGGAAGGTGACAAAATTCTGATAAATTTAAATCAGAAAATTTGATTTGCATAAAATGATTTACCACAAATACAAATTGAAAGCCACCTATTATGGTATGTGGTTTCTCTGACCCTTAAGCATTGTAAATGTAAGATGTATATAGGAAAAAATAAACCTCATACTCACCCTATCCCTCACCTCTCCAGATGCCCCCACTGCTCCCTGCCCCGCTATATCGTCCTCTGCCTCTCTGTTTAGCCACATCACTGCCTCTTATGTATTCCATCCTGGGTCTTCCGGCTGGGAGAAGACCATGGAGCTCACTGTGTATGTGTATGTACAGGGAACTACGGGGCCTGCTCATGGATGTAAACCCCAATCTAGAGTAAAGCATGTGCAGTTAACTCTATGACCTGCTCACAGCCAAAACATCAGCATAAAGTGAACACTGAGCCACAGATGATTGTGGAGGAAGACTAGACAGCAGGCCAGGAGCAGCAGGGACAGGATAGGTTCCTCAGACTTAATGAACAGACTAATACAAATAATTTCTCAGTGATTCTCATTCCTATATACAAGTATTATATAAGAGATTAAATAAGTATTGAACACATCACTAATTTTCTAAGTAAATATATTTCTAAATCTGCTATTGACATGAATTTCTGGCCAAATGTTAACAAACAATCCAATCCACACAGGCAAATCAATCAAACCATAGATGTCCATAAGATAAGTTAAGATATGTGTAATAATGAGAAATGACACAGGGAAAAATATTGAAGACATGAAGAAATAGACATGCTAAAAGCAATGAAAAGTCATGGAACTGAAATCAATCAGTAAATAAAAAGCAATCCTGCCAGTAAGTGAAAAATAATATCAGTTGGTTCAACTAATGGGCTATAAGGTATCTCTTTAAAGAGGACCTGTCAAGACTTCCGGTTCCGGCGCCTCCATGATGAGTCGGGAGTGAAGAAGCTCCGGAGTCCAGGGCCGCACAATTCACCTAAACATCATCAATCCCCGCCGTAAATAGTCACCGGAGGTCGCGGAGGACACATGAAGCCGACAGCGCTTGATCGGTTCGTGTCCCGCGGTGGTGACAAGGACGGGCGCACCAAGGCGGACAGTCCCGCACCAACTACAGGGCCCAGGATGGCGGCACCCGGCGCGGTCCTAAAGGAGCGGGAGATGGAGGAGAGGACGGCCGTGGAGGACGTACACGCACCAGAACTAATGCTGGCAGCAGGTACTGAGAAGGATGGGAGCCAGAGCGAGTCAGAGGCATGTGTGGAGGAGGAGGATGGAGGGGGATACGATGTGCAGAGAGGAGAGATGGGAGGAAAGATGGCGCAAGTACTTCCTGACTGCCCTCCATACGCTCGGGCCACTAGTAACATGGTGACACCAAATGTAATACCTGCCATTAATTATAAACAATTAGCAAAGGAATTGGCAAAATACATGGCAGAAGAATTCCGCCAAGCAATGACGGAGATGATACATACATCCACAGAAGGGATGCAGACGAAACTGACCAACCATGATCAGAGACTACATGAAACAGAGGAGCGCCTGGCGTCTGCAGAGGAACGTATACTAGATTTGGAACAACAATTAGATGAGTTACATAAAAACTCTTCCTATGCCCTGAATAAACTAGATGATCTAGAAAATCGCAGCCGCAGGTGCAACCTCAAGCTAGTTGGCCTACCTGAAACAATCTCCCCTACCCAATTAATTGACATATTTGAAGTAGACCTTCCGAAAACACTGGTCTCACTCACCCCTGCCCTACTGAGAGAACGCACAGAATTGGCCCTCCAAGAGACACACAACCAGAGGAGCCAGGATCTCAGGGAACATTGCAAAACAAGCAAGGAAGAGAGGTGATTAAACCCAGACATTCCATAGCGAAATACCTAAATGATCGTGATAAAGAGGAGATCTTGAGAGCGTACAAAGCAAGCCGTATTCCCCTTCACATACGGGGACACAAAGTGCTCCTATACCAAGACTACTCTGCGGAAGTTATGAGGAAACGCAAGGGATTCAGCGAAGTATGCACACTACTCTACAAGAAAAATGTGAGGTTTCAGATGCTATTCCCTGCTACTCTGAGATTTAGAGCACCAGGGGGAGAGACAAAGTCATTTCACTCGCCTAAAGAAGCCATGGATTTGTGACAAGGCAACGAATGTTACCGCCCGGCTCCACCCCGTCCTCCCCAAACACCAGAAACACGCTACACAGTAGGCTAACAGAACCAGGAGATGGGGAAACACACGTTCCTATCATCTACGCTCAGGAGCGACCATGGGGACGACGACGCCAGATCGACCACCACTGAGCAACCAAAGACAACAAAAATCGGGCTGGTCCAGGAAGAAGTCTAGCACAGCCAAAAAGGATGAACAAGCGACGAGATTCAATTAACAACACATCTTCCTGACAGGTATCCTGGACCAGGTGCCAATATATACGAGATACTCGCCTGAAACTGAACTTAAATGACATCCCATTGGAATTGACGAGCCTTTGTTTGACTGATCGACACACCAACTGCAAAATGTCGGCGAGTCAAAACCTCTGACATCTTAAGGCACAGAGGCTGACGGACACAGACGTACCAGAAGTCTTCCCATTAAGAAGGATTATTGATTGTAGAGTCAATTTGACCTATCATACACACGTGAGAAAGGAACTAAAGATATCTTGCTCCTGAGAACTTAAGGGGGGAGAGGGGGGGGAATGCAATGATTAAGAGTGGGGGAGGGAGAGGCAAGGGAATGTATATATCTTGGGGTACCGTACTTATCTCCTCCTCTCCTTTCCTTCTTAACATCGCCTTGCTAACCATACAAGGCCTGTGACTGACCTAAGCGGTGGTTTTTAGATACAGAAGCATTTATGTGCCCTGGATTCCAGATGGAGACAGAGGAGATGAGAATGGAGGAAAAAAGAGAAGTGAGCACAAGGGAAAAAGGGAGGGATTGTATAGGGAGGGATAGGGAAAGCGATATCACAAATGTCTTTAAGGGTTCTTTGAAATATTATGAAAACATATCTAGTGTAAAATTGTATCTCTCAGGAAAACGCATTGAAGGGAAAATGTGTAGGATTGTACCATGTGATAAGGAATTCGAGTTACGGTGGGTCCGACCCCATTATGTATGTAAGACTTGTTATACATTACTGAAAGTTATAATGTCACATGGTCAGGTGGGTAACCTGGAATGTCAAGGGGATGCGCTCCCCAGCCAAGCGCATGATGATATTAAGACATCTTAAACGACTCAGAGTAGACGTAGCGCTACTACAGGAAACCCACCTGACCAAAGAAGACTTTTTTCGTTTAAAAAAATTGTGGGTAGGAGAGATATATGGCTCGGGGGCAGTCAACCGGAAAGCAGGGGTTTTAACCCTGATTAATAAATCTATAGCACACGAAGTTGTAACACATGATACAGATGATGAAGGAAGATTGAGCCATTTAGTTTTACAATTACAAAATGATGTACTAAGTGTTTATAATATCTATGCCCCCAACACAGCACAACGGACTTTTTTCAATGACGTTCGACAACGCCTCCTGACTGACAAAGAACCTGCTAAACTAATAGGGGGCGACTTTAATATGGTCTTCAATGAACGGGAAGACAGACGAGGGACTCAGACACGAACCTTGCATCGGAAAGGTGAGGGTGGGCAACAGAGCTTCCTGACAGAACTAACGGTTAATTGCATGGTACCTGATACTTGGCGCACTCTACATCCACTGGGCAGGGAATATACGCATTATTCGCATGTTCACAACACGTGGTCACGATTAGATACGTTCTTGACCTCCCCGCACCTACTACAGAGGGTGATGGAAATCAATATTGAAACGATGGTTATCTCCGATCACAGCCCAGTACTTCTGGAAATTAGTGATTCTTACCCAAAAGGAAGTGATATACTGTGGAGATTCCAGACTCATTGACACGGGAAGAAAATTTCGTGACAATGATGAAGGAATGGTGGCAAAGTTACTCTAGAGATAATGAGATCCATCGTTCAGATCCCCTTCTGTTTTGGGAAGCGGGGAAGGCGGTAATGCGCGGACATATTATGGCGCACGAAATAAAACGTAAGAAAATTATAAGAGACCAGTATAGCAAAACCAGTTCAGCAGTTAGAGAAGCGTACTGTATATACCAGGAAGTAAGAACGGAGACTAATAAGAAATTATGGCAACAAGCGAAAACTGATTTCGATGAATGGGCGGCTAGACGTGAGGCCCTATACAAAACACACATAGATCTTAAACTCCACAGGTTTGGAGATAAAGCCGGACGTCTGCTAGCCAATCTGGCGAGAGAAAAAAGACCCCAGACTCATGTCCTTAAAATACGAGATAGACACGGAACAGTTAGAAACAACCCCAAAGAAGTGGTCCAGACATTGGGAAAATATTATGCAAACCTATACTTAGACCAAAATAATGGGGACACTGACGAAGGAGATGATGCATGGCTAAACTCGCTCCCCTTACCAAAATTGACCGAGGATAATTTGATATTCCTTAATAGCCCGGTCACAGAAGATGAAGTCAAGGGTGCAATGGGGGGATTGAGTGCGAGCAAGGCGCCCGGACCTGATGGTTTCAACGGAGCTTATTTTAAAGCTATGAAAGATCAAGTCGCCCCGATACTCACCGAATTATATAATGGATTTTTACAAGGAGCCCAAATACCGGAATCCATGAACATAGCCCACATCAAATTAATTCCCAAACCAGGAAAAGACACCCTAGACCCATCGGGATATCGACCAATATCGTTAATTAATCAAGATTTAAAATTAATGTCAAAAATAATGGCTGAACGCCTAGCCACAATTCTACCAAGCCTAATACCCTCCCATCAAGCAGGTTTCATAAAAGGCAGATCTACCACAACAAACATACGTAAAGCAATGCTGATAACAGACGTAGTGAGGGGGAGGGATAGAGATGAGAGAGGTTGTCCAGCCATAGTCACATTGGATGCCGAGAAGGCTTTTGATAATGTACGATGGACATGGCTGGATAAGGTCTTCAAAACATATAATCTTACTGGCAATTTTCGGACGTATATTAGGGCCCTATATAACAACCCAAAAGCCAAGGTAAGCATACCGGGTTTCCTATCAGACGCAATTAGCCTTAATAAAGGAACTAGACAGGGATGCCCACTCTCACCCTTACTCTTCAACATGGCAATAGAACCACTGGCTATATACCTAGAACACCACAAGGTATTCAGGGGCATCAGGGTGGGAAAGAAGGAGTTACGTCTGGCGATGTTTGCCGATGATGTTATTCTTTTCTTAAACGATCCAGATAAAGATCTTAAAAATGTCCTGACGGAAATAGAACGACTGGGCAGATCTTCGGGTTTCACACTTAACAAAAATAAATGCGAAATCATGTTCCTTCAGAATGCACCTCCTCGGTCCACGGGAAATCAATATAATAATATACCAATAGCTAAAGATAAGATACGATATCTGGGAATCCTTCTAGCCAGATCACCTGCTCAGATATATAAGTATAACTTTGCCCCCATTATTGAAAAGATTGAAAAAGAACTACTGAGATGGAAAGACCTACCCTTATCTCTATCGGGTCGGGCGCACTTGATCAAAATGATCAGTTTTCCGAGACTCCTTTATCCGCTCCAAACTATTCCCTTATTATTGAAGCACATTGATATTAAGAGACTTAATAAAGCGTTCTCAAAATTTTTATGGAGAGGGGGGAGAGCGAGGATAGCGATGCAGACACTTCTACAGACAAAAAACTCGGGAGGACTGGGACTACCTGATATAAGGGGTTATAACCTTGCCTGTATGGCCAGACATGTAGCAGATTGGTTGCATAATACAGATAGATATTCTGACGTTTCATTGGAAGGTGAACTGGCCAAACCGTGGGGGCTAACGGCTCTCCTTCACTCCCCGCTATCGGCTATACCAAAAAAGATCAAAAACGCAATGGTATGCAGAGACACCATTGCCACATGGAAAGCCATTAGAAAAAAAATGAGACTTTCATGGAAAATCTCAACACATCTATCCCCATGGAATCACCCGGGATTCAAAATAGGCCGTCTAAATAAACTTTTTGAGAAATGGAGGGAGAAAGGAATAAATACCATGAAAGACCTCATGCACTTAACTGAGAAGAGGTGGCTATCGGGTCGGGAGATACTGCAGAGATTTGGTTTACCAAGCACACATTATCTACAGTATTACCAGATAAGATATCACCTAATGGACAATCTCCTAGATATTAAGGGAGAAATTAACAATGAACTTTGGGCAAACACGATTGATTCGAACCCATCCAACATAAACATTTCGCTTCTTTACTCAGGGCTACAAAAGATACTAAGACCGACTATCCCAGACAAACTGTTCAGTAGATGGAAAAAACATTTCCCAGACCAAGACTTGTCATCAAAA
Source organism: Allobates femoralis (assembly GCA_033576535.1). Lineage (NCBI taxonomy): Eukaryota > Metazoa > Chordata > Amphibia > Anura > Aromobatidae > Allobates > Allobates femoralis. The sequence goes on along the minus strand of JARQOC010000001.1, from coordinate 265,885,490 downwards.
TTACTAGAGGGATGGCAATTAGCAAGACGTCACATGGGAAACGAAAGATGGAGAGACACCCAATACAGAGTGATGCATGGGACCATACAAGGTTTCAATATCCCATCAAAGCAGGGAGGAACACAGAAATGGTTAGCCTGCCCCAAATGCAAGACCCCGATGACAGATATAGAGCATGGATTGTGGTCATGCCCGATGACACAAATCTTGTGGAGAGGAATTGAGACACTAGCAACGACCGTGGCCGGACATATAATTGGATTATCCCCAATGTTATGGTTATTCCATTATGTAGACATGACAGAGCACACCACGACTCCATTGACATTATTCCACACAATAGCCATACTAGCTAAACGCCTCATACTACAATGTTGGCTAGATGAGTCATTACCGGGTCCGCAGGTGATTATTACAGAATTGAAAAAGGTCGCTTTTCTGGAAAGAACAGAAACACTGAGGTCACCATCAACTCTGACCACAAAATTCTTCCAGAAATGGCGACCTTTCATCGAAAATATGATGACAGACAATGACATAGCAGATTTTATGACACCCTTTAAGAACACGACATGGTATGCAAGGATGGACCTGGAAGGATCACTGGGAAAACTAAGATGTACCAAGATATCATGAGAGAATCATACACAGATAATCCCGAAAATTAAAATAATATATCTAGACATTGGAGAGAACACAAGAGACATTTAGATTTGTGAATCAAAGCAGAATTATCGCGGGGGGGAGGGGGGAAGGAGGGAAAGTTAGGGGAAGTTATTTGATAAAATGTATACCCTTGTTTTACTATCATACTGTATCACGGTTTATTATACAGGTCTAAGGGTACGTTTATATTTGTTAACTGCAGTATATATTGTATTGTTGAAAATCCAATAAAAAGTTGATTATAAAAAAAAAAAAAAAAGAGGACCTGTCACCAAGCACACATGGTGATCTAATTACAGCACTGAATGCAGCATGTCTGCGGTCACATGATCGCATTCAAGCAGGAAGAGCGGGGAGGACGCCGGTATTAGAAGCCGCGGGGCACACAGATGCAGCAGCTGGAGGACCCGGGTGCCTGGAGGCCGAGGGGTGAGATGGATCACTGCTGTGGGGGCCTCTGTATACATAGGGGGGCGCCTCTGTATACATAGGGGGGCACCTCTGTATACATGGGGGGGCCCCTTTATACATGGGGGGCCCCTTAATACATGAGGGGGCACCTCTGTATACATGGGGGGCCTCTGTATACATGGGGGCAGTGAGACAGCAGGGGAGCTGTATACCACTGCTGGGTCTGTATACCCCTGCTGGGGCTGTATATCACTGCTGGGGCTGTATAGCACTGCTGGGGCTGTATAGCACTGCCGAGGGGCATGTATACCACTGCTGGGACTGTATACCACTGCTGGGACTGTATACCACTGCTGGGTCTGTATACCACTGCTGGGACTGTATACCACTGCTGGGTCTGTATACCACTGCTGGGACTGTATACCACTGCTGGGACTGTATACCACTGCTGGGTCTGTATACCACTGCTGGGTCTGTATACCACTGCTGGGGCTGTATACCACTGCTGGGGCTGTATAGCACTGCCGAGGGGCCTGTATACCACTGCTGGGTCTGTATACCACTGCTGGGTCTGTATACCACTGCTGGGCCTGTATACCCGTCCTGGGGGCTGTATACCACTGATGAGGGGCCTCTATACCACTGATGAGGGGTCTGTATACCACTGCTGGGGACTGTATATCACTGATGAGGGGCCTGTATACCACTGATGAGGGGCCTGTATACCACTGCTGGGGACTGTATATCAGTGATGGCGGCAACTGTATACTAGTTATGGCCACTATATACCAGTGATGGCTGCTATATACAGGGATGGTGGGCTATATACCAGTGATAGGGGGCTTTATAACAGGACGGTTGTAAAATCCATTAATTTGTATGATTATATCTATTCAATAAAAATATTTTGAATATAACAGGACGGTGGTCTGCTGCATTGGCAGTTTACTGTTTCTATTTAAAATACAAGTTCAACATTTTATTCGTATCTATTTTCATTTTTAAAATTTTTCAGTACCGGTAGCTGCTGCATTGTCCACCCTAGGCTTATACGCGAGTCAATTGGTTTTCCCAGTTTTTGGGGGCAAAAGTAGGGGGGTCGGCTTATACACGGGTCGGCTTATACACGAGTATATAAGGTACTTAGATAAAAGTTAAAGTATATATGTTTGGTATCTACAAACTCATACCAACCCAAGGCATCATACTGACATTTCGGTTTTACCATATAGTGAATAATATGAGTAATAAACCGAAAAACACAAGCGAGTAATTGAACTTTTTTTTTGCAATTTCACAGCATTTGTAATTTTTTTCCCCTGTTTTCCAGTACATTATATGGTAAAGTAAATGATGTAATTCAAAAGTGCAACTCGTCCTGCAAAACACAAGCCTCATATGTCTATACTGATGGAAAAATAAAAAAAGTTATGGCTCTTGGGAGGGGGGAAAATGGAAAATCTCCCAGGGTTGAAGAGGTTGAATGATCTCTAAAAGGCATAAAGTTAAAGATGATACAGTTCCTTTGTATTTTAGGCAAAATAAAAATTTCACCTTTTACACTTTAAAAATTACAAAAAGAAAATGGGCTAATGCAATTGTTTGAGCACCCTTGGGGATTCGTGCTCTATGACTTTGACCAATGCTTCAGTCCCTATTTAGCCTGTTACGGTTATGGCATGTTCACTGTCATCCTTAGGGTAGACTAGGTAATGCAAATTTCAGAGCTTTATAAAAATTCAGCCTCCTCTAACCTTGTGCCCAATAAGAGCAGCCATGGGTTCTTTTAAGCATCTGCCTAGTGGAGGATCACAAACCAGGAGAAGGCTATTTGAAGTTGCCATTTTCTCTGTTTTAAAATGTAATTAAGAACTGGACAGTTGACAGGAATAGTGGAGGTCAAGACAAGGTCTGAAAGACCAGCAAAATTTCAATGGGAACTATGGGTAGAATTACTAGAGAGGCAAATCAGAACCCCCCTCTTGACTGCAAACGACCTTCCGGAAGGTTTAACAGACTCTGGATTTGTGGTATATTGTTCTACTGTTAAGGGTCACCTGCGCAAATATGGCCTTCATGGAAGATTCATCAGAAAAAAACCTCTACTGTGTTCTCACCATAAAATTCAGTGCCAGATGTATGCAAAAGAGCATCTAAACAAGCATGATGCATCTTGAAAACAAATCCTGTGTGTCGATTAAGGTAAAATAAAACTCTTTGGCCTCAATGATCAAAGGTATCTTTGGAGAAATAAAGGGCACAGAATTTCAGGAGAAGTACATCTCACCAACCATTAAGCCTGGGAGTGGATCAATCATTCTTTGGGATTATGTTGCAGACAAATGCATAGCCAAAATTTAATGGGTAGAGGGAAGAATCGTTTCAATTAAATTTTAACAAATTCTTGATACAAACATAACACCGTCTGTAAAAAAGATGAAGTTGAAAAGATGATGGCTCCTACAAATTGATAATGATCCTAAACACACGTCAAAATCGACAAGCCTACACTAGCTCAAAAGGTTCAAGCTGAAGATTTACCATGATCTTCACAGTCCACTAATCTGAACATCATTGAAACTCTGTGCCTAGACCTCAAAAGAGCAGTGCATGCAAAACCCAGGAATCTCACAGAACTGGAAGAATTGAAACACCTCTTGGCTGGCTAAAACGTTTACTGTGATACTTGCAAAAGGGGGTGCCTCTAGGTACTAACTATGCAGGGTGCCCAAACTTTTGCATTGAACCATTTTCCTTTTTTGTCAATTTTAAAATGTAAACGATGATGAATTTTTTTTTGCCGAAAACATGAAGGAAATATGACATCTCTAACTTTATGCCTTTTAGGCTAGGGTCAGATTTACGTCATGTATTTGCTAAATGCTTGCGTTATTTTCATGTGCAAATTTTGAAAAACGCATGCATTAAGGCTAGGGTCACACAAATGTTTTTAGCAGATTTGAATGGCATCTGCTAAAAACTTAGAATATTTTCCTGAAGCGCATAAGTGTTAACGAGAGTTGCTTCGGGGGAACGTTGTGCTTAGCATCCGCAGCTTTGTGTGTGCTTGGTAACCATGGAACACATCGGGTTACCAAGCACAGCATTCTCCCTAAGCGGGTCTCGTTAAAGGGATCCTGTCACCTCCAGAACACCTCCTAAGCTAGCAAAACATGTCCCTGCAGCATCCCATCACTAATCTCACACTCCTTTTGTCTCGTAAAAGTATCTTGTGAAAGTGCATAAAAACGTTTTAATACTTACTCATTAGTGATTATAATTAGTTGGAGCTATATTCTTTAGTCACCACTGCGGCCTGTTTTGCAGGCTCCAGGATTCACCCTCTCTCTGTCTGTGTGCTCTGCTTGTGCAGGCTTTACCCTCCCCCCCCTCTATCACTCACAGAATGCAAATCATTAGTCCTGCCTTCAGCTCCACATCACAGCAGCACAGACAGAGAGAGGGTGGATTCTCGAGGCTGCAAAACAACACCCCCTAGTGACTAAACAATATGGCCCCTGCTAATTATAATCACTAATGAGTAAGTATTAAATCGTTTTTATGCACTTTCACAGGATGCTTTTAGGAGACAAAAGAAGTGGGAGATTAGTGATAGGATGCTGCAGGGACATGTTTTGCTAGTTTATGAGGTGTTTTGGAGGTGACAGGATCCCTTTAACGCTTATGAACTTCAGGAAAGTATTCTAAATTTTTAGCAGATGCTTTTAAAATCTGCTAAAAACGGTTGTGTGACCCTAGCCTACACACCCATAAGCTCCAATGCAAAAAAAGTGCAATGGTTTGACGCTATGCATTTTTGGTAGTGCACCCAAAAACGCGGTCGGCAGCGTTTTTTGGCCTGTTATTGAAAACGCATGCTTTTTTTTTAACATGGGAGTCTATGGGAATCGCATGCGTTAAAAATGAACACACATGTCATGGAAATAGCAAGGGGAAAAAAAGCTTCCTTTAATTCATCCCTTAAACGGATGCAACCTACTAAATGTGACCCTAGCCTTAGCCTTAGAGATTAATTAATCTTCAACTTGCTTAATTGGTCACAACTTTAGTAAATTTGACCCGGGTCGCACAAACTTTTACATACCACTGTACATGTGTGCACACGTAACCAGTATGTTCTTGAAAATATGTATGTATGTTAACTTGAAATAGTGATGTTGGCACTAGAGATGAGCAATGTTCGATTAGAATTGTTCACCATTTTCAAATTTGACCTGTTTTGGGCTATGTTCCAGTCATTCGACGAATTTGAACAATTTGCTAAAAATCCCGTAATCCGAGTTTCTGTTCGATAACGCCTCGTTCACCAAAAGCGGTACTGACTTTTCACAGTAATGCTTTAGGTGAACGTAATTATGAGTTTCAGTCTAGGAATAAATAGAGGGCAGGAGGGCGGCTGTGGAGACATCTGTGCTGAAATAATGCAGATCTCCATTTTTTTCTCTTTGACGCTTACTTAGTGTGGGTGGTTCGGCATGTCAGCCTATCAGCATGCATATGGCAAAGTGCACTTTTTTCACACAAGGATCTGTGTCATTGGCTGGCCATGTCACATGCCCTTGCTATATAAAACCCGGCCATTTTACATTGATCGCCATTTCCTCAGTGCTGCAGCCCCAGTGTCAGACGGCACCGCTGCTGGTGCTGCTATGTGAAATACAGACCAAGCTAGTTAGATAGATAGTGATTCAATTGCAAGTTAGATAGAGAGATAGTTGATAGGTTTAGGGTTTACTTCCAAGAACAGCCCTTTTGAGGGCTTAAAAGGATGTTTTGCCAGGCAGGTCTGTGTACAGAAAGCTAGTTAGATAGCTATTCAATTCCAAGTTAGATAGTTGATGGGTTTAGGGACTTCTTCCAAGAACAGCCCTTTTGAGGGTTTGAAAGCATTTTTTCCAGGCAGGTCTGTTCCAGTGCTGTGCAAGCGTTTACAGCATCTGGCAAAATCTAGCTCAGTAAATACTTTGTGGCTACTAGCAGTATGACAGGCATTGGTGTAGCACTGTTCTGAAGAAAGTTACACTGCCTGTCTGTAATAGCCACTTTTTACTGCCTCTAGCCCAGTAAATCCTTTTTGGCTAATAGCAGTATGACAGGCATTGGTGTAGCACTGTTGTGAAGAAACTTCATCACCTGTCTGTAATAGCCATTTTTTACTGCATCTAGCCCAGTCAATTCATATTGGCTACAAGCAGTGTGACAGGCATTGGTGTAGCACTGTTGTGAAGAAAGCTACACTGCCTGTCTGTAATAGCCACCTTTTACTGTGTAGCCCAGTAAATCCTTTTTGGCTAGTAGCAGTGTGACAGGCATTGGTGTAGCACTGTTGTGAAGAAAGCTACACTGCCTGTCTGTAATAGCCATTTTCTACTGCATCTAGCCCAGTCAATTCATATGGGCTAGTAGCAGTGTGTGGCAGGCATTGGTGTAGCACTGTTGTGAAGAAAGCTACACCGCCTGTCTGTAATAGCCATTTTTTAGTGCATGTAGCCAAGCAAATCCTTTTAGGCTACTAACACAGTTTGACTAGGTAGCTGTACTTCAGTGTTCTTTTGAAAAGAAACGCCATACAGTGCAGAAAACACTTTTGTATTGCATCTGCCCAAAACTGGTTACCAAAACTATATACACTAGTACCACTGTTTTACATCTGCAAAAAACTAATTACCAAAACCTATTTAGGCTAGTACCACTGTTTGGCCAGTCAGCTCTGCTAGTTTTGCATCCATTGTTTTTTGTACCAACAACTACAGAGTTGCCAATTACTTACCCTCCAAAATGAGCGGTAAAAGGTCTGCTGATGGTGGAAAGGGGAATAGGCATGTTGGAAAGGGTAAAAATCTTTGTGTCTGTGGGGTAGGTGCTAAAGTAACAGAAACATCTGGTGAATAAATACCGTCTTTAAGCCAAACTAAATTGTCTACTTCTTTTCGTGGACGATCTGATATCATCCCTTTGTTACGCAGCGAAGCATCGCTAAAACTTGTAGATGAGGCCCAAAAACAGCAGGTGCTTCAATGGATATCAAGCGATCTATTAAGTGGGCTCTCCTCCACCTCAATCAGAGGTCTGCTCCAAAGCTTCATTGAGAGAAGACGAGGAAAAGATCTGCACCGAATCCCAAAGTCTTTGCGAGTCGTATCCAGGCCCAGATGAACGAGTATAATGTAGACCCTCATTCCCAAACTGTAACCCCTGTTGGTAGAGACAATGAGACAGATGAGGATGAGACTTATATACCTCATTGTACTGACAACTTGACTTTGCGCTCAGGGCAGGAAGAGGTTGGGTCTGAGGACGACGAGCGTGAGAACACAAAAAGGTGATGATGAGGTTGGAGATCCCACTTACTGTCAACCCACAGGCAAGCAGTTGAAGAGCTCATCAGAGGAGGTGGAGGAGGATGCTAGTGACGAGTTTGGTTGGGGCTTCCTGAACAGAGACAGAGTCTTGGAAGCACGTCAACAACTGCGCCCTCAGCCACAACTCTGCCTCTGTGCAGACGTTGTGGTGGCTCTGCAGGTCGCATGGGTGCTAAGCCTTGCCTAGCCTGGGCCTTTTTTCAGATCACAAAGGATGACCCAACTCATGTTATCTGCCAAATTTGTAAACGAAAACTGAGTAGAGGTCAAAAAAATTAATAGTTTGAGTACTTCAGCCATGAATTGTCACATGGACATGAAGCATAAGTCACAGTGGGAAGCCCACTGTGCTACAGTGTGGCCTAGCGGGCCTGACCAACTACCATCTGTCCCATAAAGTGCATGTGTGGCCTCTTCATCCTATGTGACTGTGGAGACAGCTGTCAGGCTTTCGGACGCAAAACTTCCACCTCTTTACCCGCAACAGCCAGTGTGATTGACAGGTCGTCAGCTGTTTTGGAAGTCAAAACACCTGCTGGTGTTGAGCGCTGTCAGACATCGACAGCACCACCTTATCATGAATGCACCGTAATAAGTCCTCCTGCACCTCCCTCACAGACCAGCAGTTTGTCTGGGACACCCTACTCAACCCTGTCTCAGCACAGCAGCCAGCCCTCGGTCCCTCAGATGTGGACAAGTAAAAGACTATTTCCTCCTACCCATGCCAAAGCTAAGAGATTGAATTTCACTATCTGCAAGCTGTTGGCTACGGAAATGCTTCCTTTCCGTCTGGTGGGAACAGCGGATTTTCAAGACCTTATGGCTGTCGCAGTCCCCCAGCACCACATGCCCAGTCGCCACTACTTCTCAAAGAAAGCTGTGCCTGCGCTACACCAGCATGTCGCACACAACATCACGGCTTCCTTGAGAGTCTCTGTGTGTGAGAGGGTGCATTTAACCACTGACACTTGGACGAGTAAGCATGGACAGAGGCATTACATGTCGCTGACTGGGCACTGGGTGACTATGGTGACAGCAGGAGAAGGGTCTGCACTACAAGTCTTGCCATCTCCACAGGTTGCGCATCAAACCTCTGTATCTAGATGTTCCTCCTCTGCTTCTGCCTCCTCCACCTCTTCTAGGTACTCCACCTGCGCCCAAAGCCTGTCTGGTAATGTGACCCGCGTTCAAACTGCTCAGACGGAATCCAGCACACCTCCTTACTATGCTGGCAGCTGGGCTCAATGCCATCATTAAAATGCCTGGGAAATGTGAGTCACACAGCTGGGGAGTTGTGGTCAGCTCTGGACACAGAGTTTAATGAATGGTTGTCTCCACTGAACCTGCAGCCAGGGAAGGCCATGTTCGACAATGCTGCAAACCTGGGAGTGGCCCTTCGCAGGGGCAAGGTGAGACATGTGTCTTGTATGGCTCATGTCTTGAACCTAGTGGTCCAGCAGTTTCTAGCCCACTATCCCGGCCTAGATGCACTTCTGCAGAGGGCACAGTCGTTGTGTGCTCACTTCCGCCATTTGCATCCCGCAGCTCAAATGACTTGCATATCTACAGAAGTCATTCGGCCTGCCAGTTCACTGACTGAAATGCGATGTGCCGACACAATGGAATTCCACTCTGCACATGTTGCAGCGCCTGTGGCAGCAGCGACGAGCCTTTGTGCAGTATGTTATGACATATAGCCTGGGCCAACGCGATCCAGAGGTTGGGAAAATCATGCTGCTGGAGTGGTCTCAGACCAAGGACCTCTGCACCCTTCTGCAGAGTTTTGAAATGGCTACAAAGATGTTTAGCCCTGACGATGCCATTATCAGCATGACAATTCCGGACATCTACATGCTGGAGCATAGTTTAACCGGTATTCGGAGTCAGGTGGTGGGCCAAGAGGAAGGGGAGGAAGTAAGGAGGAGGCGTATGTGGAAGTGATAACAAGATCTCAAAGGTCCAGACGGTCGACAGCACCAAGGCGGCTGACAAGGGAGCGTGTGGGAGAGGAATTAACGAGGGCGCATGGTAGCAGCCAAACTGTTGATGAAGTTGCAGGAGCTGAGGAAGAAATGAAGTACGATGAAGACTCAGCAGATGAGGGAGATCTGGATCACATTTCTGTTGTGTGAGGTTGGCGGGATAGGGCAGAGGAAGGAAGCGTGAATATTACCTCTCTGCCACCAACACAACAAGGACTTGGTCCTCCTGGATGTGCAAGACACATGAGCGCCTTCTTGCTGCACTACCTGCAACATGATCCTCGGATTGTTAGAATCCGAAGTAATGCCGACTACTGGTTTGCCACACTCTTAGATCCCCGTTATAAGAGTAAATTTGGCCAAATGATTCCTGCCCTGGAAAGGGATTCATGCATGCATGAGTATCAACAGAAACTTTTACTTAATCTTAGATCTGCTTTTCCCCAAAACACCAGTGGAGCACATAGTGAATATCGCAGTTCTAACGTTCCAACCCTGGGAATGTCGAGTTGTCATCATCACTCAAACCTTAATAGTAACAATCTAGTAACAGCAATTTTGTGGAATCGTTTCACCACATTTTTACACCATCCTTTGCAACACCAAAAGAGAGCACAAATCTGACACATAGTGAACCCCTAGAGAGGATGGTACAGGAGTATCTACAGCTCAATATCGATGCCATGACTGAGTAACTAGACCCTTGTTCATTTTGGGCTTGAAACTGGAAAAGTGGCCTGAGCTTGCCGCTCATGCCTTGGAGATTGATGATGCCCCACAGCCAGCATTCTCTCTGAACATGTCTTCATCGCTGCTGGTAGTGTACTGACAGATAAGCGCACGCGTCTGTCCAATGACAGTGTAGACAGACTAACGTTTATCAAAATGAAAAAGTCATGGATCCGCAAGGACTTTGCCACCACTGTGTCAGCCTGGGGAGACTGAACGGTTGTGTACTTTACAATGTGCTGCATTAAACTCTACATTTCCATATTTCTACTCTGGGGTAATTGATGGCACTTAAGTGGTGGCTGTTCCTAATTTTATAATAAAAATGGAGACTGTTGTTGGGGTCTCCTTGCTGTTTGTTGCTTGACTTGAGTAGGGCCCTCTGAGCTCAATACCTGACACTCCTGCCCCTGTTTCTGAATATTCAACCTTTTTGTCCATCGAATTATTGATGAACAAATTAGCTGTATTCACATCCACCATTTTTGGGTGCTTAAAAGCATTGTTTGGTCAATCTCCCCTGTCCACTAGGCCTAATCAAGTCACTTACCTACCTCTCTTATTTCCTGTAGTAATCCACAAAATTGATAGTGGTTCAACCTGTATATTGCGGGGCATAACTTTGATGGGAATGCTTGCACGAGCTTTGAGTTTATCCTGCCTACTAGGCCCAAACAGGTCTCTGACCTACCTCTCTATTATTTCCTGTAGTACTTCACGAAACTGATGGTGGTCCCACCGGTTTGTGGCAGGGTATATCATTGATGGGAACGCTTGCATGAGCTTTGACTTCATGTAGCCCTCTAGGCCCAAACAGGTCTCTGACCTACCTCTCCATTAATTCCTGTAGTAATCCACAAAACTAATGGTGGTCCCATCTGTGTGTGGCAGGGCATATCATTGATGGGAACGCTTGCAAGAGCTTTGAATTTATGTGGCCCTCTAGGCCCAAACAGGTCTCTGACCTACCTCTACCTTATTTCCTGTAGTATTCCACAAAACTAATGGTGGTCCCACCTGTGTGTGGTGGTGCATATCATTGATGGGAACGCTTGCATGAGCTTTGACTTCATGTGGCCCTCTAGGCCCAAACAGGTCTCTGACCTATCTCTCCATTATTTCCTGTAGTATTCCACAAACCTAATGGTGGTCCCACCTGTGTGTGGAACTGCATATCATTGATGGGAATGCTTGGAAGAGCTTTGAATTTATGTGGCCCTCTAGGCCTAAACAGGTCTCTGACCTACCTCTCCATTATTTCCTGTAGTATTCCACAAACCTAATGGTTGTCCCACCTGTGTGTGGCGGGGCATATCATTGATGGGAACGCTTGAAGAGCTTTGAATTTATGTGGCCCTCTAGGCCCAAACAGGTCTCTGACCTACCTCTACATTATTTCCTGTAGTACTCCACAAAACTAATGGTGGTCCCACCTGTGTGTGGCGGGGCATATCATTGATGGGAACGCTTGCCTGAGCTTTGAATTTATGTGGCCCTCTAGGCCCAAACAGGTCTCTGACCTACCTCTCTGTTATTTTCGATAGTAATCCACAAACCTAATAGTGGTCCCACCTGTGTGTGTGTGGCGGTGCATAACTTTGATGGGAACGCTTGCACAAGCTTTAAGTTTATCCGACCTACTAGGTCCAAACAGGTCTCTGTCCTACCTCTCTATTATTTCCTGTAGTACTCCACGAAACTGATGGTGGTCCCACCAGTGTGTGCCAGGATATATCACTGATGAAAGCGCTTGCATGAGCTTTGAATTTATCTGGCATCACCTGTGTTTGGCGGGCATAACTTTGATGGGAGCGCTTGAACAAGCTTTGAGTTTATCCAGCCTACTAGGCCCAAACAGGTCTCTGACCTCCCTATTATTTCCTGTAATATTCCACGAAACTGATGGTGATCCCACCAGTGTGTGGCGGGGCAAAACATTGACGGGAGCACTTGCATGAGCTTCGAGGAGATCGGGCCACTAGACCTATTTAGGTCACTGACCTACCTCTCTAGTTTTTACTGTAATACTCCACAAAACATATAGTTGCTGAGCAATGTTTAACCTTGAAATGCTAGGCCAGGTCCTGTTCCAGACCCTGAGCCATGCATGCAGGCTGAGCCATTCAGCAATTTTTGGTCTGGGACAATTGATGCCCTTTTGCTGTAGGTGTGACCCTTTGAAAAGAGTGAGGATTCTTGTTGGAGTCGCCTTGCTATGTTTTACATGATTTAAGAAGGGTGTCACATGCCCATACCTGTGTCTCATCCTTCTTTTACTCTACCACCTCTTTTTACTTAACGTAGAAAACTAATGCCACTTTGTCTCTGACTATTTGTACTGTGTGGGAATTGTTGTCACTTTTTGTGGTGTTTGTTGTCCATTCTGAGTAGTTTGGCAGCTTTTGGAGACCTTTGAAGGTGTTTTCTATGTGTTTGCTGTAGCCTGCCATTGATTTTAATGGGGTTTGCGGTGTTCAACGAACATTCGACGAAAAATCACTAATTCGACGAATCGAACCAAATTCGAACATTGAGGTGGTGGCTCATCACTAGTTGGCACTCATATCTTGAGTGTGATTTGTGATAGAAATTACTGCTCATAAATGAAATTGTATGTGATAAATTAAATATAACACAAATGAATCCCTCTGTGGATCCCGAAAACTTTGTGGTTTTGCAATAAGGTGAATCACGATGTTCATTGCACTCCCTCTGCTTCAGACTTGTGAGTAATGTCTTCTTTTAAAAGAAAATCAGCTGAGATCTGCAGAAAATGTGCAATTCACTTAGAAAACATCAGCCATGGTTACTTTTATGTTTTCAATAAATGTGAATATTCCAACAACTATGATGTATTCATGAATTGTTCATTAGACAGCACTCTCTATATTGAAATGGGTTCTCTGAGGATCTAATGGTGGGTTTACACGTTTCAATATCGTTGCGATATCGCAATTCAATGGCGCGGGAGCGCACATTTAGTGCACGTTTCTCCCGCATCGCATCAGAGGTTTAGACGTTGCGATTTCTGAATCCAACGTCCGTGCGATGTCTACGCCCTCCAACCCAGGAACGACCATTTAACATGGGAGTGAATGGACTTAGAACTTCACATAGGAATTGGGCTGTCACACAGCACGATCCAGCTCCAATCTCCATTCAATATCGGGGCATTGAATTGCACGCTCATTCAATCCCCGATATCGCATTGACATCGTTCCTGCATCGTATTGGACGTTCACACCATACAACGCAGGAACGATATCGGGTCCAACGATCGAACCACGTGACTTTTCATTGAAATTGTACTCCGATATCGCAACGTGTAAACCCGCCATTATACTGCCTGTCTTGAGGATAGGATAGTTACAGGAAAAGTCATTAATATCAGTTCGGAGCTAGGTGGTAGAATGTCAATGTCAGATCATCAATATGAGATTGTTGAGGTGTAACACTCGATACTCACATTAATCAGCTGCTATTAGCAGCAGTTAGATATAAACAATGAAGAAAGCTGAACAGTATAGCATAGACTAGAGCCACCACTGCTGAGAGCTGCACATCAGTTTATCATTCTTTTCCTAATCTAAAAACCAATTTAGCTCGCAAACACAAGTAGCTGATTTTACACGGTGCTTTGCAGTGTCAATTTGTCCTATGCGTTGTGTATACATCAAATGTATCATGTGGCCTCCATTAGACTAAGGCTAGCTTCACACTACGGTTTTGTGCCTGTTCGTTGGATCCTGTTTTTTGCAGGAGCCAATGAACAGGAACGGACAGCACCGTCTGGCACCTCCAGATGCCATTTCTGTGTACGGTCCGTTAAATGGACACAGAGAGAGCAGCGAGGAGCCGAGCCTGCTATCAGCGCTGTGTAATATCACTATAGCAATGTATCTTTATACACTGCTAAAGTGATATTAAATAAAGGGATGATTAAAAATAAAAAATCATAAATACTCACCTTCCGGCGACCACTACTGTCCAGCCCTGACTACAGCTCTCCTGGCCATTCAAGGACCTTGCATGATGTCAGTGGGAGGGGCAGGGCAACCTGATCACATGACCGCATCAGCAAATCTGATGCAGACATGTGATCGGTTTTCCCCACCCCTCCCAGTGACATCATGCAAGGTCCTTAAGCTTTGTATTCAGCGCGGGACACTGTCGCCGGACAGGTGAGAATTAATTTTTTATTTTTATCCATCCCTTTATTTAATATCACTTTAGCAGTGTATATAGATACACTGCTGTAGTAATATTACACAGATTTACCAAGGGTACAGGGCAGCACTCCTGTTCTGCGCATGCTCTGTACCCTGACACCGGAACTGGGAAACGATTGTTGTTTCCTAGATCCGGTGCCATAGGCCCCCATGATAAATGTGCCGGACAGGACAGGATTCGTTTCTGTCCTGTTTTGTCACCGGAGCACAAAAACGTTGCAGGCATCGTTTTTGGGACCGGTGAAAAACAGCACAGAAATGAATCCTGCACTCGATTAACAAAATCGGATGGCCAAATAGGGCCAATCCGGCACCATAGGGATATATAGGGGGCCAAAAACGATCCTGTTCTGTTCATTTCAAAAACGAACAGAACAGGATAGTGAAAAATGTAGTGTGAAGCCAGCCTAACATATCTTTTTGTCCTCTCTTGAGCTATTATACAGTTAGGGCCAGAAATATTTGGACAGTGACACAAGTTTTGTTATTTTAGCTGTTTACAAAAACATGTTCAGAAATACAATTATATATATAATATGGGCTGAAAGTGCACACTCCCAGCTGCAATATGAGAGTTTCCACATCCAAATCGGAGAAAGGGTTTAGGAATCATAGCTCTGTAATGCATAGCCTCCTCTTTTTCATGGGACCAAAAGTAATTGGACAATGGACTCTAAGGGCTGCAATTAACTCGTAAGGCGTCTCCCTCGTTAACCTGTAATCAATGAAGTAGTTAAAAGGTCAGGGGTGGATTCCAGGTGTGAGGTTTTGCATTTGGAAGCTGTTGCTGTGACCAGACAACATGCGGTCAAAGGAACTCTCAATTGAGGTGAAGCAGAACATCCTGAGGCTGAAGAAAAAGAAAAAATCCATCAGAGAGATAGCAGACATGCTTGGAGTAGCAAAATCAACAGTTGGGTACATTCTGAGAAAAAAGGAATTGACTGGTGAGCTTGGGAACTCAAAAAGGCCTGGGCGTCCACGGATGACAACAGTGGTGGATGATCGCCGCATACTTTATTTGGTGAAGAAGAACCCGTTCACAACATCAACTGAAGTCCAGAACACTCTCAGTGAAGTAGGTGTATCTGTCTCTAAGTCAACAGTAAAGAGAAGACTCCATGACAGTAAATACAAAGGGTTCACATCTAGATGCAAACCATTCATCAATTCCAAAAATAGACAGGCCAGCGTTAAATTTGCTGAAAAACACCTCAAGAAGCCAGCTCAGTTCTGGAAAAGTATTCTATGGACAGATGAGACAAAGATCAACCTGTACCAGAATGATGGGAAGAAAAAAGTTTGGAGAAGAAAGGGAACGGCACATGATCCAAGGCACACCACATCCTCTGTAAAACATGGTGGAGGCAACGTGATGGCATGGGCATGCATGGCTTTCAATGGCACTGGGTCACTTGTGTTTATTGATGACATAACAGCAGACAAGAGTAGCCGGATGAATTCTGAAGTGTACCGGGATATACTTTCAGCCCAGATTCAGCCAAATGCTGCAAAGTTGATTGGACGGCGCTTCATAGTACAGATGGACAATGACCCCAAGCATACAGCCAAAGCTACCCAGGAGTTCATGAGTGCAAAAAAGTGGAACATTCTGCAATGGCCAAGTCAATCACCAGATCTTAACCCAATTGAGCATGCATTTCACTTGCTCAAATCCAGACTTAAGACGGAAAGACCCACAAACAAGCAAGAGCTGAAGGCTGCGGCTGTAAAGGCCTGGCAAAGCATTAAGAAGGAGGAAACCCAGCGTTTGGTGATGTCCATGGGTTCCAGACTTAAGGCAGTGATTGCCTCCAAAGGATTTGCAACAAAATATTGACAATAAAAATATTTTGTTTGGGTTATGTTTATTTGTCCAATTACTTTTGACCTCCTAAAATGTGGAGTGTTTGTAAAGAAATGTGTACAATTCCTACATTTTCTATCAGATATTTTTGTTCAACCCTTCAAATTAAACGTTACAATCTGCACTTGAGTTCTGTTGTAGAGGTTTCATTTCAAATGCAATGTGGTGGCATGCAGAGCCCAACTCGCGAAAATTGTGTCACTGTCCAAATATTTCTGGCCCTAACTGTATGTTACCATACCTTTTTCTACTGCATATCAGTATGTTTCACACTCCAATTGCTTTTGATGCAAAGAAATTAATTTATTCACACATGCAGTTCAATGAGTTTTCAGAATGTTTTGGCTAAACAATATAGCCTTGTTCACTTGAAATCGCTGTTGCTGTGTACCAAGAAGAGATAATGGGGCAATCCCTGGTTGAGGGTCAAAATACAGAATGCCTAGCTGCTGTAGTGCAGAGCTCCGGTATAGCAAATGGGCTGTGTTAAGCTAGGGTCACATTTACGTTTCCAGTGCCCTCATGGGGGTCGCACTATAAACATTGACTTTGGCAGCATAAACGCGGTGCTACCCTGGCGGTTAACACTGCCAATGTTACCCTATGGAGCTGCGGCCAGTAGTGCGGCTCCAACACAGTCGTCTCATTGAAATCTTGAATTATTTCCTAACGCGAGAATAGACGTTATTGAAAGGATAACGTTGGCAGCGTTAATGTGGCACTACCCTGGCTGTAGCACCGTATTTACGCTGCCAAAGAGTAAGTTTATAGTGTGACCCCCTGAGGGCGCTGTGACCCTAGCCTTAAACCTAGTAGGGCATCAGCTTACATGCTGGATCAATTATGGCAGCTGTTGGTCAGTCCTGGGTGTATGGTTACAGCCAGCGCTCATTATGTACTGAGCTGTGATGGAAACCTCAATGACTGCACATCTATGACTGAAAGAATGAGGCTGCTGGGAAGAATAAAGCTAATTTCCTTCCAGTAGCCGGGCTGTCAGTGCTGCGGCCACATGGCTTCAGAATTTTATTATCCTTCAGGTTAACCCCATATCTGCAGGTTAATAGCATTTTTTTTTAGATGGCAGGTTTTGTTTAAAGAGAACTTGTCAAGTCCTATCTGACCTACACCCCAGCAGCATTCACATCTGTATAACTAAATTCCCTGCCTTACCAGCCCTGTATAATGTTATTCACTTAACTCTATTTAAAAAAAGTATTTATAACCTCTGTTTTTTCTTTGCTAATTAGGGCTTTGACTAGTAGATTGGGCGTTAGTTTCCTCAGGCTAGGTAGGTAGGAAGAAAAGTATGCAGCTCTGCAGGTCTTTCATTATGTCCAACTTTTTTTTTAATGGTCAAAACAAATCAGGGAGAGGTGCGGTGAATGGGACTACAAACGGTTTCGAGCACTGTGGCTCTTCAAACGGTCCTGAGGTGCCACAGTGCTCGAAATAGTCTGTAGTCCCATACACCGCACATCTCCCTGATGTGTCTTTACAATTCAAAATAAAAAATGGACATAATGAAGAACCTGGAGAGCCACATAGTTTCCTTCTTACCTGGTTGAATGTTTTAGCTGGACTACCTGCTGGCACCCAGAAATCCTTCATGTCATTGGAACACCCCCCCGCAGGATCCCGAGGACTCTCCACTTTCAGAAAGGTGTAAGTAGTGCCTGGCACACCTTTATTATTATAGTTTCCTTAGATAGGTCGTCCCTCTTTCCATGTTATCACGCCCCTTTGGGCATGATAATGACTCACCCCAGGGCCGTGGGGTACTCGGAATCGGGCTGGTAGGTCTTGGGATCATGAGGGTGGAGACCCGTCTCCGTGGCCCTGCGGAGTCACTTAAAAATATGGGAAAATGGTTTAAGGATTAATTCTGTGACGCCACCCATGGTTTGCGACTATGGGTAGCCGCCACTGCTGCAGGACCTCTGGGGATGATAGACGGGCAGCGGGGATGGAGTGGCTCCCTATGGGTGGAGCGGGTCCCCAGGGCAATAAGAGTAATTGGTAGTCTATGGCAGGCAGGGGTTAACTTTAGGCTTCGCTACCTTGCTCAGTGGCCTTCACTGCCAGTTGCCACAGGAATAACACAGTCTCACACAGTTCTGCAATTCTGGACCCAGGTTTACTCACAGCAAGTTTTAACAGGTCATACAGTGTTACACTGTCTCTCGGATAAGCTCTAGCCTGTGCAGTCCTTTTCCTCTCTTCCTTTCTCTGGTCCTGTTTCTCAGCATTTCTACATGCCTGCATCTCTTTTTAGCACCTCTGTGCCCAGAGCCCCGATCCAGCAGCCGCGGATCTTGTCGGGCAACCGGTACCTGTCCCCTGACCCTTGTCTGGCTGCCTTCTTGGGGGATGTGCCTATGAAGCTCATGGCCTCCGGTTCAGCAGTTCAGGTGCTGGACTCCCACGCCGCGTTCAGGGCCGGTCCTTGTCTCTAGGCCAAACCCCTCCGTCTGTTATCACCAGTCCCGAATTCGAGCACATGGGCCGTTCTCGCTACGCCAGTGCCCCTAGGGTTTCTTCCTTTTTGCCTCCATCTGCTCAAATCCCCTGCTCCGCAGTTCAAAGCATGCATCTTTCTCTCGCTGTGCTCTACATTTTCGCTGTTCTCTCTTCCACTCTGCACTACTGTCTCCTCTTCTCCTCACTCGACTACTCATCGAACTGAACTCCAACTCTCTTCCTTCTACAGCCCACCCACACCTCTCTTCCCTATTCTCCCTTGGACTGGGTCCTCCCTAAAGTGGCTCCACTCATCTTCCCTAACTAGGGTCTACGTGTTTGGGTGTTTGGTGAGGATCCCATACCTACCATCCCCCACCTCCCGACTACAGGAATACCACACCGGTGGCTTGGGTGCAGTACCCCCAGTGGCGTCCAGACCGGTGGGGCACCTCAATAACATGATTTCTACGTTCGTCAATGCCAGTTCCTGGAAATCCTGCGCATGCAGGCGGCTCATTTCAGCAGCTTCACTGCTCATTTGAAGCTGGGTGTACAAGTCTCATCTTCAGAGAGGTGCACTGTGTATGATCGGAAGTGCAGAAGTCGTTCTTCCTCCCATGAGCAAATACACATACAACCTGGCTTCAGAGGTACAGCAGCGCTGCTGAAATTAGCTGTGTGCTTGCGCAAGATTTCCAGAAGCTGACAAAAATGCCGGCTCATGGAGATCATGTTATTATGCCCATAGGGGAGTGATTACATGGAAAGAGGTCGACTAGTCTGGGGAAATTAATACCCTGTCAACTAGTCAAAGCCCTAATTAGCATAGTAAAAATGGAGGTTATCATTTTTTTAAACACTGAGTTAATGAATAACATTATAGAGGGCTGGTTAGCAGGGAATTTAGTCATACAGAAGTGAATGCTGCTGGGTTGAAGGGGACAGGTTCTCTTTAACGTGTTCATATTGATGCCAACAACAGCAAAGAGAGCTGATATGTGGGATTTCAACCTGTGTATAAGAAAGTTAGAGCTTGGATCAATAAATTAAATATTGATTAAATATCGGTAAGTGAAATTAAATATTAAGGATTTATTCAGCACAGAATTTGGGATTTTGTGTAAAAGAAAATAAATGACTGGTATGATATTCACTTTAAACATGTATATCGTATTAGCAGTTCATTTATTTATTATTTTGGTACTAGGTTTAGAATATGCCAATTTAAAGGGATTGTTCGAGAATAAAATAAAATGACATCCCTGGTATAATTCAAACTGCAGCTCGTCCTAATCAGGCTGTAGACTAATGATATAATACTCCCATGACCAATGCAAAAGAGCTATATCATATACCTTAATCAGGCTGTCATACCTGAAGAAAAACATCTTTTCCTCGATGAGCAAGACATAGTTATCATTAATGGTTATTTGTTTTCCAGCTGGGTGCAGTCAATTTCCCTCCATGCACTGTTATAAATCCTAAATCATATGATAAGGCTCATTAACCGCCTAAAGACCAAGGCAGTTGTAAGTTAATGACCAAGCCTCATTTTTTAAATCTGACCAGTGTCACTTTATGAGGTTATAACTCTGGAATCCTTCACGGATCCCAGTTATTCTGAAATTGTTTTTATAACAAATAAAACTTAAAGTTAATGGAAATTTAGGGCTATATTTTTTGGATTTGTGAAACAAAACGGAAATTGGTCGAAAATGTTGCAATTTTTATACTATCAAAACAGAAAGTTTTTTCACACAAAATAGTTAATAAATATCATTTTCCACATGTATAGCTTACATCAGCGCGATTTCTGAAGCAAAAATTGTTTTTGTTAGAAAGTTAGTAGAGCTCAAAGTTTAGCAGCAATTTTTCATTTTTCCACCAAAATTTACAAAGCCACATTTTTAGGGACCACTGTCACAGACGCTTGCTTATGCTCCCACTCGGGCATGCCAACGGCGGCGTGGAGTGTGAGTCCAATTTGGTATTAGCATATGGATGCAATGGAACACAGGGCAACGACTGGGGTCTGTGGCTGCAGAGCAAGTGGGCAAGGTGGTAAGAGTCAGGACTTGAAGACACTGCACAACTTCAGGTATAAGGAACATAATGTTTACTGAAGACAAGGAACTGTACAAGTTAACAAGACATTATGCCAGGCTCTCGATTCTGCATTTCACGCTAGGGGAACATCACAGGTTGACTGATGCCAGGCAATGGCATGGCAGGAGGTCATCACGGGTTGACGCAGTTCAGGGTCATCTGGCACGGGCATATCAGGAGGACCTCTGACTCAGGCCACAGGCATTGCACTGGTACAGTAGAAGAACATCAGACACCGACCTCAGACAGACATCATCACTGGATGGACCCCAGGCAACAGACCGGGCATCGGGGCACAGGCGGAACTCAGATACCACTGGTCCTGGAACACCGATTGGAAAGTTTAGAACACCAGCTGGTCAGATTCTGCAAACACAGGCAGAGCTGTCACTGGAAAACAAGGCTGGAGACTCTCCAGGAATAGAGCAAAAGAGCCCTCAAAGAACACAGGTGGGGCCGACTCCAGAACACAGACTCGTTGACCATGAACTTGGACTGCACATCTGGACACAGGCTGTAAATCAATGACATAGGCAAGATATCTATTACACAGGCAGAACATCTGGACACCAGACATTGGACTTGGCTCCAGGCGGAAGACATTGGAGCATGGACAGGACATCTGGACACTGGAGATCGGACCCGGCTCCAGGCAGGGACACCGAACATGGCTTCAAGCACTAGACAGCAGTTATCAGACTCCAGGCATGACTCCAGGCACCATGCAGTAGTCAACAGACTCCAGACATAAGACATGGCTTTAGGCACCAGGCAACAGTCATGAGACTCCGCACAGGGCACCAGGCAGCTGTCATCAGGCTCCGGACATCGGACATAGCTCCAAGCACCAGGCAGTCAATATCAGGTCTAGACATAGGACATGGCTCCAGGCACCAGGCAGTGGCCATAAGGGTCAGGACATCAGACACGGCTCCAGGTGTAAAGCAGAGGTAATCAGATACCGGACATTGGATACTGGCTGGAAAGTACTCAAGCAAGATGGTGCAAGCACCGCAGGAGCAGACCAGAGCTAGATGACATAGGCACTACAGGAGCAAACTGGAGCTAGGTAGTGTGAGCACAACCAAAGAGTGTACTCCAATGTACATGGAGCTGAATTACACAGGCACCACAGGAGCGGAGCGGAGGTGGGCAGTGCAAGCACAGCACAATAGTATGAGCACAACATTGTAAATGCTTAGCAGGAACACTGGACTCCAACTTCAAGAAACCAACAATAGTTTAATCACTAGACACAGGATACAGGAAACTCAAAGTCACTAGGTACAAGGTTCAAGGCACAGAAGGGCTTCAGGATTATCACACCGCAGGCTTCCACATGCAAGGAAGCTGCTACCAGGGAAGACATATGGGAAGGATGGGTCCAGGGACAAAACATTGACAAAGGCATTTTGCAACCACTATAATGATTACTTGCAGCAAGGAGCATAGAAAAGGCTGACCAAGAAAAGCAATCGGGACTTCCTCACATGTGTTGTTTTACAAACCTACTGCAAAGCTCTGGCAATGCCCAACAGGGAAAGGAAACTTTAATTAGGAGCTTCCCCTCAGCAATAAGCGGTGGACAGCAATTCAAGGTGCACACCACCCCTAACAAAGGCGTGGAAGATGTGGCCGTGAACACCCTAGGCGCAAACAGGAACCAAGCTTACCCAGCACAGAAACTGAGGCCCGGGCACCCCGCAAGCCTGGACACATGTAGTATGTCATGCAACACAGCAGAGGACCTCAAAACCCGTTGATAGCTTCCACAGCAGAGCAGCCAGGGGTTGCACACGTGCATGGTCATACTGCTCACTAGAGGACTTAACAACACATGTATGGCTAGGCAGCGGAGCAGGGAACTGAGCAGCATCCTTAAAGGTAGCAAGAGCCAGTATCCCAGCTGGTTAAGGTGAAGAAGCATAGGGTAAGAACACTAACATGCATAGTAACGCACAAGGGACAAACAGACCGGTGTAACAACCACATCAGATTTGAGGTGATTTAGAAGGGCCTACGTGATAGAAAATAGCAAAAGAGACACCTTTCTAAAAACTGCACCCCTCAAACTGCTTAAAACCTCATCCAATAAGTTTATTAACCCTTATGGTACATTTACACGCGGCCACAGGAAGGTAGGAACAGGCAGGCATTGGACACAATTGTGCCTGTTGCCTTGAAAAGACCACGATGTGGCTGCGTGTAATTCAGGACTTTCCTTCCTGTGTCTTCCCTGAAGGAAGGAAAGTTCTGAATTACACGCAGCCACATCGTGGTCTTTTCAAGGCAACAGGCACAATTGGGTCCGATGCCTGCCTGTTCCTACCTTCCTGTGGCCGCGTGTAAATGTACCATAAAGGTGCTTCACAGAAACTAAAGCTCAGGGCTGCCACCCACCCTCATCTGCATAGTTTTACCATGATTAGTAATCAAAAATACAGGGGAGCCCTTTTTTTAAAAAAATATTTGAAGAATTAAATTACAAAAATGACGTGGGGCTCAGCCATATTTTTGGTTGACAGCCAGGTAAAAGTAGGCAGCTGGGGGCTGGAGATCTAAGCATTGGGAAGCCCAAGCATTCTGGGCCCCCCATGCTGCGAATTGCAGACTGCAGCTGCCCCAGAAAATTGCACATTAATAGAAGTGCCATTTTCTGATGCTTTACCCGATTCTTCCAGTTGCCAAGTGGGGTTGGCAGACTAGGTAATAAGAGGTTAATGCCAGCTGATTATTGACAGCTGGTACTAAGCCCAAGATTCATAATTTCGTACCAATGTTAGACCCAGTCATTATGAACCTAGAAAGTAAATAGTAAATATTACACCACACACAGAAAAATCATTTATTTGTAAAAAATACACAAAACATCCCTCATTTCCATCTTTATTACCACCATAATAATTATCCATGATAATCGTCTACGATATCCATTCACAGTGGGATCCAAAACTCACTGCCGGCTAAGAGCGGGGTGACACGAGAAACTTCATCTGAGGTCAGAGCTCAGCTGTGTCAAAGCAGCTGACCTCAGTTGAACCCCAAATTGAAAGAAAGGGATCTGTGCTGCTCTTTCATGCATGTAATTGGATAGTAACATTTACTATCCAATCACAGCTCATTGACATCTACGGAGAGAGCAAGGGATGCTGTCATTTGTTCCTTGCATCTCTTCAGAACCTTCCAAATGTCGCGATCATTCTCGATTGTGACATGTGGTGGGTTAATCACCCGGGACCATGCGCATGCTGGCCTTGGCTGATGATGCAGGAGCTTGGGCACAGCTGACAGCCAAGCTCCTGCAGTGATCACGCAGTGAAGTGCTGATATTTAGCACCTTCTTATGTGATCATGCTGTAATCAGTCAGTCTGATTGAACTGACATGAGTACCGTACTTTGTCCTGTGCCTGTCAGTGACATTTTCAGCACAGAACTGTCACTACATGATTACATTCAGCGACAGTTCAAAGTCATGGCGTGTACAGCCATCACAGTGCGAGAACTGTCACTATGACGGCACTACACATCATTGGTCGTTAAAGGGTTAAAGGGTCAATTTTTACTTTTAGATTGCTACTTCCAATAGGTGGCACTAGGGTTTGTCTACTTCCTTCCTCCTGAAGAGACAATTTGCATATTTCCCAGAGGAGCATTGCGGCTTTAAGTCACCGCATTACTGGCATGCCGAATTGGTGTGTCAATCTCTACAAGGAGAAAAGCTTTCCCCTTAGACCCCTGTTATAAAGCTGTCAGACAGAAGGAGGCAGAGGAGTGTAGCTGTAGATTTCTTTGTCAAATACATCAAGGGTTCATATATTTTTTCACACATCATAGCTGGCAGCTCTTGTTTGTTGAAACACGTGAGCTGTATATCTTCAGTCTGTACCTTGTACTGCCATGTAATTAGGTATTCCATTCTATCTCATTTTCTCAGAGAACCCCTTTA
This sequence comes from Allobates femoralis, assembly GCA_033576535.1. Lineage (NCBI taxonomy): Eukaryota > Metazoa > Chordata > Amphibia > Anura > Aromobatidae > Allobates > Allobates femoralis. The sequence goes on along the minus strand of JARQOC010000001.1, from coordinate 265,860,707 downwards.
AGTTGCCTGTGTGAAAAGGATGACTGTAATGTCTAGCTCAAAGACTGAAATCGTTGCAGTAAGCAAAATTGTTAAGTGTATGACGTATGACAGTTTTGAAGTGATGGGCGAACCCAAAAAATTCGGAGTCTGTACTGAACACCTAGTGTTTATGCACAGATCCTGAACATGAGTTTCCCTGGGAAATCCGTGTTAGAGCTCAGGGCCAGAGGTGGTAAAACTAAACACATGATTAATAAACATTATCATTATACTTACTGGGTCCCGGGGCCCACGTCCTTCCCGCTTTTCTGGCCGTATCTACTTTCTGGCCACTCATTATCTTCCAGGGATATTCACTTCATTGGCTTCAACAACCAACCACAGATGCTGTCACACAGATTGGATGTCTGTGATTGGCTGTTCAAGTAATCTGCAATCAGCCCATACATTCTATGGTAGAATGGATAGGCTGCTTTCACCTTACTCCACACACATCACTCGACTGTGCTGTCATTCTGTGTCTGCTCTTTTTGCTAGCAGATGGTGTTTGCCTGCTGGCAAAGATGTAGCAGAGATGAAGTAAGAAGACCTGGATTATGTCAGAGGGAGTTTTTTTGTCTAATAAAGATGGAGTCCCTAAATGTATTTTGTGCTTTATTTCTAATAAAAACCTTTTTCTCTGTGTTGTGGATTTTTTTTGATATTTACTAGAAATTCATGGTGGCCCGACATCATGAATTTAGGGCTCAGTAGCTGCTGACAAATCAAAGCTGGTATTTAACACATTATTACACAGCATGCCAACCCCCCCAGGGCCACTGGAAGAGCCGGGTAAAGCTCCTGTAAATGGCACTACGATGAATGCGCTATTTCCATGGGCGGCTACAGGCTGCGGTATTCAGCATGGAGGCTCAGAATGCTTGGGCTTTACCACATTGAGAATTTCAGCCCCCAGCTGCCTAGGTTTTACCTGGCTGGTGATCAAAATATTCAACCCATAGTTCAACCCATAGCCTAACATAGCCTTGCCAGAGGAAGGCAAAAAAAACATGTGGCAACACTAAGCTCCACACTGGGGAAAAAATTCTTTCCGGACTCCACATACGGCAATCAGATTAGTTCCCTGGATCAATGCCCTATTAAGAATCTAGTATATATAACCTGTAATATTATACTTTTCAAGAAAAGCATCCACAACGTCTGTGATTGGCTGTTGGGCCCTTCACAGATTGATTGACATCATAGGTCCATGATACATATAGTAGTGTAAAAATAAATAATTTTAAAAAATGACATACCGCTCCGTGGTATTTTTGATTCTCAGCACAGATAAAATGGACAGCTACGTTCTGCCACCCGAGCTGCCTGGCTTTATCTTGGCTGGCAATAAAAATACAGGGAAGCCCATTATTTTTTTTTAATTATTTAAATAAATAACACTGGGGAACAATTTTAAAGAAAATTTCTGTTGAGTTAGGTTTTTGAGCTGATTTATACTAAAATTGGCATGCTGATTCCAAAGATGTAGTCAGTTTTTTTCTAGCACGTCAAGTTTTTCCTCCACAACTTACCTGCCAGAGATGCACAATTGCACTGATATCTGTAATAAGACTTGTTATCTGATTACAATTCGACTCATATAGAGCTATGTGGCAACTTGTAAGAGTAGTCACAACTGAGACAGTGTTGTGAGAGGTGTGTGCAGCTCCCAATACGTCATAATTATCAATATCTTGAAAAAAAACACTTTTTAGGTACAGTAGTTTACATATTTTTGAGAAGACAAAAATCCTATAGTTCAAAAACTTGACGTGATAGAGAAAAACTGAGATCATTTCTGGATTCAGCATCCAAAAATTAATTAAGAACGATTGTCTGACCTAACTCCTAAAAAATTGTGTTCCCCAGTGTAATGAAAAAAAATGTGTGGACTCCTGCCATATTTGATTGTCAGCCAGGTAAAAGCAGGCAGCTGGGGGCTGAGATTCTCAGCATGGTAAGACCCAAATATTTTGGGGCCCCCCATACTGAAAATCACAGCCCATAGTTGCCCCTAAAAATTGCTTTACCCAGCTTTTCCAGCGGCCCTGGTGGGGTTGGCACGCTGGGTAATAATGAGGTTAATACCAGCTTTGTATTGTCAGCTTGTACTTAGCCCAAAATTCATGATGTCAGCCCAATATTAGACCCAGCCATCATGAATTTCTACTAAACATTAAAAAACAACACAGTACCAACATTTTTGTATTAGAAATAAAACAAAAAATACATTTAAGGACTCCATTTTTAATTACAATCAAAAAACCCTCCCTCCGATGTAATCCACCAGAAAAGCCTCTTTAGCTCTGCTTCATTGCTCTGAACAGTCAAGCGTCTGCTCAGAGCGGCAAGCAGGCTCAGGCTGAGCTGGGTGTCATGACAGAGGTCAATCGAGTTCATAGCTGAGCCATAAACTTGAGTAACCCCTGACTCTGACGTCACTACGAACACTGCCGAAAACTAAGCGGTTCTTGGCAGTGCAGTGAATATCCCTAGAAGTTAATTAACGGCCATGGAAGTAGATGCAACGGATGGCAGGATGCGCGATGGCAGGACAGCGGCACCTGGTAAGTATCATGAGGATGTTTATTAATTATATATTTTCTTTTACAGCCCCCTGCCCAATCCGATAATTGTAAAGTCCAAGCTCAGAGTTCGGATGCAAGTTTAAGTTACATCTGTCCCCGAACTCGGACTTTACAAAAAGGTTGGGCGAGTCTGCCAATCTTGAGCATCGGCGGGATCACCCAACACTACAGTTATGTAAAGTAAAATGTCTCAAACACGTTTTGAAGGTCCGCATTACAGTTGCAATACCAAAAATTTCCTCCTCAGTTTTAAATGAACATGGCATATTACTTTAAGGTACCTTCACACACAGCAATATTGCTAGGCAATTTCACTGGCAATTTGCTGGTTGCAGTAAAATCATGGACACATTGTTCCATTTGTACACAGCAACAAAATAGAACAATGTGTCCATAATTTCACTGCAACCAGCAAATTGCCAGTGAAATTGCCTAGCAATATTTCTGTGTGTGAAGGTACCTTTAGGGTTCAGTGTTCTAATTTTGGTTCAGTAGGACCTTAAGAAGTCTTTATATTGTGGATGTAATAAGATACTATGCAGCCAAAATTCCACCATATAAGGCTGGTTTCACATTGCATTTTTTGGCCATTCATGGCTGTCTGTTGTAAAACAGACAGCCACGAATCTAATTTGGCCCCATGTATCCCTATGAGGACGGATTGGTGCTCAATTGCCATCCGATTTGTCACTGATCCGATTCTGTCCAATTTTTTGCTGTACCCAGAATCGGAGACTGCTCTGACTTTGGGCACAGTGGACCAAATTGGACAGAATCAGATCCGACCCGTTCCGCGGCAATTAACATGGTGGCCTATGGAGCGTGGGTCCGAGAAAACATCGGATCGTTTTCCGGATCCGATTTTAGTGTACTGAGCATGCTCTAATGCTGCTCTGTTCCTGTGTAATTTCACTTCCACAATGTATATACACATTGCGGAAGTGAAATTAACTAAAGCAAGTGTTAAAAATAAAAAAAATATCCTCACCTCTCCGGCGTGTCCCGCAATGCACGCCATCTAGCTCCAAGGGCTTAAGGACCTGGTGGGGTGGGGCTACCCGATCAGCTGATCGGTCACATGACCGCAGTGACCGGTCATGTGACCGATCAGCTGATCGGGTAGCCCTGCCAAGTCCATAAGTACTCGAAACTAGATGGCGCGCATCGTGGGACACGCCGGAGAGGTGAGGGTATATATATATATTTTTTTTTTTAACACTTGCTTTAGTTAATTTCACTTCCGCAATGTATATATATACATTGAGAAAGTGAAAGTGCCCCGCTTGCCTCCTCCCAGCTCTTTCTTTGTCCGGATCTGTGAAAATCACGGACCCAGACATAGAAATGGCATCCGGAGGCCACATCTGATGCTGTCCTTTCCTGTACATGGGGTCCTGCAAAAAACAGGATCGCCATGGACAGGAAAAAATTGCGATGTGAAAGCAGCCTAAAACTTAACTCAGGTAGGAGCACCTTTCTCCTTGTTCAGAGCTGTAGTGCCTCTGTAACAAAAAAATTGTCGCTGAATGGTTTATTCATGTTTATTTAGAACAGAAGAGGTGGCTGCCACATACTTCTTGATTTCACAGTTAAATAAAAATCAACCATTTTGAAATGTAACATGCAGATCTAGACCTTGTTGATGTCAGTGTCATCTACCAACAATTTAGTCACACATTCTATTACACTACTAGTGGGGAAAGTTTTTTCTCAGGTACCTCGACCAGCTTTGATGCAACTGTGAATGAATCTATTTCTTTTTTCCTGGGTAAAAAAATATATTTGCTTCAGAATATGTAAAATCCTTAGTAAGGCACGGCACCAAGAATTTAGCGCAAAAACTAAAATAAATATGCTGCCAATGGCTCCTCGGTTACTGCAAAATGCAGTTTAAACAACAGGACTCTGATGTTAGTGTTGGACAAAATTCTAGGTTTCTCATAAAACCTACCACGTGTCACAATCTGTTCCTATAAAACAAAAAGCTTGTCTTTTGTCAGATCACAAGAAAACCATCAGACACGCTTCAATTTGGATGTTCCTTAAATAGTGCTGGAAGTTTGGGATTACTTTGCAATAACATATTACTTTTTTCCTGCCACTCCTTTGCCCACTCCATTTGTTGGACAATCTTTGTAAAGTTTGACTAGTAACTCTCCAGTTGCCAATTAGCACCACAGTCCGTTTTAATGGAAAATGTTACAACTTGCCATACACACTGTGTAATCTGAGCAACTATCCCATGTGGCTGGGAATCAGATCCCTGTAGTCTGTAGCCAGTCGTCTGTGATGGCAGACGTGTGACCTTGTTACATACTTAATAATCAGAGCAGGAAATAAAGATAATCAGGACCTCACAGACTCTGGAAAAAGTACGTTTTCAAGAATCACATTATAGTAACTACAGTCATGGTCGAAAGTGTTGGCACCTTTGAAATTGTTACATAAAATGAAGTGTTTCTGCCAGATAATTATTGCAATTACACGTTTTGTTATATGCATGTTTATTACCTTTGTATGTATCGGAACCAGGGCCGCACCGTCCATTGGACAGTGTGAGCCCTGAGTACCAAGCGGCAGCAGGCAGGGGGAGCGGCATTGGAGAATGGGGCGGCGCCAGCAGCAGTGGCCGACTTCCTGCAAGATGGCAGCCGCTGCAGCGACACCGGTAAGATGGCGGCGGTGCTCCACTTGTGTAGGGTACAGGGCCGACAGGGAGATTGAAGGCTGCCAGCACTCTCCCCCCCGCTCCTCACATATGGCTACAGGGGCTGCGGTGCTGAAGTCTGCTAGCACCCCCCCCCCGGTCCTCTATACGGCTCAGGTGGCAGGGGGGCTTGATGCACCCCTGATCAGAGCAACACAAAAAAACTGAGTGAAAAGGTACATTGTACATAATTTAACAAAAAGACTAAAAAATTGGCAAGACAAAATTGGAAACAAGTAGAAGACCAGCAAATGATGGCTTACTACAATCAAAATAACAGAGTAGAAAGCCCTGGTTGTCATACATAGACTTGCAAAAGGTCGATCATTCTACAGATTGTTCATTCATCAAGTCAGCAAGTACCAAGATGAAGTCGAAGACTCATTAAAAAAATCCACTTTGATAAAAATATAAAAGTTGGGGTCTTTAAACCACTCTGCCAATCATTCCAATAATATTCAAATTCAAAGAGTTGGCATGAAGGTGATTTTTATTCTACCGTTTCAAGGTTCACAGACCTCTTCATCAGAAAAAACACTGATGCATATCGATGTATATCGATGTGGTTTTTCTGCTTAAGAGGTCTGTGAACCTTGAAACACGTAGAATAAAAATCGCCTTCATGCCAACTCTTTGAATTTGAATATTATTGGAATGATTGGCAGCGCGGTTTAAAAACCCCAACTTTTATATTTTTATATTTTTATGAAAATCGTTTTATTAAAGGGGAGACTGCAGCAGCCAAAGTAAAAGTATTCACGATTATAGTGGTTGTGACTTTCACAACCATACCAGGTGAGCATATTCCTTTAAACGGAAAAAGTTTAATTTGTGTTGGTAACGCCCTATGGTAGTGCCTGGTTTCTTTTTCAGATTTCTGCATTCTAAAAAAATCATCTGTGAGTCTTTTCATGCTTGGATGATTATACTTGATAATTGAACATTGTGTGAATTAGTCTAAAATTTCCAAATTTTACACATTAAGGATGGGGTCACATTTGGACAGGTAATTGCGGTTACCGCATCCAGATCCGGATGCGGTAACCGCAATTGCCTTCAGACACATTTTTGTGACAAAAAGTGTCCGACAAACCGGAATGCGGTAACCGTATTGCTCCGGATGTGTAATCCGGAGCAATCCGGTTACTGTATGCTTTGTTCATCCCTGCTGCTGCAGGGATGAACAAAGGTTAATGTTAATAATAGCTGTGGGCAACAAATTCTCTAGGGGGTGCCCACCCCCCCTAGAGACATGCTGTCCACTCAAGTGGGCATGTGAGGGGTTAATCTTGTCATTATATTATTGCCGGCTATTGTCGGCTTTGTCAATTTTATGAATGAATACGGCGGCTCCTCACTGTAGAGGAGATACTGTACGTGATGTACTTACTGTATGAGCCCCTGTCCTTGGTCCTGAAAGTTGTCACATTAGGTCTATGGGCAGCGCACCGCCATAGACCTAATGTAACAACTTTCAGGACCAAGGACAGGGGCTCATACACTGCGTACATTACGTACAGTATCTCCTCTATAGTGAGGAGCCGCCGCATTCATTCATAAAATTGACAAAGCCGGCAATACTATAATGACAAGGTTAACCCTAGGTTCTATGCTAGGGACGGGCTGCACCTCAATGGGGAGGGTGCAGCTGTGCTGGGGGAGAAAATGGCTAGAAGGTTGGAGGAGTGTTTAAACTAGGGATTGGGGGGGAGGGTATTCATTGTATAGGAGGGGAAGATAGTGTAAACAGTAACCTGGGCACAAGTAATAAAATTGGGGGTGGCATGGGGGGTGGGGTTAGAACAGTCAAACTAGTAGGAAGGAAGAGAGGTAAAGAGAGATGCATAAAGTGCATGTACACTAATGCCAGAAGTCTCACCAACAAAATGGAGGAATTAGAATTGATTTTATTGGAAAATAATTATGACATGGTGGGGATTTCGGAGACTTGGCTGAACGAGAGCCATGACTGGGCTGTTAATTTACAGGGCTATTGTCTGTTCAGAAATGACCGTACAAATAGGCGAGGAGGAGGTGTATGTTTATACGTAAAATCATCCTTAAAACCCATCCTGCGTGATAATATAGGTGAATCTAATGGAAATATAGAGTCCCTGTGGGTGGAGATAAGGGGAGGGGGAAAAAATAATAAATTACTGATAGGGGTTTGTTATAGGTCCCCAACAATAATGGAAGTGGAGGAGAATATCCTCATAAAGCAAATAGATGAAGCAGCGACTCAGGGAGAAGTCATTATTATGGGGGACTTCAACTACCCTGAAATACATTGGGGATCAGAAACCTGCAGTTCCAGCAAAGGTAATAAGTTTTTGAAAACTATGAGAGACAATTATCTTTCACAACTGGTTCAGGAACCAACAAGAAGGGGGGCACTGCTGGACCTAATATTAACCAACAGGCCAGACCGCATATCAAATATACGGGTTGGAGGTCACTTGGGTAATAGTGATCATAACTTAATAAGCTTTCAAGTATCCTTTACTAAGACGTGTAGTAAAGGGGCCACAAGGACACTAAACTTCAGGAAGGCAAATTTCCAACGGTTGAGAGATGATCTTAGTGCAATAAACTGGGACGATGTCCTGAGACATAAAAGTACACAACACAAATGGGAGATGTTTATTCGCATCCTGAATAGGACATGTGCACAATATATACCCTATGGGAATAAGCATGCTAGAAATAGGAGGAAACCACTATGGCTAAATAAAGCGGTAAGAAGTGCAATATGTGACAAAAAGAAAGCATTTAGGGAATTAAAGCAAGTAGGTAGTGATGAGGCATTAAATAAATACAGAAAATTAAATAACATTTGTAAAAAGCAAATCAAGGCAGCAAAGATTGAGACAGAGAGACTCATTGCCAGAGAAAGTAAAAAGAATCCCAAAATATTTTTTAACTACATAAATAGTAAGAAACTAAAAAATGATGGTGTTGGCCCCTTTAAAAATAGTCTGGGTGAAATGGTGGATGAGGATGAGGAAAAAGCCAATATGCTAAATGACTTTTTTTCAACAGTATTTACACAAGAAAATCCCATGACAGACAATATGATCAGTGATAACAAAAAGTCTCAATTAAATGTCACCTGCTTAACCCAAGAGGAAGTACGGCATCGTCTAAAAATCACTAAAATTGACAAATCCCCGGGCCCGGATGGGATACACCCCAGAGTGCTGCAGGAATTAAGTACTGTCATAGATAGACCATTATTTTTAATATTTAAAGATTCCATAATAACAGGGTTTGTACCACAGGACTGGCGTATAGCAAATGTGGTGCCAATATTCAAAAAGGGGACAAAAACTGATCTTGGAAATTATAGGCCAGTAAGCTTAACCTCTACTGTGGGTAAAATCCTAGAGGGTTTTCTAAGAGATGCTATACTGGAGTATCTGAACAAAAATAACCTCATGACCCATTATCAACATGGTTTTACGAGGGACCGTTCCTGTCAAACTAATCTAATAAGCTTCTATGAAGAAGTAAGTTCTGGACTGGACCAAGGAAATGCAGTGGATGTGGTGTATATGGATTTTTCAAAAGCTTTTGATTCGGTGCCACACAAAAGGTTGATACATAAAATGAGGGCAATGGGGATAGGGGAAAATATGTGTAAGTGGGTTGAGAACTGGCTTAGTGATAGGAAACAAAGGGTGGTTATTAATGGAACACACTCAGAATGGGTCACAGTTAACAGTGGGGTACCACAGGGGTCAGTGTTGGGCCCGCTTCTATTTAATATATTTATTAATGACCTTGTAGGGGGCATACAGAGTGGAATCTCAATATTTGCAGATGACACTAAACTCTGCAGGGTAATCAATATAGAGGAGGACAATTTTATATTACAGGAGGATTTATGTAAACTAGAAGCTTGGGCAGCTAAATGGCAAATGCGCTTTAATGGGGATAAATGTAAAGTCATGCACTTGGGCAGAGGAAACAAAAGGTATAATTATGTGCTTAATTGTAAAACACTGGGCAAAACTGTCACTGAAAAAGACCTGGGTGTATGGATAGATGATAAACTCACATTTAGTGGCCAGTGTCAGGCAGCTGCTGCAAAGGCAAATAAAATAATGGGATGCATTAAAAGAGGCATAGATGCTCATGAGGAGAACATAATTTTACCTCTATACAAGTCACTAGTGCGACCACACTTAGAATACTGTGTACAATTCTGGTCTCCGGTGTATAAGAAAGACATAGCTGAACTAGAGCGGGTCCAGAGAAGAGCGACAAAAGTCATTAGAAGACTAAGGGGTCTGCAATACCAAGACAGGTTATTAAACTTGGGGTTATTTAGCTTGGAAAAACGAAGGCTTAGGGGTGATCTTATAATAATGTATAAATATATGAGGGGGCAGTACAGAGACCTTTCTAATGATCTCTTTACTCTTAGGCCTGAGACGGGGACAAGGGGGCATCCTCTACGTCTGGAGGAAAGAAGGTTTAATCATAATCACAGACGCGGATTCTTTACTGTAAGAGCAGTGAGACTATGGAACTCTCTGCCACATGCTGTTGTAATGAGTGACTCACTACTAACATTTAAGAAGGGCCTGGATGCCTTTCTTGAAAACTATAATATTACCAGTTATATATACTAGATTCTTTGATAGGACGTTGATCCAGGGAGTTAGTCTGATTGCCGTATCTGGAGTCAGGAAGGAATTTTTTCCCCCAATGTGGAGCTTAGTGTTGCCACATGGGTTTTTTTTGCCTTCCTCTGGATCAACATGTTAGGCTATGGGTTGAACTAGATGGACTTAAAGTCTTCCTTCAACCTTAAAAACTATGTTACTATGTAACCCCTCACATGCCCACTTGAGTGGACAGCATGTCTCTAAGGTAGGTGGTCACCCCCTAGAGACATGTTGCCCACAGCTATTATTAACATTTAACCCTTTGTTCATCCCTGCGGCAGCAGGGATGAATAAAGCATACGGCTGCCTCAGGCATTCACATGTGCCTTGCGGCAGCCACATGGGCTCCCATAGGAGCCTATTATAGCAATCCGCCTGCGGTTTCCTAACCGCTGCGAAAACTGCAGCCTGCATGATTTTTACCGCAGGCTGCAGATCCGCAAGCGGTAACTGGATTGCATGTAGTGCAATCCGGTTACTATAATGGGCTCCTATAGGGAGTGGTTCCTGATCCGGTTTTGAGCTTTTTAACAGCTCAAAACCGGATCAGGATCTCAAAAGTTTAGCGCAAATGTGACCCTAGCCTAACACATTTCATAAAGCCACCTTTGATGTTGGGAAAAGTGGAATTAAAGAATATTGGCAATAATTTTGATGGTAATGAATAGAGCTTTGTGGGTATGCCATGAATAAAATACAGGCTGATTATTTAAAAAAATAATGGATTTATTCCAGTTTAATTACATTCATTTAGATATAACATATTTTGGCGCAGCATGTTGGAGATGTGTGATCTCCATTTTTTTTCTCTTTTCATTTGATGTGAATAGATTTTGACAGGTTTTCTGAATAAAAGAATCTCAATATAAACAACAAAGTATGGTTCTTCAAAAAAGTTTGTAGTTTATATTAAAGTTTTGTGTTTTGTTGTCTTGTGCTTTGAGCATATAAAATGTTTGTACATAAGTCAAGCAGTTCTCCAACTCCATAAACATTTGATGTAGTTAAAATGAGTGCACATAAAAACTCTGTTGTTACCTTTGATATGTTATTTGAAGCATTATAGTTTAACCATTTTAGATACAGTTGTGGCCAAAAGTATTGACACCCCTGCAATTCTGTCAGATAATACTCAGTTTCTTCCTGAAAATGATTGCAATCACAAATTCTTTGGTATTATTATCTTCATTTAATTTGTCTTGAATGAAAAAACACAAAAAGAATTGTCCTAAAGCCAAATTGGATCTAATTCCAAACATAAAAAAGGTGGTGGACAAAAGTATTGGCACTGATAGAAAAATCATGTGATGCTTCTCTAATTTGTGTAATTAACAGCACCTGTAACTAACCTGTGGCATCTAACAGGTGTTGGCAATAACTAAATCACACTTGCAGCCAGTTGACATGGATTAAAGTTGACTAAACCTGTGTCCTTGTGTGTACCACATTGAGCATGGAGAAAAGAAAGAAGACCAAAGAACTGAATGAGGACTTGAGAAACCAAATTGTGAGGAAGCATGAGCAATCTCAAGGCTACAAGTCCACCTCCAAAGACCTGAATGTTCCTGTGTCTACCATGTGTAGTGTCATCAAGAAGTTTAAAGCCCATGGACTGTGGCTAACCTCCCTAGATGTGGACGGAAAAGAAAAATTGACGAGAGATTTCAACGCAAGATTGTGCGGATGGTGGATAAAGAACCTCAACTAACATCCAAACAAGTTCAAGCTGCCCTGCAGTCCGAGGGTACAACAGTGTCAACTCGTACTATCCGTCGGCGTCTGAATGAAAAGGGACTGTATGGTAGGATACCCAGGAAGACCCCACTTCTTACCCCGAGACATACAAAAGCCAGGCTGGAGTTTGCCAAAACTTACCTGAGAAAGCCTACAACGTTTTGGAAGAATGTTCTCTGGTCACATGAGACAAAAGTAGAGCTTTTTGGGCAAAGGCATCAGCATAGAGCTTACAGGAGAAAAAAGAGGCATTCAAAGAAAAGAACACGGTCCCTACAGTCAAACATGGCGGAGGTTCCCTGATGTTTTGGGGTTGCTTTGCTGCCTCTGGCACTGGACTGCTTGACCGTGTGCATGGCATTATGAAGTCTGAAGACTACCAACAAATTTTGCAGCATAATGTAGGGCCCAGTGTGAGAAAGCTGGGTCTCCCTCAGAGGTCATGGGTCTTCCAGCAGGACAATGACCCAAAACACACTTCAAAAAGCACTAGAAAATGGTTTGAGAGAAAGCACTGGAGACTTCTAAGGTGGCCAGCAATGAGTCCAGACCTGAATCCCATAGAACACCTGTGGAGAGATCTAAAAATGGCAGTTTGGAGAAGACACCCTTCAAATATCAGGGACCTGGAGCAGTTTGCCAAAGAAGAATGGTCTAAAATTCCAGCAGAGCATTGTAAGAAACTCATTATCGGAAGCGGTTAATCGCAGTTATTATGGCTAAAGGTTGTGCAACCAAGTATTAGGCTGAGGGTGCCAATGCTTTTGTCTGGCCCATTTTTGGAGTTTTGTGTGAAATGATCAATGTTTTGCTTTTCTCTTTTGTGTTTTTTCATTGAAGACAAATTAAATGAAGATAATAATACCAAAGAATTTGTGATTGCAATCATTTTCAGGAAGAAACTGACAGAATTGCAGGGGTGTCAATACTTTTGGCCACAACTGTATGCCAAGAAATTATTGGTTTTATTAAGGATCTTTGAGATGTTTGTAAGGTCTGATTCACAGTTTTTTATTCCAAAAGAAGTTTAAACAGGATATTCACAAATGGGATATATGTAACACCGTACATTTTTGTCGCAGAAATCCATTCCATTCATCTATTTGAAAGGGATACACACATATATATATATATATATATATATAAAAATCCTTATCTGTATTAATCTGTTTAAAAAAAGGCAATTTATCAGGTTTGTGCTCCACCATAACTATTTTTCCTTTGGGAATAATGTATACCAAGAGTGTATGGGCAGCACAATGGGAAGCAAAATGTCACCACGGTATGCTAACCTGTCTATGGCTAAACAAGAGCAAGATTTTTTGGCATCTTGTGCTATCAAATCTAAAGCATACTTTTGCTACATTAATGACCTGCTAATAATCTGGACAGGCTCACAGGAGGATATGCTTACCTTCCACAACAACTTCAACAAGTTACAATCCAACCATCAAGCTCACGCTTAACTTTTCAAAGTCCCATATACATTATCTGGACATGACCATATACATCAAAGACAATTCCGTACAAACATCTATTTACAGTACATCCACAGGACGTCCGGCATACCTGAGATGGAAGAGCTCTACATACTGTTCAGCGTTTGGCATCAGACAGGAGGACATTTCTGGCTATGCTGTGGGAGGGAGCGATGGAAGGGTAAGTATGATCCTCTGGAATATTCACTATTCTCTATAACAATGATGATGCGTTGGGTGCAGTAAATATCCAGACACACGATCACTTACAGCTGCAGTCTTGGCTATTTAAGCTAATATAATATTCAGTGCAATGAATATTATATTAGCCTAATGAGCGGGCCCACATGATCACGGGCCGCACCTGCAACCTGCTCCAGCCTCCGTTCCCCACTTCAAAGCCACCCCCCCTACAAAACAACACAGCAAACGTACATTTGGACTATAAGACGCATTTAATAGTGCAAAACATATGGTAATAAATGTTGCAGTCTTGTCTCAGTAATTCATTTGTAATATAGCCTGGTAAATCCTGCAAATATACATTTTTGGTTAGCCAATAAAGGTATCACTCCTAGAATACTTTTGTCAGTGCTTTTTTTGTAAAAAAAATATTTCCTGGTATGCCTCTCGGAGCCGAGGGGGGGTAGGGGGGTGGGGCCTGGGGGGTGGGGTTAAAAGCGGGCTGCCGTCAGGGGCCGGGCGAGATTAATATATTTAATATATTAATATGTTTGCTCCGAACGTTGCACCCGGTCTTATTTTCAGGGGGAGGCATACACACACAGGGGCATACACTCACAGGGGCATACATTCACAGGGGCATACACTCACAGTACGGTGGCTCAGTGGTTAGCACTGTGTATGGTGGCTCAGTGGTTAGCACTGTATGGTGGCTCAGTGGTTAGCACTGTATGGTGGCTCAGTGGTTAGCATTGTTTTATGGTGGCTCAGTGGTTAGCACTGTATGGTGGCTCAGTGGTTAGCAGTGTATATGGTGGCTCAGTAGTTAGCACTGTATATGGTGGCTCAGTGGTTAGCACTGTATATGGTGGCTCAGTGGTTAGCACTGTATACGGTGGCTCAGTGGTTAGCACTGTATGGTGGCTCAGTGGTTAGCACTGTATATGGTGGCTCAGTGGTTAGTACTGTATACGGTGTCTCAGTGGTTAGCATTGTACGGTGTCTCAGTGGTTAGCACTGTATGGTGGCTCAGTGGTTAGCACTGTATATGGTGGCTCAGTGGTTAGTACTGTATACGGTGTCTCAGTGGTTAACATTGTACGGTGTCTCAGTGGTTAGCACTGTATACGGTGGCTCAGTGGTTAGCATTGTACGGTGGCTCAGTGGTTAGCACTGCGCGATGTCTCTGTGGTTAGCAAAGTATGATGGCTCAGTGGTTAGCAGCACAGTATATGGTGGGCAGGCGGTTAGACCAGGATGAAGGCTGGGGGTGTGAGCGCAGGAGGACGGATGCTTGAGGGGTGAGCGCAGGATGACGGAGACTGGTGGGGTGAGGGCAGGAGGACAGAGGCTGGAGGGGTGAGGGCAGAAGGACAGAGGCTGGAGGGGTGAGTGCAGGATGACGGAGGCTGGAGGGGTGAGGGCAGGAGGATGGAGGGCTGGAGGGGTGAGGGCAGGAGGATAGCGGCTGGATGGGTGAGGGCAGGAGGATGAACGCTGAAGGGGTGAGGGCAGGAGGACAGAGGCTGAAGGGGTGAGGGCAGGAGGATGGAGGCTGGAGTGGTGAGGGCAGGAGGACAGAGGCTGGAGGCCCCATCACAAGCACAGTGCAGCCAACTTTATATTTACATTTAATTTATTTTACACTTACTGTGATCCTCCCGGCTGCTCTGTCTCTGCACACACAGCCACACACATTGCACACAACTGCACACACACTGCACACAAAGCCACACACATTGCATTCACACTGCACACACACACATTGCACACACAGCCACACACAACCTGGCTGCACAGCACACTGCACCTTCTTTCCTCTGGGCCACTCACCACCTGCTCTCTTCTGCTGTGCCGCCGGCTCCCACCCACTCCTACGGAGTCCGCTCTCAGCACTGAGACTCCTCACTCGGCCGGCAGACAGTGCTGGTCCTGGCCCTGGCCGGTAGAAACCGCACCGCTGCCATCAGCGGTGTTCGCCGGGAAGGAAGTGCGCGTGGAGACACACATACAGCAGCCAGGTCCTGGCTGGCTGCTGCTATCTCCACGGCGCATTTCTCCCACAGAGGAGACTGAGAGGGATTACTGGGCTGCACAGATGGGGGGGCGGCAGCAGGCAGCAGATATTCCGGTACGCCGTACCGGATCGCACCAGGTTTTCCCCGATTTTCCGGTACAGCGTAGTGGCCCGTTCCGGTACTAAAAAAGCCCTGACTTTTGTCATTTTTGGGACGTAAGTATTTACACCAAATGAATCCAGGAAACTTACATTTGAAAGCAAAATTTTACCAAAGTTAGGCCCCTTTCACATCAGCGTTTTACGCGGATCGCGGCAATTGCGGTGAAAAAAACGCAACTGCTGTGATTACCGCATAACGGCCGCACTTGCGGTTCACCAGCGGCAAGCCTCATGCAATGTCTATGGGGCTTGCGGCAGGTGCAGTTTCGGCACTTGCGGCAGATGCGGCAGCGAAAAAACCACGGCTGACCGTGTTTTTTTCGCGGTTGCATCTGCAGCAAGTGCCGAAATCGCAAATACACCGCACTTGCTGCAAGCCCCATAGACATTGCATGGGGCTTGCCGCAGGTGAACCGCAAGTGCGGCCGTTATGCGGTAATCGCGGCAGTTGCATTTTTTTCACCGCAACTGCCGCTATCAGCATAAAACGCTGATGTGAAAGGGGCCTTATCAAAAAAAAGAAAAAACTATGTACACTATCCTAAACCACTCCCGCAAGCCTAGCCCAATAAAGTCAGTCAAAATTTGCCAAAAACATCTTTATCCAGAGTAACATACAAAGCAATGGCATGGTGTCTTGTTTTGGGTTACGCTATGAATATTACAATTTGCAAAGTATAATGAAGACAGTGTGTCCATTGTAGATTATTTCTCTTCATGTCACGGTTTGGTGATGGCATTTATTTGGCCAGCTGGAGATTTGGTGTATAAGATTCCATTCCATGTCATGCCACTTGCTGTAGTAAAGACAATGTTTTCATAGTAATAAAAGCAATCCCACTTTTACACACTACATTGCAGGTGCTGAATCCCTCCCTAATAAAAGTCATGCACATTCAGTTTCCAGATGCAATTATCTATTCTCATTGTTGCAAATCCTTCATTCTGCAATACATGTGCTAGTTCCTGTCTCAATTATAAATCCATTTCTATATTTTGAAATAAATAATATGATCTGACGGTGTAGAAGCAAAGAAATCTGTCATATAATACTGGGGCTGTACATCATATTGTACTAACTCAGTACGCCCTGAGGCTTAACAGGTGGCAGTATTTTTTAGAAATTTTGCCTTTCAAAGTCTAAGGAGATTTGATGCTTTTAACCTTTGTTTCTTTGCTGGTCATAATGCTAGTATATCATAGCCTAAAAGGTTTCATCCATTGACTACCATGTCTTTTATACTTAAAAAGATGTATAAAGCACAAAACATATTACTTTATTAGCAATTTATAATATTTTTTTTTATTTTACTTAATTACATACTAAGGTCAAAAAAGATACGTGCATCAAAGTCAACCAAGGCTTAAGACCGGATGGTGACTGAAGGAAAAGTTATTGGTACAACCATAATGCTTGCAGTTTGCTCTATAAGAGCACATTTTCACTGTGTAATGACCGGAGGTCCTATTAAGATCCAGTGAGTCACAGACTGAGACAGAGGCAGAAATAAACAACAGTATTTTTACTGATATGGGGATCAAGGTATGGTTCAGTATGGAATGTAAAAATCTCAAAATCCCCTTAAAATATTAACCAATAACAGTTGCACACACTCAGCGTTAGCCGACATCAATGCACCGATCTCAGAGTTCCCAGGGTATGTAAATCACACTCAGAACCAGGAGCAAATTTACCTACACGTTAGACTTATCAAGGATTTAACTTAACTAAAGGCTATGTACATCAACTGTGGGCGGTCTGATGGGACCTCTGAGATGGCACACTGAGTATAACTTATCACAGCTAATAACAATACAATACACTATATCAATGCTGGCTATACACTTAGCACAGGGATACCCGGGTATGTCAAAACTATGGTACCATCAACCTCAAATGTAGCTTTACACCGGTGTATATTCCATGTGGGCTGCAGCAAGTCCAGAAAAAGTAAAAAGAAAAAAAAACCTTTTGCGCAAAAGAAAAACTTATTGTGAAACAGCAGAATTTGGCAGCTTACCAGCCAATGCCAGATTCACATGTCCAGTACTTTAGTTCTGTAAGCTTGGGGTGCAATCTGTGGAGCAGTCTTTTCCAGGGCTTGTCAGGACCTTGTCAGGATCCTCCCAATGTGGATGGCACCGGACGCCGGCTCTCCTTTCGCAGTCACTCACGGCCTTCCTGGACGCCAATCACTCGGCTCCATCAGGGGAAACATCTCCTCAGCCTCTCCTCAGATGCTGGACACTTGCTCAGTTCAAGATAAAGTCTTTAGTCCACACAACAGGGCTTGCAAACAACCTTAAAGGCCCATATAGCTTGCACTGGCTTTGCTGTAATCCTTACACTAGTAATGGCCACCGCAGAGAGAGATGAACAACAACAGGAGCAACTGACAGAGCCGTCACCAAGCCAACCAGAGACTGTGCTTTCACTTTCCTAGACACAGAGCAGTTACCACGGCAACCAGAGACTGTGTTTTTCTTTCCTGGGCCACTACAAAATGGCAGTCTGCTTGGTTTTAGCAGCTTATTAGTTTACTCTCTTACAACTGCTGAAACTGAATTTCGACCAAATGATTCAACATTTAGTGGTTTTATATAAGAATAGAAAAGATGGTCTTTTTTCTTTCACAAAAATCACCACCCTTGTCCATGATGTGGGTCAGGTATTGTTTCTACTTCAGTTTTACTTGACATCACATGTGGGGGCAGAACTGGTCTCTGAATGCTGTCAAGTATTCTGATTCTGCACACTAACAAGGAGCTCTGCTCTGTCTACTAATCTGAGCCAACATCACAGAGGAAGCTGACAATGTTTTATTATCAGGGTGGCAAGGGACATGGTTATTTGTCCCTTCCTAGACTAAATATACCAGCCTACAGCTGCCCCAGTAGTGGCTCATCTATTAGATGCAACAATTCTGGCGCTTTACCCGGCTCCCCCCAATTTCCCTGGTGTGGCGGTATCAGGAACATATAATAAAAATACATTTTCTCTTGTTCAAGAGCCAACACTTTACCCTCCTTCTGTGTAAAATCTCACACACAGCCTCTATCTCTAACTCTACCCTCCTCTCCATCTGTGATGCTGAATCATATTTCTTTCAAAGAATCTCCTTCCCTCACTAAGCTTGCTGATGTCACCGCATAACACAAATTTAGTCAGTCTTATGTTTTTCCCTTTTATTTTTACGTAATTTTCTATACTTTATTGTATTTCGTCCCTTTGTAAAATCTTTCAGATTAAATCTATCAAATTAATGGCTTCGTTCTTTTTCTCTATGATGTAAAACCATGACCCCATGTAAGCCTCACGTTACCGTAACGGGTGCCTAATCGGCCTGATTAACGATTGGTGGTGGCAGCGTACTTTGCATTTATGTGTTACTGTGAACTTTGTAGTGACAGGACCAAAGTATATACATATTGCTAGCTGGAACTGGTGATATATACTGTATATACATTCTGTCATGGAAAATGCCTCAATATTCTGCATAAAATCTGAGCAACTGTGTTCATTTTTTATCCTCTTTGATTGATCTAATAGTAAGGGGGCGCTAGAGAGCTGCTCATCCTGACAGGTGGCAATTAGGGTAATAGGTTAATGGGGTTGATGTCAGCTGTGAATTGTTAGCTGGCAAAAAAGACCTGCTGTTAGTAATGGATAGGTGTCTATCAGACTATCATTACTAACCTGGCAATTCTAGAGTTCAAAAAAACACAGTCACAGGGTAAAAAAAAGTTGATTTGAATAAAGACTACCCCACACACCCTCATTCGCAAATTTATTTTTTCAAAATAAATCCTGGTAGATCCAAAGAGTAACATCCCACAATGCCCATTGATTCCTATTGAGCTTTGTTCTGAGAACTTTCTAAGAATGAGGCTCCAGAGGTCGCTGCCAGTCAGCGGTATGTATGGAATTTCTCACAAGCCTTGTTCTGAAAAAGGTTTCGCAATCCCATCAAATACTATGGAACTTTTTTTCGTAGATAGCTCTCAGATCAAGGCTCCATGATCACTCCCGGTCAGGGGTATGTTCAGAATTTCTTCGTTTGTGTGAAATTCTGTACATACTCTGATCGGATTATGTCAGAACTTCCAGTATTTATTTTGTAGTGATAACTTAGTGATCGAGGGCATGTGACAGAGCCATTATTCTAATAAAGTTTTTTCCCCCTCTGCCGTTTTTTTACTCTGTACTTACTGTGTTAGTAGTGGAGGTGTCTGTTAGGCCTCTCTCCATTACAAACAACAGGGCTTCATGCCAGCTGTCAATTCAAAACTGATATTGATGCACCCCAGGGCCATGTGGTAGTCAGAACTGGGCTTTGATGCTTCCTGGGAGTCACAGGGGAGTAGGGATTTAGGGATAGTTGTCGTGACACCACCCATGGTGTTCGGCTATTGATGGCTGACGCTGCGGTGCGAGACCTCTGGGGACGGTAGAATCACAGCTTAGATGGTATCGCTTCCCACAGGTGGAGCAGTTCCCCAGGGCAACAGGTATAGCGTTTGGTGATGGAGGGCAAGTGTGGCTGTTCTGACAGAAGAGGGGGATTGGTGTGACTCACAGGCAGGTCTTCTGTGGCCTGCGCGTCTTATCAGTCTACCGCTCCGAAGGCGGGAAATAAGCAGTCTCACCCACAGTTCTGGAGTTCTATACACAGTTTTTTTTAGCTTTCACTTCAACAATGTCGCCGAGTGTTGTCCTTGCCAAGTCTCAGTCCAGATAGTCCCCGAAGAACCGAAATAGTTTGTCCAGAACACCTCCTTATGTTCCTTTCTCTCACGGGTTGCTTTCCTCAGCGCTGACTGTCTGTATCTTTCCTGCACATGCCTCCGCACACAGAGCTCCAGTCCAGCAGCCATGGGTCCTTTCGGGTGATCGGTACCAAGTACCTTGATCCTAGTATGACTACCTTCTCAGCGGATGTGTCGGATGTCGGCCACAGCTCTATTGGCCTCTGCTTCCATGGTTGGAGTGTAGATTCTCCTCGCCACCTTCAGGGCCGGTCCCCTCGTTCCCAGCCTTTCCGTTCAACTCAGATTCGGGTGCACGGGTGGATTGCTCTCTGCCCATGTCCCTAGGGCTGCCTCTGTCTTGTTTGCAGTCTGTTGTTCCGGGACCCAGGATGAGTTCCTCATGACTCAAGCCCTCCAGAACGTCCTCCTCCTTTTCCGACTCTCTCTGACTAACTACCCCCTCAACTAACTTCCCACCCTCGAGCTTTCTTCCCTCCATCCCCTTCGCCAAGCCCTCCCTCTATCAGGTCCCCCACCATCCCTGGGACTGGGTGTGTTGGCTGTTTGTTAGGTGTCTGGACTTACCAACTATCCCATTTCTCTGAGAACAGGAATACCACGCCCGTGGAGAGGGTGCAGTACCCCTTGTGGCAACCAGACTGCACAGGCGCCACAATATCAACCCCCTTAATTTATTACCCTGATTGCCATTGCACCAGGGAAATCGGGAAAAGTCGGGTCAAAGCAACAGAATTGGCACAGCTAATGTAATGCACCACTATGAGCTTGCATATTTAGGCTTGGAATGGACAAATAACCATGGCCCTTCCCACCCTGATAATAGCAGCCCCCAGCTGTTTGTTTTACCTTGGCTGGTTATCAAAAATGGGGAGGAACGAACGCCGATTTTTTAAATTAGTTATTTAAATAATTCAAAAAAACAGCATGGGGTCCCTCTATTTTTGATAATATGCCAAAGTAAAGCAGACAGCTGAGGGTTGCAGGGTTGCAGCTGTCTGTTTTATCTGCACTGGTTATCAAAAATAGGCAGAAGCTCATGTCATTTTTAAATTTATTCCATATCCACATGTTTGCTTGGCAATTGCTTGCTTTTAAAGCCCCTTAGCTCTTTCTACGACCATTTTACAGACATTCTACAGCACAAACTTTAGGGCCTCTATTGACTTGTATTGGGGTTGGAGTACCGGGTCAATACTGGGTCCTAACCCAAATTTTTTTAAAAATCTGGCAGAATCACTAGTAACAAGCTTATGAAAAACCAGATAGAACACCTATTAAAACTTAACAATTATTGTTATCTGATTACATACTGAATGGAACATAGTACTCATTAGGGTGACCACAAAAAAATCGATGTCGGAATTTTGTCCGTCTGGACCCCACAAAACGATTCCCCTTTCCAGATATTGAGATAGCCAAAATTTGAGCTCGATCAAAAGACGTTAACCCGTGCCGCTCGTCGCTCAAAGTTTGAAAAAATCCAAATTTTAGGCCAAAAAGCTGACTACGTCTACGTACTACGTCTGTATCTTTTGTGTGTCTGTATTGTATGTATTATATACCGTATATACTCGCGTATAAGCCGAGTTTTTCAGCCAAAAATTGGGCTGAAAAGTACCCCCCTCGGCTTATACGCGAGTCAGTGCTGTATACCGATGTATACATCGGTACATACCGATGTATACATCGGTATACAGCAGCCCCCGCATCCCCAGTAATGCAGGGCCCCCCCAGCGTCTCTCCGGTCACCTGTAAAGCAAACTATACTTATCAGTGTCCCGCTCGCACCCGCTCGCAGCTGCCGTACGCGATCCTCCATCTTCATGCGTCTTCTTCCTGTTTCTGTGCTCGTCGCCGGCAATGACGTCATTCCCTGCGACGAGCACAGGAAACAGGAAGAAGTCGCATGAAGATGGAGGATCGCGATGTCAGCAGCGGCGGGCGCGGACAGCGGGACACTGATAAGTATAGTTTGCTTTACAGGTGACCGGAGTCAGGCTGGGGGGGCCCTGCATTACTGGGGCTGCCTGTATACTACCGCTGGGGCTGCTATATACCTCTGGGGCCCTGTATACTAACACTGGGGCTGTATATACTACCACTGGGGCTGTATATACCTCTGGGGCCCTGTATACTACCACTGGGGCTGCTATATACCTCTGGGGCCCTGTATACTACCACTGGGGCTGCTATATACCTCTGGGGCCCTGTATACTAACACTGGGGCTGTATATACTACCACTGGGGCTGTATATACCTCTGGGGCCCTGTATACTACCACTGGGGCTGCTATATACCTCTGGGGCCCTGTATACTACCACTGGGGCTGCTATATACCTCTGGGGACCTGTATACTAACACTGGGGCTGTATATACTACCACTGGGGCTGTATATACCTCTGGGGCCCTGTATACTACCACTGGGGCTGTATATACTACCACTGGGGCTGTATATACCTCTGGGGCCCTGTATACTACCACTGGGGCTGTATATACTACTACTGGGGCTGTATATACCTCTGGGGCCCTGTATACTACCACTGGGGCTGTATATACTACCACTGGGGCTGTATATACTACTAGGGCTGCGTCTATACTACCACTGGGGCTGTATATACTACTGGGGCTGCGTGTATACTACCACTGGGGCTGCTGTATCTACCTCTGGGACTGGTGTATACCACACTGCTGGGGGCTGTATACTTGTGCTAGGGTCCACCCTCGGCTTATACACGAGTCAATAGATTTTCCCAGGTTTTGGGGGCAAAAGTAGGGGGGTAGGCTTATACACGGGTCGGCTTATACACGAGTATATACGGTACCTCATTAGACTTATCAGTATTACTTGTTTTTTTATTATATTTCTACTTTAAACTAAAAAATATACCAAAAAAACCCAAAATGTATCACTTAATAACAAAATATACGAAGCATGCTCCTAGTGGTACCAGGTCACGTTCTTGGGGCTAAAAGCTGTTGTAACTCAGTTTGACTTAAAATAACAATTATGTATAAAATAAAAATTTTGAAGAACAACATTAGCTTTCTTTTGAGATATTAAGCGTGTTTTTATTATTTACCGTTCTGGAGTTATGGCTCCATATGTCAGCTTTTTGGCCAAAAATTTGATTTTTTTCAAACTTTGAGCGACAAGCGGCATGGGTTAACGTCGTTTGATCGAGCTCAAATTTTGGCTATCTCAATATCTGGAAAGGGGAATCGTTTTGTGGGGTCCAGATTAACAAGATTCCGACATTTTTTTTCCCCCCTATGAGATCCGGTCACTCTAGTACTCATTATATACGTATAATAATAATAATAATATTAATAATAATAAATGCAGCAACAATATATAAGCAATTGCAAAAATAACAAATATGTATCTTCTGGAAGGAAAACTGCAATTTTGCAGCAATTTTGTTCGCTTTTTAATGTTTTTTTTTTTAAATTCAGTCTATGTTGAAAGCACATGGAAAAAATTCAAAAACAATTGACACTTTGCTTCTTTGTTTCCGCACAAAAATCTTCAAGAAAAAAACCTAATGGTGGCACAGCACTTCAGGATTCTCGCTGGCATTGATTTCCCCTTGCTGATTTGACAAAATCTGCAATGAAAAAAAAACATAAAAAAAGCCAGGTGTGCACACAGCCTTAGAAAGGTTATTGTGACTAAAGCCCTAATTTATTGATCTATTCTTATTTTCCTTTAGTTGATCTAAATAAACATTGTCCATATTGTAAGCTCTTGTTCTCGTAGATTTCTCCTTGGGTATGGCTTTAATCGTTTAATATGGGTGGGCGTAGCTTACTTCAATTATAGGTATTCTGCACAGGCATGTGTTAATTTTCCTTGTATTTAAATCTCCATTAATACAGGTGTCCAAAAAGGAAATGTGATAAGGGCCGCTTTACACACACCAACTTCTGTGACCAACTTCTGAACAACTTACTGGTTGCAGTGAAATCATGGACACATTGTTCTATTTGTACACAGCCACAAAATGGAGCAATGTGTCCATGATTTCACTGCAACCAGAGATCTGTTCAGATATTGGACACAGAAATTGGTGTGTGTAAAGCGGCCCTAAAGGCCACTTCACACACACAGATATCTGAGTCCAATATCTGAACAGATCTCTGGTTGCAGTGAAATCATGGATACATTGCTCCATGTTGTACACAGCCACAAAATGGAGCAATGTATCCATGATTTCACTGCAACCAGAGATCTGTTCAGATATTGGACTCAGATATCTGTGTGTGTGAAGTGGCCTTTAGGGCCACGTCACACACACAGATATCTGTGCAGATATTGTTCACAGATCTCTGGTTGCAGTGAAATCATGGACACATAGCTCCATTTTGTGGCTGTGTACAAATATAACAATGTGTCCATGATTTCACTGCAACCAGAGATCTGCCAACAATATCTGCACAGATATCTGTGTGTGTGACGTGGCCCTAAGATTCACCATTAACCAGAAACTGCATATTGAAATTATTTTGATTGATATAGGCTAGGGTCACATTTGCGTTTGCAATCCAGTTACTGGATCCAGTTTTTCATCCTGAAAACCTGATCAGGTACCTGACCCATAGACTCCAATGTTAACAATTGTTTGCCAAAGTGCAATCCGTCTACTGCATCCAGTTTTTGAGAAGTCAGGTTTTAATAGGGTCTACAACAATTTTTGGCCTTTTAGCAAAACCTGATCAGTTTTTTAACATGGGACCCTATGGGAACCTGATCCAGTACCTGATGGTACATATAGGTACCATCAGGTACCTGATCAGGTATCTGATCCGGTAAAAATGCCTCCAAACAGACAAAGGGAAAAACTGGATCCAGTAATGCATCCAGTTACTGGATGCAGGCTCCCAAGTGTGACCCTAGCCATATTTAGAGAAAAAAGTAGGACTGAGGATACCTTCTGACAGCAGATGATTCAGTGGATACTATAGATTGATCATATCTGTGCAATGCAATCTGCTCAATATTTAGATGCATGCACTGTGTTTGCTGGGAACAGCTTATCAGTGTGGGTGCCTGGTGTTGGACCCCCACTGATCCAATAATGATTACTTATTCCGGAGAGAGTTCATCATCATAATATGTCCAGAGAAACCCTCTAATGTCCCATATCTAACTGGTACATTGTTCTTCTCTAGTTTACAATTTGCACATTCATTTTAGTGTATTGTTCTTATCAGAGCTGTAATGGGGCTTAAAGCATTTTGAACAAAGTATTATATTTTTACCCATTGATGCTCTGGCATACACAATATGCTCTTTGCTATTTTCATATAATAAATTTTCAGCTATGTAAGAACTGTATCTTGGCTTGCAGTTTTCTCCTGGGTAAATAAGTATCAATTACTGTGATATAGAAGAATAGGTAACTTGTTTTCCAGACTGAATAGAATAGTATTTGAAACTAGGCCTCTCTGTTCCCTCAATGGTTGAAGCAAAGTTCATGACCAAATATGATGTATAGAAATTTGTAGTTTATAAAATATATTCTGCAACTACCCATATCTGAAAACAAAAAATAAACTTATACATATGTAAAGTGTGGGGAAATTAACTTCCATGTCTGCCACCCAGCTCTTCTAATTTACATAGATGAATGAGCCAGGCTTCATGCCTCATCTCATGTGGCACACAGTTTCTAGCATGACCGACTAATGAACAGGTGCTCATTTATCCTGCTACCCAGTTCAAGTTCTTGCTTTAAAAAGTACTATCCCATAATATAGCGGATATAGAAATTCTGCACATCGCTTTTAAAATGCAAGGTTTTTGTCATGTAAAAAATAATACCAACAAGAATAATTTCAGAATGTAATTTTTCCACCTTTAATGTCACCCATAATCTGTTCAAAGTCATTTAGAGGCAAATAAATAATAACAAAAGAAACTAAAATAATGTGTTGCACCTATTCGAACACCCTCTTATAATGTAGTTATGTTCAGAATTAGCCGATCACATTGAAACTCATGTTAAATAGTCATTAGTTCAGAGCTGCCGTCATTGAAAGTGATTCTAACTATCCTCATATAAGCTATAAACTTTAGCTGCTCTAGTAGGATTTTCCTGAAATTTTCTTAGTTGCATTTTATAGCAAAATCTATGATCATGGTAAACAGCTTTGAATGCAGCAAAGGGATCTCTTTGTTGAAAGTTATCAGTCAGGAGAAGGGTACAATTTTTTTTACAAGGCATTAGATATTCCACGGGACACTCTGAAGTCAATAATCAAAACATGGCTTAAATTTAGAACAACAGTAACATTAACTAGAACTGGACTGATGAAAAGATAAAAAGGAAATTGGTCCAAAAAGCTGAAAAAGGCCTGCAGCATCATTAATGGTACCTTTACACGCCGCCACAACAGGATGGATACAACCCGCTACAGGCTACAAATGTAGCTTGTCGAGCCAATATCGCCCGTAGTAGCGGCGTCTGAAGACGGGACGACACAGCCGGCTACAGATACCTCTGTATCCGTGCACTGCCCATAAACATATGGCAACATCGCCGATTGTAGCGAGCTGTATCGGCGTGTAAAGAAGCTACAGAAGGGAACTCTGGACACCCGGCGATGTTGCTGCAATGTGGCTAAGGCGTCACCCATGCTGCGTGATACCGCGCCCCTTCAGCGATCATTGGTGGAAGATGCTGCGTTACGATTGGCCCTTGCCTCACAGCCCTCCATCTTGGATGAGCTGTCCCTTCAGCACTACACATACGCGCCGTATGCACGATCAGATAGTAGTACAATTACGCGGACACACACTTGAACGTAAAATCATAAATGGCCCATGATCTACATACAGTGTGCACATCATATCAACATGAAAAACGAATAATGCGGGACACAGCGCACAAGTGTGTGTTACGTACCGCTCTGGCTTATTGCACAGCAGCTGCCGTAGAAGTGTTCCGGGTCTGGCAGTGCGCGCAGCGCGCACACAGATGCACACAATCCCATACCACATCGGAGGAGATTACCCAGTAGACAGATCAGAGCCGTGTTGTACGGACTGCACTGTGGGTCTGCTGCAGTAGGGGCCGCATAAGTGTGTCGGCCGAGTCTGCGTGTTGGCCTACTTATAAAGGTGCGTCACCCCCACAGCGGTCGTAATGACGTCATGACGTTGGTTTCATTTTCACTCTGCCTGCAAGGTGCCAGCCCCGCCTCTGCACACACCATAGCAGTCATGGCAGCCGTGCACCGCGCCGCAACATGGGGGATGGCGGAGCTGATCATCCTCATTGATCATTGTGACCGTCGGGACTATTGGGGCCACCATCACCACCGCCACCCCAGGCTGCGCAATCGGTGCACCGTGCGGCGGATCCAGCGGGCCCTGCTCTGCAAACTGGGGGTACAGAGGACAGTCAAAGCGATCCAAAAAAAGATCGCTGACTTGAAGCACAAATGCCCAGGTCGCATACTGGACATCCGTGCCAGGATTGGCAGGCTGCGTGGTGAGTAATTGTTGCCCCAAAAACACACACCGCCACATGTGCATGTCCCACAATACACAAAAAATGATGGAAACATATGACAAGGGACAGTGTGGCCTACACAATCAAACACATCTTCACAGTGTTGTGCTCATCCAGTCAGCCCTAAAAATGGCTCACACGCACAGTACATGCATACAACATGAGTGTATGCATCCAGCATCACCTGGTTGATGCTAAGTAAGGCTGGGGTCACACATACTGATATCTGCCCACATATTGTTTGCACATCTCTGTTTGCAGTCAAATCATGGTCACATGTTGACATTTGGAGACAGCCTCAAAATGGAACAATGTGTCCATGCTTTCACTGCAACCAGAGATCTGTCAACAATATCTGGCCACATATCTGTGTGTGTGTGACCCCAGCCATAGCCGTCAAATAAATACCCACACAAGCTCTTTGTAGGACAACAATGTGTAGGCATGATCTTATTACGTCTTTTATGTTCAAATTTCAAACTAGATGCTGAATCCTCATCAGAAGAAGGGCCCCATGCCCCACCCCCAGGTGGCCCATCAAGAACCCCACCACATCAGCCTCAAGTGGCACCCTTGTCCCCAGGGGCAACACCTTCCCCCGGGCCTCAGGAGCCAGACGTCCCGTCAACCACCGGGACAGAGGACGTGGAGGACCAGTCCGCACCGGGCAGCCCGCTGGAGTGTGACCAGCTGTCCCCATCTGCCTGGCTGCTGGAGGAACACATCAACTCCCCACAGGAGGGCGAGGAGCAGCAAGTACCTGGCGGCCCAGAGGAGTCTTTGCCCCGTAGCCCAAGACCACTGTTACCCCTGAACCACATAATGTGGCCACGGAGCCCCAGCCCGGGAGTAACACCACCTCCCACTGTCTCCAGCTCAGTGGCGAGTCCTGGGGTGACCATGTCCCCACACAGTGACTATGGTGGTAAGTGTGTTATGTTGCCACACACACCCTGCACACTGTTGCTTCAATTTCATCTGGGGCCAAACAATTTATGTAAACAAAGTAAACCATGTTGGTTCTCCCTTTTTCCAGATGGTGAACGTGCGGGCTCATATGGATGGAGCTTGACCCCATCTCCCTCCCCGTCTGATGGTGAACTGGATTTGGAGGAACAGGGTAAGTGGATGGTTGCGGCCAGTCATGACTAACCATCAGCAGTGACGAGTCTGTACTAAAGTTTGTGTTTACTCCCAATACAGGTGCCCCTACCATGGAGGAATTCATCCAGGCCCATCAGGCATTTGTGGCCCGTTTGACCACGGCTCTACAGCGTGGCCTGCAGGACCTTGGCCGCCTGGCTCAAATGCTGGCGGACCTACACCCACACCATGGTTCACACCCATGAATTTGAGGGATGCATTGTATCCTGGCCAAACATGGCCCCACAAACAGTTGTCCTTGTTGGACCCTAAAATTTTCACACGTTGGCTTGTTGCCTTGCAAAAGTGAAAATATTGTGTTATTTTTTTTTTTTGCCCCCGTTGGGCTCTTTTCTTATAGTGTCCCACATTGGGACCATCACAAGTGTGGACCGGCTAGCCCCATCTGGCCTACAATCCCTATACTGTCCCACATTGGGACCATCACAAGTGTGGACTGGCTAGCCCCATCTGGCCTACAATCCCTATACTGTCCCACATTGGGACCATCACTAGTGTGGACCGGCTAGCCCCATCTGGCCTACAATCCCTATACTGTCCCACATTGGGACCATCACAAGTGTGGACTGGCTAGCCCCATCTGGCCTAAGCCTTCCTTGTATGATGGCAAATGTCTGTGACACATGTATGTTTACAATAAAATGCTGTTCTAACTTTGTTATACGCTCCTTCATGTGACCTTACTAATATTTGGTGACCAAAACTCACCATAACCTAACTATGTGAGGCACATCACAACATCCCTTTGTGAATGTGCTAAGACATTCCAAATGAACCGATGGTGATCCTGCTGAGCGAGCACTGGCCCATATTGTGTGGCTTGGGGAAACCTATTATTGGCCACAATTCCATTCACCCCCAAAAACCCACACAATCCTTATTCTGAAATGAATACACAATTGTGTTAATAAATAAAATTTATTCCAGCCTGGAATTAAAAATAAATTACAAATAATATAATGTAAGTGGAAAAAAAAATTTAAAAAAAACCACTAATTTTGGCCAAAAATCAATAAACAAAATATACATATAAAACCAAATTCGTGAAATTATAAAGTCCAGACTGCCAATTCTGTGCATTGGCTACTAGTGTCCAAATTACTCCTCTTCTGTCGGCTCTGACAATGCCGCATCCCCCCTCCTCTGAGGGCAGCCCCGACCTGCCCCAGAACGTCTGGTTGAACGACGATGTGTTGAGGGGGGATGGGGTGACTGTGGCGGGGCCGGTCTTCTCACGGGCCGAGATGGGGCAGCTGGTGAAAGGGGCCACAAGGTGTGTTGCATGGGGGAGGGGACGTGGCAGCCCCATTGAAGGGCCCCATCCTCGGCAGCATCAGCGGCATTGTGGAACACCCTCAGAAGGATCTTCTTCTGGAGCGGCTCCATCCCTCGCATTCTGTTGCTCATGCAGAGGGCGTCGGGGTCAATGTGGGTCCGTTGTTCATCCAACAACACGCGTCGGGCCCAGGTCGCCAGCTCCGTCTCAGGTGGTGCAGGACGTCGGCGGCGACGGATCCCGGAGCTGGGACCTGGGCCTGGACCCACATCACTCGCCGCGCCCTCCTGCTCAGCCCCAGATGTCATGGGCTGAGCATCATCAGCAACAGAATCCTCGGCAATGGAGCCGTCCTCTTCTGGGGCCTGTGGGTGGGGAAAAAATAAAAACAAAAAAACCATTAGTGGAGGCAATATCAACTGTATACATTCA
The DNA here is from genome assembly GCA_033576535.1 of Allobates femoralis. Classification (NCBI taxonomy): domain Eukaryota; kingdom Metazoa; phylum Chordata; class Amphibia; order Anura; family Aromobatidae; genus Allobates; species Allobates femoralis. The sequence goes on along the minus strand of JARQOC010000001.1, from coordinate 265,829,991 downwards.
CAACAGGACTCTATATACCACTCCCACACACAGCAAGCCCAACTACCAGAATGGAAAATGAGGAATAACACAGTAAAGCAAATAAGGTTCAAGACCCCAACACCAGTGGTTCTCCTGTACACTCACCTCGACCATTCCAGGAGCTCAGCTAAATACATAATTAGTTGTTTGTCACGTAGCCGTAATCCAATATTAGGACATGTCACCACAACACCTTGATACTGGGGGCTGTGCTGGCCAATGACACATATTGGGCACCTTCCCATTAGGACTCCTTTATGGTGAGAATCCACCCCTCACTCAATTACCTTTAACCCACTGGCAACAAAGCCAACACACATGTGAGACAGCACCATTTACTACATGGTACTATGTGGCTGTTTGAGAACAAACCACCTGCTATCTTGAAACCCTTAAATAACTAACCTAAACATACCAAGATGTTGTGGAAGAAGCAACATTGCAATACGGCTGGAAGCATAGAATAGAAAAGTCTGGTAAGTCAGGGAAGGAGGGCAGATAGATTGACACCCAAGGTGTGCCGCAGCAAGGAGGTAAATATGGCAACACATTTGGTGTGAAGGATTTATCGAAACACACATGTGAAGGAAACATTGTGGCCCACCACTGTCACACAATTACCCACCTCCTGTGGCGCAGGTGGTGATGCAGCCGGGCCTACATGGGACGCAGCAACGGGGCAGTTGGTGGTCGTTCGATGCGGGCGAACCTCGCCCAGGATGAAGGTGAAGAGGGGATAGTACCATAGGGTAGGTGATGGTACCTCCTCTGCTCCAGCCCCTGAGCGACGACGCTGGTACTGAATGTGAGCCCGCATGAACGCCGACCTCATGTTCTTGATCTTAAGTGCCACCATAGGCTGGTCCCACGTCTTGCCTACCCTTGGCTCCAAGCGATTTGCCAGAGCCACAAGACTCCTGTAGGCCTCGGCCCTCGCTGCCCGATTTTTATATTCGGGCAGCGAGCTGCGCCACAAACATTCGTGCCGCTGATACTCCGTGAGAAGCTGGGATTCCAATTCCACAGTACCCCTCGGCATCTGCCGATGAAAAATTAAAACAAAAAGAACACAGTCACAACACAAGGCATACCGACATTTCAAAACTTGCCACAATCATACACATAATCATTAACTTTCTACAGTGATCATCTATGCAGCTATTTTGTGGAGTTAAACTGGCCATGAGTGTGCCATTTTCTCAATCTCAGACCGCTACTAACTCAAACACATGTATGCTGCCAATATCAAGCCCCGGATATCGGTGTCCACCTACAGATGTTTCAAACATGATTTCTGTCCCCAATGTACCTATTGCAACACACCTTGACACGGTGTGTGCGTACATACCTGTAGAGGGCAACATGTGACCTAACACGTTGTGTGCTAACTAGTACCTGGCCAGTGTCCACAATGGTAAGGGGTCACTATATCAGAAAGGCGGGCTGGGTGTGTGGCAACACTGCACATACTACATGTAATGTGCACCCAGATGATCATGTAGGTGTTCCTCCAGACGTGGAAGTCCCATTTTAACACATGTACCCAACATCCCTGGAATGTCCGCCACAATTCTACCACCCCTGAAATGTTGATGTGAAGTACCAGCCAAAGAAATAACAGCGTGCTCTTTTACCATTGCCAAAAAGCAGAAGGTGCAATACATACTTACACTATATAAGTAGAGGCACTACCTGGCTACTGGGCGACACAGAATAAGGTTCACATATTTAATATTACGTGTTCAATATTTGCATGCCGCTTCAAACATCGCCATACAAACATCGCCTAAGCTGCCTGTGCCAGAACCAGCTGCGTTCATTACATTTTCTTACAAACCGCTAAAGAGGCTTACCGTCAGAGCAACAGAAGTCAAACAGGACACTAGTAGCTCAATGCACATCGACGTCTGGACACGGAGCAGTGGCCATTGACCTGCCTTTATAGTCCGGGACACCAATCACAGCGGACACAATAATGCACATCCTGAAGGGGCACCTGGGTGCGGATTTGCCTTCCGCTAATTGGTGGAGATCGCTGAATCGTGATAGGTTGGCGGCCCTTTAAAAGTTGGCCATCCCGCCAAACATTACGCTTGCTGGCCAGACCCATTAGGTAAGTTTTTGTGGACACACATGGAATTGGCGCAGGGTGGGGTGCATATGTTGATGTTCTTGGAGAGCGCCGGAGACTGGTGTAGCGGCCGATATAGGGGTTTGTATTTTTGGGGACGACATATAGTGTAGTGTGTGGGTTAGGATACGGCATTTTGTGTGGGCCTTGACACTTTTGTTGAGATACATTGCTGTGTTTGTTTGCAGACAACATACAGGAGAATGGATGCATGACTGTAGACGGAACTGTGTCACTCATGTCGACTGGATCGATTTCTGCATACTGGTTGTGGCCAATGGAGACTGTGTTCAACGGGAATGGGATGACCCAGGGCTTTGAGGTGTTGGGCGCCAGACATGGCATACATGTGTATTTAAAATGACACCTTCAAAAACCAATTACACCATGGGTAACCATCCGCAGTCATGTGCAATGTGGTTTGGTTCATGTAGCCTTCCTCAACCTTCCATATCGGGTACGTCACATTCGTTATTCTTCTCATTTTTACTGTAATCAATTGACATTATGGGCTGTGTCATGGATTATGGGACCTGTTTGACCAACATTATTGGTGACACATGTCCCTTTCTAACTCACCTAGGTGCAGATGTGTGAATTTTGGGAGCTCCCATTGACGTTGATGTAGAGGAGGCCACTCTCAATCGCCGTGTGCCATGTTGTTTGGGGTGACTACTGGGTGTTTGCCGTCCTTGCTTCAGGGTTGTGTTTTGGGCCCACACAAGAGATCCCATCCTCTTGGCTATAGTGTGTAATGGAAAAGAGGTGTGGGTTGCTGAACCTGCTGACTTGCACACATTTTGGTCTATGTACTCATGTTGTGCTTTCACATCTACAGGTGCTGATATTGAGGATGCAGAATATCCATGACCGCAATGTTATCGTGGCTCTTGCGTTGGTGGAAGAGCAAATGTGGTATCAGGATCGGTATGAAAGGTTGATGAGGCGCAGACAGCGGCGGATGTGGACCCGTGATTGGCTTCTGAGGCGGGAAACCCGGGGCCACATGCAGCTGTTGCGGGAGCTGGAGCTTAACTGTCCTGATGATTACCGAAACTATCTCCGTATGCCCGAGGACTGTTTCACCTTCCTATTGGAGCGTGTAGGGCCAATGATAGCGCGTCAGGACACTATAATGCGACCATCAGTATCAGCTGCTGAGCGGTTGGCGATCACTTTGCGGTTCCTGGCTACAGGGCAGTCCATGACATCCCTCACATACGTGTCACGTGTCTCCCTGCCCCTGCTGAGCCGCCTGATCCCTGAAACGTGTTGGGCCATCTGGAGAGCTCTGCAGCCAGCCTACATGAAAATGCCATTAACCGCTGCAGAATGGCTGGAAGTGGCCCAAGGGTTTGAAACCCGGTGGAACTTCCCCAACTGTGGCGGGGCATTGGATGGTAAGCACGTGAGGATTACCAAACCTGCCCACTCTGGCTCTTTGTATTACAATTACAAAGGGTATTGTAGTATAATCCTCATGGCTGTAGTAGATGCCAACTATGAGTTCCTCTACGTGGATGTTGGAATGCCTGGTCGCAACTCAGATGGGGGGGTGTTTGCCCTAAGCTCCTTGGCAACACTACTAGGGAATGGTGGGCTAAACTTACCCTCAAATGAGCACACGACCGAACATCTCAACTTTGCGTTTGTGGCGGATGAAGCTTTCCCACTTCAGGAACACCTACTGCGGCCATATCCCCAGAGGGCCCTTACTTCTGCGAGACGCATTTTCAACTACCGGCTATCCCGGGCCCGCCGAGTAGTTGAAAATGCGTTTGGGATAATGGCCAATAGATTCCGGATTTTTCATACACCTATACATATGAAACCGGAGTCTATTGACCGCGGTAGTGGTGGCCTGCTGTGTGCTACATAACTTCCTGCGTCGTAGGGATAGGGCATCATACACGCCAGGAGGTTATGTAGATAATGCAGACGCTACAACAGGGGAGCTCCGTCCAGGGTCTTGGCGTGATGAGGCCCATGTGATTGTGCCACTCCAGCCGCAGAGCCATGGCCGCACTCGGCAGGAGGCCAGGGACAGTAGAGAAGCTTACTGCTCCTACTTCAATGGGTCTGGTGCAGTGAGCTGGCAGGACCAGGCCATATAATGTGGCTGGCTCTGGGAGTTGCTTTTTGTGTTTTCAATGGAGGTGACAGCAGGTTAGCTGCACCCCTTTAATGTTTGGTTGACCTTTTCCATTCTCTTTGTTTGCATTATGTGCATGAGTTTTCATTATGTAGTTATTTAGTTAGTTAGTTTAGGTTATTTTAGTATTTTTTCCATGCACAGTTTGCAATGTGTGGTGATTTGCTTATCCATTGAATTTGCCTGATTAATGTCACCTGCTCTTGAATTCTACAATGTTTTTACTTCATGTATATTTTGTTTGCACAAGACAAGGTCAAGATTCATGCAATATATTAAACCTTTTTCTGTTGGATCCAACATCATCTGTGTGAGCCTGATTACTTGGTGGAGGAGGGCAATGTGATGCAGGGTTGGGTGGGGGCCTGGGATGTCATAGCCACCTATTGGCTGGGATTGTGCACACAATATGTGTGGGTAGCCATGTTTTTCGGAAAGTCTTTTGCCCAACAGTGTTTGTGGCCATTGTGCGTACATGATCCTTTATTTTGTTGTAGGCAGAGGGTCCCCTGCACACAGCACATTGATGCAGGACATATTCTTGTCAGGTGTTTGCTAATACACTGTCACACAGATCTTTGACTTTGTGCCTTGGAAGCTGTTCCACTACATTCACATCTGTCAGCACATATATTAAACCCCATTCAGCCTGTATACATACACATACTTCGCCACAGTTGTCACAGATTTTTGACAGAAAAGGCACATACTGTCTTTTGTAAGACGCTAATGTGTGGCACACAAACGCACCTCAGTTCAATCTGCACACGCGGCTGTCACAAGCGCTGATCGTGCGTGACACGGCAAACACTTGTACTACGCACACATAGCCCCGGACCGCTACTTTAATACACACGGGATATGTGACTGGCCACCGCTCTAGCGTGACCCATTACCATCGCTTTGGATGCATTCGCCAGGCTCCGCCATGTCACAAGCGCTTATTCCGTGCCACACTCCGTTCACTAGTACGGCACGTCTCGGCCATCCGCCCTTTCCGTCGTGCCCAATCACAACTCCGTAGTGTTGGCCAATGGTTGTGGTTTGGGCGCGGCGTACAGGTCTGTGGCACGCCTATTTGTTTTACGTCCTGCCTTTGTTGCTCCCAGATCACTCTGTGGTGGCTGTGTGTAAAGCTGGTACGCTGAGCTACAGACGGCTACTTGCGACACCCGGCGATGTATGTAGCTGTAGATGTAGCGTAGCGTAGCGCACCTTGTGGCGGCGTGTATAGAGGGTGCGGTTCCCGTTGGTAACCGTTCGGCCGTGCTCGTGCACGTGAAGTTGCCGTTGGTATCCATCCTGTTGTGGCGGCGTGTAAAGGTACCATAAGAGATCTGCGGAAATATCTGACAAGTAATGGTTGTTTACTGCATGTGACAACAGTCTCCAATTCTCTTCAAAACTGATCTATGGGTTAGGGCGGCAAGACGAAACCTTTTCTTACAAAAGAAAACATACATGTCCGACTTGGTTTTGCCAAAATATAAGCAAACAGTCCAGCTTACCCTCTGCCTTTCTCCACTCCAGATGAGGCTCAGATCACAGCGTTGCCTAAACCCATTGATTCCACAAAAATAAAGAAGTTGAAATCCAGCTCAAACAAATGGAAATTTTATTTTTAAGTGAATATCGTGCATGCGAACGGCTACACATAATCCATGATTAGCTACAGTGGCTATGCATTTCAAGTACTACAACACTTTTAATCATAACGCCGGATCTCAACTTCTTTATTTTTGTTGGTGTTTCCAAAGCCTAAATAAAGTCTACTAAAAGAATTGAAGAAAACATGCTGTGGTCTGATGACCCCAAGGTTAAACTTTTTGGCTATAATTTAAAATTGTGTGTTTGGCACAAAACCAACAGTGAGAATCATCAAAAGAGCACCATATACACAATAAAGCATGTTGGAGGCAGCATTAAGCTTTCGGGCTGCTTTTTTGACAGCTGAAAATAAGGCTTTAATCAAAATGGAGGGATTTATGAACAGTCCCATATAACAGTCAACCTTAAAACAAACCTTCAAGCCTGTACAAAAAACTGAAGATAAAATGAATTTCAGCAACCCTAAGCATATCTCCAAATCATCAAAAGAATGGCAGCATCAGAAGGAACCCAGACCTGAATGCAGTTAGAAATCTGTGGGTTGACCTGAAGAAGGCTGTACGCAGGAGATGCACTTACAATCTGATTTGGAATGCTACTGGCAAGGAAGAGTGGTCAAAGATTGCCAATTCTAGATGTGCTATGTTGATGGACTCCTATCCAAACAGACTGAATGCTGTCATAAATTCAAAGGGTACTTCAACAAATTATTAGTTTAAGGGTGTGCATGTTTATGAAACACATTACTTTAGTTCGTTATCTTTCCTCCTGAATATATATCAGTTTTATTTCAATTGAAGTGTACAGATTATAGGTGACAGTAAAAGTGAGAAATGTTCCGGAATGATTCTTAAAAAGACTCTGTCACCACATTTGATGTATCTAAACAAATGATATTGGCATACAGATTATAGACTGCTGAAAAAAAAGTAATAATCGTATGCCTCTTATCAGATGCCTTGTTGCGAAATCTTCGTTTATCACTTTATGTAAATTACCTCTTCCAGGCTATAGGGAGGATGTTGCCTGGAAAATAAGTCTGCCTCCAGAGCTTGCTTTAAATAGAAGGGTACATACCTAGGCTACATAAAGTGATACAAGATAATTTATCAACAACAATCAGGCATCTGATATGAGACATACAGGTAGGACTTTTTTCAGCATTCTGTATCCTGTATTGCATATTTATAGTTTAGATAGGTCAAATGTGGTGACAGGCTTCCTTTGAGGTTATTAATGCTTGTCTGTGGAATGTTCTATCACAAAGAATACATTGAGGCAAAAATATTTTTATCTTTTATTTGACTCACTTATATTGTGCTATCAATTCCACAGTGCTTTACAGACATTATTTTTAATCTCTGTCCTATTCTAAATTCTCTCTCAATATATGTCTTTGGGGGTGTGGAAGGAAAGTGGAGTACCTGAAGGAAACCCATGCAAATACAGGGGAAACATACAAATTTCTTGCAGATGTTGTTGTTGGTGAATTTGAACCCAGGTCTCCAGCATGGGAAGACTGCAGTGCTAACCACTGAGCCACAGTGTTACCCTAAATCACTGTGATCCATTGCACACAACACCTTTTGCAATTACCAACCAAACACATCCCAGATGTGTTCAATGGGAATCAAATCCAAAGAAGCTGCAGACCATGATAGCACATTAGGCTAAACAGACTGGTTACAGTAGCATGAGTTATACATTTCATCCAATGAACAGGCAGCTATAGCATTTATGGACTTTGGGTGTTTTGTTATAATTCTGCCTGACAAATCATTATAAAGATAAATGTAATATCTGTATATACTGCATGGTTTGATTTACTGAGTTTACTGTATGCTACATTTTTAGGGTTGTTTCATTGAGATTTTATAAATTGTGTGAGCTTTATAAGGTTGTGTAGTGAAATCAAATGCGCACTTATCCATAGTATAGGTGATATCTTGTTGAAAATTGGGGATCTGACTTATCAGACCTGCACCGATTGGCAGAACAGGACACTGTATTCCTGTTGCAATGGAGCTGCAGTACACTTTCTCAACAGCCACTCCATTAATTCCGCATGTGGCTGCCGTGCACTGCACTCTGCTTTTTCTAGCAGCCCCATAGAGAACAACTAGTCAGGCCCCTTACCTGCAGATCCCTTTTGTAACGGGGATAAAAATGACCTTTCGATGATAAAAATTCTCTTTTCTGCTGTTCGATGCAGGTCATTGTAGTTGGACTTCCACTCGCCAGCAAGTTATCAAACATCCTAAATGTAGGTGATAATGGACAATCCCTTTAAATCATCTATATTATTGAAATGATTATAATTTTGCTTGAAGTGACATAAGTTTTATCTACCTTTGTCTCTAATGAGTACAAGAAGATCCACATGTTTATATCCACATTTTTTATGAATATTTTATTATTTTTATGTATTTTGCTTTGAAATATTGTATTACCTGCGTGTACCATATTTATTAATCATTTGTGTCAAAAGGCCACAAAAAACTTGTAGACTCTACTCCACACAGATCGTAGCAAGCACAAAGGGGCTGGTTTATCAAGACTGGAGTAGTGCACACTTGCTATCTTGCTTAATGATCTGGCGCCTTTTGAGTGGCGTGTGGGTAGGATTTCCTGTCTACAATTCACCAGCACATGGGTGGACAAAGCCAAGTCTCATTCCGCCCTAACCTCTTCACAGCTCCGCCTATTTCTGTAGGTCTGATTAAAACTGGCGTGAAATTGGCAACATTTGTAAAATTATTGTGCAACTCACCGTTCCGCAAAGATTATGCAAGTTTTCAAAAATTTTACGTCAGTTTTCTGGCAGAAAATCTTTGATGACTCAGCCCTAAAATGCTTTCATTTTAACCACTGTGATAGTGAATGACACATCAGACACATTCAATCATACATTTGTTGTAAATTAAATGTTGACTGACATCTAAACAAATATGGATATGTCACTGATGTTAGTAAAGCAATAAACTGAGATATACTCACCTGCTCTAGCCTGCTCAGAAGTATTGATATCTAATTTTTTTGTCACCTGGATGTTGAGGCATGTGATTTGCTGACTGGTACAGGATATGGAGGCACATTTTACAAGTCACAACAGTTAGGTGACTAAAGACCAAAACGTCATTGTATCCACTCCTGGGGCAAACATCCAGAGGGGACTGAGCTGGAACCAATGGGATCAGAGCAGGTGAGTAAATATCAGTTTATTGTTTAAAAAATACCTTTTCTTGAAATTTTCGTACCTAACTTAAAATACACAAGGCACAAATTACAATTCTTTTGATGTAGTTCATAGAGTTTGTGACTGAGACTTTGTTCTCACAACGACACTGTCCAGTATTATTACTTACACTGATTTTTTTTGTTAAATCATTTTTTCTGTAGTAAAGACTTAATTTATATTATTTGTGCTTCCATTACTAGGGCATGGCTTTCTCTCTTGAAGAAAGGTTGCAGCTAGGCATCCATGGACTTTTACCTCCTTGCTTCCTCAGTCAAGATGTGCAGGTTTTAAGAGTGTGAAAAACTATGAAAGACAGAAGTGTGACCTTGACAGGTAAGAAGAAGACAATCTTCTATATATTCTATATTCGTTTGTTTGTGACTATAGGTTTAATGATATTCAAAGGTAGCTTCTTCCAGATTATACTTCCCTTCTCTCTCTACACAGCCCCGATCGGACAGACCATCAACAGATTTGGCTTCTAGTACCATCTTTACCTGATGACACACAACTATACACTTCCTCCCCTGACCTTACTCCTGCTCTAATAAAGAACACCAATGACTGTCTAACTGCAGTTTCCACTATCATGTCAGCTCTCTATCTGAAACTCAACCTTTCCAAAACTGAACTTCTGCTCCCACCCTCTACCAACCTCCCTAAACCTGACATTTCCCTCTCAGTGTGCGGCACCACGATAACGCCCAGTCAGCACGACTCGCTGTCTGGGCGTTATGTTTGACACTCATCTCTCCTTCATCCCATATTACAATCTCTCACCCGCTCCTGTCGCTTGCACCTGAAAAATATCTCTAGAATTCACCCTTTCCTCACAATGGAAACAACTAAAAGCCCTCACCGTGGCCCTGATCGATTCCCGCCTTGGCTACTGTAATTCTTTATTAGCTGGCCTCCCCCGCAGTAAGCTTTCCCCTCTCCAGCCTATCCTCAATGCCGCAGCCAGGATCACCTATCTAGCAAACCGTTACTCAGTTGTTTCTGCTCTGTGCCAGTCACTGCATTGGCTGCTCATACACTATAGAATCCTATTCAAATTTCTTGTTGTCACCCACAAAGCTATTCATGGTGTGGCACCTCCCTACCTCTCTACCCTCATCTCTGTCTACCACCCCACCTGTCCCCTTTGCTCTGAATGCGACCTCAGACTAACATCGGCATAAATCCGAACCTCCCATTTCCCGACTCCAAGACTTCTCTCGAGCTGCACCAATCCTCTGGAATGCTCTATCCCAAGAAATTAGGACCATCCACAACTTGCATAGATTCAGACGCTCACCTAAAAACACACCACTTCAGGGCGGCCTATCATTCTCCCTAACAGTGGTCATTTAGACATAAGATATTCATTGTTATAAGCCCCTGTACTTTAAGTTCCCATCCCGTCTTAGATTGTAAGCTCCTTCGAGCAGGGTCACCTTTATTTTTTGCCTTTTTATTGTATTTCCTACATTGATTCTATGTTTATTGTATGTAACTACTGTTCTGTTACCTACCATTCTGTACTGTACATTTTTCTTATACGTGCCATTGTACTGTAAAGTGCTGCGGAATATGTTGGCGCTATACAAATAAAGTTTGATTATTATTATTTTATCTTAGATCAAGACAATGAGCATTTTGAGATAATTGTTGAATGGCCATCTGGTTCTTCCAAGATTTCATTCCCAAAGTAGACCCCCCACCCTGCAGAAACAGATTTATTCCAAGCATGTACTCCTCAAAAGTCATCACTACAGTCATATTTGCTAGTCTTCTTAATACATGCTCCACACCAGAATAACACAGCTGTGCAGTCTCTTCTTCCTGACTGCAATGTGATGATGAGTCCCTGATGCAATACTCCAGTGTCCTACAGTAAACCTTGAATGAGGTGCAGCACCTTGACCCTGAGGTCTTGGAGGCTTTCCAAGAGGTAGATAAGTTGCTACAGGATCAGTTAATCGCAGGTTGGCAAGTAAATTGTAAAAGATGACCTGCCAAGAGCCAAACTGCCACTTTACAATATCTATTGCGCTGAACTCGAAAGGGAAGACGGTTCCACCCCATGTTTGAGAGGACAGTAAATAGCTCCCTGGTGACTTGGAAGACCTGCGGGAAATTGAGAGACTGAAGGATATAGTTCAAGCTCCAATGCCCGAGTTGAAGGCTTTCGCCTAAGTTATCTCGGATTCAGAGGGGAGCCTCCTGACATGAGGCAGGTTACCCTCCACAAAGCCCTCAATGGGGAGAGTGTAACCTGTATTCGGGCAAGGGACGGGGGTGGCCCCTGGGATGTCCATGGAGATTGGAAACACTCCCCTAGATTAGGAGAAGGCCAAGATTAAAAGTCGAGATATATAGCGCAAAAAGGATCCAGAGCAATGTTTGGCATGGTCTGAAAATGCGAGCAAATCTGTCCCCAGAGGTGCAAAAAACTAATGCTGCAACGAGCCATACTGGGTGTTTTTCCAAGGTCCCATACATCGCAAGGTGTACCTGCTGTCAGAACACCGGTGTAGGCACTAAATTGTCATCCACATGAAGTTGGGTACTGAAGTTGTTCATGAATCCCACAAAAGGGTATTCTATTGTGGAAGTACGGAGATCTATAGAAGGTTGCAGAAAATGCTGTACTGCCCAGACCTAGAAAGTCCTAAGATCTCCGGATACATTGGAATGTGTCGCTGGGGCAGTACGTTGGTCCCAACCACTTCTGGTTGGGTATATGTTATATTTTCTTCGTGATGATCTCCCTGAGCTATTTTGTGTTAGTGATCCCAATTCAGTTTGTCTAAAAACTTTAACCCCTGAAATTGTCTGGCCTTGTTCCTGATCTGCGACCCCTTATTCTGATCGTAAACCCTCAGTGCACACTGGAGCACTGTTAATGCTGCTCCACCTACGATTGTTAGAGGCAGGTCCTAGTATGGGGCAAGTTCACCCAGTGAGCCTGCTCCATAAATTCACTAGCGAATTGGTCTGTATATGTACAGAGGATGTTGGTTAGAGGTTAAAGCAAGTAAACTACTCTGACCGGGTATCAGAAATTTATTTAAACATATATGCTGTGTATATTGTGAAATTGGGGAAGAGATCCAAAAAAGAAGTCCATTGACTGCCAAACTTGTTTTGTAATTGGTACTTTGACGGGCTCCAGTTTTGGTTATCTAGGAGGACCAGACCGACACTCTGACCACTGTCATTATAGGTCCACCCAGCAGGAAGAGAGTGCACTCCCATCCAGAGGAGCTCTACATTGGTGTCCTGTGCAGGGGGAGGATATCCAAGCACAGAAGAAACTGCTGCTTTCCCAACTAACAACACTGACCCCAACACTGGAGTAGTGGTGTCTGTGTCTGACATGGGTAGAGGCCAGAACTGGAGAAATGACAGTTAAGAATATCATACTGATATAATCTTTGTGATGTTAGATAAAAAAGACTTGTTGTCAGAGTAGTAAAGTATTACTTCATATGGCTTAATGTTTCTTATATTTAATTCAGTTAATATTTTCCTACTTTTATTGTCATTAATATTCTGCTGCGAGCTTGAGCTACTTACTTAAATTTGTGCGTAACTTGATGCACAGTCACCAACAGAATTTTATGAGGTAGTAAAGCATTTCCTGATGCAGTAATGCAGTCAACATCTGTACCGTAAAATAGAAATCTTAATTCATGAGCCAAGAGGCAATAAATAACCAGGCAAATGATGAGGGATCCAGGTTCCAATGTTGTTTTTTTACTCTCTTTAAAAAAAATTATCAACTTTTATGATGATATATTTATTATACCCATAGTACTTCTTTAAACCATATTTAACCCCACTGTTCTGTTTGGATCTACTATATACTTATAATGCTCTGGTCATTTTAGACGGACCTTCTACTGTAAAGTCTTGATTTTTAGCTAATTTAGGCCCCTTTCACACTAGCGTTTTGTTCAAATTACGGCAGTTCCGGCAGATTTACTGCATCTGCCACCTAATGGCTGCACTTGCAGCACACTTGCGGCAAACCCATGCATTGTCTATGGGGCCTGCGGCAAGTGCAGTATAGCCACGGTTTCCGGCACTAGTGGCAGTTGCGGCTGCGGAAAAAAAACACTGCTTTTTAGGCCACAACTGCTGCAAGTCCTGGAACCGTGGCTATTCCGCATTGCCACACCTGCCGCAAGAGTGCCGCAAGTGCGACTGTTAGGCGGCAGATACGGTAAATCTGCCGGATCTGCCAAAATTTGAACAAAGCGCTAGTGTGAAAGGGGCCTTAAGTGTGTTATTTGAATACCTTTGCATTATTTTACTGTATGTGAACATGGTTATTCATAAATAAATGAAAAATGAAATCAAGAATCATTTTTGACCAAAAAGAACATCAGGCTTAAAAGAACATCACATTCATTCAATACTTAATTTTTCCTGTAACATGAATTTTATAAATATTTTTTAAGTTATTACCCTATGTACATAGCACATCATATGCAAAAAGATTCATAAATCTTCTGATCATAAAGTATATATAAAATGGAACCTGTTGACTTAGAAATGCTGTCGATATAATACTTTTGTACAGGAAGAGCTGAACAGATTCATAAAGATTTGCCTGAAAAGACTCATCATAACTAGTGATGGGCAAACCCCCCCCCCCCCCCCCCGATGTTCGGGATTGGCAGGTTTGCCCAAGCTTTGTGGTAAAGTCCAAGACGGGACCGGAGACGATGTGTCCGAACCTCCGAACTTGGACTTTACAGATATGGGATGGGGCAGGGGGAGCTATAAAATAAAGCATAACATTATTAATAAACATTATAATTATACTTACAGTGTCCTCCCGTCTCGCTGTCTCCCAGCCGCATCTACTTTCAGGGCCGCTCATTAACTTCCAGGTTATTAATTCCATTGCCTGGCGCTCGGCTTTTTCCGGCCTACATTGGCAGTGTTTGGGCTGGGATGTCATGGTTCACCCACGGTCATGGCCCGACCTATGAACTCGGGTGAACTCTGTCACTGGCAGTATCAGCCTGCTTCTCACTCTGCATAGATGCTTGTCTATGCAGAGCAATGTAGCAGAGCTGACATTGCTCTATCCATGTGGACTATGTTCGGCTGAAGATTTTTTTAATAAAGATGGAAAAATTTTTTTGTTTTATTTCTAATAAAAATATTTTTTCTCTGTGTTGTGTTTTTTTTTTAAATCTTTACTAGAAATTTGTGGTGGTCATGTCTAATATTGGCATGACCCCATGAATTTTGGGCTTAGGCCCAGCTGATAATACAAAGCTTGCCCTAACCCCATTATTACCCAGCCAGCCATCCAGCACGAGGACTGCTGGAAGAGTTGGATATAGCACCAGAAGATGGCGCTTCTATAAATGCACCATTTTCTGGGTGGCTGCAGGAAATCTGTGGGAGATACAGATGAACACCTTGGACACAATGCATGCAGTTTCAGGCCTAAATTGCACCAAAAAGCATTAAATCCATGGCAAAAACTGTGGGAAAAACAGTACATTTTTTGTGCTTTTTTTGAGGCTGTGGTCACAGTACCATTTTTCACATGCATTTTTGGAGACCTGCGTTTTCAAAAACGCTTGTAAAAAACGCACCCATAGGCCCCCATGTTAAAAAACGCATGCCCTAATAGCCAAAAAGCATGTGTGACTGTCCCATGCGTTTTTGGAGCATATCCAAAAACGCATGCGTTTTTTAATAAGGAGCCTTATGGAAAACGCATGCAAAAACGCATGTACAATTAGTGCCATTCAAAAACGCATGCGTTTCCCATAGGAGCCCATGTTAAAAAAACGCATGCGTTTCCGGAAACGCATGCGTTTTTTTAACATGGGCTCCTATGGGAAACGCATGCGTTTTTGAATGGCACTAAAAGGTACTAACTGTACATGCGTTTTTGCATGCGTTTCCCATAGGAACCCATGTTATAAAAACGCATGCGTTTTCTACAAAAACGCATGCGTTTTTCAAAACGCTCAAAAAAATACTACAAGCACTATTTTTAGGTGCAGATTCAAAAACGCACCCAAAAACGCAGGGAGCCATCACACACCTTACAAAACTCATGCTGACATGAAAAACGCATGTAAAAAAGCATGCGTTTTTAAAAGGCACCAAAAAAACTGTGACCACAGCCTGACTCAGGAGATGAAGATGAATGTTTTTGCTGTGGATTGCATGGTTTTTTGGTATAACTTAGGCCTAAAACTGCATGCATTGTGTCCAAGGTGTTCATCTTCACTTCCTGGGCCAAAAAAAGCACAAAAAACGCAACGTTTTTCCCACAGTTTTTGCCTCGGATTTCATGCTTTTTGGTGCAATTTATGCCTGAAACTGCATTCATTGTGTCCAAGGTGTTCATCTTCATCTCCTGGGCTAAAAAAAGCCCCAAAAAAAAATGTTTTTCCTGCAGTATTTTCCACGTATTTCATGCTTTTTGGTGCAATTTAGGCCTGAAACTGCATGCATTGTGTCCAAGGTGTTCATCTTCATCTCTTGGGCCAAAAAATGCACAAAAACCGCAATGTTTTTCCTGCAGTTTTTGCCATGGATTTCATGCTTTTTGGTGCAATGTTCTGACACCTCAGTGCGTAATTGGCGAAAGGAGCGTGATTTGTGACAGCATTGTAACCGGGGAGACACTGGGGTCACCTAAGGACAGCTCAGGTTGCATGACCTGAGCTGTCCTCGGGTGGCCTGAGTTACTCCCCCTTATGATGCCGCAGGCTCTCCTTCAGGGCCAAGGGGATAGAAGCTTTGTTCGCCCCTTGGTCTCTAATGAAGCAAAGCTGAGAGTTTTAAGTACAGAGATGAGGGTCGAGGGGTTAATAAAGATACAGTCCTTAATGCAATACTAATTGAAAAAGTATTTTTGGTAAGTAGTTAATAAAGTTCTTATGTTGCTCAGGTATAACACAGAATAGTAATAGTATGTTAAATCTGACAGTCCTCTGATTCAATGTCTTTGCAGCAGACAGATATACGAGGCATTCTTTTTGTCAAATAAAAAGTTGTGAATGACATGGTCAATTAACCCGGAGACCTGCCATATATAACAGTTCATAACATTTTATATCTGTTTAGTTTTACTATACACCTGTAGCAATATTTTTGTCTCATACATTTTAACAGGGATTTCCTTCGTCCATTTATAACTCCTCCAGAGTTGTTTAACCTTACACACAGTGCAAATAAACTTCCATGCAGTATTAAGACATACAGACACGTGTTATGTCATCTAGGTGCCACAATGGTGCACTTTGTTCAGTAGGCCAGCTTGGATTTGTGCTTGCTTCCCAGGTATTCTGTTTACTGGATACTGGTATTTATGTGAACAAACTTCATACATGTGGAATGTTACAGGTTTGACAGTGTTAGCTTAGTAGACAACCATCTCTCTTTGATAAAGTTGGTTGCTTTGTATTTTCCATAAAGCTTTGGTTTTCAAGTGACATGATTAGAAGATCATTAGTGCAACAGAAAAAGATGGAAGGCTGAGTGTATAAAATATAGTGCAATGGCAATAGGCATAGAGGCTTTGGTCAATCAGTCAAAGTATGGGATTCAAGTATCAACCCAGATTTATTAGTGCATTTCTCTTCGACAAATTCAATATTATTATGAATCCATTCATCTAGTGTCGAGTCCATAATAGCATGAATAGCGATATATGAGTCTGATTACCCTAGTGGTTCATACTGATTATCAAGTGAAAATTGGCTCTTAGGGCCCTTTCACATCAGCGTTTTTTGAAATTTGCGGCAGATGCGGTGAAAAAAACGCATCTGCCGCAATTACCGCATACCGGATGCACTTGCGGCGCGATTGCGGTAAACGCCATGCAAAGTATAGGCGTACTTGCGGCAGGTGCGGCAAGTGCGGTTTTGCACTTGCGGCAGGTGCGGCAGCGAAAAAAACCGCGGCTGACCGCAAATTTAAAAAAACGCTGATGTGAAAGGGCCCTAATATACATTCTAAAGGTACATTGGCAGTAGGATTATGTGGCATAAGTAGGAGATGGGTCTGATAGCAACGATCAAATTGAACCCCTAATATGGTGCCCAGTTTTCCCACCCAGGGTATAAAGGAGTATTTGTGTCCCTCTCCATGCCTTTTCAATGATCGTTGAGTAGAATCCCGACTGTCTTGTTTGCTAACAGGAGGGAGTGCTGCATAAGGTTTTAAGACAAAGACACTTAGTATTGGATCAACCTAACGTCTTAACTCCTTTCTCCCAAGGTTGGGACTCCTTTATCCTGAGGTCTAAACTCATTTGTCCCAAGGTGGAGACTCCATTCTCTTCAGATAGGAGTGTTCACAGTAGCCATAAGGTGCCTCTTGTGGCATGTTTGTACTTAGAAGGGATCTTACAGTACTGATAAATTTCACATTTGCTGACTATGTAGTCAGTTTGTTTAATGAAATATGTAACTTTTTTGTTTAAGTAAAGGAGTAAATTCTCCAAGGTAGGACAATTATCATACAATCCTTATTTAAAGGGTTGTCCATACAACTAAAGCCGGCGTCACACATGTCAATGTCGCCAGCGATCTGATCGCTGGCGACATTGACGGATGATCGCTGGTGAGCAGTCACACAGGCAGATCATTTTACCAGCGACATCGTGGAAATGATTTAAATATCGTTTCCACGATGTCTGCAGGCTTGTATCCAGGGTACACCGGCTGGTATTTAAGGTACACAGCGGGTAACAAGGGACCCTAGTTACCCGCTGTATACCTTAGATACCAGCCAGTGAGCGGAGAAGGCTGGTAACTAAGGTATACATCGGGTATCTAGGCAGAGTGTGCTGCCTAGTTACCCACAGTTTACCTTGGATACCAGTTCCCAGCGCTTCCTGAGAGGCGCTGGGAGCTGGCTGATCGCGTCTACCGGTGTCACACGCAGCGATGCTGTAAGTCCACCGGGCGACCATCGCCAGGTTTTCGGTCCAGTCCGAAAACCTGGCGATCATCAACCAGCGATTTATCGCTGGTTGATGTACCATGTCACACGCGTCAATATCGCTGCAACGTCACGTGCAGCAGCGATATTGACAGCGATATTGACGCGTGTGACGGCCCCTTAACGCAAAACAAACATCACTTTAGAACCTTGGAAGTTTCTCAACAATGAACTAGCTAACCTTAGATAAATCACTGATTCTCACATTGCAGGGGTTCATTTGTGGCTGCTGTGTGTTAATTAAGTTTTGCATATCATGGCAAAAAGTCCTACTGATTGTCCTCAAGAAACCTAGACAACTATCATAACTTGGCTACTCCTTAAGGAGTTTTGGCAGTGTTGAGACTGACGTGATGAAGAATTGTTTATAATAGCCAGACTGTGTGGTTTATTAAGAACTTGGCAAAAGCATAAGTAATTGGCAGATGAGCTGACAAAGCCGAAAATGGTTTCTAATGCTAAGCAGGTGCTCCCTGAAGAACTACATATCTATGTGTTTTTGGTAAAGGCTTACTGTACCAGGTTTGTTATTGCCGGACTTAACAAGGATGAAGTCTATGTGAATGACTACACTGTACGTCAGGAAACCTATGAAGTAGCTACAGAATATATGCTTACTTCTAACTTTCTGACAGACAAAAGGGGATCTGTTGTCTCGCAAAACCTTTTTTGCATCCTGTCTTTATGCAGTTATATAAAAATATTAAAAGCTAAAAGGTGCAAGTATTCAATACTGCTTAAGCACTCAATATAGTGACTTCTTCTAAGGCTAGGGTCACATTTGGCATGAGTTTTTTTAGTGCCTTAAAAAAAAACATGCGTTTCTGCATGCTTTTTTCCATTTCTGCATGCATTTTTTAAGGTGTCTGATGGCACCCTGCGTTTTTGCATGTGTTTTTAAATCAGCACCCAAAAATAGTGCATGCACTATTTTTTGGTGCTGTTTTAAAAACGCATGCGTTTTTAGAAAACGCATGCAATTTTTTAACATGGGCCCCTATGGAAAACGCATGCGTTTTTGGATGGCACTAAATGGCACTAATGTACCATGCGTTTTTGCATGCATTTTTTATGTCAGTTACTCACATAAGTGCAAAAAACTCATGCCAAAAACGCAAGGCACTTTAGACATGCATTTTTGCTATTAAGACATGCGTTTTTGCTATTAGGGCATGCGTTTTTTAACATGGGGGCCTATGGGTGCGTTTTTACATGCTTTTTTAAAAACGCAGGTCTCCAAAAAAGCATGAAAAAAACGCAAGTGTGACCCCAGCCTAACCCTAATGTACAGTGATTGGATTGGGTTCCCTAATAAAATCTTATTCACCAGTTTCATCATACAACGTTTAGTCGAATGCCACAATATACAGCATTCTAGCTGAATGTCCCTTTATATAAAGAGCTAATCTTCAATTTTCAGGCAAACTGCTAATATAGAATGCTGACCTTACCTCTGCTTTACTGTAGTAACATCTCTCCATCAGCTGGAGGTAGCTTCGTTGTAAGGCTGAACTAATTAAGTCTGGTCTAAAACAAAGGAAGCATTTTAGTCTCCCCGAGTCTAAAATTAGCTCTCTTGCAAGAAAACGAAAACTACCTAAGAAAGTATGACCAAAGAGAGGTGACTACCCTATAAGGCTATGGCCACACTTGCGTCATGCATCCGCTAAACGGATACGTTTTTGTACATGTGAAAATGTGTAAAAACGCATGTGCAACCATAGACTCCAATGCAAAAAAGGCATTGCAAAAGTGGAATGCGTTGGACGCACTGAATTTTTGCTAATTGCACTAAAAAAATGATCTGCAATGTTTTTTGGTGCTTTTTCAAAACCGCGTGCTTTTTTTTAACATGGGAGTCTATGGGAAACGCATGTGTTAACGCACGGTACATATATGTACCATGCGTTAACGCTTGCGCTAAACATGAAAAAACATGCCATAAACATGTCAAGGCAAAAACTGGACCCATTAATTCATCCTGTAAATGGATGCAACCTCACAAGTGTGACCAGCCTAGCCTAAGTCAACATCTGAACCAGGTGAACCTTTAACAACCCTTGCATGGTGACCACGGATAAATGCCATAATTTCTGTACAGACCTTCTGATTTAGGGGTTTGCCCCTCATTAATGTAGAGAAGATTCTAGATAAGGCTAGGGTCACACTTGGGAGGTTGCATCCGTTTTCAGGATGCATTAATGGATCCAGTATTTGCCTTGACATTTCAATAGCATGTTTTTCATTTTTAGCGCAAGCGTTAATGCATGCGTTTCCCATAGACCTCCATGTTAAAAAAACACATGCGTTTTTGAAAAAAAACACCCAAAAAATTTGCAGACCATGTTTTTAGTGCAACTAGCAAAAACGCATTACGTCAAATGCATTGCACTTTTGCAATGCGTTTTTTACACTGGAGTCTATGCGCATGCGTTTTTACACATTTGCACATGTAAAAAATACATCCTGTAGGAAATTAAATTGCGCATGTAAATGGACCCTTTTTTACATGGCAAGATGAATATGTGTTACAGTGTTTCAGTTCGAAATAATAAAAAGTCTCAATCAAAGAAAAATATTAATTTAATTTTTTTTAATTTTCCAGGTATATTTTACTGATGGGTCTTCAGGATCGAAACGAGAAGCTTTTTTACAAAGTGTTGACATCAGACATTGAAAGATTCATGCCCATTGTTTATACTCCGACAGTGGGCTTGGCTTGTCAACAGTACGGTTTAGCATTCCGAAGACCAAGGTAATATAAAGTCACATTTATGACCTATTATTTCAATACCTTTGATAGTACTAATAGAGGTTGTCTTGTTTGAACAGATCTGAAACATGTAATACCACTTAAAAAAAGATGTTGGTTTGTTTGGATTACATCTGGCTTATATTTTGACATCATTGTGTTGACCGAAATGTATTTTAGCATATATTTAGTCAGGGGTGGGACAAGGAATTTTGGTACTCACGTTCTCCCCAGCAAAATCAATAATACTCAGGTTGCTTTAATACTGCAGTTTGCAGTGGGAATTTTCCATGTGTGCTTGGAAAGCTCGTGCTATATGTTTGATTTGCCATGGAAACCTATAAAATTATCCTTCATTTAAGTTATACATTTGGAAATTCTCCTAAAGTAATTCTTCAGTGGATACTGCAAAATGCAATGTGGAAGCACCCTGAATAAGTCATCACACATGCCTTTATAAGCCTGGCCCTTCATGTTCTGTCCCAAAAAAGTCATCCACTCCTTCCCCCATTGTTCTGAATCTAACATTTCAGCACAACAGTCGAGATGATGTCACTATTTCACGCACACCGTGCTCAGCAGTGAAGAGCTTCAGAGCACTCACTGATGAGACCAGATTAGAGGAGGGAAAGAGGAGACATGAGTATTTATTATTTTTTTATGTGAGGTCTATAATACTATATAAAGGTATATTTGGGTCCCATAATACTATGTGGGCTAATAATACTATATGGAAGATGATATGTGACCCTTAATATGATAGGGAGGATAATACTATATGGAGGACTATATTGGGCCCATAATACTATATGAAGGAGTATGTGAGGCCCATAAAACTACATGGAGGACTATGTGAGGCCCAGCGTACTGTATAAAAGGCTGTGTATGGCACATTATTCTATATAAAGGCTATGTGGGGCCATTATTCTGCATGGAGAACTATGAGGGTCCCATTATTCTGTAAGTAGGGGCATGTGGGGTGCAGTATTCTGTATGGAGTACTATGGGGGCACATCCTCAAGAAGAAGCAGTTAATATGCTACCAGAGGGAGGGTTGCTTTGAGAAGGAATGCCCCAGGTATTGCTGGCATGGGTTCGGATGATTTCCCCATGTAAGGAGACTGATTTAGGCTATTCAGTCACCGAAGAGAACTGCCGTGCTTCCCTGGCGATGGACTAGATTCTGATGGACCTGTTTTTCTTTGGATTACACTGTAATAGTAAGTCCTGAGCTTGGTCAACTTTTGGCAGGTAAAGTAAGGACTCTGTTTTTGGCACCAAGAGATAGCAAAGGCTGCAGCCAGTTTCACAGGCCTGTGTTGGACTAAATGTGATAGATACCCAGGTATCCTCTCTGCTAGGGTGTACATACGTGCATAGATGTATTAGGAAATATAGGTACTGTGATAAGTTTGTAAACTCTGTGCTACTAATAGTACTCACTCTCCTGCGCACCCATCGAATTTACATTGGTCCAGCAGTAGTGTAATGTCTTCTTTTTGCTAGCTGCTCTGGCAAATTGTTCCAGTGGTTCCTGACACACCAAGGAGAGTCTCTGGGGTCAGCACCTTGATCCTGGTCCTTTGGACGGGGTGTTTGTGAATATTTCTTGTGGTGAGAAACAAAGAGTGCCATTACATAATCAAATCCTATCTACCCCTATCCCCTGCGTAAAGAACTCGTTTAGTTAATTGACTTCTGGCTCTGTTTCCGTTCGTGACCAGCTGAATCCTCAATAGACCCCTCAATTTCAACCTATGGATGATCTTTCTGGGGCACATTACACTATATGGAGGACTATGTGTGGTCCATAATACTCTACGGACGAATTAATGATGCTCATAATACTATATGGAGGACTAGGTGGGGCCCATTATACTATATGGAGGTGTAGTCTAATATTCTGTATTAAAAGGCTCTGTGGGGCACATTATTCTGCATGGATGACAATTTGGGCCCATTATTCTGTATGGAGGACTACGTGAGGCCCATTATTCTGCAAGTAGAACTATGTGGGCCCATTATTCTGCATGGAGGATTATGTGGAGCACATAATTCTGTATGGAGGACTGTGTGAGGCCCATCATTCTATGTGGAGGACTATGTGGGCTGTGTGGGGCCCATTATTCTGTATTGAGGACCATTTGGGGCCCACTCTTTTGTTTGGAGGACTATGTGGAGTCCCTTATTCTATATGTAAGGCTATGTGGGGTCTATTATTTTGTATAGAGGTGTATGTTAGGCGCATTATTCTGTATGGAGGACTATGTGGGGCAAATTAATTTGTATGGGGGACTATGTGGGGCCTGTAACCAGGGTGACCCACATCTTAGTCCAAGTTTTTAATTTTGGACCTCTGTGTATTTGAATACATTTGAAAATAGGAAAAAGGGAGTGGCATCTCCAAGACGGGTCTGTGGGCTGCAGCAAAAACTTTGACAAGTCGCATGCAGCCCACAGGCTGTGCAGACCTGATTTAGCTTAAAACTTCAAAGCAATTTGTGCAGCTCAGTCAATGTACTTTTCTCTTTAGAAGTGAATCACAGCTTTTTTTGAAATACCGAAAGTTCTGGCAATGAAATATATAGGCTTATACACATCATAAATATTAAATTACAGAGCTCAGTCTTCAAGCTGAGTTTAATTGATTTTTACTTCTGGAGAGTCTAATGCTGAAGCATTCAGGCTCTTCTAATAATATGTAATCAATTTTGCTGATAGTGACAGAGCAGTACTGGCAGAGAGGTTGAAATGACATCAGGCCATAACTAGGACCCTCCATTTAACATGAAACATATTTATTTCAATAAGTGGAAGATGCTTCTTTCCTTTCCTCACTAACCCTGAGTAGCCCTAGGCCCTGTCTTTGTTAACCCTAAACAATGGGGAAAACGTGTACAGTGGAAGTGGAATCTTCTTTAACTGTTAGACTTATTTGTATACCGTATTTTTTGCTTTGTAAGACGCACTTTTAGTCCCCCAACTTTTGGGGGAAAGTGGGGGATGCGTCTTACAAAGCAAAAGTGTGCTTTGGGGGTGGGAAAGGCGGCTCAGGAGCGGTGTCCGGGGGCTGGATGGGGCCAGGAGCGGGCTGCAGCTGCGGGCTCTGGTCACGTGGGGCCGCTCATTATCTCCTGTAATATGCACTGCATCCCGCTGTCAATCACCAGCGGGAGCAGCCCATATTACAGGAGCCGGGTCCGCAGCTGCAGCCTGTATGTATAGTCAGTGCTTTCCACGTTTGCATTGCGTGGAAAGCACTGACTATACAATGGATGTGATACTCACCTAGCTTCACCGCTGCCTGCTGACCGCGCTATCCCCGCTGTTCATGCTCTGCCGGCATCCGGGTGCTGTGAGCGTCGCTGCGAGTGACGTCATCACCGAGCGGCGCTCTCAGGACCCGGATGCCGGCAGAGCACAGATGGCGGGATATCACGGTCAGCAGGCAGCGGTGAAGCTAGGTGAGTATGATGTGCGCAAAGATGGGGGGCTGCACAGTGGGGGCTACAGTGCCAGCAAGTGGGGGCTACAGTGCCAGCAAGTGGGGGCTACAGTGCCAGCAGTGGGGGCTACAGTGCCAGCAAGTGGGGGCTACAGTGCCAGCAAGTGGGGGCTACAGTGCCAGCAAGTGGGGGCTACAGTGCCAGCAAAGTGGGGGCTACAGTGCCAGCAGTGGGGGCTACAGTGCCTGTAATGGGGGGGCTACAGTGCCTGTAATGGGGGGGCTACAATGCCTGTAATGGGGGGGCTACTGTGCTTGCAATGGGGGGCTACTGTGCCAGCATGGGGGATATATATATACCAGTATTGACATATATGATTTGTAAGACGGACACTGGCATTATAAGATGGACCCCATTTAACATAAATAATTTTTTTCTCTTTTCCTTCACCAAATTTGGGGGGTGCGTCTTATAATCAGGTGCGTCTTATAAAGCGAAAAATATGGTATATACTTTCTTAATATTCACAGCATAAAACTGCTCTATTTTCTGTATTGTATACTGTAATGCTTTCATCATCCTCTTCTTTATATCAGTTCCTTATTGTAATACACCATGGCCCCAATTCATCAAGACTGGTGACTTTCTCAACAATGTCGATAAAGGGTTGATGGTAGAGTCAGATATTCCTGATTCATGAAGAGGTGCACACCACTTCATATATCACAAGTGTGTGACAAGCAGCATGCGTCATGCAAGGAACCTTAATCCGTTCAATGACTGGGGTAAGATTTCTGGTGAAAGTAACACCACTGTTCATCACTCATCATGAATTAGATGAGCTATGGCTTCATTCTGCCATGGCTTAATTTGGGGATACCATCCAGTGACCTCTTGCTCCGTGGTCGATTCCCCTCTCTTTTGAGATATGGCCCTTTTCTTCCTGGTTCTAATGGTAATGGTTCCTATTGCCTTTATTCTTCCTTTCTAGGCTTGATCCTTTTCAGGTGTTTTCCTTTGTCCCATTTTGGTTTACCTTATCACAGCATGAGTTGGAATATATTCTCCCTTCACTACACTTCTTTGCTGGCTATACTTCTAGAAAGATTATTGCTAAAGAATTCCAGTTGTTCAGCGAAGGGATTTTCCCTGCTAGGCAAACACTATTTGTATTTCTGTTGTGTGTTTTTTCTGCCTTCCCAACAGCTTTCCTTTCTCCTGAATTAGGTTATGGAGTGTTATTCGTGTTTCATTTATTATTGTACTTTTCCCCCTAAAAACATGGACAATCAATGCCACTTGTAATTGGATTTATTAGACATATTAAGAAAGAAACACAAAAAGTGTAAAGTGGACGGAAATTACAGTAAATTTGAATGAATAAACAAAAGAAAAGACAAAAAATTGTAAATAGCTATTTGGTAGGCCTAGTGAAAATGTGGAATTAAAGTTATTTAACCCCTTAGTGACCAAGCCAATTTTGACCTTAATGATCAGGCCAAATTTTGAAAATCTGACCAGTGTCATTTTATGTGGTAATAACCCTGTATCACAGTGTTTCTGTAACTGTTTCTTCGTGACGTATTGTACTTTATGTTACTGGTAAATTTAGGTTGATATTTTTTGCATTGATATGTGAAAATACTGGAATTTTGGCAAAAAAAATAGAAAATTTCACAATTGTCAAACTATTAATTAGAGTTATGTCAAACAAAAAATTAATAAATACATTTCCCATTTCTCTACTTTACATCTGCATAATTTTTCAAATGTTATTTTATTTTGCTAGGATGTTACAAAGGGTTAAAGGTTTAACGGCAATTCCTCATTTTTCAAGAAACGTACAAAACCTGTTTCTTTAGTGATCTATTCAGATTTAAATGGTTTTAGAAGGACCTATATATTGGAAATTCACCAAAATTGATTCCATTTTAAATACTGCACCCTTCAAACACTTCAAAACTACTTTCAGGAATTTTTTAACCCTTCATGTGCTACACAGGAATAATTTAGAATGGAATAAAAAAAACAATTTTGCATTAGCCTGAATTTTTTCACATTTTCAAGTGATAGCACTGATACCTCACATTTTGTCAGCAACCTCTGTTTGAACGTACAGCAAGACTTGGAAGAGAAGGAGCGCTTTTTAAATTTGGAACTTATTATTATTTATTTATATAGCGCCATTATATTCCATGTCGCTTTACATGCTAAAAGGGGCAGACTAGGCCAAGTAACATAGTAACAATACAAGTAACAATAAATGTGGACAATTAGGTCGTACAGATACAAGAGGGGAGAAATCCTGTCTGCGAGGGCTCACAGTCAACAAGGGTCGGGTGGGGATACAGTGAGAGGGGGAAAACTTAAACACTATGTTGCATTTGCTGAGCCCCTGATGTACCTAAACAGCAGAAACCTCCTACAATGGACCCCATTTTATAAACTAAGCCCCTCAAGGATTTTATTCTGGGTTATAGTGAGCATTTTGAGCCCACATGTACTTCACAGAATTTGACATTAGGTCATCATATTGATTTTTTTTTCTTTTTCATGAAAACGTTGCTTTTGCCTCAAATTTCTAATTTTCACAATGCACAGAATATTTGCAGCTTGCACCAATTCAGACTAGACCTTGAGTGCTATTTAGTTTTTTTTATTTCTTTATTTCTAATTTTCACAATGGATAGAAAACAGTTAATTTGTTATGCAATTTCCCCCTAATGCAATTATACCCCACCTGTGGTGAAAAATAGCTGTGTGGGCACATGGCAAGGCTCAGAAGGGAGCCTTGATTTTTTAATTTTTTGAGAGTTAATTTTTCCTGAATAGATTGTTGACATTATGGAATATTTGCACAGCCCTTGGCATGCCAAAACAGTAGAAAGCCCCCCTCAAGTGACCCCACTTTGAAAACTACTCCCTTCACAGAATTTATCTAGTGGTGCACTAAGAATTTTTAACCTACAGATTAAACACTATAATATATACTGTATATACTCGTGTATAAGCCAAGTTTTTCAGCACAAAAAATGTGCTGAAAAGTCCCCCCCTCGGATTAAACACGAGTCATATACTCGGTATACAGCCCCCCCCCCATCAGTCGTGTATACAGGCCCCCCCCCTTGCTGCCAGCCACCTGTAAAGGAATAGATCATTATACTTATCCCTGTCCTGTCGCCGCCGCCGCTCTCTGACACCGCGCGCTCCTCCGGCTTCATCCGGCTTCTTCCTGCTGTGACCGGCGGGCGCAGACAATGACGTCATTGTCTGTGCGCTGGAGGAGGAAGCAGGAAGAAGCCGGATGAAGCCGGAGGAGCGCGCGGTGTCAGAGAGCGGCGGTGGCGACAGGACGGGGATAAGTATAATAATCTATTCCTTTACAGGTGGCTGGCAGCAAGGAAGGGGGGCCCTGTATACACCACTGGGCCCTGTATACACCACTGGGCGTTGTATACACCACTGGGCCCTGTATACACCACTGGGGCCTGTATACACCACTGGGGCCTGTATACACCACTGGGGCCTGTATACACCACTGGGGCCTGTATACACCACTAGGGCCTGTATACACCACTGGGGCCTGTATACACCACTGGGGCCTGTATACCACTGGGGCCTGTATACACAACTGGGGCCTGTATACCACTGGGGCCTGTATACACCACTGGGGAGGCTGCTGTATACTACTGGGGCTGCTGTATATACTGCTGGGGCCTGTATATACCACTGAGGAGGCTGCTGTATACTACTGGGGCTGCTTTATATACTGCTGGGGCCTGTATATACCACTGGGGAGGCTGCTGTATACTACCACTGGGGAGGCTGCTGTATACAACCACTAGGGAGGCTGCTGTATACTACCACTGGGGAGGCTGCTGTATACCACCACTGAGGAGGCTGCTGTATACTACCACTGGGGAGGCTGCTGTATACTCCCACTGGGGAGGCCTGTATACCACACTGCTGGGGGCTGTATACCTGTGCTGGGGTCCACCCTCGGCTTATACACGAGTCAATAGGTTTTCCCTGGTTTTGGGGGCAAAAGTAGGGGGGTCGGCTTATACACGGGTCGGCTTATACACGAGTATATACGGTAGATGTGAAACAAAAAATTGACCAAAAAACTTTTTTATCACTAATTTTATCATTTACGTGAGGGGTAATAAGAGAAAATGGACAAAGCAATTTGTTATGCAGTTTTTACCGATCGTGGTAGTACCCCATATGTGATTGTAAACTATTGTTTGAGCACATGGCAGAGATCAGATAAGAAGGAGCGCAACTTGGCTTTTAGAACGCAGATTCCTTTAGAGATTGTGGGCCCCAAAAGCCAAGCCCCTAAGGTGCCAAGTCAGCAGAAACCCACAAAAGTGACCCCATATTGGAAACTTTACTGCTTAAGGATTTAATCTAGGAGTGTAGTGAGTATTTTGAACCCACAGGTGCCTCACAGATGTTTATAACATTGGGATGTGGAACTATGACATTTTGGTGCTAAAACTGTCATTTCTTTATTATCTACAAAAGCTGAAACTGGGACCCCACAGGTTATTGCACAATTTATCCAGAATGCTGTGATTCCTTATATAACTTCAGAAACTAACAAGACAAGGGTGCCACCTCTCTCCCCTACTGTATGCAGTAGCAATGGAACATCTGGCAGTGGCGATCAGAAAGAACATGGTGTCTCCTCATGTCTTTCAATTGCTGATTCTGCATATGGTTTACATTTTGCCTTAGGGGGGGCGTATCTGGAATCTGCAGAAATGTAACCCTACGGTGTCCTGGAGAGATTAGGTTACCTGGCCAATCCCATTCTAACATGTCCTATTTCAGTCAGTTCCTCGCACCACTCCGGAGGTCAGCTGCTGCAGTACCAGGGACTACTCTGGAGTGGTAACTGGTGTCTACCGGTAGCTCATTCTAGCCTCATCATCAGAGACTCTAGTAAAGAACTGGTAGACACTTAATCATGCCCCTACAGGGTAAGACCTTCCGATGGTGCAGTGGGCCCACACCCACTGGCATGTAATAGGCCTGCCAGCAGGACAGTGTGTTCTACAGTATATGTTTTTTATTTGCACCCAATTCATTATTGTGGTTGCATCTTTTTTAAAGTCTATTTCATATATGGTTGCCTGTTAATTTTTTCTTCCTCTTAGTGAGCGGAGGCAAGCATTTCCAAATGTTTTCGGCTAATTCATCAATTGCGACTTGTCAAAAAATTGAAATATTTGATGCAATTTCACTGCACTTTCCCCCTGGTGTATTTTTGCAACTTTTTTGGTGTCAACATCTGACTTTTCGTACCTGAAGTTGCAAAAACAGTTCAAGACAGGAAGAAGGCCTATTTTTGACTCAGCACTACTTTCATGGAAATAGAAAATAAATAAAAATAATCAGATACCGAATCGGGACCCTAGTGCTTTATTTTTTTTAGATGCAAATTAATGGTTGTATGACTAGCTTCAGATATCAGACAAAAATAAAAAAAAGATAGAGTAGATACAACGAAAGCAGAAATGTCCCTCAAATAGAATTTATTATGGTATGGAAAATTTTACAAACAGATGAAGTAGTAATATACGTGTCTGTTTCTCGGTGGAGACATTTATCAATCTGGCAGCATCTCTCTTACTGACATGATGGTAACAGTAATACTAATGCTGTGGATGTGTCATAGCATATAATAGATGTAAGTATTAATCAGGAAAAGGAGAAAATATCATAATATAGTATATCGTGATGTTTTCCATCCTGTCTCTGGCTTACAATAAATCACAACTAATTATATAACTTTCTAGTAGGATAGACTCTGGAAAGAAAAGGCCTAATCTGGATAAGAAAAAGGAAATAAAATATCTGAGCTGCCAGACTTCATAAAGTCTTCTACCTTAATCCCTCGACTTGTTTAAAGTGCCAAAAAAGGGCCTTGATGTGTTTCCTATGCAAGTCACAGTGCATACTTAGCAGTGACATAACTAATTCAACAGGATGGATTTGGTTTGTAAATAATATGATACACAGAGTTGCGTTAGCTGCGGGGTCCGCTGTGAGCCCTCGTCAGCGCCTCACTGTAATTCATACATATAATTTTTTTAACAGACACCTTTGATGACAAATGTTGGGAACAGTAGGCAGTAGTATCGTAAGAAATCCCTAGAAAACCATTCAGGAATACCTTGTAGGAAACTTATTTATTTATTGTCAGCATCTTACTATAGTAAGTTCGTGTTTCTTAACCTCTTCGTCCTCAAGCCATTTTCTATTTTTGCACTTTAGCTTTTTTCCTCCTTTTCTTTCAGGAGCCATATGAGGCCTTTTTTTTTTTAGACTAGTTGAACTTTTGTATGACACCATTCATTCTGCCACATAGGGTACTGGAAAAGGAGAAACAAATTCCAAGAGTGGCGAAAGGGCAATTTTGCCATATTTTATTTTGGGGGGAAGGAGATTATTCACCATGCTCTTGGCGTTATTATTCTCCAGGTCAGTACAAGTACATAGCTACTAAACATGATATAGTTTTTTTTATTTAAGTGGTAAAAAAAAACACTTCAGAAATTTGCCAAAAAAAAGTTGCTTTTATCGCCATTTTCCAAGACCTGTAACATTCTCATTTTTCGGCATCTGGAGCTGTGTGTTGGTTTTTAACAAATGTTTTTACTGATAACATTTTGGGATAGACTAAGAGTTTTGATTGCCTCCTATTGCATTTTATTGTTGTAATAGCCAAACATAATTCTAGTGCTTTGAATTTACTTTTTTCATTATGCTGTTTACCAAACGTAATAAAAATGTGCTAAAACATTCTCTCCATCATTATTCTAGCATTTGGCAAATATTAATAATTATATTAATCCTAATTGACCTCAACAGGTTTACTCGATTTCATGTCAGATAGTGAGAAAAACATGCATATGTGTCTTTTTATATAGTATATGTAAACTTCTGGTTTCAACTCTATATACAGTCATGGCCAAAAGTTTTGAGAATGATACAAATATTAATTTTAACAAAGTCTACTGTTTCAGTTTTTCTAATGGCAATTTGCATATACTCCAGAATGTCATAAAGAGTGATCAGCTTAACAGCAATTACTTGCTAAGTCAATATTTGCCTAGAAAATGAACTTTAACCCCCAAAACAACATTTCAACATCATTGCAGTCCTGCCTCAAAAGGAGCAGCTAACATCGTTTTACTGATTGTTCCATTAACACAGGTGTGGGTGTTGATGAGGACAGGGCTGGCGAACAATCAGTCATGATTAAGTAAGAATGACACCACTGGACACTTTAAAAGGAGGCTGGTGCTTGGTATCATTGTTTCTCTTCAGTTAACCATGGTTATCTCTAAAGAAACACGTGCAACCATCATTGCACTGCACAAAAATGGCCTAACAGGGAAGAGTATCGCAGCTATAAAGATTGCACCTCAGTCAACAATCTATCGTATCATCAAGAACTTCAAGGAGAGAGCTTCCATTGTTGTCAAAAAGGCTCCAGGGCGCCCAAGAAAGACCAGCAAGCGCCAGGTCCGTATCTTAAAACTGTTTCAGCTGCAGGATCGGACTACCAGCAGTGCCGAGCTTGCTCAGGAATGGCAGCAGGCTGGTGTGAGTGCTTCTGCATGCACTGTGAGGCGGAGACTCTTTGAGCAAGGCCTGGTTTCAAGGAGGGCAGCAAAGAAGCCACTTCTCTCTAGAAAAAACATCAGAGACCGACTGATATTCTGCAAAAGGTACAGGGAGTGGACTGCTGAGGACTGGGGTAAAGTAATTTTCTCTGATGAATCCCCTTTTCGATTGTTTGGGACATCTGGAAAACAGCTTATTCGGAGAAGAAGAGGTGAGCGCTACCACCTGTCTTGTCTCATGCCAAATGTAAAGCATCCTGAAACCATTCATGTGTGGGGTTGCTTTTCAGCTAAGGGAATCGGCTCACTCACAGTCTTGCCTAAAAACACAGCCATGAATAAAGAATGGTACCAGAATGTCCTCCAATGTTCTCCCAACCGTCCAAGAGCAGTTTGGCCCCCAACAATGCCTTTTCCAGCATGATGGAGCACCTTGCTATAAAGCAAAGGTGATAACTAAATGGCTCCGGGTACAAAACATAGAGATTTTGGGTCCATGGCCTGGAAACTCCCAGATCTTAATCCCATTGAGAACTTGTGGTCAATCATCAAGAGACGGGTGGACAAACAAAAACCAACAAATTCTGCCAAAATGCAAGCATTGATTATGCAAGAATGGACTGCTATCAGTCAGGATTTGGTCCAGAAGTTGATTGAGAGCATGCCAGGGAGAATTGCAGAGGTCCTGAAGAAGAAGGGTCAACACTGCAAATATTGACTTGCTGCATTAACTCATTCTAACTGTCAATATAACCTTTTGGTACTCATAATATGATTGCAATTATATTTCTGTATGTGATATAAACCTCAGACAAACACAAATAAAAACCAGAGGCAGCAGATCATGTGAAAATATAATTTTGGTGTCATTCTCAAAACTTTTGGCCATGACTGTATATACACTGGCGATCAAAATTAGAGAACGATGTATGATCACTTGATTTTTTTTCGGCAGAATGTAATCTACATGGATCAACATTTAAAGGTTTTTGTGTAAGGGTACATCATGCCACTAGACCAGTGTTTTACAAAATAACTAAACTTTATCAACTTAAAACCTTTATTTTACACAAAACATGATTATCATAATTAGAGAAATAGACTATAGCACAGAGAAAGATTGAAATCACATTTTGTGAAGGTTACAACAGTCACTAATCAGTAGAAAGTGTACAGGCCTTTGCTTTGTACAGGCCTTTGCTTTGAATGACTTCAGCACATCTGCGGCCACAGGACATCACTAGTCTCTCACACTGCACTGGTGTAATTTTGGTCCACTCTTCTTCCAGTCTCTTCCACAGTCTGAGTGGGAGAAACAAAATAATATTTTAGTTGTGATACCTTTTAATGGCTAAAAAAATAAAGGAATTTATGTTACAAAGGAAGCCTTCGAGACTTTCGAGTGTTTCTTCTTATAATTTGTTATACCATGCCTGATGAAAAGGCCTGAGAAGTCTCAAAAGCATCAATTACCGTATATACTCGTGTATAAGCCGACCCGTGTATAAGCCGACCCCCCTACTTTTGCCCCCAAAACCTGGGAAAACCTATTGACTCGTGTATAAGCCGAGGGTGGACCCCAGCACAGGTATACAGCCCTCAGCAGTGTGGTATAGAGGCCCCCCCAGTGGTAGTATACAGCAGCCTCCCCAGTGGTATATACAGGACCCAGCAGTATTACAGCAGCCTCCCCAGTGCTATATACAGGCCCCAGCAGTATTACAGCAGCCTCCCCAGTGGCATATACAGGCCTCAGCAGTATATACAGCAGCCCCAGTGGTATACAGCAGCCTCCCCAGTGGTATATACAGACCCCACCAGTATATACAGCAGCCCCAGTGGTATACAGGCCCCAGCAGTATATACAGCAGACCCAGTGGTATATAGCAGCCCCAGTGGTATATAGCAGCCCCAGGGGTATATAACAGCCCCAGTGGTATATAGCAGCCCCAGGGGTATATAGCAGCCCCAGTGGTGTGGTATACAGCAGCCCCAGGGATATATAACAGACCCAGTGGTATACAGCAGCCCCAGGGGTATATAGCAGCCCCAGGTGTATATAGCAGCCCCAGTGGTATACAGGCCCCCAAATGCTGGCACTCGCCCCCCCTGTGTGGTAAGGCCCCCCCGCTGCTTAACTTACCATCCCTGGTCTTCTGCACTGCACCGCGCCAGTCTTCTGTGCTCCGTCCTCCATGCTCCCGTCCGGCTGCATCCGGGATCCCTGGCCGTCGCAGTAACGATGACGTCATCGTGCGACGGCCGGGGATCCCGGATGCAGCCGGACGGGAGCATGGAGGACGGAGCACAGAAGACCGGCAGTGCAGAAGACCGGGGATGGTAAGTTAAGCAGCGGGGGGGGCCTTTCTACACAAGGGGGCGAGTGCCAGCATTTGGGGGCCACCAAGATTTATATTACCGTATTGAAAAAGCCGAGGGGGGGACTTTTCAGCCCAATTTGTGGGCTGAAAAACTCGGCTTTACACGAGTATATACGGTACTTTATTTTTGTTAGCCATTAAAAGGTATCACAAATACAATATTATTATTTTGTTTCTCCCACTGAGAGCAATCAATTTTTTTCTACCGGCTAACATGGTAGAAAACCTCTTTTTCTTTCACGTTTCTGTGACTGTTGTGAGTTTCTTGGCCATAACTTTGTCACCAAGGATTTCCAGAGGATTTCTATTGGGTTTAGATTAGGACTCTGGCTGGTCATTTCATTATTTCAATGTTTTTTTGTTTGAAGGAACTTTTTTACCCATTTGGCTGTGTGATAAGGGCATTGCCCTGCTTGAAAATTGCTGGCTGAGTGCTGAACGCAAATAAGGATCCATGTGTTGTTGAAGAAGGTTCTGATACACACTTGCATTCACTCTGCCATGTAGCTGTATAAGTCCAACCCCTGCAGCAGAAAACATTCCCCAAACAATGACTTTTTCTCTACCACCTTTAATGACTTCTTTACACACTTTGGGTTCAGTCTTTCCCCAGTTTGTCAATGAACATAATGTTTCCCATCAGATCCAAATAAATTAACTTGCTTTCAACACTAGTGATGGGCAAGCATGCTCGCCGGAACTCGGTGCTCGCCCGAGCATCACAATGCTCGGCGAGCACTGAGTACCGGCGAGATGCTCGGGCTCATGCTCAGGTCCACCTCTATGCCTGTTTGCGCTCTTTACAGAGCCAGCCCACATGCAGCGATTGGCTGCTACACACTGTAATGCAACAGCCATGTTGGTTGTGGCATTACAGTGATTGGCTGGCTGCACAGCGTGATCAGGTCTATATAAAACCTGATCACGCTGTGCTCCTCACTCTGCTCCACACAGCTAGTGTATGGAGAGGTGCTGCTGAGTGAGGGACAGATTTTGGGTCTTTTAGGTAGTGTAGGTGCTGAGATACAGAATCCAACAAAACAACAGTCCTTTTGAGGACTAATCTAGCTGTATGCAGGCAGGGTATATAGCACACATCGGTGTACCACAAGAGGCTGTATACCAGTCAGCACATCTAGGGCTGGTGTACAGGCTTCTAATATCTATCTATTCATCAAAACAACAGTCCTTCTAAGGATTAATTTTGCTGTATACAGGCAGGAGGGGTATATAGCACACTTCTGTGTACCATAAGAGGCTGTATACCAGTCAGCACATCTGGGGCTGGTGTACAGGCTTCTAATATCTATGTATCCATCAAAACAACAGTCCTTCTAAGGATTAATTTAGCTGTATACAGGCAGGAGGGGTATATAGCACACTTCGGTGTACCAGAAGAGGCTTTATACCTGTCAGCACATCTGGGCTGGTTTACAGGCTTCTAATATCTATCTAGCCATCCAAACAACTGTCCTTTTTAGGATTAATTTAGCTTTATACAGGCAGGGTATATAGCACACTTTTAAAACCCATATAGCACACCGTTTAAAATGTGCAAGGCCGATGTCAAAGGACCAGGAACTAGACATGATGGCGATGGTGCATGCAGAGGCTGAGGCCGTGGGCAAGCTAGAATTGTGCCTAAAACAAACACCAACATCTTCTCACCTGACCTTCCTGTCCCAATTTCTAGGGGACCGCAGCACACTACTATTAAACCCAGAGCAGTGTCAACAGGTTGTTTGTTGGATAGCGGATAATGCTTCCAGTCAGTTTGCCACCACCACAACCACCCTGTATTCCACATGGTCAAGTCTCAGTAGCCTTGAGTCTGGACCGCATATTCCTCACCCTGATCCTCCTTCCTCCCACAATGCCGAGTGCCCGGACAAAAATGATCCCACACTTGGACACTCTGAAGAGCTGTTCACTTTTCCATTCATAAATTCGGCATCTTGCCTGCTCCACTTGAAGTGGTGCATGAGGAGATCTTATGTAGCGATGCCCAAGTATTTCAGCAGCCACGGTCACACAAAGGCGACGGTGGGAAAGTGTCACAAGAGGTGGACGGTGATGAGACACAATTGCCAGAAAGTCAGGAGGAGGACCAGGGTGCGGAAGTGGAAGACTACATGGTGGATGATCTAGTAACTGACCCAACCTGGCAGGAGGATATGCAGAGCGAGGACAGCTGCACACAGGGGAAGGTAGGCGTAGCACCCCAACAGGCAGGAATAAGCAGTGTAGTGGCCGCAGACAGAAGGTGGGCCACCATTCCCCGTATCACCAACACGACGGATGTTGCCAGTGTTTAGGCCCGAGTCTGGCTCTTTTTGAAGGAGTCTGCTGACAATTTAAAAAAGACCATTTGCACCACCTGCCATGCCAGCATCAGCAGGGGTAGCAAAACTACCAGCCTGACCACCACCAGCATGATCAGACACATGGCAGCAAAGCACCTGACTTTGTGGGCCGAACCCCAGGATCCAGGAGCAGTGTTTTTTGGGTGACACTACTGCTTCTTCCACTGTTTTGCATGCAAGGTAATCCCCTGTCCATAGTGCATGCAAAGATGCCTCCTATCCTGCACCTGTCGTTGTACAATCAGACATACCACCATCAGCAACCACATCCACGTCCTTGTCCCAGGGCAGCGTTCATACCCCAGTCCTTGGAACGCAAGCATAAATATGCAGCCAACACCCCACAGGCCACACTACTCAATTTCGTGACTGCTTGAGCTCAAAATGTTGCCTTTGTAGGCTAGTGGAGACAGAAGCATTCCACAAACCTGGCCATCCCTCGTTACTCAGTCCCCAGCCACCAGTATTTTTCCCGGTGTGCCGTCCCCACATTGCACAATCACGTGTCCCAAAAGATTAGCTGTGCCCTTAACAATGTAGTTTCTAGCAAAGTACACCTAACCATGAACATGTGGAGAAGTGCTTGTGGGCAGGGATGGTACATCTCGCTAATGGAACACTGGGTTAATATAGTGAAAGCTGGGACCCTGTTGGACCTTGGGACAGAACACATCCTGCCGACATCAAGGATTGCGGGCCCTAACTCAAGTCAGGGTTGCCCCCACAGTCTACAGCTCCCGCACATCATCCACTTCAGCCTCCTCCTCCTCTTCACCCTCCACATCAGTCAGAAGCTGGAAGCACTGCAGCACTGCCTCAGCCAAGCAGCAACAGGCTGTGCTGAAGCTAATATGCGTACGTAACAAAACGCACATACTGAAGAGTTGTGAACACACCACTGAACCTACAGCCAGCCATGGTCGTGTGTAACAATGACCGGAACCTGGTGGTGGCTCTGAGGCGAGGCGAGCTCACACATGTCCCATGCCTGGCCCATGTGCTCAATCTCGTGGTTCAGCGGTTTCTTAAACCCTACCCAGAGCTGTCGGATCTGCTCGTCAAAGTATGCCGCCTGTGTGCCCATTTTAGGAATTCACCTACTGCTTCGGCCACACTTGCTGGGTTTCAGCAGCGTTTGCAGCTTCCGACTCACAGACTGGTTTGCGATGTCCCCACATATTGGAATTCGACACTGCAGATGTTGGTCAGGATTTGTGAGCAGATGAGGGCAGTTGTTGACTACCAGCATCAACAAGGCCTTCGGTATTTGGTTCAGACTCCACACATAAGACCTCAGGAGTGGATATGGATGTCCGATATATGTACCATCCTCCCAAACTTTGAGGACTCCACCAAGATTGTGAGCGACGATGACGCCATCATTAGCGTCACCATCCCACTTTTATGTCTTCCGAAACGCTCTCTGCTCAAAATCAAAGAAGATGCATTGCAGGCGGAGGACGATGAGATGGGGCAAGGAACCATACAGGGTGATTACACACAGCCCAGCCTCATCTCATCCCAATGTGGATTGGGGGACAATGAGGAGGAAAAGAAGGAGGAGGAAGAAGAACAGTAGCTAGTTTCATGCGATATACACGGTACTACTTGCACAACTGTCATACCGTCAGTTCAGCGTGTACGGCCAGAGGACAGGGAGGAGGAGGAGGAGGAGAGCATGGTCAGTCGTCATCTTGGTGAGGACACGGAAGTCTTGCCTGTTACAAGTCTGGCGCGCATGGCTGACTTTATGTTACACTGCCTGTCCTGTGACCCTCGCAAAATCTTGGGTGACACTCATTACAGGTTGGTGACACTTTTAGACCCACGCTACAAGGAGAACTTTATATCTCTTATTCCTGAGGCGGAGAGGTCTACAAAAATGGAGCAGTACCAGAAGGCCCATGTTGCCAAATTAGTAAAAAAATTCCCTTCTGAAAACGCTGGCGGCAGAGGTCACAGTTCAGTGGACAACCAAGGAGTACAGGCGAGAGAGACACAACTCCAATCCAGCAGAGGCAGGGGAACACTCTCAAAGTTCTGGGAGAGTTTTCTCAGCCCCTCCCATGGCACAGGCCCTGATGCACGGGGTACTCTCACAAGGACTGCAAAGTTTTGAAGATGCTAAAGGAGTACCTTGCTGCCTTACCAATGTCCTCCGTGATTCCTCTGTGCCTTATAATTATTGAGTAGGCTCTCTACGTCTTGGAAGTCCTGGCCTGCCCTGCCACTAACGTTTTCTCAGAGTGGGTTTTTAGTGCCGTATGGGGAATTATTACTCATAAGCGCACCCGCCTGTCAACTGAAAATACTGGGCTGGATTGGGCCAGACTTTTCAACACCATCAAATGATAGCAGCGTAATATAAACTCAAAGCCAGTGCCTTGTTTGGAGAGGTATATTCCCATGCTCCTCCTCACCCAACACATGGCTATACGCTTTCTGATTTTAGCTATTTGCTCTAGTCTTCCTCCTTCAACTCATCCTCCACCACCATATCACCAGGGTGACCGTGGTCCATGATGCAACACCCACATAATATTGTTAAAGGGTGTTTGTGATGCCCGTAACCCAAAAAAAGTTAGACAATATATTCATGTATACCCCCCGGGGGTAAATGTTTCAGTCCATACTTAGTGCATGGGCATTACAAGTACAGGAGACCCGCTCCTTTGTAATGGGAACGTTGTTTTTATGAGGCCCTCCTCCACATCTCTTAAAAGGGACATCGGAGTGCATCCCAATTTTTGGCAGCCTGCATAGGACAACACTATGGGAGACCCACTTCCTAATAATGGAATCTACAATCATGGCCGGCCTGCTTCTCACTTGGACGCACAGGGCTTGCTCATGCGCACTGTCAGTTTTCTGACAGGATTCCTGGTAGGATGTGGAGTGTAGAGCTATAGACTATAGCTTTGCACTCCACATCTTATCAAGAATTCTGACACGGAAGTGCCCTGAAATGCGGAGACACACCTGTCCTGCAGCCAGCGGAGCCCAGCCCACTAGCACCGAGTAATGGAGCCCACACCCCTCCAGCAGAATCGCTGCAAGAAGACCAAGGAGTGCCGCGGACGGGCGGGGATAACCAGAGGGTGGAGCCAGAGCTACCCAAGTCACCCAGTGGAGTGCAATGGAGGAGGCGGGGACAATCAGAGTGGGGTGGAGCAAGAGGTCCAGGCAGAGAGAGGCATAAGAAAGAAGACAGCGGAAAAGAGACAAAATGGAAGAAGTGAGGTAGGGCACAAGATAAAATCAGAAACAAGGAGAGATACAGCCAGGAAAAGCAGGAGAGAAAAGAGAGATGGACACACAAGAGACAGATGGGACACGTCACTGTAAGGTATGTGCACATCAGTCGTTTTGTGGCTGCTTTTGACGTTTCGTCGGCGTTTTCCACTCAGTTTTATGTTAATTATATTAATCCTACCTCCAGTTGGATTAACATGTAGTCAATGGATTTTAGAAAACTCTGTCTACATTACAACGTTTCTTCTGGTCGTTTTCATCAAACTGAGTTTTCACCGGTTTCCAAAATAGAGCAAGTGACTTCTTTCCTCCTTTTTTCCACCGTTTCAGCTGAACAAGTGCACTAAAAACTCAGTTTTAAAACGCTCAGAAAAACGCCGACAAACGCTGTAAAACGGCGGAAAACGAGCAAAAAACGAGCAAAAACAGGGACACTGCTGAGCACAGAAAA
Organism: Allobates femoralis; assembly: GCA_033576535.1. Classification (NCBI taxonomy): domain Eukaryota; kingdom Metazoa; phylum Chordata; class Amphibia; order Anura; family Aromobatidae; genus Allobates; species Allobates femoralis. The sequence continues at coordinate 265,789,583 of JARQOC010000001.1, read as the reverse complement.
CTCAGTTTCTGCCAGTGTCCTCCGTTCCGGTCGGTCTGCAGAAATGCAGAACGACTGATGTGCACATAGCCTAAGACTCAGGAGCACGCACAGGAGCAGGGAACTCTGGAAATGAGGTCAGAACAGTCTGTAGGAAGCCATGGCCCACAGGCAAATGCATCCAGGGAAAATGGCAGGAATCTTCTGGTGGTTGATGTCCTAGAAAAACTTATCTATATGGTAGGAAAATATATAGATTGCTTTTAAGTGCATATGGCTCATGTGTAGTCTCTGGTTTTTTTTAATCCTCGTCGTGGGTAAACCCTTGTAAGAGCGGCTTGTGTATGTAACGCAAATTACCAGTGAGTGATCCAGTTTATGGTGAAAACCCTTTCGCAAATGTATGTAACCAGAAAAAAACAACATGGTGCCAGAAAAACACAAATTTGTTTTCATATGTCCCTTTCTTGTACTTAACAAACACATAGATTTAACATCACGATAAAAATACACTGTGAAAACCTAGTTTTAGACTGGCGTTTACCCTCCGGGCATTCATGACAGTAAGCACCAAGCACCAATACACCAATACTAGTGAGCTGACAGTCTGCCTGCAGACCACCTACAGCGTGAAATACACACTGTCCATTACTAGGAAAATCATTAGACCTGAGCTACAAAGAACACCTTGTACTTCCCAGTGATCTGCAGGCTTTACACTCCGTAATCTTCTTTACAATAACCACAGATTGTGAAATGACAAAGACCATTGTTTTAATTTTGTAACCCAATATCTGCAGTATAAGACTGCCCCTGTGTCTGAGACCTCTTACCTCCACTTACTCTCAAAATAACTTGTACATTTCTTAGATAATAGCAGTGTCTTGTGACAGGAGAATGTTTTTTAATCATTAATTTATTAGCAATTGAGATGTGGAATTTATAAAAAGGGCAGTGAACACTACCAGGCCTCACACAAAACTCCGGCCAGCCATGGAAGACGGGAGTGCGCAGGAGTCACAAGAAATCAAATTCCTTCAATTCTTATCTACCATTATTTATTGGTGTTACGTTAATACGGAAAACATAAAAAGAGCCTAGATGTGCATTTTTAAACATTCAGTATTTTACTTCTTTATATCCAAATTGGATTTGAATAAGACCTCATTCAAGGGTTAATTTTCACATATGAGTGCAATCCATTTCTTTTCACAGATAGGAGACATGTCCAATAATGATCTGAGTGTCGGATCAAAATCGGCAATGCAAGTCTGTGGGTCAGTGAAAAAATCTGAGAGCATTTGGATGCCATCAATGTAGGTCCGTTTATCACTAATGGATGTGAGAAGGTGGAAAATTGTTTTTATAATCAGTGAAAAAACTGAGGAAACTCTGAACAAACTCTGATGAAGAAAAAAACATTTTCATTAAAATGTGGTAATTCTATGATCAAAATCACCGGTCCGTTCGTCAGAAAAAAGTATGTCAGTTCTCCACCTTCTCACATCCATCAGTGAAAAACGGACCTACATTGATGGCATCCAAATGTGTATATTCAAAGTGCTCTTTTGTTAACGTGAATATGTCAACAAGTTCATGGTGCACCATCTGAGAACTGTATAAGATAGGACCCTGATTTCAGCAATGTAAAAATATAAAAGGGTGGGGGACAAGAGGCGCAATAGTGCCCTATCACTAGTGACACTGATGGTAATGGGGTGATGCCGAGAAGTCACTCACCTGGTGCAGTTGTGATCCCCACAACTGGTTTGAAGGCGTTTTGGAAATATTATTCCAAGCTGCTGCAGGACCTCCACCGACCACTGAAGAGTGGTTTAATCCAGAAAGATGATGGGAGTGTAGGTGTGCCACGGTCCGCGCTGCTCCAGGGCTTAAAAAACTTACCAAAGAGACAGTCAGATTTCCATCCTTTATTCTCCTCCTCCTACGCGTTTCGGCGCCTAGCCTGGCACCTTCATCAGGGCCGAAACGCGTAGGAGGAGGAGAATAAAGGATGGAAATCTGACTGTCTCTTTGGTGAGTTTTTTAAGCCCTGGAGCAGCGCGGACCGTGGCACACCTACACTCCCATCATCTTTCTGATTTCAGCAATGGGACACTTATTTTTGCTGAAGTTTTGATAAAATCACACTTTTCTCTGCTGTAGCTCTGCTAGTTCTCTCAAGTTCTGTTTTCTCCACCCACATCACTTACTAACAGCTTGCTGCCCACACTGTGCATCGGCTGAAAGCTACCAAATCAATGGTGGGGTGCAGCAAAGTTAATGAATATTAAAGACTATACAACAGGATTAGAACACTGAGAGGACTAGTAAAGCTTCTCTTAATTTTCAAATGCTTTTAAAATACAAATGTACATATGAGTGTTCATAACAGTCAAAGCATTAAAATACCAATTACCAATATATATTTCAAAGTGAACCTGTCAGCTGATTCATGCAGCCCAAACTACAGGCACAATATAGATCTGTCCAAGGAATATACAGTGTTGGCCAAAAGTATTGACACCCCTGCAATTCTGTCAGATAATACTCAGTTTCTTCCTGAATATGATTGCAATCACAAATTCTTTGGTATTATTATTTTCATTTAATTTGTCTTCAATGAAAAAAACACAAAAAGAATTGTCCTAAAGCCAAATTGGATATAAATCTACACCAAAAATAAAAAAGGGGGTGGACAAAAGTATTGACACCCTAAGAAAAATCATGTGATGCTTCTCTAATTTGTGTAATTAACAGCACCTGTAACTTACCTGTGGCACCTAACAGGTGTTGGCAGTAACTAAATCACACTTGCAACCAGTTGACATGGATTAAAGTTCCACATTGAGCATGGAGAAAAGAAAGAAGACCAAAAAACTGTCTGAGGACTTGAGAAACCAAATTGTGAGGAAGCATGAGCAATCTCAAGGATACAAGTCCATCTCCAAAGACCTGAATGTTCCTGTGTCTACCTGTGTCATCAAGAAGTTTAAAGCTCATGGCACTGTGGCTAACCTCCCTAGATGTGGACGGAAAAGAAAAATTGACAAGAGATTTCAACGCAAGATTATGCGGATCTTGGATAAAGAACCTCGACTAACATCCAAACAAGTTCAAGCTGCCCTGCAGTCCGATAGTACAACAGTGTCAACCCGTACTATCCGTCGGCGTCTGAATAAAAAGGGACTGTATGGTAGGATACCCAGGAAGACCCCACTTCTTACCCTGAGACATAAAAAAGCCAGGCTGGAGTTTGCCAAAACTTACCTGAGAAAGCCTTAAACGTTTTGGAAGAATGTTCTCTCTTTTTGAGCATCAACATAGAGTTTACAGGAGAAAAAAAGAGGCATTCAAAGAAAAGAACACGGTCCCTACAGTCAAACATGGTGGAGGTTCCCTGATGTTTTGTGGTTGCTTTGCTGCCTCTGGCACTGGACTTTCCAGTAGAAGCTGTGAAATCCCTTTCTGAACAAGCTGAGGAGTTCCTTTATTTGTGTTTTCTCTCCTTTTTGCTGCCCTAAACACCAGCTAGGGCTAGTCCAGAGCCTAGGTACATGATCATGCATGGAGAGAAGGACCCATCTAGGGACAATTGGGAGCGCAGGGCACAGACTCAGGTGAGTGTTTAGAGGTGACCCCTCTGCCCTCTCACTATCACCAGTGATTTCGTTTTACCTCTTCCTTGGTTTTCTCCTCCTGTTGCACCGCACACTGAGCATTTCTTGGCTATGGCTTGACAGCCACCTGTTGTCATTCACGTACAACCATTCATAGACTGCATTTAGCAGTTATTTTAATGATGTAAAGAACTTGACAGTGACTATAGTGGATGGGTGGCAGTAGTGTAAATGCAACATTTAAATCTGTGAACTCAACTTTCTAGAATGAAATGTCAAAATGAATGTCCACAATGCATCACATTATATGATGAGAAATGCCCTTTTATGGTACCTTTACACGCCGCTACCGAAAGGTAGAAACCGGCAGTGTCGGAGACAATTGTACCTTTTACCTTCAAAACACCGCGAAGTGGCGGCGTGTAATTCAGGTTGTACCTTCCTGCCTCTTTGGATACCTGTCTTTCAGCCGTGCTGAAAAGCAAGCAGGTATAATCCTTATGGTAGAGGGGTGTAATCGGGGCACAGGTACGGTATTTGAGTTACCTGGGGCGTGCCACAGCATCATGTATACCACGCTCCATCAGCTATCATTGGTGGGGGCTACAGATGTTCCCTGAGGAAGGAGCTCGGCAAGCAGCTCCGAAACACGTCGGAAAATAAAGCTATTCATCACTTTCAACCAGGCATCCCGGTGTTTCTGGTGTCATTTACATCTATCCTGCAGCAGCGCGGACCTGAGGTATTTTGTCCGGATATTTGACTGTGTACCCATTGGCTGTCCCTGCACAGGGCGGCATATTTAACGAGCTGACCAGTCACACTACACATTTGCTATAGCGTCATGTATTAGCCAGCCTCCCTGCACTGGCTGGCCAATCATGATGTTATTGCATTGTCTAATCACCGTACGAGCGTCGCGTAATACACAACTCTGTCACGCCTATGTAGTTACGGCGCACAATATGTACGCCCAGATTCCCTTGTGGTAGCGGCGTGTAAATCAGGGAAGGTGCTCCACAGACGGTAACCTGCGGCACCCGTCGGCACTTCCAGGGAACGAAAATACTTTCTGTGGAGTACCTTGTGGCGGCGTGTATTTGCGGTATCAGGTACCGTTAGCAACCGTTGAAAACGCGCGCTTGCACGTGCGTTCCCTATCTGTTGCTACCTTCGGTAGCGGCGTGTAAAGGTACCATAAGAGAGACACAGTTACAGTTGAAACCAGAAGTTTATATACACTATATTTAAAGATATATTTATTAGTCAACAAGGAAACAACAAAAGTAAGTTGAGATGAAAGAATTTCAACATATACATAAATTATAAATATAATGAATGCATGGTATACAAATTCAGAGAAGAAATAAATAACTAAATAAGAGAAAAACAATATAGACAAAAGACATAAGTCGAAGAAATAAAATAACCAAATATTTACAACTGACACGACGATTATGAATATCTAAAAAAAACAACAACTAAATAGCTCTTAGCAAACTAAGTACAATCAAAATGATAAATGGAGAAATTCAGGCTAAATTAGGGCAGATGAAATGTAAGAGTCGGTATATACATTCGAACCCAACTCGCCCATTTCGTCATGTACTTCAATCTAGCATGCATACCCTCTCTAAGAGCAAACGTGAATTCAAATGAGTTGTGCAATGCTATGCAATCCATAAAGTCCTCTATGGATGGAACACAATCACTCCTCCACCTAGACGTGATAAGATTTTTAGCTACTAATAGGATATGTAAGGCCAAGAATCTTTTACATTTTGGGAGATCGCATATCCCAATCAACAATACAGCCAAAAGTCAAAAGTTAAGACTATGTCTAAATCTAAACTAAATTGATCAGGGACTGGACATCTAACCAAAAGGAACGTAACTTTGAGCATGACCAAAATATATGACGGACAGATCCCACTAGTCCACATTTTCTCCAACATAAATTAGAAACAGTAGGGTCTATCTTATGCAGTTTTAAAGGTGTAAAATACCACTTGGTATATACTTTATATTGAGTTTCCAGAAGTGTTGAGCAGGGGACAGAGGAGTAAATATTTTTTAAAATGATGGGCAATTGGTTATGTAAAGTATGATTATCGATGTCAAGTTGGTGATCCCATACTGTATAGAATCTAGAATTATTAAAAGTCACATCCTTATTAAAAGTTTTATAGATATTATTAGTTTTCCACACAAGTTGGCTTCCACTGTGACGAAGTAGGAGGTCAATATTATTAGGTAGTGTAAAATCTAGACGTGGGTTGTTTAAAGTCTCATGCAGTAAAGTCCAAGTAGGTCTGTCAGATTCAGGTAGGCTGAAACGAGAAGAGACAACCTCAAAAGAGGCTAACCTCTCACCATCAAACACGTCAGACACATACCTAATATTCCTACTCTTCCAGATAGTCAAATTAAGAGATGGACACAACCAGGAAAAAATATCTATTAGGAGCCAGACAGGAGAAACTGGAGAGAAGATGGTTTTAGAGGTCTGATTAAACGTCCTCCAAGCCTTGATAGTGGCCTTAAGTGGGGTTTCTAGGGGAAGTCTCTTTTTTGGACAAAGGAGGTATAAAACAATAAACAATGCAGGATTCTGTTGCTTCATGATGGATCGTTCTATATTTACCCAGGATGGTGAGTATTCAGTACTCCACCATCTTGAACTAATTTGAGTAATGATAGCTAGATAATAGGCCCTAAGATTGGGGATACCTAAACCTCCATATAATTTATGTTTTTCAAGAGTGGTAGCTGCAATTCTAGGAAATTTCCCTCGCCAAATAAATCGGCTAAGTTGTGTCTGGAGACGTTTAAAATATTTCTGAGGGATGACCACAGGGAGGGAACGGAAGAGGTATAGAATTTTGGGAAGTAGCAACATTTTATAGGCCGCAATACGTCCCGTCCAGGAAACCTCTAAATTAGACAGATAAGACACATGTTTCGAAAGGGATTTAACAATATCTGATAAATTTTTATCAACCATGTTAGATAGAGGTTTAGTAATGGTGATTCCCAAATAGGGAATTTCTGACAGTGACCAGGAGAAATTAAATTCAGTTTTTAGAATATCTAATAGGTGATGTTCAATATGATAGGGCAAAACCTGTGTCTTATTAGTATTCAATTTATAATGAGAGACTCCAGAGAATCTCTCAACAATGTCCATCAGATTCCTAAGAGACACCAGAGGATTCGAAAGAATAATCAGTAAATCGTCTGCAAATAGAGATGCAACGTGTTGACGCCCATGTAATGGACATCCCCAGATCCCCTCATGTGACCGTATTGCCTCCACCAATGGTTCTAAAAAGAAATTAAATAAAGTAGGGGACAGAGGGCATCCCTGTCGAGTTCCATTGGTAATTCTAAAGGAGTCAGACACAACATTATTTGTTAGAATTTTGGCGGATGGATGGGAATACAAAGCTCTAATAATATTAAATATGGGACCAGAAAAACCTAATTTTTTAAGGGACTCAAATAAAAACAGCCAATTTACAAGAGCCTTTTCGGCTTCTACAGAAATCAGCAAAGTGGGAAGATTTGACCTTTCTACATATGATATAATATGGAATAATCTTCTCGTGGCGTCCATAGTACTTCTGCCACTTACAAAACCCGTTTGGTCAGTATGAATTAAGCGAGTTGTATACTTAGATAGTCTGTTAACAACAACTTTGGCTATAATTTTAGCATCAGTGTTTAAGAGCGAAATGGGCCTATAATCTCTGACATTTAGGGCATCCCCTTTATCCTTGGAAATGACTGTAATTAATGCTTCCTGCATTTCTGCAGGAAGAAGGGATGACATGGAGGCCGAATTAAGAAGTCTAGTTAAATAAGGTGTCAGGATGTCAGCAAAATTTTTGAAATATTCATTAGATAATCCATCAGGCCCAGGCGATTTCCCAGTTTTGAGGGATTTCACTGCTTCTGTAATCTCAGAATTCTGAAAGGGACAATTAAGAAGATCCACCTTTTCAGTAGTCAGAGAGGGAATGCTTAAGGAACCCAGAAAAGAGTTAATATCCAACAGAGAGGGTTGTACAGACCCTGGACTTAAATTTAAATGATAAAGGTTTTTATAAAAGTGCAGGAATTCACTTGAAATATCCTCTGGGTGTCTGTAAATCAACCCCTGCTTGTTTTTGATTAGTAGAATCCTCCTCTTTTGTCTCATCAGTTTTATTTGATGGGCGAAAAATTTATTAGGTTTATTGTGACAAATATAGTAATTTAGTTTAGAAGACTGAATCATTTTGTTATAGTCAGAAATTAAAAGGGACCTTAATTCTATTCTAAGCTTTAAGATTTTAAGCTGGGTAGACGAAGAAGGAGACGCTATTTGTGATTCTTCTAGGGCACGAATGTCAGCTACCAGAGATGCAAGTTTGGCATTAGATTGTTTTTTAAGACGTGAATTTAGTTCAATCAACTTGCCCCTAACTACTTTTTTATGGGCTAACCACAATGTCTCAATACTAACTGCATCACCATCGTTCTCTTTAAAGTAATAATTTAAAGTGTCTATCAATTACTTTCTTGAGTTGGGATAAGAATAAAGAAAGGTATTGGCCCTCCAAATCCTAGTGGATGAAGCACCCCCTCTAGGGACCAACTTAAAAACTATCGGGGAATGATCAGACCAAGTCTTTGGCAGGATATTGATCTTTTTAATTTCATATATAGAGACACTATCATCTAGAACTAGATCATTCTAGATAAGGAAAGCTGGGAATCCGAGTAGAATGTGTATTCTCTAGAAGTGGAATGAATACATCGAAATACGTCATATAAGCTCTCTCTATCAATCCAAGGATTCAAGGTTAAATTAGAAACTCCACGAGTTCCAGAGGAATCTAAAAATGCATCAGGTATTACATTAAAATCCCCAAAGAGAATTAAAGAACCCTTACGATTTTCCGAAATTAAAATCATTAACTCTTTCAAAAATCTAATCTGACCCTTATTAGGGGCATACAGAGTAACCAAGGTATAATAGACACCACTAAGCCTACAGATTAAAATGATATATCTTCCCTCTGTATCTGCAATAACAGTCTCCTGTTCAAATTGGATGTTATTTCTAATCAAAAAGGCAACACCCGCCTTCTTTTTTTTCTGAGAGGCTAAGATAATAGATGAAAATAACTTATTTTCAAATTTCGGAGGATTATCATTAGAAAACTTAGTCTCCTGCAACCCCGCAATATCTATTTTAAATCTAAATATGTCTCTCCACAGTAGATACCTCTTATGAGGGGAATTTAGGCCATGTACATTCAGGGACATGAAATTAATGGCCATAAAAGCAAATAAACGAAGTAACGTCAGTAAAGACCTACTAAACCATGCAGCCAAGAGATTTCTGGAATGAAATATAAAACATTCATCGTGTCAATAAGTACTAAAAGAAAAAAAAAAAAGAATAAAACAAGAACAGAATAATATCAAGAAATATATACAATAACGGACTAACGGACTACCGTATATACTCGTGTATAAGCCGACCCGTGTATAAGCCGACCCCCCTACTTTTGCCCCAAAAATCTGGAAAAACCTATTGACTCGTGTATAAGCCGAGGGTGGACCCCAGCACAGGTATACAGCCCCCAGCAGTGTGGTATACAGGCCCCCCCCCCCAGTGGTATACAGGCCTCCCCAGTGGTAGTATACAGCAGCCCTAGTGGTAGTATACAGCAGCCCCAATGGTAGTATATAGCATCCCCAGCAGCCCCAGTGGTAGTATACAGCAGCCGCAGTGGTAGTATATAGCAGCCCCAGTGGTAGTATATAGCAGCCCCAGCAGTAGTATACAGCAGCCCCAGTGGTAGTATATAGCAGCCCCAGTGGTAGTATATAGCAGCCCCAGTGGTAGTATACAGCAGCCCCAGTGGTAGTATACAGCAGCCCCAGTGGTAGTATACAGCAGCCCCAGTGGTAGTATATAGCAGCCCCAGTGGTAGTATACAGCAGCCCCAGTGGTAGTATATAGCAGCCCCAGTGGTAGTATATAGCAGCCCCAGTGGTAGTATACAGCAGCCCCAGTGGTAGTATATAGCAGCCCCAGTGGTAGTATACAGCAGCCCCAGTGGTAGTATATAGCAGCCCCAGTGGTAGTATATAGCAGCCCCAGCAGCCCCAGTGGTAGTATACAGCAGCCCCAGTGGTAGTATATAGCGGCCCCAGTGGTAGTATACAGCAGCCCCAGTGGTAGTATATAGCAGCCCCAGTGGTAGTATATAGCAGCCCCAGTGGTAGTATATAGCAGCCCCAGTGGTAGTATATAGCAGCCCCAGTGGTAGTATACAGCAGCCCCAGTGGTAGTATACAGGAGCCCCAGCAGCCCCAGTGGTAGTATACAGGAGCCCCAGCAGCCCCAGTGGTATATACAGCAGCCCCAGTAGTATATACAGCAGCCCCAGTGGTATACAGGCCTCAGCAGTATATACAGCAGCCCCCAGGGGTTATACAGCACCCCCCAGGGGTTATACAGCACCCCCCAGGGGTTATACAGCGGCCCCTGGGGGGTACCCAGCAGCCCCCAGGGGGTACCCAGCAGCCCCCTGGGGGTACCAACAGCCCCCTAGGGGTACCAACATCCTCCAGGGGGTACCCAGCAGCCCCCTGGGGGTACCAACAGCCCCCTGGGGGTACCAACAGCCCCCTGGGGGTACCAACAGCCCCCAGGGGGTACCAACATCCCCCTGGGGGTACCAACAGCCCCCAGGGGGTACGCAGCAGCCCCCTAGGGGTACCAACAGCCCCCTGGGGGTACCAACAGCCCCCAGGGGGTACCCAGCAGCCCCCTGGGGGTACCAACATCCCCCTGGGGGTACCAACAGCCCCCAGGGGGTACCCAGCAGCCCCCTAGGGGTACCAACAGCCCCCAGGGGGTGCCCAGCAGCCCCCAGGGGGTACCCAGCAGCCCCCTGGGAGTACCAACAGCCCCCTGGGGGTAGCAACGGCCCCCAGAGGGTACCCAGCAGCCCCCTGGGGGTACCAACAGCCCCCAGGGGGTACCAACAGCCCCCACAAGCTGGCACTGTCCCCCCTTGTAAGGGCCCCCCCCCGCTACTTATACATTACCATTCCGGTTTTCTGATCAGCGCGGCTCCTCCGTGCTGCGTCTTCATCCTCCCGCGCTGGCTGCATCCGGGTTCTCCAGCGGTCGCGCGATGACGTCACATCGCTGCGACAGCCGGAGATCACGGATGGAGCCAGCGAGGACGGGAGGATGAAGAAGCACCGAGGAGCGGCGCTGATCAGAAAACCGGGCTGGTAATGTATAAGCACCGGGGGGGGGGGGCCCTTACAAGGGGGGACAGTGCCAGCTTTTGGGGGGCTATATGAACTGCATCCCCCTGCCGCTGATTGACAGGGGGATGCAGTGCATATTTAATGAGCGGCCCCACGTGACGGGGCCGCTCATACAGCAGCCCCCCCCCGCCTCCTCTAGCCTCCACAGCCCCCACCACACAGCCCCCACCACACGGGTCTACCGTATAGACCCGTGTATAAGCCGAGGGGGGGACTTTTCAGCCCAAATTTTGGGCTGAAAAACTCGGCTTATACACGAGTATATACGGTATATGGAGCAGTTACAACTAACTGATGGAAAAAGCTCCTTGGGGAGAAAAAAGGCCTCTCACCCACAACAATTAATAATGTATTATATACATCTAAGGGTAATCACCTCAGCGTTTCAAAATGAAGTTCTGTTTAACCCAATATACGTATTCAGGTTACTGGCGGGTCAGCAATGCCAAGCTCTCTTAAAAGTTGAAGACCCTCCTCCAATCCGTCTATCACATGAGAAGTAGGACCCCGCTTAAAGTTGATTCTGGTCTGGGAGAGCCATCTATACATAATACCATTAGCCCTCAATATCTTGGTGACAGGCGTCAGAATTCTACGTTTGGACAATGTTTCCTTTGAGAGGTCTGAAAACATTTTAACATCATGAAATGGTCTAGGTAATGTCTCATGCTTCTGCATGTAGGTGGTGAGGAGATTTTTTGTGTTTTTAAAGCTAAAAGTAACCAGAGTGTCTCTGGGCAACTTCTCCGGGACAGATGTGGGTTTAGGAAGGCGAAACGCTTTATCCAGCAAACACTCTACATCCGACAGTGAGGGTAACACTGTTTTAATCATTTTTTTAAGGTAAGGCTGTAATTCAGACCTTGTGACTGTCTCAGGAATTCCCCTCAATTTTAAATTGGACTGTCTATTAGTATTGTCAAAATTATCCAGTTTACTGGACAATGTTTTATAATCCTGTTTAGTTTTGTCCAATTCTTTTCTAAGAGAGCTATTAATTTTAGACAGTCTTATTATCTCAGTCTCCATATCGTCAGCTCTGGTAGTTAGGGTGGAGAGCGCTTCTTTAATATCAGAGAACTCCATTTTCATCTGATCAGCAAAGCTGTGGAAGAGGTCAAGCAAAAAGTCCCTATCTACTGGCCCAGCCTGACCCGGATTTTAATAGATAAGGGAGAGGAAGTGACCCTGGGTCTTTGTTTAACAGGGGGGGAACCAGAACTGTCACCCCCTCCCGAGTCCAATTCCTCCAAAGTAGATCCAACCAAAGCAGAACTCCCAGGGGGGCTTATGTCCTTACGTTTTGAGGTCTGCTTCAAGCTGTCACCACCCCTATTATCTAGGGTGTCCATATCTGAGCCCCGTATGTGAGAATCTATTTTATCCACCTTCTTTTTGTGTTCGCTATCCAAAATCAGCCTAGCTGTAGATGGAGTGCATTTAAGATGGGGTTTAGTGGACCTACCTGTAGGATTCATAGTGACCTTATGAAGATCTGTCTGCCTACGAGACATAGTAAATAAAAGGAAGGTGTCTAAACAGTATCAGGATTATAAAGCTTAATATAAAAATATCAGTGTGGCTATATATTCAACCTCAATGTTAGAATCTGGTCACCGTCAAAGCTAATTGAAACAATGCCCAAATCCCAGCAGCACCAGTACACTGTAACGCCACCCACACAAATAAGAAAACAGTTAACTTAAATAAACATATACATATTCTTGAGATCTGCTTCACACTCCGGAAATCCCAGGGTCTGCGAAGCTTGCGATCGCCGGAGGCCCTCCGACCTCACTTGCCCACGCAGAATCCTCAGATGTTATGAGTCTTGAATATTCCAGAAAAGTCACCAGTAATATGTATATATCAGATATACTGGACCAATACAATGGCTTAATATCGTGAATGAATTAGTAAAAAATCCAAATTTGTCCAATATAGTATAATCGTCACTAGTAGATGAAAATAGGATCCAGGTGGAAAGAGAAAGACAATAAATATGCTTGAGTAAAGTTCTTAAGTATCGGTTTTATCCACAGGAGCATTGAGGCTGTAGGTTGCTGTTAATAAAAACCACAAAACAAACAATACTAGTCCAAAAATAGTTCTGAGGGGTCTGGAGAGACCCAGGACAACTCTCCAAAGGGTTCTGAGAAGAAATTAGGGTGGCACAGCAAAGCACAAAGCTCTGAAAGCTCTGAAGTAATTCCGGTGTAAATTCCAATGTAAGCTCCGATGGATTAAACAGGAGCTACGCAATATGCATAAGTAAAGTTCTTAAGTATCGGTTTTATCCACAGGAGCACTGAAGCTGTAGGTTTCTGGCAATAAAAACCACAAAACAAACAATACTAGTCCAAAAATAGTTCAGGGGGGTCTGGGGAGACCCAGGACAACTCTCCAAAGGGTTTTGAGAAGAAATTAGGGTGGCACAGCAAAGCACAAAGCTCTAAGAGAAATGCTGCATCTTGGATTTTTTGACAGGAAAAGTCCAAAATCATAGGTGCCAATCCAAAAATAGGTTAGGAGGGTTCAGACTATCCCAGGGTAACCTCCTGTAGAGGAACACCCTAGAAATTAAGAGGTACAATATTGCTGCCAATGGAAGCCTGTCAGATGCCTGTCAGATGTCTGTCAGATGTCCCCAAATCATGGAAATCAATGGAAAAGTCACACAGGCTATCTCTCAAAGTTTCTTTCAGTATACTGAGAGATTTGAAGCCTAATTATATAAAATTTGGCGAGTATTAGGCAATGAAGATATTATGAGGTGACTAGGCAGCCATTATTCATGAGGTGACAGCACAATCCTTTACCTCAGGCAAATTTGATGACTGGATTATGAGGAGAATTCTTCTTAAAAGTGACCACTGACCCAAACAAAACGTTCCCAAGGTGATTACCAGCTTGATAGTAGATCTTTTTTCAGTTGTCAAAGTCCTTTTGAGGGCATTTAGCCCAGTCGCTTATTGTTGGTGGGAGAGCATAGGTAAAACCCTACGCCATTACCATTAGGCCACACCCCCTACTATATCTACCATATAATTGCCGTAGGCACGTTTGTGTCGGACCCCGGCACGCCGTGGCTTTGTCACTATGTGACGTCACCACGCCGTGCGAGGCATTGCCCGCGTAGCGGGCATTGCGACCCCTCGCCGCTGTCATCCCGCTCCGGAGCAGCTGCTGTCAGCACATGCTGACACAGTGCTCCGGAGCCTGTGCCCCTGTGCCCCTGTGCCCCAGTGCCGCTTGGAGCAGTTGCTGTCAGCACATGCTGACACAGTGCTCCGGAGCCTCTGCCCCTGTGCCCCTGTGATCCCGCTCCGGAGCAGCTGCTGTCAGCACATGCTGACACAGTGCTCCGGAGCCTGTGCCCCTGTGCCCCAGTGCCCCAGTGCCGCTCCGGAGCAGCTGCTGTCAGCACATGCTGACACAGTGCTCCGGAGCCTCTGCCCCTGTGCCCCTGTGATCCCGCTCCGGAGCAGCTGCTGTCAGCACATGCTGACACAGTGCTCCGGAGCCTTGTGCCCCTGTGCCCCTGTGCCCCGTGCCCCTGGTGCCCCAGTGCCCCTGTGCCCCTGTGCCCCGTGCCCAGTGCCTCTGTGCCCCTGTGCCCCTGTGATCCTGCTCCGGAGCAGCTGCTGTCAGCACATGCTGACACAGTGCTCCGGAGCCTGTGCCCCTGTGCCCCAGTGCCCCTGTGCCCCAGTGCCCCTGTGCCCCAGTGCCCCAGTGCCTCTGTGCCCCAGTGCCCTGTCATCCCGCTCCGGAGCAGCTGCTGTCAGCACATGCTGACACAGTGCTCCGGAGCCTGTGCCCCTGTGCCCCAGTGCCTCTGTGCCCCTGTGCCCCTGTGCCCCAGTGCCCCTGTGCCCCAGTGCCCCTGTGCCCCTGTGATTACCGCAAACGCGCCGCATTGCGACTCGCTGCCTGAGTGCGAGCACTTGCGGCGCGGTTGCGGTAATCCCCATAAGGATTACCGCAACGCGCCGCATTGCGACTCGCTGGCTGAGTGCGAGCACTTGCGGCGCGGTAGCGGTAATCCCCATAAGGATTACCGCAACCGCGCCGCAAGTGCAAGTTGCGGCGCGGTTGCGGTAATCCCCATAGAAAGTATAGGGGGACTTGCGGCAGGTGCGGCAAGTGCGGTTTTGCCGCACCTGCCGCAAGTCCCCCTATACTTTGTATGGGGATTACCGCAACCGCGCCGCAGATGCGGTTTTTAAATAAAATAAAATAATCTTTATACAAATAAATTCACTTAAAATAACAAATTATAAATACATTTAATAATAATAAAAATAGTAAAAAAACAAAACAAAATAAATAATAACATAAAAAATAAGAATAACAAAAAAAAAAAATAATAATATATTAAATTAAGATATTAATTACATTAAGTAATTAAAATATAATAAAATAAAATAATTTTCATTAAAATAAAAAATTAATATACAAAATAATATAATTAATAATATATTAATATAAAATAAAAATGCAAATAATAATCATATTAATGCTATTAATACTGCTATTAATGCTACTAATAATGCTATTCAGGATATGATTAATGTTATTAATGCTAACAATAATGCTATTAATGCTAATAATACTGCTAATAATGCTTTTAATACTGCTATTAATGCTATCAATAATGCTATTAATGCTATTATTAATGTTATTAATGCTATTAATGCTATTAATAATGCTATTACTGCTAATAATAATGCTATTAATGCTATTAATAATGTTATTAATGCTATTATTAATGCTAATAATGCTATTAATACTGCTATTACTGCTAATTATAATGCTATTGCTTATATTATTGCTATTGATGATGCCATTATTATTTAAAAATCTTTAAAAAAACAATAAACATATTTTAGATACCCGATCCATTTGCATCAGGCTAACAGCTATCTACTATATAATTGCCGTAGGCACTTCCGTGTCGGACCCCGGCAAAGTCCGTGGCTATGTCACTCTGTGACGTCACCACGGCGAAGCATTGGCCGCGTAGCGGCCAATGCGAGTCGTTGGCCTGCGCGACCAATGGCCGCGAGGCCATTGCTCGTGCAGGCTGAGTACGAGCAATGGCCGCGAAGCGGCCATTGCGAGTCGCTGGCCGAAAATAGAACCAAAGGCTCGGCCACAAAGCTAGCGATCTCCCGCTCAGGTAGCGCGAGCAATGGCCGCCAGGCCATTGCGAGTCGCTGGCTGAGTGCGAGCACTTGCGGCGCGGTTGCGGTAATCCCCATAAGGATTACCGCAACCGCGCCGCATTGCGAGTCGCTGGCTGAGTGCGAGCACTTGCGGCGCGGTAGCGGTAATCCCCATAACGATTATCGCAACCGCGCCGCAAGTGCAAATTGCGGCGCGGTTGCGGTAATCCCCATAGAAAGTATAGGGGGACTTGCGGCAGGTGCGGCAAGTGCGGTTTTGCCACACCTGCCGCAAGTCCCCCTATACTTTCTATGGGGATTACCGCAACCACGCCGCAGATGCGGTTTTTAAATAAAATAAAATAATCTTAATACAAATAAATTCACTTAAAATAACAAATAATAAATAAATGTAATAATAATAAAAATAGTAAAAAAACAAAACAAAATTAATAATAAAATAAAAAATAGCTATCTACTATAATCAAATTAATGCACGTTCTAGAATCCCGATGCATTTGCATCGGGCTCACAGCTAGTACACTATATAAAAAGACACATATACGTGTTTTATCACTATCTAATATCATGTCAGAATAAACCTTTCCCGTTTTAGGTCAATTAGGATTACCACAATTATTAATATTTGCTAAATGCCAAAATAATGAGAGAGAGAATGTTTTAAAGCATTTTTATACATTTCCACAAAGTCACAAGTTTACATACATTTTTTTAGTATTTAGTACCATTGCCCTTAAATTTATGACTTGGGTCAAACATTTTGGATATCTTTTCACAAGCGTCACACAATGGTTGGTAGGAACTTGGGCCCATTCATCCTGACCTGGTGTAACTGAGCCATATTTGTAGTTCACCTTGCTCTCACCTGCCTTTTCAGCTTTGCCCATAAATTTTTCAATAGGATTGAGAAAAGGCTTTTGTGATGGCTGTGGAGACACGGGGGTCAGTGGGTGCTCTCATCCACTGGCCCAGCCACCTTTAGCAAGACAGCCTGGACCAGAGCTCATCCCCAAAATGAACGACCGAGTTCCTTAACAGTGGGTGGAACACCACTCAGACAACACAGGGTGAGGGAACCACAATATTAAAGCTTTATTGGATCCCCAAACAGTAACCAGCATATAACACATAACCAGCAAAACATAACATGTAACAGGCAACAGAGTCTCACCCTTCCGCTGGCTCATCAGGGATTAGAATATAGCACAGCAAAGTCTGTAGCCAGGTGACTGGATAGTTCCAACCTGGGTTGCTTCCTTATGCAGTCTTTGTTATCCCAGCCGAATCCGAACATTTGATGCTGAAGTCCTTGTAGAATCATAATCCAAGTGCTGATCCTCTTGGTCAGCACCGAAGTGCCTAGACCTGGGAATATGGCTTGCCAATCAGGTCCGTAGATCCTAAACTAACTGTATGTAACAAGTCCCATGCACCTCTAGTCGGGACCGAAATACCTAGACTGAGGTCACTAGACAGAATCTCACTGGTTGATGAACAGCTCTGCTTATATACCCTGAGCCCTCATTGCAGGATATTGCGTCTTCACAATAGGGTGTAATAAAACTGTGTTCTCATTGGTTGGATCTCAAGCCTCCTATAAAACATCTCTAATAGTATTGTTGCATGGCTGGCAAGGGAGACTCACAGACTGACTTTAATTTAAACCACATCTAGCATTACACATATTAATACAATGGACTTTTAGGAGGATTAAGTTCTCTGGCCTTCTATGACAAATAAGTGAAATAATTACATTACACATGTTAAACACTACCAGTCATCTACAAGACTTGTAGGAACAATGAGTGGGCCACCACAAGGTAGAAAACAAAATACAGTACAAAAAGGTGAGATAATTACATTACACATGTTAAACACTACTAGTCATCTACAAGATTTGCAGGAACAATGAGTGACTTATCGCAATGTAACAAACAAAATACAATACTGTCTGGCTTACATAAGAAATCATCTTATGTTATACACTAATGGAGTCCATGTTATACCTTAATGGAGTCCATTTCGTCACAATGGTCACTCCAAAACATTAAAGGGAATCTGTCAGGTCAAAAATCCATATGTAACTGCTATAATTTTCTAATTCCTTGCTCTAAGCTCCCTCTATTGATGTATTTCTTTTATTCATATTTCAGTCCCATCCTCTGTAAACTTCAAATAATGAGATTTGTTCAGTCACTCACAGTGAATGATCCATTTAGTTCTTTGCTGTCTTCTCCCCATAGGATGAATATTCATGTCACATATATACATCACTGCTCAGGAGCTCAGTAGGGGTGGCTGTATCCTCCTATCTGCTCTCTGTGTTTCAGATATCAATCAAAAGAGAAGAATCTGGGCACTAGAGGGCTGGATTTAATTTTAGGCTGGTCGTGGCTCCCTGCAGTTAGGTGTTGCACATGTCTGAGCAGAGCTTTAATCAAATATTTAGAAGAAAAGACAGCACTCACCATTGATAGAAGGTTTCTTTTAATCCATTTCTTTCTTAGAAAGTGTGGGTTACATACGTTTAAGTGGTATGTAACCCACACTTTCTAAGAAAGAAATAGATTAAAAGAAACTTTCTATCTTCTAAATATTTGCTCTCTGTGTTTGCAGCAACATAAGAGGTCAAATAAAATACTGTATCTCTCACAGAACAGCAGGAATATCTGCATAGATAAATAAATGGAGTAGACACCTTATCTAAATCAGATAAGGCAAACAATAACTCTCTCCCTCCTTGTCCTCAACAAAAGCTCCTGAAAGTGAAACCTGACACAGAGCAAAGGAGGGAAGATGGAGGAGAGAGCAACTGAGAAGTGCATAATAAATGAACAGTTTAACACAGCATGACTAATCATCTGTCAATATAATGGACAGGACTAATGCAGCAGCTCCCTGCAGGGTCTGAAAGTGCTTACATCAAGGAAACTACAAAGAGTGCAATAATGATTTTACATGTTTTTAAAAGGTCTGCCCAGGAACTATTTAAGGGTAATATTAGTATCATACTGAAAAATGACCTGGCAGTGTCTCTTTAACTTTGTTATCCTCAAGCCAATTTGTAACCAGTTTGGCATTACCCTTCAGGGTCATTGCCCATTTGGAAGAAGCATTTCTACTCAAGCTTTAACTTCCTGGCTGATATCTTGAGATGTTGCTTCCTTATTGCCACGTAGTCTTCTTTCCTCATGATGCCATGTATTTTCTAAAGTGCTCCAGTCCCTCCTGCAGCAAAACGACCCCACAACATGATGCTGCCACCCCTGTGTTTCACAGTTGGGATGGTGTTCTTAAGCTTCCAAGCATCTCCCTTTTACCTCCAAACATAACAATGGTCATTATGGCCGAACAGTTCAATTTTAGTTTTGTCTGACCACAGGACATGTCTTCAAAACTGTAGGCCTTTGTTCCTTTGTTCATTTGCAAAAATTAATCTGGCTTTTTATGCTTCTTTTGGAGCAAGTGGCCTTTCAGCACATGTTGATGCAGCACTCATTTTACTGTGGCTAACGGCACAATTTTACCAGCTTTTGCCATCATCTCCACAAGGTCTTTTGCGTTGTTTTTGAGTTGATATGCAGATGTCGGACCAAAGCACGTTCATCTGTGGGACACAGAACCCGCCTCCTTCCTGAGCGGTATGATGGCTGGACATTCCCATCCTATTTCTACTTGCACATAATTGTTTGTACAGATGAACAAGGCACCTTCAGGTATCTGTAAATTGCACTCAAGGATGAATCAGACTTGTGTAAGTCCACAATTCTCTTTCTGGTATCTTGGCTTATTTATTTAGATTTTCCCATGAAAAATCACAACACAATGAAGCAGTGTGTTCAGGTGTGCATTAAAATGCATCCACCCTTGAGTCAATAATTAACTCACATGTTGCCAATAAATCTATCATAAGCTTCAAAACTCATGAAATCATCATATGGGCTGTGTCAAATTGTTTAAAGGCATAATAATCTTAGTGTATGTAAACTTTTGACTTTGCAGAAAGTAATAAAAATGTCTTAAAACATTCTATCTCCCGTTATTTTAGCATTTGGCAAATATATATAATTATGGTAATCCTAATTAACACCTAAAACAAGAAAAGTTATTCTGATTCCATGTCAGATAGTATCTTTTTATATAGTGTATGTAAACTTCTGGTTTCAACTGTATGTACTTCATTCTAATGGTATTTTACGGTTGTACAGCAGTATACCGGAAAAGATTTCCACTGGATAAAGTTGTCCATGCTTACATGATCTTCCAACTGTGGACCGCCTAGTATTCATTTATCTTTGGGTTCGAGTGTGTGATACTAGTAGCTGACTAGAGAAATTAGGAGGAGACCATGTGTTTGAAAGTGATCTCGATCAGATTAGAGAACTATCTGGTGCTGTTCTATTTGGCATGAACAATTTGCGCTCAGATTACTGCATGAAAGAAGAAATGCCCGACTCTGTGAGGTCATGTATTTTATGAAGAGGAAAAATACAAGCATATTATTTTCCCTATGGGTTCAGTTCATTTTTATTGACAAAGAGCCAGATAAATTCCAGCTGTATAGTGTTTTCAAATGTTACCTTAGGATGCAATCCAGTTTCATTCTGAAGTTTCCATGAACAACTGTTCACACTTCTAGCTGATTGATTTATTTTTGATTATTGCATTCTTCCTAAGTATGCATTTGAGATTTTAGGGTTCAGATATTAAATTACAGAGAGTTGGGGGTTCTCATTATAGAATTGAAATTTACTTCAACAATTTAAAGGAAATCTGATGTTCTGTACAAAGAGAATGTTTATTTATGAATTAAAGGACGGCATGCAATGTTTATCCAAATCTGACATGTGTAAGAGAAGAAAAGACTTACTAGAAACTCAGGGCAGAACCTTGGATGTCTGCCACTGATATGCAGTATGATATTCTGTGGATCCACAGGCAGAAAAGCCATTTATATTTTTTCTTGGTGGAGGTGTTCCTCCTCAAATATAGGCTATAGTAGCCCTTGGTGGCAAATAGATTTCCCTATACAGGGGTGGCGGAAAGAATGCAGAGACATATAAAGGCCACATTACACACACAGATATCTGTTCAGATATTGGTCACAGATCTCTGGTTGCAGTGAAATCATGGACACATTGTTCCATTTTGTGGCTGTGTACAAATGTAACAGTGTGTCCATGATTTCACTGCAACCAGAGATCTGTGACCAATATCTGAACAGATATCTGTGTGTGTAACGTGGCCTTAAGACCTCATTCACATATTTTTGATCAGTATTTGTATGCCAAAACCCTAATGGCCACTTTACACTCTCCAACGTCGGTCCGATATTGGATCCGACGGCGCGGGAGCGCGCTTTTTCTGCCCAGATTTCCAAGATCGCATCGGAGATTTACACAGCGCGATATTGGCATACAACGTCTCTACGATGTCTACGCCCCCCTTGTACGGCCGACCCAGGAACGACCATTTAACATGAGAGAGAATAGGGGACGATGTACTGCACATTGTAGTTGGGCATTTACACAGCCCGATCCGGCTCCAACCTCCATCCAATATCGCCCCGATATCATTTTGGCATCGTTCGTGCATCGTATTGGTCATTTATACTATACAACGCACGAACGATATCATTGCCAACGCACGAACCACGTGACTTTTGGTCGGAGTTACACGCCGATATCGGGACGTGTAAAGTGGCCATAAGACATTGGAACTTTCTAATCTGTTTTTGGTGCTGCATTTGTTTATTTTTTTTTATTTTTTTTTAAACTGTACCAAAAACGGATCAGTCAAAATGTCTACCAGCAAAGTGAATGTAATTTTCCATTTGCTGTGCAGACGTCAACATTTTTGATTGATTTGGTAGTAGTGCAGGGTCACATGGTGCTAGGTCCTGTAAGTACTCGTACTACTCACAGATAGGTCCTGCCAGTGCCTGGAAGGAAGACATCACAGGAGCTCACCATGGGTTCGTGGGGAGGTTAAGAAATTGTGTGTCTTTGTCTGTGTCCCCCAAAATGGAGCAAAAATACCTCACAAACGGATGATGTGTTTGCGATGCTTTTTTTTGCACCCTTGGCACCCTTGAAATTGGTTCAGAAAAACATGCATTTCTCCCAGAAAATTAATGCAATTACACATTTTTATTTCCTTTGTGTATATTGGAACAAGAGAAAAAAAAAATAAAAAAAGGCAAATTGGATATACTGTATTTTCATGCAAAACCTCAAAAATAAAACCTCACAAAATTGTTGGCAGCTTTCCAAAATTGTGGGAAACCAACTTTGTTTCAAGCATGTGATGCTTGTTCAAACTCACCTGTGGTAAGTAACAATAAGCAATATGAAAATCACACCTGATACCAGATAAAAAAGGGAGAAATTGATTCAATTTTTGCATTGTGTGTCTGTATGTGCCACACTAAGCATGGAGATCAGAAAGAGATGAGAACGGTTTGAGGACTTGAGAACCAAAATAGATAAAAAATATCAACAATCTCAAGGTTATAAGTCCATCTCCTGAGATCTTGATGTTCCTTTGTCAATAGTATGCATAGTCCGGATGGTGGATAAGAAGCCCCAATCAAGTTCCAAAGAATGTCAAGCTGTCCTGCAGTCTCAGGGTTCATCAGTGTCAGTGCGAGTTTTCCATCAACATTTGAATGAAATGAAATACTGTGGCAGGAGACCCAGTAGGACGCCACTGCTGACACAGACATACAAAATCTAGACAGCACTTTACCAAAATGTGTGTGAGTATGCCAAAATCCTTCTAGGACAGCCTCTTGTGGACAGAGGAGTCCTAGACAGAGCTTTTTGGTAAAGCACATCATTCGACTGTTTATTGAAAATGGAATTAAACCTACAAAGAAAAGAACACATTACCTACAGTTAAATACAGTGGAGGTTCAAAGATGTTTTGGGGTTGTTTTGCTGTCTCTTTCACTGGGTGCCTTGCCTGTCCATAGTATCATGAAATCTGAAAATTACCAAAGGATTTTGGGTCACAAAGTAGTGCCCAGTGTAGGAAAGCTGGGTGAACGTCATATATCATGGGTCTTCCAGCCGAGCAAAGACCCCAAACATACTTCAATTTTTTGGTACTCAGAAACAGATGGGAACAAAGCGTTGAAGAATTCTGAAGGGACCAGCCATGAGTCCTAATCTAAATCCCATTGAACACCTGTAAAAATATCTTAAAATTGTTGTTGGGAGAAGTCACCCTTCAAATCTGAGAGATCTGGAGCAGTTTAAAAAAGGGTCCAAAATTCTCATTGAGAGGTGTAAGAAGCTTGTAGATGGTTGTAGGATGGGATTGATTGCAGTTTTTTATTTCAAAGAGTGTGCAACCAAGTATTACATTGAGGGTACTAATAATTTTGTTCAAATACACACAAAGATTATAAACATGTATGACAAAGCATGTGTTATTGCAATAATTTTGTGGGTAAAATACTTCATTTTCTAGAACAATATCAAGGGTGTCAACAGTTTCGGCCATGAGTTTTATTCTGTAAGTTCCACTCCTGATTTTTGGCTACGTTCACACACATGCGTTTTTTTGACCATCTCTGCGTTTTTGGGCTGTTAAAAAAAACGCAGGTGCGTTAACGCAGGGTACATTTGAGTGTAGCTGCGTTTTTCAGCTCCATTTGCGTTTTTTACCCCTAGTCCAAAAAACGCTGCATGCAGCGTTTTTGGGTGCTGTAAAAAAACGCATGTGCGTTTTTCCAAAAACGCATGCGTTTTTTTAACATGGGGCCCTATGGGAAACGCATGCAAAAACGCATGGTACATTAGTACCTTTTAGTGCCATTCAAAAACGCATGCGTTTCCCATAGGGGCCCATGTTAAAAAAAACGCATGCGTTTTTGAAAAAACGCACATGCGTTTTTTTAACATGGGGGCCCTATGGGAAACACATGCGTTTTTAAAAGGCACATTTATGCACCCTGCGTTAACGCTTGCGTTTTTGCCTGCGTTTTTGGTGAAAAAATGACTAAGTCCAAAAACGTGGCAAATCCTTTCAGACACACAAGGGACATTTTTTAGCACTCTTAAAAAAACGCAAGTGCTTTTAAGAGTGCTAAAAAAAACGCAAATTGTGTGTGAACATAGCCTTTGACATACAAACACTGGTGCAAAATATGTGTGAATGAAGCCTAAGGGCCACGTCACACGCATCAATTTGAAGAACGATATTGTTAGCGATCACTTGCACGCGCAATCGCTAACAATATCGTTCAGATCACTGGTGAGCTGTCACACAGGCAGACTCACCAGCGATCAATGGACCAGAGTCATCGTGGAAACAATTTAAATATCATTTCCACGATGTCTTGCTCCCACTGCCAGGCTGCGGTAAGCGGGAGCAGGCTGGTCTCCAAGGTAAACTGCGGGCAACTAGGCAGCGCGCGCTGCCTATATACCCGATGTATACCTTGGTTACCAGCCATCTCCGCTCACCGGCTGGTATCCAAGGTACACAGTGGGTAACTAGGGTCCCTAGTTACCCGCTGTGTACCTTGGATACCAGCCGTTAAGTGTAGAAAGCTGGTAACCAAGGTATACATTGGGTATCTAGGCAGCGCGCACTGCCTAGTTACCTGCAGTTTACCTTGGATACAAGCTCCCAGCGCTTGCTGAGAGGCGCTGGGAGCTGGCTTATCGGTCGTCTCCCGGTGTTACACGCAGCAATGCTGCTTATCCACCGGGCGACCAAAGATAGATTTGAGGTCCTGTCCTCAAATCAAACGATGAACGATCAGCCGAATGATCGTTCATTGCTTGTAGTCTCACATGCAACGATGTCGTTTCGACATCGTTCAAGCGTCACAAAACACGTGACTTTTGAACGATATCGGCAACAATATCGTTATGTGTGACGTGGCCTTAAGAATTGGTTCAGCAACAACTTTACTAGGAGCAGAAAATGAATCGTGGCATTCTCAGCCCCACACAATATATGGAGGCATTCTCCCCTAAAAGTGTTTTCTATAGTGGAGAATATCTTTGTACATTCTGAATTTTTGTAGGGGAATGCACTTCAATTCTATGAGGATCGAGTCGGTTATACTGAAATTCTCGATTTCACATAAATTTGAACATTCTGACATTTTATTCATGGTTCACAAAAAAAAAACGTACCCAGCATTATTTGCTACACTATTAAAGCATCATAGAGCAGGCTAATATCTTTTTGCATGAGTGCACGGGCTTCCACATAACATCTGGCAATTATGATGGATTATCAAACCTTGAACAGTGGTGGACAGTATCTGGACTATCAGAGATAACTGGTTCCAAGTGGAGCACAGTTTGTATGGCAGAGTTGTTTTTTATCTCCAGCGTCACTTGGTAGGTCTCTCCCTCCTGTAGAGTGTAAGCTCTTATGGTCAGTGGAGTTCTTTCTCTCTCCTTCCTGTAGAGTATAAGCTCTTGTGATCACCAGGGTTCTCTCTCTTCTGAAGTCTGTGTGCTCCTATGTTCCATTGGGGTCCTCTTATCCCTCTTGTAGAATGTAAGCTCTTATGGTTACTGGGGTTCTCTCTTTTCTGAAATGTGTAAGCTCCTATGTTCAGCAGGAGTCCTCTCTCCCTGCCTATCATTATATCTAGCTCTTATGGTCAGCACGATCCTTTCTCTCTCTTGCCTGTAAAATGCAGTCTCTTATGGTCAGCAGGGTCATCACTCCCTCTTGTATAGTGTAAGCTCTTATGATCAGTGGCGTCATCTCTCTCTCCCCCCTGTAAAGTGTAAGCTTTTATGGTCAGAAGGGTCCTCTCTCTTCTGCAGAGCGCATGCTCCTATAGTTAGCATGAATCCTCTCTCTTTCCCTCCTGTAGAGTGAAAGCTTTTATGGTCAGTGACAGTGGGGTCCTCTCCCTCTCAAGGAGAGTGTAAGCTCTTATGATCAGAAGGGTCCTTTCTCTTCTGTAGAGTATATGCTTTTATAGCTAGCATGAATCTTCTCTCTTTCCCTCCTGTAGAGTGAAAACTTTTATGGTCAGCGGGGTCCTCTCTCTCTCAAGGAGAGTGTAATCTGTTATGATCAGAAGAGTCCACTCTTTTTCCCTCTTGACCAGTTTCCCTTCTGAAGTGTGTGTGCTCCTATATTTAGCTGGGTCGCTCTCTCCATCCCTATCTTTATTTTTCCTGTAGAGTGTAAGCTCTTATGATTAGCAGGGTTCTCTCTCTACCCCTTGTACAGTGTATCGTTTATGATCAGCAGGGTTCTCTCTCTCCAGAAGAGTATAAGCTCTTATGATTATCAGGGTCCCCATCTCTCCCTCCTGTAGAGTGTAAGCTCTTAAGGCCCTGTCACACATAATTACTGTAACGTCACAGATTTTGTGATGCAACAGCGATCCCGTTAGCGATGTCGTTCTGTGTGACACACACCAACGATCTGGACCCTGCTGTGAGATCGTTGATCGTTATACACTGCTCTGGGTCATTCCTGCGTCGTTGTGCTCCCACTGGGAACGCTACATCGTTGTATTTGACAGGGACAATGACCAACGATCTCAATGCTACGCTATGGAGTGACAATTCCCAACGACCTCGGTATAATTCTGGATCGCTGGTGTGTCGTTTTTCACATTGCTGGTGAGATACCTGTTTGACATCTTACCAGCGATGTGAAAAACTACGCACCAGCGACCTCTGCATATCGTTATCGGGATCGCTGGTGCGTCGTTATGTGTGACTGGGCCTTTATGATCATTGGGGTCTTCTCTCTCCGGAAGAGTGTAAGCTCTTAATATCAGCAGGGTCCCTTATCTCTATCCTGTAGAGTGTAAGATTTTTTGATCATCAGGGTCCTCTCTCTCCCTTAGGCGGCCGTCACACGTTGCAATATTGCGAACGATATCGTTTAAGCGATCTGCTTTTTGATCGCTTAAGCAATATCGTTTGTGCATCGTTACGTGCGATCAAGCGATTTTACAATGTAAAATCGCTTGATCGTTAGATCGCAGATATGGGAGCCGGAGCTCATATCAAGCGATCATCACTTGTTCAATCTGCTTCATCGTGGTGTGTGACACCACGATGAACGATCTCCCAGCGGCAGAGCCTATGCTGGGAGATGGTATCTATGGTAAACGTCGGGTTACTAAGCGCCGCGCGGCGCCTAGTAACCCGATGTGTACCATAGTTACCAGCGATCTCGCTGGCCCACATCGCTGGTGATTCTGCCTGTGTGACAGCTCACCAGCGATGTGAGCGATATCGTTAGCGATCGCACGTGCACGTTATCGCTAACGATATCGCTCACGATATTGCACCGTGTGACGGCCGCCTTATGTAGAGTGTAAGATCTTATGTTCATCAGGGTTCTCTGTTTCTCTTCTGAAGTATGTGAGCTCCTATGTTTAGCGTATGTTCTCTCTCCATCTCTATCTTTATATCTCTTGTAGAGTGTAAACTTTTATGCTTAGCGGGGTCCTTTCTCTTTGTTGCTTGTACAGTTTAGTATCTTATGGCCAGAAGGGCACTCTCTCACTCTGTAGTGTGTAAGCTCTTATTGTCAGTGGGGTCCTCATTATCACCTGTAAAATCTAATCTCTCCCTCTGGTGTATTTGTTAGAAGGATTTCAAGCTTTCCAGTTTTGAGATTCACGCAGTTTTATTTGACACAATTCAAATTTTTGATGAGAATTCGGCAAAGTTGTCAAAGTCAAATTTGAAAAGATCTTCATATTATCTACTCTTTATTCCAGGTGTGGGGAACCTTTTTCCTGTTGGGGGCCATTTGGAAATCTCTCCCATCATTTGGGGGCTGCACTAAATTATCACCTTCAAATTAATTTGCTATATTTGGTCAAACAATTAATTAACTCACAGCTTAATTTGATAGCTGGAGCTGCTTCTCTTTTATGTGGTTGTGATGTTAGGAGATATTGATCTTGTTGTTTCTCACAACTGCTTTTACAGATTTTTATTGGTCTGTAGTGGAGTCAACATTTCGTGACAATAATTTTGGAAATCATGTACATTACATAGAAGCAGGAATTGCTGTATATACATCACATAAGGTACATTGAGATTGCTGTATATACATCACATAGGAGTCGCTGAGACTGATGTATATACATCACACAGGACAAGTTGGGACTGCTGTATATACATCACATAGGATACTCCTGATAATTTGAAATGCAAAATTAAGTTTTATTCATGCAACAAAGCAACTTTCGTAGTTTAATGTGTTTCAGACAAAACAGAAGACTTGATCACATAAGTTGCTAGTTTTCCATGAATATTGTTAGACAAGAGCTGTGCTCCTATAAATTGCGACTAGAGATCTGAGTAGACTTAGAGCTAAATGTCAATGCCCAATGGCTATCTCCCTGGTAAGCAATTACCTTTGAAATACAGCCATGTATCTGTATACATAAGAGAAAGTGTACGACCGGCTTTTGCAAGCTGCGGCCAAGTTTGTACATCACATAGGAGATGCTGGGACTGCTGTATATAGGTCACAAGTGATACTGGAGCATATATATCACAGGAGGCACTGAGGCATATATGTGGCGCCCCTGCGACCAGGGTGGCCACAGGTAGGAACTGCAGCCAGGCAGGTGGAGACAGTTTTGCACAAACCACCTTCATACATACACCCACCGACACAAGACCCAACCCGGAGCCCGGGACTCTAGGCGGGCAAAGGGTGGTAGGGCAAGTCACAAGTGGGTGGGACGTAGTCAAGGTGACGGACCTGGTACATAAGGGGAACACCAGGAAGCAGTAGTCAGTAGGCCAGAGGGTGCCGAGAAGTAAAGCCAAGAGTAGGCGGGAAAGTGCCGAGAAGTAAAGACCAAGACAGAGTGACTTCCCTGAAGGTTTTGGGCTCCCTGGAGGCGCAGAATCCTGCGAGGCACAGTCCCCTGGAGAGAGAGCCCACTCCACAGCCTGTAACCCAAGGGAAGGGGAGAGACCGGACCAGTGCAGCTGGGTCCGAGGAAACCGGCAGTGGTGACAGAGGACGACTGGGAGAAGGGATCCCCTGACGTACACTGGAGTCACATGGGTAGGAAAGGGCCTGGTGCTCCCTTGCAACAGAGGGACACTGGAAGGCTAGGCTAGGACCAGAGAGTCGGCTCTGAGGTGACCGAAGCTATACGCCGGATCACAGACACACCGACTGTGAGTTCAGATTCCATGTTTGATTTCCTACACACGTGCAGGAGGTACAGCAACACATAGGACCCAGGCTTGCCACCCACACACAGGGGGAAGTCGAACAAGGGACCGAGTTGCCACCATACAGCACACTGGTGAAGAGAAGTGTAGAGGAAAGCCTGAAAAGAACTCTAAAAGAGAAGGGTCTCAGAAGGGAAACCTGGCTTCAGTAGGGTTAATTGAAAGTGTGGAGTTAACTTTGTGAACTGTGAACAGTGTTGTGGAACTGTACCGTGAAGAACTGCTAGTAAAAGCCGGTGAACCCTGCTAAAGTCTCCCGTGTGTGACTTCCTGCATTATAAACTGTTATATATTTATTCCAACCTGTCAGGAGCTTCCCGACCCACGGCGGGCTCATCCATCCGGCAGCAGCACCATCCATCCTCCTGGCAGGAACAGCAGCAGCAGTGGTCCCCCATTGACCACAACCCGTGGGTGGCGTCACGACAATCTCTGTAAATAACCCCTTTTAATTGTGGGCTCGGGACACGGTCCGGACCAAGGACCGCCGTGATAACCCCCGTGATACCCCGGTCTGGTACCGAGTACCCCGTCCCAGTGGGCTCCACAACTTGGCGGCACGAACAGGATGGACCTGGTCCAACAGAACCGGCCTCTGTGTGCCTAAAACTCGTGATTTGGACTGTTCTACCAAAATCTGGGCATAATGGTGGCCATAGGAGCCTAAGGTCATGTGCAAAGTAGGCGTGCCAAGACCCCTGATTGTGGGCCGGTCCGGTCCATAGCGGGAAAAGAAAGGCCCACCCTGGCTCCCCCTAACTCAGGGGGAGCCAGCCATCAATCCAAAAGAAGATCCTCCGCCCCAAACTTCAGCAACCAATGAGAATATTGCGGGAGTCGGAAAGAACGCCCAAAGAAGGTGGGGCGAGGAACAGAATGGCGTGTGGCAGGAATTGCTGGACATCTGGACAGAAGGAGAGGATGCCAGGATGGATAGTGTGATTGGGAGACCCAAGTTGATTCGGGAGGGCCCACAAGAATTGATCATGGAGGAACCCGGCCAGGAAAAGACACTTGGTGACCAAGACGTTATGGCAGAAGGCGGCAGAAAGAATCCAGAGGTCCGAGACACCCGGCGGGGTGTACTGAGACTGTTGCCTGAACAACCAACACGGGTTCAAGCTGAACTGAGAACCCGGATTCAGATTGATTGTAGCCAGTACCAGCAGTTCCTGACCGTGCAGCCCGGCTGGGCTCATGCCTCTGATATTACCCGAAGTAGGGAGAGTCGAACGCTGGAAGAGTTGGTAGATGTATCGGTGCCTGAACCCATGCCCTGGAGTGCAACTGCGGTGTCAGACCAACTCGGAGGCTTGGAGGAGGGATGTCTACCATTACCGGAGCCCCTGATATCAGCCTCTGCATCCATGGAGGTGAGAGGAGAGCAGCTCCGTTGCTGGTGGGAGCGTAGTGGGCAAGAGGATGACATGATGGGCTTCCCTGGGGACCCTGAGTCTGAAGTAGGCCATGTAGAGGTAGTGACCCGGAATGAGTATTTGCAAAGATTTGCCCGCAGATGGGAGAAGGAAGACGCAGCAAAGCAGACCCAGAAGGGAGAAATGGTGGCCCATACCCTGAGTGCTAAGGCAGCTGCCCGGCGGGATTCAGATATTAATAGATCCTCGTGTCACGAAGGAAAGATTGTGAAAGTTAAGTCGGAATTGGGATATGCGTTTGCTCGAGAACCCGGAGAAGACAGAGACATTTTCATAAATCGGAGAGATGTGGAGGAGCATTTACCTGGAGATCACCCGGACAGGGAAGTTGCAGTAGGAGAGTGGGTATCCTACATTACCGTACCTGGAGAACTAGGCCCATACGGCATACGAATAAAGAGACTATCCCTCAGATCCCAGACAGACACAGAATCTTCAGAGACAACGCATCTGGATTCGACTATTGACCCGGATTCGACAATTATGGTAACGACAGGAACGCAGACCGAGTACAGTCATTTGCTAACCTGGTCCTTGGAGCAGTTGGAGTTGTTCCCAACACAGAGAACACCAGAGGTCCTACCGTGGAAAAAGAAGGAATGAGGAACCTGGACGTCTTCAAGCAACAGTAAGTGTAAATGTGATGTGTTCCCAATCCTGAATGAATTAATAGCCTTTTCCCCTGTTTGTCTTTTGTGTGTTTTATTGAAAAGACAGCAATGCCATGAACAATGAGTGGTATGAACATTGATGTAAATAGTTGAGCACCTTGTGTGCTCTCCATTGGTTTTATGACCGCTCAGAACTGTGAGACTGCTTGCACTTTTTGAACTTTAAACTGAAATGACGGTAAGTGTTTTTGAACGGGTCTTTTGAAACACTTCTGCATGTTTAGCAAGTTTTTATATTTTTAGAAAGCATGGTGGCTTTTGTAAGTGAACGTTTTGAACATTTGCACTTATCTAAGTGTGCACAGAGAACCGGTATAGTTATACCACAGGACTCTTGTGACTTTAATAAATGTGTAACCCATGTCCGAAAAGGTTAAAAAGAAAGTGTGGTATAAGATGCCAGTACGGAGAGTAACACCTTGGCCACAAGCTTGTGACCCGAGGGCCTGGAGGCCTTAGCAGTTATAGCCATAGACAGGCGTAACACTGAGTTTTGAAATGTAAATAGTTAAATTAATGCAACGTTCAACTATTGTGCCTCCGTAACCGGAAGAAAAGTGCTTATTAATGTTGTTGTTTAATAAAATAAAATGTTTTCAGGGGACACGCTGATTTAACTCCGGGGGAATGTGGCGCCCCTGCAACCAGTGTGGCCACAGGTAGAAACTGCAGCAAGGAAGGTGGAGACAGGTTTTGCACAAACCACCTTCATACATACACCCACCGACACAAGACCCAACCCGGAGCCCGGGACTCTAGGCGGGCAAGGGGTGGTAGGGCCAGTCACAAGTGGGTGGGACGTAGTCAAGGTGATGGACGGGTACATAAGGGGAACACCAGGAAGCAGTAGTCAGTACGCCAGAGGGTGCCGAGAAGTAAAGACAAGAGTAGGCGGGAAAGTGCTGAGAAGTAAAGACCAAGACAGAGTGACTTCCCTGAAGGTTTTGGGCTCCCTGGAGGTAGAGGAAAGCCTGAAAGGAACTCCAAAAGAGAAGGGTCTCAGAAGGGAAACCTGGCTTCAGTAGGGTTAATTGAAAGTGTGGAGTTAACTTTGTGAACTGTGAACAGTGTTGTGGAACTGTACCGTGAAGAACTGCTAGTAAAAGCCGGTGAACCCTGCTAAAGTCTCCCGTGTGTGACTTCCTGCATTATAAACTGTTATATATTTATTCCAACCTGTCAGGAGCTGCCCGACCCACGGCAGGCTCATCCATCCGGCTGCAGCACCATCCATCCTCCTGGCAGGAACAGCAGCAGCAGTGGTCCCCCATTGACCACAACCCGTGGGTGGCGTCACGACAATCTCTGTAAATAACTTGTGGGTTTGGGACACGGTCTGGACCAAGGACTGCCGTGATAACTCCCGTGATACCCCGGTCTGGTACCGAGTACCCCGTCCCAGTGGGCTCCACATATACATCACCGGAGATGCTGGGGCATATAAATCACAGGAGGGGTTGGGGTATACACATCACTTGGGAGGCACAGACATCACTAGGGGACACAAATATCACTGGAAGGTATATACATCACTGGTGGTTCACAGATAACACTGGGCAGGCACAGACATCACTGTGGAGCACAGACAGCACACAGCACAGACTACAATAGGGGATCACATACTGGGCATATAGTGGGCATATACAGCATTGGTGGGCATATACAGCATTAGGTGGAAAATACAGCTCTGGGTGGCACATACAACACTGGGGGGTATATACATCCCTGGGGGCACATATATCACTGGTGGGGCACAGCTTTTAGCAGTATTCATTTGCAAGATAGGTGTTAATAAGCAGTGCTGAAACTTGTAGTGCAGTAATAGAAGATAGGCACAGAGGCCCAATCCTGTTCGTGACGTCAAGTTTAGCCTTTGCAAGAGCCCAGGAACCCCAAATGTTTATATGTTATGGTTGCTTTTCTGGCACAAGAGTGCAGGGGTCGTGTGCTCTGGATGGTTTACGAGGCTGATGTTCCCTGTTATTCACCCCCACACAGTGTCCACAGACGATGGAAGGACTGCAAACACAGGTCTTGAGGACAAAATTCGCTGTACTACAGCAGGAATGAGGAAATCCAATATGGAATAGAGGTTTCACAGTCTCTCGTGGGACAGCCACGGCAAATACAACTTGGAGTTGAATACTAAAGTGCAATTAGGGAGCTTTAAGAGCATGGATTGTTTTAGATGTAAAACTTGTATGCTTTTATAAGAGGGTTCAGAGCCTTTTGTAGATTAGAGTGGAAGGGTATATGTAATAAGGAGATTGTACAGACCTGGAATACTGGGGGTAGTACTGCAGTTAGTTAAGGCACGTGTAGAAGTACTTGAAGACAAATGTAGAAAATTGCCCAGTGCTCCATGGCTGGTGTGTGGAGAATGGTGGGCAAGCCACTAATGTTGCAGTGGGACAGGAGACCCTCAAACTTTCCCAACCCACGTATGTTCTTCTATGTGCTCAGTATGTCCTATTGTCTGAAGATTGCAAAGTATTCACTGATCTCAGGGAGACCAGTCCAAGAAAACACTGCGGGCAGCTGGCTAAAGCGCTCAAACACAGTGAATTCCTAGGCACATTGCCCCCTGGGAAATATGAATATGCAAATAGAGTCTGTGGAGCCTCGGTTAGGAGTCTCAAACACAGGACTAGCCATATATCCCTCCAGGGGAGGACCCAGCCAAGGGGTGGCTCCTTGCGGAGAACACCATAACCACCATATGAAGTGGCCCTTTAAGTCAATATCCAACTCTTTTACAAGTTTACAGTTTACAGTTGGTGTTCCCTTGTCATATCTGTAAACTTGTAAAAGAGTTGGATATTGACTTAAAGGGCCACTTCATATGGTGGTTATGGTGTTCTCCGCAAGGAGCCACCCCTTGGCTGGGTCCTCCCCTGGAGGGATATATGGCTAGTCCTGTGTTTGAGACTCCTAACCGAGGCTCCACAGACTCTATTTGCATATTCCTATGTCTGAAGAAGCACGTTTAAATCCGGACAGCGAGGATCCAGGATAGAATGCCTTTAGTATCTTGGCTGTCAAAGTCAGGGAAGGATGAACTTCTAGACCTTGGGCCTGCTTGTGGTGGGGCGACTCTTCACACATGCTCTGCTTCCAGAAGAGTCTTAGACAGAATTGGATAATTCCAGCTCAGTCTAGACAGCTGGAAGTAGCTCCACATATTGAGCCATGAGACCGAATCACTTGCCAATAGGATAACACCCAATCTATACTTCAGTCTCTCACAATTTAAGGTAAATATAAAAATATAAACCATACATTTTCACTAGTAGATTGTGCAAGTACACAACAAATGCGAAATACATTAAATATAAGTGGATGTGACTGGAAGTGCATATCTAAGACTAGGGTCACACTAGCGCTATTACCTGCGTTCAGGGGGATTCCATTAAAAAGATAGAATTTGGCACAATTAAAGCAGTGTTACCGTAAAGGTAAGGCTGCGTCAACGCTGCCAATTCATTCCTATGGGTGAGCGCTTCCGCGTCATGTGATGCGCTTGAATATAGCGCAAGATTTCAAACTCTGGCACTTGGATGCCAGCGTTTGACCTTCGCTCGGGTTCCGTCACCCATAGGAATGAATTGGCAGCCTTACTTTTACGGTAATACTGAGGCGCTTTAAAGTCAGACACAGGGCCCGGACCTGAACGTGTCACAGGAGTTCAATACCGAACTGCTGAACTGGAGGCTACGAGCTTCATAGGAGTTGTGGCTCAAACACCTGGCGTATACCCAGAGAAAGCAGCCGGACAAGGATCCGGGGACAAGGTACCAGTCGCCCACTCATACCCAAGGCTGCAGGATCAGGGCTCTGTGCACAGAGGCGCTTCAAGGAGTGCTGTGGAATAGCAGCAGTGAGAGGCAGAAGGCTGGCACACCACCGAGGATCTCATACTTATTACCCCTATCTCCTAAGACTACGCAGGCTGGAGCTTATCCAAGAGTGTGTAACATCTTTGACCTGTTGAACTTGAAGGTTGGTGAGAGTAAACCCGGGTAAAGAATTGCAGAACAGTGTGAGATTGTGTTATTTCCGCAGCAACCGGCGTTGAAGGCCACTGAACAAGGTAACAGTGCCTGAGATAATCTCTGTCTGCCAGAGACTATTAATCTTTATTCTAGCTGCCCTGGGGACCTGCTCCACCCATGGGGAGCCACTCCATCCAAGCTGTCCATCCATCATCCCTAGAGGTTCTGAAGCAGCGACGGCTACCCATAGCCACAAACCACGGGTGGCGTCACGAACATTTATCCCTAAAACCACCCTATCCCTACACACTCCCTAAGAACACTTTAACACTGAACCCAGGGTTACGGAGTCGGGTCTCGACCCCTGTGACTCCCTAGAAGAAGCATTAAAGCCCGGTTCTGAGTACCCAATGGCCCTGGGGTGCATCAAGTGTTCTGAGAATGTACCAGTGTTCACATGCCCTAGGTCTAATAATATAATGTTTGTCATTTCTTTTTATACACACACAAAGGGTGCTGTTATATACTGTACATGACTCTCTACATATACTACAGTACATACAGCAGTAAACTGCACACTGATCTTATTCTATATTTCTTTATAATGACCAACATTTTTAATTAGGAACAAATGCATTAACCAGCCACATTGTTTAAAAGCCATAATTTTGCTTTGGTAATCAAGATCTAAACATGTTTTAAATTATTGTGCTAGAGTTTTTGTATTGTGCTTTATCAACAGCAGTGTGTTTATTAATTTGGTATCAGGAACTTAAGTATGTGAATCCTTTCCAACTTAGTGGGTGGACAGATAGTTGGCAAACTATGTTACAAAGAACATACTTAAAGAAGACAATTTAGATTTTAAATTGCAGCCATGTTTTCTTTTTATTCCCAACATTATAAACTGCTAACAATTTAGTGGTACATTGCAAAATATGTACAGTTGAAACCAGAAGTTTACATACACTATAGAAAAAGACATACCGTATTTCTCGCTTTATAAGACACACTGGATTATAAGACACACTCCCAAATTTGGTGAAGGAAAAAAAAAAATGTTTAATTTTCAGTGGGGTCCGTCTTATAATGCCTGTGTCCGTCTTCCAAATCATATTTATGTCCCTCATGCTGGTATATATAACCCTCATCGAGGTACATGGTCACCCATTCTGGAATATGGCCTCCCCATCCTCGATATGGCCCCCTTATATTGGATATAGCCCCCATGTGCTGGCATTCAGCCCCACTGTGCTGGCCTATGTCTCCCTGTGGCAGCACATATAGCCCCCCTGTGCTGGCACTTAGCCCCCCGGTGATGGCACATAGCCCCCTGTGATGGCACACAGCCCCCTGTGATGGCACACATGCCCCTGTGCTGGTACACGTTCCCCCTGTGCTGGCACACATGCTACCTGTGATGGCACACATGCCCCTGTGCTGGCATACATGCCCCTGTGCTGGCACACATGCTCCCTGTGATGGCACACATCCCCATGTGCTGGCACACATGTTCCTGTGCTGGATATGCCACCCCACCATCCTGGATATGGCCCCCCCATCACTCTGTATTGCCCCCCATGCTGCTGCCCTTACCTAAATAACAAACCGCATTGAACTCACCTCTCCGGCACTGTCCTCCATGGCTCCCTCCTTGCTGCACGTCCTGAGTCCCGGGGAGCCGGTCATGTGATCAGCACAGCAGAGTGACATCATCACTGTGCGCCCCGATCACATGACCAGCTTCACCAGAACTCAGGAAGTGTGGCAAGCATGGAGCCGCCACGGAGGACAGCTCCGGAGAGGTAAGTTGAAAGCGGTTTGTTATTTTAGTGTGGGCAGCAGCATGGGGGCCATACAACAGTGATGGGGCCATATTCAGGTTGGGGGGTGTCTGCAGGCAATGTAATAATGTTTGGCGTAACGCAGGATGGCATCGCAGCTGTGGGAGGGAGCGATGGAGGTCCATGTACCAGGATGGGGGGGGGATCATATATGCCGTGATAGGGGGAATCATGTGTATTATATATATATATATATATACTAGCTGTAGTACCCGACTAAGCCCGGGTTAATAAATAACTGCTGTTAGCTATAACAAAATAGAATTTGAATATGTCATATTAATGACCTGTAGGAAAATAGAAGCTGAGCTGTGATTGGTTGCTATAGGCAGCCTAATAAATCTCCAGCCAACAGTAAACCCTCCCCCCGGCCGGGCAGTATATGTTACCTCACACATACACATAATAGACAGCTCATGTGACTGACATCTGCCTTAATTCCCTATATGGCACATGTGTTGCACATTGGCTGTTTTTAATCAGATGTTTATGTTTGGAAAATAAAGATAGCACACGTATGAGGCGAGTTGTGTGAGGTGATTTGTGCACATCTGTGTCTGTCTGTGTGGTGTGTGTGTCCCTGGGGTGTGTATGTGTGTGTCCCTGTGGGATCGGGTCTGTGTGGTGTATGTCTCTGTTGTGTGTGTTTCTTTGTGGTGTGTGTGTGTGTCCCTGTGGGGTGAGTGCATGTTCCCCTATAGGGTGTGTATGTGTGTGTCCCTGTGGGGGGGTCTGTGTGGTGTGTGTCTCTGTTGTGTGTGTCTCTTTGTGGTGTGTGTGTGTGTGTGTCCCTGTGGGGTGAGTGCATGTGTCCCTATAGGGTGTGTATGTGTGTGTGCCCCTGTGTGGGGGTCTGTGGTGTGTGTGTGTATCTGTGTTGTGTGTGTCTCTTTGTGGTGTGTGTGTCCCTGCGGGGTGAGTGCATGTGTCCCTATAGGGTGTGTATGTGTGTGTGTCCCTGTGGGGGGGTGTCTGTGTGAGGTGTGTGTGTCTCTGTGTTGTGTGTGTCCCTTTGTGGTGTGTGTGTGTCCCTGAGGGGTGAGTGCATGTGTCCCTATAGGGTGTGTATGTGTGTGTGTGTCCCTGTGGGGGGGTCTGTGTGGTGTGTGTGTGTCTCTTTGTGGTGTGTGTGTCCCTGTGGGGTGAGTGCATGTGTCCCTATAGGGTGGCTATGTGTGTGTGTCCCTGTGGGGGGGTCTGTGTGGTGTGTGTCTGTGTTATGTGTGTATCTTTGTGGTGTGTGTGTCCCTGTGGGGTGAGTGCATGTGTCGCTATAGAGTGTGTGTGCGTCCCCTTGGGGGTGTGGGGGTGTCTCTGTGTTGTGTGTGTCTCTTTGTGGTGTGTGTTTGTTCGGGTGCGTGGTGAGTATCCAATGTTGGGGCTGCACCTTAGCGACTATACACTTGCTGTTACCCTTTGTGTGCGTGTGGTGTGTATACATGTCCCATGTGTGTGGTGAATATCTCATGTTGGGGCCCCACCTTAGTGACTATATGCTGGTATATGCTGTTAGTCTTTGGTGCTATCATTAAGCCCCTCTCATTCACAACTGTCAACTGGTAACTGTCGCTTTTTCCCCATTATGTAGATAGGGGCAAAATTGTTTGGTGAATTGGAATGCGCGGGGTTAAAATTTTGCCTAACAACAAAGCCTATGATGCTCCCGGGGTCCAGACGTGTGACTGTGCAAAATTTTGTCTCTATAGCTGATAGCTGTCGATTTTCCTCCCACACGTTTCCTTTCCCTTTTTTCCCATTATGTAGATAGGGGCAAAATTGTTTGGTGAACTGGAACGCGCAGGGTTAAAATTTCGCCTCATAACATAGCCTATGACGCTCCCGGGGTCCAGACCTGTGACTCTGCAAAATTTTGCGGCTGTAGCTGCGACGGTGTAGATGCCAATCCCGGATATACACACATACACACACACATACACACATACACACATTCAGCTTTATATATTAGATATATATACATAAATTGTGGTATGTCAGCCAGCCGTGGACGGGATGGTTGGTATACATTGCAGAGGTCTGATGCAATGTGAATATTTCACTGTGTCTTGCAGCAGTAGAAGGAAATTGAATGCCATGTCTCTGATTGGTCTCCAGCTGCGAAAACCAATCAGAGACGCGGCATTCAAACAGCGCGCCAAGTCTCTGATTGGTTGCCACAGCTGGTAGCGACCAAACAGATGGCTTAGCGCATGGCTTAGCTTAGCGCGCGATTTGAATGCCGTGCTGTTTTCTAACACACGACGCATCTCTGATTGGTTGCTGCCAGCCGTGGCGACCAATCAGAGACTTGGCGCACAGTTTGAATGCTGCGTCTCTGATTGGTCTTCGCGGCTGATGGCGTCCAATCAGAGACGCGGCATTCAAACCACACGCCAAGTCTCCGATTGGTCGGCACGGCTGGCGGCGACCAATCAGAGATGCAGCGCTTGTTTGCCGTGAAATTTGAATGCAGCCATATAGGAATACCCATACCGTGGGTGTTCCAATATGGCTGTCGGCGTACTATCGTGGCGAGCAGCCGGGAGAAGACCGGCTGACGCCGGTTATCTCCCAGTTGGCTCGCCGCGGACCTCGCAGTGCAGTAAATGAGCTGCGGCCGCCGATCTCCCGACGATATCAGCAGCTCATCTACTGCGCCCTGAGGTCTGCCCACCCCCCTAGAGACCTACCACCCACTCAGGTGGGCATATAATGACGTTATATCTTATGTACAGTAGCGGGCTTCTGTCGGCTGCTGTACTTTTTTATGAATGGAGGCGCCGGCTCCTCTGAGAGCTATTGTAGATATAGTATGTGCACTGTCCGACAGAAGCCGGCTACTGTACATAAGACGTTAAATCTTTATATGCCCACCTGAGCGGGTGGTAGGTCTCTAGGGGGGGTGGGCACCCCCTAGAGATAGTATAGACACATTTATTAATAAAATGTAACATGTTAAAACACAGAGAACAGTTAGCTAATCCCTGCGGCAGCAGGGATGAGCAGACTGTACGGTAACCGGATTGCTCAGGATTACACATCTTGAGCAATCCGGTTACCTGATTGCGGTTTCCCCCACACATTTTTGTTGATGCGTGAACGTAATTTGATTTTTAAGTGTGACCCTAGCCTAAGGCTGGCTTCACACTGCAGTTTTTCCACTAATCAATGTCCATCCAGTTTGTATGCCGCTGTGTACCTTGGATACCAGCCGGTGAGCGGAGATGGCTGGTAACCAAAGTATACATCGGGTATCTAGGCAGCGCACGCTGCCCAGTTATTCGCAGTTTACCATGGATACCAGCCTGCTCCCGTTAACTGCAGCCTGGCAGCGGGAGCAAGACTTCGTGGAAACGATATTTAAATCATTTCCACGATGTTGCTGGTCCAATGATTGCTGGTGAGTCTGCCTGTGTGACAGCTCACCAGCGATCAGCCGTCAATGTCATCAGCGATCAGATCGCTGATGACATTGACGTGTGTGACGTCTGCTTTAGAGCGCCTTTCAGCCATGTGACTTGCAATAAATAGATTCAATCACCAGCACTATCTGATGGGTCATGTGACTATTTGAAGGAGATGGGAGTGGTCACATCTGAACAGATCACCAAGGAGCTTAATAGCAGCAGAACTTACATTAACCCATAAGGTACCGTCACACACGTCAATATTGCATGCAATTTCACTTGCAATTTGCTGGTTGCAGTGAAATCATGGACACATTCTTCTATTTTGTTGCTGTGTACAAATGGAGCAATATGTCCATGATTTCACTGCAACCAGTAAGTTGCAAGTGATATTGCATGCAATATTGACGCTTGTGACGGAAGGAAATTAACTATGTTTAATATCCCGAGTCTCACAAGACAAAGAGACTCTGGGCCCAAGCTTGTCACAAGTTTCTAAGACACAGGAGACCAGTGTTACAGTACCCCCTTTAACAAGGGGCCTCTGGACCCTCAAGACTGGACTTATCCAGATAACACCTACAGAAGGAATGCCATGAACCAATTGTGTTCAATTTCACTTCTGTTACCACCTGTCCCTGAAGGTTATAACCTTTGTAGCTTGGTAATGATGATAGAAATGTTGACTCTTGAGTCATAACCTGTGAAAAACGTCATGGGTATGAAGTCCTGGGGTAGATCTAGCCGAATGGCCAAAGGGTTAGTAACATCCGTTACTCGATACAGACCGACAAACCTAGAGCCCAGAGCCCCAGAAGCACACTTCTACTTAAGGGCATTAGTGGACACTCATACACATTCATTCACACATAGGTCCAGACCTGAACGTTTATATACAGTTAGGGCCAGCAATATTTGGACAGTGACACAATTTTCGCGAGTTGGGCTCTGCATGCCACCACATTGGATTTGAAATGAAACCTCTACAACAGAATTCAAGTGCAGATTGTAACGTTTAATTTGAAGGGTTGAACAAAAATATCTGATAGAAAATGTAGGAATTGTACACATTTCTTTACAAACACTCCACATTTTAGGAGGTCAAAAGTAATTGGACAAATAAACATAACCCAAACAAAATATTTTTATTTTCAATATTTTGTTGCGAATCCTTTGGAGGCAATCACTGCCTTAAGTCTGGAACCCATGGACATCACCAAACGCTGGGTTTCCTCCTTCTTAATGCTTTGCCAGGCCTTTAC
The DNA here is from genome assembly GCA_033576535.1 of Allobates femoralis. Taxonomy (NCBI): domain Eukaryota; kingdom Metazoa; phylum Chordata; class Amphibia; order Anura; family Aromobatidae; genus Allobates; species Allobates femoralis. The sequence continues at coordinate 265,747,634 of JARQOC010000001.1, read as the reverse complement.
AGCCGCAGCCTTCAGGTCTTGCTTGTTTGTGGGTCTTTCTGTCTTAAGTCTGGATTTGAGCAAGTGAAATGCATGCTCAATTGGGTTAAGATCTGGTGATTGACTTGGCCATTGCAGAATGTTCCACTTTTTTGCACTCATGAATTCCTGGGTAGCTTTGGCTGTATACTTGGGGTCATTGTCCATCTGTACTATGAAGCGCCGTCCAATCAACTTTGCAGCATTTGGCTGAATCTGGGCTGAAAGTATATCCCGGTACACTTCAGAATTCATCCGGCTACTCTTGTCTGCTGTTATGTCATCAATAAACACAAGTGACCCAGTGCCATTGAAAGCCATGCATGCCCATGCCATCACGTTGCCTCCACCATGTTTTACAGAGGATGTGGTGTGCCTTGGATCATGTGCCGTTCCCTTTCTTCTCCAAACTTTTTTCTTCCCATCATTCTGGTACAGGTTGATTTTTGTCTCATCTGTCCACAGAATACTTTTCCAGAACTGAGCTGGCTTCTTGAGGTGTTTTTCAGCAAATTTAACTCTGGCCTGTCTATTTTTGGAATTGATGAATGCTTTGCATCTAGATGTGAACCCTTTGTATTTACTGTCATGGAGTCTTCTCTTTACTGTTGACTTAGAGACAGATACACCTACTTCACTGAGAGTGTTCTGGACTTCAGTTGATGTTGTGAACGGGTTCTTCTTCACCAAATAAAGTATGCGGCGATCATCCACCACTGTTGTCATCCGTGGACTCCCAGGCCTTTTAGAGTTCCCAAGCTCACCAGTCAATTCCTTTTTTCTCAGAATGTACCCAACTGTTGATTTTGCTACTCCAAGCATGTCTGCTATCTCTCTGATGGATTTTTTCTTTTTTTTCAGCCTCAGGATGTTCTGCTTCACCTCAATTGAGAGTTCCTTTGACCGCATGTTGTCTGGTCACAGCAACAGCTTCCAAATGCAAAACCACACACCTGGAATCCACCCCTGACCTTTTAACTACTTCATTAATTACAGGTTAACGAGGGAGACGCCTTCAGAGTTAATTGCAGCCCTTAGAGTCCATTGTCCAATTACTTTTGGTCCCTTGAAAAAGAGGAGGCTATGCATTACAGAGCTATAATTCCTAAACCCTTTCTCCAATTTGGATGTGGAAATTCTCATATTGCAGCTGGGAGTGTGCACTTTCAGCCCATATTATATATATAATTGTATTTCTAAACATGTTTTTGTAAACAGCTAAAATAACAAAACTTGTGTCACTGTCCAAATATTTCTGGCCCTAACTGTACATGCGTCTTTTAGGCAACATTCAGACTGTGCGTTTTTTTTCTCTTATGTTCTGCTGCGTTTTTAGTTTCAAAACATGAGCTGTCAAAAAAGCACCCCAAAAAACGGATCCGTTTTTGGATCTGTTTTTGATCCGTTTTTTGAGTGCTGCGTTTTTTTTCCCATTTTGAAGGTCTCCTATGGGAAAAGCACTGTAGAAAAACGCAGCACAAAATTATATGTCATTTTCAAAAACAAAGCTCTCTTTAAGAGAAAAAAACAGATCACTTTAGAAGAGCACAGTCTGAATGGCAAAAATGAAAACCCATAGATTTTGCTGGGGTGTCACTTGAGTGATCTGTTTTTTACAGTGCACTGCAAAAAATTAATGAAAAAAACGCACGTTGTGAATGTAGCCTTAGAAAGAGAAAATCCCTTTGAAGGAAGGACAACCGAGGCATCACCCCAGAAATTGCAACTCTTACCCCTCAGGAATAGGATATTCAGTGTGGGTAACCAACCCCTGCACCACCTCATTTTGGGGGACACGTAGGTCTAGAAAGAACTTTTAAAGAGGGAGAAGTTGTGCCACTTCTCTCCAGTTGCACCTTGTTCACATTAGCCGGAAAAGAAGGAAGTACAGAGGAAACGTACACACCCAGGTCGCCTCCCTCAAAACAACCGGAGGAGGGGAGCACAATTTATTAGATAGTGTATTTAGACTGGATATAGCTGAAAAAAACAACTTAGTAACCTTAAATTCAGGAAGCAGGTCCTCAGTATGGACAACTCACATTCCACCAATCCTGAGGAGAGAGGGAGGTCTAGCTTTAACCTGAAGAGTGAGTTAGGTATCCCCTCTTTGTCCCAAAGGAATTGTAGCTGGAAAAGAGAGAAAAATGAAGGAAATGTACCTTCCCTGGTTGCAATCATCCATATAACTTGAGGGAGGCGGCTTTGTGGATGTAACTGTGGGTATAGATGGACAAATCCCAATAAAATGCCCCTTAAGCCCACAGTTAAAAAACACCTACATTCCATGGTGAGCAACAGGCAACCTAATATGAGGGGTCAGACCCCTTAACTGCATAGGTTCATCCACCTGCTCATGTGGGACTTCATCCATTGGGAGAACAACACGGGGGTTGAGGGGGGCATGGACCATGTGGATCTTTCCCTGAGACCTCTATGCACCCATTAAGCAAGAGACATGGAAGCCTACAGTGACTCTGGGATAAAATATTGAGCCAGAGAATACTTGAACCTATCTGACAACCCCTGACAGAAATGACTCCTAAGGGCAGGGTCAATCCAAAGGGTGTCAGTGCTCAGTGGCCTATCTCCGAAACTCCGAGCCGTACTCCTCAGCCAGCTGCGCCACCTGTTGGAGTTTACAGAGTTTAGACACCATCAGGGTCATCATAATCTAGGTCCAAAGCCCCCCCAAAAACTTGTCTACTAACTGTCATGTTGTAGAAACAATCGGCAGAGAAGACATAGTAACATAGTAACATGGTTTTTAAGGTTGAAGGAAGACTTTAAGTCCATCTAGTTCAACCCATAGCCTAACATGTTGATCCAGAGGAGGGCAAAAAAAAACCCAAGTGGCAACACTAAGCTCCACAATAGGGAAAACAATTCCTTCCTGGCTCTACATACGGCAATCAGACTAGTTCCCTGGATCAACGCCCTATCAAGAATCTAGTATATTGAAGCAGAAATGTTATACTTTTCAAGAAAGGCATCTAGGCCCTTCTTAAATTTTAGTAGTGACTCACTCATTACAACATCATGTGGCAGAGAGTTCCATAGTCTCACTGCTCTTACAGTAATAAATCCACATCTGTGATTATGATTAAACTTTTTTTTTCTCTAGATGTAGAGGATGCCCCCTTGTCCCTGTCTCAGGCCTAAGAAGAAGGCCTAAATAGATAATTAAAAAGGTCTCTGTACTGTCCCCTCATATATTTATACACTATTATAAGATCACCCCTAAGCCTTCGTTTTTCCAAACTAAATAACCCCAAGTTTACTAACTTGTCTTGGTATTGCAGACCCCTCAGTCCTCTAATAACCTTGGTTGCTCTTTTCTGGACCTGCTCTAGTTCAGCTATGTCTTTCTTATACACCGGAGACCAGAATTGTACACAGTATTCTAAGTGTGGTCACACTAGTGACTTGTATAGAGGTAAAATTATGTTCTCCTCATGAGCATCTATACCTCTTTTAATGCATCCCATTATTTTATTTGCCTTTGCAGCAGCTGCCTGACACTGGCCACTAAATGTGAGTTTGTTGTCTACCCATACACCAAGGTCTTTTTCAGTAATAGTTTTGCCCAGTGCTTTACAATTTAGCACATAATTAAACATTTTATTTCCTCTGCCCAAGTGCATGACCTTACATTTATCCTCATTAAAGCTCATTTGCCATTTACAGCCCAAGCTTCTAGTTTACATAAATCCTCCTGTAACATAAAATTGTCCTCTTCTGTATTGATTACCCTGCAGGTTTAGTGTCATCTGCAAATATTGAGATTCTAACTGTATGTCCCCTGCAAGGTCATTAATAAATATGTTAAAAAGATGCGGGCCCAATACTGACCCCTGTGGTACCCCACTGTTAACTGTGACCCATTCTGAGTGTGTTCCATTAATAACCACCCTTTGTTTCCTATCACTAAGCCAGTTCTTAACCCACTTACACATATTTTCCCCTATCTCCATTGCTCTCATTTTATGTATCAACCTTTTGTGTGGCACCATTTTTGAAAAGTCCATATACACCAGTCCACTGCATTTTTTTGGTCCAATTCAGAACTTACCTCTTCATAGAAGCTTATCAGATTACATTGAAAGGAATTGTCCCTCGTAAACCCATGTCGATATTGGTCATGAGGTTATTTTTCTTCAGATACTCAGTATAGCATCTCTTAGAAAACCCTCTAGGATTTCTACCCACAGTAGAGGTTAAGTTTGCTGGCCTATAATTTCCAAGTTTAGTTTTTGTCCCCTTTTTGAATATTAGCACCACATTTGCTATACGCCAGTCCTGTGGTACAGACCCTGTTATTATGGAATTTCTAAAGATTAAAAATAATGGTTTATCTATGACGGTATTTAATTCCTACAGTACTCTGGGTTGTATCCTATCCGGGCCCAGGGATTTGTCAACTTTAGTGATTTTTATACTGTGCGGTAGGTACTTTCTGCTGGATTAAGCAGGTGACATTTAATGGAGAATTTTTGTTATCACTGATCATGTTGTCTGTCATAAAGATTTTCTTATGTAAATACTGTTGAAAAAAAGTCATTTAGCATATTGTCTTTTTCCTCATCCTCATCCACCATTTCACCCAGACTATTTTTAAGGGGCCAACACAATCATTTTTTAGCTTCTTACTATTTATGCAGTTAAAGAATATTTTGGGATTTTTTTTTTACTTTCTCTGGCAATGAGTCTCTCTGTCTCAATCTTTGCTGCCTTGATTTGCTTTTTACAGATGTTATTTAATTTTCTGTATTTATTTAGTGCTTCATCACTACCTACTTGCTTTAATTCCCTAAATTTTTTCTTTTTGTCACTTATTGCACCCTTTACAGCTCTATTTAGCCATAGTGGTTTCCTCCTATTTCTAGCATGTTTATTCCCATAGGGTATATATTGTGCACAGGTCATATTCCGGATGCTAATAAATGTCTCCCATTTGCTTTGTGTACCTTTATGTCTCAGCACATCGTCCCAGATAATTGCACTAAGATCATCTCCTAACCTTTGGAAATTTGCCTTCCTGAAGTTAGTGTCCTTGTAGCCATCTATTACACATCTTATTAAAGATACATGAAAACTTATTATTTTGTGATCACTATTACCCAAGTGACCTCCGACCGTATATTTGAGATGCGGTCCGGGCTATTGGTTAATATTCGGTCTAGCAGTGCACCCTTTCTTGTTGGGTCCTGAACCAGTTGTGAAAGGTAATTGTCCCTCATAGTTGTCAAAAAACTATTACCTTTGCTGGAATGAGCTGTCAAGTTTCGTGTTCCCCTAATGTTATTTCAGGATATTGTTTTAAGTCCCCCATATTACATAATTACATCTTTCCCTGAGTCGATGTACATTCACATCTATTTGCAGTCATTTTTGAACAGACTATAGCCCTGTAAATTAACAGCCCAGTCATGGCTCTCGTCCAGCCATGTCTCAGATATCCCCACCATGTCATAATTATTTTCCAAGAAAATTAATTCTAATTCCTCTATTTTGTTGGTGAGGCTTCTGGCATTAGTTTACATGCACTTTATGCATCTTTCTGTACCTCTATTCCTTCTTACTATATTGACTGTTCTAACCCCTCCCCCCATGCCACCCCCAATTTCATTATTTGTGCCCAGGTTGCTATTTACACTATCTTCCCCTCCTGTACAATGAATACCCCCCCATCCCTAGTTTAAACACTCCCCCGACTTTCTAGCCGATTTTCTCCCCCAGCACAGTGCACCCACCCCATTGAGGTGCAGCCCAACCCTAGCATAGAACCTGTAGCCAACAGAGAAGTCGGCCCAGTTCTCCAGGAACCCAAACCCCTTCCTTCCAACGCCTATTCCTGAACCACTTATTTATCTCCCTAATCTCCTGTTGCCTATCTGGCACGGCAAGTGATACAGGCAGTATTTCAGAGAATACTACCTTGGAGGTCCTTGCCTTAAGCTTGCAGTCTAATTCCCTGAAGTCATCTTTAAGGACCTTCCACCTAACTCTAACTTTGTCATTTGTGCTAATGTGCACCATGACCGCTGGGTCCTCACCAGTCCCTCCCAGTAATCTGTCAACCCGATCAGCGATGTGCCAGACTAGAGTGCCAGGTAGGAAGCACACTGTTCGACGATCTATGTCTTTGTGACAGATTGCCCTATCTGTTCCCCTAATAATTGACTCCTCCACTACCAGTACCTGTCTGGCCTGCCCTGCTCTCCTGTTTTCCCCCTTACCGGAGTAGCCACTCCTCCTGCTTTCAGAGGATATGCCTTGCTTCAGCAGTGCTATCCCTGTATTGACACCCCCCTCATCTGCAAACTTAGCAAATTTATTGGGGTGTGCCAGATCAGGACTAGCCTCTCTGGCACTCTTCCCTCTACCCCGCCTTCTAACTGTCACCCAGCTAGCTGTCTCACTGTCCTGCAGCTCCATGCTACCATCCTCCCCCACATCTATCCCGGGGAGCAGCTACTCAGTGAGCAGCAGACTCCTTTCCATATTGTTTATGGATCTCAGTGTTGGCAGCTGCTCATTTAGATCCAGTATCTGGGCTTCCAAATGCACAATGTGCTCACATCTTGCACAGCAGTATACACCCTCGACCAGCTGTTCAAGGATTGCATACATGCGGCAAGATGTACACTTAATGGCATTGTCAATTATGGAGCTCATTTCCTAATGGGGATTGCACCAGACAGAAATGTTAAAGGGATCCTGTCACCCCCAAAACACCTCTAAACCTATTAAAAGCTGTCCCTAGAGCATATTAACACTTTCCCTACACTCCTTTTACCTCCTAAATGCAGCAAGTGACATTGAAGAAAAACGTTATTATAGTACCTCATTACTGATGATAATGAGTGACTATGCTATTCATAGTCACTCATCCAGGCTGCCCCTCTTCTTCATATCACGCCTGAATAGGCGTGATCTACAGCACAGATTCAAATTGCCGCCTCCCTGCGCGCCTCCCCTCTCTCCCATTGCGTCCGAGGCTGCAGTGTGGCCGGGTGACGTATTTACACCGGCGCCGCGCTGTCAGCTTCAAAATGCGCACTGCGCATGGGCATGCGCAGTGCGCATTTTGAAGCTGACAGCGCGGCGCCGGTGTAAATACGTCACCCGGCGCCGGGAATGACGCGGATCGCGTCACCCGGCGCCTTGAATGACGCGGATCGCGTCACCCAGCCACACTGCAGCCCGGACGCTATGGGAGAGAGGGGAGGCGCGCAGGGAGGCGGCAATTTGAATCTGTGCTGTAGATCACGCCTATTCAGGCGTGATATGAAGAAGAGGGCAGCCTGGATGAGTGACTATGAATAGCATAGTCACTCATTATCATCACTAATGAGGTACTATAATAACGTTTTTCTTCAATGTCACTTGCTGCATTTAGGAGGTAAAAGGAGTGTAGGGAAAGTGTTAATATGCTCTAGGGACAGCTTTTAATAGGTTTAGAGGTGTTTTGGGGGTGACAGGATCCCTTTAAGTAAAAAGAATGTAAGGTATTAATAAAATACAACCAGCAATTCAGTAAGTCCTCCTTACCAAACTCCCTGAATCAAAAGTCACTGAATCACAAGTAACACACTTACTTCCGTTCGCACTTACACTCCGGTCACACTCAGCTCATTACACTCACTAAGGAAGAAGATTTAAACATTTATTTTTTTCCCCTTCAGCAGAAATCCAACCTACAGCTCAATTAACTTCCAAAGGACTGGAATCCCCAACCAGCTGCTACTTATAAAGCCTTAATTATGCACCCCCACCCTTAATTAACCCCTTGTGAGTATAGCCACACCACAGGATTTAAGTGCAATCTAATTAACCCTTAAATTTACAGGTAGTAAAATAAGACTGTAAACTTGTTGAGAGAAAAAAAGTTAAGAAAGCCCAATAAAATTAAAAAGGTAGAAAAGCACTCAGCAATTCACAGTTCAGCAACTCACAGCAATTCACACAGGTATTTGTTGCAGGATTCCCAAATACCTCCTCACTGAATCACAAGTCACACACTTACTTCCATTTGCACTTATGCTCCGGTAACACTCAGCTCGTCACACTCAATAAGGAAGATGATTTAAAGAGTTTTTTTTCCCCTTTAGCAGAAATCCAACCTACAGCTCAATGCACTTCCAAAAAAAACCCTCAGGACTGGGGATCTCTCCGCAACAAGGGAGGTTACAGTCCGCACTTGCTGTTCCTCACTCCCTGAGGAATGAGGGCGGAGCCTGAAATATGATTTGCAGGCTTCCCAGAAGACAACAAATTTGTCTGTCCCCCAGAAAACCACCTATCAAGGAGGGCTATCTTAGATTCTGGATGTGTTTGAGTGTGAGCTGCAACCAGCAGACCCACAATATGCTGCAGTTGCTGTACTACTGTGGCGCCCCACTACGTAGGTGCCACAGTAGGGGTACTGCACCCAGAAAAGCGGTGTAGTACTCTACTGCAATTGGGACAATGGTCACAAGATGGAGCCCTAGAGCAGACACCCACACACTAGGACAGTAGGTGGGAGGGAACCCTGGGAGGAGATAGATAGTAGCCTCTAGGGGGAACTAGTGAGTCGGAAGAGTGAGAGGAGTTGGAAGAGTGAGAGGAGTCGGAGGAGGTAGCTTGAAGGAAGACCAGGCAGTCAGCCTGAGGACGGAGAGGATCATCTCAGCTGAGAGGTCCAAGAGGAACAGATCCCGAAGAAACAGAGAAAGAGAGGAACAACTCAGAAGCAGAGTTCGCTCTAGTAAGGGGAAATTGAGTAACAGTAGAGTTTGCCCCGAAAGGAAGGAAACTGGGTACCGGAGCCCGCACCTGTGAGTTAGAAAATCTGTGCAACAGGGATATTACAAATAAAGCCCTGACTCCCACAGATCCCACAAGAGGGAAGCCAGGACTAGCAAAGAGTAGCAGTCCAGATAGAAGGTTGACCTGACGGGTACAAGGGAGGCGAAGAAAGTAGAAGTAACAGGAGGTCAGATCATCTACAGGAGATCAGGCTTCATACTGGGAACAAGAGAGAAAGAAAAGGAAACGAACATAAAGGAGGGTTACATCTTAAGCTGAAATCCCAATTGCAGCCCTAAAGCATTCGCCAATATACCATCTAATGAACTGTTGAACTGTAAGCTGAAAGAAAGAACTGTTCAAGTAAAAGTTACCTGGTGAAGTGAAGCTTTGACTCCGCTGCATCCTTTCAAACATGAACTGTTTTATTACAGCATTCCTGCCCCTGTGGTCCCGTCCTGCCTGCGGGGACGATTCCATCTAAGCCGACATATCATCGGCCACCGGAGGACTGGAGCGGCGCTGGTGAACATCACCAGACACTGCAGGTGGCATCACGACGAAGACAACTTGTAAATAATCTCTTGTAAATAGTCCCCCACCATTTTTAAGCTGTCCCCCAGGGTCACGGCCTCGGGATGGCCACCCATGACTTCCCGGACTGAGAGAGAGAGAGAGAGAGTGTCCCGAGAGCCGAGTACCCCACAGCCCTGGGTGAGGGCGCGTCACTACCTGCTCTCACAGATCCATCACTTCCTGTGAGAGAGTCTGGTTGAGGTGTGCAAAAGCTGTTGCATCCATAATCCATAAAAGTAACGGCTGGTTATTCTGTCATGCACAGACTGGCATGTGTTCGCATACACTGCGTGACATTAATTCATAGTGAGCTTAAGAGTATTAGCTACAATTAATATCCAGAGTCTCCCAAGGCAAAGAGACTCTGGCCCAAAACTTGTCATGTGTCTACGAGGCACAGGAGACCGGCATTACAGTCTGTGTCTGACCGTACAGGGACAGGGTCTGATCATACCACAGCTCCTGGGCCAAAGAGGTTGCAAATGAGTATATAGACATTATAGCACAAGATCACAGCTAATTCTTTTTGTGAGGTAAAATATTTCTGTCTGTTTTTAAAATATGTTGTATCTCAAAGAAAGAATAATTTGTGATCTGATGCTTCAATGTCTGTACAGTATATTATTTTATGCCCTCTCTTGCCCAGGAGAAGTGGTATGATAAAACCATGTCCCTGTATGGTCAGACACATCCATTACACAGTACATAGCAGGGACACATACAGTCATATGAAAAAGTTTGGGCACCCCTCTTAATCTTACTAATTTTTTTTGGTTTAAAATTGGGTTTTTGCAACAGCTATTTCAGTGTGATATATGTAATAACTGATGGACACAGTAATATTTTAGGATTGAAATGAGGTTTATTGTACTAACCGAAAATGTGAAATATGCATTATTTCAAAATTTGACAGGTGCAAAAGTATGGGCACCTCAACAGAAAAGTGACATTAATATTTAGTAGATCCACCTTTTGCAAAAATAACAGCCTCTAGTCGCTTCCTGTAGCTGTTAAAGAGTTCCTGGATCCTGGATGAAGGTATTTTTGACCATTCCTCTTTACAAAACAATTCCAGTTCAGTTAAGTTGATGGTCGCTGAGCATGGACAGCCCGCTTCAAAACATCCCACAGATGTTCAATGATATTCAGGTCTGGGGACTGGGATGGCCATTCCAGAACATTGTAATTGTTCCTCTGCATGAATGCCTGAGTAGATTTGGAGCGGTGTTTTGGATCATTGTCTTGCTGATAGATCCATCCCCGGAGTAACTTCAACTTTGACACTGATTCTTGAATCAAGAATCTGCTGATACTGAGTGGAATCCATGCGACCCTCAACTTTAACAAGATTCCCGGTGCCATCATTGGCCACACAGCCCCAAAGGATGATGGACCCTCCCCCAAATTTGACAGTGGGTAGCAAGTGTTTTTCTTGGAATGCTGTGTTTTTGCGGCGCCATGCATAAACCTTGTTGTATGACCAAACAACTCAATCTTTGTTTCATCAGTCCACAGGACCTTCTTCCAAAATGAAACTGGCTTGTCCAAATGTACTTTTGCATACCTCAGGCGACTCTGTTTGTGGTGTGCATGCAGAAACGGCTTCTTTCGCATCACTCTCCCATACAACTTCTCCTTGTGTAGTGTGCACTTTATTGTTGACCGATGCACAGTGACACCATCTGCAGCAAGATGATTCTGCAGGTCTTTGGAGGTGGTCTGTGGATTGTTCTTGACTGTTCTCACCATTCTTCTTCTCTGTCTTTCTGATATTTTTGTTGGCCTGCCACTTCTGGCCTTTACAAGAACTGTCCCTGTGGTCTTCCATTTCCTTACTATGTCCCTCACAGTGGAAACTGACAGGGTAAATCTCTGAGACAACTTTTTGTATCCTTCCCCTGAACAACTATGTTGAACAATCTTTTTTTTTCAGATCATTTGAGAGCTGTTTTGAGGAGCCCATGATGCCACTCTTCAGAGAAGATGCAAATAGGAGAACAACTTGCAAGTGGACACCTGAAATAGCTTTTCTCATGATTGGATACACCGGGCTATGAAGTACAAATCTCAATGAGGTTACCAAACCAATTTAGTGCTTCAATAAGTCAGTAAAAAAAAGTAGTTAGGAGTATTCAAATAATGAAAATCAGAAGGGTGCCCATACTTTTGTACCTGTCAAATTTTGAAATAATGCATATTGCACATTTTTGGTTAGTGCAATAAACCTCATTTCAATCCTGAAATATTACTGTGTCCATCAGTTATAAGGGCCCTTTCACATCAGCGTTTTTCGTAATTCGCGGCAGATGCGGTGAAAAAACCGCATCTGCCGCGTTTGCCGCATAACTGTTCCACTTGCGGCACGGTTGCGGTTTTTTCCATAGGAAGTATAGGGGGACTTGCGGCAGATGCGGCAAGTGCGGTTTTGCACCTGCGGCAGGTGCGGCAGCGAAAAAAACCGCGGTCAGCCGCGGTTTTTTTCGCTGCTGCACCTGCCGCAAGTGCAAAACCGCACTTGCCGCATCTGCCGCAAGTCCCCCTATACTTCCTATGGAAAAAACCGCAACCGTGCCGCAAGTGGAACGGTTATGCGGCAAACGCGGCAGATGCGGTTTTTTCACCGCATCTGCCGCGAATTACGAAAAACGCTGATGTGAAAGCACCCTAACATATATCACACTGAAATACCTGTTGCAAAAACCCAATTTTAAACCCCAAAAAATGAGTAAGATTAAGAGGGATGCCCAAACTTTTTCATATGACTGTATATAAAATTATCTCAGCACAGGAATATTTTTTTCAAACACATCCAATTCTGGAAACTATTATTTGCACAAGATCAATTGATTAAAATGAACTTTAAAATGAACTTTGTTGGTGGGAAAATATCTTTAAGAGAATCTTGAGAATTGTAGTTTTGCAACAGGTGGAAGATCTGTTTTATTGGATGAGTGAGTCATACTATGATAAATTTCAGGACAAAATCCACTGACCCCAAGTTTTTGCCTTGATGACCCTGAGCTAATTAAGAACCCAGTTGGGATCTTACTAACCTTGACACGTTGATTTCTTAGTTTCTACATAGAAATATGTTCCTCTGTGTCTACATTGCCTTCTCTTTCTAGAGTTCTTTAGCTTAATAGTCTCCGAGGCGTCCTAAAGCTTGTATTTAATATAAAACATTCATTTACTTTTTTGTAGTACATTTTCAAACCAGTTGGGAAGTATCTTGTAAACTTTTGGGCTGCCTGAGCTAATTTCTTCAGTATTTGCATTTTGTCCCTGAGGGCCCAGCTAATATCAGACCTGTTTTTCTAAACTTAGGAAAACTGGCAGCCAATTATCAACCTCCTCATCAATGTACACACAGGAATTAGTGTGGCCAAACTGAATGTTATTCATCCTACATGAATGGGTTTACTTGAAGCGAAATCTTCAAAATCATTAATAATAAATCCTTTTTAAGTTCGTGTTTGCATAATTTATAAAATAAATTAAAACTTGCTTTCCAAGTGCATAATTAGAAATTAAGATAAAGCTTGGACTGAAATGCAAGAACCAACCTGTCCATATGAGTTATACTGTATATGAAAATTCCATTCTTGACTCCAGGTTATAGCTTAGACAGCTGGTCCGGTTTAAATTCTGTACAAATAGTTTTCCTTTATGATAAAATTCAAGTTGATATGTGATTTTCTTGAACTTTATAAAACATCTACATCCAAATGTGCTGACGTATGGAATAAATGGAAATGCATTTCTTTCTATATACGGTATACTATAGTACAGGGTGGGCCATTTATAGGGTGGGCCATTTATATGGATACACCTAAATACAATGGGAGCGGTTGGTGATATCAACTTCCTGTTTGGGGCAAATTAGTATATGGGAGGGGGAAAAGTCTTTACACACAGTCAACAGATACTGCTGGCTTGCATCGTCACCAGGGGATTAGGTCGTCTCACTGGGGCCCTCTGTGATGTGCCTGCTTAGTCCTTGTCTTGAGGCCTCCGGATCCTATACGAGGCCTTAGGGGAATTATTCCGGGTGTTGGCTGTGACCTTTGAAGAAGTCCGTGCCCTCCAGTTCTGCAGCTCAGGGATAAACACCCGCACCGCCTCGGAGCCGGTCCTCCGGTTTCGGACTGGATCCTTCCAGCCGGGAGACGTACCGGCACGGATTTGGGTTAATCTCAACACCCTAGGATCCCCTTCCTTCTCCGTGCCACCTGTACTGATGTGCCCTCCACTGCGCTTCTCGCAGGGTCCTCCTCCAATTGACTTCTCTCTCTGACTCCTCTCTCTGACTAACTTTCCCGCTCTCTACAGCTCACCTAAGCTCCTCCCACCGGGACCAGTTCCTTAGCAACAGATTAATCTATTGGTCCCCTGAGCTAAGGTGTGTGGATGCGTGTGGTGAGGGTCCCCTATTGACATCCCAGTCCCCTGGTCACAGGGATACTACACACTCTGGTCTGGGTGCAGTACCCAGGCCCGGACTGACAGGCGGGAGATTCGGGACTTTTCCCGATGGGCCAGTGGTTGTGGAGTGGGCGGGGCCACAGCGCAGGCCATCTTTTAAATGATTTTGCGGCGGCCTGGCATATCAGGTCTGGGGAACGGCGCCGGCCGCTACCTCTTCTCACAGACTCACACCAGTAGGAGGGCGGGCAGCCCTGACAGCAGCTCTTAAGGAGAGAGCATCTGTACAGCACGTTGTTTGTGGGCGAAGAGAGCACACGCTCTGCTCTCCCGCCCAAAAAACGGATCACGGCCATTACCAAGTGGGCCAAGTGTACAGGCAGTGGAGCTGGCCTGAAGGCAGCAGTCAGCAGCCGGTGACTTTGTCTCAGTCATAGACTGAGTCTCCTCACTCCTCCTCTGACCTGTCTCAGCTGCGGACCTGGGGGCTGCAGTGCGGGACCACAAGCAAAGCTGAGGCAAGATACTTTCACTTTCGTCTGTCTGACCTGAGATGTGTGGGGTGGGGGTGGGGCAGGGCAGGCTGCTGTGTGTGTATTTGTGTGTGTGTTGTGTGTGAGACAGGCTGCTGTGTATGTGTGAGTGTGTGTGAGACAGGCTACTGTGTGTGTGTGTCTGTGTGTGTGACAAGCTGCTGTGTGTGTATTTGTGTATCTGTGTGTGAAACAGGCTGCTGTGTGTGTATGTGTGAGACAGGCTGCTGTGTGTGTATATGTGTGTCTGTGTGAGGACAGGCTGCTGTGTATGTGTGTCTGTGTGTGAAAGTGTGAGACAGGCTGCTGTGTATGTGTGTCTGTGTGTGACAGGCTGCTGTGTGTGTATTTGTGTATATGTGTGTGAGGACAGACCGCTGTGTGTGTGTGAGACAGGCCGCTGTGTGTGTATTTGTGTGTCTGTGTGTGAGGACAAGCTGCTGTGTGTGTGTGTGTGTGTGTGTGAGACAGGCTGTTGTGTGTGTATTTGTGTGTCTGTGTGTGAGGACAGGCTGCTGTGTGTATGTGTGAGTGTGTGTGAGGACAGGCTGCTGTGTATGTATGTGTCTGTGTGTGAGGACAGGCCACTGTGTATGTGTGAGTGTGTCTGTGTGTGAGGACAGGCCGCTGTGTATGTGTGAGTGTGTGTATGAGGACAGGCCGCTGTGTATGTGTGAGTGTGTGTGTGTGAGGACAGGCTGCTGTGTGTGTATGTGTGTGTGTGTGTGTGACAGGCTGCTGTGTGTATGTGTGAGTGTGTGTGAGACAGGCTGCTGTGTGTCTATTTGCATGTGTGTGTGTGAGACAGGCTGCTGTGTGTGTATTTGTGTGTCTGTGTTTGAGGACAGGCCGCTGTGTGTATGTGTGTGTTTGTGAGGACAGGCCGCTGTGTGTGTATGTGTGAGTGTGTGTGAGAGACAGGCTGCTGTGTGTGTATTTGTGTGTCTGTGTGTGAGGACAGGCCGCTGTGTGCATATGTGTGAGTGTGTGTGAGACAGGCCGCTGTGTGTGCATTTGTGTGAGGACAGGCCGCTGTGTGTGTGTGAGACAGGCCGCTGTGTGTGTATTTGTGTGTCTGTGTGTGAGGACAGGCCGCTGTGTGTGTATGTGTGAGTGTGTGTGAGACAGGCCGCTGTGTGTGTATTTGTGTGTCTGTGTGTGAGGACAGGCCGCTGTGTGTGTGTGTGAGACAGGCCGCTGTGTGTGTATTTGTGTGTCTGTGTGTGAGGACAGGCTGCTGTGTGTGTGTGAGACAGGCTGTTGTGTGTGTATTTGTGTGTCTGTGTGAGACAGGCTGCTGTGTGTGTATTTGTGTGTCTGTGTGTGAGGACTGGCTGCTGTGTGTGTGAGAGACAGGCTGTTGTGTGTGTATTTGTGTGTCTGTGTGTGAGGACAGGCTGCTGTGTATGTGGTGTTTGTGTGAGGACAGACCGCTGTGTATGTGTGAGTGTGTGTGAGGACAGGCTGCTGTGTTGTGTGTGTGTGTGAGACAGGCTGCTGTGTGTATGTGTGTGTGTGTGTGTGTGTGTGAGAGACAGGCTGCTGTGTGTGTATGTGTGTTTGTGGGACAGGCTGCTGGTGTTGTGTGAGTGTGTGTGAGGACATGCTGTTGTGTGTGTATTTGTGTGTCTGTGTGTGAGGACAGGCTGCTGTGTGTATTTGTGTGTGTGTGTGAGGACTGGCTGCTGTGTGTGTGTGAGACAGGCTGTTGTGTGTGTGCATTTGTGTGTCTGTGTGTGAGGACAGGCTGCATGTGTGTGTTTGAGGACAGGCTGTTACATGTGTGTGGGGCAGGTAGCTGTGTGTGTGTGGACAGTCTGCTGCTACATGTGTGGTGGCCAGGACAGGCTGCTGCATGTGTGTGTGAGAACTGGCTGCTGTGTGTGGTGGTCGGGGCAGGCTGTTGCATGTGTGTGGGGCCGGGGCAGGCTGTTACGTGCGAGTGTGGGCTGGGGAAGGCAGCTACGTGCGTGTGAGGGCCGGGTCAGGCAGCTGAGTGTGTGTGGGGCCTGGGGCAGGCTGCTACATGTATGTGTGGGGGGGCCGAGGCAGGCTGCTGCATGTGTGTTTCTGTGGCAGGCTGCTACGTGAATGTGGGTCTGGGGCAGACTGCTGCATGTGTGTGGGGGCTGGATCAGGCTGCTACATGTGTATGTGTGTAATCCTCAATATCTGTATTATTCTGTATATATACACCGCACAGTACCACTTCTCCTGTCCTGTATACTGGGTGTAATCCTCAGTATCTGTATTATTCTGTATATATGCACCGCACAGTACCACTTCTCCTGTCCTGTATACTGGGTATAATCCTCAGTATCTGTATTATTCTGTATATATACACTGCACAGTACCACTTCTCCTGTCCTGTATACTGGGTGTAATCCTCAGTATCTGTATTATTCTGTATATATACACTGCACAGTACCACTTCTCCTGTCCTGTATACTGGATGTATATATACACTGTACAGTAGCACTTCTCCTGTCCTGTATACTGGGTGTAATCCTCAGTATCTGTAATATTCTGTATATATACACTGCACAGTACCACTTCTCCTGTCCTGTATACTGGGTGTAATCCTAGGCATCTGTATTATTCTGTATATATACACTGCACAGTACCACTTCTCCTGTCCTGTATACTGGGTGTAATCCTCAGTATCTGTAATATTCTGTATATATACACTGCACAGTACCACTTCTCCTGTCCTGTATACTGGGTGTAATCCTCGGCATCTGTAATATTCTGTATATATACACTGCACAGTGCCACTTCTCCTGTCTTGTATACTGGTGTAATCCTCGGCATTTGTATTTTTCAGTATATATACTCTGCACAGTACCACTTCTCTTGTCCTGTATACTGGGTGTAATCCTCAGTATCTGTATTATTCTGTATATATACACTGCACAGTACCACTTCTCCTGTCCTGTTGTCAGAGAGGTGGTTTTGAACTTTGATTTTCAGCATTTAAATGTTGCTTAATTTGATTATCCCTAATATGGAGTCATCACTTCTCTTCTGTACAGGTGATGACTTGCCTAACGCTGTGTATCTGAGTGCTGGGACCCCACAATCCTGAGAAATGTGGCTTTGAAGAGCACCATGTAAATGGAGCTGTGATTGATTATTCCCTCTGCTGCACCATTCACATGTTGCTCTTCAAATAACTCCTTTAAGAAAGTGATGAGGCCACGGCAACTTAAAAGGAACCTGTCAGATCCATAAAGCCCCCAGACTATCACTACCTGTACCTGCACCTTCCTATTACTACTCTAACTATCTCTTTCTGTGCTAAATGTGCCCTGTGACTGTAATAAAAGCTTTTTATCACTCACTCATTAGTATGCTAATGAACAAGGGGGCTACCATTGCTAGACCCCCTGGGCGTCCTCTCTGTGCCCCATGGCCGCCTCCTGTATAGTTTATCATGCCCTGATGGGTGTGATGTTGACATCCAAATGTGTGCCCCCCAGCCTGGCTCGCTCCGCTCTGCAGAATGGCGGGTATGACGCCGAGCGTTGGCATTTCCGGTACTCATCCACAGAGCTGCGCATTGCGCATGCTCTGTGGAGCACATTACGTTGGCTCATCATAGATATCATCACAGATGAGCTGACGTAATGTGCTCCATAGAGCATGCGTACTGTGCAGCCTGAAGTCCGGCCTGCGGAGTACCGGAAATGATGCGTTTGAGTGATAAAAAGCTTTTATTACACAGTCACAGGGCACATTTAGCACAGAAAGGATAGTTAGAGAAGTAATAGGAAGATGCAGGGGCAGGTAGTGATAGCCTGGGGGCTTCATGGAGGTGACAGGTTCACTTTAAAAGCAAACTTCACTGATTGGGGCAAATGGGTGATATAGTGTGTGGGCTGGTGGGGTTTGTTTTCCAGGGCTGCTTTCTGGTCCCAGTCCAGCCCTGGCAGTACCCCTCCGTGGCATCCCGACCAGTGGGGCACCACATTCCCCCTTAGTTAAGGACCCATGTCCGCGAGTGACCCGACCCGTATCCGGCACAGAGTTTAATTTTTATATGCATGGCAGACAAACAATAAAATAAAATTTTTATTCACACATAACAGTACACAATATTTTTTATTCCTTGACATTTTTCTTATAACGTTACCGGGTCAACGGAACCAAAACCATTTTACACCAGCCAACGAAGCCTGGTTCACTCATAGGTCTGGTGGTCATTGTCCTGCACTGGTTCAATAGTGTCCTCTCGACCACATGGAATGTTTAAAGGCACATTATCACATTTTACTTAGTCCTTGGGCTTAACAGTTTTTAGTCCTGCAAGTCTCAACAGCATATTATGAAGTCACGCAATGTTCATATCACTCAATCAGAACTATATACACACCAGGTTTAAGGTCTCTAGTCCTTGCTTTTGTACACGTGAAGGGTGTACCAGCCGTTGGGGCCTACGTGACGTTCATAGTCCACCTGGTCATGGCGTTAGAGATCCCTTGTGGAATGTTTATGAATGGTTTTCCACCAGATTTCACTTATGAAGTATATTGAAAGTTTATTAAAATCTCTTGCTCTACATTATTAGTAAATAAAAATGTAAACTGTGGTTAATCTTTATGGATGTTAAATAAGGCAATGCACCACAGTCATAGAAAACCATGGGGTTCACTTTGCTTGCGTTTTGTTAATTATACTGTATACATGACTTTATACCAGAACGTTTTCCTCTATTTTTTTTCTTGAAAACATGTTTTGCACATATTGTATCTTCTTGGGTTTCAGTTTGGAATGAATCTAGAACATTTTTGGAGAGAGAAAAGCTTTAGTACACTGTAACGCAAAACCTCACTGTAAAAGTTGCTATCGTGCTTTCTAGAAACCTCTTTGGTCTCAACTACCAAAAAGTTACTGCATTTCAATAAAATATATTTATGATGTTCACCTTACGTAGACTCATACATTATGAGTACTGGATGTTCGGATCTTATATTTTATTAATTCAATTATTGAATTTAATACATAATTAAAAATTTTGTAGTAGTCAGGGTAAGATGTTATTATTTGTGTCTGGGTTATGAGTTCATTTAATTACATAAAACACTACGAAACAGAACAGCTGGATACTATTTTTGAAGGGATCAAATACCAACTCCAAGGTAACAAATTAACCAGTTGAGGACCGCCCAATGTACTAAAACGACAGCTGCTCTGCAATAATGCTTTAGAATAGTGATCCCCAACCTTTCTGATCTTGAGATCCACATTTATCTCTAAGTTGCAGTGAAATCATGGACACATTGCTCCATTTTGTGGCTGTGTACAAATGGAACAATGTGTCCATGATTTCACTGCAACCAGTAAGTTGTTCAGAAGTTGGACAGATAAGTTGGTGTGTGTAAAGATGCCATAATGGTACCTCTACACGCCGCGACGGCAGGCTGGATACATCCCGCTACAGGCTACAAATGTAGCTTGTAGCGTCAATGTAGCCCGTCGTAGCGGCGTCTGAAGACGCGACGCTACAGCCGGCGACAGATACATCTGTTTATGGGCTCTGCTCGAAAACTGATGGCTACATCGCCGATGGTAGCGAGCTGTATCGGCGTGTAAAGAGGCAACGGAAGGGAACTCTGGACACCCGGGGCTGTAGCTGCAATGTAGCTAAGGCGTGACCTCGGCTCCGTCTTACCGCGCCCCATCACCGATCATTGGAGGAAGCTCCTGCATGACGATTGGTAGTCGCTGCCTAGGGCGGCATATTTAAGGAGCTGACCAGTCACACTACACAATCGCTCGAGGGTGCTGGATGTCTCAGCCTCCTGCGATGCCTGGCCAATCATGATGATATTGCGCTGTCCTATCATCGTACGGACGGCTCGTAATCCAAGATTGTGGCACGCCTATGTGCTGTCCCTGCTGTACCAGGTCCGCCCATATTAGCTTATTGTAGCGCTGTGTAAACGTGGTACGCTAAGCTACAGCTGGCTACTTGACACACCCGGCGATGTAGCTAGCTATAGATGTAGCGTGGCGTAGCGCACCTTGTCGCGGCGTGTAAAGGAGATGCGTTCACCGTTTGTAGCCGTTTGAGCGTGCTCGTGCACGTGAAGTAGCGGGATGTATCCAGCCTGCCGTCGCGGCGTGTAAAGGTACCATAAGAGATTGTTGTGAGCCTCCAAACAGTAGCAACACTTAGAGCCTCCATGACTGGTATACTTACAGCCTTTTACCCAGAAATTACAAGGATTCAATGCTGATACCAAGATCCAGGGGTTCCTGCTTTACCCCATTCAGTATTCTTGCATAAAGCACTCCCACCACACTGATGCATCCAGTTCAAGCCTTCCTTTGACAGGCGGTATCATCCTGTCTTCAGCTTACCATAATTAAAGGGAATTTGTGATCAGGTTGTTTGCTCCCTTATCTGAGAGCAGCAAAATGTAGAGACAGAGTCCCTAATTCCAATGATTACTGGGCTGTCATTTTGATAAAATCATTGTTTTCTCTGTTGTTGCAGTGCTCTAAATGCTGGGCTTTGTATATCCCGTCCATACCACTGATTGGCAGCTCTCTGCTCTTATATAATGCACACAGAAAACTTCTCATTATTGGTGGAGGTTGGGTTATACAGAGCTCGTAAATATGCTGGACTACATAGCAGCAGGCCAAGTAGTCATCTAATGATAATCTCCTGCTCATAAAAGAGTGATTGTATTGAAAATACACTAAGCAGCCCAGTAAGTGATATATCGCTGGATCAGGTTCTCTTTTTCTACATTATCCCGCACTCAGACTAAGTGCCAAAAACCTTGTGACAGATTTCTTTTAAATTATCTCTAAAACCCCAAGGCCAGTGTATGAGCATCCAGGTCTGTTATATAGTGTGATGCAGCTTACAAAAATCACCATCTGGAGACCTGCTCTCCATAGATGTACTTGGCCTGGCGCTAATTCATCAAGATGACAGACATCCATCCGCGAGCCACACACCATAGGTTGGGAAACCCTGCTTTAGAATGTCATTGCACAATCAAGAACTCAACGGAGATGGTGCAGCTCAAAACCTCATTGTATACACAGTGCTGTGCAGTCATATGATCGCCAGGTCCCAGGACACCCAGATCAGCTCTGCAGACCATGAGGCTGATTTTGCCCTATGACTTAGCTAAGCTACAAATTTCTGCTATATAGAATTAATTGTTCAGAAAGGGGGACACAATTTAAAATGTATTTCAGGTTCTCTCCAGATAGCTGTTTCAGAAGTGTCTGGCTGCAATAACTATTACGGTATGTCTTCTTCCTGATGTTACCAAGGAAATTATTTAAAGGGACCCTGTTGTTTAAAAACCATTATTAACCTGTAAATTTGTGGTTAATCTGGAGGTTAATAGTGTCCTGATGCCTTGTGGCTGCCGCACTAAGGGCTCCGCTGCCAGGAGGAAATTATATTCATTCCTTCTGGCAGCCTCGGTCTTTCAATCATAGAGGCATTGCTGGTGCAGTTTCAGTTACAACTCAGTGCATAGTGAGTGGCGACTGTAATCGTGACCTGGCATTAGCTGACTAGCTACACAGTGCATCATTATTTCTAATGCTATTAACATTCAGATTAACTCGATATCTGCAGGTTAATGCCAGGGTCAGATCCATTGTAAAGCATGGAGTGGCCAGAAGCTCTGCTGACTTGACTATGACAGCTGCACAGTAATTGATGAAGCTGTCATGCTGGGGTCAGGGGAGCTGCCAGCCACTCCATGCTTTACAATGCATCCATGTTATAAGAACATCTGACTCTGGCCTAATAGTATTATCTAACGTGATAGGTTCCCTTTAAAGGTGTTATCTGGTCTAAAGCAATAATTCTGCAGTCATTCGATTTGACTGCAGACTTATCAATTATCCCAGTGCAAGCACTGTGTGCTGCCAGGATTAGCCATTTTGTAACCTGGGAATGGAGTGCAATTATGCGGTATACACGTCCCCGGCAACAACACGACTAGTGGGCGCGGCCTCACTCATTACAAGGTATTGTAGCAGGAACATCTGCCTAGTTGGCACTGCCATCTCGTAGGCATGGCCTTGCTCCATACATTTGTATTGAGTGAGGCAGCACTTAAAAGTCGGGGTCTCTAGCCAAAAACATGCATACTTCATAACTGTTCTAGGTTTAGAAATTTCAAATCCTTGTAGTGTACAGTGCGGGTGTTGGGAGGATTGATAATAGGGATGAGCGAGTACACTTGCTACTATTCGGTATTCGCCGAATAGTAGCGGTATTCGGCTACTCGCTAATCTCCGAGTATCTTATGTGCACTCGGGAGTAGCGAGTAGTCCTAATACTTTCGCAGTGTATCTATAGATACACTGCAAAAGTAGCCTAAAAGTGATTAAATGTTGTTAAAAATAATAAAATTACATACTCACCTGTCCGACACCTGCACCGGGACTGGCAAAGAAGACATCCGATCGCTGGACAAGGACCTGTGACTATCAGCCTATCAGATGGCTGGTAGCGATCTGGCCAATCAGATGGCGCCACGTCACAACCACGTGATCGCTAGCGGCCACCTGATTGGTCAGATTGCAAGGTCCTGACAGTACACCTAGGACCTTGCAGTCTGGCCAATCAGGTGGCCGCAGGCCATCACAGGGTTGTGACGTGGCGCCATCTGATTGGCCAAATCGCTGCCGGCCATCTGATTGGCTGGTAGTCACAGGTCCTTGTCCAGCGATCGGATGTCTTCTTTGCCGATCCCAGCGCAGGCGTCGGGACAGGTGAGTATGTAATTTTATTATTTTTAACAACTTTTAATCACTTTTAGGGTACTTTTGCAGTGTATCTATAGATACACTGCGAAAGTATTCGTACTTGCTATACCCGCAACGAGTACCGAGTACCGGTACCTACTCGTTGCAAGTATAGCGAGTATGAATATTACGGTACTTGCTCATCCCTAATTGATAAGTCTGCAGGCACATAGAGGGACTATAGAATTATTGATTTAGATCGGACAATCCCTGTAAGTAAAAATCCAGAAGCTTATAGAATCCACTGAAATAAATGTTCATAAGCAAACCAGTGATTTTGTCAGAATGCAAATTGCTTAAAATATGTTACAACCAAAATTATTCTTATATTCCCAGATGTCTTTGGACTAATATATTATATTTCAATTCTGTATATAAGACTGGACAGCTTTGGTTAGATTCTTCATTTGTCCTTGAGTGTTTGGCCCCTTTCACATCTCTGCGTTTGCTGCGTTTTGCTGCGTTTTGCTTCATTTGCGTTTTTTTCGCGTTTTTACCGCTAAAAACGCATGAAAACGCATGCGTTTTTATCCCCATTGATTTTAATGGGGACGCATGAAAAACGCATGCAAAAACGCATGTACAAACGCATGTGCGTTTGCAAAAACGCACAACGCATGCGTTTTTGCAAGCACAGCTCAAAACGTGGCAAACAACGTTTTGGGCTGCGTTTGCAAAAACGCATGCGTTATGCGTTTTTGCAAACGCACATGCGTTTGTACATGCGTTTTTGCATGCGTTTTTCATGCGTCCCCATTAAAATCAATGGGGATAAAAACGCATGCGTTTTCATGCGTTTTTAGCGGTAAAAACGCGAAAAAAACGCAAATGAAGCAAAACGCAGCAAAACGCAGCAAACGCAGAGATGTGAAAGGGGCCTTTGTGAAAAATGTTATTACTGGCAAGGGCAGCTTGTAAGTATATTACCGCCATCCTACACATTTACACTACGTGCTTGATGAGGAAAAAAGGACAAGGTTGTGAGAATTATTTGAACTGCTGTTCACATGAAAATGTTAGTCTATTCCCAAGCATGGGATTGTCACTTACTAATATTCTGTAACAAAAATGCTTTTTTCCATCACACTGTGGTAAATGTAGTTTACTTTTTGTACAAACACATGCAGACTTTTCAGTTCCAGCGCATTCTTTATTTCTATCATTAAAACACTCAGAATTAGGCTAGGGTCAGATTCGCGCCATATGTTTGCCAAAAGGATGCGATTTTTTCATGTGCACATGTGTAAAAACGTATGCATTAACGCACCCATAGACTCCAATGCAAAAAATGCATTGCTAAAGTGCAATGTGTTTGGCGCTATGCGTATTTTGTAGTGCACATAAAAACGTGGGCTGCAGCGCTTTTGGGCACTTTTAGAAAAACGCATGCTTTTTTTAAAATGGGAGTCTATGGCAAACGCATCTGGTAATGCATGGTACATGGTACATACTCCATGCTGAGGCACTGATGTGCTAGCACACACTGCTATACCACTGACGGAAAGCGAAAGCTCCGCCACCATAGCATCACCAACTAGGTACTGAGCATACAACACAAGCTAACATAACAGCCTAGAATGCCTGTGGCTCCACTAAAGGGCGAGCTCTTCACAAAGAGACCCTTGTACTCTGTCTCATCTATAATAATCCAGGGAACTCTTGAATCTGAAGAGATCCCTACATCTAACCACTAGACCAGACCAGAGACGCAGCCTATCCTGCAGATCCTCGTCCTACTAGCATATATCCTGCAGGACATTCCCTTCAGAACATCATAAGAACGGGTATATATATCACTCAAAGCTGGCTTCACCACATGAACATAAAACCACATTGTTCTAGCTGTTTATTCCGAAGCAACCATAAGGGCGACAGTGTGAACAAGGCCAATGTTTTGGCCGAAACGTCTAATTTGCCTGTCACTTCACTCAGCACTGTATAATAAACTTTCACCTTAAGCATACCGGACATTGTATGTACGTGTGCAGTGATTACAAACCATATCACCTAGCCTAATACTCACCTCCTGTGCCAGTGCTGTTCCAGCATTGTTGGCACTCATGTGAGATTGTTATGTCACATAAGCCCTGCTCCCAATCAGCCTTGGCTTCACTCTCTCTGCCTTTAAACATATCAGACATCAAGAGGAACTGAACGGGCAGCTGCAGCTCCGACTTTCACTTCATGCCTCATTCATCTGAAGGAGGGGAGACTAAAAACGCTGATTGCCTAGGGTCACACTTGAGCCCTGGATCTGTTAAAGGCATCAGTTTTTCAACTTAGAATTCTTGAAAAACTGATGGCCTTAACGGATCCATAGGCTCCCATGCAAAAAAACGCACTGCCAAAATGCACTGCTAAAAAATGCTATGCGTCCTTTTTACTGCACCCAAAAATGCTGATAGCAAAAACGGAATCAGGATTTGTAAAGGCAGGAAACTGACTGCCAAGTGTGACGCTAGCCAATAGGGGCAGTGTACATGTGATATAACAATCTCACACAAGCCTTAGTAGAGCAAGTGCCGACACCGCTGGAGTGGCATCGGCACCATAGGTGAGTAAATACTACCGTGTTTCCCCGAAAGTAAGACCCTGTCTTACATTACATTTACCTCCAAAAGTCCCACCCTGTCTTACTTTCGGGTGAGGTCTTACATTAGGAAAAAATAAAAAAAATAAAAAAATTTATAGGACACTTGCGGTTCACTTGCGGCAAGTGCGGGTGAAAAAAACCGCACTTGCCGCACAGCACTTGCGGCGCAATTGCGGCACAGCCCCATGCAATGTATAGGACACTTGCGGTTCACTTGCGGCAAGTGCGGGTGAAAAAACCGCACTTGCCGCACTAGCCGCACAGCACTTGCGGCACAATTGCGGCACGGCCCAATCAATGTATAGGACACTTGCGGTTTACTTGCGGCAAGTGCGGTTGCCGCACTTGCCGCAAGTGAACCGCAAGTGTCCTATACATTGCATGGGGCCGTGCCGCAATTGCGCCGCAAGTGCTGTGCGGCAAGTGCGGTTTTTTCACCGCAACTGCCATTTTAAATTGGGAGCCATTTTAGAGCAAGTGGCCTTGCCGCAATCGTGCCGCACACAGTGCACACACACACTGCACACACACACACACACACACCCATGTTTACAGTACACACGTGTACTGTACCTCTTTTCGCCGGATCACTTCCTCTTTTCCTCTGCGGTGCTGGGTGACGATTCCTCAGGGCTGGGCGGCCAATCACAGGTCGCGCTGGGCGGAGATCAGCGGGGCACAGCATGTTAGGCTGTGATTAACCCCATGATCTCCGGACCAGCGGCTGCACCAGGGGACAGAAGGAGCCTGGACGGCGGCATATACGGTAAGCCTGCGGCAACCTAAAGAGAGGCCCGCGGCCCCCTCCATAGGCGGCCTTACATTTCCCCGCGACCCCCCCGAAAGCGGCCTTACAATCGGGGGGGCCTTACATTAGAAACCCCTGGGCACCCTCCTACCCGGCCTTACTTTCAGAGGGGTCTTACTTTCGGGGAAACACGGTATAAATACTGAGTTTTCTCTTGGTACTCCGCCCCAATGGGGACAGTGTTATTGATGTATGTATAGCGCTGTGGAATTAACGGCGCTATATAAGTGAATAAATACTAATATTATTAGCATTATTATACTGGTGCAAACCTACTGATTTAGACTGGGTTGTCCGAGCAGTGGACAACCCCTTTAAATCTTGAAAAAGATGTCTGTACTAAATGTTTATACATTACCCAACTTTCTGTCACTTCTATCTGGAGCATGAAACTTAAAAACTCCTCAATATTCATAAAGGACTGTATTGTTCTTCAAAACAGTGTTGCGTTAGCGTGGTTATGTCATGTGATACCTTTAGAATTGGAAGAAAATTTATTTTCAAATAGGTGATCTCACCGGATAATGCATTCATCAGACTTCTGCTTGTCAAATATAGACTTTATGTGCATAATATTTCTATGTTTTTCTCCGCAGAGGACTCTTCATTACCATTCATGACCGTGGTCATATATCCACACTAATGAAATCATGGCCTGAAAATGACATTAAGGTAACGTATGCTTAGTTTTATTTAACTGAGTTGTCAGAAATTTTTACTAAATGAAATAGGTCATCTAAGGACATTCTGGTAAGAGTAGACCATTCATTGACTTTATCGCAGAAGCAATCTTTTTTGCTTTATCTTTCAGATAGTACAGTAGCTTCCAATTACCCAGCACACACTCAATGGCTGATAATAAAGTCATGTCTTTCAATTTGCACATAGCAACCTACTGGAGCTTAAAAAGTACCGTATTTTTCGCTTTATAAGACGCACCTGATTATAAGACGCACCCACAATATTGGTTAAGGAAAAGAGAAAAAAAACTTTTTTAATGTTAAATGGAGTTCGTCTTATAATGCCAGTGTCCGTCTTACAGATCATATACAAGTTCCTCATCCTGGTACATGAAACACCCATACTGGTATATATGTCCTCCATGCTGGCACACTGCCTCCCATGCTGGTGCACTGTTCCCTATGCTGGCACACTGCCTCTCAAGGCTGGCACATACTACTTCCCCCAGAGTGGCGCACTGCCTCCAATGGTGTTGCACTGTCCCCCCAGGCTGGCACACACTGTCCCCCCAGGCTGGCACACTGTCCCCCCAGGCTGGCACACACTGTCCCCTGGCTGCCACACACTGTCCCCTGGCTGGCACACTGTCCCCTGGCTGGCACAATGTCCCCTGGCTGGCACAATGTCCCCTGGCTGGCACACACTGTCCCCTGGTTGGCACACACTGTCCCCTGGTTGGCACACACTGTCCCCTGGCTGGCACAATGTCCCCTGGCTGGCACAATGTCCCCTGGCTGGCACATACACTGTCCCCTGGCTGGCACACACTGTCCCCTGGCTGGCACATACACTGTCCCCTGGCTGGCACACACTGTCCCCTGGCTGGCACACACTGTCCCCTGACTGGCACACACTGTCCCCTGGCTGGCACATACTATCCCCTGGCTGGCACATACTGTCCCCTGGCTGGCACAATGTCCCCTGGCTGGCACAATGTCCCTGGCTGGCACATACACTGTCCCCTGGCTGGCACACACTGTCCCCTGGCTGGCACATACACTGTCCCCTGGCTGGCACATACTGTCCCCTGGCTGGCACATACTATCCCCTGGCTAGCACATACTGTCCCCTGGCTGGCACAATGTCCCTGGCTGGCACATACACTGTCCCCTGGCTGGCACACACTGTCCCCTGGCTGGCACATACACTGTCCCCTGGCTGGCACATACTGTCCCCTGGCTGGCACATACTATCCCCTGGCTGGCACACACTGTCCCCTGGCTGGCACAATGTCCCCTGGCTGGCACAATGTCCCCTGGCTGGCACACTGTCCCCTGGCTGGCGTAATGTCCCCTGGCTGGCACACTGTAGCCCCCTTTGCGCACATGATACTCACCTAGCTTCACCGCTGCCTGCTGACCGCGATATCCCCGCCATCTGTGCTCTGCCGGCATCCGGGTCCTGAGAGCGCCGCTCGGTGATGACGTCACTCGCAGCGACGCTCACAGCACCCGGATGCCGGCAGAGCACAGATGGCAGGGATATCGCGGTCAGCAGTAAGCGGTGAAGCTAGGTGAGTATCAATCCATGGTATAGTCAGTGATTTCCACGCAATGCAAGCGTGGAAATCACTGACTATACAGACAGGCTGCAGCTGCGGACCCGGCTCCTGTAATATGGGCTGCTCCCGCTGGTGATTGACAGCGGGATGCAGTGCATATTACAGGAGATAATGAGCGGCCCCACGTGACCAGAGCCCGCAGCTGCAGCCTGCTCCTGGCCCCTGACAGCCCCCGGACACCGCTCCTGAGCTGCCTTTCCACCCCCCAAAGCACACTTTCGCTTTGTAAGACGCATCCCCCACTTTCCCCCAAAAGTTGGGGGACTAAAAGTGCGTCTTACAAAGCGAAAAATACGGTAACCAACATTTTATTTCTTTCATAATTCAATAGTACATGTGAAAATAGGAAAATGTGTATTATATTTTATTAGGGAAATCCATTTTTTTCTCTCCCTTGACTGATATTTTATTTTCAAAATTCTCAATCCACGGTTAACATCTGTTTTCATTGATTACGGATCTTTCCAATACCTGATATAGGATATGGCAGTAAGTGCTTATAATGTTCTATGGAGAACTGTAATTATTGTTTCAGGATAACTTGCAGCAGAATGTTTGAAACCACTTCCAGCTCCCAACTTCGACCCTCTCCCCTTCCCATAGAATTTTAAAAGCACCAAAAAATATCTCCTTTCTTAGTAATGGAAAAATATGTTTTCGCTTAATACAGATTTTTTCCTATGAATTCAGAATACTGCATACATACCAAAGAAAGGCGATATGTTTAAGGCCTTTAAAGATAATTTGAGAATGTATAGGATGCCCTCATAACACCAATGAGGTAGTGCAATAGGACAGAATTGTGAGTTGTTTTAATGAAGAGGTAGGCCTTGTTCACACACACCAATCAATTTTTTTAGCAGTTAGAAAAACTGAGCAGTTTTTCTAAGTGTGCCAAATAGTGTCCCCTGTGGGTCTGAACGTTTTTCTGAAGTTTTTGAATTTTGTCATTTTTTCATTAAAAACGCATATGCGGAAACGCAGGCGTTAACGCAGATGCCTATATGTGCCATGCGTTAACGCATGCGTTTCCCTCAGGGCCCCATGTTAAAAAAACACATGCATTTTTGGAAACAACTCCTGCGTTTTTTTACAGCACCCAAAAAACGCTGCATGCAATGTTTTTTGGAATGGGGAAAAAAAACGTAGGTGTAGCTAAAAAAACGCATGAACACTTAAGTGTGCCATGCGTTAACGCATCTGCGTTTTTTAAAAACTGCAAAAAAACGCATAAAGTGCCAAAAACGCAGGTATGTGTAAACGAGGCCGTAGGTAGAAACCTGAACAGAAATGCATATGTGGACATATGTGGGTTGTAAGATTTTGCAGAGACATTTGATACTGTCCCTAAGGCCTCATTCACATATCCGTGTTTAAACACATATGTGAAAAGATGGTACCGGTGTCATCAATGGTACAGTCTTTAGGTAGGTGCAGTCTGGACTGCTGAAAATTAGAGACAATGTGCGGTAGTAGGACTGGTACAGATGATGCGCAGGTGGACTGGTACAGACAGGTACTTGTGCATCAGCAGAACTGAAAACAGACATTATTCAGGCAAGGCAAAGACACAGGTACAGCAAGGTGAACTGACATCCAGCAGCGTGTTTCTAAAGCATAGACCATATTGTTTAGGCACCTTCCAAATAGTGAAGGTGCCTTAAATTCTTTGTGCTTCTCAGCAATAGGCAGTAGGATACGGCATTGATTCTCAAGAGCATCTCAAAGGGAGCAATGAAGCGAAGTGCCAACTTGTAGAAAGGCATCTTGAGATGAATATATCAGGAATAGAGCCATACCTTGTCTGCAGGCCAGAATGAAGATGAATCCAGGCAATTCTTATCCACATGTCTTTTCATCCGGAGAGAGGATCGCTTCACGGAAACCTTAGGGCCTTTTCTCATTTGCGTTTCTATTCCGTTTGGTTTGCAATTCGTTTTTGACAGCATGTGTGCCAAAAACGCATGGCAAATGCATGCAAAAATGCACCCATTGATTTAAATGGAAAACGCATTGAAAGCGCAAGTAAAAACACATATCATTTTCTGCAAACGCAAAACACATGCGTTTTTGAAAACGCAGCCCAAAACATTGCAGGACGTGTTTTGGGCTGCGTTTGCAAAAACACATGCAATTTGCGTTTGCAGAACATGACATGCGTTTTTACTTGCATTTTCAATGCGTTTTCCATTGAAATCAAAGGCTACATTT
Organism: Allobates femoralis; assembly: GCA_033576535.1. Taxonomy (NCBI): domain Eukaryota; kingdom Metazoa; phylum Chordata; class Amphibia; order Anura; family Aromobatidae; genus Allobates; species Allobates femoralis. The sequence continues at coordinate 265,716,588 of JARQOC010000001.1, read as the reverse complement.
TTGAATTGCATTTCTATACGTCTTTGGAGTGCAAAAACGCATAGAAACACAAACGCAACCTCACTTAGATGTCAGCTTAGCCTTAGTCTCCTTTCAGATCTTGGAAAAAGAGCATCAGCCACAGATTGCTGATGGTGATAGCCACAGGAAAAGGGACTTTAGGCTGCTGTCTGTAGACTATTAAAAATGGAGAGTTAGCAGAGAACTCTCTTATATGATTATTATACAAGAACTCAGTACAGGGCAGCAGCTTGACCAAGTCCTAGTGGTGCTCATTGATGAAGTACTACAGGAAATTCAACAAGGTATAATTAACCCACTCCACTTGGCCATTAGACTGTGGGTGGTAAGCAAATGAGAAGTCCAAGGTGATGTCCAGTAGGTTACGGGTGGCTCTCCAGAAATGGGGTGGGAACTGCTCACCTCTGTCGGACACAAGTTGGAGTGGCAGACCATGCAGGTGGAAGATATACTGGACAAAGTGCTCAGCGAGCATGTACAGAGGGAAGACCAGACAGCGGAGTAAAGTAAGCCATTTTGCAGAATATGCCCTCCACTAGCCAGATCACAGAGCAATCTGAGAACACTAGCAGGTCTGTGATAAAATCCATGGAGATGTGTTCCCACGGAGCAGACGGCACTGGTAGGTGAAGAATACAAAAAGCAGGAAGCTTCTTAGTGGTTTGCTCTGGGTAGGCCATAAGTAGTGCCAAGAGAAGAGGAGAGTAATCTTTTGTCCAGCATGACCAGCCAGCTTAGAGGAGTGACCACACTGCAACACACACTTCCTGTCCGTCTCTGCAATGAAAGTCTTACTGGATGGCATCTGGAACAAATCGACCAGAGCTATGGGGAGCATTTTAAAGGGCTCAATCATGTGGTGAGGTTCCTTATCCTGGTCAATTGACTAAATAATCCTGGAGACTTCATCCACCTTGGTATTATTCTCATCCAGCCGGAAATGAAGAATCATGTAAAATCGGGTGAAAATTAGCAACCATCGAGCTTGGCGCAGATTCAGCCTCTAGACCAACAGAAATTTGGCCAGGTTTTTGCAGTTGGAGTAGGTGATAATTATTTTAAAGGGGCGAGTAGCAGCACTAGATAATTATCAATTATGAAAAAGAGGTGTTCACCATGCCAATATAAGCGATATTGACCAACCAGAAAAAGATTCGGCATATATATAGGGAGCACACCAGGATAAGAATATCAATTCAAAAAAGCTTTATTTTACAAAAAGTGGACAAACAAACAGTAATAAAAACATTTAAAATATACACAAAATGGGGTTCTCCAACTGTTTGGCAAGATTTATGGTATAGCAGAGGGTGCAACAAGTCACAATGGATCACGGTACAATCACCAAAATATAGTTACATATCATATCAATGTATCCCAGGAGATGTCAAGTATCAAGATATTAGGTGTGTACCAGCTCTAGTTAGATGATGTCATTAATAACAATTGGATGTATATGGAACACCTAAGATCTTATCCAATATGGCCACTTTACACGCGGCTACATTTCTAGCTTATCCACAGGTAACTTACTGGCTGCAGTGAAATCATGGAGACATTATTCCATTTGTACACAGCAACAAGATAGAACCATGTCTCCATGATTTCACTGCAGCCAGGAAGTTACCTGTGGATAAGCTAGAAATGTAGCCGCATGTAAAGTGGCCAATACATATAAAACATATAGATGCATAAATCACTAAGTACTCATCACTGATGCATTAGATGTAAAATATAAAGTGCATAGTGCCAATTGCCATCCATAAACAGTTTATGCAATTTATCACGGCCTGTCCGTATGTACAGATATGTGCAGGTATCAATACCAGTAGCCTGGACACCAGCCACAGGTAGTGTGAACAGACCTATAGTGTGACTGACACAAAGTGCCGAGTGCAGAGAATGAAATTCATAAATGTTGACAGCCAGTCACAAAAACATGGTATATGTCACTACCAATGCACGCAGTCCTGGTCACAAATGGTGTATATGTGACCCAGACTGTATACTAAGGAGACAATGATGACGATATTCGATATGTGGCATGAAGCAGAATTGGCCCATACAGCATAAAGGATAAATACTTATAAATACTTTCTGAGCATCACAGATGGATATGTAACATTAAGATAGTATTGGAGAGACATATCCCAGTAAGCATCTATGCAGTCATATGCAGTCAGAGTTATATATCACCCATAGTCAATGTTGTACTAGGCAGGTTGTAAAGTCACCCAATGGTCATTACAGATCAGCGGAGGAACCCCACAGCCCTTCCCCACGCGTTCCGCTGCTGAGAGGGGTGCAGCTTCGTCAGGGGTAAACCACCAGTGCAAACGCAAAGCTTTGTATAGTGTAGAATAATTAAGAATTTACCATTTGCAGTCGGTAAGCAATGAGCGCGGGACCGGAAGTCAAACGCAGTCACATGATGCGGTTGCTAGGAGACTGCATGATTGAGTCTGCCAGACCAGAAGTGACGGTAGTCACATGACCAGGTGACCCGGCAACGACCAAAACAAAGCGATTAGGCCGGATATAGTGTCACAGACCATGTGACCGTAATGCTAGAGAACTGGAAGTGACAATGGTCACATGATATGGTTGCCTAGCCACGGGCAAACATAGTACTAAGGCCGATATAGCATCACAAAGTATGTGACTGTGTTGTTGAAGTGGTCCGCAATGCCAGTAGGACTGGGTGTCAGCCACGAGCAGGCTGGAAGAGAGCATAAAGCGATATGAAAATATAATATTAATCCATATCAAATGGCTTTAGACTATCAGTATATAGAAACGAGACGGCAAGTATCTTATACAGTCAACCCAATCAATTCATAAGTGTCCATATTGGTCAAGTGGATATTGAATAAAGAAGACAGCATTCCAATATAGTCCCAATGATTTGGATCCAATTGGATCCTGATGATATCCAGGGGTCCATATAAGTCCATGTGTGATGAGATCCGTCCCATTGGGGAGTAGATTCATTGTCCGTGTATTTTCCATAGAGAGGGAGGCAGTTCCATACAATTAGTAGATGCTTCTTCCAGGATGCTCATCCAACATATCCGGTAAATAGGAATTCCTCATTAAGGCCTATGGGGGACATAGAATGAAGAAGATAAGTCCATCTTGTCTCCTGGCGAAGTAACGCCTTCGTGATGTCCCCACCCCGAATTGATCGTGGATATGCGCTTCTGCACTTTCTTCCTGAGTTCCAAGGTTGTCTCTCCAACGTACACCCTGTTGCACGGGCAAATAAGAGCATAAACAACATTACTACTCTTACAGTTGATATAGTGTCTCAAGGTATATTCCTTGGAATCATAAGGATTAACAAAGAGATTCTGCACCGGTGTCATATATTGGCAGACACTGCACGATCCACACGGGAATGAGCCTTTCATTCTTATTCCCCCTATGGTGGGTTTGGTAGGTCTAGAGAAATGACTAGTGGTGAGTTTATCCCGTAGATTAGGGGCTCTCCGAGCTGTTAAAAGGGGCGTTCTTCAATTAAGGGTTTAATCTTGGGGTCTATCGTTAGAATTCCCCAATGTTTTTGCAGAATATCACCCACCTCCGTCCACTGGTTGTTATATTCAGTGATCATTTGGATTCTTTTGTCCAGCTCACAATAGTTTGACCTCAGAAGTGATTTTTAGTCCTTTTTGTTGGCACGTTGAAAGGCTTCCACAATGACTCTTTTTGCATAACACCGAAGAGTCTGTGAATCCTAGCTAATTAGAAGCTTCAATTGTATGCAGAATGGACTGAACATTGCTGATGGTTTTATGGCTCATTACCACATCTAAACAATGTTGTTCAAAGACATGGGAATCTTAGACACCAAGTTTTCTTATAATTTAGTGTCCTAGAGACTTTATGACCACTGGGCCTGCCTGACTGAAGATCCTCTCCGAGGCTGTTTGTTTATTTTGCCAAATGTCCAGCCTTTGTAATGTTTATTGAGTCAAATGTCCAATCATTTTAGTTGTGCATGCATATATTTTGAGTTTCATTCAATATCTTGTCATACCATGCCTGATGAAGAGACCTGAGTCGTCTCGAAAGCTCGCCTTATAACATCATTTATTTTATTTTTGTTAGCCATTAAAAGGTATCACAACTACAAGATTTGTATCTTGTTTCTCACACTGAGAGCAATCAACATTTTCTCAACTGGCTAACACGGTACCAAACCTTTTTCTTCTAATGAAATGGAAGATACCAGAATGTACCACACATCTATGGAATTAAAAGATCGTCTGAAGAAACTAGCACAACTGGACAGCAACATTTTCTTTTTAACCAGATGCAAGAAAGAACATTTAATACCCAAAGGACTAAGCTTAAAGAATCCTCTTCAGAATACCCACAATACTCATTATTCACAACACCTTTGCTACAGGACTTAGGAGAGACTACGGAATCACCTTAATCATGTTTCCTACAGCAACAAGAAAAAGATCCAGATGGAAATACAAACTTTAAGGAGCACACTTACCGATAACATACAACAGAGGATGCAACATTTCTATACTTCACTGCAATCATACCTTATATACAACAAGAAGAAGAAGCTGTACAGACTCCGACTGAAAGCAGGATTGTACTCAAACCCCAGCCACGTTCCTCATAACCACTACAGCATGGAACAGAACTGCTGGACGGACACAGGTACTGTCAGCTGTGTTATTAATTTGTCATCTCACAAACCCACTAATCTAGAACTCAGTGTGCTTTCTAGAGGTCTCACATTTTGTCCCAGAAAGTCCCTAGACAAAACTGAACTGTGTAGTGACATGGAAGAATATTTCAGGAGGTTGAGACTGAAGGAGTTCTTTGATGATAAAGAGAACTCGAGGCCTCTAAGCAGCCAAACACAAGTGCAACAAAGGAAAAAGAAAACCTCTGACTGGACACCTGACCCTGGCCGCAACACCAGTTTGGACCAATATATTGAGTCATTCAGACTTTTGGTACAACCCACAATATTAGATAAAAAAAACAACAGAAATATCTAATATCACTGTGCAAGAGAGAAGGGCAATTTACAGCCTGAAGAACAACAGGGAGATCACTATTAAGCCTGCAGACAAAGGTGGGGCTATTGTTCTCCTGGATACAAAGGACTATGTCAAAGAAGCACACAGACAGCTGATGGATTTACAATACTACACCAAACTGGACGAGGACCCAAATCCAAAATATATGAGGGAGTTGAGAAGACTCATCAAATGTTTAGGTACAGATTCCACAAACCTTCTGGACTTAATTCCTGAGGATCCAAGGATGGGAGTTTTCTATATGCTTCCCAAGATTCATAAACCAGGTAACCCAGGGAGACCCATCATCTCAGGGGTGGGAACACTCACTGAAAGAATCTCTGGGTGGGTGGAAAATGTCCTTAAACCGCTGGTAAGGAGGACAGACAGCTATATACAGGACACAACGGACCTTCTAAATAAGCTCTCTACAATAGGTCCCCTCCCCGAGAGTACCATCTTAGCCACCATGGATGTGGAGTCCTTATATACTAACATCCCACACGAAGATGGACTTACTGCCTGCCGACTGTTTCTTGAAGCCAATGGGATCCCTTCTGAGTCAGTTCTAAAGCTCACCAGATTTATCCTCACCCACAACATTTTCTCTTTTGGTGAAGAGCTGTATTTACAATGCACCGGAACTGCCATGGGAAGAAAAATGGCCCCCCAGTATGCCAACCTCTTCATAGCTAAACTGAAAAATGACTTTTTAGCCTCCTGCCCCATCAAACCCTTGGCGTACTTCCGTTTCATTGATGACATCTTATTAATCTGGACTGAGACTGAACATGAACTTCAGAAATTCCATGACAAGTTCAACCAATTTCATCCCAGCATAAACCTGACACTGGACCACTCAAAACAGAAATCAACTTTCTGGATACCACCTTAAAAATTCTAAATGGTTCATTCCAAACAACAGTATATCGGAAACCGATTGACCGTCCCACATACCTCAGATGGGACAGTTTCCACCCGAAACACAACAAAAAATCCATTGTCTACAGCCAGGCCCTCAGATATAACCGTATTTGCTCCAACCCAGTGGAAAGCGATGAACACTTAAACCAGCTAAAAAAGACATTTTTAAACCAGGGCTACCATCCCACCTCCCTCCATTGAGGATCAGATCATTAAAGCCATAAGGATCCCTAGAAGTCAAGCACTCCAATACAGAGAAAAAGAAGAGAACCAACGTGTTCCCCTGGTGGTGACCTACAACCCACAGCTTGAGGTACTAAGGAAAACTGCCAGGAAACTTTATCACATCCTACACAAGGATGACCGACTTAAAATATTATTCAAAGACCCTCCCTTGCTGTGCTACAGGCAGCCTCCCAATTTAAGAAACATCATGGTCCGAAGTTTGATGCCCTCGGATACACCAAAAGGAACTTATCCATGCAATGTGAAGAGCTGCAAGACCTGTGCTCACATAGAGACCAGAGACAGGATACAGATCCCCAACACACAGCAGGATTATAAGATTCCTGGGACTTTCACATGCTCCTCTTCCAATGTGGTATATTTAATTATGTGCACCATTTGCCCAGTAGGTTCTTTCTATGTTGGTGAGACTGGACAGCGTCTAAGAGCAAGGATGAGGTCTCATTGTCACACAATTACACACAAAAAAATCAATTTTCCAGTAGCGGAGTATTTTTCTGGCCAGGGACATAACATTGACAATATGAAGGTTTTAATTTTGAGAGGTAATTTCAAATCCCAAAAACACCGAAGAGTCTGTGAATCCAAGCTAATTAGAAGCTTCAATTGTATACAGAATGGACTGAACATTGCTGATGGTTTTATGGCTCATTACCACGTCTAAACAATGTTGTTCAAAGACATGGGAATGTTAGACACCAAGTTTTCTTATAATTTAGTGTCCTAGAGACTTTATGACCACTGGGCCTGCCTGATTGAAGATCCTCTCCGAGGCTGTTTGTTTATTTTGCCAAATGTCCAGCCTTTGTAATGTTTATTGAGTCAAATGTCCAATCATTTTAGTTGTGCATGCATATATTTTGAGTTTCATTCAATATCTTGTCATACCATGCCTGATGAAGAGACCTGAGTCGTCTCGAAAGCTCGCCTTATGACATCATTTATTTTATTTTTGTTAGCCATTAAAAGGTATCACAACTACAAGATTTGTATCTTATTTCTCACACTGAGAGCAATCAACATTTTCTCAACTGGCTAACAACGGTACCAAACCTTTTTCTTCTAGTGACTTGATGTCACAGATTATGATCAAAGTGCCCGGTGGGAGACTCAAGTCAAGTGTGTCCTTGATAAAATGGGTGCTGTCTCTTTTATAGGAGGGTAAGTCAAGTACATGTGGTTGTAAATAAAAGTCCACGTACTGACTAGCCTTTTTACAAAGACTCCCTATACTGGACACAATTGGTCTGCCAGGAGGGGTAACCATGTTTTTGTGTACCTTTGGGAGTAGGTAAAACGTTGGTGTCACAGGTTCCGCTACCCAAAGGAACTCCTTTTCACAATTGTTGATAACACCATATCTGGAAGCAGAATCCAAGAGTCTGGACAATTTGCTCTGGAAGACAAGGGTGGGATCAGATGGTGATTTCATGTAGAATCTATTGTTGGACAGCTGTCTGTGTGCCTCATCCAGGTACATTGTGTTGGGCCAAAGGACTACATTTTCCCCCTTATCCACCTCCTTTATGGTAAACTCAGGGTTGTTTCTAAGGTAGCAGATAGCAGTTAACTCTCTCCCACTCCAATTTTTGTCTGACAGTGTTTTTTTGTAACCTGTCAATGTCTCTTTTTACACTATCAAAAAACAGGTTAACTGCCAGTAATGTGGATAGTGGTAGGGATTTCTGCGATTTATTATGGTGGGGAAAAGGTGTCCTACCTGTTGGCGGTCCATTATCATCCAATAGATCTAGAAGATCACGCATGGTCCTCTGTTCCCTCTCTGGTAACGATTCAATAGTCTCTGGTCGACTAAACATCACTGAAAAAATTAACTTCCGGCAAAATAAATACAGATCCTTAATAAGAGTAAACTTGTCAAGTTGTTTCATAGGACAGAAAGTCAAACCCCGTTACAACTCAGAGGTCTCAATAGAGGTCAAAGTATGAAATGATAAATGGATCACCTGTAATTTTTTGCAGGTCGGATAGTGGATGATGTCTCAGAGGGTGTTACAATATGGTGGGCTAGTATCTGGGATACCTCCCACCCCTCCCTTTCCCCCGTCCTTTCCTACCCTTGGGTTTTGGTACTGGGCCTCTTCCTGCCCCTCTTCCCTCCCCTCTTGACTCACTTCTGGGCTCGCTGCCTGAGTCTAAAAAATTGCTGCTGTCATCTGATGGATCTGTGGATGGTTCGGAGGGGGTTGGTTGTTTTGGTGGTGCAGGTTTTTTAGGGATAGGGTTACGGGGATTCCCTCTATGTCTCCACCTGAATGCCTTTTTGTTTTCAAAATCACTTTTGCCTCTCTGGAACTTTTTCTTTTTCCCATCTATAACCGTAGCCTCATATCTAAGGTGTTTTTCAGCTTAGCTAAAAATGGAGCAACCACAATTTCCTCATCAAAGTCAGATAGTCTCTGTTCAAGGGTCTTGATTTTATTTTTAGTTTCAGTCAAAACCTCACGGTCATAATCTAAGAGCATATTTATTAAAATCCTGGAGCAGTGGAGTAAGCCCTGTTCCCAGGTGCTCTGGAATTGAGGAGAGGGCTCCCATGCAGGGAAAATTTGTACCCTTAATCCTCGTGGAACTATGGAGGCTTTCATATATTCCTCCAAAGTGCGTATGTTCTACCAGACCTTTCTTTTGAGCTGCTGTGAAGTCCCTAGAAACAGCCGAAAAGCGAGTCTCATTAGATGTGGGTGTGGTATCACTGAAGAAATCAACTGTAGAGTTCTTCCAACCTGTTTCCCTGGTCTCCCAGTTCATCTGGGATTGCTCACTAGCCGGGTAGATATATACGGTAGTTTCAAGATTCAAAAAAACTACCCAATAATCGGAGTGTGCTAAACTCAGAGTAGCATCAATTGTGGAAAACCACTGATCCAGTCAACATAAGTATTTTAAAGGAGCGAGTAGCACCACTAGATAATTATGAATAATGAAAAGGAGGTGCTCAACATGCCGATATAAGCGATATTGACCAACCAGAAAAAGATTCGGCATATGTATAGGGAGCACACCAGGATAAGAATATCAATTCAAAAAAGCTTTATTTTACAAAAAGTGGACAAACAATCATAAAAACATTTAAAATATACACAAAGTGCGGTTCTCCAACTGATTGGCAATATTTATGGTATAGCAGAGGGTGCAACAAGTCACAATGGATCACGGTACAATCACCAAAATATAGTTATACTAGTAAAAAGGCCCGATGCAATTGCATCGGGAGCGCGGTGAAATGAATTGTGTGTATACAGGCGGGTGAGTGGGTAGCAGAGTATACAGGGGGCTCTGTGGGTAGCAGAGTATACAGGCGGGTCTGTGGGTAGCAGAGTATACAAACGGCTCTGAGGGTAGCAGATTATACAGGCGGCTCTGTGGGTAGCAAAGTATACAGACGGCTCTGTGGTAGCAGAGTATACAGGCGGCTCTGTGGGTAGCAGAGAATACAGGCGGCTTTGTGGGTAGCAGATTATACAGGCGGCTCTGTGGGTAGCAGAGTATAGAGAAGGCTCTGTGGGTAGCAGATTGTACAGGCGGCTCTGTGGGTTGCAGAGTATACAGGCGGCTCTGTGGGTTGCAGAGTATACAGGCGGGTCTGTGGGTAGCTGGGTAGCACAGTATAGAAGCGGCTCTGTGGGTAGCAGAGTATAGAGGCGGCTATGTGGGTAGCAGAGTATAGAGGCGGCTCTGTGGGTAGCAGAGTATAGAGGCGGCTCTGTGGGTAGCAGAGTATAGAGGCGGCTCTGTGGGTAGCAGAGTATACAGGCGGCTCTGTGGGTAGCAGAGTATAAGGCGGCTCTGTGGGTAGCAGAGTATACAGGTGGCTCTGTGGGTAGCAGAGTATAGAGGGTCTCTGTGGTAGCAGAGTATAGAGGCGGTCTGTGGGTATCAGAGTGTACAGGCGGCTCTGTGGGTAGCAGAGTATAGAGGCGGCTGTGTGGGTAGCAGAGTATACAGGCGGTTCTGTGGGTATCAGAGTATAGAGGGGGCTCTGTGGATAGCAGAGTATGATGGGGCAGGAGGCTGGAGGGGTGAGGAGAGCAGAGGCTGGAGGGGTGAGGAGAGATGAGGCTGGAGGGGTGAGGAGAGGTGAGGCTGGAGGGGTGAGGAGAGGTGAGGCTGGAGGGGTGAGGAGAGGTGAGGCTGGAGGGGTGAGGAGAGGTGGGGCTGGAGGGGTGAGGAGAGGTGGGGCTGGAGAGGTGAGGAGAGGTAGGGCTGGAGGGGTGAGGAAAGGTGGGGCTGGAGGGGTGAGGAGAGGTGAGGCAGGAGGGTGAGGAGAAGTGCGGCTGGATGGGTGAGGAGAGGTGGGCTGGAGGGGTGAGGAGAGTGGGGGTGGAGGGTGAAGAGGGTGAGGGTGAGGAAGGTCCGGTAGGAGGGGTGAGGAGAGGTGAGGCTGGAGGGGTGAGGAGAGGTGAGGATGGGTGCTGAGGAGAGTGAGGTCAGGAGAGGAGAGGAGAGGTGAGGGGAGGGTGAAAAGAGTGAGGCTGGAGGGGTAAGGAGAGGTGAGGGTGGAGAGGTGAGGTGGAGGGGTGGAGGAGAGCGTGGAGGGGTGAGGAGAGGTTCGGCTGGAGGGGTGAGGAGAGGTCAGCTGGAGGGTGAGGAGAGCAGAAGCTGGAGGGGTGAAGGAAGTCGATGGAGGTGAGGAGAGCAGAGGCTGGAGGGGTGAAGAGAGAGGTCCGGCTGGAGTGGTGAGGAGAGGTCCGGCTGGAGGGTGAGGAGAGGTCCAGCTGGAGGGGTGAGGAGAGCAGAGGCTGGAGGGGTGAAGGGAGGTGGGGGTGGAGGGGTGAAGAGAGGTGAGCTGGAGGGGTGAGGAGAGGTGCGGTGGAGGGGTGAGGAGAGGTGCGGAGGGGGATGAGGAGAGGTCGGGTGGAGGGGTGAGGATAGGTCGGCTGGAGGGGTGAGGAGCAGAACTGGAGGGGTGAGAGAAGTCCGACTGGAGGGGTGAGGAGGCAGGCTGGAGGGGTGAAGAGAGGTCCGGCTGGAGTGGTGAGGAGAGGTCCGCTGGAGGGTGAGGAGAGCAGAGCTGGAGGGGTGAAGGAGAGGTGGGTGGAGGGGTGAAGGGAGGTGGGGGTGGAGGGGTGAACAGAGTGAAGCTGGAGGGGTGAGAGAGGTGCGGCTGGAGGGGTGAGGAGAGGTGCGGATGGAGGGGTGAGGAGAAGTCCGGGTGGAGGGGTGAGGATAGGTCCGGCTGGAGGGTGAGGAGAGCAGAAGCTGGAGGGGTGAAGAGAAGTCCGGCTGGAGGGGTGAGGAGAGCAGAGGATGGAGGGTCGAAGAGAGTCCGGCTGGAGGGGTGAGGAGAGGTGAGGATGGAGGGGTGAGGAGAGGTGAGGGTGGAGAGGTGAGGTTGGAGGGGTGAGGAGAGGTTTGGGTGAAGGGGTGAGGAGAGGTGAGAGGGGAGGGTGAGGAGAGGTTCGGCTGGAGGGGTGAGGAGAGGTCCGGCTGGAGGGGTGAGGAGAGCAGAAGCTGGAGGTGAGGAGAGCAGAGCTGGAGGGTGAAGGAAGGTGGGGTGAGAGGGTGAAGAGAGGTGCGGCTGGAGGGGTGAGAGAGGTGCGGATGGAGGGGTGAGGAGAGGTCCGGCTGGAGGGGTGAGGATAGGTCCGGCTGGAGGGTGAGGAGAGCAGAAGCTGGAGGGGTGAAGAGAAGTCCGGCTGGAGGGGTGAGAGGGCAGAGGCTGGAGGGTGAAGAGAGTCTGGCTGGAGGGTGAGGAGAGGTCGGCTGGAGGGTGAGGAGAGGTGAGGCTGGAGGGGTGAGGAGAGTGTGGAGGGTGGAGAGGTGAGGTTGGAGGGGTGAGGAGAGGTTCGGGTGGAGGGGTGAGGAGAGTGAGAGGGGAGGGGTGAGGAGAGGTTCGGCTGGAGGGGTGAGGAGAGGTCCGGCTGGAGGGGTGAGGAGGAGAGCAGAGCTGGAGGGGTGAAGAGAAGTCCGACTGGAGGGGTGAGGAGAGCAGAGGCTGGAGGGGTGAAGAGAGGTCCGGCTGGAGGGGTGAGGAGAGCAGAGGCTGGAGGGGTGAAGGGAGGTCCGGCTGGAGGGGTGAGGAGAGCAGAGGCTGGAAGGGTGAGGAGAGGTAGTGGTGGAGGGGTGAGGAGAGGTGCGGATGGAGGGTGAGGGAGGTCCGGCTGGAGGGGTGAGGAGAGGTGCGGATGGAGGGATGAGGAGAGGTGCGGCTGGAGGGGTGAGGGGAGCTCCGGCTGAGAGGGTGAGGAGAGGTCCGGCTGGAGGGGTGAGGAGAGGTGCGGTTGGAGGGATGAGGAGAGGTGCGGCTGGAGGGGTGAGGGGAGCTGCGGCTGGAGGGGTGATGAGAGGTCCGGCTGGAGGTGTGAGGAGAGGTCCGGCTGGAGGGGTGAGGAGAGGTCCGGCTGGAGGGGTGAGAAGGATGGAGGAGGCTGTGAGGATGGAGGAGGCTGTGAGGATGAGGAGGCTGTGAGGATGGGAGGCTGTGAGGATAGGGAGGCTGTGAGGATGGAGGAGGCTGAGGGGAGGGAAGAGAGGAGGTGAAGATGGAGGATGGAGGTAGAGAGTGGATGAGGAGGTGTGAGGTGGAGGGGCGTGGGATGGAGGAAGAGGGGATGGAGGTGAGAGAGGGCTGAGGGTGAGGAGGTCGGGAGGGTGAGGATGGAGAGGCTGTGAGGATGGAGGAGGCTGTGAGGAGGGGAGGCTGTGAGGATGTGAGGATGGAGGAGGCTGTAAGGACGGAGGAGGCTGTGAAGATGGAGGAGGCTGTGAGGATAGAGATACTGTGAAGATTGAGGAGGCTGTGAGGATGGAGGAGGCTGTGAGGATGGAGGAAGCTGAGGGGATGGAGGAGGCTGAGAGGATGGAGGAGGCTGATGGGATGGAGGAGGCTGCGAGGACGAAGGAGGCAGTGAGGATGGAGAAGGCTGTGAGGATGGGGAGGCTGTGAGGACGGGGAGGCTGTGAGGATGGAGGAGGCTGTAAGGACGGAGGAGGCTGTGAAGATGGAGGAGGCTGTGAGGATAGAGATACTGTGAAGATTGAGGAGGCTGTGAGGATGGAGGAAGCTGAGGGGATGGAGGAGGCTGAGGGGATGGAGGAGGCTGTGAGGATGGAGGAGGCTGAGGGGATAGGGAGGCTGTGAAGATGGAGGAGGCTGTGAGGATGGGGAGGCTGTGAGGATGGAGGAGGCTGTGAGGATGGAGGAGGCTGTGAGGATGGGGAGGCTGTGAGGATGGAGGAAGCTGTGAGGATGGAGGAGGCTGTGAGGATGGAGGAGGCTGTGAGGATGGAGGAGGCTGTGAAATTCTTATACTTACAATCCGCCGAGCGCTTGGTGCTGGGAGTAGTAGCAGCCATTGTGCTGATAGGACCTTGCATGATGTCAGAATGACATCTGCGTTCTGCGCTGTGATTGGCCTGCTTGCGGTCATGTGATATGTGACGTACTTATCACATGACTGCGAGCGCCCCAGAGGGTAAATATAAGAAGAGATGACACAGGAGTGGGGGAACGCGGGGAGCGCAAGCGGGGAGGAGCGCGGGCAGGGCAGAAGGAGCAGGGGGGAGTGCGAGTGGGGCAGAAGGAGTGGGAGAAAGCGCGGGCGGGGCAGGAGGAGGAGCGGGGGTGCCGCGGGGGGGCTGTGAGGAGAGCCGCGACTGCGGCCAGTGTGTATTCCAGGGAGAGGGGCGCTGCCCCTACACCGCTACTCCACAAGCATGGCGACACTGAGGCCCCAGCGGTGAGAGTGGCGGCGGTGTGAGCTAGTGCGGCTGCGGCTCGCGATGACGCTATCGCGACATCGCTCGCAGTGCCACAAAGAATTTTGGGATTCGGCTACAGTACCCGAATCCCAAACTCCCGATTATATAAGTAGATATCATATCAATGTATCCCAGGGGATGTCAAGTATCAGTACAGGGATAGGCAGCCCCGGATTGATCCAACATGTCAGGGACTGTCATAAAGGAAATGCAGATATACTATCCTTTGCAGAGTTAGAGCAAGAAGCCTCTTCCCTCAAAGGAAGAGATCTACACAACACCCTATTGTAAAAAAATGTCAATGGATCATAAGAACAAGACCCGTGGAAGCGGTAGTTACCGCGAAACGGCAGGCTGTCCTCCGCCGTCTCCTCTCCCCCTCAATATCGCACTGAAATGTACATGGACGTGTGAATAAACGTTTAAAGATCATATCTGGTGAGTACCGCATTTTTCTTGTACCTGTGGATATTTACAGTTGTGGCCAAAATTATTGACACCCCTGCAATTCTGTCAGATAATACTCAGTTTCTTCCTGAAAATGATTGCAATCACAAATTCTTTGGTATTATTATCTTCATTTAATTTGTCTTAAATGAAAAAAACGCAAAAGAGAATGAAGCAAGAAGCAAAACATTGATCATTTCACACAAAACTCCAAAAATCGGCCAGACAAAAGTATTGGCCCCTCAGCCTAATACTTGGTTGCACAACCTTTAGCCAAAACAACTGCGATTCAACCACTTCCGGTAACCATCAATGAGTTTCTTAAAATGCTCTGCTGGAATTTTAGACCATTCTTCTTTGGCAAACTGCTCCAGGTCCCTGATATTTGAAGGGTGCCTTCTCCAAACTGCCATTTTTAGATCTCTCCACAGGTGTTCTATGGGATTCAGGTCTGGACTCATTGCTGGCCACCTTAGAAGTCTCCAGTGCTTTCTCTCAAACCATTTTCTAGTACTTTTTGAAGTGTGCTTTGGGTCATTGTCCTGCTGGAAGACCCATGACCTCTGAGGGAGACCCAGCTTTCTCACACTGGGCCCTACATTATGCTGCAAAATTTGTTGGTAGTCTTCAAACTTCATAATGCCATGCACACGGTCAATGATTTCCACCGAAGAAAAAGCAGGGCTTTGTAGTCCGCGCTGACCTCAAGAAACTTCCAGTCCAGTAAAGGGTTAATCAGGTTCTGGTTTATTTGCCTACGCGTTTAGTGGCTTTAAATCTGCCACTTCATCAGGCTATATATAGCCCTGATGAAGTGGCAGATTTAAAGCCACGAAACGCGTAGGCAAATAAACCAGAACCTGATTAACCCTTTACTGGACTGGAAGTTTCTTGAGGTCAGCACGGACTACAAAGCCCAGCTTTTTCTTTGGTGGAAATCATTTATCTTCAGTGGGCTCCTACAGCGACCATTACCAGGCTCTCTCAGTTTGTTGTGGCTCTCACAACCACCGCAGGTGAGTCACACCGATTGTGGGGACTGGACTATTTATTAAGACGATAACGCCCTATGTGCGCTCCCTATTTATCCTTTTTTATGCACACGGTCAAGCAGTCCAGTGCCAGAGGCAGCAAAGCAACCCCAAAACATCAGGGAATCTCCACCATGTTTGACTGTAGGGACCGTGTTCTTTTCTTTGAATGCCTTTTTTTTCTCCTGTAAACTCCATGTTGATGCCTTTGCCCAAAAAGCTCTACTTTTGTCTCATCTGACCACAGAACATTCTTCCAAAACGTTTTAGGCTTTCTCAGGTACGTTTTGGAAAACTTCAGCCTGGCTTTTTTATGTCTCGGGGTAAGAAGTGGGGTCTTCCTGGGTATCCTACCATACAGTCCCTTTTCATTCAGACGCCGACGGATAGTTCGAGTTGACACTGTTGTACCCTCGGACTGCAGGGCAGCTTACACTTGTTTGGATGTTAGTCGAGGTTCTTTATCCATCATCCGCACAATCTTGCGTTGAAATCTCTCGTCAATTTTTCTTTTCCGTCCACATCTAAGGAGGTTAGCCACAGTGCCATGGGCTTTAAACGTCTTGATGACACTGCGCACGGTAGACACAGGAACATTCAGGTCTTTGGAGATGGACTTGTAGCCTTGAAATTGCTCATGCTTCCTCACAATTTGGTTTCTCAAGTCCTCAGACAGTTCTTTGGTCTTCTTTCTTTTCTCCATGCTCAATGTGGTACACACAAGGACACGGTCAAGCAGTCCAGTGCCAGAGGCAGCAAAGCAACCCCAAAACATCAGGGAACCTCCGCCATGCTTGACTGTAGGGACCGTGTTCATTTCTTTGAATGCCTCTTTTTTTCTCCTGTAAACTCTATGTTGATGCCTTTGCCCAAAAAGCTTTACTTTTGTCTCATCTGACCAGAGAACATTCTTCCAAAACGTTGTAGGCTTTCTCAGGTAAGTTTTGTCAAACTCCAGCCTGGCTTTTTTATGTCTCGGGGTAAGAAGTGGGGTCTTCCTGGGTCTCCTGCCATACAGTCCCTTTTCATTCAGACGTCGATGGATAGTACGGGTTAACACTGTCGTACCCTCGGACTGCAGGGCAGCTTGAACTGGGTTGGATGTTAGTCAAGGTTCTTTATCCACCATCCGCACAATCTTGCGTTGAAATCTCTCGTCAATTTTTCTTTTCCATCCACATCTAGGGAGGTTAGACACAGTGCCATGGGCTTTAAACTTCTTGAGGACACAGCGCACGGTAGACACAGGAACATTCAGGTCTTTGGAGATGGACTTGTAGCCTTGAGATTGCTCATGCTTCCTCACAATTTGGTTTCTCAAGTCCTCAGACAGTTCTTTGGTCTTCTTTCTTTTCTCCATGCTCAATGTGGTACACACAAGGACACAGGACAGAGGTTGAGTCAACTTTAATCCATGTCAACTGGCTGCAAGTGTGATTTAGTTATTGCCAACACCTGTTAGGTGCCACAAGTAAGTTACAGGTGCTGTTAATTACATAAATTAGAGAAGCATCACATGATTTTTCTAACAGTTTCAATACTTTTGTCCACCCCCTTTTTTATGTTTGGTGTGGAATTATATCCAATTTGGCTTTAGGACAATTCTTTTGTGTGTTTTTTCATTGAAGACAAATTAAATGAAGATAATAATACCAAAGAATTTGTGATTGAAATCATTTTCAGGAAGAAACTGAGTATTATCTGACAGAATTGCAGGGGTGTCAATACTTTTGGCCACAACTGTACATACTTCATTTATTTGTGAGCAACACTGTTTGGAGACTGCACTGAATGGGTCACTAGAAGAGGGCTGACCCAATTATAAACCGTATAGTGCCCAGTAACTTCTACTGCCAGTGATAGTTATATATCATATCAATGTATCCAAGGGGATGTCAAGTATCAAGATATTAGGTGTGTACCAGCTCTAATTAGATGATGTCAATAACAATTGGATGTATATGCAACACCTAAGATCTTATCCAATACATATAAAACATATAGATACATAAATCATTAAGTACTCATAGCTGATGCATTAGCTGTAAAACATAAAGTGCATAGACCCCTGGATATCATCAGGACCCAATTGGATCCAAATCATTGGGACTACATTGGAATGCTGTCCTCTTTATTCAATATCCACTTGACCGATATGGACACTTATGAATTGATTGGGTTGACTGTATGAGATACTTCTCTTGATATAGGATCTAATCATCTATGGCGGGTCATGGTCTGTAACCCTTGAACTCAGGTTCACTGGAATCCATTACCCCTGGCATATATATGCGGTATGTACAATTCTTGAGAAATGGATCTTACTTTTGACCTATGGCTACATACTATAGTTAATAAACAGATTACATTTCTAAAATATATTGGAGATTACGTGGACTTTCTATGGATAACTAGATAATGTGGCACTTGTTGCATTTGTGATTATTGATATATGTGCACAGCCGTGCCAAGGGACATGATTTTATTTCTGCTTGTCGATTGAGCAGTCATCATTATGCCTTATACAGGTGCCTTCTTATGGCAATAATTCATTTAATTTCAGGACTTTGATGTGCTTCGCAACATCGGAATGTGCCTTGTTTGCAGCACTTTCTCATATTTAATGCGTCCCAATTGTGCAACTGAATGATATAATACTGGGGTTCCATACCAGATTACATAGTATCTTACCGTTTCATTTCTATATACTGATAGTCTCAAGCCATTTGATATGGATAATTATTATATTTTCATATTGCTTTATGCACTCTTCCAGCCTGCCCCTGGCTGACACCCTGACATCATCTAACTAGAGCTGGTACGCACCTAATATCTTGACACTTGACATCCCCTGGGATACATTGATATGATATATAACTATATTTTGATGATTGTACCGTGATCCATTGTGACTTGTTGCACCCTCTGCTATACCATAAATATTGCCAATGAGTTGGAGAACCCCACTTTGTGTATATTTTAAATATTTTTATGATTGTTTGTCCACTTTTTGCAAAATAAATCTTTTTTGAATTGATATTCTTATCCTGGTGTGCTCCCTATATATATATGCCGAATCTTTTTCTGCTTGGTCAGGAGTAGGTGATAATGGGATGCACTGCACCTTTCCGGAGGTATCGCCACTCCTCCAGTGCTATCTTGATCGCCAGTTCTTGGTCACCAATCGAGTAGCTACATTCACATGCAGAGAAGGCCAGAGCAAGCTGCAATGTTCACAGGGGTGAATGTTCAGTAATGGACCTGCTGGGCCGAAGCACCGATCTCCACATGGAGGAAGAAATCCGAGTGGCTACCAAATCTTCTCTAGCGCCTCAGATTGAGATCTTAGGCTTGTGCTCGAAGGTAGCCATCAGGTGCAAGCCCAGGAAGTCTTGGTACCATGACAGCTGACTCCAGGGGTCGATCTCCTGCAGACAGTCACAGTCACTCGGTAGAGCAGCCGGGATGGCTAAATGCCAGTGCAGGTCGTGTAACAGCAATACTGGTACAAATGTTGCGGCAGCGGGACTGGTGCAGACAGGTATTTGTGGATCAACAGAACTGAAAACAGACACTGGTCAGGCAAGGCACGGACACAGGTACAGCAATGGGACCTGAAAACTAGCAGCATGTTATTAAAGCATGTACTTCGTTGATCAGGTGCGGAAGGTGCCTTAAATATTCTGTGCTTCTAGCCATAAGCTGAGAAGCATTTTCAGGTACGGCACGCTGGCCCATTTAAGGAATCACGTGCTCCCAGCTGGCCTGAGCACCATGCGCAGGCTCTAGGAGCAGAAGACAGAATTGGGGCCTTTGTCAGGGGACTGATGAAGGGGTGAGTTTGTGAGCCAGGCTTCCAGCTGCGGAGGTGCTGTGCGCCGTGGCATGTGTAACACCACACTTCTTTTGCAAACTGCTGCAGGTCTCTCATATTTCGAGGATGTTTTTCTCAACAGCAGTTTTAAAACATTTCCACAGCTGTTCAATGGGATTTAATCTGGACTCAATGCTGGCCACTTCAGAACTCTCCAGCACTTTGTTTCAATCCATTTCTAGGTGCTTGTTGAATTATGTTTGCAATCATTGTCCTGCTGGAAGACCCTCCATATGTGTGATGGAGGCTACGTTTAATATCATGGGGGCTATATGTGATGGAGGCTACATGTGATGGGTGCTATGTATACCTTCATGGGGGCTATTTATACCATCATGGGGCTATGTATACCATCATGGGGACTATGTATACCCTCATGGGAGCTATGTGTGCTGGTAGTATCATGGGGGCTATGTGTACCAAAAATGGGTGCTAAGTATAGCATCATGGGGGCTATGTGTGATGGGGCTATGTATAGCATCATGGGGGCTATGTGTACCAGTATGGGGTGCTATGTATACCAGCATGGTGTGGTATATGTGCCAGCATGGGAAGCTATGTGTACCATCATAGGGGGCATATATACCAGGATGGGGGGATATATATACCAGGATGGGGGACATATATACTGATTGTATGATGGACACTGGCATTATAAGAATGACTGACCCAATTTCACATTAAAAAATATTTTTTTTCTCTTTTCCTTCACCAAAGTTGGGGTGAGTCTTATAAAGTGAAAAATACGGTATGTGGATTTGCTCTGCCTATGGATCTAATACTGTTATTTACAAGCATATTGTACTGGTAGATAGACACATCTCTAAATGACAGTGCTTCTCTATGAACCAAAGAAATCTCTAAATCCTTAGATATGAGGGGTAAATTAGTGGTCAGACATGTTTTTTTTCCTAACAGGAACATACAGAGAGAGAAACTATATTTGAAGGATTCACAAGTCTTCTGTATTATGGAGACACTCCTGTTTTTTATTTGCAAAGACTAATGAAATACTGTCCAAAAATACTAAAGTGTGAATACGGCCTTATTCTCAGATTCTATATAAATTTTAACATACTGTATATTCTACTATGAATAGAAATGTTATGAATACTCTTAAGCTTGAGGAAGGGGCTTTTCCCTGAAATCGTTCCAGTGGCGTATGTAGCAAGTTTGCCAACCTGATTTTTTATTTTTGCTGGACACCTTTTTTTATCTGTAAACATTTTTTTACAGATACATAGGGAAGAAATAATAAACCACAAATATTATAAGAGGTATATGACTACTGCAGAGAATACTAAGAGAATATAAGCTCTATTCACTGTGATCTAGAAAGTGAGGATGTCTACGATAATGTTCTGTACAAGTTTCTCCAGCTTCATAAAAGTCATGGATGCTTCACATTTAATTTTTCAAGACACTGAGAAAAGGTGTTCTGTTTTTGTGT
Organism: Allobates femoralis; assembly: GCA_033576535.1. Lineage (NCBI taxonomy): Eukaryota > Metazoa > Chordata > Amphibia > Anura > Aromobatidae > Allobates > Allobates femoralis. Next base: position 265,695,822 of record JARQOC010000001.1, on the reverse strand, counting down.
ACAATGCTATAGTTTTTGGCAATTCCGGAATTCATCAATTTGTTTGTATGGCGACTATATACAAATCTCAACTGTCTGTTCAGATAAACCCTCCTTTTCAAGTTTTATGTGCAAAGTGCCCAAATGAATTCAGTATCTATTAAAGGAGTATTTCCACTACTTGGACAGCCCCTTCTTATTCCTCATGTATGCTACATTAAAATAAACAAGCTTATATTCTCCTTCTTTGCTGGCGTCGTTCCAGTGGTATTGGCACTTGTGTTTCCAGGGCTCACATGAGGATGTTATGTCACACAAGCCCTGTGCTCAATCACCCCCAGCTTCACTGTCCCCGGCTTTGGACGTATGAGTAATCAACAGGAAGTGAGTGGCCAGCAGCAGCCCTGACTTCCCCTTGATTAGGGGACAGTGAAGCTGGCGGTGATTGGGCACAGGGATTGCCTGACTTAATCATACATGAGCCCTGGGAATGCGAGTTCTAACACTACTCAAACTGCTCTAGCATGGGAGGTGTTTATAAACTTTTTTATTTTAATCTAGTTGTGTAGAAAAAAGCCCAGGTCCTGCTGTGAAACACGTTGGCTCAATAAACGGACATCAAACATACCCTTCCTGCTTTGTGGTCTGCGCAGAATCTAAACCTGGGCTTTTTTTCTACACAACCGGATTTCTCCCTCACCAGGTGTCTGCAGCGACCAGGATAACAAGGCTCTTACAGTTTGTTGTGACTCACACAACCCAAAAAGGTGAGTCACACTAATCAGGGGGCATTGAATTATCATCATAGATAAGACCCTATATGCGCTCCCTTCTCTCTTTGTTTTATTTTACCCTATTGACATATCTCTATATTCACTTACTGTATATAGCGCTATTAATTCCTCAATGCTTTGCATCATCAGTAATACTGTCGTCATTGGGGCTCACAATATAAACATCCTATCAGTATGTAACAAACAGGGAGACAGGGTCAGCAGAACTGTACCACCGGAACAAACACCACAAGGCAAGGTAATCACATACCGTTGGTGGGTTCCCCCAGGTAGACGCTATCCATAAACAACCACGAGCGGTGCTCACTTGAAATGCCAGGTTAAGGGAAAGTCTGTGCAAATATCCAGTAAGATAGTGGCACTCGTCCAGATGAAGATAAAATTAATTTCTATTGAAGCTCTTGTTAAAAGCAAACACAGGGTAGCAAGTTGTTCAGGGGAGAGGGCGTGCCCAAAAGGGGTGGTACTACAGGTGTTTCACGCTGATGCGCTTCTACAGGTCCAAGTAATGGACAAATCATTTAAATAGATGGGATAAAGCTCATTACTAGAGATATTATCAGATTCCTGTGATCATAGTATTTTCATTAATTATTGGTTAAAAAGGAGAGTTTTGATTTTACTCATAGTACTGTTCTTCATGCTCTGATATTGTTCAATTTGACTGTACCAAATTAAAATTCTTGTAATAACATTTTACCAAATGTCTATTAGTTTAAAATGTCTATTAGATTATCAAACACTAATATTATATACACAAGTTTATATACAAGCACACATTTGGCGGTATGCCCCTTAGCAGTGATGATTTAGCCACATTGAGTTTGCTCACTATTAAATTCTGTCATAATGTATCTTTATCAATAGCTTAGAAAGAACATGCACCAATATATAATCTGTAGGATCAGGAAGAAAAAAAAACACATGTTCATTGTATGGTGTATTCTGTGTTTATACAGGCTGTTGTTATAACAGATGGAGAAAGAATTCTTGGTCTTGGAGACCTTGGAAGTTATGGCATGGGCATTCCAGTTGGTAAACTGGCACTATACACAGCATGTGGAGGAGTAAAGCCTCAAGAATGTCTCCCTGTGATGCTGGATGTGGGAACTGACAATGAGGTAGGCATGAAAACAAGCTATTCATAGATGAAGAAGTGTACAGTACCTTTATATATAATTTAGTTATAATATTATATAGGATTTTCTTCTAAATGTATTATATTATTATTTATCGGCCTCCAGCACTGGTGACATGATGGATAAACACCCTGTAGAAAGATAGATCTTGCACGAACCTAGATAGGTCTACCATGTTCTTCTCCGCTGTTATCTTGACACCATCAAGTCATTGGGTTGCTAGTCTAACTCTTTGCCTTGTACCTTCTATTCTTCTTACCATAATGTCCTTCTCTAGTGATTTTCCTCTTCGTATGATGTGTCAAAAGTAGGCAAGTCGTAGCTTGGTGATAATTGCTTCTAGTGACTTATCTGGCTTGATTTGTTCCTAAATGGATTTGTTTGTTCTTCTTGCCATCCATGGTGTTGTCCAGCACCACATTTCGAAGGCGATGATTCTTCTTCTGTTTTGTTTTTTTATCGTCAATGTTTCACTTCCATATGTTACTACACAAAAGATCAGACTATGTATGAACCTTGTCTTCATTGCCAGTGAAATATTCCTTGATTTACAGACCTTGTCTAGTGACTTCATTGTGAATTTTCCCATAGCTATACTCCTACTGACTTCGAGTGTTGTCACTGCATCTTGAGTGATCATTGATCCGAGTAGGTTGAAGTCCTTTACCACCTCTAGTTCATCACCGTCCATCTCAAATGTATCCTTGTCATACCTGGCAGTAGTCAAAATCTTTGTCTTCTTTGTGTTAAGTAGCAGTTGCATGTTAGGGCCCCTTTACACACGGCTACATTTGTAGCTTGTCACCAGGTAACTTACTGGTTGCAGTGAAATCATGGATACATGATTCCATTTGTACACAGCAACAAGATAGAACCTTGTCTCCATGATTTCACTGCAGCCAGTAAGTTACCTGGTGACAAGCTACAAATGTAGCCGTGTGTAAAGGTACCCTTAGAGCTTTATAGCTTGAAACTCCATATTAAGTCCTTCATTCCATCTACACTTATTGCTATCAGTGTTGTATCATATGTGTATCTTAGATTGTTGATGATTCTTCCACCAATTTTTGATTCCTTCTTTTTTTTTTGCAAGTCCAGCCTTCCTAGAAATAGCTTCTACATATCCTGTTTCCATGAAAATAAGATACTGTCTTATATTAATTTTTGCTCCCAAAGATGTGCTGTGTCTTAGGGGATGTCTTATTTTTCCATGAATAAGAATTCACATTTATTGTTAAACAAAAAAGATGAACATTTATCATCCCCTTGCAGCCCCCAATATGGTATCCCTATAATCCCCTTGCAGCCCCTATACAGTATCCCCATTGTTCCCATCATCCCCTTGCAGCCCCATTACCCCCTTGCAGTCCCCAATATGGTAACCCCATCATCTCCTTGCAGCACTCAAAAAAAGTATTCCCAATGTCCCCATCATCCCCTTGAAGCCCCATCATCCCCTTGCAGACCCCAATACGGTATCCCCATCATCCCCTTGCAGCCCCCAGTATGGTATCCCTCCCATGCCCATCATCCCCTTGCAACCCCCAATATGGTATCTCTTCATCCCCATAATCCCCTTGCATCCCCAATATGGTATCCCCATCATTCCCTTCATTCTCTTTTGCAGCCCCCAATACGGTATCCACATCATCCCCTTGCAGCCCCTAATATGGTATCCCCATCATCACCTTGCAGCACCCAATATGGTATCACCATCATCTCCATCATCCCCTTGCGGCCCTTAATACAGTATCCCCATCATCCCCTTGCAGCCCGCAATACGGTATCCTCATCATCCCCATCATCCTCTTGCAGTCACCAATACGATATCCACATCATATACACACATACATTTTTTCACCAGTCCGCTGCTGTCCTGGTGCCGCCGCTGCATGTATTCTGGCGCCACTCCCATTTCCCTGCTTCAGTTGTCATAGATGTATGGGTGCCACCGGCCAATCAGAGTCCAGCAGCTAACATCATGTGCCGATGTCAGCTTCTGGCCTCTGATTGGCCAGCAGATGCCTGCCTCTGATTGGCCAGTGGAAGCACCTGTACATGTATGGTATTTGAGGCAGGGAGCTGGGAACGGCGCCAGAATGCATGCAGTGACAGGCATTGGGACAGCAGCAGGCATATGGACAGCGGCAGGCACTGGGACAGCGGCAGGGGGCTGGAGGATGAGTCAAAGCTGCATGCCCCGGTCTTCTGATCAGGGATGACTTATATTCAGCAGTGTAGCAAGGCCCCCTTCTACGTCCTATTTTCTGGGAAACATGGTATAAATTGAAGAGAAATGGTGAAAGCATCCAACCTTGTCTGACGCCTCACTCTACTTTGAACAAAGCCGTGTCACCTTATTCTGTTCAGACTGTTGCTTTTTGTTCAATATAAAGGTTCCTAATGAGGCTGATCAGGTGGTTTGGCTCACCCATATCTTTTATGGTAGTCCAAAGTTTCTGGTGATCAACACAATTGAAGGCTTTGCTGTAGGAGATGAACCAAAAATTGAATTCCTTGTTCTATTTGGCTTTTCCATTATCAATCTTATGTTAGCAATTACATCTCTTTTTCTTCTGCCTCTTCTGAATTCTGCTTGTTAGGCTAGGGTCACACATGCCAATCAGTTTTTTCCACTGGTTTCAATAACAAGTCAGTTTTTTTAAGGCTGTTTTTTGAGCCTCCTGTTCAGCTAACCATTTTTTGGACTTTGCCATTTTTTGCCAAAAAATGCTAGCAAAAACGGATCCGTTTTTTACTGCACTCAAAAAACAGATCAATTTTCCCAGAAGGCCCCATGTTAAATAAACGGATCCAATTTTTTACTGCAACCAAAAACATTGCATGCAGTGTTTTTTGGGTCCAGTAAAAAAACAAATAGCGTTTTTTAACAGTGAGGTCAGGCTTGATCCCAGGATCCGTTTTTAACATCAGTTTTTGGACTTAGAAAAATAAAGTTAACAAACTGATGCCAATAATGGATCCAGGGCTTATGTGTCACCCTAGCCTTACTCTGGCAACTCTCTGTCAAAGTAAGGCGAGGGTCACACTTAAAAGGCACAATCCGGTAACCGCATCCATTACGGATGTGGTTTTACTGTGTGCCTTCATACTATCATTTGATAGTAAAATTGCAACCCTTATTCCGGATATGGATGCATTATTGCACCCAGTTTTGGAATGTGGGTTTTTGCAATTTTAACCCCTTCATGACCCAGCCTATTTTGTCCCTAAAGACCTTGGCATTTTTGTCAATTCTGACCAGTGTCCCTTTTTGAGATAATATCTCTGGAACGCTTCAACGGATCCTAACAATTCTGACATTGTTTTTTTTGTGACATATTGGGCTTCATGTTAGTATGAAATTTTGGTTGATAATTTTTGCGTTTATTTGAGAAAAAATACAAAATTTGGCATAAAGTTAGAAAATTTCGCAATTTTCAAATTTTGAATTTTTATTCTGCTAAACCAGAGAGATATGTGACACAAAATAGTTAATAAATAACATTTCCCACTTGTCTACTTTACCTCAGCACAATTTAAAAAAAAAAATGTTTTTTAGGGAAGGAAGTTATAAGGGTTCAAGGTTTATCAGCAATTTCTCATTTTTCCAGCACAATTTACTAAACCATTTTTTTTAGTGACCATATCAGATTTGAAGTCCGTTTGAGGGGCGTACATGACAGAAAACACCCAAAAGTGACACCATTGCAAAAACTGCACCCCTCAAGCTGCTCAAAACTACATTCAAGAAGATTATTAACCCTTCAGGTGCTTCACAGGAACTAAAGCAAGGTGGAAGGAAAAAATGGACATTTTAATTTTTCTAACAAAAATGTTCTTTTAGCCTCAATTCTTGCATTTTCACATGGGCAACAGGATAAAATGGATCCTAAAATTTGTTGGCCAATTTCTCCTGAGTACACCGATACCTCATATGTGGTCATAAACCATTGTTTGGACGCACGGCAGGCTCAGAAGGGAAGGAGCGCAATTTGAATTTTGGAGCTAATTTTCCATTCAAAAAGTGAAATTGCGCTCCTTCCCTTCTGAGCCCTACCGTGCACCCAAACAGTGGTTTATGACCACATATGAGGTATCGGTGTACTCAGGAGAAATTGCACAACAAATTTTAGGATGCATTTTATCCTGTTGCCCATGTGAAAATGAAAACATTTAGGCTAAAAGAAAAGTGCATTTTCATTTTACGGATCAATTTGTGAAGCACCTGGGGTTCAAAGTATGCATCTAGATAAGTTCCATGGGGGTCTAGTTTCCAAAATGGGGTCACTTGTGGGGGAGCTCCAATTTTAGACACACAGGGGCTCTTCAAATGCAACATGGTGACTGTTAACAATTTGAGCTGATTTTCCATTCAAATTGTTAGCGGACACCATGTCGCGTTTGGAGAGCCCCTGTGTACCTAAACATTGGAGCTCCCCCACAAGTGACCCCATTTTGGAAACTAGACCCCTCCCAAAGAACTTATCTAGATGCATAGTGAGCACTTTGAACCCCTAAGTGCTTCACAAATTGATCCATAAAAATGAAAATTTAAACTTTTTGTGAAAAAAAAAGTACTTTTTCATTTTTACGGATCAATTTGTGAAGCACTTGGGGGTTCAAAGTGCTCAGTATGCATCTAGATAAGTTTCATGGGGGGGTCTAGTTTCCAAAATGGGGTCACTTGTCGGGGAGCTCCAATGTTTAAACACACAGGGGCTCTCCAAATGCAACATGGTGACTGTTAACAATTTAAGCTGATTTTCCATTCAAATTGTTAGCAGACACCATGTCGCGTTTCAAGAGCCCCTGTGTACCTAAACATTGGAGCTCCCCCACAAGTGACCCCATTTTGGAAACTAGACCCCCAAAGAACTTATCTAGATGCATAGTAAGCACTTTAAACCCCCAAGTGCTTCACAAATTGATCCGTAAAAATGAAAAAGCACTTTTTTTCACAAAATGTTTCGTTTTTCATTTTTATGGATCAATTTGTGAAGCACCTGGAAGTGCAAAGTGCTCACTATGTATCTAGATATGTTCCTTGGGGGTCTAGTTTCCAAAATGGGGTCACTTGTTGGGGTGCTCCAATGTTTAGGCTCTCCATACGCGACATGGTGTCTGCTAACAATTGGAATTGTTAGCGGACACCATGTTGCATTTGGAGAGCCCCTATGTGCCTAAACATTGCAGCCCCCCACAAGTGACCCCATTTTGGAAACTAGACCCCCAGGGAACATATCTAGATGCATAGTGAGCACTTTGTTAAATATATCTTTATTAAAGTTTTAACATTATTATAACGAGTGTATAGCAAATAAACAGAATTACATTCTTTAAGTTTCAGCATGCGAGCAGGATTAAAGGGTAGATGCCTGGGAATGTTCCAATCCAATACCGGGATAGTGAGCACTTTGAACCTCCTAAGTGCTTCACAAATTGATCTGTAAAAATTAAAATTTAAACTTTTTGTGAAAAAAAAAGTACTTTTTCATTTTTACGGATCAATTTGTGAACCACTTGGGGTTAAAAGTGCTCAGTATGCATCTAGATACATTCCTTGGGGGGTCTAGTTTCCAAAATGGGGTCACTTGTAGGGGAGCTCCAATGCTTAGGCGCACAGGGCTCTCCATACACGACATGGTGTCCGCTAACAATTGAAGCTAATTTTCCATTCAACTTGTTAGCGGACGCCATGTCGCGTTTGGAGAGCCCCTGTTTGCCACCAGCATAAGGGCAACTGGAAGAGTCGGGGTACAGCACCAGAAAATGGCGCCTCAAATGAATGCGCTATTTTCTGGGGTGGCTGTGGGTTGCAATTTTCAGTGTGGGGGGACCACAACGTTTGGGTCTCTCCACGCTGAAGATTCCAGCCCCCAGCTGCCAAGTTGTACCTGGCTGCCAACCAAAAATACGGCAAAGCTCCGTCATTTTATTTGTAAAAAAAAAAATGTTGTGGGGCTTTGCCGTAATTTTGGTCCAGCCAGGTACAACTTGGCAGCTACGGACTGCCACCAACTCCCAGCTGCCTTGTTGTACCTGGCTGGCAACCAAAAATACAGTGAAGCCCATCTTTTTTTTATTTCTAGAACTAATTCTAGAAAAAAATGACATGGGGCTCCGCCATATTTTTGGTCCAGCCAGGTACAACTTGGCAGCTACGGGTTGCCAACAACCCCCAGCTGCCTCGTTGTACCTGGCTGGTAACCAAAATACAGTGAAGCCCATTTTTTTTTATTTCTAGAATTCTAGAAAAAAAAATGATGTAGGGCTCCGCCACATTTTTGGTCCAGCCAGGTACAACTTGACAGCTACGGGTTGCCACCAACCACCAGCTGCCTTGTTGTACCTGGCTGGCAACCAAAATACAGTGAAGCCCATTTTTTTTTATTTCTAGAATTCTAGGAAAAAAAATTACGTGGGGCTCCGCCATATTTTTGGTCCAGCCAGGTACAACTAGGCACCTGGGGGCTGGAATCCTCAGCATGGAGAGGCCCAAGCGTTCTGGGCCCCCCATGCTGCGAATTGCAGCCCGCAGCTGCCCCCAAAAATGGCGCATTCATTGAAGTGCCATTTTCTGGCGCTGTACCCAAACTCTTCCAGTTGCCCTGGTGCCGGTGGCAAACTGGGTAATAAAGGGGTTAATGCCAGCTTTTTATTGGTAGCTGGCACTAAGCCCGAGATTCATAATGTTGGGCGAATGTTAGACCTGGCCATTAGGAATCTCTAGTAAATAGTCAAAAAAAATACACCACACAGAGAAAAATCTTTTTATTTGTTAAAAAAGCACAAACAAAATTCGGACTCCATCTTTATTATAAAGATCTGACGTAGTCCACAACGTAGGTCCCACGACGCTTGATCGCCTCCGACGTAGTCCACAACAAAGGTCCCACGAAGCTCAATTGCCTCTGTTACATCCACCGTTCATAGCGGATCACTACGCCTGGGCTGTCAGATCACTACTCTACAGCCCGATCCCTTTGCATGGAGATCGAGCTGCAGAAAGTGATCTTACAGCACGGGCACAGTGATCCACTAAGTGCACGGGGGTCAGGCTGCAGAATAGCTATCTGGCTGCCCAGGCACTGTGATCGACTAAGTGGTTCACTGCGGCCGGGCTGCCAGATCGCTACTCTGCAGCCCGATGCCCCTCCATGGAGATCGAGCTGCAGAAAGCGATCTGACAGCCCGGGCACAGTGATCCACCAAGTGGATCACAGTGCCTGGGCAGCCAGATAGCTATTCTGCAGCCTGATCCCCGTGCATGGGGGATTGAGCTGCAGAAAGCGATCTGACAGCCCAGGCACTGTGATCCACTAAGTGGATCACTGCGGCTGGGCTGCCAGATCGCTACTCTGCAGCCCGATTCTCCTGCATGGGGATCGAGCTGCAGAAAGCGATCTGACAACCCAGGCACAGTGATCCACTAAGTGGATCACCTCGGCCCCGTTGCCAGATCGCTACTCTGCAGCCCGATTCTCCTGCATGGGGATCAAGCTGCAGAAAGCGATCTGACAGCCCAGGCACAGTGATCCACTAAGTGGATCACAGTGCCTGGGCTGCCAGATGGCTATTCTGCAGCCCGATCCCCCTGCATGGGGATCGAGCTGCAGAAAGGATCTGACAGCCGAGGCACAGTTATCCACTAAGTGGATCACAGTGCCTGGGCTGCCAGATGGCTATTCTGCAGCCCAATCCCCATGCAAGCCATCCATCGTGAAGAGTATTTGTGATGTCAAACACTGATGTTGGATGAGACAGCCTGGTTTGTAATCTCAGTTCTAGTTCCTCCCAAATGTTTTTGATGGGATTAATATCAGGAATCTATGCAAGCCAATCAAGTTACTCTTTATCAGTCTCCCCTAACAATGTTTTGATGGACCTTGCTTTGTGCATTTGGGTACAGTCTTACTGGAGTGGAAAAAGCCCTTCTCAAAAAACTGTTCCCACAAAGATGGAAGCATAAAATTGTCCAAAATGTCTTAAGCAGAAGCTTCATCTCTGAAACCCCTGGACTGAGACCAACACCAGAAAAAACAACCTCATAACATTATTCCTCCTTACATTAAACTTAACAGTTGGCACAATGTATTTAGGCAGCTAACGTTCTCCTGGAATTCATGAAACACAAATACATGCATTAGACAGCTAGATGTAGAAGCAAGATTTGTCACTGTACAGAATACTTTTCTACTGCTCCAGAGTCCAGTGTTGACATGCTTTACACCAGTTGATCAGACACTTGAATATTGTGCTTGGTGACATCAGGCTTGCTTGCAGCTGTTTGGAATCTCCTAGCATAGCTTTATCTGCTGATGTTGATGCCAGAAGAGGTTTGGAACTTTGGAGTTTAATGAGCAGAAAGTTGGCAACTTGTATCCACCTCAACACTTCGCAGTACTGGCATATATAACTTTACACAATCTGTCACTCCTAGCTGAGTTGTTGTGTTTTGTAACTTATTTTGCTTTTCAATAATACCACTAAGGCTGGCTTCACACTGCATAATTTTCATATCCGTGTGGTTCCTTGAATTTCAAGGAACCACATGGACAGGCACAGATCTGTGCCCATGGATGCCAACTGATGCCCACGGATCATTTTTTTAATGGATCCGTCCTCAGTTAGCAGAGATAGGGGTGGGAGGACCTGTACCTTGCTTCTGAGCATGCTCAGTACAGCAGAACGGATCTGTTTCACAGATCCATTTTTTTCATGGATCCGTACAGATCCATAATCCATATGTTATTTGATGCGGACAGATACGGATCCATGTCCATGGTGTCCGTGATTTTCAAGGCAGCCCAAATTCGGAGCAGTCTCCGATTCTGGGTGCATGAAAAAAATTTACATCCGTGCCTACAGGGATATATGGGAGGCCAAAACGGATCCCTGGCTATCCATTTTAAAACGGATAGACATGGATCATAAATTATGCAGTGTGAAGGCAGCCTTATAGTTGATTGTGGAATATTTAATATTTTATTAATATTGAATTAATAATTTTACTAACTGACTTGTTGCAATGGTGGCATCCTAATACAGTACCACATTGGAATTTAATGGTCTATTTAGATGACCCACTATATAGTACTTTATCTGTACTAGTAAAGATCCCGGCTGGTGACCTGTTTATGCAACTGTCGAGCCCACTGGGACGAGGGTACTCGGTACCGGACTGTGTCTGCTATTGGGGAAGTCACGGGTGGTCCTGGTCTGGACCGTTTCCCGGGCCCTGGCAAATAAAAGGGGTGTATTTACAGGGGATTGTCAGTCGTGACGCCACCCACCATATGCGGCCAGTGATGGGGCCGCCGCTGCTGCAGAACCTCCGGGGATGATGGAATGGCAGCTTAGGTGTAATAGTTCCAGTGGGTAGAACTGTATTCCCCGGGGCAGTGATGGTATAGTCTATAATGGATATGAATGGTGAAGACGGGGTTAAAGGACACACACTCACATTTTGTAGTCAAAGGTGCAATTCTCCTCTTCTCCTGATGCTGCAGCTTCTTCTAACCCGTGTGCAGAGCTGACAGGCTGGTAACTCTGCAGGTGGGAGCTCTCTGTTGCTGGATGTAGGGCAAAGGTTGCAATCAATACACAGACTCACAGTTTTGCTGTTTTCCAAAGCTTTACTGCAGATGTTGTTGCAGGTTATAGTCCACGGAGTCTGTAATGGGGCTAAGCTCTCTTCCCACCCTGTCCGGGTCGTCAGCTTCCTCGTGTTACGCTGTGTGTATGTCCTGGCGTCTAGCTAAGCTGCTGGGACTTCTCACTCTTTCTCTGTGTTCTGCTGGTACCACTTGGCTAGGCAACTTGAGTCCTCTGTGCTGTGCTGACCCCTCCGTGTTGCTTTGCACTGGTACTAGGGGCATCTAGAGATCCCACTGTTCCTGGATTCACTGTGCTGTGGGTGACAGACACAGTACCGGATCCGGTGTCCGTTCCGTGCGCTCTTCTGGGGCAAGTGAAAGTGTCACTCCAGCTCCCAAACGTGTTCCTCTGTCTGTAGTTCTCCTGTTCCTCTGACCCTTGCTGGGCCTGCACTAAGTTTTGCACTAACTTATGCTCTTCACAGCACTGCACCGTGCTGTACGGTCTGAGCTCTCCCTCATGAGCAGGAGTATTTAAGGGAGCAGGTGGTGCTCCCCCTCCTGGCCCAGAGGTGCTAGTGTTTGTCAGTGTGTAGTGGGGAGAGAACCTATGTGGTGTTATTGTAGCATACTAACCCATGGGGTGCCACACAACTCTATGTGAATCCTCATTTATTATATTGATGGCTGGACCATATATGATGGCACTTTTTACCATTTACTTTTTGTACCTCCCCTATTTCCCCATAGACTGTAAGCTTGCGAACAGGGATCTCACTCCTCACAAAATCTGAATATGATTTTTTTTTTCTTGTATTGTCTCATATTGTCTATATTGTATTGTATTGTATTATCATATAGTATTGTATTATACTCCCTCTGAACTGTAAAGTGCTGCAGAATATGTTGGCGCTATATAAATAAAATTATTATTATTGTTATTACTACCCATTCTTTCACAAATGATAGTAAAGGCAGACTGTAGGGCTGGAAGCTAACTTTTGTACATCTGTGGCACAAGGAGTGATTGGAAAACCTGAATTCAATAATTAAAAGAAGTTTCCCAATACTTTTGTCTATGAAGTGTATATATACAAAGGGATGAAAAAAATATTGAGCACCTCACCAATTTTGAAAAGGTGCTCATGACATGAATTTCTCACCAGATATCTGTAACAACCCATCCAATCCACACAGCCAAAAAAAATCAAACCATAGATGTCCATATATTTAGTAATGTGTATTAATGAGATATGAAACAAGGAAAGAATAATGATCACATTTACTGAAAAATGTATTTAATACTTCATACAAAAGCCTATGTTAGTGATGACAACAGCTTCAAGACCTCCTGTACGGAGAAACTAATCACCTGCGTTGCTCAGGTGTGATTTTGGCCCATTCTGCCACACACTCCTCAAATCCCAAATGTTCTGTTGGTTTCTTGTATGAACTCTAAGCTTTAATGCTTTCCATAAATTTTCTATTGGATTTGATGCACCCAGGGCCGTGGGGTACTCGGAACTGGACTGTTAAGCAGTTCTGGGGAGTCACAGGGGTCGAGAAGAAGGGAGTTATTTGTGACGCCTCCTGTGGCTAGAGGTAGCCACTGCTGCTGCAGAACCTCTGGGGATGATGGATGGGCAGCTTATATGGAAGGCTCCCCACGGGCAGAGCAGATCTCCAGGGCAGTGGATGTTGAAAGTAGGGTGCAGGATGGAGGGCGCGCATTAACAGACAGACTAGCGTTTTGTTGGTTCCTTAAATCCTTTACTGGTGATACCGACACAGGGATAGATGATCTCGATGGAATCCGGCAACCTGGGATCAACTCAGGGATCTCCTCACCCTGCAAGTTCTGAGGCCTCCCTGCTGCGCTTTCTCCTATGGGTCTCTGCTGCTGCTTGAAGCTGAGCTGCAGCCCTCTCTCTCCCTCTCTCCTGCACGTGACGGTATGACATGCAGCTCAAGTCCTTTACTAGCCCCAGTTCATGGGTGGCTACTCCTGGGCTCTTCACGCTGCTTTGCCTCTGGGCTCTTGGTTTGGATGGGGAACTTGGAATTACCCACCCTCCGGTTTTGGCTGCCGGGACGTTAGCCATGCACAGCCTCATACTCTGGTGTCCGTTGTCTGATGCTTACTCCTCTGGGGTGAGCTTGACACCACTCTGCTCCCCAGGCTCTCCTCTCCTTCCTCAGACCCTTGCCTACGGATCACTTAAGCTAAGTCTGGCTCTCCTGGGACGCGATTAGCACTGCTCCAGTCCGCAGGATGTCTTCCTTAGTCCTCCTAGGAACTGAACTGACTAACTCCGTCCTAGACCAGAATTTACAGGGGAGCTCAACCTGAACCTGGATTTAGGTCTACCCTTCAAGCCTGAAGGCAGAAAGGTGTTGTGTGCTTTGGGTTTTGCCTAGTGTGAAGTCCCTCTGTTGCTCTCAGGTATGATATTATCCACTGAGGGAGATAATGACATAGTGGCATCTGGAATCTGGGGTGCCACATAGTCAGGTCAAGTTATTGTCTGGGCCGTTCTAGCACTTTGAAACCAATTGAGTTTCCTTGGCTATGTGTTTGGGATAATTATCTTGGTCCACTGTCGCTTCAACTTCTTCATCCTCGTAGATGGCAGCAGATTTTTATCAAAAATGTCTACGTACATTTGTTCATTTAACCTTCCTTTAATTACATGAAGTTTGTCGGGGTCATATGCTGAAAAAACAGCCCCACAATAGGATTTTCCCACCTCCAAACTTCACTCTTGTTGGTGTTTTGGGGGTGATATAAAGTGCCTTAAAATGTGGTGTTTATTATGGCATCCAAAAAGTTTAATTTTGGTCTTATCTGACCAAACTGTATTCTCTCAGTATTTCACGGGCTTGTCTAAATGTTGTTGAGCAAACTTTAAACACACTTGAACATGCTTTTTGTTTGGCATTGGAGTCTTGCTTGGTGAATATGCTTACCAGCCATGAGGGTGAGTGCATTACTTATTGTTTTCTTTAAAACAATTGTACCTGCTGATTCCAGGTCTTTCTGTAGCTCTCCACATGTAGTTCTTGGAAAAGTCTTATAATAATTCTTGTAAACTCCTACTGTCTTGTATTGTTGCAAAACATACTGATTGCATTGGTTACAGAAAGATTTCTCAACTATTGAAGGTTCCAGTGAGCACTGTTGAGGTCATAGTTCGGAACTGGAAAGAACATTATTTCACCATAAAATGGCCACAATCAGGTGCTACCCCGCATGATTTCAGGCATAGGAGTAAAAAGAATTATCAGAAGAGTTGTCCAAGAGCCCAAAAATATATAATGGTACCGGTCAAAAGTTTGGATACAACTAGTCATGCAATGGTTTATCTTGTTTTTATTGGAATGTGCACATTGTAGATGTAGACTGAAGGCAGCCAACTATGAGAGAACTCCTGTGGAAGCAAGGAATAATGAAAAACATTTGAAACAAACTCGCATATGTATTGAACTTTAGATTTGTCAAAGTACCCCCTTTTACTGTAATAAGCTTCGCACATCCTTCGCATTCTCTTAAGCAGTTTTATCAGGTAGTTACCTTGAATGGCTTGCAAACAGTTTTGACAAGTTCCCAGAAGTGCTGTGATCATGTTTCTTGTTTGCTGCACTTGTTTTGTTTTTTTAAATAATGTTATCACATTTTGGATCATTATTATTATATTTATTTATTTATATATCACCATCAGATTCATGGCGCTTTACATATGGAAAGGGTAGCCGAGGACAAGTACAATATGTATGGACAGTCAAGTCGTACAGGTACAGGGGAGAGGACCCTGTGCGCAAGGGCTCACAGTCTACGAGGGACGGGTGGGGAACATGCCGAACAGTGGGACGGAGCGGTGTATCGGGTCTCATTGTAGGTGGTAAGCTTGTCGGAAGAGGTGGGTCTTCAGGTCTCTTTTGGGGTTCCCAGGTTAGGCGAGTGTCTAATGTGTCGGGGAGAGAGTTCCTGAGTGTAGCGGATGCACGGGGGAAATCTTGTATGCGGTTGTGAGAGGAGGAAATAAGAGGGGAGTAGAGAAGGACATCTTGGGAGGATTGCAGCTTGCGTGAGGGTAGGTATTGGGAGACCATGTCAGAGATGTATGGATGGGACAGGTTGTGGATGGATTTGTATGTCATGGTTAGGGTTTTGAAGCGGGATCTCTGAGAAGTGGGGAGCCAGTGAAGGTCTTGGCAGAGGGAGAGAGACCGGGGAGTAGCAGGGGAGACAGGTGCATTACTTGGAGCAGTTAGGATGTTGGATGCGAGGAGATTGGAAGCAGGGAGGTACAGGACGGTTAGCAGGAGGTTGCAGTAGTCAAGGCGAGAGATGATGAGAGCATGAACAAGTGTTTTAGCAGTGTCATGGTCAAGGAAGGTGCGGATCCGGGAAATGTTAACTCAGAATGGAAGTAAAAAAATGAGAGAGAGTTAACATGCAAATTACTTCTTGATCTCTGACTTTTAAAGGGGTTCTTTGGTTTTAAATCCACACGTCTGCAAGTCTTTCTTTGTGACTTGTGATTTTATACCGGACAACCCCTTTAAGCATGCATTCCATAATTAGGCTTTGGGATTTTATAACAGAAAATCAATATACCCATTTGCTCATTTCCTAAAGGCATCCTTTAGCTAGCCAAGAGAAACAAATTTTAGAATTTCTTTTCAGTAAGGCACTTAATTGAAGTGTATTGGGAGTTTATATAGATGGAAATTAGAACTCTGTGTTACATTGTTCTAATAGAGTATTGCTCCACGTCCAAGGAAGAAATAAATACCTGTCAGTATTTTGTACAGTGAATTATAGGCATATCATAAATCTTTGGGGAATGTTGTAGTAATGAATTAAACAATTTATTCTATCCAAATTACATATACTGCATATGTTAGACCTGACCTACATATTAAATTAGCTTCTTTATTAATTAGAAGTCTAACCACAAGATGAATAATTTTAGGCACAAAAATGTACTAAGTTTAAGTGGACCTGACATAGGTAACAGTTTTGGAATATAAAGAAATCAATGTACTCTAAATACCAGAAGTCCCATGAGATAAAGAAAATGATTATATTGTATCAGGTACCAAACTAATGCAACTGTAGTGTTTAAACATTTTCCTTCACACTGCTCAAAGTAATGCTGTGAAATGTTCAAAAAAGGTCAGTGTTCAAAAACATCACCTCCAATGGTACTTAATTCACCAACTACCAACTTTTAAAAAGCATCAGTGCAAAATGTTGTTGCCCTATGGCCCCTTTTTAACAGACTGTTCCGTTTTTCAGGTCACGCCCCATACCTGCCTCCTAAATGTGTGCTCTGTAATATTCTGGAAGTAACAGGAAGTATATACAGCTTGTGGTTGACTTAGCAACTCTGCCAGGAGTCCTCTTTTCTGAGAACTTACCAAATATTACTGAAAGGTTGACAAATATGGTTTAAAGTAGACCTGTCATGTCCCTTGTGCTCTCCTAACCAGCAACATTTTCACATCATAATACCCTTTCTAGCTAATAGGGATGAGTGAACATCTCTTATTTCCCCGTATTCGAGAGCGGGGCTGGCCTATTAAAGCAATGAAAGTGTTAATCCCGCTGTTATATTTATCAGGTCCGCTCTCAGACTTCCTGGTCTGACGCGGCTGCGTCACTTCCGGGCCGCCCCTTATCTTTTGCCCTAATGTGATTGGCTGTTGGAGTCGGTCACATGACTAATCCCCCGGCAAACTGGAAGTGACGCTGCGCCGCCTCACAACTGCAACACTTTCATTGCTGTGACAAGGATCCCAAACACGGGGAAATAAGAAATGTTCGCCCATCCCTGCTAGCTAGCCCTGTATAACAACATTCTCTAAAACCAATGTGATAAAAAAAGCATTTATTACCTATGTTTTTGTATGCTAATTAGAGCTTTGACTGCTCAAATGGGTGTTGTTTCGGCTCTGTGAGCATGATTACATGGTTCTGCTCTTCCGATCTTGCGCAGTTCACCTCTCTGAAGCCAGTATACATACATTCAGCTTTAGAGGCGCAGTGACACTGCTGAAATGAGCCAAATGCATGCGCAATATATCCAAGAGCTGCAATGATTCCAACTCATGAAAATCATGTTATCATACCCACAGGGGTGTGATAATTTGGAAAGAGAGGGAAACAATATCCCATCAACTAGTCAAAGGCCTAATTAGCATACAAAAAAGAAGGTAATAAATGATTTTTTATTTGTTTATACACTGTGTTCCAAATTATTATGCAAATGTTCTTTTTCTCATATTTTTCTAAATGGTTGGTGCAAATGACAGTCAGTTTAATAAAATTCATCACCCGTTAGAGTATACATCAAATTTTATTTAGAAATCTCAATATGATAACAGTATAGTTTTGAAAATTTAAAAAACTCTAAATGCACTGTTCCAAATTATTACACACAGTAGTGTTTGTAAACATTTGATATGTTTGAAAGAACTGAAAATGCTCATTTGTTGAATTTGCAGCATTAACAGGTCACATTCACTGAAATAAAAAACTATTTAACTACAAAACATCCTAACAGGCCAAAAACATAGAAACCCTACTTTGATATCACCTTCACAATTCTAGCATCCATTGATATTGTGAGTTTCTGGAGAGTTTCTGCTTGTATTTCTTTGTATGATGTCAGAATAGCCTCCCAGAGCTGCTGTTTTGATGTGAACTGCCTCCCACCCTCATAGATCTTTTGCTTGATTATACTCCTAAGGTTCTCTATAGGGTTGAGGTCAGGGGAAGATGGTGACCACACCATGAGTTTGTCTCCTTTTATACCCATAGCAGCCAATGGCACAGAGGTATTCTTTGTAGCATGAGATGGTGCATTGACATGCATGAGGATGATTTTGCTCCTAAAGGCACATTTTTGCTTTTTGTACCATGGAAGAAAGTTCTCAGTTGGAAACTCTATATACGTTGCAGAGGCCATTTTCACACCTTCAGGAACCTTAAAGGGGCCTACCAGCTGTTTCCCAATGATTCCAGCCCAAAACATGACTCCTCCACCTCTTTGCTGACGTCGCAGCCTTGTTGGGACATGGTGGCATCCACCAACCATCCACTACTCTATTCATCTGGACCATCCAGGGTTGCTCGGCACTCATCAGTAAACAAGACTGTTTGAAAATTAGTCTTCATGTATATCTGGACCCACTGCAACTGTTTCTGCTTGTGAGCACTGTTTACGGGTGGCTGAATAGTAGGTTTATGCACCACAGCAAGCCTTTGAAGGATCCTACACCTTGAGGTTCGAGGGACTCCAGAGGCACCAGCAACTTCAAATATCTGTTTGTTGGTTTGTAAGGCCTTTTTAGCAGCTGCTCTCTTAATCTGATGAACTTGCCTGGCAGAAACCTTCCTCATTCTGCCTTTATCTGCACGGAGCATCTGTGCTCAGAATCAGCCACAAATCTCTTCACAATACGATGATCACGCTTAAGTTTTCGTGCAATATCAAATGTTTTCATCCCTTCTCCAAGGCATTGCACTATTTGTTGCTTTTTGGCAGCAGAGACATCCTTTTCTTTCCCATGTTACTTGAAAACTGTGGCCTGCGTAATATTGTGGAACACCCAGTTTTCCTTTTATTAGGCTCATCTGCCAAACTAATTATCACAGATATTTGAGATTGATTTCAATGATCCAAAGAACCCTGAGACACAATACCATCAATGGGTTTCATTGAAAAAAAATAAAAATAAAACCCTATGAAACCAATTTGCATAATAATTTTAAACACAGTGTATAGCAGGGGCGTAACTACAATAGGTGCAGGCGTTGCGATCGCACCCGGGCCCTGTAGCCTAGGGGGGCCCCAGAAGTCCCTTTGCCTATAGAAAAAGACTAATACTATTAAAGATTTGCAATAATTTGGGGCCCCATTGGAGCTTTCGCATCGGAGCACCTGGGGCTGAAGTTACGCCACTAATTTATAGGGCTAGTTAGGAAGGGTATTTTGCTGTTCAAATATGAATGATGCTTGAAGGACAAAAGGGCCCTGACAGATTCCCTTCAAATACTGCTGTTCAGTGCCAGATAATACTTCTACAAGTTGCCAGACTCTATAGCTTGATAGATCCATATCTGTGTGACTTCAGGATCTAGGCAAGGAAATCAGACCATGAGCTAAAGAAGCTGATGTTGGACCTGAAACAGCCTAGAGAAACAGGGGTTTGTGAAAAGATCTATCACACCCAGAGCACTTAATGTCTCATTTAGATATTACTAAAAAAGCTAATTACTGAGGAATACAGCCACAGATAAAAGAGACAAAGGTGATGATGTATTTACCTTTCAAAATCCTGCCTGCACATATATGTGGTTTGGGGGGAGGTTGATTTTACTGACAGATTCCCTTTAATATAATTATTATATGGACAATAATTAGTATTATATATAAAGAATGACTTCATTTCCACCTTGACATTGAGAGGACTCAACTAATGTGGCTTGATGTCACTCTATTATGTGTGGTCATATTGGTAACATTGTTGGAGAGTTCTGAGAAAAAGCATTTGAGGTACTGGTCACGACAGCAAGTTCTGGATGCAAGGGCTCCTTAAGTGCGCTGTGACACCTAGAGCACTTAACACCTCCTTTTCATGCTAATTAAAATAATATTAACTAGGGACTACAGCAGCAAATAAAAGATATAAAGGTATTGATGGATTTACATTTGAAAAACCTACATTCCATTACATGCTGGTTGGGAGCTTGTGTGGCACCCCTGCAGTTTGGTCGCCACAGTGCTACTGCACCTATCCAATAGGTGTAGTATCATGTTCACAGGTAAGATGAGATACACCAACACACACCCAACACCATCCCAAACGCCAGGCCAGGGAGATTCTTGGCGGAAGAGGGTCTCTGATAGAGCAGTCCCCATCTGCTGGCTGGAGGGAGGAGTAGGTCTAAGGGGTGGGAGGAGTTAGTGAGTTGTTACATTAAGAGAAGAACAACATGGCAGGAGAAGAGTTAGTTCTAGGGAACCCAGGCAGCTGGAGAGAGAGCAGGACCCAACCAGAAGGGTCGGCTGCTCAACCCTAGGCCTGATGTCCCAAATCTACAGCTGACTGGATGGCCAGGTAGAGGAACGAGCTGCACAGGGATGCTGGTCCCAATTCAGTCTGGGATCTTCAGGATCAGGCGAGCAACCAGAGGCCACTGAACTGCAGGTGCAGTGGCCTCCACCGTGGACTCTCCCAGGCAAAGGGACTACAGAGGGTCAAGAGGACTTGCAAGGCAGTCCCTCAGAAGGGCCCACAGTTGCCTGCTTTGGGACTTGTAGCACGAGGACACCAGGAAGGAAGGAGTAGAAAAGTGTCAGAGAGAACAGGGCAGCAAGGAAAGGCTTTTTACTCCATGTCTCAGCAGAGTGAACCGGGACTACTTGTGAGCTGGCCAAGCTGCATCCTTAGAGAGCACATTAACCTAGCTGGGCTGTTTATGGACTTGAACTGCAAGTAAAGGTGACCGGTAAGAACTAAAACCCTTGTGTCTGTCTACTCTTTCCTGCGCCTCCCTGCACCTACAACTACAACCACAATCATCCACATCCTCACCTTTACTATACCCCTGGGACCCGCTTTGTCTGAGGGAGTGCTCCATCAAACTGCCAAAACATCTATCCCTTGGGGACCACTACTAGCAGCGCTGGTCCAATCTGACCAGATATCTCATAAGGCATCACCATAAACTTTAACTCCCCTTTAAAAACCCCTTTTAACAACTGGTCGCAGCGACGACTTCCAGGGAGAGCCACTGTGACATCCCCTGAACTGTTGAGCCCTGGAGACTCAAGTACCCTGGCCTCATGACCTCTGCACTTCATCTTACTGATAGATTATTTTTAAGTATATGTGATTATAAGCAAGTGTATTCAGAATCCATTAAAGACAATATATGATCTCTATCATGATCTGTCCCAAGTTTTCCCTAGTCTGCTTCCATGCAGATAATTCCACTCCTGAGCACATGTGCGAGAGACGCCACACTGGGAATCTGGACTGTGGCCAAATATGGATCATGTGCACAGCCAACATCTCCATGACAGTGCCTGTCAGCTTGCGGTCCATGGCCATTGATTACGGATTTCCTGTGAAGTGCGACGTACCCAGAATGCATGCGCCGATCACAGAAATGCATCTGACACATGTAGGTAATAGAGCTTTCGCCCTCACCACTCTACTGAAACTGCCCTGACCAAAATTACGACTTTCTCACGGGCAAAGCTAACAGACATTTCTCCGTTCTCCTCCTTTTAGACCTGTCCTCTGCATTCGACAAAGTTGACCACTGCCTCTTATTATAGATCCTCTCTTCCATTGGTATCACTGACCTTGCCCTCTCCTGGATCTCCTCCTAATTTTCCAACTGTACATTTAGTGTCTCCCACTCCCACACAACCTCCTCGCCCCATCCCCTCTCTGTCGGGGTCCCTCAAGGATCTGTCCTTGGGCCTCTCCAATCTATATTCTTTGTCTGGGACAACTCATAAAGTCCCATGGCTTCCAGTATCACCTGTACGCTGATGACACCCAGATCTACCTCTCTGGCGCAGACGTCACCTCTCGGCTGTCCAGAATCCCGGAGTATCTATCAGGCATATCCTCCTTCTTCTCCTTCCGCTTCCTAAAACTCAATGTAGACAAAACCGAACTCATCATCTTTCCTCCATCTCACACACCTTCCTTGCCAGACCTATCTATCACAATAAATGACATCACACTTTGCCCTGGACCTGAAGTCCGCTGCCTCGGAGTAACACTTGACTCTGCCTTGTCCTTCAAACCGCACATTCAAGCCCTTGCCACCTCCTGCCGCTTCCAACTCAAAAATATTTCCAGAATCTGTCACTTCCTCAACCCCCAATCTGCTAAACTACTAATGCATGCCCTCATCATCTCCCGCCTCTACTACTGCAACCTCCTAATCTGTGCCCTTCCTACTATCACTCTTGCACCACTTCAATCTGTCCTTAACTCTGCTGCCCGACTAATCCACCTATCTCCTCGCTATTGCTCCACTTCTCCCCTCTGCAAATCCCTCCACTGGCTCCCAATTCACCAGCGGATCCAATTCAAACTTACTAACATTGACTTACAAAGCCATCCACAATCTGTCCCCCATATATTTCTGAACTTATCTCCCGATATCATCCAACTCATAATCTTCGATCCCCCCAAGACCACCTTCTTTCCTCCACACTTGTAAGTTCCTCATCTAACCACCTGCAAGACTTCGCCCGAGCTTCCCCCATCCTCTGTAACTCTGCCCCCCAAAACGTCTGACTGTCCCCTACACTCAGAACCTTCAAGCAGAACCTAAAAACCCATCTCTTCAGAACAGCCTACAACCTGCAATGACCACTGTGCCTCCTCAACACCACTGGACCCAGCGCTCCACCACCACCCGAGCAGACCCAACCTACTGTCTCCCTCCCCATTGTCCTGTAGAATGTTAGCCCACAAGGGCAGGGTCCTCTCTCCCCTTTGTATCAGTCTGTCACTTTGTTCATTGTATTTTTAACTTGTCTGTATGGAACCCTTTCTCATGTACAGCACCATGGAAAGAATGGTGCTCTATAAATAAATAATAATAATAATAATAACCAGATAGGCTCACGGGGGTATAAATACAGTCCTCCTCCCCAACACATGTCTCCTGAGGAAGTGACAGGAAGAAACATGCGCTGAGTGGGGGATTGGATGGAGCTAATGTCGAGCCCCAGGCTTTGGGGTACTCGGGTATCAGGCTCCAAGGGGTTAACGCTCCTGTGTCACGGGGAGTGGTGTCCGTGCCTGATCCTGTGTCCTGGGGGAATTCTTTGAAAATGGGTATATTTACAGGGGATTATATTTACAAGTTGTCGTGATGCCACCTGTAGTTTCTGGTGTGGAGTCACCAGCGCCGCCACAGTCCGCCGGAGGTAGATGGTAATGCGGCAAGTTTGGCAAAGTCCTTTACAGGCAGGGCTGGACCTCCGGGGCAGTGTAGTGTGAAGAGGAAGCTTGTAGTGGAGCTGTGGATGGGATGGGGAGTGTTGGAGCAGTCTATGAGGGGCACCGGGAACGGGGAGGAATGACACACGCACACTGCAGAAGTCTCTTTTACCTTTTACTGGTGGTACGCAGGTAAAGATGTCCAGGGCACTGACAGGTGACCAGGTTGCACAGTGGGTCCCCAAAGCAAGTGGGTATAAGGCCTCTTCTGTTCCTTTTTGGTAATTGAAGCCCAGCCTGCATGCTGCCAGACTGGCCTCCTCTCTCTTCCTGACTCTGATATCTGCTCTCTCCTTCTGTGCAGTCCACGGGTTACCCTCTCTGATCACTGCAGTGGTGCACTGCTGTGTCTGGCTCCCTCTCTCTGACCCACAGGGGAACCAGGTGTCTGAAGCCTCCACGGTGTGACGGGGTTTTCTGTGGTCCTGGAGGATCCCACAGGTGCGGATCCCCGATGTCCGGGACGTCCTTGGGCGAACTTCCACTAGTTCCTCACCCCATCTAGGCTGTCTGCTCCTTGCCTTCTGTCCCCACTTAGGCTTGCGGGACGACAGAAGGGCCACTCTGGGTCACTGGTTCGGGCCTAACCGCGGCACCGACCACCAGGACATCTTCGCAGCTCTCCTAGCGTCTGCACACTCTAACTACTCCCCCAGCAGCAGTATTTATAGGGGATCTTGCCTAAAGTCAGCAAGTTGAGCTCCCCCTACTGTGCTGGGGTGGAAGATGTTGCATGTAGTAGGTACCTGCTGTGGAAACCCAACTGTGCATTACAGAAGTCTTTGGCTACCTGCGTGAGCAGGGCGCCACACTAACAGACCACAAGGCTAAAGAGTAAGTGCTGCTTAAACTTCATGTCCTGGGGGACCTTTAAATTGTGGTAGGATAAGCTCGGGCACATAGGACTGAAAGGGTGTTACTATAACACCTGGTACTAAAAGGAGTTTTATGCAATATGCTATACCTTGTCTAATACATAGAGACAATCTTGCTGGACATAGGGCATTGTAACCAACTATAGTGTATGCAGTACGATTTTACTTACTGTACCACATTAATTCTAACCTGAGAATGTTCTCAATAGAGGTGAATGTGAATATTACTAAAGTAGCACCAGCAAAGTTTATTTTCTAATTAAATTAGGCTCTGTCACTCCCCATTTTTGCAACTGTAGTAATTTTTAAACATTCTATATGTTTTGAATTGCTTTTATTAATAAAGATCGTGACTATTAATTTTTCTTATCTATTTACTGTACCTCATCACATTTGATAATATATGATTATTTTTCTTTAATATTTGTGCAATTAATCCAGCTAAACACACAATTTATATGTTGAGTTTACATTTTTCTCTGTGGTTCTTCTTCATTGGAATATAGTATATGAATTTGACAGCCTCGTTCCACTATATATTATACAGTCATGTGGTTTAGCAGAAATGCTCATAACCTTGAAAGCTGCCAATAACTATGCCAATTGTCCTCAAGCCGTGGAACCACAAATAAAGCACATTATTTGAGATGGTGATGAATGGTCAGCATGGTTCACAATCTACTATGTGTCTGAAACATAATTTTGCATCTTTTTTGTCTGCACAGCTATTAAATATGCATGCCCTAATCTGTATCACACAGAAATATTATTCCATTCAGTGACTAACAGAAGATTGGCATTACTGTTTCTGTTGTTGTTCCAAACTGTCTAAGCTGCTCATGCTTGCCCAGTATTGAGTATGTCTACAAAACTGCACAGAAACCACAACTTCTGTGGGTAATAAAGTAGAGGTTTTGTAATGGAAAAAGGATTTGTGAAGATATGAAGGATTGTATGCAAATGACAATAAATAAAGCTCTACAACTAAAAATACATTTTATTACCTTAGTCTCCAAGTGTATGATGTAAAGCACAGATTATTGATATAGTTGTGCTCTGGATGAAGAAGATACCAAAATTTCAGTGAAATCCTAATGCACTCCTTTACTAGCATAAGGAAACAGTAGTGGGTTTGTATAATAACTACACAGTAATGTACAGTGCTCACACAAGTTACCATATTAATCAGTTTCTGTCAGGACTGGTAGTTCTGCATCCGAGCAGGTCCATCATGCTCCTGGGCATGCTTTGGCTTCCCGTCAGGCCACCCGTCGCCCTTCACTGGCCATGAGGGGCAATGTGTCACCTCCGGGGGGCAGAGCTTGCGTGAGTGCCCGCTCTAATCGATTGTTCTAGTAGATGTACTCCTGGTATCGCTGGGAGTGGGATGCCACTTCTCCCGAAGATTGTGTCATGCAGGGGCCTGGAATGTTGGGTCCCCTGGTGTTAGCTGTTGACAGCAGATATGGGACACTGTTTCCATCGGGACAGTCAAATGGTGGTAGGTTTCCTACACTTCCCTTTCCTTCTCTGCTTCTTTCGTTCTAGCGACAGAGCGTGGAAAGTGGGTGTTGCCAAAGCGAGGTCAGGTGACCCCTGGGAGGTAGGTTTAAACCTGCCACTTCCTCTCCTTAGTTACTGATTAATTCAGTTTTGTTGGGTGGTGAGGTCATGGCTTCAATGTTTCTGGTGTTTGTTTGCTTTGTTCTCAACTTTGGTTGAGCATTGCTTTCCCTTAGTTTTGTATTTGCTAAGTGTTGTGTTTTTGGTGTGTTAGACCTAACTGCTGCTGCCCTCAAGTTTGCACTGCAGTGTGACCGACTTGTTGCATTTGCTGGCATGCAGCTGGCCAATCCACCATCACCCAGCGTCACATATTAATCAGCCCAAAATTGAACAGATCCAGCTGGACAGCTGGTGGAGCAGATTTTTACATTGATTTGATGCTTATTGTATTGTTTCCTATTATTGTAATGTATTCTTTCTCTACTGGAATGACTATTATATTGTTGCGAAAAAAGAATGCGCATATAGGGTCTTATCTCAATAACACACTTTCACTCAGCGACGTGGAATTGCTCACCTTTGTCAGTTGTGAAACCTACAACTGGTAGAAAAGAGTATAGGCAGCTGCTGCAGGGACCGCACTTCCAACGGTGACCGTGGTCGTAATGCAAATTCCTGGACAAAGTGCCTTAGTGTCCGTTCTGCTGCTCTGAGACCAAAGAAACACAGACACGGGAATGTCTGGATCAGCTACAGCCTAGGAGGCTCCGAAATAAAGGCTGTAGCTGATCCAGACATTCCCGTGTCTGTGTTTCTTTGGTCTCGGAGCAGCAGCGCGGACACTGAGGCACTTTGTCCAGGAATTTGTATTATATTGTGTATTTTCTTACTGTATTATATTGTGTATTTTATTTATTAACCACTGTGTTGTAAAGCGCTGCGGAATATGTTGGCACTATATAAATAAAGATTTATTATATTATTATTATTACTAGATGCAGAATCTGCTATGCTCCAGGGTCTAGCTACTACTGTGGGGCACCATTACCAGACTCTGGCTCAGTGTGCTCCTGTAGTGCCTTCCCTCCTGGAGTAGCCCTGCACCAGCAAATGGGTTGGGTGCTGAGGCTTCTCCTGAGCCTGAGGTTCCTCCGCCAGAATTTTTTTCTGGAGACCGTAAGAATTGTTTACTATCCAGGGAAATTGTATTTCCAATTCAGATGCATTTCTTCAGGGAATGAAAGGTTCCAGGTGGGACTGGTTATTTTCTTTTTAAGGGAGATCCCCAGACATGGACCTTTACCTTGGCAGATGATTCCCCAACCCGCAAATCTGTTGAGAATTTTTTAGCGAGCCAGGACTTATTTATGATGAAACAAACATAGCCTCCATTGCGGAGTCAAACCACAGAGCCTTTGTTCAGGGTAACCTCCATGCTGATGAAAATTGCTCTCAGTTCAGATGATGGTCTATTGATGTGAGGTGGAATGATGCCTCCCAGCGGAGCATATTTTTGGATGGACTGGCGGATGCCCTAAAAGACATTTTTGTACACCATTCTCCACTTCAAAGTCTAGAGGCTGCCATGCCTCTTGCCGTACACCTGGACAGGAGGAGGCTAGACTGGCTTCGTGATAAAGCCTCTACTAGAAGCCAATGCAACCAGAAAAAGTGGCCCCTCACATGAGCCCAAACAACGTCAGTGGAAATGGATATTATGCCCCTTTAGTGGATCAGTTAAGTTCCTGGTGCTGTACTGACCTAATCTGGAACAACAGGCAAAAGAACACACATAGTTGGAGCAGGGTGTCTCCAACTAGACGCACAGCTACCCCTATTAAAAAAAGTTTTTTTTCCTATAATCTTGGCTTATCAGGGGAGGGAGGTTAGGGGGTCATGATTTTTGTTGATTGCAGGCAGAAGTACATTTTTTTATGTCTGTATGGTTAAAGTCTTAAGGCCCCGTCACACCTGGCGACGGGCTGGAGATGTCGGCGGCGACTGGTGGGTGCGCGCACGTTTTTGGTGCCCCGCCAGCGTCGCCGTCCCCCATTTACATGGGGCGACATCTCCAGCGCCGCGCCGGTGAGCTCGACAGGCGGCATCGCCGCCGGGGTGTCTGAAAACACCAGCAGCGATGCAGGACAATGGGAGCCTATGGCTCCCATCGCCTGACAGGTCGCCGGCGGCCGGTTACATGGGGCGATGTGTGCACATCGCCCCAGATCGGTCGCCTGGTTTCAGAGCACTGCTCTGAAACCAGGCGACCTCCCGGCGGCGCTGACATCGCTCCTTTACATGAGGCGACGTAGGGGCGATGTCGCCGCCGATAGGCCACGCCATTATGTCGCCTATGGAATTGGTGGCGATGTCGCCCCATGTGACTGGGCCTTTAGAGATTCCCCTTAAGGTTTTGAAGCCAGCCATTAAGCTTACTTCACTTGACAACTCCCTGCTTTTCCAGCATGTTGAAACTTGCACTGATGGTACTGTATCTCTTCAGGTGGAGTGTCTCACAAGGAACAGATGATCTTTTTGGTTCTTCAGGCCCTTCCAGCCCTTGTGATTCTGGGTCTGCCCTGGCTCAGACAACATAGTCCCCATATTGATTGGGTTAGTGGTGATGTCATTGGTTGGGGAAAGGAGTGTCGGGGCAAATGCTTCCAGGATATCCCTCGTCTCGAGTGTTCTGCCACTCACAATCCTTGGTACTTGGAGGAATTTTCTGAAGTGTTTTCAGAAGGGGGAGATAAGTGTTGCCCCCTCATTGACCCTATGATTGTGAAATACAATTGATTGCTGATGTCCCACTGCCTAAGGCTAGAATTTTTAATCTTTCAGAACCCAAGAGAGTGGCCATTAGGGATTATATTAAAAAGAATGTGTCTAAAGGTTTTATCCACCCCTCTAAGTTCACGGTGGGAGTTGATTGTTTTTTGCGTTGATTACTGGGACCTTAATAAGATCACTGTTAAGAATCAGTATCCTATTTCTCTTATCCTTGACTTGTTTTACCAACTTATTGGTGCCAAGGTCTTTACTAAATTAGATCTTAAGGGGACCTATAACCTTGTCTGCCTCAAGTCAATGGATAAGTGGAAGACTGCTTTCCACTCACCTGAAGGACATTATGAGTGTATCTGGTAATGCCGGTTGGTCTGTGCAGTGCACCTGCAGTGTTTCAGGTTTTGGTGAATATCATCTTCAGAAATATTCATGGGGTTCTTGTTATCGTTTATATTGATGACATTCTAATTTTCTCCAACAATGTATCATCCCATAGATTCCATTTTTGTATGGTCCTTAATAGACTTAAAGATAATTTTTTACTGCATATGTGAATCTACCCAAATGTTCCTTTGAATTTGAGGAGATTAGATTTCTTGGGGTAATCGTGTCATCTACTGGCTTCTGTATAGACCCTGCTAAGGTACAAGAAATATGGGATTGAAATTATGTGTTTTGCAAAGTATTATGGGAGATTCATCATGGGATCTTCCAAAATTTCTAAACCCCTTACTGACCTTATTCACAAGGAAGCAGGTGTTATGCCTGTTGTGGCAGCCAGGGCACTTTCTTACCTTAAGGAGTCATTTACTTCTGCCCCAGTACTGGTTTAGCCTGACCTCAATAGACCATTTGTGGTGGAGGTGGATACATTAGAAACCACAGTAGGGGTGAGTACTGTCCCAGGGATCTGCTGCTCTCACTTGCCTTGCGCCTTTTTTTCAAGGGAATTTTCAACTACTGAAATAAATTGTGATGTTGTATTCTTGAGGAATAGAGACATTTCCTGGAGGAGGCTAGACATCCATTTGTTGTGCTCATGGACCATAAGAACCTTATTTATTTGGAAAATGCCAAGAGGCTTAATCCTAGGCAGGCTAGATGGGCCTTATTTTTTTACATTTTCACTTTTATATTACTTATATCGCAGGGTCTAAAAACACATCATGTGGACACATAGTTCTCTTGCTGTTTGTTGTTGTACCAACAATAAGCACAAAAAATCCCTCTCTTTAAATCCCTTAAATAGCCAATTCCAACCCTCTATATTCCAAGTACCTTATCCTCTTCTGTCCCTCTTTACTCCAAATGCGGGCGCACATACAACCTATACCTCCTAGATTCCCACTTCCCTATTTTTTGTATCATCTCTTCTGGGAGGCCCCATCTTTTAGCCTCCATTGTGATTCCCAATTCAAAAAGAATGAGCTGAACGCCTATCTGCCTCAAGCCTGATGGCTTCCAAGCACTTACTAAAAACAGTAACAAATCGGCATTTCAACAAAAAAGAACCACCTCTATGCTTAAATAAATGGCCAGTATGTTCTACCCCAAAGCCTAAGTAACATTTATAGCACTCCCCCAATCTCACCCTTTTTCCTTTGCCCTTCAGATTCATTTTTGACTTCCGAACCTAAAACTCAACAGAATCGCCAAGGACTACTCTGTCCTGACCTAACACACCTTCCCCTTTTTTTGATGATGGTGATACCAATTCCCCACCCCCCATGACCCCAAAGAAGGACCATGAAAAAAACAAATGAAACAACTTTATCTCAAACGGTGAGAAATAGATATGTTGAAGTCATGCACCCACCCATTGCTACAGCTTCATTGAAACTGGCCTGCGTATCCATCCTTGTGAGCCCCTCCTAAAACCCTTTAATGCCTGACTCACCGGAAAAAAACTTTCTAATGTTATTAAAACACCTGCAACTTATGACCAAAAGCTACCCCCACAATTAAGTGATTAATTTTTGAAACTGACATTTCCTCGGCCGCTGCCCAACCCAACCAATATATCAGTGCCCCCACTCGCTCGTCTTCTGCTTAAGGACAGCCAAATTCCTGCTCCCATTTCACCCATTCCTCTCAGGCTGCCTCATATGCTAACCATGTATTGACCGTAAGAGATACTCTGATTAACGGACACCAACTCCTAAAGCTCCATTGGCCACTGGCCATCCTCGGACACCGCACTCTGCGCCAAAGCCCGAAAACTATCCCACTGTAAAGGAAAGAGAGAATCAGCAATTGAGTTCTCCTCTCCTGGCACGTGGACTGCTAGCCCCCCACAAGTTCAGACAAAAGCACTACAAGTCAAAATGGTGCATTAAACAGACCACCGGTGGTTAAGATGCAAACATCATATTAATGGCCATTAAAAACTACATATTTTCTCAATGAAAACCTATTTTTTTATTACTTAAACTATCACCCCAAATTGACAATGTTACAACAATCAAAAAAATTAGAGCAATGCAAGGTTTTTTGTGAGCTGTATGACCAGAATCCAGATGTATGACATCCAACCAACCCGGAATGATATCCTCTGCTCCTTGCTTCAGGTAGCCCTGGGCCACCGTTGCATTCAGACCTGTCATCACCACCAGAGAGCAGACTGCTGTCCGGGCAGCATCCAGTGATCCTGACCCATGAAAACTCTGACCTGCAGATTCCCATCTCCTTCGTCCTGGTCCAGTCGGCACTGTGTTTCTCTGCGCTGAAGCAGTCCCACCGACCGGGATATCACCATGTGGGACCACCACCATCATGTTACAGACATCTGCCCTAGAGGCAGGAGGCCTAGTCACATGACCAACTGCGGGGCCCCCCACCTCTGCAGACCCCGGCCACCTAGACAGACTTCTCCTGCCCTCAACCTGTGACCCTGAGCATAGGGAAGCAAGCTACAGCAACGGCAAGAAGGGTCCCTTGGAGGGGCTCCTGCTTCACTGCTGGAGCCTCGGAACGACATCAGGGGACAGATGCTCCAGACTCCTGGCCCTGCATGTGCTCCGAACCGGAACTGAGACAGCTTCAGCTCCTGCCACTGGACCTCCCAGGATTTCAGCAATCTTTTCCCCAACCTTTGCTCCTAAATGCCAACAGCAGCAGCCTTCAGCTGCCACAGTGGATCTTCTAGGGATGACATCCTGTAGACTGGGGCTCGAGTAACTCAGCTAGTGGTGCCTGTGTGCCAGATTATAGACTTCCCCCATCACCTCAGTTTATATATCCGTTATTGGTTGCTGACCACCCCCCTTAAATACCCTTTCAGGTTTTTAACCTACACACTGCCCTAGTAAATACTGTCCTTTATTTTAACCCCACCGAGCCCAACAAGGTTGAATCATGGGTCACTTTGCCAATGGCTCTGCTTATGGCTCCGTTTTTATGTCCCTTGAGCCGTGCACTTTTAAGAAGCTGCAGCAGTGACTGCAACTTCTGTGCTTTGATGACATTTCATTTGAGTATTCCAGCATTCACTGGGTTTCTCAAAAGAAAAGTCATCAAAAAGGATGTATTGAAAAGAGAGAATAGTAGTTAATGTAGTTGGGGAAGGACAGGGAATTATTCATGCAAATATATTAGAAAATTGTTTAGATTTTGGCACTAAATGTCTACCTAAAGGTTATGAGCACACAATGTTTTTTAGATGTCTGCAAATTCCATGGGGTTTTCCAGCAGAAGACACTTCAGGATACACCGGTGTCTTTTGTTCTAAAGCTACTTTCTTTGCTTCTTTTCAAACAGCTGTTCTGTGAAGGCCTCAGACCTTTGTTTGATTTCATTAGGGATCAAACAGCATCATGAAAACCAAGGAACACATCAGACAAGTGAGGAATAAAGTTGTGGAATAGAGTAAAGCAAAGTTAGGCTAAAGCAAAAAATGGCCCAAGCTATGAACATATCACGGAGCTCTGTTCAATTCATCATCCAAAAATGGAAGGAGTATGGCACAACTGCTAACCTACCTAGACATGGCCTTCCACCATAAACTGACATCCTAAGCAAGGAGAGCGCTAATTAGAGGAGTATCCAAGAGGCCCATGGTCACTCTAGAGCAGCTGCAGAGATCTGTAGCTCTGGTGGGCGAACCTGTCTATAATACAACTGTTACAAATCTGGTATTTATAGAAGAGTGGCGAGTAGAAAGCCATTTTTGAAAGTAAGCCATTAGATGTCCCATTTGCTGTTTGCAAAAAAAAATGGAGGGGCACAGGATCTGCAAGATGGTGCTCTAGCCAGATGAGACCAAAGTACAACTTTGTAGACTAAATGCAAAACACTATGTGTATCAGAAAACAAGCACTGCCCTCACCCTGAAAACACCATCCCCATGAAACATTGTGGCAGCAGCATTATGCTTTGGGGATGCTTTTGTCCAGCAGGGATAGGGAAGCTGGTCAGAGTTGATGGGAAGATGGCTGAAGCTAAATACAAGGCAATCCTGGAGGAAAACCTGTTAGAGCCTGCAAAAGACTTGAGAGTGAGCTGTAGGTTCACTTTCCAGGATGACAAAGACCCTAAACATACTTCCAGATCTACAACAGAATCGTTTAGATCAATGCATATTCATGGGTATGAATGGCCCAGTAAAAGTCCAGAACTAACTCCCATTAACAATCTGTGACCAGACTTAAAATTGCTTTTCACAGACATCTCCATCCAGTCTCACTGAGATAGAGCTATTTGTTAACGAATAATTGGTAAATATTTTAGCCTCTAGATGTGCAAAGCTGGTAGAGACATACCTTAAAAGAATTCCAACAAGTGTAGCAAAAACTGGTCCTAAAAAGTATTGATTTGGGGGCTGAATACAAATGTATATCACAATTTTCAGATTTATATGAGCATTTTAAAATATTTAGAAAACCATATACAATTTCCTTTACACTTCACCAATACTAGTTCTTTGTGTTGGTATATCATATAAAAATCCCAATAAAAAACATTTAAAGGGACACTGTCAGGTCATTTTTCAGTATGATACCAATATTACCTTGAATAGTGCCTGGGCACACTTTTTAAAAATATGTAAAATCATTATGTTACCCTTTGTAGTTTCCATGTTATCCAGCATTGTCAGCTCCTGCAGAGAGCTGCTGCATTAGTCCTGTCCATTATATGCAAAGACCATTAAGGCCATTTCACACACTTACGATATCTGAACAATATCGTTAGCTATGTCACGTGACCGCGATCCTTCCAACATCGTTAGTACATTGTCACACGCAAGGATCTCATTAACGATCTTAAATTTGGCAACGCTCCAGCTATTTGGAGAAGATCGTTTGAACGATTTTACAAAGGGCAGGAATAGGAGAAATATGAACGACATTGTTCGACATGGTGTCACACTGAACGATGTTGCTGCTTCACAGATCCTTAATTGGACGATGAACGATAGATTTGAGGTCCTGCTCTCAAATTTGAGATGTCAATCCAACGATTTCTCGTTCAGATATCCTGCATTTACACACAACGACGCACAAACAAAATCGTAAAGAACGATCTCAAAAGGTTGACGTTTCAACGATATCATTTTCAGATATCGGAGCGTGTGAAGTGGCCTTTAGTTCTGCTGTGTTAAACTGTCATGTAATTATGCACTCAATCTCAGCAGCTTTCTCCTCCCTCCTCCCTCTGCTCTCCGGGCACTGTGGTTTCACTTTTAAGAGATCTATTCCGTTGAGGACACAGGGAGAGAACAACTGCAGGACTGTTGTATTTTATCTAGACTCCATTTGTTTCTCTAACAGGCATCCCTGCTGTGACAGTTTCTGTGTTGTATTTGACCTCTTTCCTGGCTGCAGACACAGAGAGTAGGGAGGAAAATATACCTCCCCCCCACTGATGTCCTGTGCAGTGATGTGATATGCATATTTATCATATGGGAGTTGATAGCAGAGAAGTAAACGGATCACTAACTGTGATTGACAGTGGAATGAATCTATTTATTTGAAGTTTACAGAAGATAAGAGGGAATATAAATAAAAGAAATACATCAATAGAGAGAGCTTAGAGTGAGAAATTAGAAAATGATAGCAGTTACATATGGATTTTTGACCTGACAGTTTTCCTTTAAGTTTTTGGGTCAATGTGAAAACATTTGGAAAATGTCATGGAGTAAAAATACTTTTTTAAGGTACTGTATATCTAAAGTGTACAAGGGATCAACGAAGTAAAACTTTTGTCCTTTAATTATAAAGGATAGGTTTCCCCTTGTGAGATGACATATCAAGTCTGAATGCCAGTATAAGGAGACTTAACCGCCTTGCAATTGTAGCGCCTCACTGGTCAGCACGCTCAAAAGGGTAGTGCACCCAGAACAGAAGGTGCAGTATTCTTGTCCTGGTAGGGGTTAATGGAAGTCTGAAGCTCCCCACCACACACATACATCTAGAGACAGGGGGCCAATTGGACAGCCCATTACTAGGGTAACCGGTCACGGTGGGAGGAGAGCTAGGGTATATAGTGAGTGGGAAAAGAGCGGGAAACAGGAGAGTGAGAGAAGAGAAGAAGAAGTAATGGGGAGGGCACCTCAACCTGTGACCCAGACAGAGAGGGCAGACGGAGGGTGACTGAACACCCAGGCCCAGTCCGCAGTGGGGTACCGGCTCCGAAGCAGTGCAGAGGTCCATCCCTGAGCCGCAAATACCGGTATCATGACAGCTTCATAGGAGCACGATCCTCCCGACATATGTACGTCCCCACCTGAAGCACCAAACCTGGTTGAGCACCCCTTAGAGAGAATGGGTACCTCATATCCCCAACAGACCTGGTAGTAAGCAGGATTCGTGTAGGGCAGTGCAAGGAAGAATGGAGTGCGCAGAGGTAGGACAGAGTAAGAGAAAAGAAGGAACATAGCTGGAGCGTCAGACGGACATTGTCTTTTGCCAGGACACCCGGTCCACTACCCTGGCTGTAACAACCCACATACCTGTGAAACTGCAGATTACCAGACTAAAGACCGTGCAGAGCAAGCAAGTGTCTGTGTTTCTTCCTGGTGAACCCTGTGACATTCCAGTCTCACGGCAGAGACTGTGCTGCCCTACTCCACCATTCTACACCTAGCTAGGGACCCACTCCACCTGTGACCACACACCTTGCTGCCAGCCATCATCCTGGAGGCACCAGCAGCGTCGGTGCCATCACCCGGATCTACAAGTGGCTCACAACATTCTT
The DNA here is from genome assembly GCA_033576535.1 of Allobates femoralis. Lineage (NCBI taxonomy): Eukaryota > Metazoa > Chordata > Amphibia > Anura > Aromobatidae > Allobates > Allobates femoralis. Next base: position 265,659,907 of record JARQOC010000001.1, on the reverse strand, counting down.
TATAAACTCTTATCCCTGTAAATACCCCTTTTTGTTGTCACCGCAAGGGCACAGGTCGGGCATCGACCACCCTTGACATCCCTGCACCGACCCCCGAGATCTGAGTACCCCAGATCCCTTGTGGGCCCAACACAATGCTTCTCTGGGAAATTAAATTATGCATATTTTAAATTCAGAGAGGAAGAGATCTTGAACTCTAATGCCTCGGAGGAGCATTGCAAGGCACTTAAGTCTCATCATACTGGCATGCCAGACCCGGCATGTGTCTCTCTACAAGGAGAAACCTTTAACTTAAGATACCCAGTTTTAGCCTTTCACCTAGCCAAATCATATCGCATACTTTGCACTGATGAGCTGATGAGATGCAATACCCTCAAAATATTGTGTCTGCAAATTGAGATTTTGGTTTGGCTTTTATACTAAGTCATATGGCAAGGCCCTTCTCGTCATGTGCACTCTGCCTCTCTGAAGCTGGGACGCATATACCTGGCTTCAGAGTAGTGCCCACAGGGACGTGATAACATGCTAAGTGGGCAAACTAGTTGGGGAACTAACGCCCCCTTAACTAGTCAAACCCCTAATTAGCATCCTATAAACGGTTTTTAAAATTTTTTTTTATAAGGATCTGTTTATGTATGCTACTATATGCTGGGACTATTAGGCAGGGATTAGAGATATGATAGAACTACTCTTGGTTCTGGATGCCCAGGGGACCTGACAGGTTCCTTTTAAGGCTAATATTTTTGGAATATATAAAATAATCTTGCCATATATGAGCCATTAACTTGACATTATTTTTACAACTTGTTGGATGAGGTCAATTACAGCTTTATTCATCATTTTGTAAGTCACTTAATGATTGAAAACAAAGGCCTTGTCCACACAATGCATTTTTATCGCAATTTTGATACTTTTTTTAGTGCAGTTTTATCATAAAACTGCAAGCAAGTCCTTATGCCAGCAAAGTCAATGAGAATCCTTAAGTTTTCTGCACAGGTTGTTTTTATTTCCCTTGCAGATTTGGTGCATAAATAAATCTGCAGCATGTCAATTCATGCAGCAGTTTTGCAATGTTTTTCTACCTCAAAATGCATGAAAAAGTAATGGAAAAAAACACATATAAAGGCACCGAAAACATGTAAAAAAGCGCATTAAAAACATGTGTTTTTTTTCCTGCCAGGAGATGCAGATTTGGTGCAGAAATTTGTGCAATCAAATACTCAGAACCCATGGTCTGGCCAGCACCAGAGCCCCTGCACTTTTTCAATGCTTTGCAGCATTCGACAGCACATGGTCCAGACCACCATCTTAGCCATGCCACTGCACGTAAGTCTTCAGGAAGGCTACTTCAGTAGGGCTACCTTGAACCCCCCCCTCCTGGTATGCTGGAAGCCAGGAGGCAGAGGAGCGGTGAGTTCCTAAACATGCGGTAATGTGGCGCCCTGCCAGTACAGGTAGCCATAGAACCACCTAAGGCATGAAAGGATTTCCACAGCAGGTACCCACATACACACAACACCTTCCACCCCAGACCCGTAGGGGGAGCTCCACTTGCTGCCTTTAAGCAAGATCCCCTATAAATACTGGTGCTGGGGGCGGAGTTAAGCAGTGCAGTTCCAGAGAGGACTGTGAAGACGTTCTGGTGTGTCGGAGCCATGCTAGGCCCTAGCCAGTTTACTAGCCTTGCCAATGTGAAGGCCTGAGAGTGAGGTCGAAGGCAAGGCATGAGAAAGACAGAGTAAAGGAGCAGACTGGGGGCAGAGTAGCTATACCGGATCACCACAGGAAGCAACCCAGACACCGGAGTCCGAGTCTGCAGGAGAGCATCAAGCCCAGCAGAAAACACTGGTTCAGCGAGGCGACTCCAGTCTCCCAGACACCTGTAATGCAACCAATAGGAGAGCCAGGGACTGCAAGAGAAGTTATAGCGGTAGCCCATACAAATCTTCTCGACACTATGACACGGGTGAGCGAGAGAGACAGCGGAGGTCAGGCCTAGTTCTACACAGGTCAGGGGACTTCACCAAGGGAAAAGAGATAAGGAGGCCTTATTCAGCGCTCACTGTGGAAATCCAGAAGTGCTTCCCGACCACCTGGAACATACCCTGGACAGTGCCTACCAGAACACCAGTAAAGGTATAGAAACAATTCCCAGTGTGTGTGTCCGTTTGTCCATCCCTGAACCTAACTGGCCTAGAGACGGTATTAGCGGACAAACTGTCTAACCGCCTCCCTGTGCAAATCCCCGTCACCTCATCACTGCCCCGGCGACCCTTCTCTGCCTGTGGTGAGCTGTACCATTCAAGCTGCCCGTCCATCATCCCCAGAGGTCTGCAGCAGCGGTGGTGCCTTCACCAGATACCACAGGTGGTGTCACGAGACTTTATTCTTTTCTTTTTATTATTTTTCCCCCTATTTACCCAGTGACCCCTAGGGTTACAGGCCTGGGCACAGGCCACCGAGACATCACCCCAGCACTATTGTGGCACCCCTGTGGGAGATTGCCACCGGATCCACCAGTGCAAGGAGTGAATTACACCTTGGTTCACACAACACACCACACCTTCCACCCCAGACCTGAAGGGGGAGCTCTACTGGCTGCATTATGCCAGTTCCCCTTTAAACCATCCAGGCATGAGGGGAGGAGTTAGTTAGTCAGTCTGCAGTGAGCAGAGAAGAGAAAGGAGATGGAGGAGCTGGTGGCTGGGAGAGATCCAGGACCAGGGAGCACTGACCGCTGTGTGCACCCTAGGGAAAGAGTCAGAGGCAAGTGGAGAAGGCAGGGAACTAAGGGAACCGGTTACTACAGCCCATTAGTACACCTGGACACCGGAGTCCAACACTGTAATCATTTATTGCTACAGCAAAAGCCCGGAGGACTCAGGAGAAGTTTACTTCCTGAGGAGAACAAGTAAGAGACACTGAAACTGACCAAGCATAGGACCAGGGTCCTTAGGAGAAACAGGGACCTTGCAGAAGGACCTCATTGGCAGTTTGCAGCAAAGCCCCGAGAGGGAAAAGAAGAAGCGGTGGGTTCAGGCTCAGGCAGGAATTACCCCCAAACTACAGAGCACAGACACAGAGGAGGCCTCATAACTTTCTAAGGTGGAAGTCCCAAGTTGCACCGGGGACCTGGTTATTACTCTGGACAGTACCTGTTACCCTGTCACCAGTAAATGGTACTGAAACAACAATCCCTGTGTGTCTGTGTGCTTGTCTAACAGCCGCAACTCACCGCCTTGTTTGCAAAGACTCAACTACTACTCCCCTCATCCATCCCCGCTGCTCAGAGGTAAAGCTCCACCTGTGGGGAGCTGTTCGACACTCTGCTGCACCCACCATCACCTCAGCGGCTGGCTGCAGCACTGGTATACCCGTTACCAGGTACCATAGGTGGCGTCACGTTACCAATCCCCTTATACCCCCACCATTCCCCGTCATAGAGGGTTCATGGCACGGGACTGGGGATCGACCAGCCATGATCCCGCATCGAAGCCGCCATCAGCCCCGATTCCCGAGTACCCCATCCCCTGTCGACCGCCTCACTAACGCCCGGGTACCAAGTTCCCAAAGACTCTTGGGCTGGTCAGTAACCCTCGAATGCCAACCTACAATCAAATAATAACACTTATAAGAGAAATAAAACCCAAAGCTGAAAAAAGCGCCAATGAAAGATTCTTACGATGCCAAAAGATAGGACAAGAAGGACAAAGCTAGATCCAAGGAGGAAAGAAGAAAATCACATTGCTGTAGTATTGCTTGGCGTGTTAGCATTATATTAAAATGACACATTGCTGAAGTGCTTCTTTAAAGCTGGTTTCACATTGCGATTTAGTAAAATCCGATGCTGTCCGATAAAAATCGGACTGCATCGGAAGCTCAAAATTAGATGCCATCGGATGCCATCCGATCCGATTTTTTATCCGATCCGATTTAAATGGCTGGGGGAGGGTTGTGGGAGGTTTTGGGAGTGGTCTAGTGTATTGAGCATGCTCAATACAGAAAATCGGATCCAATATTTTCTATCCGATCCGATCCCCATAGACTCCCATATTATTTTAATCGGATCACATCGGATCCAATGCAATCCGATTTTTTAAGCAGTCTACGATTTTGGCTCCTGAAAAAATCGGACAGAATCGGATCGAATGCAAATTTGATGCCATTAAGTGCACATCCGATCCCCATTGGAGAACATGGGGGCTAAATCTGATCCGATGCTGTCCGATTTTTATCGGACAGCATCAGATTTTACTAAATCGCAATGTGAAACCAGCCTAAGGTAAACTATCTATGGAGCATACTACATACATCATATGATATTTGTGATTCAACCAGAGCTAGGGTGGATGAGGGACTCGGTCACCGGGGCCACTGTGTGGGGAGTCACGGATGGTCGGGACCCCGGTGCCGTGCCCTGGTGATCAACTATACCAGATGTTGATGGTAAACGGTGGGGGTTAAAGGGGTTATTAACAGGGGAACGTGACGCCACCTGTAGAGTCCGGTAAGATGGTATCGGCGCTGCCAGCCGGCCACTGAGGTGATGGAGGGGGGCAGCAAAGTGTGGTACAGCTCCCCACAGGTGGAGCTTTACCTTAGGGCAGCTATTGTGGTGAGACGGTGAGGGAGGACAGTGATGGTAATGGTGGTGCATTTCTTACCCCTCTGTTGATGATGATGATGTTAATTCCTTTGAACTGCGGCAGGAAGAATAACAGAAACCAGTTCAAGTTTAACTCTGCTTTACTTGGTACTGACTGATGACATAACAAGACACGGTACAGTTTCGTTTAAGGTGTTGCTGCCAACTCAGGGTTTCTCTTATGGAGTCTCTAGATGTCCTCTCTTAGTCTTTCAGGGTCTATTACTTTCCTTCTCTAGATCTTTCAGTCTTTACCACCTTTGAAGAGCTCCCCCGCCAGTCCTACGGTCTGTGTCTAGAAGATAAGGTCTGTCCACTACCCGGTCTAGATAGGGTAACCCGAGTGCAAAAGGCTTCCTTCCAGCACCGCAGTAAATGTCTTTTAATTTCTTCTAGTGTCCTGAACCGGTTTTCAGTCCTGAGGGGAGAGGTACCTTTGTGGCGCTGTCAGCAACCCGTTTCTGTTGGGCCTACAGCTCGTCGGTTTTTCAGTCAGGGCTGAACTCCTGGCTGCCTCGGTTGTCCGTGTCACCGGTGTCCCCTCAACATGACCAGCTGGCTCCTACCAGCCCTGGCCCGTTGCCATCTGTCCTGGGCCCCCACATAAAGATGAGGTACCCTCCACTCAGCTGGGCTGCCAGGCCTGACCACTCTGTCTGCCTTCCCAGCACCGACTGAGGTAAAACTGTCAACTGTCACTCTTACTCTATCCTAAGCTCCGCCCCCACCCTGTGGAACCTACCATATTACCAGTTCCCCCTACTCTAAGTGGTGCGGTCCTAAGTGAGTGCTAAAAATGGACTCCATAAGGTTTAAACCCTGAACTAGCAACTTACAAGGAAAAACACATTTTTATATTCAAGTGTAATACTACCCTGTGGCGCCTAGCCGCAGGGGCGCCACATTTGTATCTCAAAAAAACCAATAAAGTTATCTAATACAAAAATGCAAAACTCATTACATGGACCCTATTTGTGAATTCTTAGTTATTAGGGTAATATTCTGACTTCGGACTTAAATAGGCATCTTACCAGCGATGTGAAAAACGACGCACTAGCGATCCAGAATTATACTGAGGTCGTTGTGAATTTTCACTCCATAGCGTAGCATTGAGATTGTTGTTCATTATCTTTGTCAAACACAATGATATAGCGTTCCCAGCGGGAGCACAACGACGCAGGAATGACCCAGAGCAGTGTGTAACGATCAACGATCTCACAGCAGGGGCCTGATCGTTGGTGCATGTCACACAGAATGACATCGCTGTTGCGGCACGTATTTCGTGACGCAACAGCGAACCCAATAGCGATCTCAATAGCGATCTCGTTAGCGATGTCTTTATGTGTGACAGGGCCTTTACTTCAAATGGATTTTCCCTTGTGCTGCAGGGGGTTTTAGCTCCTCATTGTTTCATCAGCAGAAGATGCTGTAATTATCTTATTTTCCAGAACTCTTCAAACAGAGGACTGGGCAAAATGATTGGTTTAATTACCATGTAAATCAGACAATGGAAAACTGCTCAAACACATAACACAGTTTTGAAATAGAAACATTTTCATTAAACTATAATAAAGTGACAAAATTAAAAGTTATTGGTTGGAGCATCATTAGCAACTATAATGACAAGTAAATAATTCCAACATTTTGATGTCAGTCTTTTGGTGACAAGAAAAATGCTCACATGGGTTGGGGTTAGGGTAAGGTTAGGGTAAGGTTAGGTGTAATGGTACCTTTACACACCGCTACCGAAGGTTAGAAACCACCGGGTGTCGCACGTGCACGCGCGCGTTTCAACGGTTCCTAACGGTACCTGATACCGCAATTACACGCCGCTACAAGGTGCTCCACAGTAGGTTTTTTCGATCCCTGGAAGTACAGACGGGTGCCGCAGGTTACCTTCTGTGGAGCACCTTCCCTGATTTACACTCCGCTACCACCAGGCAATATGGGAGGACCTGGGGCAGCAGGGACAACATATAGGCGTGCCAGAGTTGTGGAATACGAGACGCTCGTATGGTGATTGGACAAAGCAATAACATCATGATTGGCCACCCAGCGCAGGGAGGCTGGCTAATACATGACGCTATAGCAAATGTGTAGTGACTGGTCATCTAGTTAAATATGCCGCCCTGTACAGGGACAGCCAATGGGTACACAGTACTCCCCACCAATGATAGCTGATGGGGTGTGGTATACATGACGCTGTAGCACGCCCCAGGTAACTCAAATACCGTACCTGTGCCCCGATTACACGCCGCTACCATAGGGTTTATACCTGCTTGTTTTTGAGCAAGGCTGAAAGACCGGTGTCCAAAGAGACAGGGCGGTGCTAACTGAATTACACGCCGCAACCTCGCGGTATTTTGAAGGTACAAGGTACAATTGTCTCCTGGTGGTTTCTAACCTTCGGTAGTGGCGTGTAAAGGTACCATTAGGGATGGGGTTAGGGTTAGAAATTAGGGTTGGGTTAGGTGTTAGGGATAGGGTTAAGGTTGCCTGGTGGAATTTTTCCTTACGGGCATTTTTCAAGGAACCCAGTCTTCCACATTCCAATACATTGTTTAATGGCTGCTACTGAGTACTCTGTTTTTTCTCCCATTCACCTGTGATCGGACCCCAATGGTCTAATATAGATGAAAGAACAATACATTCAACACTAAAAGAAAAGGTTTTACATTTGGAGAATGTTTACAAATAAAATAAAATTGTATCTACAAGGTATTAAAACACTTAAAGGGAATCTGTCAGCAGGTGTTTTCCAGATAATCTTAAAGCAACATCAGATAGAGACAGAGATCCTGATTCCAGCAATGTGTCACTTACTTGGCAGCTCATATTAGTTTTCATAAAATCCCTATTTATTAGCAAGAGATTATTATTAGAGGGCTACGGTAGTAAACCTGCTGCCAATAGTCCTCCATATATATATGAGCTCTGTATAATCCCGCCCCAACAATGATTGGCAGCTTTCTGTGTACACTATACATCGGCAGAGAGATGCCAATCAGTGGTGTGGGTGGAGATATATGAAGGTCAGCATTTAAAGAACTGGTAGATCTGCAACAGGAAAAACTAAAATTTTATCAAAATGGCAGCACCTTGCAAAGTAGGGGATACAGAACTGGAATCAGCATTTCAGCACTTACATTATGCAGTTCTCAGTTTGAATAACACACATCTGGTGATAGACTCTCTTTAACAATAAGGCAGCTGCAGTGTGCCACAAGATCCCTTCTTGTCTTTTTGTTCATGAAATACAGGCACAATAAACCACACCTAGTGGAATGGCTGCAGCAAATTTGATTTCCCCATGCATGCTTTCTGGAAGTGCAAATAAAAAAACTTAATTTTTTTTTAGCTTTCAATAGGATATTTCCTTGTATGTCCAAGACACCATTGGTGAGCTACAATGTAAGTGCCACAGGAATTTCCGACTGGGCTCTTCTGAGGTGTTTTTCCTTGCGCTTGGGTGTTCAGTAAAGTCCCACTCCTTACTCTCTGTATAATTTATATAGTTCATTGGAATGAGAAGAAGATCACTTTATATTTTATTACTTCAAATTCTTGCAAATTATAGTTATTTTCCCATAGACAGTCATAGTCTACGTTACCGAGTCATTAAATTCTTGCAAATGTTTTTAATAAGGTTAAAAATACTGTAACCGCTGTCCTCAGGCACTCTTCCTTAACTTCTGCTCCTCATTCATTGTTAACAGTACAGAAAATTGAATGAATGTGCTAAAACGTTAAGGATGTATTGGCATAACAGTGGGAGTCTTAATCCAATACTTATTAGCTGGAAAGAAACAATACATAAATGTTTAAATTCTAAGGCTGGTTTCACACTGCAGTTTTTCACTGATCACTGTCCATCCAGTTTGTGTGCCAAAACCCAGAGAGGAACTTGCAGAGAAAAACTATAATTGAAAGATTGACACCTGTTCTGAGTTTTGGAGACACTTCGGGTTTTGGCACACAAAACATGGTGAATCCTGATCAGGAAAAAGCTGCAGTGTTAAAGCAGCCTAAGGGTGCCTTCACACTGCGGCGTGATCCGGTCCGGGGCTGTCCGGGATGACCCTGACAGCCGCGGACTGGATCAGCACACAGGACTGGAGGGCTAATTTGCCCTCAAGTCCGGTGTGCAGCGCACGCAACTGCAGCAGCTGACAGGTCAGGACTGCAGCACCGGGGTCCTTACTTATCAGCAGTGGGAACTGCGTGCGGCTGCACACCGGACTGGAGGGCAAATTAGCCCTCCAGTCCTGTGTGCTGATCCAGTCCGCAGCTGTCAGGGTCATCCCGGACAGCCCCAGATCAGATCGTGCCGCAGTGTAAAGGCACCCTTAGAAGTAAAGAAAAATGCAGTACGAATTCTGCAAAATGCCAACTGTTTGAAAAGACCATCCCTTTATCTCGACCGGATTTTATGTGTACCACTTTACTTTCGAAACATACTGCTAAGTTTGACCAAAAATGAGACCTACTTTGAAAATTAGCCCTAGAATGATATGACAGGATTTTTGGGGTATGCGTGAAATATAAGCCCTACTCCGTAAATAAGCCCAAATTACAGTCAGATGTAAACAATTGGAATGAAAGATTTGTGGTCAGCCTCAGGCGGTGGGGGCTAGAAACAGCACAGGGAGCAATTTAAAGGTAAACACACCTCTTTATTCTGAAATAACACCAAGACGCGTTTCTGCAGCAGTCTGCTGCCTTTATCAGGTAGATTTGATAAATCCACCTGATGAAGGCAGCAGACCGCTACAGAAATGTGTTGTGGTGTTATTTCAGAATAAAGAGGTTTATTTACCTTTAAATTGCTCCCCGTGCTGTTTCTAGCCCCCACCACCCGAGGTTGACCACAAATATTTTATTCCTATTGTTTACATCCCCTTGTGGGATTGTGGCTCGGAGCGACAGGACGGCAGAGCAGTGCATAAGGCTTAAGAACCGTGGTGATGTCATAGCCGCCCATGTGACTGGGGTGTGATCAAGTGACCAGAACATGGATCATGTGAACACCGCACAGGAGCGGAGCTGCGGACTTTGATGACTGATCCCACTGTGTCAAGGATCTTCTATCCGGGTTGTACAGGCTGCACACCCCTACTAGGTTAGCAGACCACCTTACTAATTGCCCCACTTGACCACCAGGTTCTTCACAGATGAGCGCTCTCTGTTTGTTTTGTTTTCACAAATTACAGTCAGGGTCGACATTAGGGAGAGCATTAACTGGTCAATTTCTCAGGGCCCAAGCTCTCTTAAGGGCCCCCACTATTTCTATTTTTAGATTAAGTTTGCTAAAGGTCCATTGGTGACATCATGGTGATGCAGACCACCTTACTTATTGCCCCACTTGACCACCAGGTTCTTCACAGATGAGCGCTCTGTTTGTTTTGTTTTCACAAATTACAGTCAGGGTCGACATTAGGGAGAGCGTTAACTGGTCAATTTCTCAGGGCCAAGCTCTCTTAAGGCCCCCACTATTTCTATTATAGATTAAGTTTGCTAAAGGACCATTGGTGACATCATGGTGATGTGACATGATGTCACTAAAGGTCCTTTAACTAAGGGAGTACAGAAGAACTAAAGAGGAGATACGCAGGTATGCAGGGCCCATTAGAGAGAAGGATGGGGGGATGAACTGGGCACTTTCTCAGGAGTCTTAGGAAACCCAGCATTTTTATTTCAAAGATTGCTTAAGGACTTTTGGTGACAAGAAGATCTTGTAACCATGATGTCACCAAAAGTCCTTTAACTGAGGAAGTCTAGAGGAACTGAAAATGGGACAGGCTGGTACAGTTGTGGCCAAAAGTATTGACACCCCTGCAATTCTGTCAGATAATACTCAGTTTCTTCCTGAAAATGATTGCAATCACAAATTCTTTGGTATTATTATCTTAATTTAATTTGTCTTCAATGAAAAAACACAAAAAGAATTGTCCTAAAGCCAAATTGGATATAAATCCACACTAAACATAAAAAAGGGGGTGGACAAAAGTATTGGCACTGTTAGAAAAATCATGTGATGCTTCTCTAATTTGTGTAATTAACAGCACCTGTAACTTACCTGTGGCACCTAACAGGTGTTGGCAATAACTAAATCACACTTGCAGCCAGTTGACATGGATTAAAGTTGACTCAACCTCTGTCCTGTGTCCTTGTGTGTACCACATTGAGCATGGAGATAAGAAAGAAGACCAAAGAACTGTCTGAGGACTTGAGAAACCAAAGCATGAGCAATCTCAAGGCTACAAGTCCATCTCCAAAGACCTGAATGTTCCTGTGTCCACCGTGCGCAGTGTCCTCAAGAAGTTTAAAGCCCATGGCACTGTGTCTAACCTCCCTAGATGTGGATGGAAAAGAAAAATTGACGAGAGATTTCAACGCAAGATTGTGCGGATGGTGGATAAAGAACCTTGACTAACATCCAAACAAGTTCAAGCTGCCCTGCAGTCCGAGGGTATGACAGTGTCAACCCGTACTATCCGTCGACGTCTGAATGAAAAGGGACTGTATGGTAGTAGACCCAGGAAGACCCCACTCCTTACCCGAGACATAAAAAAGCCAGGCTGGAGTTTGCCAAAACTTACCTGAGAAAGCCTACAACGTTTCGGAAGAATGTTCTCTGGTCAGATGAGACAAAAGTAAAGCTTTTTGGGCAAAAGCATTAACATAGAGTTTACAGGAGAAAAGAAGAGGCATTCAAAGAAAAGAACACGGTCCCTACAGTCAAACATGGTGGAGGTTCCCTGATGTTTTGGGGTTGCTTTGCTGCCTCTGGCACTGGACTGCTTGACCGTGTGCATGGCATTATGAAGTCTGAAGACTACCAACAAATTTTGCAGCATAATGTAGGGCGCAGTGTGAGAAAGCTGGGTCTCCCTCAGAGGTAATGGGTCTTCCAGCAGGACAATGACCCAAAACACACTTCAAAAAGCACTAGAAAATGGTTTGAGAGAAAGCACTGGAGTCTTCTAAGGTGGCCAGCAATGAGTCCAGACCTGAATCCCATAGAACACCTGTGGAGAGATCTAAAAATGGCAGTTTGGAGAAGGCACCCTTCAAATATCAGGGACCTGGAGCAGTTTGCCAAAGAAGAATGGTTAAAATTCCAGCAGAGCATTGTAAGAAACTGATTGATGGTTACCGGAAGCGGTTGATCGCAGTTATTTTGGCTAAAGGTTGTGCAACCAAGTATTAGGCTGAGGGTGCCAATACTTTTGTCTGGCTCATTTTTGGAGTTTGGTGTGAAATGATCAATGTTTTGCTTTTTGCTTCATTCTCTGTTGTGTTTTTTCATTGAAGACAAATTAAATGAAGATAATAATACCAAAGAATTTGTGATTGCAATCATTTTCAGGAAGAAACTGAGTATTATCTGACAGAATTGCAGGGGTGTCAATACTTTTGGCCACAACTGTATGTACACTGTGTTTATACAAGTGTATGTGCAGCGTGTGTATGTGATTGTGTGTATGTACATGTGTATGAGCAGAGTATGAGCAGTGTATGTGTACATACATGGGTATGTGCAGTGTGTGTTTGATGACAAAATTATATTATCATAAATGTTGACTTTTTAGTTCAAGAATAAATATGAATTGTTGTTATGGAAAAAAAATAAGAAAATCCATGAAAATAAGCCCTAATCCATCTTTCAGAACAAAATATTATATAAAACCTTGTTTTATTTTCAGGGTAATATAGTGTATATTCTGCCCTTTCCTTTAAAGAGGACCTGTCCCCCCCATGGATATGAATCTTAGCCCAGCACTGAATGTAGCATGTCTGCTGCATTCAGGCAAGGGGTCCCACATGGCTCTGTGGGACTCCTACCCCAATATATAGGCTTATAAAAACTTACAGTTAGAAGCCATAGAGGCGGGCCCTTATGCTGCAGCCTGCGCCTCTGTACCGCCCATGTCCTCGTGTCAGTCATGAAATCCTCGCTCTGGACGTCCCTGTGCTGGTGATGCAAGGAGCAGAGCGAGATATTGCTTATCACCGTCCCGGGTGGCTGTCCCGCCTCCTGCTCTGATGTCAGAGCCTTTCCCCGCCCTCTTCCATGTTATGCTATGGAGGAGGGTGGGGAAAGCCTCTGACATCAGAGTAGGAGGCAGGACGCAAGGAGCAGAGCAAAGTATCACTTATCACCGCCCTGGGTAGCTGACCCGCCTCCTGCTCTCATGTCAGAGCATCTCCCCAGCCCTCTGCGTAGCATAACATGGAGGAGGGCGGGGAAAGGCTCTGACATCAGAGCAGAAGGCGGGACAGCCACCCGGGGTGGTGTTTAGCAATGCCTCGCTCTGCTCCTTGCATCACCAGCACAGGGACGCACAGAGTGAGGATTTCATGACTGGCACGAGGACATGGGCTGTACAGAGACGCAGGCTGCAGCAAAAGGGCTCGCCTCCATGGCTTCTAACTGTAAGTTTTTATAAGCCTAGATATTGGTGTTGCAGCCCCACAGAGCCATGGGGGAACCCTTGCCTGAATGCAGCAGACATGCTGCATTCAGGGCTGGGTTTAGATTCACATCCATTGGGGCGGTGACAGGTCTTCTTTTAGCAAATGACCTTTCTATGAGGGGGTTATATACAGATTTTGGGATATTTTGAGCCAAGAAAAAGGTAAGAAAGGAGACATAAGTAGGATTGCAGAAGTCGTTAGCAGTTTTTTTTTTGTTAGCTGTCATACAGATTACTGGCTGTCACATATGGAGGACTCTGTATTCCTTAAAGTGTAAGTGTCATTCCATTAAAAATACAATACTGCACTGGTTGTTAATGATGGGTCACATACCAGCTAAGATAATGTTTTTTATACCATATGACATATTCTCACATTTATCTGTGCTCTTTTAAAAGCTGTATTTTATGGCTGTGTGGATGTGGCCAGCAGCTGATAGGGAGCAGTGCAATTTGCCGGCAGAGAAGGGGCAAGATAGATCCTTAGCTGTGTGGGGACCAGCAGACAAGGGGTTAACAGAGATTGTGATTGAAGCTGGTTTCACACTTGCATATTTTTCAATCCATGTAGTTGCATGAAATTCATGCAACCACATGGATAATTTGACAGACATGGATCCATGTACATGAATGGCCACTAATGGCAATGCAACGTTGCCATAACTGATCCACTTTCTGTCACCTGGTATAGGGGGAGGTGCTCCTTTTGGATTCTGAGAATGCTTAGTTCAAGAAAGGGATCTGTTTCACTGATCCATGTTGACACTGATCAATTTTACATAGACTTCCATTATAAATCTTGACAATTAGTCACAGATCCATGTATGTCCGTGATCTTGAAGATTTTTCATGCAAGCCCAATAATGCAACATTTTGCGTTTTTGGGTGCATGAAAAATATGAAAACAAATGGACCCATGACAAAACATAGAGATATGAATGGCCATTCCGTGCCCATAAGATAACATAGGAGCCAAAACAGTGGCCATCCATAGACACAAATTGCAAAATACGCAAGTGTAAAACCACCATAAGCTGTGTGAAGCCAGATGAGGAGTTTGCATTCATCCTGACCTTCTGACATTGCTTAGCAACTGTGCTGTGTGCTGAGTAATCTGATACATTATTTCCTCTCCAGATGCCCCGTATTCACTGAAGACGGATCTGACTGATAATGAATATATGTCTGCTTCACACACAGTGTAGGAGGGACACCTCATGGAAAGTTTATGAATGGCTTTCAATCAAAATTTTATAATGAAGAATATTAGAAAGTCTATTAAAACCACTTGTTTTACATTATTATTAAATGAAAATGTAAACTGCGATTACACCTTAAGCTTTTTGGCTGTAATTATGGAGGTTGCACATTACTGTCCTTTTAATTTGAATAAGGTATTAAATAAGAAAAGTATACTCAATGGCCAGAACTGAATAGAATACATAATAACTCAACGTCGGTTGACTCCTAAAAGATCGATAACAAATACACTTGATAATTCTTTAAAGGAACAACAGTCTTTGGCAAAAGACCAAAAAATACTAGTATCTGCCATGAACAACTTTCTGTCCAGTGTACGTTCGTGAATATAGCAATCATTCATTCTTATATCTCTACAAATATCTTAGTTCCTTGAATTCTACGTGTGTAAAATATATTTTTTACATAGGAAATATACCGTACTTACATATGTGCAGTCTGTTAAAAAGGCTGTGGCTAAGACATGGAAAAATATTTAGAGTGACTCATGTGGCCAATACAGAAAAATCCCACAATCGGAGAGGTTTTTCTCTAGGGCAATGTTTTGTGAACTCTCAGAAATGGATTATCTAATGTAATATGAGGTCATTCACCACACATTCTGACCTACTTTTCTCATGATGCTTTACAGTCATGAATGCTTCTGATAATAAATAAAATATCATTTGAAAGCAGAAAATAAAGCCAAAGTCATGACTCAGAATAAGAAGGGACAAAATCAAAGGAGCACTTTCCTTCCTTTCCTGCACTGTTTTACTTTAGCTTTTTATTAAAATGTAGTGATGAAAAGTATTTGGCTTTCTGTATCTGTGAGGAACTCTGTAAATTGGTTACCACTATTGTGACAACAATGGGATTTTCTCAAAATGGCTGAATCATATCCTGTTTGACCCATATGGCTTTACAGCATATTATAAGCAATAAATAGAGACTAACGGAGGGAGTCAGACGGGTCTTGACCCCACAAGAGTTTTTAGTAAAGAAATTCATAAGAACTACAAGATTAAGAAGACATTTTTTTCAGCCTACGGTATAACCCTTAAGGATCCACAGGTGCACGGATGATCCTTGGCAACATGAAAAAGCTAGATAAAAGTCCAGCAGCTTTCTCCAAATCCATAAGCATGAAAATTTTAGTTGAAAACATCCATTTTATTAGAACACATTAAAACAATGAGTAAGGTTCAACATTGCGCGTTTCAATCCTTTAGGGGATTCTTAATCATAATCAACCTATGATAAAATTACAATCACTAGAGGACTAGTAAGCTGACAGCTATGTAGTCCCTCATATTCATGAGCTGTGTACAACTCCACCCGTTTCTGATCAGAAGATTTCCGCCTATGTACAGTGTGCACAAAATGTTGGCAATCCGTGGTGTTGGCATGATTATATGGACTCATCATTAAGATAACTGGTAGGTCTGCAGCAGGTAAAACTCTGAGTTTTGTTTTTAAAACAGCATCAAGAAGTCAAGTTAGTGTCGCATGGCTGGAATCAGAGACTCAACCGCTATATCTTGCTGCTCTGAGAGGGAGTAGCAAAAACCTGGTGACAGATTTCCTTTGGATAGGCAATATGTGTAATTCTATAGACCTGCAGGTAAACCCACTGATATTGAGAGATAGAATTATAGAGACAGTGAGACTAATTAGACACCACTAGGGATGGGCGAACTCAAACTGTAAAGCTTGGGATCGTACCGAACACTGTGTGTTCAAGCACATATCCAGAGAATGAACTTTCCTGGATAGTCTGTGCTACAGTTTGAGTTCAGTTTTGAGGGTGGGGAGCTGTAAAAAGAAAGCAAATAGTTATTAAATAGCATCATTGTACTTACTGGTAATAAGGCCTGCCTTCCCTCCGTCGTTTAGTGCAGCTGCTCGTTGTTCTGGGGCTGCTCATTAACTTCCGGGATGTTCACCGCAAAGGAATCAACAGCCAATCACAGACGCTGTTGTCACAGAGAATGGGTATCTGTGATTGGCTGCTGGAGTAAGCTGAAACCAGCCCATACATTCATTTGAGCAGATTCCAGCCTTCTCCTGCACCAAGGTTGTGCAGGATTAGTTTGGCCATGGGTGATTTTCCCAAATGTTTTTTTTTTTTTTAAAAGACAAAGCAACTTTTTTCCTGGTTTAGCTATTGTGAGTGGAGATAAGGGCCTGCAAACAAGATAAGTGTATATCTCACTTATATATATGACTGACTCCCTGTGCAACTTTATTAGTGTGCATTTATGTATGCAGCTGTGCCCTCTATTTAAAGCCCCAGCTCCTACTTGCTGAGTTCCTTGCACCTAGCTTGTGCAGGATTAGATTGGCCATGGGTGTTCGGTTCGAAGTGTTCACCACACATCTACATTGGTTCCTTCAGGAGTCTAGTTTATAAACTGGTGTCACTTGTGGGATGTTTTCACTGTTTAGACACATTAGGGGATCTCCAAATGCGACAAGTTGTCAACTAACGATTCTACCTAATTTTCCATTCAAAATGACAAATGTTGCTCTTTCCCTTCCGAGCCATACCATGTGCCCAAAACAGTGATTATTTACCACATATGGGGTATTGGCGTACTAGAGAGAAATATGTTGGAAAAAGTAAAATGTTCATATTTTTCCTTCCACATTGCTTAAGTTCCTATTAGGAAGCTAAAGGGTTAATGAATTTCTTGAATGTGGTTTTGAATAGCTTGAGGGGTGTTGTTTTTGAAATGGTGTCACATTTGGGTGTTTTCTTTCATGTAGACCCCTCAAAGTCACTTCATATGTGATGTGGTCACGAAAAAGAGTGGCCTTGTAAATTATGTTGGCAAAATGAGAAATTGCTTATGAACTTTGAACCCTTCTAACATTCTAACAAAAAAAATTGTTTCCAAAATTATACTGATGTAAAGTAGACATGTGGGAAATGTTATTTATTAACTATTTTGTGTGATATTACTCTCTGGTTTAACGGTATAAAAATTCAAAGTATGAAGCTGTGAAATTTTCAACATTTTTGCCAAATTTCTATGTTTTATGTTTTTTCATAAAGAAATGCCAAGATTATCAACCTATATTTACCATTAAGATGAAATCCAATATGTCATGAAAAAAAACAGTCTCAGAAACACTGGGATCCGTTGAAGCGTTCCAGAGTTATTACTTTATTAAGTGACATTGGTCAGAATTGCAAAAAATGGTCTGGTCATTAGGGTCAAAAAAGACTGGAAGGGTGAAGGGATTAAATATAAGATCCTGTGCCCTGTCTTATACTCACCTGCAGCCATCTTCATCTTTTTCCAATGTTGCTCCATTTGGCAATTTGTGACCAGCCAGCTGCTCCAGTGTTTCATGGAGAGTGACAGAGGTACCAAATCAATACATCTCTATGAAATACTTGTTCTGGCACATATAGACTTGTATTGAGCGCTTGTGATGTAACTTCTTACTTCAGCCATTCTGAAGTTGCAGGCACAAGATAGTGCTGTGGGACTACAGAGGCGTCGAAAAAGTATGAAAATGCTGGATGGTGAGTATAAGACCGAGGGCCAGGGCCTTACATTTAAAGAACTACCCCAGTACTGAAAATAAAAATGTGGCGCCCCACCGGGTAAGCCGCCACCAGAGGTACTGCATTCCCGCGGTTAGAGAGTGCAGTGCCCCTGTTCTCCAGGTACTGGGATGGTGTGGCTGAGCCCAAAAGACACACAAATCGCACACAAACACGTAGGCCTTGGGACAATGGGAGAACCCTGAGGCAGGGCCTAGGTCACAAAAGGGGAACAGGAAAGTGTTAGACAGGAGTAGTAGAGTAGTAGAAGAGAGCGGAAGAATCAGCAGGAGGGTGCAGAGTCAGTGTGGTGCCGGCTCCCGGGGATTGGAGCACGACCACGCTCGCCCCGGGAGGGAGAGATGAGAAGAGTGGAAGGAGAGAAGAGCCCTAGGGGTGCGGAAGAAACACTGATTCCCCGTATGCCTGAATCTGACGAGAAAGAGGGGTGGTGGACGACACAGGAATCCGGCCCTGAACACAATGTGGATACTTCAAGCCCGAGCCTTAAATCTTGAGGCCCCTGAGTTCTAACGGGAGCTGTGGCTGAACACCCGACACAACTTGGGGAAGACGGCTGAACCAGAGAGCAGTGCCCGGGAGAGTGACCCAATGGTGCCCGGGAAACAAATAGGCACTTGCGGCTGTCGGTACTTGAGCTCTGTACTTCGGAGAGCGTTGTGAGTCTGAGGGGCAGAACAATGACTTGCTCACCTCAGAAGAGAACTACCCCTTATAGCAGTGAGAGAGAGAACGTAGACCCACCAGAGGCAGACCACCTAGTGAGACAGAGGGCACCAACCGAGGCTCAGTAACACCAACCCAGTCCTGGAGAAAATGCTGAACTGGAGCCTGGCAAGGGACGTACCCGGCGGCCATGTTGAAACACCAAGTAAAAGTAACGGAACTGCAGCTGTGGTGTGTGTGACTTTCTTGAACGGTGACCACCGGCCGTGGAGACCGCATGAAACACCGGTGTACTGACATTCCACTGAACAAGGTATGGACTGACACCTCCATTACGCTGCCCTGGGACCGCACTCTGCCTGCGGGGAGCAAAACCATCCAAGCTGCCGGTCACTGTCCCCAGAGGTCTTGAAGCAGCGGCAGCCACCCTTGCCGCATGCCGCATGTGGCTTCACAAATACCCCCTTATCCCCTCAGACTTTCCCTGTCATCATTCCTTGTTTATTTTAAATGGCACCGCCAGGGTCACAGGACCGGGTCTCGGCCCCTGTCTGTCCCGTGAAAAGGACAAAAGAGAGGTGAAGTAGAACAATGAGTAAACGCCCACTTCCCGAGTCTTCCCCGACCCTTGAGTGGGTGTGTCAAAAAGCACTGAAGTGGTGTTTTAAAGGGAATCTTTAAGCAATTGTATTTTCCCCGAAACTCAATAAAAGGCTGTGTAGGTCTTAAGAATACAAATTGATCAATACCTGTATGGTCCATAGGGTTACTCTAGCTCTCGTGAGCAGAACCACATGACATGAGTGTCTCTGATGTGAGAGGAGACCAGGACAGTGGATCGTGTGATCCTGAGTAAAATGGAAGAATAACAGACAGAATGACAGAGTGGTCAACTGAAGACTGGTCCTGGGGCAGGACACTATGTAGTATGGCGCCGTGTTTATAACTCAGAGAGGTAACAGGCAAGGACAGAACAGATAACACGAGACAAAGATAGTGCTGTAGTTGGGAATTCCAAGACGTCATATAAATAAATAGAGAAGTCTAGTCATATTGGAGAACTAGTTACTTTAGGAGGATGAAGATGTGGAACTGTAGTTTGAGAATAGGATTCTCACGACCATAATTTGGTGAAAGAAAGTAGAAGTACAGAGACTGTCAAAATGGTCGGCTATATAATGTACATATTTCTCACTTTTTGTCCCTGGTACTATCTTGCTTTGTGTCCTCACAATTGACCTACTTTAAATATCTCCTAATTGATATAATTTATATTTTACTTATTCTTTCATATATCTAATAAAAATTAATAACTTTTATACAAATAAGTTTTTATTATTATTTTGATTGTGATTTGGTGCTTTTTTCCCTTTTTGTTCATCGAATATATGATACTGGAAGTTTCCAACTATTACGTGACTATGATCCCTACCATTGTTCTGGTTTATTTAAAAATAGTTTGCTCCCTCATTGAACTATCTAACATGAATGCCCCCCACCTTAATGTAACGTGCTGGAATTAAGAGACGAGTACCTCACCCACGGCCCATCTCCTATAGCCTATTTACTGTTTTATCCCTGCATCATCAGGCTGGCAAGGAACTGCAGCAATGGCCCATTCTAGAAAATGAGGCTGACAGCAGTCCCCTTCACAGCTGGGTGCCCAGGGGTTCCACTGTATATGTACATAGAAATATAAGGCGATGTAGCTTTACACCAGCATGTCGCCTATATTCTCCATGGGGGTCCCTGAGATCAGACACCGCGCACATCACAGTGATAATACATCAAATATGTTTCTTTCATTGCAGCATAAAGAAAAAGTACACAATAAATGTATTATGAGGGAGTAGACTTTATAAACCATATTATCGTGGAACATTGCCGCAGGATGTCATATTGTCTATCATTATACAGCTCAATTTACCCTTACTTGCATGTAATCTGTAATTTTTTTCAATAAATAAGGCATCAATTATGCTTTGGCAATCCTTCCTATGAGAGCATCCCTACCAAGCATGACTTTATGGCTGGGATGGCTATGCAAATAAAAGCATACACCACAAAGATTTATCGGCCACTTAATGATAGAAAATTACAGGATGCAACGTCGTCCTATTCCGCAATATAATAAATGTCATGATTTCATATTAGGAAAACATTAGTGTCCGAGGGATTTGCAAAAGGTCAAACCTTTCTGTATGTAAGTTATGAAGATTTTTACTTATGTGTAATTCAATAGACTATTACTAGCAAATATCGACAGCATGTTATGTTATCCATGTAACTCCAGAGCCCTTTGATACCCCTTATGTTATCATTTTGAAAGTCTCTTGACAATGAATCCCTCAGATCCATGGATTGGAATAGGAGAAACTAG
Organism: Allobates femoralis; assembly: GCA_033576535.1. Taxonomy (NCBI): domain Eukaryota; kingdom Metazoa; phylum Chordata; class Amphibia; order Anura; family Aromobatidae; genus Allobates; species Allobates femoralis. Next base: position 265,638,923 of record JARQOC010000001.1, on the reverse strand, counting down.
TAATATTTGCCTTCAATATTATGCATATTTTCTACTATTTGTTTAGTTTCCAGTTCAGTTATCTTTTAATATAGCTAATAACTTTTGCTTTTTCAGGAATTGTTACAGGACCCTCTTTATATTGGACTAAGACACAAGCGAGTGAGAGGGAAGGCTTATGATGACCTTGTGGAGGAATTCATGAAAGCTGTGACTGAAAGGTAGGTTCAGCAGGCATCTAACTGTAAACTCAGGGTTCCCGATTGCTCAAAGGTTTTACACTTGAATTCTGTTGTTAAAAAGCTTTGAAAAGTGGCAACATTTTGGCACAAGTCGAATCTGCGCAAAATTGTGTGACTTTTGGCATTCTCATGCCATTTTCTCCCAGAGACAACAAAGCCACAGAGCTGAGGTTCTGACAACTTCCTTTGTTTGACAGCAGTGTGGGATTTTTTCTGCAATTTCTCCATGTGAAAACATGGCAGAGTAAGTGTTAAACCTTAAGCCCCTGTTACACGCCGCAATGTCACAGGTTTTGTGACGCAACAGTGACCTCGCCAGCGATCTCGCTATGTTTGACACGTAGCAGCGACCGGGCCCCTGCTGTTACATCGCCGATCGTGTCGGAATGCCTGGACCATTTTTTGATCATCGGGTTCCCGCTGGGCAGCATGCATCGGTGTGTTTGACGCCTTAACAACGACCTCGTTGGCTACTCAGAACTCAGCCACGTAGGTGTGAGTCGTCAGACTAGCTGCTGTGTGACAGGGTTCCAAAGACCGCCAAGGTCGTTGTATCGTTGCTGCGTCGTTGAGTAGATATGACTGTTTGTCTTCTCACCAGCGACCACATAGCGACGTTCCAGCGATTCTTACCAGGTCGTATCGGTGTCGGGATCGCTGGAACGTCGCCAAGTGTGATTGGACCCTTAGGCTATGTGTTCACCATCAGGAGATGCTATATTCTAGATGTAGCTTTTTCCTTCTCTGCGAGTGTTATCTGCAGGAGAACATAGCGTCCGTACCCACAATCAGGATTCTGGGAAGAGCAGATTTTTTGTGCTTCTGCAAGAAGAAATTGACATGCTGCAGCTCAGAAATCTATGTCACTTGTCAGTTAATGCTGCAGAAAAAAAGAAGAACAATGGGCATAGGATTTCTATGAATCCATCCACTGTGCTTGTACTGTACAATGCAGCGAAAATACATTGTGTCCAAAAGGCTGATAACACTGATTGTGGGCACGCAGCCTTAGATACCCCAAGCACTCCCCTTTTAATCTGATGACAGTTGTATACTACCTCATGAGCACGCAGCCTTAGTTACCCCAAGTACTCCCCTTTTAATCTGACTACAGTTGTATACTACCTCATGGGCACGCAGCCTTAGATACCCCAAGTACTCCCCTTTTAATCTGATGACAGTTGTATACTACCTGGCTGCATATTTTCTATATGGAATCCACAAAAATCGACGTGAAATGCAATACATTTATAAACAATATTTCAATGTTTCTGCTATCGTAAATATATATTATACTTGTACTGTGATGAATTGCACATATAGAAATAGAGAAATTAGAAAATGTGCCTTGCATATAAACATTCTTTTGCTGAAAGATAAGACATGCATTATACCTGAGCAGCTGTCTGCCATGTTATTATAAAATAGCTAAAACGGGACAACCAAATATAAAATGTTACTTTCTTCACAGAGGGCTCCTTTGTTTGACTCCATATCTCTAAATAGGAAAGAATGTGCAGCCGTATGGTTAGTTTAGTTTTGTAATGTCTTTCCTACAAACTAACTTAGGACTCTTCGTTACATTGAAGGAGAAACATTCTTTCATTTTTTTCATTTTAAATATGAGAGGTAACTTTTTTGGACACACTGAGAAGTCTGGGGCTTCGCGGAGGCTCTGTTTACAGCAAAAGGAAAATGTTGCCAGGATCTAAATTCATGTTGATGTGGCAAGAGAAATGCCATATTTCAAGTAGTTTCCTATTCAACCCTCATTTCACACTGTATTACTAGAGGAAATCCAAATTATATTAGTGCAGACAGCTTTTCAATGAAATTTGGGGTTATTGTTTCTTTTTTTATGGGAGCTGGAGGGGTCTCTCCACTATATATTGTTTCATGCTTGCTACCTTGTGAATGGTCCATTTGTTTGAGCAGCTCTTGAAAATATCTGTACCTTTTTTATGCATCAGCCAGAACTTTACTACCATGCACTTATTGCTATTTACTAGTGATAGGGAAATAGGTGTACCCTAAGAAATAAATCTTACGAAACCTACTTTACAAAGAAACAATATCTATAGATTTAGATGTAGGTACACACTATGCTGTGGAGTCAAAGGGAACTTTTCAGGTCTTCTGTGCCCCCTGAAGCACGAGCAGTTCTGTTCACATATCAAAATTACTTGCCTAATAGTCCCTTCATGTAGTTGCATACATGAGAAAATATTTCTAAAGAATATGCAAAATATGTTATATGCAAAATAGAACTTTGACTAGCTGAGGGGGCGTTAGTTCCTTAACTATTCCGCCCACTTGTGGGCATGATAACATGCTTTAGAAAAGACAGTGTCTTTGCCAGCGCTAAATAAAGATTGCGCATGAATGCAGCTTTGTTCCCCTCAGCATTGAGCTTCTCTGAAGCCAGGTGTATGCGCCTCAGCTTCTGAGAGGCTCACTGCTCTTAATAGGAAGTTGTCCGCACTTCCAGTCACACTATGCCTCTCTGAAGCAGGGTGTATGCAGGGGTGCACCGAGCCCCACCGCCGCCTGAGCCGCGGCACTGATTACGGGGGGGGGGGGGGTGCTATTGAAGCCTACTGTGACCGGGTCGCCACTGCCGCCCGAGCCGCGGCAGTGATTGCTGGCCGCGGCCGTGAGTACCGGGGGGGGGGGGGTGCTACTGATGCCTGATGCCCCTGCCGCCCCTTCTGTGCCTCTACCCCGGCGTACCCCGGCGGTCGCCGCTTACCTCCGGTGCGCGGGGTGAGCGGCCGGCGCCATGACAGGGGGAGGCTGTTTGCATTGAGGCGCCGCCCCTTCTGCACAGCCGCTCCCCCTGCCGGCTGACGCCTGAATGACAGGGCTCACACTGTCCAATGGACGGTGCGGCCCTGGGTGTATGTATCCCACTTCAGAGAGGCTCACTGTGCATGTGTACATGATCGGAAGTCACCCACACTTCCGGTCATTCACACTACTCTAAAGCTGGGTGTTTGCATCCTGGTTTCAGAGAAGCATAGTGCACATGAGCAAAAGTGCAGACTCTATTATGCGCAGTGAGCCTCTCTGAAGTCTGGATGCAGCCTGTGCGGCTTTGTATAGTGCTGGCAAAGACACTGGCTTTTCTAAAGCATGTTATCACACACAGGGGTGTGATAACATTCTATGTTGGCCGACTAGTCGGGGAAGTAATTCCCCCTTGACTAGTCAAAGCCCTACTTAGCATCTCATAAATATGGATGGGCAAACCCAAACTGTCTGTACCAAACACCTAGTGATTGGGCATGGATTTCCCTGAGAAGTTTATGGGGCTCGGGGGGTTATAAAAAGAAATAAAACATTGATTGAACATCAGCGTGATTACTTATTGGATCCGCCCACTAGTACTTCTGGGGCCGCTCATTAACTTCCTGATTACTCCCTGCACGGTAGATACTAGAATGTATGGACTGTTTCCAGGTGCACTGGCTCCACAAGACAATCACAGATGCCCACTCTCTTTGACAGCATCTGTGATTGGCTGTTGCACTCATCACCCATTGTGCCCGGTGTCTGTGATTGGTTGCCATAGGCAACAAACCTGACGTCCTAGTAGTGTAAAAATAGTGTAAAAATAAATAAATTATTTAAAAAAATTATGTGGAGCCTCGCTGTGTTTTTGGTTTCCAGCCAAGAACAATTAGGCATTGTGGGGCTGGAATCCTCAGCATTGGGAAGACCAAACATTCTCGGCATCCCACGCTTCAAATTACAGCCCACAGCCACCCAAGAAAATGGCACATTCATCGAAGCACCATTTTCTGGCGCTGTACCAACTCTTCCAGCTGCCCTCTGGTGGTGGTAGACTGGGTAATAAAGGGGTTAATGCCAGCACAATACTGTCAGCTAGCACTAAGCCTAAGGTTCAAAATGTTGGGACAATGTTAAACTCGGCCATTGTGAACCTCTAAGTAAATAATAAACAAAACACCACAATATGAAAATTATTTTATTTGTAAAAAAAAAAAGCACACAAACACACGTCTCATTCTCTTCTTTACTATTCCCACACAAACCCTTCACAATCCTCTGCGACGACTGTTCACGGCGGGACCCGAAATTGACTGAGTTTTGGCTCTTGTTGAGAGAGGGGTGATGTCATGGTCTGGGTCACCTGAGGTCAGCTAGAATGACGTGGCTCCTTGACCTGATGTGAACTTTCCCATTTCACGTGGCTCACAACAATACCCTAAACTAGTGAGTTTTGGGTTCCACTGTGAACGGGGTCATGCAGGAAAGTTCACCTCAGGTCTGAGAGCTGCATCACTCTAGCTGACCTCAGGTGACCCAGACCATGACACCACCACTTTAGCAGACTCAGTCAGTTTCGGGTCCCACTATGGACGGTCATCACAGAGGAATGTGGAGGGTTTGTATAGGAATAATAAAGATGAGAATGAGGGATGTCTCTGTGTTCTTTTTCCAAATAAATTATTTTTCACAGTGTGGGGTATTATTTATTTAGAGATTTATAATGGCCAGATCTAACATTGGCCCAACATTATGAACCTCGGGCTTAGAGTTAGCTGGCAATATTCAGCTGGCAATAACTCCTTTATTACCCAGTCTGCCACCACCACAGGGCAACTGGAAGAGCCAGGTACAGTGCTAGAAAATGGGGCTTCGAAGAATGCGCCATCTTCTGGGGTAGCTGTGTGCTGCAGTTCACAGCATGGGGGCCCAGAACGCTTGGGCTTCCCAACTCTCAGAATTCCAGACCCCAGGTGCCTAGTTGTACCTGGCTGGAAATCAAAAATACAAGGAAACTCCACATCATTTTTTTTAAATTATTTATTTTTGCACTACTATGACATCAAGTTTGTTGCCTATGACAACAAACCAATCACAGATGCCAGAACAATGAGTGAGGGGTGCAACAGCAAATCACAGACACTGTCACAGAGAGTGGGCGCCCGTGGTTGGTTTTTGGAGCCAGTGTAGTAACCTGGAAACAACCCATACATTCTAGAATCTGCCATGCAGTGAATAATCAGGAATTTAATGAGTGGCCCCAGAAGTACAAGTGCGTGGACCCAGTAAGTATAAGCTGATGTTTAATCAATGTTTTGTTTCTTTTTACAGCCCCAAGCCACCATTTCAAAACTTTAGAATCCAGGTTCATACTCAGGTTCAGGTTCATTAAAAAAAGTCCATCCGGGTCCGCTGAACCCAAACATTGGTGGGTTCACCCATTACTACTCATAAACAGTGCACAGAAATACTTTTTCTAAAGATCTGTTTATGTATGCAACTATTAAATGGGACTATCAGGCAGAAAATCTAGATATGTGCCCACAAGTGTTGGTGCTTCTGGGGCACAGAGGACTTGACAGGTTTCCATTTAAAGAGATCCTATCACCCCCAAAACGCCTCCTAAGCTATTAAAACATGTCCCTACAGCATATTAACACTATTCCCACACTCCTTTTTGCTCAGAAATGCATGAAGTAAAAATGTAGAAAAAGGTTATTGAACTTACTCATTAGCCATGTTAAAGAGCGTTGGCTATATGCGTTAGTCACCCAGGCGGGCTCTCTGCCTCATAATATCACGCCTTAATAGGCGTGATCTTGAATACTGATTCTAATCTGCATCTCCCTGCTCTCCTCTGTGCTGGCGGGGCTGCAATGCGGCTGTAATGACGCGTATCGCGTCATTTCCAGCATCGGGTGACGTGTGTACACCCGCGCCGCTCTGTTAGCTTCAAGCACCGCATTCAATATTGAAGAAAAGGCAGCACTCACCGGAGTAGTTTTCGTGCAGTTTATTGCAGAGGCACATTGCTAGATGCCGGGAGCTGACACGCTCGGGTGCCCTATTCCTGCTGTTTACATTCAAGCACCGCATTGCACATGCGTGCTGGAGGCAAAACAGAGCGGCGCAGGTGTACACTCCAAAAAGGAGTGGGAATAGTGTTAATATGCTGTAGGGACATGTTTTAATAGCTTAGGAGGCATTTTGGGGGTGACAGGATCCCTTTAACAGCGCTGTTCAGGACATGTACTGTATATCTGTCACGCTCTACAGACAGACCTGATGTGAGGACCCACTGGACCGCAGGCAATGCGGATGCTGATACCAGGATGAGTGAGAGAACCAGACAAGGAAGGTAAGTTCAAAGATTTATTGCACACATCAACAGCAGTGGACAAACACCCCAAGGGAAGGCCACAGGGCCACCTCACCGGAAACACCTCCTAAGGAGTCCAGCAATAGTGACCCCCATACAGGGATTTCTCCTGGACGAGGCTAAGGAGGGCCCGAGAGAGGCAGACACCTGTGTTGAACCGACCCAAGGGAAAGAAACCAACAGAAGGGAAGCACGGAGGTGCAGGATGGGGTCCTTTGGGACACCAGGAAACACGGAGGGCAGCAGGGAACAGGCATGGAGGTATCCAACTGAAAGAGAACAAAACAAGGATAAGGAATAGCACAAAACAGGAGAACCTAACAAGTCCTGGACTAGCAGCTTCTAGAAGGTAGAAGTTGACCAGGCAATGTCCAGAAGTGAATGAGGACATTATATCCCCGCTGCCTCTCAGTGATTGGATGAGATGCGAGGCAGGGCAGACTGGAACCCTGGCCCTTTAAGAGTGGCTGAGAGCACGCACCCGCCCCCTACTGAGAGCTCAGGGGGGAAGTGAGGCAGCAGGAGCCCCAGGAGGACGGTGCAGCAGCGTGGAAGCCGAACCCTGGCCCCTTGACAAGCGGTGATGCACTCTGGAGCCCTGGGGCCACCGCCGGCCGGCTGGGACCCTAAATCCCCGGACCAGGGCCGGTGACAGAGCGATAGGTAAGCGGGCAGGGGGGACAGCAGAGCGTGCAGTGGAGGCACCGTGCCGCAGGGACGCAACAATATTGATGAAATATTCTTAGAACTGATGTTTGCAGCTCTAGTAGTGGTGGCCAGATGTAGGCAGAGCCGAAACAGCACAGCGCCGTACACTGTGGAGTGACCATTCAGGGGTACTGCAGCCCAGTTCCCATTTACTCCAACGAGAAATACTTCTTCCATACAAAATGAATCATGTCTGGAGAGCCATTCTGATCTATCCAGGCCCGCCAGGTGGTTACAAGTTGGACAATATTATCCTATTGGAGGGTGTGTATGTTCTCTTTTACCATTATCCTATTAATTTCTTTTTAATAGACTGGAGAGATAAATTTTGGGTTATACAGTTGGCTCAAATTCAACTTTATCTGTCAATGAAACTGAGAGAGGTTACCATATGTAATTAATTATGAATTATACAAATCAGGTATTTTGCCCCTAAAGGTTATATTGAGAGAGACTTTGTACAATGATTTTTTTTATGGTGGTGCTTATTACATTATAAATTTTGAAATATAATCTTTAATCAACCTCACAAGAACTTCAGATCTGAAGATGTGTTTCTGTCTCCTGGTGACACTAGAAACAGAGAGGTATCAGGAAGGTTATAAATGGTGGATCCCTAATAGGAGAATGTGTGTTGCTTTTGGAGAGGACAGTGAGCTTCTGACAATGAAGTTTTTAGATTCAGGGGCTGTCTAAAACACAGAAGTGGGTGGTCTGGAAATATAGATTTTAGTCAAGCATCTTTTTGTAGTATTAGTTGTAGTTTCGTGAAAGTCCTCTTAACACCTCCAATTTTAGATTGTAGGTGACTACTAGGCAAAATGGCACAACAATATGCAGATCTTTTCATAACCAAGCTTGAAAGTGACTTTTTATTGTCTTGTCTTATCAGGCCCCTGGCCTAGTACCGTTACATTGATGATATTTAATCATCTGGACAGAGTCTAAGCAACAGCTGAAGACATTCCATGAACACTTTCATCAGTTTCATCCCACCATCAACTTAACACTCAACTACTCTTGCGCCAAAATCATCTTTCTGGACACCATCAAAAGCTACGGAACAATGAAGTAGAACATCCCTGTACCTAAAGCCAATGCACCATTCAACATATCTTCAATGGGACAGTTTTTATCCGAAACACATAAATCAGTACTGTGTACAATCAGGCCATCAGATAAAATCGGATATGTTCCAACACTACAAATAGAGACAATCACCATGGGGGCCTCAGAAAGACCTTTTTGAATTAGGGTTACTATCCAAGAGCAATCAAGAACTAGATTATAAGAGCCAACAGAATATCAAGGTATCATCTCCTACATTACAAAACTAAAGAATAAAACAACCGGATCCTTCTCATAGTCACCTACAATCCAAATCTAGAGGTGTTAAGAGGAGCTGCATGGAAACTACAACCACTGTTACAAAAAGATGCCAAGATGCCGACTAAAATCTATATTTCTAGAGTCCCCACTTTGTTTTAGGCAGCCCCCAAATCTAAAAACCCTCATTGTCATAAGCTCGCTGTCCTCTCCAAAAACAACAGGAAATTTCCCTGCAACCAGAAAAGGTGCAAAACCTGTCTGTGGTGTACTTACTTATATGTGCCAAATGTCAGAGTGGGAATCTGTATGTAAGAAGTGACAACAACTCAGCACTAGGATGAACTCTCATCGCCACACAATTAAAGCAAAAAGAACAGATCTATCTGTAGCCAATCATATTTGTAGTCCTCATCGCACTATAATGGATATGAGAATTCAAGTGTTGAAAGGTCTGGGAACTTGCTATCTACCTTATGGAGACAGCTAAGTAGGTGAGAAGATTGTAGCCACTTTCCTCCTCTCAGATATATGCAAATTTGCACTTCCTTAGTGAAGTGCAAATTAGTATTGAAAGGTCATTTCAAATCCCAAAGAGGGAGTAGAAGCTAGGAATACAAATTGATGATGACTTTTGACACATTCAGAGCAGGAATATATGTATCGCATGGACTAATGTCTTTTTACATCAATTAAAGAATCTTCAAATCTAGGACCAGACCACCAATCAAAGAACAATATAACTATTATGCTTCATATTTCTGAATGCTGATATTTACTGCCCCAGCTGCTCTCCCCCTCCACAACACTGACCATTATGTTCTGCTTCACGTCACCTGTCTTATGTCTTATCCAATCATCCATTTGTGTCTATATGTGTGTGTTCAGAGTTTGAGTCAATAAGCCTGATGAAGAGGCCTTAGAGTTTCGAAAGCTTGCTAATTGTTACCATCTTTTCAGTTAGCTATTAAAAGGTATCAATCATTAAGGACTTTCAGATTGTAATATTTTTCTTTCAATATTAGCAACTTCATATCCATTATGGTGTGATCAGGGCTACGAAAGTGATTTGCCACAGATAGATCTATTCTTTTTTCTTTAATTGTACGATAATAAGAGTACATTCTAGTTCGAAGTTTCTGTACATTTTGAATGAGTAGGGGAATTTGAGGAACGTTTAGTATGAACTCTTCTAACATACATGATTGTCAGTTGCCACTGTAACTGAATCCTATAAGGCACTGCGCAGTTCTAGCTGCAACTTTGCCTCCGCAAGTGACATACACATCACTGCTATTCCACTGGGAGGCAGCAGCCGCTCATCTCCCACCGCCGGGAGATTAGCGGCGATGCCGCCGGAAGATAAATAGTGCCTACCGCTGATCTTCCGGCGTCCCGCCGCTCACTGCTATTCTGCTGGGAGATGAGCAATGGCCAGCTTTAAATCTCCTGCCAATACCGCTACACTCAGCTGATTGGTTGCCCGCCAAATCAGCTGAACGGTTCTTGAAATCTCCTCCGATACCACGCCATTCAGGCTGATTGGTCGTGTGCTGCCTGGCGCGTGAGCAATCAGCTGAGCAATGTGGTATTGGCGGGAGATTTAAAGCTGCCCACCTCCGCTCAGCTGATTGGTCACCTGGCGCACAACCATTCAGCTGAGCGGTTTTTAAACCTCCCGGCGATGCTGCACCGTTTAGCTGATTGGTAGCTCAGCTGAGCAGCGCGCTATTGGCAAAGATTTAAAGCTGTCCACCGCCGCTCAGCTGATTGGTTGGCGTGTGTCCAATCAGCTGAGCGGTTTTTAAATCACCCACCAATACCGCATTACTCAGCTGATTGGTCGCTCACTGCCTGGCGCGTGACCAATCAGAATGAGCAGCGTGGTATTGGCAGGAGAGTTAAAGCTGCTCACTGCCACTCAGCTGATTGACACCAATACTGCTAGAAGCTGATGTGATTGGTCGCCTGCCGCTGGGCTGGCAACCAATCAGCTGCTAGCAGTATTGGTGCCAGATTTCATTACACCGCTCTCCCGGTGCGATAGCATCAGGCTTATTTCTAGTATCTCTTAAAGAAGACGTGACACTAGCTTATATCGCATTGGAAACAACTGATGGCACTTGTTGAAGTTTAATAAGACCATTCCTTCTTTCCCCGGCATGAAGCAGGATAGTCAGAATGCTCCCATTCACGTACACATTTTTCTTTAATTCATTAAGGGCTCCCAATTACAACTTGTATAAGAATTTAGAATTGATCTACCATTTTTATTCTTGGTTCTGCTCTTTAGTGCTTGGATTCCATGGTTACAATAAATACATATCACATGTGCAAAGAAACAGTTATAGGTGTGTAAAGTGAAATCATATGTGGAAACAAAGTATCAGAATAACTTGACAAATGCAGGAAATAAAGTGAGAAATATTACAACATGTATATTTCCAATACCCTTGGTGTTAAATTGTAACTATAACCTTAACACTTCTCTAGCAGTATGCCAACTCAAGCTCACATTATCAAATGTGCTTTGTCTTTTACACAAATTCTTGCCAGACATTTATTTTAAATTTGAACATCATAATAGGGTGATTGAGAAATAAGCCAACTTTTAGATTTTGGATTGTTCTCAGTGTTTACAGTATTGTTACTTTCCAACTTTCTCATAGGTGAAACATTAACCTATTCTACTTTTTTGGCTTTGATTTTTTCCTATCCTTAGGAAATAATTTACTAACTATATCAGGATCCCATGAATAAGAAATTAGGGTAATTATTATGCTCAATTAGGCAATGTTTGACAAGTATATTACTTACTTTATGGGATCTGTTATATAGTTTCACAACTTTTTAAAATGCAAAATATGTATGAACTATTTTTAGTATATTTCCAAAACACACATATGTAGGCGAGATGAGCAGATCAAGCAAAATTAGAATTTGCCTCATCAAGCAAATTTTCCCAGAAAAAAATTGATTTGCAGAGAAGTTATTCTCCATAAATTTAATGTCCCTAATTATGCTCTGGTGTCTCTCCAGAAATGAGTTAAAATACAGTAAGCAGATCAAATGAGGAAAAACAATAGCGGTTTTGAGGGTGCTGCAGGAGGACAGGAGCCAGAATTTTAAGTGCTTACTTTGGTTTATTTAGGTCACAACGCGTTTCAACGGATCCTCCGCCTTCATCAGGTGATCACCATGTAACAATATATAAGTAAATAGGCAGCACTCAATCCTGTCACTGACGGTGCCATCAAAACACGAATTACATTTAAAATACAGTAAGCAGCACTCAACAGTGACATAAATATGACTAATTAAATTGAAAAAATGAGATACTTAGCATTATGGAAAAGGCCAAATCGATAATCCACCCAGTTGCCACTTTGAGGCGCATCTCCTAACTGGGTCCTAACACTAGATACTGCCTATGTCTTGCTGGGCTTTTCCTCCTCTGCTGGCGGCTGAGACAAGAGAATACTAGAGATTGTAGTCTTATGGACAACGTCAGGTTCTTTCAATGTATGTAATCTGTGCCTCCAGAAACCAGGGCATAATAAAAGTAAGGATGGCAAATATAAGGAAAATATATTTTTATAATCACTTTTAGGCCCCTTCATTCCTCACTGTCTTCTTTCAGTCACTGCATCCTCGTATCTCTGCTGCTCACTCTGAAATGATCTCTTGTACAAGGCTTGAACTTCTGGCTCTAAAGAGGCCATGAGGTGTTCTTTGCAACTGCATGAAAGATCATGATGTCAAGATGTGCACCATGACCTTACATGCACAACAACCAAATGCTACCCGGCCTCATCAAAGTTGGAAGTCCTGGACTATTGTTATGAGGACCAGGCATGTGACAGTCTAAGAGCAGAGTGGTCAGAGAGGTAAGAATTTTTTTATTGTTCTATTATAAGTTACCAAAAATCTACATCTTGGTGAATTAGATTTTTTTGTAAAATTTGAGAAGTTAATTCCACTCAATTATATCAACTCAAATCTAATCAGTAGCACCAAAGATGTCATCACATGTCTATTTGTACCAGACCTTATTTACTTGTCAAAGCCCCCAGACTCCCTATGGTCTCAAATAGCAGACCCATTATGATTCCGTTGGCCACTAAATGTTGCTTTCATACAGTGCCAAATGATGAAGATTCTCACTTATTAGCAATGGATTTATAAGAAAAAAAAACATCCCCATGACATTGCCTACAAAATTGAAGACAGAGGAAAGCACAAGGTTTGTTTAACTAAACAATGGTCTTAGAAGTATTCATATTAGAAGGTTAGACCCAGACAGTAGATCATTTTATGCAAAAACTGATTTTGGGTATGTTGCTTACTAACGGTGATTTGACAAAAGCCATTTTAATTCTTTCATAAAGGAAAGGCTAATACATCAGTTAATGGTACTGCATATTCCAATTATCTGTTGTTTCTTGTTAAGGCTTTTAGCTCAACATTTGCTAAAGAGTTTGCTCTATTAGTAAATGTAATTGTGGTTCTTGGTATTTTTATCATTTGTTGTCAGATTTGAGTAAGGTAAAGAATATTTATACCGTGTTAGCCAGTAGATAGAGCCAGGTAGATATGAGTAATATATTTTATAGAAAATGTTCTTTGTTTTTTCAGTCTTCTTTACACTTATTACTGACAGTACTCTTTCTTTCTACCCTCTATTTTTGCAAGCATAATAGCAGTATATTTTTAAGAGTACGGTAGGTTTAAATCATAATATAGTCAAAATAATTAGTTTGGTATTATTATAGCCATTTGTGCTGTAGAAGATCGTGTTTGGTTTTGAAGAGAGTCCCTATATACAAGTTCCAGAAACCAAGTAGTTATTCAACACTTTTAACTCCCTCCTTTGCCCACCACTTCCTCCTCCAACCTCACTCATGTCTTCAGAGGATTTTGCCACACATTTCAAAGATAAGATCGCCCAAACAAGGCAAATGTTTACTGCTCAACTGCCACAACTGCTATGTATAACAGACCACTGCCCTTAACCCATCATCTTTCTCCCCAACATCACTAACGGGGAGCTTACTAATCTTCTCTCCAAATCGCAGCTTACCACTTGTGCACTTGACCCAATCCCACCTCTTCTCCTACCTCACGCCACGCTTATCCTGGCCTTATCTCATTTCTTTAATCTGTTATTAACTTGTGGTACCTTCCCTTCTGGTTTCAAACATGTCACAATCATGCCTATCCTGATGAAACCATCTGTTGACCCAACCTCTACATACAGCTATCATTCCATATTGCTGCTCGTATTCTCCTCCATAAACTCCTTGAACAGCATGCGTATGCTTAACTTTCCTCTCAACTCTCATCTAACTCACTCTTTAAAACCAAAGCGAAGACGAATAAGGAGTTAATCACCGCACTGCCACTGTGACTTTAATTTTTCTACATGTTTCAGGGATGAATCCCCTTCTTAAATTAAAAAATCACTAATGTACCTGTTTTCTTCTTGAAGAAGTCCCAAAACGTGTAAAAAACCACAGTTTTCATTACTGGTTGAATCCTTGCCTTCGTCAGCACGGTGATTTACCCCTTCACCTTTTCATTTTGGTTTTATCCATCTATGGGGACTGCAACAGCCAACATTATAAAGTCATTTAGAGCGATGTGATTTTATCGCGACTCTCTCAGGTGAGCACTCCAAAATTCGATCCTCTCCAATATAATTTGTGGGGTAAGACCATCACTCTACTGAAACTGCCCAAAAAAAATAATGACTTACTGCACTCCAAAGGGAACAGACAATTCTCTATACTCCTTCTAAACTTGCCCTCTGCCTTTGATACAGTCAAACATTCTCTCCTGCTACAAATCCTCATTTCCCTTGGCATCAAAGACCTTGCTCTTTCCTGGATTTATTTGTACCTTTCTAACTGCACATTTAGCGGCTCCCGCTCCCATACTACCTCCTCATCCCGCCCTCTCCCTGTTGGTGTCACACAAGGCTCTATACTGGGACCCCTAGTCTTTTAATCTATTCCTTTGGCCTGGGACAACTCATAAAGTTCCATAGCTTCCAGTACCACCTATGCTTTGATAACACTTAGAACTACCTCTCTGCCCAGACAATACCTCTCTGCTGTTAAGAATCCCGGAGTGTCTATCAGCCATATCCTCCTTCTTCCATTCACACTTTCTAAAGCTGAATGTGGACAAAACTGAACTCATCATCTTTACTCACCAAACTCCCCTACTAAACCTATTACAATAAATGACATCATGATTCCCCTGTACCATAATTCTGCTGCCTTGAAGTAATCTTAAACTCTGCCCTGTGCTTCAAATGGTGCACCTAAGCTGTTACCACCTCCTACTGTCTCCAACTAAAAAATATTTCCAGAATCTGTCGCTTCTTCAAACCTCAATCTGTAAAATTTTTAGTGCATACCCTCATTTCTCGCCTGGACTACTGCAGTATCCTCCTCTGTGGCCTTCCTGCTAACTGTCTCACTCTTCTCCAGTCCTTCCTTAACTCTGCTGCCTGACTAATCCACTTCTCTTCACTACTCCTCTGCTCCTGCTCTCTGCATTTCTCTTCCTTGACTTCCAATTCCCCAACGTATCTGGTTGAAATGACTAGCTTTGACTTATAAAGCAGCGCAAAATCTGCATCCTCCATATATCCCTGAACTAATCTCCTGATCTCTCCAGCACATAATCTCTGGTCCTCCAAAAACCTACTCTCCTTTACACTTATCAGTTCCTTACCCAATCACCTCCAAAACTTCTCCAAAGTATCCCTGACCATCTAGAATTCTGTGCGACAACATAATCCACCACAGTTGGAGCTTTCAGATAGAACATGAAAATACATCTCTTCAAGAAAGCTTTCAGCTTTCAATGACCCTGCTGCTCATGGGCGTACCCAGGATCAAACCTAGGGGGCGCAAGCCATGGTCGTTCGGAACATCATATCTGGCCCGATGCATTGTGGGGGATGATCACGTGTTCGGCCGGGCTTCAGCGCATGCGCAGTGCGCATATTGAAGCCGGGACGAACACATGATCAACCCCCACAATGCACCAGGTCGGATATGATGTTTTGGCCAGCGCATCAGAGTACCATAGGAGGCGGGAATTTCAAAAAGAGCTGACCTGTTCCCTTTAAAGGGAACCTGTCACTCCCTTTGGCCTTTTTAACCCCTACCCACTACTTTATACATGATGTATTTGGGATTCCTGTGACCACTCTATACGCTCAGCAGTTCCCCTGTGTACCTCAAAAATGAACTTTTAATATCTCCTGAGCGTAATGGAAATTAGCTGAAAATAGTCCGGGAGGATCTGCTCAATCTGGTCCTTGTCGCCCCATTGGTTGAAATGCCCCTGTGAAAACGCTCCTGTGAAAAGGCCACCGCTCCTGTGTATGTCACATTGCTCTCATTCCTGCGCAGTGGCGCAGGTCTGCATGCTCAATGCAAGCGCACCTATGACCGAGTCTCGCGAGCACAAAACTACAGCAAAAAACACCACAAAACTACATCACCAGACCCATCAGAGTTACAGAAATACATCCATATAACCTCCGTTAGTGCAGAAACACCATGTCAAAACTCTCAGTACATCACCAGAACCCTCATCAGTGCAGAAACACAGCATCAAAACCCTCCTCAGTACAGAAATACATCCATATAATCCCTATCAATACAGAAGCACTATGTCAAAACCCACATCAATACATCACCAGACCCACCAGAGGTACAGAAATGCATAAATAGAACCCTCATCATTAACACAATTCATTATCCCAACCACCATCAGTACTTGGTAAAACAATTGTAATGTCAGGTCAAACATTTGTACTGCATGCACCTACAACTCCTACTACATCCTTAACAATGGTAAGGGTACTAGGATTTGTTGTTACCAGCCATCAATAAAAGCATACAGGAACCACTCATGAGAATTAGTCATTATCACAAATAATTATTTACATCCAGGTGCCTTATAGATGACGTTGTCTCCGATCGGGGTCGCGATTTTTTCGGGGCCGCACCTGCCGCACTGACCGCAAGCCCCAAAGACATTGTATGGGGCTTGCCGCAGGTGAACCGCAAGTGCAGCTGTTATGCGGTAATCGCGGCAGTTGCGTTTTTTTCACCGCAACTTTCACTATCAGCACAAAACGCTGATGTGAAAGCAGCCTTAGGCCCCTTTCACATCAGCGGTGTTTTTAAATTGCGGCAGATGCGGTCAAAAAACGCATCTGCCGCGATTACCGCATAACCGCGACACTTGCGGCACAGTTGCGGCAAGCCCCATGCAATGTCTATGGGGCTTGTGGTAAGTGTGCGGCAGGTGCGGCAAGTGCGGTCTCGGCACTTGCGGCAGGTGCGGCCGCGAAAAAAACCGCGGTCAGCCGCGTTTTTTTTCGGCCGCACCTGCCGTAAGTGGCGAAACCGCACTTGCCACACCTGCCGCAAGCCCGCATAGACATTGCATTGGGCTTGCCGCAACTGTGCTGCAAGTGTCGCGGTTATGTGGTAATCGCGGCAGATGCGTTTTTTTCACCGAATCTGCCGCGATTTAAAAAAACAGCTGATGTGAAAGCACCTTTAGATGGGTTGTAGTAAAATCTGATCCACACTATGTAGGTTTGTCAGAAGCTGCAGGAAATATTGGCAAATGGCAAATGCTAATTACTCAATAATACTTCAGTTCCTAACATCATTAACCACCTAATCAGATGGGTTCACATTTTATAACCTTGTATTACTGACCTGCTTGATTCTTAACACAATCCTTGTATGAGAAACAGCTTACTGTCTCAAAAGAATATCACAGTTTCTATTTTCTAACCTGGTATAGGAAAATGACAACTGAAATCTAACTGGTTCCTAGTCTAGACAATCCTGCACCCATTTTACTTACAGTATTTTTAACAAAGATGCACTGTTTAAACAGTAAACAGATGCACATGGTAATTTACAACACAACATATTGCAGCTGTTTGGTTACCTCCTCAATGCATTTGCAGAAATGTAAGAAATTGAGCAAAATACCGTAAGTGCAGACTATGAACATCTAGTCTGGTGCCCATTATCAGTATGACGCCAGTCACTTACTCACTGCAGGTCTGAAGACAGGGTACTCAAAAGATCTGGGGTCAGAACCAGGAGATCTCGTTGGGAATACAAGGAGTAAACTGAGATGTAGTCAAGACACAGTCTGGGATCAGAATACCAAGAGTACACATAATGAGTGTAGGGAGCAAATAGAAGAAAAGGCAGGCAATGGTCCAGGGTCAGATAACAATAATCAGAACTAGGAAAACACAGGCATGCAGGCACACAGCATCACTCAAGCAGAATGTTTCGACTGGCAGGATTCTGGGAGAGACTGCTCAGCTAAGTAGCTAGGCAATCTCTGGGAAGATGGAATACCTGAACAACCTAAGGCCTAAAGGTACCATAACATGCCGCCATATCGCCGGCGAGATCGTTGGCAATTCCCAAATTCGGCGATGTGGAAACCACATCGCATGTGCGTAGTGGTGTGTGACTGGGCGATTCTACGGCGAGAAATCGCTGATGGAGCGTCGCCTGATTGCCCTGCACACAGTGAAATCAGGCGATATCCACTAGGCAATTTCAGTGGATTGTGTGACAGAGCGATAGCGACGTACACAGCGATCCTGAAATAAATCCCGTAGGCGTGCTTGGATATTGTTTTATTCACGTCGCATCTGCAGTGATTGGTGGGTGGTACTGTGTTCTGATTGGCTGGCCGTGTCCGAGGCGCCTTATTTGATGACCCGTGCGTTCACGCAAGGCTGACCAATGGGATCGCAGTTCCGTCCACCAATCGCAGTGATAGGGGCACGGTGAAACCCACTCTAGCACGCCCCTATCAAAACACTATGCCCACATTGCTGCTACGATTGTGGCGTGTGACACGGCGATGTGTGAAGGGAAGATCCCTTCCGGTCTTCTGCAGGCAATTTCTGGAATGTAGGATCTTCGAAGATCGCATGCGAAATCGCTATGTGTGACAGCTCCACAGTGATGTGAAAAAAGTGCCCGAAACGTGCGCGCTGACATTAAATCGCCAGCGATATGGAAGCCATATCGCAGCGTGTAACAGGACTTTAACAGAACTGTTCACTTTGTGCATGGCTCATTTGTAAATGTCTAATTAGTTTTCTTGTTTTGCAAGATAAGGGAGTGTCCCCCCCTTCCTTAGTGAGCCATGCACATAAAAAGCTGTTTCTGCACCGTGTCCATATTGGACTCTGGCCTGTCTGCATCCTGCATCCTTCAACTATAGGTACTGCACACATGATCAGGTTTTAAATACATTAGATCGGGGCTGCTCTAAGATGGGTTATATACTAGAAATGTTCAGTGGATGTCATTAACTGAACCATGAGCAGAGTGGACCCCCCAGACGCTGTGGTCCCATGCGCATGCCCGGGCTCGCCAGGGGATGGTGTCAACCCCAACAATGGAAAACTATGTTGAAAAATAAAGGATTTAGTAGAAATAATTGTCCTTAAAACCAAAGAAAACTCCTATCTTCTGTGAGCCATGGTGAAGTCAATCACACCTCGCTCTTGTAAGCATTATGTGGTCTGATACTTGTTCCACCTATAAAATTAGTGTTAATGTGTTAATTGAATGAAATATTAGATTTTTTTTGTAATACTACTGACTAAAGATAAATATATGCATACCTGGTTAACATTTTCCCAGTAAATTATCCGATACTTTATATTTATTATACACATCGATATAATTTTTCATCACATCATCGGCATCAGCCAGTATTGTTGAAATAACCGCTTTCTAACTTTTTGGCCTTCTTTATTCTGCTATTTCCAGATGTTTTCCAATAAAATATTATAAGCCACATGTTAAATGCTTGTTCACTGCTAATGCTTTGTAGAATGTGTTTTAGTTATGTCGAACATAGGATAGTTTTATGCTGTTTCACTTTGGGTGTCTGCTAATCATATTGTGCCAATCGTCCTCATTAATGCATTCATCGGCCACATACTATACCTTATAGATTACATCCACAAATTAATTTTCAGTATATACTTCTAGATTTTGTGAAGCAGATCAAAATAATTGTGGCTACAAATCTTTATAATCGTATTGTCTAATCGAGGCTGCTCAGTGTTGAGAAATAACATTATTTCTACCCATTTATCCTGCAATTCACCCGTTTTCCGCTCTGCAGGCTCTACCTCTAAGGGCGCATCTGTGTATATAAAATCGCCCAGATTCTCCACTGGAAAACTTGACAAGTGTCATGCATATTTCTCCCCTAGCATCTGTATGTCATGTGAGTGTGTGTTTTCTTTTGTCACCTAGAAAAAAAACACACTCTGGCATAGTACTCTCATGGGGAAGAATGAGTGTCTGCTAAGTGGAGACAGGGACTTGATTTCTCAGATGATACATTACACACAGGGATGTCAAACTCAAATACACATTGGGCCAAAATTGACAATTTGGAAAAAGTCTCAGGCCAATCTTACAACTTATTAAAAAAAAAATTTTAGATTGGAGAAATCTTTCCTTATCAGCAAACATAACTATGAACCTTTTTATATGGAAACAGACCTAGAGGGGTTGTTCCATGAGCAAAGTACATTTTAATTGTATGTAAATAAGTATACAGTAAATGTAAAGAATAGATTCATATAGGAAGGTGGTGTTTAAAGTGCATAATGTAATCCTGATACAATCTGTTTACATAATCCTGAATCCTGGCTGTCATCCACTTCAGGCGTCATGTCCCGACATCACTCCCAGTGGCAGCCATATTTGCTCAACGAAGTGATAGGTGTACAAATATGGTGCCCGCTATCAATGGTGGTCCCTAGCACCATATCGCCAGTGGTGCCACTGACAACCGGACCCGACACCACCCGAAATAGAAGTCTGGAACTCGCCACTGCACAACTCGCTGCTCACACTGCCTGCCTCCCAATACCACTGCACACTGTGTCGAATGACTAACTGCACATGGGCCTACTCAAGGGGCACAGGGAGCACACAGTGGGGCACAGAGAGAGCATGGGGCACAGAAAGTCTAGAGAAAGTGCACAGGGGGCAAAGAGAGCACACAGGGGGGCACAGAGCACACAGGGGCAGAGAGAGCACACATGGTGCAGAGAGAGTGCACTGGGCGGCCAAGAGAGTGCACGTGGCAGATAGTGATAGGTGTGCAAAATATGGCACCCAGTGGCAGTACTGGCACATTGCACAGTACCACCAGTGGTTCCGCAACCACCGCCGCCCAAAACTGCCGGCACCCCAAACCGCTACCCGCAAACTTGGCCACTCACACCACCTGAGTAAGTGTTCATGCGTATGCCCAATGAGCATGCACACTTACTCAGGTGGTCGCCATCTTTGGACACCTGGGCATAAAAAGATGGCGGTGGCGTGACCCGATGCGCGCATGCTCACTTACTCATGCTGCTGCCACCACAGGAGGGAGAGAGCACAATGGGTGAGAGAAAAAGCACAAGGGGTAAGTGCACAGAGAGGCAGAGAGAGCACACAGGGGGGCAGAGAGAGCACATGGGAAGGGGCAAGAGTACAATGGGGAGAGAGAGCGCACACAGGGAGAGACAGCTGAAAGGAGAGAGCACAGAGGGAGAGGGCATCACAAGGGGGAGAGAGACCGCATACAGGGAAGAGAGCACAGATGGGAGAAGACAGCACTGGGGGGAGAGAGACTGCATATAGGGGGAGAGATACACAGGGGGAGACAGCTCAAAGGAGAGAGTGTCCCATACAGTACCGTACATTGTATGGGGACTTGCCGCAAGTGTGCCGCAAGTCGGCTGTGCGGCGGAATTGCGGTTTTAATGGGCAAGTCGGCAAGGAAACATCCTTACTTTTTAGGGTAATGGCGGCCTCGGGCTATGGTGCAGGGCGTTGTCCAGATGCTTCTTCATGCAGGAGCTTCTGGCCAATCAACACTCGAGCTGCTGAGCCAATCAGTGCTCGAGATGCTGGGGAGCCGCTGGCCAATCAGAAGCTCCTGCCGGCAGCGGTGACGTCAGGCCGGGGCGACAGGCTCACAAGATTAACCCTATGCCCTCGGGGTTACCTGCGGCACCTGAAGGCAGAGGGGAGCCCACGGGGGACAGCGGACCTGCGGCTGCACCTGAGGGCAGAGGGGAGCCCACGGAGGACAGCTGGGCCAGTGGGACAGCGGGGACACAGGTAAAACATGCAATGGGCAAAAATGGCACTTTAGCGGTACCCTGTCTTATATTCCCCGAAAATAAGTCACGATGTCTTATAATCGGGGTATGACTTATATTGGAAAATTCTGCGCCAGCCCTGCCCTGACTTATATTCGGGGGTGACTTATTTTCGGGGAAACAGGGTAGCAGCCATTTAATACCCCCCAGTGCCATGTTCTGCCATAGACATACATTGGATGTGCCGTAAGTGGGCACTACCTGTACATGTGGCATCAGTCTCATCTGATTGTCAGCTGCATGACACATATAGACTGCTTTGCAGTCTTTTTGAACTGCTATGCAGTGATTTAATATGTTTAATTCCTGTTGGTAGCTTCGGTGTTAATGTCAAAAGCTGCTGCTATCTATGGTCTTGTGGCTTTTCAGGTGAGGGGGTTACACAGTTGTACATGCCCCTGGCCTTTAAATAGTTCCCTCTACCACCAGCAGATATTGCTGATATAATCTCTGCAAAGACCGTGAGCTGAGAGGATGTTATTGCCATTTGTGCTTAATGGGAACCTATCAGCTCGTTCTAACCCCTAACCTATAACTATCTGTCCATGCACCTTGCTAGCTGATCCCTAACCATTCCTGTCTGAGCTAAACGTGCCCTATAAAGTTTAAGAAAAATGCTTTATAATTACAAGTAGTCTCAATCTGAAGACTGGAAAGGCGGGCTCTGGGGCTCCATTCTCCCCTGCTCGATGGGTACTAGCACAGCCTGCTGGGCATCCTCATTCTTTTCTGCAGTGCCACCTCCATTTGAAATTGCTACCTTATTTGTAAGTATGATGAGCCGGGCCGGAACGTCATAAGCGGCCCAGCTCCGACAGATGCGCAGTGCGCATATTGAAGCCAGCCGTACACGTCATAAGCTCCCACAATGCATCGGGCCAGATATGACGTGTACGGCACAGCTTCAATACGCGCACTGAGTATGCGCTGGAGCCGGGCTGAACACGTGATCAGCCCCCACAATGCACCCGGCCAGATATGACGTTCCGGCCGGCACATCATAGTTACAAAGGAGGCGGGAATTTCAAAAAGAGGTGGCACAGCACAAGGAATGATGACGCCCAGCAGGGCGTGAGAAGAGCCAGTGAGGAGGGAGAATGGAGCCCGCCTTTCCAGTGTCTGGACAGAGACTGCTTGTAAGTTATAAAGCATTTTGTTAAACTTTATAGGGCACGTTTAGCTCATACAGGGATAGTTAGAGATCAGCGACCATGGTAGAGGGACAGGTAGTGATAGGTTAGGAGGGTAAACGAGCTGACAGGTTTCCTTTAAGCCTTCCTGCTGTTCTTGCCTGGAATTTTCCTTACTTTGTGCTTCCCAGGTAATTCTGGGAACAGGGTGAGCCAGAGACTCCCATTCTAAGGGCCAGTGTAGCTCACCTGATTGCTTTTTGCCCATCATTAACATCCTACTACCTTACCCCCTTGACTGTTATAACCCCGTGACATTATCAGCCAACTTACCCGCCTTTTTCCTGTCAGTATGATTTAGGCAGCCACAGCTGATGCCTTTACACACCTGATGCAAACCATTTTTGAGGAGATTACTAGTCTGCGCTCACAGGTTTTTCAGCAGTTGCAACAAGTTGTTGAGTACCTGGCCTCGGTTCATACCCAAGCTGTGCCGGAGCCAAGATATCTCCATGACAAGTTTTAGGAAGGGAGAGATAAGTTTTTTTGTGTTCAGTGAAGCCTGTAAATTATATTTCAGGCTCCGCCCTTGTTAATCTGGAAGTGAGAGCAGTGTGTGGGGATTATAACCTCCCTTCTTAAAGGGAATCCCCAGACCTAGGCCTTCTCTCTACCAACTGACTCTCTATCTCTGTGGTCAGTGGATGAGTTTTTCACTGCATTGTTTCAGGTGTATGGTGAACTGGACAGAGTGTCACTGGCTGAGTCTAACAATATAAAGCAATCACTGATCTCAGGGAGACCAGTCCAAGAAAACACTGCGGGCAGCCGGCTAAAGCGCTCAACACAGTGAATTCCTAGGCACATTGCCCCCTGGGAATTTTGAATATGTAAATAGAGTCTGTGGAGCCTTGTTTAGGAGTCTCAACACAGGACTCTATTTGTCCCTCAGGATCCCCTTTCATCTTCCCTCAGGATCAGCCTGGAGCTGTCCTGTTAGACCTTCCGCCTCACTCCACACTCCTCCTCGACTCCTTACTAACTCCCTTCTCCTCACTCTCCCAAGAGGTGCTAGATCCCTCTCGGGTAACCTCCCACCACTAGTCTAGTGTGAGAGTGCAGAAATGGGTCCCACCCACCAGCATATCATCTACTTGCAGTTGGGGAAAAATTACACCACTTTTACAAGTGCAATACCCCACTGTGACGCCTGACCATGTGGGGCGCCACACATCCACCTTGCCTTCAGTCAGTATGGAGTTCTCAACTTCTATGTTCCCGACTGGTCCTTGCCACTTGTCCATTTAGGCAACCTCAGCTGTTTAATCAGTGCTTCTGAATCCTGCTTGCAACCCGTCAGTAGTTTGGCCTCCTGAAGTCTTTTGGACATTCTATTACCGCCATCCTCTACTTCGGATCCTTAGAACCCGGGTGTACACAGGAAACCTTCTGCTTGCTATCGACATCTACAAGGAAAGTAAGAGAGACTTTGAAACTATTTCTAGGGACTTATGCCTGCCTTAAGGATTTATTCCCACTTGCCATGTTTTCAGCCTCTGCAACTTCATTCAACCTTTCTCCTGTTTTGTGTACTTACTTGTATGAAGTAATACAAGAACTTTCTAAGCAAGCCTGTGTCTCCTGTGTTCCCTTCCACACCCATGCATTAGACCAGGGGTCTCAAACTCGCGGCCCTCGGGCCGCATGCGGCCCGCCACGCTCCCCAGTGCGGCCCGGGGCACCATGAAAAAAAAAGCATGCCCCGGGCCATTATACATGGAGCCGCCGCGGTATCGCTTTACTGTGACTATGACAGGTACCGCCGGCTCAGCTCAATCAAGCGCCTTCGTGCCTGTACATTCACGCAAGCAGGCGGCCGGTGGACCAATCAGAAGCCTCCTGTGGTACCCGGAAGTCACAGTAAAGCGGTACCGCGGCGGCTCCATGTATAATGAGCCCGGGGCATTAATGAATTGGGCTGGCCGGGCTCTCAGTTTGCAGCCGCTGCCGCTGCCCTGTGACAGAGCGGGAGCACAGCGGTGAGTGAGCGCTGGAGCTGACAGCACCAAGCCACCCCCTGCCCCCGCTCCTCACCCGGCCAGAGCTGACAGTAACCGCCCCCTCCCCACAGCTCTCGACCCAGCCGGAGCTGACAACAGCACATCCGCCCCCACCCTGCTCCTCACCTGGCCTGCAAAAAGTCCCCCACCCCAAATTGCCCCCTGCTCCTCACCTGCCACCTCAGGGCTGACAGGGTCATGCCACCTCCCGGATTAAGTTCAGTGAGTGTTAGAGAGAGAGAGTGTGTGTATGTGTGAGTGTATTTGTGTGTATGTGTGAGTGTATTTGTGTGTATATGTGAGTGTGTGTATGTGTGAGTGTATTTGTGTGTATATGTGAGTGTGTGTATGTGTGAGTGTATTTGTGTGTATATGTGAGTGTGTGTATGTGTGAGTGTATTTGTGTGTATATGTGAGTGTGTGTATGTGTATAATAGTGAGTGTATTTGTGTGTATATGTGAGTGAGTGTGTATATGTGTGAGTATTTGTGTGTTTATGTGAGTGTGTGTGTGTGTGTGTGTATATGGGAGTGAGTGTGTATGTGTGTATATGTGTGAGTATTTGTGTGTATATGTGAGTGTGTATAATAGTGAGTGTATTTGTGTGTATATTTGAGTGAGTGTGTATAATAGTGAGTGTATTTGTGTGTATATGTGAGTGAGTGTATTTGTGTGTATATGTGTGAGTATTTGTGTGTATATGTGAGTGAGTGTGTGTGTATGTGAGTGAGTATGTGCATATGTGTGAGTATTTGTGGGTATATGTGAGTGTGTATATGTGTGTGCGTGTATATTTGTATGTGAGTGTGTATATGTGTGAGTGTATGTGTGTGTGAATATTTCTGAGTGAGTGTGTATATGTGTGAGTGTATATGTGTGTGCGTGTATATTTGTATGTGAGTGTGTATATGTGTGTGAGTATATATATATGTGTGAGTGTATTCCGCGCCGCCTGAGCGGCACATCGCCGGCAGCTGGTGCCGGCTGCTGGGTGCAGGCTGGCGCTGCGTGCTGGCTGGTGCCGGCTGCCGGGTGCTAGCTGGTTCCGGCTACTGCCGGCAAGCGGAAGACTGGGAGCCACAGAGGAAGAAGCTGCCGGAATGAGAAGAGTGGAGTCAGGTAAGGCGCTGTTACAGCCGAAGATAGCAGCCTGGGGGGGAGGGGAACGTGACCGCTGAAAGTGCCTAGGGCGGCAGGAACTCCAAATATGGCCCTATGTAAGTGTGTCAATGTGTGAGTGTGTATGTGTTTGTGTGAATATGTCTGAAGATGTATGTGTGTATGTATGTGAGCGTGTGTGTCAATGTGCCGGTGTGTATATATGGGCTTGTCCACACCTGCACTCTCAGTATTTAGCGCTTCTGCGCTAAATACTTAGGCTTTGACAGAGAAGCGCAGGTGCGTGTATGCGGCCGCTTTCAGCAGACACTGTCCCTGGTTACCCGATGTGTATCGTGGTAACCAGTTCATACAGCAGCCTGCATAGTGTGCGCTTATCCAGAGCGCACAGGGAAACGCTGCAAGCAGCGTTTCCCTGTGCGTTCGGGATAAGCGGACAGTGGGCAGCCTGCTGTATGAACTGGTTACCACGATACACATCTGGTAACCAGGGACAGCGTCTGCTGAAAGCGGCCGCATACACGCACCTGCGCTTCTCTGTCAAAGCCTAAGTATTTAGCGCAGAAGCGCTAAATACTGAGAGTGCAGGTGTGTGGACAAGCCCTATGTGAGTGTGTGTGTGAGCGAGAGAACAAAAAGAACAGAGACCAGGACATTACTACAAGATGACAAGGGAGGGAACATTACGTCAAGAAGGGGACCAGGATGGGGACATTACTACAAGACGGGGACCAGTTTGGGGGACATTAATATACAATGGGGACCAGTATGGGGACATTACTACATAAAGGAGATTAGGATGGGGACATTACTACAAGAAGATCATAATTTGTACTTTACTAGATTGAGCAAAAAATTCTGCTATTGCTAAAATGTCACTTAGGGTACCGTTACACGTCGCAACATTGCATGCAGTTTTACAGGCAATTTGCTGGTTGCAGTGAAATCATGGACATATTGTTCCATTTTGTTGCCGTGTACAAATGTAGCAATGTGTCCATGATTTCACTGCAACCAGCAAATTGCCTGTGAAATTGCATGCAATGTTGCGACGTGTAACGGTACCCTTAGTCCTACAAGCAATGCGGCCCCCGGATATCAATTTTTTTCTACGTGCGGCCCACCAACCCAACCGAGTTTGAGACCCCTGCATTAGACTCTGTAGAGATGGTATTTAATATGTAACAGACCCTGATCTCAGGACTCAGTTCTGCCTGGGTCTGTCTGCTAGACTCCAGGACACTGTAGTTCAGCATGCTACTACTCAATCATTGGAGGCTGTGATTGCCCTAGCCATCAGGGTGTACAGATGTCTTTCGGAGAGACCAAGTCTAAATTTGTCCTCTGTGGCCATCTCTGTTGAGGCTCCACGTGTTGGACTTGATGAACCTATGCAGTTAGGGTGATTAACCTCTTTGTTTAAACCTTCTGCGGTTCATCAGCTTGGTGGAGTATGTTTCTATTGTACGCAAACAGATCATTTTATTAAGGACAGTCCTTATCACTCCAAAATCGTCACTCAGTCTCAGACTGGAGGTGGGCTGATTAGGCACCTAGTTTGGGGGTAATTGGTCCATTTAGGATATCGGCCATTTGCAACCCTGTGTTGTACCAACTGGAACTACCCCCAGTGCTAAAGACCCATAACATCTTTGATATATTGTCATTTAGAAGATGTGGACCTCTTCAGAGCATGTCTAGTTTAGAGTCCAGAAGCCTCTCATAAAGGATGGTGGGGGTACTTTAACATGTTAACTGCTCTGCAGTCCATGTGCAAAGCTCTGCTGTAGTTTAAATGGGAGTAAATTTCCTTTGGCACATTCGGTGTTAATATCAGAAGCTGCTGCTTTCTATGGTTTGTGGCTCTTCAAATGAGGGTGTAAGTCAGGTTACAAAGCTGTTCACGTCCCTGGCCTTTAAATAGTTCCCTCTTCCACCAGCAGATGTCACTGATAGAGTTTTAGTCTTGGCAAAGACCAGGAGCTGAGATGACATTTGTGCACTTTGTGCTGATGCCTTCTTGCTGTATTTGCCTCAAGTTTTTTTTATTATGTGGGAGTTGCTGTGGTTCCCTGTAAATGGATAGAGGTGAGGGGATCTTAGCCTAGGGCTGATCAGGAGCAAAGGGCAAGGGTGGTGGCCCAGACATTATTATTATATATTTATATAGCGCCATTGGTTCCACGGCGCTTTACATGTGTAAGGGCAGACGGGAACAAGAACATAAAATAATGACAATTAAATCATACAGATACAGTAGGGCAGAGGATCCTGTCCACGAGAGATTACAGTCTATAGGGGGTGGGTGAGGAGACCGTAGGAGGGGGAGAAGTGAGACTGAGATGGTGCAGCGGATTAGATCTCAGTATGGGTTGTAGGCTTGAAGGATGAGGTGGGTCTTCAGGTTTTTCTTGAAGGTTCCCAGGGTAGGGGAGTGTCTGATGTGGTCGGGAGGAGAGTTCCAAAGTATGGCAGATGCACGAGAGAAGTCTTGTATGCGGTTGTGGGAGGTGGAAATGCGCTGGGAGAAGAGGAGCGCAGATTGCATGAGGGGAGGTATCGGGAGACTAGTTCAGAGATGTATGGAGGGGACAGGTTGTGGATGGATTTGTATGTCAAGGTTAGGGCTTTGAACTGGGATCTCTGGGAAGTGGGGACCACAGCCGAGGACACATGCACATATGGGCTATAACTGACACTAGTAATTAATGAGGCAGTATGCCCCGGCTCCAAAACTCTTCTGATGATATATAAGTTATAAGAAACGCGTTGGCAATACGCATGTATGTGAGTGGTGTAGTCTTGAACTGGAGGAATCGATGTCCAGAAGGTCAAGGGCACATTACAGTGTGAAAAGTTCAGACAAGCAAGCATCACTATGAAAACGACCACTGGGTGAAATCGTTTCAAAACTTCTTCTGCCTGAGAGGCATTTTTATGTGTCCTACATGAGTCATTTATGTTCAATCATCTGATAAGATTATAATTATACATATTTTTGATTGCATAGTGCTCTAGCCATCAGAGTGGTATCCTTTTATGGATCATTTCAGCTAGGTATCCATTACAGGTTATCCACTATACCTGTGCACCATTTTTAATCAATTGATAGGTCCGAGTACCTTTTTAACATATATCCAATAAATGTTATGTTTTATTGTGTATTTCTTTAAGTCACTGTTTTAGGAGTTTGCGTGGTGGGCGAGCATGTTTGGAGACAAAGGCTTGGGTGTGGAGGAAAAGTTCAGAGGAGTGGGTGAGATGGCTAGGTAGAATCGAGGGGGAGAGTGTTATTGTGTTGTCAGGAGGAGGGATGGGGGAGATAGTAGGAAGTTAAGTAGGATAGGAGTGAGTGTGAAGAGAAGGGGAAACATTGCATAGGGATATAGGATGCAGTAGGGATGAGAGGTGGAACAGGGGGATGAGATGCAGTTAGGGATCGTAGCGTGGAGACAACAGCTGCAGCGGGGAGAGTAACAGCATCTGCGAGGAGGAGGTGCAACCGGGGGTTGAGATGGAGGCAGGGGACAGGAGCAACAGGGGGACAGGTGCACCAGGAAGGAGGATGAGATGGAGGCAAGGGTCAGGAGAGACAGGGGTACGGGTGTAACAGGAAGGGTATGCTAAGCGGATGTAGACCAATCAATTCCACGCAATTGCAAAGCACAGAGGGAAGGGATGCAGCCGGAGGACGGATGCAGCGAGGATGTCCAGTGTAGGGGAAGTCTTACAAAGTCAAATAGATGCACAGTACATGGGGATAGGATGCAGTAGGGTGATGTGATGCAGCTATGGTTCAGTTTCAAATGGAGACATACAGTGTCCAGATGAATGCGAAGCACATAGGGATGAGGTGAAGCAGAGTGATGCGGTGCAGCCTGAGTGCAGTTGTAGATGCAATACTAGGGATGAGATGCAGCCAGGGATGAGATGCAGTCTGGAATGAGATGCAGCCGGGGATGTGATACAGCCGGGGATGAGATGCAGCTGGGGATGAGATGCAGACATCCTCTCCTTCAGAGGTAATTTTGGGAACAGGCTAGCCAGGGACCCCCAGTCTAAGGGTCAGAATAGTTCCCCTGATAGCCTTTTGTCCTTCTTACTCTCCTGCTTCCTTACTCCCTGACTGTTATACCACCACGTGACAGAAATAAGTGGAAATAATTGAAATGTGGTTGCTACATTATAACCTGCCCTACTATTTATTACTGTTAGTTTATTAATGTTAAAGGTTTTTTTTATTTTAAAAATGGACTTCAAATGCTTATATTTACAGAGTAGGAACTCACTCTTACTGGGTATAGTGCTATCTCACTGTTACAGTCTCGGTACTCAGGCCGCAGTGGTGATGTCACATTGGCAGTGCACATCACCTCAGTAGCCCGTCACTGACCTTAGTAGCTCATGCTGTATGCATCAGTTATGCTGTTGAGCCCAAAGATTGGCTGCAGTAAACAGTCAATGTGATGTCACCACTGCAGCCCAAACGCTGAGGTCAGAACAGAAGTGGAGAGCCGATACTGGAGTCCAGAAGGGAGAGTAACATTCTGTTTGTTATGTTATATACATAAAAGTGTTTGGGGTCCATTTTTATTGAAGTGGAAAACCTCTTCAATTACCGATATTGGTGTCCTGTGCAACATAGGCACTACTTAAATTAAATAAGAATGTTTTTTTTTAACCTTCTAATGGGGTTTTCTTTAAAATTTGATAGAGCAAGTTGTAAACATACTTTTAGTGGTGTAATATATTAAACTATGTGTGAAATTATAAATCTTTAATTGAAAAGATGTAAAACTTACTAATGGTTTGTTCAGACGACTGAGAATGAATGATTATATTCACAGCTGTAAAAGTTAAGTCATTTTCCAAATGGTTGGCTGCTGTTGGCTTGGCCCAGCTTCGTTCTAAGTATAATTTTGGTGTTTCAGAAACTATAGCCTCAATTCTTTCAAAGAGGGGTCTGAAAGGCAATTATGGACCTTTGATTTAAAGAAAAATATTCATATGCTGTATGATAAAATAACAGATGAAGAATGTGAATTATATTGACAGAATGTATCGTCCTGATGCTTGTTTTCCTGTAATGAGAGGTGTTAGTAGCTTCAGACATATAATACCAACTGGGCTGTGCTGTAGCCGTACTGGTTTAAGATTAAAGGATGACACCAGGAATTGAGCACAATGCATGTCATGTAATTGATTATGTGCCATATATTGGGGAGTGAAGGCCCCGTCACTAACGTCAATATAGCCTGGGATGTCGGAAGCGATGCCGCGGATGCGCGGTCGCTTCCGACATCGCAGGCTAGCTGTCACATGGCAAGATGTTGCCGGTGATGCCGCAGCAATGTGGGCGGAGCCACCTCTCACTGGGCTGGGATCAACCCAGCGAACTGTCCGCAGCAATGCTGCGAAATAGACTGGATCGCCACCAACATCGCTATTGCGGTGTCAGACGGCGCGATCCAGCCTAATCGCTGGTTGCAGATTGACAGGTTTATGAACTTGTTCATAAACCTGTCAACCTGTGACCAGCGATATATCGCAGTTGCGTTGTGCTGTCACACGGCACGACGAACTTGCGATATCGCTAGCGATATCGCTAGCGACATCACTGAAGACGTCACTTTTCGGCTATGTCGCTAGCGATATTGACATGTGTGACGGGGCCTTTAGTTTACAGAGAGAACGCAATGTGATTTGGTAAACAAGGTCAACCTTACTTTGATAAGAAAATATGGTCACGATCACATGACTGCAAAGGACATACTATGGCAAATCTTAATGTGAACGAATTTGAAATCTGTTATCATTGTACATGTGAATTACATGGTAAAGTTATAAGGTATTTTAATATTCTATTCAATTACATTTTTTATATATAAAAAAAGTATAACAGTGCTTGCTAATAGTAATGGGCAAACCCACCAATGTTCGAATTCGTCACATAGACTTTTTTAAAGTCTGAGTTTGGGACCAGACCTGACTCAAACTTGAGTCTGAACCTCGAACTCAGACTTTAAAGTTATAAAATTGGGGCTGGTAGGGCTATAAAAAAAAACATTGATTAAACATCAGCTCATACTTCCAGGGTTGGCTCGTTTGTATTTTCGGGGTCGCTAATTAACTTACTGAATATTCACTGGGAAGGGGGGTGGGCAGAACAGCCATTCACAGATGCTGTGACAGAGAGTCTACCATGCAGGGTAGATACTCTAACAGCCAATCATAGAGTCCCACTCTATGTCACAGGATCTGTGATTGGCTGCTGCACCCCTCACCCATTGACTGATGTCCTAGTAATGTAAAAATAAATCATTTTAAAAAATGATGTAGAGCTTCACTGTATTTCTGATTCTCAGTGAAGATAAAGTGGACTGCTAAGGGCTGCCATGCTGAGCTGCCTGGCTTTACCTTGTCTGGCAATGAAAATACAAGCAAGTCTATTATTATTTTTTTAATTATTTAAATAAATAATTTAAAAAATGTGTGGGCTTCACCCTATTTTTGATTTCTAGACAAGGTAAAACACTGGCAGCTGGGGCTGGTATTCTCAGCGTGATGAGGTCCATAGTTATTGGGCCCCCCAGGCTAAAGAATAGCAGCCCAAAGATACCCCAGAAATTGGGGCTTTAATTAGAAGCACTGATTCCTGTCACTTTACCCAACTCTTCTCGATGCCCTGATGCTGTGGTATTGGAGTGATAGAGGTTAATGACAGCTGAGTATTGTAAATCAAAAACAAAGTTCTACATCATTTTTTATATTATTTATTTATTTTTACACTATTAGGACATCAGTCGATGGGGAAGGGAGCAACAGCCAATCACAGACACTGTCACAGAGAGTGGGCATCTGTGATTGGCTGTTGGAGTCAGTGCAATCTGGAAACAGCCCATATATTCTTCCATGCAGGGTAGATGCTAGAATGTATGGGCTGTTTCCAGGTTACTGCACTGGCTCTAACAACGAACCGTAGACTTTTTACAGCTCCCCGCCAAACCGAAACCGAACTGTAACACAGACTTCCGAATTTGGGACTTCTGTAAGACAGACTTCTCAGGGAAGTCCTTATTTGAGGCCTGTGTCGGTATGGACCCCAAACTTTGCAGTTCGGGTTCACCCATCCCCCTACTTGCAAAATAATTTCTTTAAATATTTTTTGAGTGAGAAAACTTACAGTCATACACAGCTCAGACCCATACAGAATAGAATACAGTTGAAATCAAAATTCTTTAACCCCTGAGGGAAATTATCATATTTTGTGGATTATAAAACAAACTAGATTATAAGTATCCCAAATTTAGAGGAGGAAAATAGGAAAAAAAATTTTTAAAGTTAAAGGAAACCTACCAGCAGGATTTTTGTTTATGAAGTAAAGCCAGTGCTATGCAGGCACTAACATACTGAAAGCAATCGTATCTTTAGTGGAGAGGTGAAATTATGGATTCAAACCTTTTGAAACTTGCGTAAAAGTGTGCAGCATTTGACTGACTCGTGTAGCAGGCATATCTTTGTAGGTCGAGACAAATATAAGTGGCATCTGCAATTTTTTTTTTCTGCGCACATGCTCCTGCTGCTCACTCATCTCCAAAGTGTTGTAATTACGGTACACTGGTGCCAGAGATCACGGTACATGCATGGACCATCTCTAGCTCCATTTTAATGATGTCATTATTAAAGTACTAATTTGCACGCGCCGACAGAAGTAGCAGTGGCAGCACAATTCAAATTTTAAATAAAGGGGGAGCAAGCCAGGAGGAGGAACATATATGCATGGACCCGACCCACAAAAACCAGCCCTGCTGCACACATCAGTCAAGTGCTACATACATTCCTGCAAGTATCAAAAGTTTTCTTGGCAATTCATCTTTTCTTCGCTCCACTAAAGGTTTGATTGCTTTCAGCATTCGCTTTACTTCAAAGATGAATATCCTGCTGGTTGGTTCCCTTTAAAATGGAGTCAGTCTTATAATCTTGGAGTCTGTCTTACATTTCAAGTGCATCTTCCTGGGGGCGGATCGGGGTTATAGGAGGCAGGTTTGTCACTATAGGAATTTGTCTGCAGCACCAATTGGGCTATGCTGTGAACCCTGGGCTGAGAGGATGGGGTGTTGCGAAGGCACCAGTGAGGCGATGCTGCAGGCCCAGGGCTCGGAGGAGGGGCGATTGTAACGGTGAAATGCGGGTGCCATTATTCTGCCAGTAGTGGATGCGATGGACTTTAAGAAAATGGCTGCAGAAGCAGCGTGTGCGCAGATTGAGATCTCGGAGAGCTGAGACCTCAATCTGTGCATGCGTCGCCTCCACAGCCATTTCACTGTGATCCATTGCATCTACCACCGGCAGATCAATGGCTCCCATCTCACATCATGGCGACACCTTCTTCTCCAAGCCCCATGCTCACAGCATCGTCATCTCTGTTTCACGCTCCCCCACCGCTACCCCCCACCCTGCCTCTGGTAAGTTATTTTCGAGTTGTAAGATGCATACCCATTTTCTCACCAATTTGGCGGGAACAAAATGTGTCTTATAATACGGCAAATTCAGTAGGTTTATTAGTAAACGGTCTGCTGTTTGCATTAAACCAGTCAAACAACAAGAAATGAAATAGCTCAACACAGTTAATAAAGTGGTTTCTCCAAATACAACACAAAATAGTATTTGTAATGACTACTGCAATCTCAGAATTAGGCTAGGGTCACACATAAGCCCTTGGTCCGTTTTTGGCATCAGTTTTTGCATTTTTTTTTCTAAGTCCAAAAACTGATGGAAAAAACGGACCAAGGGCTTATGTGTGACCCCAGCCAAAGTCCAAAAAATGTTCAGGGCACAGGAGGCTCAAAAAGCACCAAAAAAAAACAAAAACGGATTGGTCATGGAAAACACTTCCAAAAACTGATTGCTATGTGTGACCCTAGCCTTATTCAGTCTCACTATGAGTAGTGTTAGTACATAGTAGAGCATCTTATTGTGTGTGACCTAGTGCTGAAGTGATACACAGCCAATCATCAGTTTTTGGAAGTGATTCCTCATGGGTTATTGATTCCAGTTCAGTGATATTTTGGGGTCTACATGTTGCAACTGCCTTCTCCAAGACCATCAAAGACTTTTTATAGGATTTAAGTTCGGCAACTTTGATAGCCACTTCAAAATCTTCTAGGATTTCTTCTGAGACCAATCCTTGGTGGATATTGAGGTATATTTGGGATTATTGTCCAGTTGGAAGCTCCAATGGGCCCAAAACTTCTTTAAATAAAATGTAAGGTTTTCTTTTAGGATTTCCTGATACTTGATGGAATCAATGTTGTGTCTACACTCTAAAGATTTTCAAAGTAAGCAAAGCAGCCTCAGATCATCATCAAGCTACTGCCATGCTTCAATGTATTCAAAATTCTTCTTGATAAATTTGTCACATCTTACACTACATTAAAAGTAGCGTACCAAATGCCAATTTTAGTGAATCACTCCAACAGGCTTTCTTTTGAAAAAGTCTTCAGTCTGAGCATTTCTGACCCTTTCTTTAAGTGAACAATGGAGTCTCTGCACCCAGACCCTCACTGATCAAAATTTCTGACATGTCCTTTTGACGAAACTAAAGGAAAATCAGAAAATTAACATATACCCTATAATAAAGTACCGTAAATAAGTAAATAATAGTAATACATTTAAATAACATAGGACATTTGGTTAACATTGTGTGATAAAAGAGCAATAACACCACCCCACTGTAACAAGGTGTACCCATTGGGTACGGTCCTACTGTAGTACAAATGCAGGTGTGCTTCTTCCCTTTGAGCTAGGCAATTCATCTGGATAGCTTCCCATGGACAGGTGGCTGTAGTCAGAGCACTGTCCTCCTCTGACCTTAATTATACTGATGTCTCTGATCCAAAGTAAGGTTTCAATACTAGAATAGGACCATCAGATGAGTACACCGTCATGGTGGGATGCCTTTTACACTCTTTAATCAAACATTAACCAAGTGTCCTATGTTATTTACATGTACTTCTATTATTTGCTTATTTTCTTTATTATAGAGTATATGCTCGTTTTGTGTTTTTCTCCTGGGTTTTGTTTGTGAAATGGCCACCATGTGAATATGCTCCTATTGCACGTATACAAATATTCTGGCTCATTTTGGGGGGTTTATGTCATCCTGACAGGTAAAAGATTTCTGAGAGATCAGTTACACTTTAATTTAAAAAAAATGATCTACTATATTTTATAGGAATTAAGCACACATGTGAAAATAGGTTATTATTTCTGAGTGATAACATGAATGCAGATAACATAGAAAAGACCAACAAAACTAATGACAGCCATAACATGTGACCAACCATACGATTGTGCAGGGTTTATTTGGGGAGTAGAGCTATTCCAATTACACAGTTGAAGTAAATAAGGATGATCTTCAGAGCCATATGCAACCTTTAGATAGCTGGGGTCCTGCCATATTTTTATGATAATGTAAAACCTGACGAAGGCCAGATAAATCAATCTTCCTTCTTTTAGTAAGTATAAAGATTAGTAAAGCAGGCTTGCAGTAAGACCAGAGGATTCAAAGAGAAAATAGGGTTCAACCACTGGAACAATATACAGTACATAAAAATTATTGTCCATCTATTTCTCTAATCTTGATAAATATTATTTCATTTTCAATCAAATGCCTTAGTCTAGAACGTCACCTAAAGCCATCGATCATGGTCACACTGCACAACTATTTCTGGCTACATAATTGGTATTAATGACAAGGTAATGTAGCACTGGTACTTTCCTAGATATTTCTGTGCCTTTTCTCATATAAAAATAGCTTAACTTAACAAGTGGAATCCACCCGAGTGTGTCTTGCCAGGCTACACGGTATGCACTTAATCACTTCCAGACTGGGAATCTGGAAAGGTTGCAATGAAAAACTGGAATGTTTGGGAGCTTTAGCATGCATTGGATAATTTTAATGGTGATAACCTGACAGTGTTCAGCTTCAAAAGTATCGAAATATTGTATGTATTCATCTATCATGACCTTGGATTTAGTTCACATTTACTTTCCAGCTTTTAATTCCCAACTATTTTTTTGTATTTACAGCAATGATAAATCCTTACTGTATTTACAGTGTAAGATAAAAAGGCTGGCAGGTGATAGTCCGTCATTTTTGTATATTTTATTACCCAGATCTGTGTTTTTGTGAATGTATTGGATCTGTGTGATTTATTCTGAATGCAAGTAGGTGCATTTGGCATTATCCTCCTTGGCACCAGTTATGCACAAGATATATGAGTGAATCTAACTAGGCATGAGACAATATTTTGGCAGAGGATTCAAGCTTGAAATAAAATGTCTTCTAGTCTTTAGCTTTAAAGATGTCCAGCCAGCAGGTTTTAGGGCTATAAAGTGAAGCCACTACCTTACAAGCACTGGGATACTGAGGGCAATCATACCTTTACTTCAATGATTACATGTATGAATGTAAAGATAAATTATATAAAAGTCCTTAGAAAGTGTGCACCAAGGGAAGGGTATGTGCAGCACATTAGCATAAGAGGGTCTGGGTTTATTTCTATTATACTCCCCTGTTTTCTCTAAGCCAAACCCTCCCCCCTCCATACATCTCCCTGCTTGTGATCATCACAAGCAAGAGAAGGCTTCCCCCCTCCAGTCTCTATGTCCTGATCTGTCCCCTCTCACATACAGGGACAGATCCCTGCTATTGTCAGCACAGATCACAGGATGGGGATCTGTCTATGGAGCATACTGTGAGTTGTAGTGTCTGTGGCTCAGGATCTGCAGACCCAGAGACACTACAACCTCCAGCATGCTCCATCACACAGTCTGCAGATCCAGACACTACAACCCCCAGCATGTATGGCAGACATGTCTAACTCAAATTAACTGAAGGGGCACAAACCATATACATGTTGTTAAAGGTTACCTTCTTCTGGAATGTCCTTAGACTACAAGCATACAGGCAGTCCACGCTTTATTCTGCAGTAATGTTGTATTCTAAAGAGTCACTGTATAATAGGTAGCTTTCATGTTTTTGTGCAGCCGTGGGGAATGGAGCTGGCTGTCAAACACAGCCAGACTCCTCACAAAGAAGGTAAACATTATATATTGTCATGTTTGCCTGATCAATTTGTAAACTGACAGTGTTTCCTTCTCTGGGCCCAGTCAACATGTGATGATCACTGGTTCAAGGAAGAAGTATGTGTTGCCAAAAGTCCTAAGAGACTCAGTCAGCTCTGCTGTGCAGGCACTAGTCTGCAATACCTCAGGGAAAATAGGATATACCAAGAAGGTATTAATATGTTAAAATGTCCCCCAAAAGTATATTAAGACTTATGGGGAAGCAGTGAGTAAATTAAAAAATAAGTAAATAAAAAATAAATGCCCCCAGTATGAATCAAACACCTGCTTGTTGAAGCTTGTTGA
The DNA here is from genome assembly GCA_033576535.1 of Allobates femoralis. Classification (NCBI taxonomy): domain Eukaryota; kingdom Metazoa; phylum Chordata; class Amphibia; order Anura; family Aromobatidae; genus Allobates; species Allobates femoralis. The sequence goes on along the minus strand of JARQOC010000001.1, from coordinate 265,600,497 downwards.
AAAAAGTGAAACATAATTAAAAATACTATTTAGAGGTCCTATAATAATTTGTAGGGCTTTACTTTACCCGATCATGATAATGACAGCGCCGCCGCCTGCTACTATATGCATCCCCCCTGCTATCAGACCACCCTTTGTCCCCCGCTGCACTGGCGGCAGGCATCGGGGACAGTGGATGATTGGATGGCATGGGGGATGCTGCAGGAGCCGCAGCAAAATCGCACGGAGCAGGGAACGATCTGCGGGCATTTATGCCGGCGCCGTACTGAGGTGTCTCAGCAGCACTACATGTACGCCAAGCAGCGGTCCATCAGGGGCCGCCGGCATCTGATTGGCTGCTGCTTGTCATATATTTACTGCTGCTGAGACACCTCAGTATGGCGCCGGCATAAATGCCCGCCGATCACTCCCCGCTCGCAGCAGCTGTGTGCGTATGTGAGTGTGTATGAGTGAGTGTGTATGTGAGTGAGTGTGAGTGGGTATGTGAGTGTGTGTGTATGTGTATGTGAGTGTATGTATGTGTGTGAGTGTGTGTATGTGTGAGTGAATGTGTATGTGTGTGCATGTGAGTGAGTGTGTGTGTGTATGTGAGTTTGTGTGAGTGAGTGTGTATGAGAGAGTGTGTATGTGAGTGAGTGTGTGTATGTGAATGTGTATGTGAGTAAGTGTGTATGTGATGTGAATGTGTGTATGTATATGAGTGTGTATGTGAGTGTGTATGTGATGTGAGTGAGTGTGTATGTGAGTGAGTGTGAGTGTGTATGTTAGTAGTTGTGTATATGTGAGTGTGTGTATGTGAGTGAGTATGTGATGTGTATGTGTGTGTGTGAGTGAGTGTGTGTTAGTGTGTATGTGAGTATGTGTGTATGTGAGTATGAATGTGAGTGCGTATGTGGGTGAGTGTGTATGTGAGTGAGTATGTGACTGTGTATGTGAGTGTATATGTGAGTGTCTGTGTGAGTGTGGTGTGTGATGTGTGTGAGTGTGTATATAAGTGAGTGTGTATGTGTGTGAGTGAGTGTGTATATGAGTATGTGTGTGTATGTGAGTGAGTGTGTATGTGAGTGAGTATGTGTGTGAGTGTGTATGTGAGTGTGTGAGTGTGTGTGTGATGGGGCTGGATGATAGGGGCTGCATGTGGGGATGATGGGGGTTGAATGTTGTCTGCTAACAATTGCAGATCATTTTCCATTCAAAAAGTCAAATGACGCTCCTTTCCTCTTGGGACCTACTGTGCGCCCAAACAGTGGTTTACGACCACATATGAGGTATCGTGTACTCAGGAGAAATTGCCCAACAAATTTTAGGATCCCTTTTATCTTATTGCCCATGTGAAAATGAAAAAATTGAGGCTAAAAGAAAATTTTTGTGAAAAAAAAAGTAGTTTTTCATTTTTACGGATCAATTTGTGAAGCACCTGGGGGTTCAAAGTGCTCACTATGCATCTAGATAAGTTCCCTGGGGGGATCTAGTTTCCAAAATGGGATCAGTTGTGGGGGAGCTCCAATGTTTAGGCACACAGGGGCTCTCCATACGCAACATGGTGTCCGCTAACGATTGGAGCTAATTTTCCAGTCAAATTGTGCTCCTTCCCTTCAGAGCCCTGCGGTGTGCCAAAACAGTGGTTTATGACAACATATGAGGTAGGCCGGCTTCACACTACATTTTGATCTGATCCGGGGCTGTCCGCTGTGGACCGGATAGCCCTGGACCGGATCAGCAAACAGAACTGAAGGGCTAATAAGCCCTACGGTCCAGTTTGCATCCAGATGCAGCTGAGCGCAGCTGCAGCTGCTGATAATTCAGATGAGCGAGCCGCAGTCCTGAACTGTCAGCTCTATGGTGCTGAAGTTCAGCGCCGCTGGTGTCTGAGCTTCTACACCTGGCGTCTGGCTCCCAGACGTCACTCTGGTGCGATCCGGTGCCATAGACCCCCATGTTGGGGGTGCCACATTGCACTGGACGGGGAGGATCCGGGAGGATCAGCTTTTTTCCCCCGGACACAAAAATGCTGCATGCAGCGTTTTTGTGTCCGGGAGAATAATCCGAATCCTCCCGGATTCTCCTGGACAGAATGAAACCAGCAGATAGCTGCCATCTGGCTCCATCCGGCCCCCTAACATACTACGGGCCGAAATCTGGTCCGGGGCTGTCCTGTTTACAACGGTGTAAACCTGGCTGTATCGGTGTACTCATGAGAAATTGCCCAACAAATTTTAGAATCCATTTTATCCTGTTGCCCATGTGAAAATGAAAAAATTGAGGCTAAAAGAACATTTTTGTTCCAAAAATTAAAATGTCCATTTTTTCCTTCCATGTTGCTTTAGTTCCTGTGAAGCACCTAAAGGGTTAATAATCTTCAGTAGTATGAGGGGTGCAGTTTTTGGAATGGAGTCACTGTTGGGTGCTTTCTGTCATGTACGCCCCTAAAAGGGACTTCAAATGTGATGTGGTCACTAAAAAAATGGTTTTGTAAATTTTGCTTGAAAAATGAGAAATTGCTGATGAACTTTGAACCCTTGTGGCTTCCTAACAAAAATTTAATTTTTTCCAAAATCTATTTATTAACTATTTTGTGTCACATAACTCTGGTTTAGCAGAATAAAAGTTCTAAATTTGAATTTTTCACAAATACACGCAAAAATTATCGACCTAAATTTACTACCGTGTTTCCCCGAATATAAGACCCCCCCCCGAAAGTAAGGCAGGGTAGGGGGGTGCCCAGGGTTCTCCAATGTAAGGCACCCCCCGATTGTAAGGCCGCTTTCGGGGGGGTCTGTGGGGAATGTAAGGCCGCCTACGGTGGGGGGTAGCTGGGGAATGTAAGGCCGCATTTTACCACTTTGTTCTGGCCCCTCCATGCTGTCAGCCGCATTCTCGCCTGCCTGCGGGCTTCTTGTGGCCGGCTCCGCCATTCTCTCCTGCCCCGGGTCACGGCCCTGCAGGCTCGCAGCTGATTGGCCATCAGCTCGAGCTCTGATTGGCCGATCAGCCGCGACGTCACGGCCCTGCAGGCTCGCAGCTGATTGGCCCAGCGTCCCCTGCAGCAGAAGGCTCCCACCGGCACCGCAGAGGAAATCGAAAGTACGGCAACGGAACGGTAAGTATAGCGAAACCGTGTGTGTGTGTGTATGGGTGCCGTACGGGTGTGTGTATGGGGCTGCGCGCGGGTGGTGGCAGCACATGGGCAGAGTGGGGGTGCACGGTGCAGTGGGATCATGCACACAGGGATGGGGGAGCTGCAGTGGGATCATGCACACAGGGATGGGGGAGCTGCAGTGGGATCATGCACACAGGGATGGGGGAGCTGCAGTGGGATCATGCACACAGGGATGGGGGAGCTGCAGTGGGATCATGCACACAGGGATGGGGGAGCTGCAGTGGGATCATGCACACAGGGATGGGGGAGCTGCAGTGGGATCATGCACACAGGGATGGGGGAGCTGCAGTGGGATCATGCACACAGGGATGGGGGAGCTGCAGTGGGATCATGCACACAGGGATGGGGGAGCTGCAGTGGGATCATGCACACAGGGATGGGGGAGCTGCAGTGGGATCATGCACACAGGGATGGGGAGCTGCAGTGGGATCATGCACACAGGGATGGGGAGCTGCAGTGGGATCATGCACACAGGGATGGGGGAGCTGCAGTGGGATCATGCACACAGGGATGGGGGAGCTGCAGTGGGATCATGCACACAGGGATGGGGGAGCTGCAGTGGGATCATGCACACAGGGATGGGGGAGCTGCAGTGGGATCATGCACACAGGGATGGGGGAGCTGCAGTGGGATCATGCACACAGGGATGGGGGAGCTGCAGTGGGATCATGCACACAGGGATGGGGGAGCTGCAGTGGGATCATGCTCACAGGGATGGGGAGCTGCAGTGGGATCATGCACACAGGGATGGGGGAGCTGCAGTGGGATCATGCACACAGGGATGGGGGAGCTGCAGTGGGATCATGCACACAGGGATGGGGAGCTGCAGTGGGATCATGCACACAGGGATGGGGGAGCTGCAGTGGGATCATGCACACAGGGATGGGGAGCTGCAGTGGGATCATGCACACAGGGATGGGGAGCTGCAGTGGGATCATGCACACAGGGATGGGGGAGCTGCAGTGGGATCATGCACACAGGGATGGGGGAGCTGCAGTGGGATCATGCACACAGGGATGGGGGAGCTGCAGTGGGATCATGCACACAGGGATGGGGGAGCTGCAGTGGGATCATGCACACAGGGATGGGGGAGCTGCAGTGGGATCATGCACACAGGGATGGGGGAGCTGCAGTGGGATCATGCACACAGGGATGGGGGAGCTGCAGTGGGATCATGCACACAGGGATGGGGAAGCTGCAGTGGGATCATGCACACAGGGATGGGGGAGCTGCAGTGGGATCATGCACACAGGGATGGGGGAGCTGCAGGGGATGCTGCACACAGGGATGGGGGACTGCAGGGGATGCTGCACAACAATGGGGGAGCTGCAGGGAAAGCTGCACAACAATGGGGGAGCTGCAGGGGATGCTGCACAACAATGGGGGAGCTGCAGGGGATGCTGCACAACAATGGGGGAGCAGCAGGGATGCTGCACAACAATGGGGGAGTTGCAGGGGATGCTGCACAACAATGGGGGGCTGCAGGGGATACTGTACCATAAACAATGCTGATACAGTATATTTTTACCCCAGATGAGCACTTCCGGTTCAGGCAAAAGAAAGAGCTACTCCGTGGAGTACAAAAAAGGGATAGTGGAAGAATCCCGGGGCAAAAATCTTGCTGAATTCTGCAAGCAGAAAATGCTGACTGAACGTTTGGTGCGCAAATGGAGAGCTGATTATGATCACCTCACTGAACAAGCAGAGACCGGAAAGGCAAAAATGTGGAAAGTTGGATGTGGTCGCCAACCAATGTACACCGAGCTGGAAAGCCTGGTCTCTGAATGGGTCGCTGACAGGAGAGCAAAGACATTGGTGGTGACCAGGGCTCAGATCCAGGAATACGCCCTTGCAGTGGCCCCTCAGTTTGACATTTCCCCTGAGGAATTCAAGGCGTCACAGCACTGGGTGGATAACTTTCTTGAGCGCAATGACCTGTCACTGAGAAGATCCACTACACTCTTTAGGCTGGAGGATGCGGAGATTATTAAACGCACTTTTGCCTACAAGAAGTTTGTGGATGACACAGACTTCTCACAATACAGTCTTGCCAACATGATCGCCATGGATGAAACCGCAGTGTTCATGGGTCAAGCAGCTCAAACCACCATTGAGCAACGAGGTGCCTCCTCCATATACGTTCCCTCCACTGCGTATGAAAGTGCCCGTGTCACCTGTATTCTTGCTATTCGTCTGAATGGCACTAAAGTCCCACCGTTACTGATTGCAAAGGGCAAGAAGGACAAAATTGAAAGGGTTTCCTGCATTTATGTGCTGGAAACTGAGAAAGCCTGGGCCACACAGGCGGTTATAAGGAAGTGGCTTGATCTAATGCTGCCGCTTGTTATGCGAGGGAGCCAAAGAGGGATGCTGATCTGGGACGCAGCCAGCACACACCGTGCCAAGGACATGAAAAACTTCCTTCATGAGAGGAGAATTGACCAGATCATGATTCCTGCAGGGATGACGGCGTATCTCCAGACTCTCGACATCGCCATTAACAAGCCCTTCAAGGACAATCTCCGTGCTGAGATCAATGATTACATTGAGAACAGAATGGAGAGGAATGTCCGTGGAAACTTTGTGAAGCCTAAACTGCCGGAGATTGTGAACTGGGTCAAAAATTCATGGGCTAAGATCACGGACACTTGCATTCAAAATGCCCTACGAGCTGGCTACCTGGACAAGACCTGCTCATTTCTGGACAGTGCCGTGGCTACACATGACAGATATGGGCCCATGATTCTGCAGGAACTTGAGTCCCAAGCTATTCCAGAGGAACCTCAACATTTGGATGTGTTTGATGATGTTCCAGAAGAGGATGACATGGTTGTCATTGAATAATCTTGCTTTGTGTTACAGGGTTACATACGGTATTGAGACTGTTCCTGACTGTTCATTGTTCATTGTTTGCATGTTATACATGGAAATACCGTATTAAAACGGTAGTAGCAAGATATTCTTGAGACATTTGTTATTGTTTTGGCCATACTGTTCAGCCTGTTAATAAATGTTAATTTTATTGTTAAAAAAAAGTGTCATTTTTTTTGTCTAATGTAAGGCCTCCCCCGAAAGTAAGGCAGGGTGGGACTTTTGGGGGTAAATTTAATGTAAGACAGGGCCTTACTTTCGGGGAAACACGGTACTAACATGAAGCCCAATATGTCACGAAAAAACTATCTCAGAATCGCTAGGATCCGTTGAAGCGTTCCAGAGTAATAACCTCATAAAGGGACACTGGTCAGAATTGCAAGAAATGGCAACGTCAGTATGGCCAAAATAGGTTGGGTCATGAAGGGGTTAATGAGAAAAACAGTACAGGCGTTAATAGCACCTGTACAATAAAACGTGAAACTCTGCCTGGTCAGGTATAGGAAGCAATATCCCGGGTGCTACAGACTTTTTCCTTTCAGACACATTAAACATCAGAGAGGAAGAAGTACCCTTAATTGCCACCATTTTAATACGATACGGAGCTCATTAAGGGGTTAAATTAGTTGTTCAAAAGAAAATAAACTATTGTTTGGTAAAGCAACAATAAATGACTTACTGCTAGACTTTGCATACTTTAATTACCAAAACCATATAGATTACCAGTTTTCAGGGCATTTTCATGATTTCAGAGGCTCTACTTATGTTGAGTTTTGAGAAAGTGCTTCTTCTGCCTATGTGTTGGCATAGGATAAATATAGCTTTGTGTATGGCTCAGTTCTAGTTACACTAGCCCCATACTCTATCACAACTAATACATAGGCAGACAAGGCGGCTTGAACTGTACCTGAGCTCCCACCTCTTCGTTACACCACTGCTCATGTCCCAACATGGAGAATAGTTCTTTGCCTCTCTAGATCGAAATGACAGTAGAAGTGGAGCTTTCAGGACCACAATGACATCCCTAAAATCTCTATGCATTTTAAGTTATTTGAGTTTACATTTGCAAAGCAGTAAAAAGCTTTTTCTGTAACCTTCATTCCTTTAGTTTAGGTTTTGTATGTATTTTTTCAGATCAGACATAATTTAGTCTAGCAAAAAGGCTATGTTGTATCATATTTAGAATAGAATTACAAGTGCTTTTTCCTCACACATGAAAATGATTATTTTGTAATTATGTTACTTCAACAGGCTTTAATAACCCCACAAAATATAAAGCAAAACTACATAAACCAAAGCAAAACCTTGACTTCACTCACTGACATTTCAACCACACTTATGTCAACGTTTTACACTCAGGAACCTACTGAAACACAAAGAAAAGATGTGTTTTGAAAGACGGCTATTTCTTAAGTGGAGGTGGTATGGAAAGCTTGCAAAAGCCGAAAAAAAAATACAGAAGGCAGATTTTCAAAAATAACTTCTGTGTTTTCCTAATATTTCTTTTGTGACTGCTGCTATGACTTTTGATCAGACTGGTGTACATAGTCTGCACTATGGTGCTGCTGAGGTTACCCCAATAAAAGCCATAGGATTGTGTTTACCTGTGTGCCGGAAGCAATTTTCATCCATTTTTTATTCATATGTCCATTTTTTCATTTTAGAAAACAAAAAGCAAAGAGAGATTTCCTAAGGCCAACTTCACACCATGGTGTGATCAGGTCTGGGGATGTCCAGTCAAATCCAGACAGCCGCGGACCCGATTTTGACATAATACAGCCCTATGGGGCCGGATAGAGCAGCTATGTGCCATCCGGTCTCCATCCGTCTGGGAGGATTTGGGTGAATTCGGATTTTCCTCAGGGACACAAAAGCGTTGCTTGCAACGTTTTTGTGTCCGGGGCGAAAACGTGCCCAAATCGGATCCTCCCGGATCCGGGTTATCCGGGGCTCCCTAACATGGGAGATTATGGCGCCAAAGCGCCCCAGTCCAGAAAAAACATTGGATCCAGGAACCAGACGCCGGCTGCTGAAGTTTAACAGCGAGCGCTGCTAAACTTCAGCACCACCAGCTGTCCCCTGCTGAACTTTCAGGACCTGCGGCTAGCTCCCTACTAGTCGCAATCTTGAAATGTCAGCAGCTGCAGCTGCAATCAGAGGCATCCCGCTGCAAACCGGACCGGGTTCTGTTTGCAAATCCGGTCCGGGGCTGTCCGATTCTCATCATGGTGTGAAGCCGGCCTAAGATTCTTCTAGTAAACAATCAGACAACTGGTATGATTTCAGTGTGTTGTCTTTTTTATGCTGATTAATTAATTTGCATGAGCAAATTTTGTCTGCAAATTGGACCAACATAGGACATGTGAGAAATTTTAAAGAGAAAATAATTTATTCAAGAATAGTTAGATAAAAAACAATCTTTAAAGTACAAAATGAAAAGGTCAAAGGACTGACTTATAAGAAAAGCCAAAAACACAAAAGAAGAAACACAAAAACTCACCAGGCAATTAACAGATGAATAATCACTCTAATTTGTCCCTATAGATCATAACACACTACCTAGCAATGGAGGGCGTTCCCTGCATATAAGAGTTCATTGAATAAATTACAAGATCCCATATTCTGCAAACATTTTAAGTAATTGGCAGTTACAAGAAGAAAGTGCAGAAACAAAACGCTGGCATTACCTGCTAAGGATGTCTGACTTGTGTCAGGGCGGGATATGAGTGAGACTTGCGTTTACAAGGACAGTAGGGAGTGACTAGCGTGGTCACTTGATCATCACTTCCTGATGGTGATATGTCATATTAGGGGTGTGCCACTTGGTCGGTGTACCACAGGATAGGGTAAGTGCGCATGCGCGGTGCCATCTTTGTATTGGTAGAATTAGCAAAGAGGCATTTATCATAGCGACCTTAATGTTTCCAGCATTCCACCTTCAAAGGAACAGCTCCTTTAAGGAATATACGGGCAAAAAAAACTTTGAATGGGATGTTCGACCACTGTCCATGGTTTCAGATTTCAGAAATACTAAAAATGGCTCAAAAACTGTTCAGAATGTTGACTGATTACAAAGAGCTAAAGTTTAAGGAATTATTTTATTAAAGCTTTAACCCTTGGTATTTTTAAGCCCTTTGTGTTGTAGATGCCATGAAGAAGGAAGTGGATGTGCTTGCATGTAACTATGAAAAGGCCCAGACAGTGAAGTCACACCTTCATAGAAATGTGCACATAATATATTCTACTTTAATAAACTATTAAGACCATATTTCCATTGGATAATTGGCCACATGACAATTGACTTTTCTGTGCATAGCTTTAGAATAATACTTCCTCTTGTTACAAGAAACACAGATATTCATGATTCATATGAGAATGTGATTAAGTTTGAAGAGTATGAAAATCTTTTAAACAACAAAAAAAATTGCCTTTTGAGTCAGAAATCATTATTTTCATCCTACAGAGGAGTTCTCAAGAGTGTGGAGTTTTGTAATGCAGTGGGAATGCCATTAGACCTCACGAACAAGGTTCAGCAACACGCATAACAAAAACCTAACAGGTCCTTAAATAACCATAAACTTTCTCCCTCCTGACTATAAGTAACATGTCATAGCTGAGACTATTATGTAGCACTTTATAACTTCTATTTTATGGACATACACTGGAGGAAATCGTAAAGGTACATTTAACTAGTCATATCCTAAATCACTGGAATGGATGTAGTTCTTTAGTGGCTGTTATGGGACATAGTATTTCTACAGATGGACATTAAAAGTAACAGTTATATACTTTAGACGCACCTTCTTGGATGCACATATAACTTTTCCAGTTTTATGAATTATATGTTTGTCATCCTTGTTCCTGACTTTTATCTGTTTAACATGTAAGATAATTTAACATCGCTAAAGAAAAAATGTCACTTATTAGGTTGTGTGTTGTAGTTTCTGAACAATCAATGTTTTAGAACTTACATTTTGCCCCTATGTCTAGACCTGTGGGCGACATGTGGGTGGTCTCTCGGCCTCCATGTCTCTCCTCGCTCCATGGTATCATCCCCATGGGCGTACTAATGTAATTCAGAGTTGCGGTCCCGATTTTCAAATATGTGAGCATCTTCTTCCTGGTATGACGCGTCCCTGCACGTCACTTCCGGTTCTGCAAAGTATGGAGGTGTACTGGTTATACTGACCAGCTCCGGAGCATGCACTGTGAGCAATATGAAGCCGGCCAGTACCCCCGATAATCCTCCACAATGCACTGGCCTGGAAATAACGCACAGATTTGAAACTCATGACTGCGCCTCTGAATTACATTATTATGCCCACCAGGGTGTGATACCACGGAGCGAGGAGAGACATGAAGGCTGAGAGACCACCCATCTAGACAATGGGGCAAAATGTAAGTTATAAACAATGTTTTTACAACCATTATACTTACATTTAGGTCAGACAGGGATGATTAGGGATATAGTAGGAAGCTATTGGAACAGGTAGTAATAGGTTTGGGCACATTAATGACCTTACAGGTTCCCTTTAACTCTTTGCCAGCAGTAGACACATGAGGCTGTAGAAGGCAAACGTTGCAATGTTTTTAATGAAATGCAACTTAAAATATTATTGCTAGCTCTAGTAATAGGATGCTGCTGAATCTATGTTACTGGGAAGGTTATAAATTCACTGGCCAATTTATCACTAGCTCTGTTATTGCCTCCTGCTGATCTAATTTTGTAAATTATGTGTAAAACCTCTCTGTAAAAAGCTATATGGTCTTTAGTGGCGTTAAATAATACCTTCACTGTGACACTGTAAACTTGCTATGGATTTGTTAGAAATGGTGACCTCTGCCTTTTACACTGAGACCAGTGTTCTGATCCTTCTGCATTTAAAATGGCTGCTGCAGTGGCACAGGGAGCACTGGTAAATCTAAATGACGCCACCCGAACTTGGGGAAGATACTGTAGATGAGGTATAAACTTACTTAATACTGCATTCCCTATGCCACTGCAGAGAACAGGTGAGCACAAACGAGATCAGAACGATTTGGAATAGGCAAATAGAGAGCATCAGGTAGGGTAACTGTATGTGACAAATGTACAGTCACTTTTCAGGTTCAAAGCCGAGCGCTATGCTTGGCAGTTGTGATACACCCTCCCCAGGGCTGTGGGCCAACAGTTCTGCTGGGGAGTCACGGGGGTCGAGATCCGGCCCCGTGACCCTGGCAGTGTCAATAAAAGTTCAGGGAATATGGGTTTAGGGATGGTTGTCATGACGCCACCCGTGGTATTCAGCTATTAGTGGCCGGCGCTGCAGTGTGTGACCTCTGGGGATGATGGGAGTGCGGCTTTGGTGGTTTCACTCCCCACGGATGGAGCGGTTCCCCAGGGCAACCGGTAAAGTCTGTGGCGGTGGTAGGCTGTTAGGGGTGCAGGACTAAGGGCCCCTTTACACGCCACCACTGGAAGGTAGCAACTGCCGGGCACTGGGGATAATTGTGCCTGTTGCCATGAAATTGCTACGAAATGGCGGCGTGTAAATAGGGCAATTCCTCCCGGTGTCTTGCAGTTGACTCAGATACCTGTTGCTGAGCCATGCTCAAAAACCGAAGGCAACACAAAGGCACAATTGCCATGGTAGTGGTGTCTAAATGGGGCACAGCCATGGATGTTGCGTCGCCTAGTGAACTCCCAGGGGCGTGCCACAGTGTCATGGATACCATCATGCGATCATTGGTGGGGGCTACTGTGTTACGATTGGCTGTCCCTGCACAGGGCGCCATATTTAAAGAGCTGTTCATTCACACTACACAATTGCAATGGCGTCATGTATTAGCCAGCCTTTATGCGCAGGCTGGCCAATCATGATTCTATTGCGTTGTCCAATCAGCGTATTAGCGTCAAGCAATACACAACTCTGTCACGCCTATGTACTTGCGGCGCGAAATATGTACGCCCATATTCCTTTGTGGTAGCGGCGTGTAAAGCAGGGAAGGTATTCAGCAGGAAGTTATCCGCAGGACCTGTCGGCACTTCCGGGGCAACATGATGCCTTCAGTGGACAACGCAATGGCGGCATGTATATGCGGCATCAGCGATCGGTATCCACCGTTAAAAACGTGCGCGTGCACGTGCTGTGGATACCTGTTTCTAGGCACAGTGGCGGCGTGTAAAAGTACCTTATGGGCGCGGAATAACTGACAGACACACAGTACATAGTCTCTGTTACCTCTACGGGTAGTAGTAGCAGGTTTAGGCCAGGGTACCGTTCACAAGAGATGTTGGGAATCGGGGTGGCCTGGAAGCAAGTTGGGGATTTCCTCACCCGGTGAGCTCTGAGGCCTCCCTGTTGCGCTACTCTTGGCTGGTCCTGGCTGCCTGTAGCTAGTTGCGACCCTCTCTTCCTGTGTAAAGTCTCTCACCCGTATGGCAGGCAGCTCGAGCCCTTCCCGGGCACCTCTCCTCTGGTTACTGTACCTGAGCTCTTGGATGCTGATTTGCCTCCTGGGCTTTGTTGTGGACGGGAGACTTGGAATCTCCCACCCTTCGGTTTTGGCAGCTGGGCCTGGAATACCCTCATAACCTTGGACTCCAGTGTCTGCTCCTGGCACTCCGTATTGGGGTGAGCCCGGTAACTGACTCCACCCCCCGGCCTGCTTCTCTCCTTCCTCAGACCCTCTCCTACGGGTCCATCACACTTGCTAGTCTCTGTCCCGGGATGAGCCTTACGCTGCTCCAGTCCACCGGACCTTTTCACAGTCCTCCTAGGAGCTGAACTCACAAACCCAGCCCCCAGGCCTGAATTTATAGGGGAGCTCCCCTGAACCCGGGTTGCAGAGCTCCCCCTTCAGGTCTGGAGTCAGGACAGTGTTGCATGCTGTGGGCGTACCTGGTGTGGATTACTCTCTTGGCTTCCAAGCACGACATTACCTCCCGAGGGAGGCAATGCCATTGTGGTAACCAGACTCTGGGGTGTCATATTTGCAAAGGAGGTAAATGGAGCAGTGGATGAGAATGTACACTAATGCTCCATTCTAACACAGGTAAAGCTTCCCCATTCTGCTGATTGGTATAGGCCCCAACATTTGGACCCCACCGATCTAGACGTTATCACCTGCCTTGTGGATAGGTGATAACTTGTTTTCAATGAACAACCCTTTAATTGATTTTTATACTCTCATATTGTATATTTTGGAATAAATGAAATGTAAAGTATTCAGCATAAAATTATTTTGGGATTAAAGGTAATGGCATATGATAAATATCATTTTGTACGTTGTATTTCAGAGTTTAAAATGGTATGGTAGAACATCAACTAATAAGCCACAGAGCTATGACTGCCAACCTGTTTTTGATGGGGTAACTTCAGAAAAAGGTTTGACTTTCCGGAATTTCTACTTCGAAGTGGCTCATCTGTTTCCTGTATCTGTATTTTGCTTGTAATGTTTTAATGCTTTATATGGCTCTGTTCTATTCTTAAAAGTCACTAAAAAAAGTCTATGAAAATCTATAATACACCTGTTCATACAGCCCTAAACAGTTTCTAGGTGAATGACCTGCCACTGACATGTGAACTGACCAGCCCGCCCCTGAAGTATATGCACTAAATAGCTCATATTGGCATGTATGCACTAATCAGCCTGCCCTTGTTGTGTGTGCACTGATCGGTGTCCATGTGATGCAATGACTGACGTGCGTGCAATGAACAGCACACCCATGATGTGCATGCACTGACCAGCTCACCTTTGACCTGTGTGAATTAGCCAACCAGACTTTTCATGTCATATTGTGGCAAATATATCCTATTGCTGATAGGTCTGGACAGCAATTGGCCAATTCATCACTAAAAATCTTATTATTATTATTATATATTTTTATAGCGCCATTGGTTCCATGGTGCTTTACATGTGTAGGAGCAGTTAAGAACAAGAACATAAAAAATAACAATTAAATCATACAGGTACAGTAGGGGCAGAGGTCCTGTCCTCGAGGGCTCACAGTCTATAAGTGATGGGCGGGAGACAGTAGGAGGGAGAGAGGTGGGAGTGAGGTGGTGCAGCGGATTAGGTCTCAGTGTGGGTTGTAGGCTTGAAGGAAGAGGTAGGTCTTCAGGTTTTTCTTGAAGGTTCCCAGGTTAGGGGAGTGTCTGATGTGGTGTGGGAGAGAGTTCCAGATTATGGCGGATGCACAAGAGAAGTCTTGTATGCAGTTGTGGGAGGTGGAGATGTGGGGGGAGAAGAGGAGGAGCTCTTGAGAGGAGCGCAGATTGCTAAGGGAAAATATCGTGAGACCAAGTCAGAAATGTATGGAGGGGACAGGTTGAGGATGGCTTTGTATGTCAGGGTTAGGGTTTTGAACTGAGATCTCTGGGAGGTGGGGAGCCAGTGAAGGGCTTGGCAGAGGGGGAGACAGGGGAGTAGCGGGGTGACAGGTGGATGAGTCAGGCAGCGGAATTGAGTATGGTTCGGAGAGGTGCAAGGGAGGTTGTGGGGAGGCCGGTGAGCAGGAGGTTGCAGTAGTCGAGGCGGGAGTTGATGAGGGCGTGGACAAGTGTTTTGGCAGTGTCATGGTCAAAGAAGGAGCGGATTCGGGTAATGTTTTTGAGCTGGAGTCGGCAGGCGGTGGTGAAGCCTTGGATGTGGGCTTGAAGGAGAGGGAAGAGTCGAGGATTACCCCGAGGCACTTGGTGTGGGGGACGGTGAGAGTGTGCAGTCATTGACAGTGATGGATAGGTCAGGTAGGGGGAAAGAGTGACTGGGGGGGAAGACGATGAGCTCAGTTTTGTCCATGTTGAGCTTGAGGAAGTGAGCGCAGAAGAAGGATGAGATGGCAGACAGGCATTGTGGAATTTTGGATAGTAGGGAGGTGATGTAGGGGCTGGACAGGTAGAGCTGGGTGTCATTGGCGTAGAGGTGGTATTGAAGGCCGTGGGACTCGATGAGTTGGCCTAGGCCGAAGGTGTAGATGGAGAAGAGTAGTGGTCCCAGGACCGAGCCTTGGGGAACTCCGACAGTTAGGGGGTAGGGCGAGGAGGAGGTGTGGGAGTGGGTGACGCTGAAGGTCCGGTATGTTAGGTAAGAGTAGATCCAGGAGAGGGCTAGGTCAGTGATGCCAAGAGATTCTAGAATTTAAAGTAGGAGGGAGTGGTTGGGATTGATGCCGTATGGGGTTTATTATTGTCTTGCTGAAATATGCAAGGCCTTCCCTGAAATTGATGGGGACATATCTTGTAGTAAAATCACTATATAATTCTTATCACCCCTGCCATAGACCCTAGTGCAACCCCATACCCATCAGAGATGCAGAGCTAGACGGTCCCCCTCTTCTTTAATCTGCAGGATATGGAATCTGTGGTATCCATAAATAATTTCACATTTTGATTCATCTGACTACAGAACAGTCTTCCATTTTACCTTAGTCCATTTTAAATGAACTTTGGCCCTGAGAAGATATTAGCTTTTTTTTATTCATGTTCATATATGGCATGAGTGAGGTACCTCCCTTTTCTCCGGCCCCCAGGCAGTTTCTGCATTGCTCCAGCCTTAGTATCTTCTGTGATGTATTTGCTACAGCATTAGTGTCTCCTATGTTATGTATATGTGCCAGCCCCAGTGTCTCATATGTGATGTAAATGCTCCAGCCCCAGTGTCCCATGTGTGATGTATACACTCCAGTCCCAGTGATTCCTTTGTGATGTATATGCTCCAGCAATTGTGTGACATATACAGCAGTCACTGTGTATCCTGTGTGCCGTACACAGCAGTCTTAGTGTATCCTATATAGATGACAAAATGGTGTGCACTCAACAGTCAGTACAATAGTAGTGCTCAATAGTATAATGAGGTAGCTACAATAAAGAATATCACAATATGTTTTTGCAATTGTGATAACGTTTAATCTTGAATGATGTAGCGACAGGAAATTCTGTAGATAGAATAATTATGTATACAGCAGTCTCGATGTCTCATTTGTGATGTATATACAGCAGTCTCAGTGTCTTTCATGTGATGCATATATACAGTCTTACCATCTCCTATCTGAAGTATTTACAGAAGTGTCAGTGTCTCCTATGTGATGTATATACAGCAGTCTCATTTTCTCCTATGTGATGTATATATACAACAGTCTCAGTGTATCCTATGTGATTTATACCGCAGTTTTAGTGTGTCCTATGTGATTAATACAGAAGTCTCATTTTCTCCTATGTGATGTACTGTATATACAACAGTCTCAGTGTATCCTATGTGATGTATACTGCAGTTTTAGTGTGTCCTATGTGATGTATACAGCAGACCTCCCACTGTTTGACTGCTGTAAATGTAATGTGACCAGTGATAAATTTCCCACTGTGAGAGGACATGTAGTGTAATATACATCTCTGTCCAGAACAACTTACTGCTGTGAGTTCTTTACAAAATGTATTGCAACGAGTTGACTAATCTCCGGACTGATACAAATCTGGAACGTAATAACATCGTCATTACCAGCTAACATCACAGCCTTACCATAGAGAAGCAATTCCAGCCATCACATCAAGGGTGAGTTAATTAAATGTTTGACCAAATATAGAAGAAACATTTTCAAGATCATCATTTTGTATGGCCCTGAATGATGGAATAATTATGCAAATGTCCTTTTTTGCTGAAAAAAGGTTCCCCATTACTCATATATGGCTCCTTCTTTGAATGATAGAACTTTAACTTGCATTTCTGGATTTCCCAGAGATTAGTGCTCGGAGACAATGATTTCAAGAAATATTCCTGAGCCCATGCATTGGTTTGTGTGACCGAACTATACCTTTTTTTAAATCAGTGCCACTGATAGTGCCACAGTGCCACAGTGCCACGTAGATCATGAGTATCCAATACTGAATGATGTTTTTGTCCCTTATGCACATGATTTTCTCCAAAATCTCTGAATTTTTTGATGATATTATGTATTGTAGATAATTTAATATTCAAAGGTTTTTTCCATTTTAAATTGAGGGACATTTTTGTGAAATTGTTCCACAATTTTTAGACGCAGTTGAACACAGCCGGAGAACCAATGACCATCTTTCCTTCTGAGAGGCTCTGCCTCTCTATCATGTTCTTTTTATACACAGTCATGTGACAGCTGTTTTTCATTCCCTTCGTTTTTCAGTCAAAACGTTTTTGAGATTTGTTGCTGCCATAAATTTCTAAATGAGTTAAATTTTTTTCCAATGAAATGGAGAAATTAATAACTCAAATTCTGATCTGCTGTGAATAAAATATGGCTATAAGAGATTATTAAGTCACTAGCTGTGAGCCCGATGCAAATGCATCGGGATTCTAGAACGTGCATAAATTTGCTTATAATAGTTATAGCTGGTCTGAGTACTTTTTGGGGGGGTGTGAGGACTTTTTGGGGGGGTGTTGAATACTTTTTGGGGGTGTTGAATACTTTTTGGGGGTTGTTGAATACTTTTTGGGGGGTGTTGAATACTTTTTGGGGGTTGTTGAATACTTTTTGGGGGGTGTTCAATACTTTTTGGGGGGTGCTCAATACTTTTTGGGGGGTGTTGAATACTGTTTGGGGGGTATTAGATTAATTTTTTTAATTTAATTAGTTAATGTAATTAATATATTAATTTTATATATTATTTTTTTTGTTGTTTTTTATTATTATGTTTTATTTTATTGTGTATTATTTATATTATTTATTTTTTTAGTATTTTTATTATTATTAAAGTTAAAAAACCGTACTTGCTGCACCTGCCGCAAGTCCCCCTATACTTTCTATGGGGATTACCGCAACCGCGCCGCAACCGTTACACTTGCGGCGCGGTTGCGGTAATCCCCATAGAAAGTATAGGGGACTTGCGGCAGGTGCGGCGGCTGAGGTAGCAACTCGCAATGGCCTCGCGGCCATTGCTCGCGCTACCTCAGCGGTAAATCGCTAAGTTTGTGGCCGAGCCTCTGGTTCTATTTTTGGCCAGCGACTCGCTGAGTAAAACAGCTGAGTGTGAGTGCTGAAGATCCGATACATTCATGAGCCTAATGAGCGGCTGAACCTGTGGGGATGAGTGCTTTGCTGGGCTAAACCTGAATGGTACACAGGGGGTTAATCACATGTCAGGTCTGTGTGTGAGTGAAGATGTGCTGATTGACTCACTGGGTTGCAGCTGGGAGTGAGTAGGCTGGATAGGAACCTGCCAGGTGTCTGAGTGAGGAGAGGACGATTCAGAAGTTCAGAGCACTGCCATGTGAAGAGGTGCTGGAAGTGATCCGTCCTCAGTGGGTAAGTGATGGGAGCCTACCAGCTGATGTGTGCATGGCAGCCAGTGTCCAAGGGCCAGGCGGTCACAGCTGACTTTGGGCCATTGAGGGGGGGGGGTCTGTGCGGCCATTGAGAGTAGTAGTAGTAGTAGTAGTAGTAGTAGTAGTAGTAGTAGTAGTAGTAGTAGTTCTACACAGCGACTCGCATGGATCCCCATTCAAAGTATAAGGGGACTTGCGGCGGCTGACGTAGCAACTCGCAATGGCCTCGCGGCCATTGCTCGCACTACCTCAGCGGTAAATCGCTAACTGTGTAGCCGGGCCTCTGGTTCTATTTTCAGCCAGCGACTCGCAATGGCCGCTTCGCGGCCATTGCTCGCGCGTGGTGACGTCACAGCGTGACATAGCCACGGCGTTTTCGGGGTCCGACACGAAAATGCCTACAGCAATTATATAGTAGATAGCATTTTTATTATCTCAGCATATGTCATAGCGTCCCAACTTTTTTGGAACTGAGGTTGTAGGCAATTGGAAAGGTTTGCCACCAATCATATATTGCAAAACCTGAATTTACTCTTCTATATCTTGAATATTTTAATGGAGAGCATGTACATCTGCTATGTTTCTCCACCTGTACTTCTGCCTAGCGTTTATGTAGTTGTTAAATGTCCCAGTGAATGTGATTTTCCAGGATCATTAATATTTATAAATCAATATAATGATATCATGAGATCTATAAAATACAAACAGCACATGTGCCCCACATGCTTCTTTAATGCACAATGCCGGGCTTTTGGTTTAGGAATTTATAGGGCTAAATAAAATCTGAAGATTGAAAATGTTACTGTAAACTCGCCATGTAAGGTCTGTGGATCGTCCGATGTTTGCTCTGATATCACTTGGCTTCTATTTTAATCCCTTGCAATATGTCAACTTGTAGTCAGTACGTATCCAGATAAACTCCATAAATGAACAAATCAGAGTTCATATTGGATAACTTTATGACAGTTGTTATCCTTGTGCTGATCATTCCAAAAACATGACAAACTTTCAACAATCTATTAATTGTGACAGTAAAACTAAAGCCATATACTTATTTTATTATTATATTAATATCTCTCACACTCTGCAGTGACTGTAGAGGAAATATAAAAGATCAGGCCCATCATAAAGCATCATATACATGATATGAGTATGAAATTCATGAACCGCAAGTGCGTCCGTTATGCAGTAATCGCGGCAGTTGCGTTTTTTTCACCGCAACTGCCGCGATCAGAGAAAACCGCTGATGTGAAATCAGCATCAAGTACAGTACCGCTGATTATTGGAATTCCAAATTATGACACCCATATTGAGCACTAAAACCAAGAGACAGACGTGCCTAGTTTATTACTGAAGAGATTGTCTGTTCACAAGATATTGATCCTTTTGGTAGGTCATCGATATCACATCACAGTACAGTATGACACTTGGTACCCCAGGTGATCAGTTATTATAATTTCTGGTTCTGGCTGGATGTAAATATATTGAATGGAGCAATGCACAATTTCATTCATTGCGTAGCTTCCACTGATGATTAAGGATAAGTTGGGAGCTTCAATCCCTTAGTTTGAGTGGTCTGCAGGAGTCTTGGGAAAGTAATAAACAAGACTAGAAAAATATAAAAAATTATGTAAATATTTAGTTATCCATTAAATGGGACTGATGACTTCATAATTGTATTTACTGTTGTTTACTGGTCTTTGGCCCAACTGGTAGCTTACAGCATTTACACCACCATCTTGTTCTCCCACTACCATTTATTGGATGTTTTGGCTTATTGAAATTATACTTTTGTAAGTGTTATACCTCCAATGGACCACATAGCAGCTATAGGATCCATGAGTAGAAGGAATTTGGTTATAATCAACTTACCCATTGCCCATTGCCAGCCCTCTTTGTAAACCTGGCATGGACTCATGGACCCCATCATCCATTGTGACCAGAAATGTCAGCAGATTCATTTTGACTAATAAGAATAGAAAAGCTTACATGTCACACTTTGAGTCTGCCAATGGTCCTGCTTTTCTTGCAATTTTATATCTATAATTTTTCTGTTGATATGCTTGTTTTATTTAAAGTACATCCCCCTCCCCCCAGCTTTTTTCTTATTTCACCCTCCATTAGATATCAGGTATAAATTACATTGCATAAATCAAAACACTTACAGGATCATGTGACCACAGTTGTGACTACCTCGATCAAGACAGGGTTTCTGTGTGACCAGAAGTCACTTTCTCAATGTATGTCTATGAAGCTCAGAATGAGGCTCTCACAGACATATATCAAGGGAAGAACAATTCACGGAGATAGCTAGCAAGATAGGGTGCAGCCACATCATGTAAGGCCCTGTGCCCACGCTGTGTTTTTGATCCGTTTTTTGTGCTGTGTTTTTGGTGAAATCTGAACCAAAAATGGATCAATTTATTGAGATGTCAGGAAAGTCTCTGAGATTTTAGAAATGCTGCACTTTTACTGTGTGGGCACGGGCCTTAGACACAGCCTGGAGCAGATCTGGAATAGGTAGAAGATGGCCATTAGTGTTTTCACTCCTTCCCATCATGGCCAATTTCAGGGCTTTTTCTTACCTTATTCCAAGAGTTTTAACTTTTATTTTTCTGTCTACATAGCCATGTGCAGGCTTGTATTTGGCAGTTGTACTTTTGAATGACACCATCTATTTTATCATGTGAGGTACTGGAAACAGAGAAAAAAAGTGCAATTCCGCGATTATGTTTTTATATTTTCTTTTTGTTTACATAGGCTAGGGTCACATTTACGTTTTGACCCTAGCCTACCAGAATCCGGTTTTATCTTAGACCTTTTTCCAGCACCGCATAGTGTTACCACTATGCGGTGCTGTAAAACGCAGGCCCTAGTTACCCTATGTTTACCTTAACTACCTGTCACACAGGCAGCTGCTCGGAGTGCGCTTTACAGCGCCGCACAGGAAACGCTGTCTGCAACGTTTCCTGTGCGGCGCTGTAAAGCGCACTCCAAGCAGCTACCTGTGTGACAGGCAGTTAAGGTAAACATAGGGTAACTAGGGACTGCGTTTTCCAGCACCGCATAGCGGTAACGCTATGCGGTGCTGGAAAAAGTTCTAAGTTAAAACTGGATTGTTGTAGGCTAGGGTCAAAACGGAAATGTGTCCCTAGCCATAGTTCATTTTGCTGTAAAAATGACCAGGCAATATGATATCAAATATGCACAGTTTTTGTTTAAGTTATGTGGTGAAAGAAATTCAGAAATTTGTGAAAAAATCCCCAAACTTTGCTTGCATTGCCATTTTCCAAGGGCGGTAATGTTTTCAATATTCGGGATATGGAGCTGTTTGAGGGGTTTCTTTTTGCACCCTGAAAGAATGTTTTTATTGTTATCTTTCTGTTGATACAATGCTTTGATTTCCTTAATTCAATTTTTTTCTGTTGCTTTGGCGGCTAAACAACTGCAATTCTGGCGTATTATGAACGTATTATGTTCTGATTATTTTATTTACAATAATCGTATTTTTTGGAGGGGGAGGAGGTTTCAAGTTGGACTATTGCTATGGGGCATCATGATTTTTATGTATCTCCCTGATGATTGTGCTGACTCTAGTACATGAATGCTTTTAATTTATCATACATGTGTTATATTTAGAGTACCTGCTACAGATTGTACTCTTTACATTGCAAAGGGTGACATTTTCTGTGAAAAACCAAGGTATTTCCACAATGTAACAGATTTGCTGTAAATTTGATCACGCTCAGCATGTCCTTAATTTTGTGATGGATTTGTGTCCACTATATGTCAGTAGGGTTTTAAATAAAAGAAAAAAAAATGATTTGGTACTGTGTAAGGGGTATTTCACATCAGCGTTTTTGCTGATGTGCGGCAGATCCGTCAGATTCACCGCGTCTGCTGGATCTGCCGCCTAATGGCCGACTTGTGGTGCCGATTCGGCAAGCCCCATGCATTGTCTATGGGGCTTGTGGTCAGGTGCAGCAAATGCGGTTACGCCGAATCAGCTGGATCCGGCACTTGCGACCGCAAAAAGAAAATGCTGCAAGCAGCGTTTTGTTTTTGCGGCCGCGAGTGCCGGATCTGCCGCATCCAGTAGATCCGCACTTGCTGCATCGGACCACAAGCCGCATAGACAATGCATGGGGCTTGCCGGATCGGCACCACAAGTCGGCCATTAGGCGACAGATCCAGCAGACGCGGCACCACCTGACGGATCGGCCGCAAACATTTTTTTTATATTTGCAAAAATACACGGACATGGGAACAGCCCCAAAGACTATAATAGGTAGCAGTTTTATCTGTGGAAAACACAGACAGAGCTCATTCGAGAAAAACTGACTTCCGAATGAGGCGTAAGAGACTCTCATATTATTTTCTATTACCTTGCTGATGCAGTTGCCATGGAGATCACACATATTTACCAAATTACCTTTCTTATGGTAATTCATCATAGGATATATTACAGTGTTGTCCAAAAGTATTGACACCCCTGCAATTCTGTCAGATAATACTCAGTTTCTTCCTGAAAATGATTGCAATCACAAATTCTTTGGTATTATTATCTTCATTTAATTTGTCTTCAATGAAAAAACACAAAAGAGAATGAAGCAAAAAGCAAAACATTGATAATTTCACACAAAACTCCAAAAATGGGCCGGACAAAAGTATTGGCACCCTCAGCCTAATACTTGGTTGCACAACCTTTAGCCAAAATAACTGCAATCAACCGCTTCCGGTAACCATCAATAGGCTTCTTACAATGCTCTGCTGGAATTGTAGACCATTCTTCTTTGGCAAACTGCTCCAGGTCCCTAATATTTGAAGGGTGCCTTCTCCAAACTGCCATTTTTAGATCTCTCCACAGGTGTTCTATGGGATTCAGGTCTGGACTCATTGCTGGCCACCTTAGAAGTCTCCAGTGCTTTCCCTCAAACCATTTTCTAGTGCTTTTTGAAGTGTGTTTTGGGTCATTGTCCTGCTGGAAGACCCATGACCTCTGAGGGAGACCCAGCTTTCTCACACTGGGCCCTACATTATGCTGCAAAATTTGTTGGTAGTCTTCAGACTTCATAATGCCATGCACATGGTCAAGCAGTCCGGTACCAGAGGCAGCAAAGCAACCCCAAAACATCAGGGAACCTCCGCCAAGTTTGACTGTAGGGACAGTGTTCTTTTCTTTGAATGCCTCTTTTTTTCTCCTGTAAACTCTATGTTGATGCCTTTGCCCAAAAAGAGAGAACATTCTTCCAAAACGTTTTAGGCTTTCTCAGGTAAGTTTTGGCAAACTCCAGCCTGGCTTTTTTATATCTCGGGGTAAGAAGTGGGGTCTTCCTGGGTCTCCTACCATACAGTCCCTTTTCATTCAGACGCCGACAAATAGTACGGGTTGACACTGTGGTACCCTCGGACTGCAGGGCAGCTTGAACGTGTTTGGATGTTAATCAAGGTTCTTTATCCACCATCCGCACAATCTTGCATTGAAATCTGTTGTCCATTTTCCTTTTCTGTCCACATCTAGGGAAGTTAGCCACAGTGCCATGGGCTTTAAACTTCTTGATGACACTGCGCACGGTAGACACAGGAACATTCAGGTCTTTGAAGATGGATTTATAGCCTTGAGATTGCTCATGCTTCCTCACAATTTGGTTTCTCAAGTCCTCAGACAGTTCTTTGGTCTTCTTTCTTTTCTCCATGTTCATTGTGGTACACACAAGGACACAGGACAGAGGTTAAGTCAACTTTAATCCATGTCAACTGGCTGCAAGTGTGATTTAGTTATTGCCAACACCTGTTAGGTGCCACAGGTAAGTTACAGGTGCTGTTAATTACACAAATTAGAGAAGCATCACATGATTTTTCTAAGGGTGCCAATACTTTTGTCCACCCCCTTTTTTATGTTTGGCGTGGAATTATATCCAATTTGGCTTTAGGACAAATCTTTTTGTGTTTTTTTCATTGAAGACAAATTAAATGAAGATAATAACACCAAAGAATTTGTGATTCCAATCATTTTCAGGAAGAAACTGAGTATTATCTGACAGAATTGCAGGGGTGTCAATACTTTTGGCCATGACTGTATATGTATGTGTGAATGTATGCACTGTGCATACAAATCACATATGCTATGTTAAAATATAGAAAATTGCATTTTGGTACCATATGATGTGTGGTGCTGTGACTAAAGTGAAATATATTGCCAGACAAATAGGAGGTACGCTATATGAGTGATACTAATGAATGACAATATCAAGGGGTCACACCTAAGATCAAGTCAATAATGCCAGACAAAATACCATTGAAAGTGGCTTTTAAGAACTACAGGTGCAGCTCAAAAAGAGATAGGGTGGTGCTGTCTCCTTGTCAGAATTCATGTATTGTATTGTGGCATTATGATACTCACCACCAATGCTGGTAATATGACAAGAATACATAAAAGTTCCTATTATCACACCTGATGAGGTCAGACATCTACCTTTGTGCTATAGAGTCCACTCTTGATCATTATGTTCATCATTTATTTGTGTTCAACCATTTTCCACTTGTCAGAATGTTTTAAACCACAGAACGCTTCGCCCTTCAATATACTCAGTAGTCACCAAACTCATCGCTATGTCATTAGGGAGGTATTTTTGAGATGTTTCCCTTGGACTGCATTTTTCCTCCATTCCTGACTGAAGACACCAGTCTTTACTATGTTGCTAACTGCCATTGTAGCTTGCATTTTATTCAATAGAAACCAACATAACATAACCTTTTGCTTCTTTATAGCCTCATAATTTCTGGCGTTCGGGTAATGACACGTGATCCATTACATAGTCCTGTTTTTACAGGATGCACTTGCACAAAGTCAAGTATTTTGCTGATGCTGGTTATGTTCACATTTTTTACAGTGGTCAAAATCATCTGTTTTTCAAGCAGACGGCGTTTCAGGAAAACTTTCTCAGTTTTATAAACCTAAAACGACTTTTGCTAGCTTTTTTTTTTGGTAGTTGTTTCCTGAAAATGTTTTTTTCCTGGCATTTTCCAGATGTGTTTTAAGATCCATAAAGAAATTAACAAAGTGGCTAGCGCTTTTTTTTGCAATGTAAAAATAATGCCGGGTGGCTTCAGGGCTTTTTTAGCCTTCCCATTGACTTGTATTGTAAAGATTCGAAGGTTTTTCTAGTGAAAAACCCCTAAATAATGTACAATTTATTTCCTGCATCAGCAAAATCTCTCCAATGCAATAATTTCAAGGTAAAGATATGTATTTATTTTCCTTAGTGCATAAAGACAATCTGCGATCTGGCTGACGTTTCGATCACAACTCTGTGATCTTTATCAAAGTATCGCTGTGAAATACAAAGCAGTGGAGTGAACAAATATACAATATATACAAAAAATACATGCAAAAAAGTGTTGGGAATGAGTGTCCTTTGCTAGCCAACACAGGACCAGATGATCCTCTAGGTGCAAACACAAAGGACAGGTACTACCAGTATCTCTCTATTCCTACACTGATTGAACACCATCAATAAACGCGATTTCCATTCTCCCAATCACATATAGTCTCCTATAATTCTCCCTACTACCACCATGGATAACATATGGAAACTTCTATACCATACACGTCCAGCTAAATGACAGATCTTTGTATTACATTAAGTGTTGACTATGTACAACACTTTTTTGCATGTATATTTTGTATATATTGTATATTTGTCACTCCACTGTCTTTGCATTTCACAGCGATACTTTGATAAAGATCACGGAGTTGTGATCGAAACGTCAGCCAGATCGCAGATTGTCTTTATGCACTAAGGAAAATAAATACATATCTTCACCTTGAAAAACTTTTGAGTGTGCAGTGTTCTTTGAACTATATACGACATTGAGACCCAAGGGCCTCATACACTAGCACCTCGACTACTTCCAATAGGTGTGCACGCCAATCACCATTACTATATAATTTCAAGGTAGACTGGGATTTCAAGATGTGCTGTTCTAGCTATTATGAAAAAGCATAAAAAAATTGGCAATGTTAAGAACGTTCATGCAGGGGTCAACCCAACTCAGAATTGGCAGCAACTCGTGGGACTTGGCTACATTCATCTACTGTTCGAAGAAGTGTGTCCAGAAGTGGATTAACCTTTAACAACCTATGGCGCCCATGTGCGTCATAGGCCACCTCTCACCATTTGATGTGAGCTCACACTGTGAGCTCGCATCCTCCGCCCTATCTTACAGCGCTGATCTGATCTGTGATCTGATTGGTGCTGTAAACTCTTCGAATAGCACTGTCATTTACTGAGTAAGCACCCAGCAGGGATTGCGGTGATCCCCGCTGGAATCGCAGGTCCTGTGAAGTGATCACAGGACCTGCATGCTGTTACCTGTACAGCCTGAGGTTTTCTGATGACCCTGGAAACTTTCCTGATTCACTTCCTGCCTGTGATGTCACAGTGACATCATCGGCAGGGAGTGAACATTTCTCCCATCTTTGGATGGACTGTAGCCCATCAGAACATATGAGAAACAATCAGACTGTGGAGCACTGAGGCCCTCTAGCTGTTAAAGTAAAATATAAAAAAAAACATTTGAAGTATAGAAAAAAAAAGTAAAAGTTCAAATCACCCCCTTTCTTGCGCCAATGAATATAACACTATTAGAAAATACACATATTTGGTATCGTCATGTCCAGAAATACCCGATCCATCAAAATACAAAATCAATTAATCAGAATGATAAACTGCGTAATGGAAAAAAAGTAAACCGTCAAAATTATGTTTTTTTGGCCTCCACAACCTTGCAATAAAATGCAATAACAGGCGATCAAAATAGCGTATCTACACAAAAAATAATATAATTAGAAACATCCACTCAAGCAGCAAAATAAAAGCCATCACACAGCCCTAGATTCCAAAAAATGAGAACACTACGGGTCGCAGAAAATGACGCCAAAAGCGCAATTTTTGTTTTCTTTAAAAACGTCTACTTTTTTTACCATTTAGATAACAGTAAAAGTATTCATGTTTAATATCTACGAACTCATACCGACTCAAGGCATCATACCAATATGTCGGTTTTACTATATAGTGAACATGGTGAATAAAACACCCGAAATACCAATGTGTATACGGTATATACTTTTTTGAAATTTCACCACACTTGGATTTTTTTTTTTCAATTTCCCTGTACACTGTATGGTAAAATAAATAATTTCATCTGAAAGTACAACTCGTTCTGCAAAAAATAAGTCCTTTTGTGACTATAATGAAGGAAAAATAAACAAAGTTATGTCTCTTGGAAGAAGGGGAGGGAAAAATGAAAAACGGAAAATCGTCAGGGGGTGAAGGCGTTAAATACTATTTCTTCAACATGGAAACAAGTTCAATTGACTCAACTATACATGGAAATAAAGGAATTGGTGAGCAGAAAGGTGGCAGCAGGTGCTCTGTACTAATGAGTCAGCATTTGAAATATTTGACTATAACAGAAGGCAGTTTATTCACTGAAGTGCTGGAGTGTGGTACAATAAGTGACTGCAGCAGTCAAGCCTGGAGGAGGTTCCTTGCAAGTTTGGAGCTACAGCTTAGCCATTGAAGTTGGAGATTTGTTCAAGATTATTTTTGTCACTCTATTGGCATCTGTCTAAAGCCAGCATGTGCACAAAGTACAATCATATTACGTCGGTGACGTCCATCCAGAGGTGTCCACCTTGTTCCAGTGCACTTGTAGAGTAGAACCCAAAGAACTCTGTAATAGTTCCCAATCACTCATACTGTGCAGACTCGGCAGTCATCTAAAGATAACCCATGATCGATTGGTTCATAGATAAAAAAGGAGGGATGTTTTTAACCACATATAGTAGGCAGATACATATAGATTAAAAGTAAAATAGGAATCGATCATATTTATATAGCAATTATACTATGTTTTAACAATTTTGATTTTATCACACATTTTGGTATTGATAATACAGATGTAATAAAGAACAGATGGGATATTACAGTATATCTCAGCTTTAGAGCATATTTATGTGCGCCACATTTATACTTACCCAATGTATGCTCTAAATTTAAGATATACTGTATTATATGAAAGCACTCAGGACGCATGCTGATTGTATTTCTTCTTGCAGGGCTATCCCCATGGACCAGTGGCCATCATTCTTTAGCATGATCATTTTTGCATGTTTTGCATAGTTATCTGGCTGCAGTCAATATGCATAAGCAATACTAGATGTATACAACACATTAAAATAGGTTTACATAGGGATATAGGGGGACAGTCTTAGAGGAGTGGGACCACCTCTTGCGCTGTACATAGGGTGCCAACCTCCACACCAAGAATGCAGGGCTATTGCACTAGGGAATAATAGAGAGAGCATTTCCTTCATCTTCCCATAGTTCATAAGATTTGGCAAGCAATTTTATATTTATTGCTAGTTAATGGATGTATATGTATTTAAAGTGGAACTCTGGGGAGATACAACATTTTTGTACAGTCCCTGCACTCCTATACCATGATACTAAGCTGCCAGTTACACTTGTATAATGTCTAGAATTTCTATAAAAATCACTTTTTCACTAACTGCTCCTTACCTGTCACCCCTCCCAGATGGGACATGAGATACGCCTGTTTCAGCAGCTCTTCCCCCTCAGAAAGCTTGAGTGCATCTGACACCTCCTCACTTCCTCATTCAATCACGTGGGCGTGATGTAATAACAGTTACTAGACTAAGCTGGAATGTGGAGACCAGCTTCTGTACAAACAGCAGTGGAGAGACCAATGTGTCAAAAGAACCTTATGTGACATCACGACTATTTGATTAAATGAGAAAGTGTTTGTTCTCGGACATAAAGATGCTCACTGCGGAGGGAGAGGGAGAGCTGCTCAATCAACATGATGCATTGTCCCCTCTGGGGGTGATGGGTAGGGAGCAGTTAGTGAATAAGTGAATTATATGCGTTCTAAACATTATATAAGTGTAACAGGCAGCTAAGCATTATAGCTTATACATTAGATTTCATTGTAAAAGTTGTTGTAACAAGGTACCAAGCTCCAACAGTTCACTTTATGTAATTTTAATACAACAGCCCAACAACTTGCCCAATTTAGCAATGGCCTGAATTAAAGGGGTAAGTGTGTTATGGGGTCTGCTAAAAAAGATTACAAGAAAGGTAATCAGCAGGATATTGAAATGTAAGGTAAATACATGGCTGTAATGGCACTGTAAAACTGATTGATATCTTTGGTGAAGAAATCCCCCTGCTCCTTTGCCTGCCTCCAGCATGCCTCCACTGGTGAGTTTTCAACAGAGTAAGCAGGTCACTCACAAGCCAGAGGCAGGCAGAGGAGTCAGGGAATCACAGACAGCGAGGAGAAGACCCAGTGTACAGACCAGCCCCTGTGTAACGAAATCTAATGAGCAGAAAACTTCAAATGCTGGTTACAAAAGAACAACAAAGTGGATTTTTTCACTATGACTATCACTTTGATCAGTATTACATCGTCATTATAACCATATCTTTGCCTTACATTACAAATCCTGCTGACAGGTTGTTTTTATTAAGTTTTACTTCCATCTTTCCCACCTCAATGCCCATAAATAGGGTTGAATCCTCAAAATGTCTTTGTAGGAACACCAAGGCCAAAGGGAATAGAATGGACGAGAGGAGATATCCCTGTCTGAGAGAACCTTGGAACCCTGGTGTAAAAACCTGGGAATTAGGCTATATACCAGTAATCAAATTGTGAAAGCTGCCAACCATTTCTGCTCTGTCCAGACCAAGCTCTAGACAGGCTAATTTTACTTTGTCAAAATCTTTTTTAGCATCATGAATCCTCAAGACTGAATGTTCTCTGGACTGGGACCGATGTTGTAAGTTTGCTAAGACCTTGAGTAGTTAGACTGTGAAAAAGTTAGAAAAGTTTCAGCTCACCGTATACAATCGATATAGGAGGTGGTTTCCAGGGCGGTACATGATATAAGGAAAGCTCTGCTCAGAGCTGATGACAAGGCCAACGAGGAAAATAAAATATGGTTGACTTTTGTCTGGCATTTCTGCTTTTTTTTTTTTAAATCAAATGTATTTTATTAAATCATCAGGTTAAATACAAATAGTACATTCATAACACAGTTTCAATGAAAAGATGACCACCTTTTGTAATATACAACACCCCACCCCAAAACAATAACACAGGAAAATACCCTCCCTCCTCCCAACACCTCCCTCCCTCCCCCCCACTCCTTGAACAGTTTTCATATACCATCAATATTTATGTCAGATAAGAGGAAAATAGAAAGCGTTTTCCGAAAGGCATGTGTACAACAATTAAAATTGTCAAACCTGTTATCAGGTCTAGCTTCTCCATTGCCTGGCTAGTGAAGGAGAGGAAATCAAAAAGAACAGCATTACTATTATACTGTAGCGACCGGTGGTAAGGCCGCGGGTTGTGTGTGTATTTCTGGCTTCAACAGAATCTCCATACTCAGATTTAACCGGTAGTAACATCTCTTTACTGTAAAACATATCTATAACACAGTCAACTGATCTAGCTGCACACATGTATATGGTGGAGTCTCTGGATCTTCACTTTATCCGGATGCGCAGCAAGAAGAAGAAAAAGAAAACAAAATGGAGATATCTTTCCCTAACTTTCCCTCAAATCACGTACCAGTCTATCACGGAAGAAGATGTCGCTCCCACGTGGCAGGCCTGGGGTCTCACGATGACGGGTCCCGTTGCAGCGCTGAAGGGGGAAACTCCTCAGTCCTCCTCTTCGGTCTTCTCCCGCAGGTAACAGATTTTTGTTAGTCTCTCTCTTTGTCCCGGGGCACACCGATCAGCAGAAAGGAGATCACAGTAGCACAGATGGCTCCCTTATGTCGGTCACAGCCCCTGCACATGTAATCCGGTGGCAATGTCCTGAATTTGAGTTGGGCCCTCGGTAAGACAAGGTCCTGCAGACCGGGGGTTGCAACAGCGATCCTCACGGGGTACTTCTTCCCAAGAATCCGGCTGCAAAAGAGCCCTATGTCGGGAGACACCACACGGTCTGTCCTGGCTGAGCTCTGGGTCTCTAATAATCTCCCGCCCTTTCTCTTCCTCAGCACAAGGCTGTTGGGGAGGGGATCAGCAATCAATGTTTTTTTTTCTCTCTGCAGTCATTTCAGCAATTGTCCACAAGGGGGCAGTATCGGACTGTGTAATGTTCACATCAGTGTCCATTTCAATAATAATACAGTCAGGGTTACCCACTCCATTACAATACCATATCCCTTTATCTCCTCCATGGCTCCCATATTTTTTCAAACATCAAGGCTGCACTCCTTCTATTATATATGTCTTCCTCCATTCGCACCACGTAGTCCACCTGTTTAATATACTCGGCTCCTCCCGGGGCTCAGTCCTGATCCAGTACCTCGCTATTAATTTCCTGGCCAAATATAATAATCTTGCAATTGCGATTTTTTGGCAGCTTGTCACTTTTATCTCTTTAACGTACCCCAGCACGCACACCAAAGGCACCCTTGGAACCTCGCACATATATCGTCTTTCAATCTCTGTAATGACATTCGTCCAAAACGTCTGCAGCATAGGGCAGTCCCACATCATGTGTAGAATCCCCGCCTGTCCCTGCCTACATCTTGAACATTCAGAGGTGTCTCTAATCCCTATTTTATATAAAAATTCAGGAGTCCTGTAGGCTCTGTGCACAAGATACAACTGCGACAATCTTCCCGGTTCACTCAATGAAAGCTTTGGACCATACTCCTAGATACTGTCCTAGACCTCATTTTCCATTTTTCCAACTTCCAACTCCCATTTGGTTCTCACCGTGATCGGGTGTCGCAGCAACATCACGTGCAGCAGATCTCCATACAGTGTTGATATTACTCCTTTAGTTCCACCCTCCATACAAACATAGTCCAGTACAATATCTTTCTGTATAGTGAGACTACCCATTTTCATTTGTTGCTTATATGCATGTAGTAACCTAAGGTATAAAAACCCATCTGTTGCCGGTATCTGCAACTCATCCTTCAAAGCAGCAAATGGTTTCAACATTCCATTTGCCGTGAGCTGCGACAAATATTTTATACCCCTATTCTCCCATCTTTTTTGGTCACCCAATTTATATATTTCACCCAATTTTGTATTTTTCCACACCGGCGTGTATATCATAATTCCCGTGATCCCTCTCAGCTTTTTAATCCTAGACCATATTCTTTGTATTAGACACAGAGTAGGGAACCGCCCGCCCACTCTACCAAAGTCACCTTCCTCCAAACTGATTACTAATGGGCGTCTTCCCATAATATACTCTAATAGCTTTTGACTGGAATTCCGCCCACCTTCTGACGTCCATCCCCTCATGTGTTGTCCTTGAGCCGCTAAAAAATATAACAATGGATTCGGCAGTGCCAGGCCACCCTCCTCCTTTGGTCTCTGTAAAGTTTCTAATTTTAATCTGGGTTGCCCCCCCCCCATACCAGATCTCGGAATAATGAGTTCAGTCTTTGAAAAAGCCCCCACTGAATCCATACTGGTGAGTTGTGAAGCACGTAGAGAGTTTCGGCATCATGATCATTTTGGCAAGGTTTGTTCTACCCACCACCGAGAGAGGCAATTTATGCGATGCCTGTGCCTTATCCTTTAATTTAGCTAACAACGGTATCATATTCCACTCAAGATAATCCACAATTGAACGAGATATCTGAATTCCCAGATACTTAAATTGTGTAACTATTTTCAGTTTGGCACAACCAATTTCCTCCCGTTCCTCCCATTCCTCCGTATCCACCTTCATGAGATTCGATTTGTCCCAATTTATCTTTAATCCAGATATCTGTCCAAAACTTTCCACTACCTCTACCGCACACCTTAAAGACTCAGTAGGATCTTGTAAAAACAATAAGATGTCGTCAGCATATAAGGCTATTTTCTCCTCCACAGGCCCGTACACAAATCCTTTCACCCCAGCCTCATCTCATATATAAGCTGCGAGTGGCTCTATTGCCAATGCGAACAATAATGGGGAAAGGGGGCATCCCTGTCTGGTCCCCCTAGTAAGCGAGAACTTGTCCTAGCGTCCACCATTCACTCGTATGCGTGCCACAGGAGAAGAATACATCAATTTAACCCATGAAATAAAGCTCTGCCCACAACCCAACTTGTCCAGTACCAGCCACAAATAGTCCCACTCCACGCTGTCGAACGCCTTATGGGCGTCCAGGGATACCACCACTCTGTCACCTGCATTATCTGCCGGGAGCTGAAGATTCAAGAATAGTCGCCTTAAATTAAGAGCTGTAGACTTTTGGGGCACAAACCCTGACTGGTCAGGATGTATTACATCGGATATAACCCCAGTCAGTCTGCGCGCCAACACCTTGGCCAACAACTTAGCATCCACAGACAGCAGTGAAATGGGCCTATAGGACTCCGCCCTCCTAGTATCTTTGTCTGCCTTAGGCAAAACCACAATCGCAGCCTCCCTCATGGATTCCGGTAAACATCCACCCACCAATGCTTCCTGAAAAACCACACATAATTTTGGTAGCAAAACATCTTTAAGCTGCTTATTAACTTCCGTGGGTAACCCATCTGCCCCGGGCGCCTTATCATTTGCCATTGTAGCAAGTGCCTCCTCTAATTCTTCGACTGATATTGGTAGTCCTAGTCTCTCACCCTCATCCTCCTTGAGGCGCTGAGTATTCACACCATTAAGGTACCTCCGTATCTCTTCCCGTGAGACAGATAGCTGTGAGGAATATAACTTCCCATAAAACTCACGAAATACTTTAAGGATGCCCTCATTGTCATCTATCACCATCCCTTCAGTATTATACAACCCGTATACATGTGCTGATTCTCTCTGAGCTGCCGCCACTACTGATAATAAATGCGCCACCTTTTCTCCTTCTTCAAAAAACCTAACCTTTTGAAATTCATGCCTACTCTTTACTGTTTTAGCAAATACAATACCCTGTCCACCAACTCCTGGCTCTCTTTTAAACGTTGTTGCGTCTCCGGCGAGGGTCGTTCCACTGCATCTGCCTCTGCTCTCCCCAGTGCTTCAATCAACTCTTGTTCTTCAATTTTCGTCTCTGACTTACACCTGGAAATATCCCTAATGAAGATTCCCCTGAGAAAAGCCTTCATGGTATACAAATCACACCAGACTCCGCACTGCCCTCATTTTCTTGAAAGAATTGTTCCACCTCCTTCCCAATTTTTATCATATCTAATGATTTCATCCAGGACCGGTGAATTTTCCACTCTCCCTTGTGCCCCATGCTGCCTTTTCTCATGTTAAGCACAACTTCCAGAGGTTTATGATCAGACGCTACCTTTGGCAAATATTTTACCGTATTTACAATAGCATCCAATTGCGCATTGCCCATGCCATAACAATTCTAGACATAGCTTTATGAGAAGCCGAGAAGCATGAAAAGCATTTCACCCCCCTATTCCGTACTCTCCAGACGTCTATGAGACCCTATTCTCTGATTTGGTTCGCAAATGGGGAGTCATCTCCCCTCCCCATCATGGGCCTCTGGCTCTTCCCTTTCCTATCAATATCCAGTTTCAGTACATTATTAGCGTCCCCAATGATTAGGACAGGAATCCCCACTCTGCGTCCAGTATGTTCCAGGATTTCCAGCAATTTCCGATCCGAATATGGCGGCGGGAAATATATAGCTACTATGCATAACGGTTGTCCAAACACCCGGCATACCACCATTACATATTGGCCTTCTTTATCGACCCTCACCTCTATTTCCTCATAAGGGACAGAAATATGGACCAGGACCGAGACCCCCCGGGCATACCCAGAGTACGTGGCGTGGTACGCATGTCTAATCCAAGCCCGTCCTAACACCCCTTTCTTGTCAATTGTCAGGTGCGTCTCCAGTAAACAAATAACAGAGGGTTTGAATGATAGAAGATATTTCAATACCACCGCTCTTTTGCTTCTGTCACCCAGACCCCTAACATTCCAACTCAGGATTTTAAGTTGATTAGCCATACCACCGGTATCTATGAAGTGTTGCCCCACAGGGCAATAGAAACTGTTCAATCCCTTCCCTATCCTCCCCTCCTTCCCCGCCCTTCCCGTAAAAACCCCCCCATTGTCAACTCCCTTGCGAGAGTGGGTAAATACGTCCAACCTAGACCCACCAAACGCACCGTCTCTTCTACCGTAACTCGTACAGAGAGATAGAGTAAACCTCCTATAAAAATACTCCTACCCTATAACCCACCAGCATCTTCCCCCTTAAGTAAAAGATTAATCTCATCATAATGATGTAATAGGCTTCCGCAACCAACCGCCACACCGTGGCCGCACCTCTCCACCTCCACCATTCAGAAAAAAGGACCTGTTAAAAAAAAAAAAACAGAAAAATTTCACCCAAACAAATAGCACTATATCAATAGGTCAATTGTCACCCCTTCAAAAAACCTAAATAGGGATGAAAAAGAGAAAAACAAGTAACAGGGGAACTCCAAGCCATCATACATAATTACGATAATCAACAGACTGAAAACTTCTGAAGTCCATCATATGTCCTGACAACACACTCAAAATACCATTCCTGGATCTGGTATTTCAGCCCTTTCCCTGGTCACGTAGTTGTCTATTGTTCCGCTCCAGCCAATCCGTGGCCTCTTCTGGCTCCTGAAAAAAATGAACTCTGTCCAGAGCAACAACTCTTAGTTTCGCTGGATATATCATAGAATACGCAAGTCCAAGATCTCTCAACTTCCGCTTCACCTCTCCGAATCTCATCCTCATCCTCTGGACTGTGGGTGAATAATCGCATAGATGAGATGTTTGATCGTCTATCGTCAAGTCCTTAGCAGTCCTGCTTTATGTAAAATGGTGTCTCTATCCCGGTAGTTCATGATCTTAGCCAAAATGGCTCTAGGAGAAGCTCCAGGAGGTATAGGTTTCATAGGTATTCTGTGTGCCCTCTCCACCACAAATACTTTAGACAGCGTGTCTATTCCGATTTTGTCTAACAGCCATTTCTCAATGTATTCACTTGGCGAGGAACCCTCCGATTTTTCGGGTACCCCCACAATTTTGATATTGTTACGTCTCGAGCGATTTTCCAAGTCGTCATTTTTGGCTAAGGTCTCCTTTAATTGCTTTTCACACTGTGCTTGACGCTTTTGTAATTTAACTATATCATCCTCTGCAGTGCTGACTCTCTCTTCCATTTCTCCCATCCTAGTATCAGACTTTTTCATGTCACATTTGATATGTTTAATCTCCTCCTGCATGCCTGTGACTTTCTGTGTCATACTAGTTAGAGCGTCTTTGCAGAAGTTTACAGCAGAGAATATGTCCCTCAGAGTGGGCTCCTGGGTGTCATTCACAGCACTCCCACTTGCACTTTCAGTACCCTGCAGTACTGCGTGATCCTCTGTGCCGTCCTCCCCCTCTTGTATCTGCTCTGAATCAGAGCTTTCAGCCTCAGAGCCCTTATCCTCCATCTCTGTGTCCCCCTGTACCTCCTGTCTTGCAAATTGCTGCAGACGAGCAGCCGCCGCCATCCTCCTAGCACATGCTGCGTTTGCAGCCGCCGCCTCCTTCTCCACCGCGGCGCCATCTTGCGCTCCACTGACCTCCGCTGCTCCCAGCTCCTTCTGCCTCCTGCGCGTCATACCCGCGGTCTCCTGGCTCACCGCTTGTGCCCCCGGGGTCTAGGGATCTTCCGACACACTGCTGGTGTGTTTTAAAGGCCCGGTGTGCGGCGGTCACAGCCATACAGTTCTATTACGGCGGGAGAGCTTTCCTGCTGCGACCGCTCACATCACCCGCTAGGCCACGCCCCTGGCATTTCTGCTTTTTAATATGCCTAAATAAAATTGACTTTTTTCAAGAAAATGTAAAGGATCTTGAGTAGTTAGAGTATTTTGGACCTTCCTTCACAAACCCAACTGTGAGATGTCCACTAGTTTCCAGGAAAGCCCAACAAATCTGAACCACCATTTAGAGAAAATCTTTTCATCTACATTTATTAGCGTGATGGGCCTATAAGTGGTCTTTTCCTTGCTTTGGAAGTACTGTGATGTATGAATTCTTAGGTTCTGGTCGGTGTCATATCATAGTTTGTGTGGGAATTACCTGCTCACTTACTACTCTACAAGATTCCTCTTTGTATCCATCAGGGCTCATCCCTTACATGCCTTCAAGGTCCTAATTTTGCTTCTAACTGCTCCATTCATACTTAGTATATTTTTATAAAATACTGCCTGGCACAGTGTGCAAAATTCAAGTATTATTTACCGTTATGTTTTCTATAGCAGAGAATTTCTAATACTACAGTAATAGGAATTTCTGTCTATTCACTCCTTAAGCAAGTGGAACGCTTTATTGCAAACTCCCACACAGTTCCAGCATATCATTTCTCACATGGCAGGGGGGGTTATTTTAGTGGAAAAACAGATGGGCACATGTCTATGGCTAACACTTTGGAAAGAATACTAGAAGTCTCACCTAATTGCCTTCTGGCAGCCATCTCTATGTAGGGGAGGTCAGATACATCTTCAAAGTTACTCAGTATCTACTCTACCAGCCTATAAAGAGACTCACTACAAGGGTCTAGATTATCATTTCATCAGCCCTGCCCATTTTCTTATGGAAAACCTACAGGCATCCAGGGAGGAAAAAGTTTACATATGGAACAATAACCCCATAAAGAACAAAAAGTGGATCGTGGGCACTGACTCAGTTAAACAAAAGCTGGTAAATGATTTGACATATGATAAAAGGGTGAGGTTTAATTAGTAGCGTTATAATTAGCAGCGTT
The DNA here is from genome assembly GCA_033576535.1 of Allobates femoralis. Classification (NCBI taxonomy): domain Eukaryota; kingdom Metazoa; phylum Chordata; class Amphibia; order Anura; family Aromobatidae; genus Allobates; species Allobates femoralis. The sequence continues at coordinate 265,562,380 of JARQOC010000001.1, read as the reverse complement.
ATTGTATAGTAATAAAATGGAAGCTGTCTGCTGAATTCAATTTTTCCTGGCATGAATAAAAATACTTGCAAAGTAATATCAAATATAATATAGATCATTTCTGAAAAATTGGGATTATTAAAAGAAATGAATGTTAACAGAAAAGCTTAACAGTCAACTGTATCTGGTATCATGAACACCTGGTCAATGCTTAGCAAGTGACGTCTGCTCTAAAGGGGTGTCACACGCGTCAATGTCGTCAGCGATCTGATCGCTGACGACATTGACGGCTGATCGCTGGTGAGCTGTCACACAGACAGACTCACCAGCGATCAATTGACCAGTGACATCATGGAAACGATTTAAATATCGTTTCCACGATGTCCTGCTCCCGCTGCCAGCCTGCTGGAAGCAGGAGCAGCCTGGTCTCCAAGGTACACTGCGGGTATCTAGGCAGCGCGCACTGCCTAGATACCCGACGTGTACCTTAGTTACCAGCCTCCTCCGCTCACCCGGTGAGCGGAGGAGGCTGGTAACTAAGGTACACAGTCGGGTATCTAGGCAGCGCGCGCTGCCTAGTTACCCGCAGTGTACCTTGGAGACCAGCTCCCAGCGCTTGTGACAGGCGCTGGGAGCTGGAATATCGCTAGTCCCGGTGTCACACGCAGCGATGCTGCGTGTCCACCGGGCGACAATCGCCAGGTTTCAGAGCTGGTTCTGAAACCTGGCGATCATCAACCAGCGATTTATCGCTGGTTGATGCAGTATGTCACACGCGTCAATATCGCTGCAACGTCACGTGCAGCCGATATCGTGCAGGCGATATTGACGCGTGTGACACCCCCTTAAGACTAAATAATAATTATAGTAATGCTCTGCGCACACATATAGCCCTCTAAACCGGAGAACTAGCAGAACAAACATGCAAATGAACATAAAAGTCCCCCATACACAATAGATTGCTCTCAATCACTTGGCCAACTCTCTCATACATATACTTTGTGGACAATTATTAGGCAAGTCAATATTTTGACCATATCATCATTTTTATATATATTTTCTAACTTCAAGATGTATATAACTGAATGCATTTTGGACGAAGAAGATCAGGTGATGTGTATTTGTTTAATGAGGGATAGTGTGGTCTAAGTGAAGCTTTGAGCAGCCTAGAGCCAGGGCTGCCCAACTCTGCAAACAGGACCCTGGCTGTCTGTGATCTTTGTGGGGTGCATGGTACTCACTTACTCCTGAGGGACACCATCCTTCTTTCCACCCACATCTGCAGGGGCTGCCGGGCAGAGACTACACCTCACCAGGACATTTTTAACATAACAGACACAGTGTTCATCATTCGTCTGTCCTGAATGGGGTGTTCCTTCCCATTAAGACTCCCACTGCAGCGGCAGCCTTTCTTCTTTACTGAAACCAGGGCCGGCGTCAGCACCCGGCGCACCCGGGCAAATGCCGGGGCCCGGAGGCTGAGGGGGGGCCCATTGGGCCCCTAAGCGCCCCCACATGTCATACTAGGGGGCCCCTGACCACTTTCCCCACACGCCATCCTCGGGGCCCCCTTACCGCTGCCTCGCCCCCTTAGCACTGCCTCCCCCTCTCTCCATTACCGGCGGCTAAATTAATCTCCGCCTCCGCCTGTCATGTTGTGTGACTGTGTGACGCTGCAGCCGGAGCCGCTCTATTTCCTGTGTCGCTGGCTCAGCAGCGTCACACTACATGACAGGCTGCTATCAGTGCGACTGCACGCCGGTAATGCAGAGGGGGGAGGCAGCGGTAAGGGGGCCCCATAGGATGGTGTGTAGGGGAAGCGGTCAGGGGCCCCATAATATTACATGTGGGGGCACTCAGGGGCCCATAGGCCCCAAGAATGAGTGTGGGGGCAGCTCTCATGGGCCCCCCCCCTAGGATGAGTGTGTGGGGGAAGCAGTCAGGGGCCCAATAATATTACATGTGTGGGCACTCAGGGGCCCATAGGCCCCAAGGATGAGTGTGGGGGCAGCTCTAATAGGCCCCCCCCTAGGATGAGTGTGTGGGGGAAGCGGTCAGGAGCCCAATAATATTACATGTGGGGGCACTCAGGGGCCCATAGGCCCCAAGGATGAGTGTGGGGGCAGCTCTCATGGGCCCCCCCCCTAGGATGAGTGTGTGGGGGAAGCGGTCAGGGGCCCAATAATATTACATGTGGGGGCACTCAGGCGCCTCCACCCACGCTCCGCCTCCACCCATCAAACCCTCCATAGTTTCACCACCCACTATTGGAAAAACTCCCTTTCTGCACCATGTCCTCGCCAATCACTCATTAATCTCTTTCTATACATTGTTCTTGATCAGAGCTGTGGAGGGATGTGAACAATAAATGCCACATGAGGCAGAATAATACTGGTGGTGTTATTCATCACCTTGTACAGGGGTGGGGAACCTTTTTGCTGCTGGAGGGACATTTGGAAATTTCTACCATCATTCAGGGGCCGCACATCACCATGAAAATTACCGGCTACATTAAATTAATTACCTCACCTAATTTGATGGCTGCAGCTGCTTCTCTGTGTCCTGCGATGTTCGGTGATATCTGATCTTCCAGGTTTGTGTTGATCTGGAGCGCAGTCGACTCTGTGACAATAAGTTTTGTAAATCAAATACATCACATAGGAAATTGTTATATATACAATATACAGGACAAAGTATATACAGCACTGCAGAAGGCTAGGGGGCACAGACTGGGAGTGAGCTGAGCTCTGCAGGAGCCACAGAGATGTATGGTCTCTCCCCGAACCCCCACCCATTGAGGGGGTGAAGTGAGCTCTGGAGCCAGGGGTCACAAGCTTCCAGAAAATGGCAGCGGATCTCGATTACTTATTATTATCAGAGACTCTGGAGAAGAATGCTACCGGCAAAGGCAGCCGAGACTATAAGAGTGGGAGCGGCATCCGCTGGGGGTTACCACTGGTACACACACCTCGTACGCACGTGGCTCCACTCCGTACACCTTGTACGCACGCAGCTCAGCTCCGTACACTTCGTACACACGCGGCTCTGCTCTGTACACCTCGTTCACACGCAGCTCTGCTCCGTACACCTCGTTCACACGCAGCTCTGCTCCGTACACCTCGTACACACGCAGCTCAGCTCCGTACAACTGGTACGCACGCAACTCAGCTCCGTACATCTCGTACGCACGCGGCTCAGCTCTGTACACTTCATACGCACGCGGCTCATCTCCGTACACCTTGTACGCACGCAGCTCAGCTACGTACACCTCGTACACACGCGGCTCAGCTCCGTACACCTCATACACACGCGGCTCTGCTCCGTACACCTCGTACGCACGCAACTCAGCTCCGTACAGCTCGTACGCACGCAACTCAGCTCCGTACAGCTCTTACGCACGCAACTCAGCTCCGTACACCTCGTACGAACGCAACTCAGCTCCCTACACCTCGTACGCACGCAACTCAGCTCCGTACACCTCGTATGCATGCAACTCAGCTCCGTACACTTCATACGCACGCGGCTCAGCTCCGTACACCTCGTACGCATGCAACTCAGCTCCGTACACTTCGTACGCACGCGGCTCAGCTCCGTACACCTCATACGCACGCAACTCAGCTCAGTACACCTCGTACGAACGCAACTCAGCTCTGTACACCTCGTACGAAGGCAACTCAGCTCCGTACACTTCGTACGCACGCAACTCAGCTCTCTACACCTCGTACGCACGCAACTCAGCTCCATACAGCTCGTACGCACGCAGCTCAGCTACGTACACCTCGTACACACGCGGCTCAGCTCCGTACACCTTGTACGCACGCAGCTCAGCTACGTACACCTCGTACACACGCGGCTCAGCTCCGTACACCTCGTACACACGCGGCTCTGCTCCGTACACCTCGTACGCACGCAACTCAGCTCCGTACAGCTCGTACGCACGCAACTCAGCTCCGTACAGCTCTTACGCACGCAACTCAGCTCCTTACACCTCGTACGAACGCAACTCAGCTCCCTACACCTCGTACGCACGCAACTCAGCTCCGTACACCTCGTATGCATGCAACTCAGCTCCGTACACTTCATACGCACGCGGCTCAGCTCCGTACACCTCGTACACATGCAACTCAGCTCCGTACACTTCGTACTCACTGCGGCTCAGCTCCGTACACCTCGTACGAACGCAACTCAGCTCCGTACACCTCGTACGAATGCAACTCAGCTCCGTACACCTCGTACGCACGCAACTCAGCTCCCTACACCTCATACGCATGCAACTCAGCTCCGTACAGCTTGTACGCACGCAACTCAGCTCCGTACACCTCGTACGCATGCAACTCAGCTCCGTACACCTCGTACGCATGCAACTCAGCTCCGTACACCTCACACGCACGCGGCTCAGCTCCGTACACCTCGTACATACGCGGCTTAGCTCCGTACACCTCGTACATACGGGGCTTAGCTCCGTACACCTCGTACATACGGGGCTCAGCTCCGTACACCTCGTACATACGGGGCTCAGCTCCATACACCTCGTACACACTCAGCTCAGCTCCATACACCTCGTATACATTCGGCTCTGCTACATCCACACTGTAAATCCATCCTGACCACAGATACACTTTACCTCATCCAGCACCATGACAACTGAGGAGCTGATCATGTGACCCCTGACTCCTCCCCTCCAAGTGACGTCATCACAGGTCCTGTAAGAACAGAGCAGCTATGTAGCGTGCTGCTCTGCAGGTGGAGAACAATGGGGGGGATCCCGGGCCCCCACAGGCTAATAGAAGCTGGGCGGGCCCTCTGTGCTTTAAGGCATGGTGTGGGCGGGCCGGGCTCCCACAGGATAACAGTGGCTGGGCAGCGGCTGGGCGGGCCTGGGCGGCGGCTGGGCGGTTCCCTGGGCTCTGTGCATTGAGGCCTCTGGGCCCGGGGTGAGCGTGGATGGGTGGGCCCCCACAGGATAATAGATGGTGGTGGGCGTGCCTGGGCGGCGGCTGGGCGGTTCCCTGTGCTTGCTAGCCTGCCCAGCCAGCCCCAGCCTGTGTGTGTGTGACGGACGGCCCCGCCCCGCCCCTGGCTGGTGTGATGATGATAACGAGTCACGACGACTCGACGAGACTCAGGTCAGCTGCACAGGCAGCGCGTATGAACTACTGTAGTCTAGACAGTGACTGTGCCACTGCTGCTGCTGGCCAAATGGGGCGGGCCTCATTGCTCCAAATGGCCCCGCCCACAGCCAGCTCGCCCGGGCCCCCCCTGCTGTTTGTATATGGCCACGCCCCCTCCACTTATCTTCGGGCCCCATACAGCTGTATGGCTTTTAAGGCCGTATTGGCGGGACTGACTAATGCTATTAAAAATTTGCAATAGTATGGGACCCTGTTGAAGCTTTCGCATCATGACCTTCAAGTTATGGCATTGCCTAACAGTGCACTAAGGAGTGTAAGTTAGTCAATATTCAAGACAAAATATTATCAAATATTCACTGTTTTCTGCTGGATAATGTTAGTACGTTATGCATTCGTATACTTTGCTCATTCTTTATTTCAAGCAATATAGAATTTCCACAAAGCTATTCCAAATATACCTTTCAGCAGCCAACATATTTTCAATACTTTGCAATCAGGCCATCTAAAGGGAAGCCATGCATGGAAAATCTATTCCCAGTATCATATTTTAAAACAAATGGGTAGGTTTCATTCTTTTTCCACTGGTTTTATTTCAATCACAGGGCATCTGTTTAACCTAGCTTGTGGGCTATCCAAACTCCATGAGACTTGGACTCATTGAATGTAAAGGTATCTCCACCTTTGGGTGTGCTGTTTAGAATATTCTAGAGAATCCCTCCTGTGAAACAGAGCAGAGCAGGCAGCCATTGACTGTGTGTAGTCTGCATCCATTTGCAGACTGTATATGCTATAAACATCAGTCTAAAGCTTTATCATGGGAAGATCACAAGAAAATAAACTTTTAACCTAAAATTCGTTCTGCGATCTGATTTTTCAAAGGTAACTAAGGTATACTGCATTGATTAATAATTTTGATTAATTTCCTTAATTCCAGTGAATAAAAAGGGACCTAAAAGGCTTTAAATCAAAGAATGCAAATGTGTGAATATAACATAACTAACGGTCCTCAGAAATTGAAAAAAAGATATCTTGGCAGAAAAACTTACACTGCCAGGACAGCTAACAATAGTATTTATATCCTTTCATTGGTTGTTCCTAACGAAAGTATTGATGACCTATCACTATCTGTGAGATCTAAGACTCCCCCAGATCTCAAATCTATTTAATACCCTGTGATAGATCATCAACACATTAGTCCCAGACATTGCCTTTAATCAGTTTAGCTCAATCATAATATACAACACTGTTGTTAACCAGGGGCGGGCTGGGCCAGGTGGCAGGGAGGCATTTGCCCCCCGGGCCGGCAACAGTTCAGGGCCGCCGGGTACGTGATCAACAACAATGCAAAAGTAAATCACTGGCGGCCGCGGCTATTCTTAGTGCGGGATGCGACCACCGGTGATTTATCATACAAACAATAACCTTAATGCACCCAGCGGCCGGCACAGGCTGGCTGCAGCAAAGTCCTGAGGAGTGCTTACATTGCACTCACCCTCAAGACCGGAGCGCTTGACAAGCGCCATTCTGGGGCAGCAGGCTGGGCCGGTCTCTGCCAATGTTGGCTGAGGCTCCCAGCTCTTCATGGCTGCCCGCAGGACCCTCCGCTTGTTCTTTGGATGGCCGGCACCTTCTGTTTGTGAGCAGGGCCGGCTGCGTCACTGCTGACAGACAGGACTCTGAGCAGTGGCCATGTCTGCAAGCTGTGACATCATGCAGCGCGCCCTGCTCCATTAGATTCCCGCCATGGAGGAGCTGAATGGGACACCATCAAGAGGGAGGTGAGCAAACGCCGATGTGTTCATTCTTTATCTAAAACTAATTGTGTGTGTGTGTGGTGTGTGTTGTGTGTGTGTACATGCCTGGCTGCATCTGTGTGTGTGTCTGTTTCTGTGTGTGTACATTTCTGGCTGCATCTGCGTGTGTATACATGCCTGGCTGCATCTGTGTGTGTGTGTGTGTGTGTGTGTGTACATGTCTGGCTGCATCTGTGTGTGTGTGTGTACATTTCTGGCTGCATCTGTATGTGTGTGTATACATGCCTGGCTGCATCTGTGTGTGTGTGTGTGTGTGTGTACATGTCTGGCTGCATCTGTGTGTGTGTACATGCCTGACTGCATCTGTGTGTGTGTACATGCCTAGTTGCATCTGTGTGTGTGTGTGTGTACATGTCTGGATGCATCTGTGTGTGTGTACATGCCTGGCTGCATCTGTGTGTGTGTACATGCCTGGCTGCATCTGTGTGTGTGTGTGTGTGTGTGTGTGTGTACATGTCTGGCTGCATCTGTGTGTGTGTGTGTACATGCCTAGCTGCATCTGTGTGTGTATACATGACTGGCTGCATCTGTGTGTGTGTGTGTACATGTCTGGCTGCATCCGTGTGTGTTGTATACATGCCTGGCTGCATCTGTGTGTGTGTGTGTGTACATGTCTGGCTGCATCTGTGTGTGTGTGTGTGTGTGTACATGCCTGGCTGCATTTGTGTGTGTGTACATGCCTGGCTGCATCTGTGTGTATGTGTGTGTGTGTGTGTATACATGCCTGGCTGCATCTGTGTGTGTGTGTTTATACATGCCTGGCTGCATCTGTGTGTGTGTGTCTTTCTGTCTATGTGTCTGTTTGTGGCTGGGGCTTTGTGTGGCTGGGGATTTGTGTGGCTGGTTGTGTGTGGCTGGGGCTTGGTGTGGCTGGTTGTGTGTGGCTGGGGATTTGTGGCTGATTGTGTGTGACTGGGGCTTTGTGGCTGGTTGTGTGTGGCTGGGGCTTTGTGGCTGGCTGTATGTGGCTGGTTGTGTGTAGCTGGGGCTTTGTGGCTGGTTGTGTGTGGCTGGGGCTTTGTGGCTGGCTGTGTGTGGCTGGGGCTGCGTGGCTGTGGCTGACTATGTGTCTATGTTGCTAGGGCTGTCTGTGGCTGACTGTGTCTGTGTGGCTGAGGCTGCGTGGCTGGCTGTGTGTGGCAAAATGTGTCTGTGTGGCTGACTGTGTCTATGTGTGGCTAGGGCTGCGTGGCTGCATGTGGCTGTCTGTGTGTCTGACTGTGTCTTTATGTGGCTGGGGCTATGTGGCTGTGGCTGGCTGTGTGTGCCTAACTATGTCTGTGTGTGGCTGGGGCTGCGTGGTTGTGGCTGGCTGGGGTTGGCTGTGGCTGCATGGATGTGGCTGAGCTGCGTGGCTGGCTGTGTGTGGCTGGGGCTGTTTGGCTGTGTGTGGCTGACTGTGTGTGTGTGGCTGGGGCTGCTTGGTGTGTGTGGCTGACTGTGTGTGTGGCTGGCTGTGTGGTTGGCTGTATGTCTGTGTGTGGCTGGCTTTGGCTGTCTATATTGCTCGCTGTGTGTGTGGCTGGCTGTGTCTGTGTGTGTGGGTAGCTGTGCCTGTGTGTGGCTGGATTTGGCTGTGTGTGGCTGTCTATGTGGCTGGCTGGCTTTGGCTGTGTGTGGCTGGCTGTGTTTGTGTGGCTGTATGTACAGTATGTGGCTGATTGTGTGTGTGGCTGATATTGTGTGTGTAGCTGGCTGTGTCTGTGTTTGGCTGGCTGTGTCTGTGTGTGCCTGTGTGTGGCTGGCTATGGCTGTCTATGTTGCTGGCTGTGGCTCTGTCTGTGGCTGGCTGTGGCTATGTGTGTGGCTATCTATGTGGCTGTGTCTCTCTGTGTGGCTCTCTGCGTCTGTGTAGCTGTCTATGTGGCTGGCTGTCTATGTGGCTGACTGTTTTTGTGTGGTTGTGGCTCTGTGTGTGGCTGTGGCGGGCTGTCTGTGTAGTTGGCCACTGGGACATCCAAATGCTGTGTGAGTGTCCGACAGTTTTCTTAGGTCACATCCGTGTGCAATCTGTTTTGTTTCTCAGCAGCTATTACTGTAGAATCATTTACAGGAGCATTTTACAGTTGTCTCAGCTGAAGAATGATAATGTATCAGTGAAAAAAACAGATGCCTCTCGGATAGTTCGAGTGCTGTCAGTGTGCGGTCTATGATTTTGTCCGACTCATAGACTTGCATTGGTGAGTCTCGCACATGAATTGCATACTGTCGCAGCATGTTGTGACTTTTTTCCCATCCAGAATCTGGATGAGAAAAAAGCGTCCGACACTCGCCAATGTGTTTCAAACGTTGATTAACTGACTGCACTGCGATAAAATCACACATTGCACTCATCCGAGTTTCATGCCAGTGTGTCCGTGCCCTAATAATAAAATCCTTATAGTAATCCTACAATGTCTGCTGGACATGGTATGGGGAGGGTGTATGGCCCAGTTAGTACACACTCCATACTTCTTGTTATTAACCAGTTAATGCTCTCTTGTCCACCGCACTGCAGTGTCAAAAGAGGAAGACAGCGAGACAGGCAGCGACATGGCATCAGAGAGCCCCTGACCTCGAAATAGAAGATCCTCAGATCCTGGTATTGTGACGACATATGAAGAAATATTTTTTTACATTTATATTACACTATGAACTCCACAGCACTTTACATACATCATCAACACTGTCCCCATTGGGGCTCACAATGAAAACATCCTACCAGTATGTCTCATATTGTATATCGCCTTTCTTTGATATCACCTTCACAAATATTGCATTAATTGCACTTGTCAGGTTTTGGATGTTTTAAGATTGCATTTGTTTGCAGGATGTCATAATTGACTCCCAGAGCTGCTGGTTTGACGGTTAATGTCTTACAGCAACTTAGATTTTTTTTGCTTAATGGTACTTACAAGTTTCTCAATAGGGCTGAGATTAGGGGAGATTGGTAGCCACACCATGGTTTTCTCTATTTTTATGTCCATAGCAGCCAATTACTCAGGGCTATGCTCTGTACCAAGAGATGGTGCATTGTCATGTATGGGGATGATTTTGTACGAAGAAAAAAAGTGGTCAGTCTAAAAGTATATATTTTGCTGTGGTCCTTTTCACGCCTTCATGGACCCTATGGGGCAAACTAGCTCTCTCCACATGATTACGACCCAAAACATGACTGCCACCTCCTTGCTGATGTGACACGGTGGCGGTCATCTAGCAACCATCCACTACTCCAACCATATTGGGAACCTCTAGGCTCCTTTTAGCTACTCCTCTGTCTGTAGGGTGGCGTGGCGCGATGGGGGGGCGCACCGCTGACAGTGCCTAGGGGGCAGGATCTCCAAATACGGGCCTGGCTGGAGGGACTGAGATGGGCCGCCGAGAATTTCCGACAGCACCCAGGCTACCCCCCCCGTTCCTCGCCCGAGGGCTGCCGAAGAGTTTTGCCACCCAGGGTTTGCGTCGCCAGTCAGTCCCTGTTGTTAACTAATGTTGGACATATCATTGGTGCAACCTGTTCATCTGCAAATGGGCCTAAGCGGTAAGGGTGCCCATTTCCACATATAAAGCAGTTGGAATTATGATGAATTATTGGACTGCAAGGGGCCCACATGCCCCTTGCAGTCCAAAAAAAGGTTCATGCACAAGGAACCTTTTCTGTCTGGATCTGGAGTGTTATTAAGCATGGGTAAAAACAGTTTAAAAAATGTGAGGAAATCTTATACACATTGTATCTCCATATTATGGCTTCAGTAACCAGACTTCCTATAGTTCAACTAAACCTGGCCTAGATCATCACAGGATCCTATAAGACAGATGCCGATATACACCCATATTATGCATGTCTCAAAGCAGTCATAGATCTTTACGATATAAGTGTTGATTTTGATTCAAATATTAAAATGCTGCCAACTGATTACAAGTTATACTATAACTGAAACATTACCACTCAATATTAAGCATTAAAAGGCTTGGAAAGACAATAGGTAATTATTTAATGCATGTACAGTATATATATACTGTATAGTGGCGGACCCTGTACCAAGAGGGCCCTGGTGCAGCAGCTGATGGTGAGCAGCAGGGGGATGGGGGGGGTTTCTAGAAGTTCTCGGTGAGGAGCTGGGGGGGTGGTGCTAGCGGACGTCCGGGAGGAGCGGGGAGGTGCTATAGGTGCTGCGGCTCCTACCTGCGTCTGGCCACGCAGTCCTGGGAGTCGGGGTGGCAGAGGAGAGGAGGGGCGGGATCAGCCAAGGGAAGCTAGAAGCTTCCCTCAGTTAACCCCCTCTCCTCTGACACAGTGACACAGGGTCATGGGGGTCGGCTGGGGGCCCCCCTGCAGGCTTGAGGGGCCCCCTAGCCGGTCGGGGCCCTGGTGCAGCTGAACCAGCTGCACCACGGTAGGTCCGCCCCTGATACTGTACATGGGGTAAATAAATGCTGATAAGTTGAAGGAGAGAGGAATGCAAGAACACCGAGTTCCTCATAAGCATGCCACATCAAATGGTCATATGATACTATTTGTCGATGTTTATAGTGTTATATAGTTTTTTAAGGTTGGAAGTAGATTGAAAGGGAGCTTGCCAGGTCCCCTTTACACCCAGAACCACAAGCAGTTCTGTGCACATATCTATACTCCCTACTTAACAGTCCCTTCATGTATTTGCATACATAAACAGATCTTTAGAAAAAGTTTTTCAAAAGACCGTTTATGAGATACAAAATAGTGCTTTGACTAGTAGAGGGAGTTACTACCCTGACTAGTCAGCCCACTTGGCATGGTATTCCGCCCCTGTGGACATGTATTCGTGGGGAGAGTCTTTATACCTCCACTGCTGATTACAAATAAAAAAACAACCATATAACAGAACCAAAATTAGAAGGAAATACCAAAGTAAACACTGGTAATAAGTGCCATGACAATATCACTGGAAACCCAAAAGGAGATTTTCAGAAAAGGGCTATAATGACAATATAATCAAAATATAAAATGTAACTATGGTACTTTATTGGACAAAAGATATAAAAACGTAAATCACAAAGCACATTTAAAAAAAACATGATGATGGGGTGAACAATGATGGTAGATAAATATAATATTACTAGATGTGGGCCCGATGCTATTGCATCGGGTGAGCGGTGACATCATGATGGGGGCAGGCTTTGTGGAGCTGGGGACAGCGGCTGACTCTCCTCCCTGTGCTGTCTCTCCCCTGTATGTTGATTTCCCCCCCCCTTCTCCACCCCCACTGCGCTGCCTTTCTGCCCCATCCTATGCACACTCTTGGGCCTACCCCTGTAGTCGCTCTCCACTCCCCCTTTTCTGACTCTCTGCCCCTCACTCTGGTCCCTCTGTGACCCCTCTGTGGTTCCTCTCTGCCCCCCGTGTTCCATCTCTGCCCCCCATGGTCCCTTTCTGCCTCAGTGCACGCTGTCAGACCCCCTCATGCACGCTCTCTGTCCCCCTTCCTCCGTGCAAGCTCTTGGGCCCCTCCCTGTGTTTGCTTGGTCTCTATGACATTTCGTCATTGCTCACAGTGGCTGCGGGCCACGTGGTGAACGGGTCGAGCACGTTCGGGTCAGCGACTGCAGGCACAGAGGGGATGATTGAGTGTAGGCAGAGGGCGGTGAGTGAGTGCAGGCTGAGGGGGGAGTAAGTGAGTGCAGGCTGAGGGAGAGTAAGTGCAAGCTAAGGGGGATGAGTGACTACAGGCTGAGGGAGGGTGAGAGAGTGCAGGCTGACTAGGATGAGAGAGTGTGGGTTGAGGGATGATGAGTGTGGGCTGAGGGGGGTAAGTGAGTGTGGGTGATGGGGGTAACAATGCTGGCTGATGAGGATGAGTGCAGGCTGAGTGAGTGTAGGCTGAGGAGGGGTGAGTGAATGGGGGCTTAGGGGTGTGAGTGTGAGATTAGTTGGGGTGAGTGCGGGCTGAGGGAGATGAGTGAGTGTAGGCTGAGGGACAGTGAGTGCAGGCTGAGTAAGGGTGAGTGCAGGCTGAGGAGGGTGAGAGAGTGCGGACTGAGTGAATGTGGGCTAAGGGGGGCTAAGAGAGTATGGGCTGAGGGGTGTTGAGTGAGTGTGAGCTGAGGGGGTGAGTGAGTGTGGGCTGAGGGGGATGAGTGAGTATGAACTGGGGCTGAGTATGAGCTGAGGGAGGGTAAGTGAGTGGGGGCTCAGGGGGTGAATGCAGGCTGAGTGAGTGTGGGCTGAGGGGGGTGAGTGGGGGATGAGTGAGTGAGGGATGAGTGAGTGCAGGCTGAGTGAGTGGGGGCTGAGTGAGAGGATGAGGCTGAGTAAATGTGGTGTGAGTGACTACATGCTGAGTGACTGCAGGTTGGGGGAAGTGAGTTCAGGCTGAGTGAGTGGGGGCTGAGTGAGAGTGAGGGCTGAGTAAATGTGGGCTGAGTGACTACAGGCTGAGTGACTGCAGGTTGGGGGAAGTGAGTTCAGGGTGAGTGAGTGCGGCTTGAGGGGGGTGAGTGAGTGTGGGCTGAAGGGGGAGAGTGCGGGCAGATGGGGTGTGAGTAAATACAGGCAGAAGGAAGGTGAGTGACTACAGGCTGAGGGAGGGTGAGTGACTGCAGACTGAGGGAGGGTGAATGACTGCAGGCTGAGGGAGGGTGAGAGACTGCAGTCTGAGGAGAGTGAGAGAGAGCGGGCTGAGTGGGTTGAGGGGGGTGAGTGCAGAGTGAGTGCAGGATGAGGGCGGTCAGTGCGGGCTGAGAGGGATTAAGTGAGTGCGGGCTGAAGGGGGGTGAGTGCAGGCTGAAGGGGGTAAGTGAGTGAGGGCGGTGGTGAGAGCAGACTGAGGGGGGGCGAGTGAGTGTGAGCTGAAAGGGGGTGAGTACTGGCTGAGAGGGGTAAGTGAAGGTGGGCTGAGGGGGGTGAGTGAGTGCGAGCTGGAGGGGTGAGTGTGGGCTGAGGGGGGTAAGTGAGTGTGGGCTGAAGATGAGTGAATGAGTGGGGGCTAAGGGAGAGAGAGTGTGAGCTGCAGTTGGGTGAGTGAGTGTGGGCTTAGGGTGATGAGTGCGTGCAGGCTGAGGGAGGATTAGTGTGGGCTGAGGGGGTGAATCAGTGGGGCTGGGGGGGTAAGTGAGTGCAGAGTGAGTGTGGGCTGAGGGGGATAAGTGAGTGCGGGCTGGAGGGGTGAGTGCAGGCTGAGGAGGGTGAGTGTGAGCTGAGGGATGTGAGTGTAAGCTAAGGTGGGGTGAGTGTGTATGGGCTGAAGGGGATGAGTGCTGGCTGGGAGGTAAGTGAGTGCAGGGTGAGGGGGTGAGTGTGAGCTGAGGGGGTGAGTGTGAGCTGTTGGTGAGTGCAGGCTTTGGGGAGGTGAAGACAGTGCAGGCTGTGGGGTGGTAAGTGTAACCTGAGGGTCAGTGTGAGCTGAGGGGGCATGAGTGACTGCAGGCTGACGGGGAGTGAGTGACTGCAGGCCGAGGGGAGGTGAGAGAGTGCGGGCTAAGTTATGCAGGCTGAGGGGGTGAATGAGTGCAGAATGAGTGTGCGCTGAGGGGGGTGAGTGTGAGCTGAAAGGGTGAGTGCAGGCTGAGGAGGGTGAGTAAGTGTGAGCTGAGGGGGGTGAGTGTGAGCTAGGAGGGGTAAGTGAGTATGGGCTGAGGAGGTGAGTGCTGTAGGGGTATGTGAGTGTGAGTTGAGGGGGGTGATTGTGAGTTGAGAGGGGTAAGTGCTGGCTGGGGGGATGAGTGTGGGCTGAGTGCAGGGTGAGTGAGTGCAGGCTGTGGGGGGTGAGAGAGTGTGATCTGAGGGGGTGAGTGAGTGTAACCTTTGGGGTTGTGAATGAGTGCAGGCTGTGGGGTGAATGAGTGTGAGCTGAGGGATGTGAGTGTGAACTGAGGGGGATGAGTGCAGGCTGTGTGGTGAGTGAGTGTGAGCTGACTGGGGTGAGTGAGTATGGCGCTGAGGGAGTGAGTGCTGGCGGGGGTGTGTGAGTGTGAGTTGAGGGGGTGAGTGCTGGCTGGAGGGTTAAGTGTGAGCTGAGGGGGTGAGTGTTAGTTGTGGGGGGGTGAGTGTGAGCTGTGGCAAAGAATGAATTTGGGCTAATTGTGTGTGGGGGCATACTGCAGGGAGAGTACCTGGATGATGCTCTGTGCTGACAGGACCTGTGGTGATGTCAGAGTCATGTGATTAGTCACATGACTGTGATAGAATGGCAGGCCTGCCAGATCGGTATTTGCGGGGGAGGGGGTCCGTGGACAGTGCGGGGGGCGTCGTATGCGGGGAAGGGGTGGAGCGGGGGCTTGCAGCATCGGCTTCTGATGGGGGGAGGAGGACGAGGATGGAGCGTCGGGGGGGGAGGACGGAGGATGAAGCGGCAGGGTGGGGAAGGAGGGAGTGGCACAGGCAGGGGGAGGACAGCCACAAACTGCACCTGTTGCTGTTTCTCTGTAATGGAAATCCTACATCGCTTATTGGTCGCGGGCAGCAGGCACGACCAATCAGCAATGCAGGATTTCCATTACAGAGAGACAAACAGACACAATACGGCGATTATATTATAGGATTATATAAGATCCAATGACTATGTCAGTGAAGTAAAAGTTAACCACAATATAATACTGCCACAGGGTCAAATATAGTGATGCTTGAATTGCACAAGCCCAATAGTATTAACAATGATAATAATGATTTGATAATACAAATTTTGGCATATAAACCTCATGGCACGGACAAAGAGTATTCTTCCCACGGTACTAGCTCCAACACATATTTCACATAGGCTTCCTTGAGGAGTGTCTAATATGCCAGAACACCTACACCTTACTTGTATGTGGTAGTACACTTGTAGCTTGAGTGGTGTGCATCTCATCTATTGATATATAAATATAAGATATAGGTAATAACTGCACTACTTCCTTTAAATCAATAAAAATCTCTGCCACACTGGTTTAAAATTACAGCAGATGGTTCTAAAATCTGGAACACGTTATACCAATATTAAAAATCTCAGATTTAGGAGCTTATCAACATTAGACATAAAGCAGCCTATAAAAGCTGAACTAACTGAGGCTGGGCATGCCGAGCTGTTTTATAGGTAATGTTCTTACCAGATGAATGAAAGATTCCCTTCAATAGCTGCGCGAAACTAGAGAATATCAACTACTGATAAAATGGAATGTGGGACCGTACGATATGAAATAAATGGGAATCTTGGTTACACAGGTACTGTTGTGACCTTCATCACAGATTACATTATATTTGCTGGTAAAATTAATGTTGCACGTGCCAAGCTTTTTTGAAAATGACAAAGACAATCAGCGGACGCCATTATAATCAACTAGCTGGGTGCCCGATGCACATGCATCGGGATTCTAGAAGAGCGAGTCTCTGACTCGCAATGGCTGCTTCGCGGCCAATGCTTCGCGCTGCTAAGGCGACTCGCCATGCCCGCTGCGCGGGCATAGCGAGTCGCCTTAGAACTGCTCGCAATGGCCGCTGCGCGCCCAATGCTTCGGGCGTATCCACATGACCACGCTGACTCGCAGCGCGAGCGGACTCAGAAGGGGCAAAAAACCCATTCGTGATTATATAATAGATAAGGACCTTGGAGGATAACATTGATGTTTATCAATGTACCGTAACCACTTTGCCCGAAAGTTTGTATTCACCTTCCTGAATAATAACTCTGGAACGCTTCAACAGATCCCGTTAATTCTGAGATTATATTTTGTGTCATATTTTATATCATATTGGCAGTAAACTTAGGACAATATTTTTTGCATTTATTTGTGAAAATATCAGAAATTTAGTGCAAATTTTGAAAATTAAGTTATGTCACATAAAATTGTAAATAACATTTCCCACATCACCTTCAGTTTTGAAGCATAATTATTTTTTTGTTAGGAGGATTAACAATTTAGCAGCAATTTAGTTTTTTTACCAAAATTTACAAAATCAATGTTTTAAGGACTGCATTTGAGGTGACTTTGAGGGGCCTATGTGTCAGAAAATGACCAAAAGAGACATCATTCTGAAAACTTCACTCCTCAGACTGCTCAAAATAACGTTCAAGAAGTTCATGAACCCTTTAGGTGCTTCACAGGAGTTAAAGCAATGTGGAAGGGAAAAATTAAAATATAACTTCGCACAAAAATATTACTTTAGATCCAAATTTTTCATTTTTACAAATTTAATTAGGAGAAAATTTACCCTACGATTTGTTGTACTATTTGGGCACATGGTAGGGCTTGGAAGGGAAGGAGCACCATTTGACTTTTGAAATGATTGAATCAATAGCGAAGGTCCTGTCACGTTTGAGGGCCACTGATGGGTCTAAACTGTGGAAACCTTTCACAAGTAACCCCATTTTGGAAATAAGACTCCTCAAGGAATGTATCAAGATGTGTAGTAAGCTCTTGAACACCCCAGCTGCTTCACAGAATTTTATAACATTGATCCGATGAATTAAAAAAGCCTCATCCAAAAAACAGAAGAGTCTAGTGCATACTTTCATTGTTTTTTCACGTGTCCATTCAGTCCGTGTGATAAAACAATCATCTGAACAGTCCCATTGAATAACATTGGCCCGAGTGCTGCTCATGTGTCACTCTTTTTCATGGACAGCACTCAGACTGAAAATACTATTGTGTGAACAGCCCCTGAGACTCCATTACCTACCATTAGTATATGTGTGATTCTTCACTGGTTCCTGGCCTCCAGTTTTGTAGTATCATTAAAGCACTACTACAGAGGTTTTTTTATTTTTATTTTACTGCTGAAGTGGTGCTTCAGCATCTTTATCAGCGCCACTTGTGTCACTCTTCTACAGTTTGTGACCTGCTGGCAAGTCCAGTGTTTCATGTAGTGTGCTGGAGGTCACAACTCAATACATCTCTATAAGAACCTCATTCTGGCCTCATTTTGGCTCTCATAGACTTGCTTCATGACTTTGTGATGTAACTTCTGACTTCTTTCCAGATGGCATGCAAGACCAGAGTGGTGTCGATAAGAGGTGAATACGTCAGTAAGTCAGTACAAGAGTACAAAGATACATAAAAACAGAGATTGTTTCAATTAACATACTACTTTCAATAGGATCTTAGTACCATACAGACAATTGAAATCTGTCTTCTAGATCTTCAGTACAACATATTGTATTTTTAATGTATATTTCTGAAGATTTAAGGGCCTGTCACACGTGTCAATATCGCCTGCACGATATCGGCTGCACGTGACGTTGCAGCGATATTGACGCGTGTGACATACTGCATCAACCAGCGATAAATCGCTGGTTGATGATCGCCAGGTTTCAGAATCTATCCTAAAACCTGGCGATTGTCGCCCGGTGGACACGCAGCATCGCTGCGTGTGACACCGGGAGTAGCGATATTCCAGCTCCCAGCGCCTCTCACAAGCGCTGGGAGCTGGTATCCAAGGTAAACTGCGGGTATCTAGGCAGCGCGCCCTGCCTAGATACCCGACGTGTACCTTAGTTACCAGCCTCCTCCGCTCACCGGGTGGTATCTAAGGTACACAGCGGGTAACTAGGTACCCTAGTTACCCGCTGTGTACCACCTCGGATGACCCTCATACACTGTTAATATGTGCCCCTGCAGCCTAGTAAACCATTAGCAGCACTGTTTTAGTGTGAAAAGTGGCTGCAGTAGAAGTGAGATAATGATTTTATAAACTTACATGCCTGCGTACTTGAGGGCGTCTCCCTGTGTGTGCTGGCACTTGTGGGCTGTGCTCATCATGTCTGCTCTCCCCCTCCCTTATGCACGCCCCCTCTCAGCCTGCTATAGTGATGTGAGGCTGATTGCGTCATAAAGGGGGTGGGGCTACCGGGATGCCGCGATTTAGCCCCGCCCCTTTATGACGAGTTCAGCCTCACATCACTATAGCAGGCTGAGAGGGGGCGTGCATAAGGGAGGGGGAGAGCAGACATGATGAGCACAGCCCACAAGTGCCAGCACACACAGGGAGACGCCCAGAAGTACACAGGCATGTAAGTTTTATAAAATCATTATCTCACTTCTACTGCAGCCACTTTTCACACAAAAGCAGTGCTGCAAATGGTTTACTAGGCTGCAGGGGCACATATTAACAGTGTATGAGGGTCATCCGAGGTGGTACACAGCGGGTAACTAGGGTCCCTAGTTACCCGCTGTGTACCTTAGATACCACCCGGTGAGCGGAGGAGGCTGGTAACTAAGGTACACGTCGGGTATCTAGGCAGCACGCGCTGCCTAGATACCCACAGTTTACCTTGGAGACCAGCCTGCTCCCGCTTCCAGCAGCCTGGCAGCGGGAGCAGGACATCATGGAAACGATATTTAAATCGTTTCCACGATGTCTCTGGTCCATTGATCGCTGGTGAGTCTGCCTGTGTGACAGCTCACCAGCGATCAGCCGTCAATGTCGTCAGCGATCATCTCACTGACGACATTGACGCGTGTGACAGGCCCTTAAGTGGCCAAGTGCTTATCGGTGAGACTGGATGAACTGACAAATTAAAGGGGAAGTCCACACTATTACGATGTATCCGGGAATTTTGTTAGTTCATCCATTGATGGGGAATCATATAACCAAATATGTTCATCAGCTATTAGAGGAAGTTGATGGACGGGTCTATTCTCATACTCTTCCACCAGCAGCCATTTTGAGAACAAAAGAGCTGCACAGTCTGTAGGGAGGACTTCATGTACATACAGTGGTAATTCACAAAGGAGCAGAACTGTGAGACCCTCTAATACTTTATGCCACAAAATCATGCCCCAGGCCCAGAAGGTTGACACCTTAGTATCATTCAAGAACATGCAAATCTTATAATATGAGTTATGTGACTACCAGATTTGGTAAATTCAGATATTTTGCAAATTTCTCACCAATCTTTCCTGAAAATACAGACATTGGCATGAATGTGGAGAATAAATGGGGCTTGATAATTCCTAATAGGAAGCAGATATTTATTTTACTATCACAGACCTAAAAATCTTATGACACTGTATTGTTATAGTCCCAGTTTAAAGCTTGTAGATAGACAGTTATATTTTCTCGCCTTGTTTAGTTGAATTATTCAGTGACTAAACTGTTTAATTCGGCATAGCAAAGTCATTACTTACTGCAGGCCCTTACAATTAGTGGAACAAATTGCTGCATATGTCCTGTGTTAACAATGTCCAAACTTCTAACTCTGTAAATGAAAATTAAAATTTATCCTGTAATGTGTACACTCTGCCTGTAAATCATATCTTTTGAATGTATGACTTATTGTCCGCGTATTTCATTATGCAACAATATGTGGGCAGATGGTAAAGAATGTGACAAAGTAACATCTAAATCAGGGGTCTCAAACTCGGCTGGGTTGGTGGGCCGCACATAGAAAAACATTTATAGCGGGGGGCCGCATCCCTTGTAGGACTAAGTGATATTTTTAGAAATACCAGAATTTTTTGCTCAATGTAGTAAAGTACAAATCCTAATCCCTTTCTTGTAGTAATGTCCCCATCCTGTAGTAATGTCCTTTTCTACTGATGTCCTCGATCCTGATCACCTTTTCTAGTGATGTCCCCCATCCTGATCCCTTTTTCTAGTGATGATCCCTATCCTGATCCCTTTTTCTAGTGATGTCCACCATCCTGATCCCTTTTTCTAGTGATGTCCCCCATCGATCATGGTCCCCTTTTGTAGTGATGTCCCCCATACTGATCTCCTTTTGTAGTGATGTCCCCATCATGATCCCCTTTTCTAGTGATGTCCCCATTTTGATCCCCTTTAGTGATGATGTCCCCATCCCGATTCCCTTTTATAGTGATGTCCCCCATCCTGATCTACTTTTATAGTGATGACCCCCATCCTGTTTTACCTTCTTTTTACACACTCAAATACACACTCTATCACACTCACACATAAACCCACACACACACACACACTCTCGCACACATTCACACATCCTCATACACACTCTTACACTCACACTCATACACACACTGAAATTCGCACACACTTTCTTATACACACATCCTCACTCACACACTCACCCTCACACACACACTTTCTCACAAACACTCACACTTTTCTCACTTTAATGATGCATCGCTCCAGTGCAGGGGGCCGCCGCGGTCCCCACTGTACTGACTTCCGGCCTCCGCTGTGCTATGACTTCCTCCAGCCGCTGCTCAGGTAAGCTCTGTTGCTCATCAAGATCAATGCAGTCTGCCAGCCAGAGGCCCGCATATGACATCATATTCTGCCGTCAGCTGCGGGCCTCTCATTGGCTGGCAGCTTGCATTGATCTTGCTGAGTGGCAGAGCTGGTTAGTCCTGCACTGGGGTGATGCATCATTAAGTTGTCCAAGGTGCCGCGGGCCGCATAGTGAAGCCCCAGGGGCCGCATGCGGCCCTCGGGCCGCGAGTTTGAGACCCCTGATCTAAATGAATGGCAGGACCCATGGTTTCCCAGTATGTTCGCAGATATTCCAGCTCACGTGGCAATGATAATTCCGGTGTGCATGGATCAGTACACTGACAATGCCCAAGTCCAAACCCAAAGTGAAGAGCGAATCTAGCTCCCAGATAAAAAATTGATTTCACTATTCCATTAAAATGTTATATAGACATTTAAAGAGAGTATTCAGTTATTACTACAGAGGCATAAGAATTATGCCAGACAACTCGTTTGAAATCCATTGTACTAAGCCAACTTCTTTCTTTGTTTATGGTCCAGTTCTGATGCTGACATGTCTATTTAGGCGCTATCCAATTGCATAGCCTTCATTAAACTTTTCAGGAATTTGTGCCAAAGTACCTGCTCCATGGGATTGGACCTGATGGGATAGCCATTGCTTTTCACATGCATCCATGAGTCCATGTGCCCATCAACTTCTTGTCTTCTCTGGGAGAACTTCGAGTAGTTACTATCTTTCACATGTAGGGAATACCCCACAAGACATCTCATTTTTGTGTTGCTCTGACAATGAATTGACTACCAATCACTTAATCATTTTAAATAATGCTTGCTCAGATTGTTTGATGAAAAACTGCTTCATATATTAATTAATTCATTCTTGCAGGTTCATAAATTCTACCAGCTGACATATGTCAAACGTTTAAAAGGTATCACAACTACTAGAATATTATTTTGTTTCTCCCACTGATAGCAATCAATCACATATGTCATTATCATGACATGATCACTGCTATTCACTATATATATAAACATATAATTTCTCCTGGTAACGAGCAGTAAACTCAGATAAATAGTGTATGCAAGAAAAGTGAAGAAACAAAAAAAATGGGAAATTCAATTAAATCTGCTCTGATGGTCTCAATATAAATTCTAAATTGGTGCCAGAGTCTTTATGTCTAAAGTTCTTTTTAAGTTCAGACATATCTGTCTGGCTATATTTACTTTGGCTTCTTTAATGCACAGATTAAAATATTTCATGTTTCATTGAAAGTTGAGATTCCAGTAAAAATGCATAAAAAACAGAAAGTCTTCTATTGATGCTTGACCTTTAAGACTTTCAGACATTCCCAGTCATTGAACTAAGAATTTTCAACAATTTGAAAGACACTGCACTGTTATGGTGATGGATGAGTGGTAGGTCTGATACTGGGTGGCAGTCCTGAGGGTGTAACCACACAACCATATAAATTGGACTGAGATTGGACTACAATGTTCGAACTGGCTGTGGCTTGTTCGACTCAAGCATGACACATGCATACAAATATATAAGGCTGTCACGATCTGGTCAGGAGAGCTGTGGCTAGTCCGAGCATTGCCATCTGATCTCAGTCTGACTTTAAGGTCTTCTGAATGCAACTTGAAAGTGAATAGTAATTCTGATGGTGAGTGGTAGTTCTGATAGTGAGTGGTAGTTCTGATACTGAGTGGTAGTTCTGATAGTGAATGTTTTGATAGTGAGTCGAAGTTCTGATAGTGGGGGTAGTTCTCAAAGTGAGTAGTAGTTCTGATGGTGAGGGGTAGTTCTGATAGTGAGTCAAAGTTCTGATAGTGAGTAGTAGTTCTGATAGTGAGTGGAAGTTCTCAAAGTGAGTACTAGTTCTGATAGTGAGTGGTAGTTCTAATAAATAGTAGACGTTCTGATAGTGAGTGATCGTTCTACTGAATAGCAGTTCTAATAGTGAGTGATTGTTCTGATACTGAATAGCAGTTCTAATAGTGAGTGATTGTTCTGATATTGAATAGCAGTTCTAATAGTGAGTGATTGTTCTGATATTGAATAGCAGTTCTGATAGTGAGTGATTGTTCTGATACTGAATACTCTATTCTGATACTGATAGTTCTGATAGTTAGTGGTAGTTCTGATAGTGAGTGGTAGTTCTGATAGTCAGTGGTAGTTATGATAGTCAGTGGTAGTTCTGATAGTCAGTGGTAGTTCTGATAGTCAGTGGTAGTTATGATAGTCAGTGGTAGTTCTGATAGTGAGTGGTAGTTCTGATAGTCAGTGGTAGTTATGATAGTCAGTGGTAGTTCTGATAGTGAGTGGTAGTTCTGATAAATAGTGGATGTTCTGAAAGTGAGTGATTGTTCTGATACTGAATAGCAGTTCTGATAATGGTACTTCTGATAGTGAGTGGTAGTTCTGATAGTCAGTGGTAGTTCTGATAGTGGTTCTTCTGATAGTGAGTGGTAGTACAGATAGTGAGTGGTAGTTTTCATAGTGAGTGGAGGTTCTGATAGTGATTGGTAGGATTGGATAGTGAGTTCAGACAGTGAGTGCTATAAGCAGGACACAAGTGATCTCGATATGAAAAATAGATATGAGTTCATGGTGTGAAAAAGGAGCTATGTACAAATTATTTTGAAAAAGTATTTGAGGAGCTCTTTAGCCCTCCTTCTATGCCTATTGGGATATGCAGAGTTTTTATTAAGTGTTTTGATGGTTGTAGAATGAAATAGAGAGTTCATGATAAGAGATGAAGCATGTGGGAGGTCTTGTATGTGAGTGTATGAAAACATGGTTATGCTATGTGCAGTCTTTTGTTGAGTTTTCAGAGCAGAAGTTCCATATTTTTTAGATGAAAAAGATGTTTTGATATCTGGAGATTTTTTGCTAAATTTCCACTGCATTTCTGCTAGAAAAACTGCTAAAAAACTCAAATGTGAGTGCAGAGATGAAAAAAAGTTGTATGAGGGCAATTGTCTGTAAAATAGACAATAAATGTAGGGGTTTTACACATTTTACATATGAACTAAATTGCTAATTACTAGGGAATGCAGCAACGGATAGAAAATATAAAGGTACCGATTGATTATCATTTCAAAGACCTGCATGACTATATATGGTAAGCAGTTTGGGGTTGATCTTAATGACAGATTGCCTTTAAATAAATGTGCAATTTAATTTCTGCCACTTGAAGCATTGTACAGAGTCCTAATATACCTTTGGTCTAAGCTCTTAGGAAAAACTTAACAATTTTGTTTCTACATCAAAGTTCCCACAGTCAAACATGTTAATAATGCTTAAATTTTATAACCTATGTGGTTTGGATTTCAAGTCCACTTATTACTGGAATTCCATTATTAAAAGGATAAGAATCCAGTGAAAAATTGAATAAAGCTATCAAAACAGTTAATAAAAGTAAAGGAATTTAAGTAAAATTATATCAGTGGTCAAAAATCATAAATCTTATACTAATCAAACATTTGTCAGCCGGCGTGTCCAGGTCATCAATGGTCAGACATAGAAAAAAAAAACCTCACCAAATTTGGTCTCTTACAAATAACATTGCATTTAGCAGGATACTATCAGCCACCTCAGAAGCAACCCATATCTCTCAACACTGATGCTCCATCCCCTACAACCCTGACACGGGGGCGATTGTGGCATCTGCGTCCAGCCGTGCCACAAGAAGGAGACAGGTGGTATCACTGGACATGAGATCACTACAGGGCGGCAGCCACTCAAAGAGTGAAGCATAAAGTCAGAAAGCAGCCTATTAATGACGCCCAGCTGTTAGACAAGGCGGGCTGCCCTGCAACAAAATATGCTCCACAAGTGACTTACGCCCCCTAGAGGACACAGCTGTAGACTGCAGAAGGATAAAAAAAAATGCAATATAACTCTATAGATGATAGTGAGGAGTTAGTTTGTTATTTTGGACCAAAATAGCGTAAGCTCGTAGCCCCCGTCACGGACCCTCACGCCTACGAGTACCTAGCCACATGTATAACACATGTATAATTTAGCTTTAAGCAAAAATCACCGAATTGGTACATAGAAAATACATAGAAAAAAAAACAACTCACCAAATTTGGTCTCTTACAAATAACATTGCATTTAGCAGGATACTATCAGCCACCTCAGAAGCAACCCATATCTCTCAACACCAATGCTCCATCCCCTACAACCCTGACACGCGGGTGATTGTGGCATCTGCGTCCAGCCGTGCCACAAGAAGGAGACAGGTGGTATCACTGGACATGAGATCACTACAGGGCGGCAGCCACTCATAGAGTGAAGCATAAAGTCAGAAAGCAGCCTATTAATCCTTCTGCAGTCTACAGCTGTGTCCTCTAGGGGGCGTCAGTCACTTGTGGAGCATATTTTGTTGCAGGGCAGCCCGCTTTGTCTAACAGCTGGGCGTCATTAATAGGCTGCTTTCTGACTTTATGCTTCACTCTTTGAGTGGCTGCCGCCCTGTAGTGATCTCATGTCCAGTGATACCACCTGTCTCCTCCTTGTGGCACGGCTGGACGCAGATGCCACAATCGCCCCCGTGTCAGGGTTGTAGGGGATGGAGCATCGGTGTTGAGAGATATGGGTTGCTTCTGAGGTGGCTGATAGTATCCTGCTAAATGCAATGTTATTTGTAAGAGACCAAATTTGGTGAGTTTTTTTTGTCATCAATGGTCAGACACATTTTTAATTTAAAGTACTTTTCATCCGAAAATTATCTTGAAATGCTGCAAAGTTTATAGATTTATGTAAGTAAAATGTGTTAATTTTAAAGTTTGAAATTTTTTAGTTCTTCTGTGTTTTCAAAATCTTAATTTTTCATCTGCAAAGTTTCCATTTTATTTTCACATACACAGAGGGGGCTTAGGTGTTTTATTAGAGATATTGATACTGCTTGCATGGGATCTAATCCAAGTGCGCAGTCAAGTATGAGAACTTCCACTCACTATCATAACTACCGTGTTTCCCCGAAAATAAGACACCGTCTTATATTTTTTTTGGTCCCAAAGATGGACCATGTCTTATTTTCGGGGAGGGGGGTCTTTTATACGGTCCCACTGCAGCCTCCCAAACACACACAACACACACACACAACACAAACACACACCCATACATACCACACACCCATACACACACACATAACCATACACACACTCACACACCCATACACACAAACCGATTTTTACCAGTGTCTCTCTCCGGTGTCCGCGCTCTCCCCGCTCCACAGTGGCCTCCGCACTCCGGTGTCCGCGCTCTCCCCGCTCCACGGTGGCCTCCGCACTCCGGATTCCCGCTGTAGCTGCAGATCTCCGCCCAGGTCAGTGGATCACTGCACTGAGACTGCCAGATCACTGCTCTGCGGTCCGATCCCCCTGCATGGGGATCGAGCTGCAGAAAGCGATCTTGCAGCCCCGGCGCAGTGGTCCACGTAGTGGACCACTGCACCCGGGCTGCCAGATCGCTGCTCTGCAGTCCGATCCTCCTGCACGGAGATCGAGCTGCAGAAAGCGATCTCGCAGCCCCGGCGCAGTGGACCACTGCACCCAGGCTGCCAGATCACTGCTCTGCAGTCCGATCCTCCTGCACGGAGATCGAGCTGCAGAAAGCGATCTTGCAGCCCCGGCGCAGTGGTCCACATGGTGGACCACTGCACCCAGGCTGCCAGATCGCTCCTCTGCATAGTGAGCACTTTGAACTCCCATATGCTTCAGAAATTAATCCGTTACAATGAAAAAGCACTTTTTTTTCCACAAAAAATTTATTTTTTCATTATTATGGATCAATTTGTGAAGCATCTGGGGGTTCAAAGTGCTCACTATGCATCTAGATATGTTCCTTCGGGGGTCTAGTTTCCAAAATGGGGTCACTTGTGGGGGAGCTCCAATGTGGAGATACACAGGGACCCTCCAAACGCGACATGGTGTCCGCTAACAATTTGAGCTTATTTTCCATTCAAATTGTTAGCGGACACCATGTCGCGTATGGAGGGTCCTGGTGTGTCTCCACATTGGAGCTCCCCCACAAATGACCCCATTTTGGAAACTAGACCCCCTAAGGAAGGTATCTAGATGCATAGTGAGCACTTTGAACCCCCAGATGCTTCACAAATTCATTCATAAAAATTTAAAAAAAACACTTTTTTTTCACAAAAAAATTCTTTTTGCCTACATTTTTTCAGTTTCACATGGGCAAAGGGATAAAATACATCCCAAAATTTGTTCGGCAATTTCTCCTGAGTACACCGATACCTTATATGTGGTCATAAACCACTGTTTGGGCACACGGCAGGGCTCAGAAGGGAAGGAGCGCCATTTCACTTTTTGAACGGAAAATTGGCTCTAAAATTCAAATTGCGCTCCCTCCCTTCTAAGCCCTGCCGTACGCCCAAACAGTGGTTTATGACCATATATGAGGTATCGGTGTACTCAGGAGAAATTGCCCAACAAATTTTAGGATGCATTTTATCCTATTGCCCATGTGAAAATGAAAAAATTGAGGCTAAAAGAACATTTTTGTTACAAAAATTAAAATGTCCATTTTTTCCTTCAACTTTATTTTAGTTCCTGTGAAGCACCTGAAGGGTTACAAATCTTCTTCAATATAGTTTTGAGTAGCTTGAGGGGTGCAGTTTTTGGAATGGTGTCACTTTTGGGTGTTTTTTGTCATGTACACCCCTCAAAGAGACTTCAAATGTCACTAAAAAATTGGTTTTGTAAATTTTGCTGGAAAAATGAATAATTGCTGATGAACTTTGAACCCTTATAACGTCCTAACAAATTTTTTTTTTTTCTTCCAAAATTGTGCTGATGTGAAGTAGACATGTGGGAAATGTTATTTATTAACTATTTTGTGGCACATAACTCTCTGGTTTAGCAGAATAAAAATTAAAAATTTGAAAATTGCTAAATTTTCAAAATTTTTGCCAAATTTTTTATTTTTTCACAAATAAACACAAAAATTATCGACCTAAATTTAATACTAACATGAAGCCCAATATGTCACGAAAAAACAATCTCAGAATCGCTAGGATCCGTTGAAGCGTTCCAGAGATATTACCTCATAAAGGGAGAGTGGTCAGAATTACAAAAAATGGTCCGGTCATTAAGCTGCAAAGTGACTCGGTCCTTAAGGGGTTAAAGGCAATCTGTCATTAAGATCAACCCCCAAACTGCTTACCATATATAGTCATGCAGGTCTTTGAAATGTAAATCAGTTGACACCTTTATATTTTTTATCTCTTGTTGCATTCCCTAGTAATTAGCAATTTAGTTTATATGTAAATGAGGCATTAAAGCACTTTCAAAAGATATTTCCCTGCATAGCACCAACATTTTAATTTTTATTTCTCACAGTGTTAGGGCCACGTCACACACACAGATATCTGTTCAGATATTGGTCACAGATCTCTGGTTGCAGTGAAATCATGGACACATTATTACATTTGTACACGGCCACAAAATAGAACAATGTGTCCATGATTTCACTGCAACCAGAGATCTGCGAGCAATATCTGCACAGATATCTATCTGTGTGTGTGACGTGGCCCTTATTTATGTACTTCGTGCCTGCTGTCACACAAACTCTATCAATCAAGATAAAGACTCTGGTGCTAAACAGTGGGAAACCAGTTGGGGAGGCAGAGTTTCAGGAAGCGCTGTCATGCCCATAGCACTTAACTTTTTCTGTTGCATATGAATTATGACTTTTATTTCTCTGAAATACAGCAAACAATAGGGGATATATATGAGTTTGTATATTGATTTATCTGTCAAAGACCTGCATATTAAAATGTATGGTTAGAGGGGATTGATTTTACAGATTCTTTAAAACAAAGATATTTCATGTTCTAACTGGGTTTTTTATTTTCTTTAACTATTAAATAATTCAACGTTTTATTGGGCATTTGGTACTTCTCATAATCTGGTACTTGATTTTTACACCGACTCCACTTTAATAGTGCATTTAAAAAAAACAACTATTTTTTATGACTTTTTCATAATCCAAAATATGTGATATCTATGAAGTTATCATTGCTATAAGGTATAAAAAACTAGGGGGATCATAATTAACCCATTAGTGGAAAATGACATATAATACCATCATTGCTGAGGTGGCTGTGTGTGTAAAGGGCTCACGAGCTGAACTCTCTACACTGGTAAATGCTGAGAACGTTACGCTGCAATCACTGTTGTTCATTATTTACATGCTGCTGTCAGTCTCTATTTAGATGAAGCATTTTTTGATAATTACATCTATTTGCTCATAGTTACTGCCCTTGGCATGATTGCAAGGCGCCAATGGGCTCCCATGGCAGTCCGGGGCCTGTTGGAGACCCCTGTCCCTGCCATCTTGATATTTCTGTGAAGAAAACTGTACAAACTGTTTTAATGACATTGTACATTCATATTTATGAACCTGTGATTCTTCTTTTTCAGGTACGGCATGAACTGCCTTATACAGTTTGAGGACTTTGCCAATGCTAACGCCTTCCGTCTCCTGAACAAATACCGAAACCAGTACTGCACATTCAATGATGATATCCAAGGTACGCATTACATTTGTGTGTAAATTTGGTGTAAGGCCCATGTAAGCTTTTTTATTTTTCTGTCCAAACAAAAATAATCTTAAAATATCTCAGTGTTTATTTTGGAAACTGTAGCGTACAATATAGCCTGGACATTTTCAGTATGTGATGATGATTTGTTAGCGTGGCTGAAGAGACTAATGCAACAGAGCACAAGGGATATAGAAGATTTACCTCAGGATGGCAGCCCTGTCAGAGGAGCTTCTACTTAGGTGGACCTGAGCTATCCATGCATTTAATGCTCGACTATTTGTCTGCATACAGCCTTCTTAGCAGCAACATTTGATCAACAGAGGAACTAGTGTGCAAAAAAAGGTGACAAAAGTAACTACCGTATATACTCGTGTATAAGCCGACCCGTGTATAAGCCGACCCCCCTACTTTTGCCCCCAAAACCTGGGAAAACCTATTGTCTCGTGTATAAGCCGAGGGTGGACCCCAGCACAGGTATACAGCCCCCAGCAGTGTGGTATATAAGTGTGGCGCCCCGCAACGAGTGCGTCACAAGGGAGTATTGCAGCCGCAATATTCTCTAGACAAAGCAGTGAAATAGTTAACTCAGAGATCCAACCCAACATACAACACCTAGAACAGGGGACCAATCCTAGGTCCTGGTGGGTGGAGTGTTAGGGTAGTGAAGAGAACACAATAATCTAGACAGCCAGAATAGAACATAGTCTAGAACTTGAAGAGAGCAGACTAGAACTTGGAGTGGAGCGGGGGCTCCGCACCCCGTGCGGGCCCCTGGGCCGTCACCGGTCGGGTGTCAGCACCTGAGGCCTTAACCACCGGGAATGGGCATTTCTACACGGGTTCCCAAAAGACTCCCGTGCCCACAACTCACAGCCGGTTCACTGGTACCGAAGCTGGCAGCAGTTCACCTCTGCCACGCGAACCAGCCCCGTGGAGGAGCAGCTTTATAGGAGCACCCCACCACCAGCCAGTTTCCAGTCGTCTAACCAGCGGTGTACCCACCGAGGGACCCAAGGCTCCCCAAAGAATCCAGAACGTACATCATGGATAGGGCATTGAAGCAGCCTCCCCGTACCCGACCTGGTATTCCTGGGCGACGCTGGCAAGAGAAGCTAAGGAGGTAGAGAGGAGGTACACTGCGGATCTCTGAGGAGCACTATCACTGCTGAGTCCACCCGGTCTTCTACTCAACCACTGTAAGCCATGTACTGCCTGCTGGTTACAGTAAAGAACCGTTGCAGAGACTATCTGTGTCCGTGTCTCCTTATGAACTGTCCGTCATGAACTTAAGGTAACCGCAGCTGCCGCACAACATCTTGAGCAGCTCCAGCCCCCGGGGATCACCGCTCAGCCTGTGGGGAGCGTAACATCTTGCTGCTGTCCATCACCCCGGGAGGTTCCGCAGCGTCGGTAGCCCTTACCGAATCTACTCATAGGTGGCGTCACGAAGAAAACAAATTAAAACCCCTTTTAATCTGTTCCCGTAAGACGACCTCAATTTTGATCTGCACTACACCGGGCCCCACTACCGGCAGGCGCGGTCCACCCGTGACAAGGAAGGAGAAGAATCGCCTGTCTAAACCGGGAGTAACCCTGGCCCCTGGTGTGCGTCAGAAAATGGCGTCACGAACAGGATACGAGCAGGCCCGTTACCCAACGGGTATGTTGTGCTTAAACTGGACTTTATTGTCTACAATTGGACTTTGTTCGTCCCTAAAAGAACTTTCCCGCCTTTACACCATTGGGTCAAGATGGCGCCCAAGATGGCGTTCCCGCCACAAGAAGCCGCCACGTGAAGCCCAGGAGTGAGTCAACCCCCCTTCACTGTGGGAGGGCTAAAGACAAAAGGCGCCAAACTCTTTGTCCGCCCTGATTGCTCGAATCAACCATGGGGGCGGATCCCAAAGACTTTTCCCACGATTGGACTACAAAAGCCCAGAGGAGATGGGAGTGTCATACCTAGACACACCGACAGAGAGAGAAGACATCTCCACCAGCTCAACCAGAACGTCTTACCGGTTGATCGGGTGTGGGTTCCCTCCAAGAAGAATGGCCAGCATGAGACTCCAAGACCTGATGCGGGAGGTCGAGGCGGAGGCCAGAGCAGCCATCAGCCAACCGGGTCCGGATCCTGCCCTTACCATAGATGGCAGCCCCGACTTCTGGCTAGAGGCTCTACAAGACCTCCGGGTGCGGTTACTAGAAACAGTGGAATGGACGATCCGTAGCTGGAGCGCGACCCTAGGCAGACGACTACACCATGCGATGCAGCAGAGCCGACCGGGTGCAGCTTCTCCAAGCCCAGACGACGTCACCAGCTTCTCGACCGCCTCACCCTCGCCTACCACCTGTCCTGCTCCGTCACCTGAGCCAATAGACTGTGTCATTCCGGTGGAGGCCGCAACTCGACCCGTTCCAGCAACCAACATCGCAACCGATTCCGTTCTTGAGCCGGAGCTCATAACACGCTCCATGGAAGAACTCGATCTCTACCAGGTTCCACCTGCGGAACCCGCGACTAGTTTCCACACTACCGAGACTGTCGCTTGTTTCTCCCTTGAACCGGAGGCCTCCTCTGCAACCACAGAGGCCTACCTGGTAACCGGGATTGAAACACCTTTACCTGCGGAAACAGATGAAGAGGCAGGCAGCCTGGAAGCCCTGCAGGACGTCCCTACGGAAGGATCCGCAGCACCACCGCCCTGTTGTACAACGGAACAAGCTTCAATATCTCTCATCATCGAGCAGCCTGATGTGGTCATCGAGGAAGAGGTCGGAGAGGATGACGACGAGACCCACAGCACCGCTGAGGATTTCGACACCGGGTTCGCTTGGGGAGACAGCAAGGAACTTCCTTCCGGGCACACAGCTCGGGTACACTGGTCGGGTGCACTGCCGACACCTTCCCCTGTGCCGTTCCACCGGGTTCCGATACAGACAGCCCGCCAAGTTCAAGCTTCCCGCCAAACCACCAGCTCCGTTACTCATCTTTACACCCCGAGCCGTAACGACGGAGATGTACGCCAGAGACGACGAGAGGAGTGGCAAGCCCGAGAACGCGCCAACATGCAGGCCCGTGCCGAGGCTCGCCGCCAGCCGCCGCTGCCTGATGAACTCCGCCGTGAAGGTAGAATTTCCACCTTTAATTTAAATACCGGGTGGGGGTTCGCTTGGGAGGTGGGTTTGAATGAGGAGGTGTTTGTGGGGCGCCGGGACGTTGAGTCAAACTTGCCAAGAGGACATCCCGATCGCGACCTATACCGGGGCGATATAATCACCTACGAGCGCTATGCTTGTGCAGATGGGTGGTTTGCTATCCGGGTGCGCCATCGTTCTCAGAGCCAGTGACTTTAAAACTTGAACTTCATCAATGACTCTGTTCCCGTTAATCATTGACTGTGTGATCTCGCGGCTACAGCCTGGACTCTAGTTAAAGTACAGCCGACCGCCCGCCGGGTCCGCACAAAGTGATTACCTGTTTCTTTGCTTATATCACCAAAGCATATCTTTACCTGTTTTTCTATTTTAATAAAAGTGTGTCATATATGTATAAAAATGTAAAAACCTCTGTAATGTGAGTAGTTTGACGCTTGGGGACAAGCTGATTTAACCAAGGGGGAGTGTGGCGCCCCGCAACGAGTGCGTCACAAGGGAGTATTGCAGCCGCAATATTCTCTAGACAAAGCAGTGAAATAGTTAACTCAGAGATCCAACCCAACATACAACACCTAGAACAGGGGACCAATCCTAGGTCCTGGTGGGTGGAGTGTTAGGGTAGTGAAGAGAACACAATAATCTAGACAGCCAGAATAGAACATAGTCTAGAACTTGAAGAGAGCAGACTAGAACTTGGAGTGGAGCGGGGGCTCCGCACCCCGTGCGGGCCCCTGGGCCGTCACCGGTCGGGTGTCAGCACCTGAGGCCTTAACCACCGGGAATGGGCATTTCTACACGGGTTCCCAAAAGACTCCCGTGCCCACAACTCACAGCCGGTTCACTGGTACCGAAGCTGGCAGCAGTTCACCTCTGCCACGCGAACCAGCCCCGTGGAGGAGCAGCTTTATAGGAGCACCCCACCACCAGCCAGTTTCCAGTCGTCTAACCAGCAGTGTACCCACCGAGGGACCCAAGGCTCCCCAAAGAATCCAGAACGTACATCATGGATAGGGCATTGAAGCAGCCTCCCCGTACCCGACCTGGTATTCCTGGGCGACGCTGGCAAGAGAAGCTAAGGAGGTAGAGAGGAGGTACACTGCGGATCTCTGAGGAGCACTATCACTGCTGAGTCCACCCGGTCTTCTACTCAACCACTGTAAGCCATGTACTGCCTGCTGGTTACAGTAAAGAACCGTTGCAGAGACTATCTGTGTCCGTGTCTCCTTATGAACTGTCCGTCATGAACTTAAGGTAACCGCAGCTGCCGCACAACATCTTGAGCAGCTCCAGCCCCCGGGGATCACCGCTCAGCCTGTGGGGAGCGTAACATCTTGCTGCTGTCCATCACCCCGGGAGGTTCCGCAGCGTCGGTAGCCCTTACCGAATCTACTCATAGGTGGCGTCACGAAGAAAACAAATTAAAACCCTTTTTAATCTGTTCCCGTAAGACGACCTCAATTTTGATCTGCACTACACCGGGCCCCACTACCGGCAGGCGCGGTCCACCCGTGACAAGGAAGGAGAAGAATCGCCTGTCTAAACCGGGAGTAACCCTGGCCCCTGGTGTGCGTCATAGGCCCCCCCAGTGGTAGTATACAGCAGCCTCCCCAGTGGTATGCAGGCCCCAGCAGTATATACAGCAGCCCCAGTGGTATACAGCAGCCCTTAGGTAGTACACAGCAGCCCCAGAGGTATATACAGCAGCCCCAGGGGTGTACACAGCAGCCCCAGGGGTGTACACAGCAGCCCCAGGGGTGTACACAGCAGCCCCAGGGGTATACACAGCAGCCCCAGGGGTAGTACACAGCAGCCCCAGGGGTATATACAGCAGCCCCAGGGGTAGTACACAGCAGCCCCAGGGGTATATACAGCAGCCCCAGGGGTAGTACACAGCAGCCCCAGGGGTAGTACACAGCAGCCCCAGGGGTATATACAGCAGCCCCAGGGGTGTACACAGCAGCCCCAGGGGTAGTACACAGCAGCCCCAGGGGTAGTACACAGCAGCCCCAGGGGTGTACACAGCAGCCCCAGGGGTAGTACACAGCAGCCCCAGGGGTGTATACAGCAGCCCCAGGGGTAGTACACAGCAGCCCCAGGGGTAGTACACAGCAGCCCCAGGGGTAGTACACAGCAGCCCCAGGGGTAGTACACAGCAGCCCCAGGGGTATATACAGCAGCCCCAGGGGTAGTACACAGCAGCCCCAGGGGTAGTACACAGCAGCCCCAGGCCCCCCTCACTGTTTGGCGCCCCCACCTCAGGATGCCCTCCCCCCGCACGCAGCGCTGCGCTCATACATTACCAGCCTGTCAGCTGTCAACCTCCGGTGGCGGATCGTGGCTCCCGGCTCCGGCTTCCATCTTCATCTGTGTCTTCCTGCTTTTGACCGGGGCTCATCGCGATGACGTCATCGCGACGCCGGCCGGTCATGTGACATGCAGGAAGACACAGATGAAGATGGAAGCCGGAGCCGGGAGCCGCGATCCGCCACCGGAGGATGACAGCCGACAGGCTGGTAATGTATGAGCGCAGCGCTGCGTGCGGGGGAGGGCATCCTGAGGTGGGGGCGCCAAACAGTGAGGGGGTCCCGTATATACTCGCGTATAAGCCAAGGGGAGACTTTTCAGCCCAATTTTTGGGCTGAAAAACTCGGCTTATACGCGAGTATATACGGTAATTATTAATATGTGGAAATTGAACAATTGGAGCCAATGTTAGTCTCCACTTTATTTATTGCTAGTGACAGTGAAACATGATAACAATCCTGATGTTACTCACATGTCTTTCCAGTAAGACTTGTGTTAGATAAATTAAAACTGGAAACCATCGGTTTGAGTAGAATGTTTCCGAACCCCACCTTTCATTTCAGGGAATTATCTGGATCATCTTAATTTTCCAAAACATACTCATGTCAAGATCAGTCCTTACGAGCTCAAATACAGAATTTTCCTAAAACCTTTTATTCTATCTTTTATGTCTTTATTATTATTCTGTGAACTGGCAGGACGATATTTCTGAACGGTAAAAAGGCTGTGGAATCTCTGCCCACTATACTACTTTATATTATTCTAAAGTAAAGCTCTCAATTGATCTAGAGAGATATTGAAAAAAAAATTCTCTCAATTGATCTAGATAGATTAGGCAGACTTGAATTATAACTACCGTATATACTCGTGTATAAGCCGACCCGTGTATAAGCCGACCCCCCTACTTTTGCCCCCAAAAACTGGAAAACGTATTGACTCGTGTATAAGCCGAGGTGGACTCCAGCACAGGTATATAACCCCCAGCAGTGAGGTATACAGCAGCAGCCCCAGTGGTAGTATACAGCAGCCCCAGAGGTATATGCAGCCCCAGAGGTATATGCAGCCCCAGCCCCATATGCAGCCCCATATGCAGCCCCAGAGGTATATGCAGCCCCAGAGGTATATTGCAGCCCCAGATGTATATATGCAGCCCCATATGCAGCCCCAGAGGTATATGCAGCCCCATATGCAGCCCCAGAGGTATATGCAGCCCCATATGCAGCCCCAGAGGTATATGCAGCCCCATATGCAGCCCCAGAGGTATATGCAGCCCCATAGGTATATGCAGCCCCATATGCAGCCATAGGTATATGCAGCCCCATATGCAGCCCCATAGGTATATGCAGCCCATAGGTATATGCAGCCCCATATGCAGCCCCAGAGGTATATGCAGCCCCATATGCAGCCCCAGAGGTATATGCAGCCCCATATGCAGCCCCAGAGGTATATGCAGCCCCATATGCAGCCCCAGAGGTATATGCAGCCCCATATGCAGCCCCAGAGGTATATGCAGCCCCATATGCAGCCCCAGAGGTGATATGCAGCCCCATATGTATATGCAGCCCCAGGGGTATATGCAGCCCCATATGCAGCCCCAGGGTATATGCAGCCCCATATGCAGCCCCAGAGGTATATGCAGCCCCATATGCAGCCCCAGAGGTATATGCAGCCCCATATGCAGCCCCAGAGGTATATGCAGCCCCATATGCAGCCCCAGAGGTATATGCAGCCCCATATGCAGCCCCAGAGGTATATGCAGCCCCATATGCAGCCCCAGAGGTATATGCAGCCCCAGAGGTATATGCAGCCCCAGAGGTATATACAGCAGCCCTAGTGGTGTATACAGCAGCCCCAGTGGTAGTATACAGCAGCCCTTAGGTAGTATACAGCAGCCCCAGTGCTGTATACAGCAGCAGCCCCAGGGCTGTATACAGCAGCAGCCCCAGGGCTGTATACAGCAGCAGCCCCAGGGCTGTATACAGCCGCAGCCCCAGGGCTGTATACAGCCCAGCCCCGGAGGTATACAGGCCCCCCCCCCATCAAGCTCCAGGGCCCCCCCCTTGCGCGGCAGCCTGTAAAGGAAAATCATACTTGCCAGTGTCCTGTCGCGCCGTCCGCAGCTGCCGACAGACGATCCCGAGCTTCATTCAGCGTCTTCCGGCTTCCGACTTCCTGTAGTCGCGGGCAATGACGTCATTGCCGCGACTAAAGGAATGCGGAAGACGCTGAATGAAGCCCGGGATCGCGTGTCGGCAGCTGCGGACGGCGCGACAGGACACTGGCAAGTATGATTTTCCTTTACAGGCTGCCGCGCAAGGGGGGGGCCCTGGAGCTTGATGGGGGGGGGCCTGTATACCTCCGGGGCTGCTGCAGTATATATACATATATGATGTATATATATGTATATATACTGTATACTCGCGTATAAGCCGAGGGGGGACTTTTCAGCCCAAATTTTGGGCTGAAAAAGTCAGCTTATACGCGAGTATATACGGTAATTTATATTTTTCTGTTCATTTATGCATGTACGATTGCAAAAAAAATCATCTCTTGAAGCTGGTCATGTCAATAATCGGTTGTTGATGGATGTGTTGGACTGATCTGCTGTTGATGGATCTGCATAGAATCTTAAATACACTATGTTCTTCTTACAAGCAATATTCATGGAGTCACAACTAAGTGGCACAAACATGGCAATAATAACCCTAAATATAAGTTTTTGTTGCACTTCCTGTAGTTATTTTGAGGGTTTAGAAGGAACCTGTAACTAGTTTTGAGGCCAATAAACAATTAAATATAACTGCGAAAATTGGAAGTTTTGGCATTAGTTAGTGGAAGGGGTTATACAACCCCTGGCAAAAATTATGGAATCACCTGGCTCGGAGGATGTTCATTCAGTTGTTTAATTTTGTAGAAAAAAAGCAGATAACAGACATGGCACAAAACTGAAATAATTTCAAATGGCAACTCTCTGCCTTAAAGAAACACTAAAAGAAATCTTGAAAACAAATGTGCTAGCCAGTAACGGTTACTTTCGTAGACCAAGCAGGGGTAAAAATTATGGAATCATTCAATTCTGAGGTAAAAATTATTGAATCATGACAAACAAACAAACAAAACAACACTCCAATACATTACTAGTATTTTATTGCACCACCTCTGGCTTTTGTAACAGCTTGCAGTACTCATCATCAACTGGCTCCAACTTTTTCTTATTGCTGTTGCCAGATTAGCTTTGCAGGTTGGAGCCTTGTCATGGACCATTTTCTTCAAATTCCACCAAAGATTTTCAATTGGATTGAGATCCGGACTATTTGCAGACCATGACCATTGACCTTATGTGTCTTCTTTCAAGGATTGTTTTCACAGTTTTTGCTCTATGGCAGGATGTATTATCATCTTGATAAATGATTTCATCATTCCCAAACATCCTTTCAATTGATGGGATAAGAAAAGTGTCCAAAATATCAATGTAAACTTGGGCATTTATTGAAGATGTAATGACAGCCATCTCCCCAGTGCCTTTACCTGACATGCTGTCAGGCCTGTGCTCTGGCTGGCCCCTCGATTGAAAAGTTCAGTTTGTTGTTGCCCTCAATGAGGGTCAGAGTACCCAATGAGTCTATCATATCACACAAGAGTTCTATATTCAAACAGTCTCATGAAATACAGGCACAATCTTTAAACATTACAGTCTGGGGATTATTTACATTTTTTCTCTTTGATGTAAACTGTTTCCCACATTTCAGTACCTCCAGGCTTACGCCCACCATGGCATTTGGGCCTCTGGTTGCATGCTCCTTGACTCCTCCCTGGCTCCATCCCCATACTCCCCAAATGGGCCTGCTTGCATAAAAGATGGGGGCTGCTTTTTAGGGCACAGTTCCCCCACTACCAGACCATACCTACTTGTTGCTCCAGGAACACACCAATGTTTTATACTTCAGCTGCAAAGAATAGTGGCAAAAGTTGAATTAGTATATTGTCCAAAGTTCCTGTGAATCCTTTCTCTCCTACTGGGGGACTCTCCTGTCAAATTACTGTGCCAACTCCTTTTTATATACAAGACCACCAGTCATTCTCATTATTAACTTCTGATTAATGGGGGGAGAGCAGGGCCACAAACACATGGTTACACAGATGTAAAATGCATTAATACACCACTGTTTCAACTTCATGAGTATAGACCACATTTCACAGTAAGGGGGGGAGGGGGCACGCATTCCCACACCCCCGTACATATATATCTAAACTGTAACCAAAATCCAATGCATAATTGTGTATATTTACAGTCACTGCATGACTTTACTAACTATTGCTCTATTTAAAAAAAAAAAAAAAAGTGAAAAGTTACCTTATCTGAACTTTTGAGTTTTTCCCAATTGGGTAGAATTAATTTTTTCCGATATTACCATGATAAACAAAGAAACATGTTGCTTCTGTATAGCCGGAGCTACAGAGAAAGGTCCCAGCTGCCATAAAAGGTAGAATTCTATTATAATTAGAACAATAGTGGTTACATAATCTTATTTTCATTCATAAATGATCTTGTATCCTTACTGTATATTCTATTATACTATGGGAACTGATCAGGAGAATTTCTATAAGAACCAGACTAATCCAACAGAGCTGTGGATGGAGGTATTCTATGCAGAACATGAAATCCATATAACATCAATCATATAGCTGCTGACAGTTCTTCTATATTGCAGGATTTACTTCAGATAAATTTAGGCTGATGATGTTATTCCTCCTTAATGGTAATGTTAGTCTTATAATTAGAGGGAGTGATGTTATGGTGCCTCACGTGTAACAGCCCAGATGTTTCATGCTTCTTCTTAGCTTTTAACTTAAGCCATTTCTCCACTGGGTAAACTGCTTTTCTCCAGACAGGGATCACAATTCTTTAATTACTTAGAAGCTAGTCAGAGTCTGAAAATGTAATCAAATAACATGTGTTAATGTTTTTTTTTATTATCACATTTTAACATATTATCAATAACATACACCAATCAGCCAGAACATTAAAAGGGTGGTCTAGTCTTGGCATGAAAGACTGCAGTACTGTATGTAACTAGTTGGCAGTGACTATGTACTGCAAGTATGCAACTCTTACATTTGCGGTCATGTGACTGACCACTATTTACCATTATGTACATCGCATAATGTCAGGGGTCACATCCAGTGGCTACAGACTTGCATCCCAAACCTGAACAACTCTCTTAAAACCATTGACAGGTAAAGTGATTCACCTTGATTATGTTGTGGCACCCATCAAATAACTTGACAATGAACCTCTGTTGGAGGTGGGATGTATGAGGCAACTACTGAGCAGTCAGTTAAAGTTGATGTATTGGAAGCAGAAAAATGGACAAGCGTAAGGATCTAAGTGACTTTGACAAGGTCCAAATTATGAAGACTAGACAATTGGGTCAGAACAACTCCAAAACTGCAGGTCTTGTGTGGGTGAGGTGGTTAATACCTACCAAAAGTGGTTCAAGGCAGGACAACTAGATAAAGGACACTCAAGGTTCATTAACGTAAGTGGGGAGCATTGGCCAAGTCTGATCTGCTCCTGCAGAAAATTCACTTTAGCATAACTTGGTCAAAGAATTTTTTGACACTGCCTATAATAGAAAGGAGAAAGCACACACAATGGGGGTATTGTCCTGCAGATTCCTTCTGAAAGATAACAGAGTAGGCAGGTGACCCATCTGGTGGGAATAGTAGACATACTATGTCTTACAACTATGCATTTGAACAATATAGAATATTGCATGGTCATCCAATGACTTTTATGCAAAAAGTGATCCATTAATAAGTACAATAACATATTCCAATTACCGTATATACACGTGTATAAGCCGACCCGTGTATAAGCCGACCCCCCTACTTTTGCCCCCAAAACCTGGGAAAATCTATTGACTCGTGTATAAGCCGAGGGTGGACCCTAGCACAAGTATACAGCCCCCAGCAGTGTGGTATACACCAGTCCCAGAGGTAGATACAGCAGCCCCAGTGGTAGTATACACGCAGCCCCAGTAGTATATACAGCCCCAGTGGTATATACAGCCCCAGTGGTAGTATAGACGCAGCCCTAGTAGTATATACAGCCCCAGTGGTAGTATATACAGCCCCAGTGGTAGTATACAGGGCCCCAGCAGTATATACAGCCCCAGTGGTAGTATACAGGGCCCCAGAGGTATATACAGCCCCAGTGGTAGTATATACAGCCCCAGTGGTAGTATACAGGGCCCCAGCAGTATATGCAGCCCCAGTGGTTTATACAGCCCCAGTGGTAGTATACAGGGCCCCAGAGGTATATACAGCCCCAGTGGTAGTATATACAGCCCCAGTGGTAGTATATACAGCCCCAGTGGTAGTATACAGGGCCCCAACAGTATATACAGCCCCAGTGGTTTATACAGCCCCAGTGGTAGCATACAGGGCCCCAGAGGTATATACAGCCCCGGTGGTAGTATATAGCAGCCCCAGTGGTATTGTATACAGCCCCAGTAGTAGTGTATAGCAGCCCCAGCGGTAGTATACAGGCAGCCCCAGTAATGCAGGGCCCCCCCAGCCTCGCTCCGGTCACCTGTAAAGCAAACTATACTTATCAGTGTCCCGCTGTCCGCGCCCGCTCGCCGCTGATATCCGCGATCCTCCATCTTCATGCGACTTCTTCCTGTTTCCTGTGCTCGTCGCAGGGAATGACGTCATTGCCTGCGACGAGCACAGAAACAGGAAGAAGACGCATGAAGATGGAGGATCGCGGATGTCAGCGGCGAGCGGGTGCGGACAGCGGGACACTGATAAGTATAGTTTGCTTTACAGGTGACCGGAGCGAGGCTGGGGGGGCCCTGCATTACTGGGGATGCGGGGGCTGCTGTATACCGATGTATACATCGGTATGTACCGATGTATACATCGGTATACAGCACTGACTCGCGTATAAGCCGAGGGGGGTACTTTTCAGCCCAATTTTTGGGCTGAAAAACTCGGCTTATACGCGAGTATATACGGTAGTTGTAAGTAACTGGTGGGGATCTTTAACTTCTTGGTTCCAGCACTTGGTTCCATGACTTCTGAAAGTTCAAAAATAACACTTT
The DNA here is from genome assembly GCA_033576535.1 of Allobates femoralis. NCBI lineage: Eukaryota > Metazoa > Chordata > Amphibia > Anura > Aromobatidae > Allobates > Allobates femoralis. Next base: position 265,520,188 of record JARQOC010000001.1, on the reverse strand, counting down.
AAATGTAGAATTAGTAGAAACTCGCACATATAGAATTTGTACCAAAGAAAAAAAGGTATGATATTTAGAAAGAAGGGTGGTGAGGGGGCGCTATCACTTTGACCCTAACACTTTTGCTTGTACCCTTTAATGGTATTACATCTACTCAATAAACAATGGACAAGAGAATTAAATTCTTTGAAGGCCATTGCTGAAGTAGAAGAAAAATAATCTATATCTGTATGTGCCCTGGGCAACTGTCACTTCTACTTAGTTCTAAGGTAAGATTTCATAATAAGACATGAATGGAAATATTTCTATATAAAGGAAGAGCATTGTTCTTATATGTTTATAGAAATGTTCTCTTCTTAGCAAAGTCCACAGGATTCATTTACCCAAAAGGTTTAATATGTTGGGAACTTGCAAAGTGGACCATGGAAAAGAAATAGTTTCTTTACATTTTGACTATATCCTCTCGAGAATGGTATGCGTGGATGCAATTAATGCTTCATATGTTAGTAGCAAAATCCTCTATTCATACTTTGTGTATTTTCTATACTGTAGAAATGCAATGGAGATCCAAAGGCCACACACAGAATACGTCTGAGTGAGGGCTTATATTCTCAATTTTGTATGCATCTTAAGTGGTCTTTTCTTGCGATAAGGATTTAAACTTATGTTTTTAACTTTGTATTTGGTAATTATTTTGTGTAATTATTTATTAGGTTGGAACATACTGAGTTATACATTCCATTAATTATTCCTGATTTTAAGCCGAATTTCAGCAAAGAACAGCTGTGTTACTATTAATCCTCAAATTTAAAATCCTGTTTGGGGAAATAAATCCGGTATTTCTAACAGTTTCCGTGAGGTTAAACTACTTGTACTAACAAGATTATAGAAATACAACAGTGTATGCCAATTTGTTTCTAGAGACTAAAAGATTTATATAAGATATTATATAAGAAAAGCTAAAAGTCAATTAGATAACAAAAAATCCATTGAATGAGCTCATTCATGGGGAGAGGCAATGTGTGTGAACATAGTTGCTATGTCCATAGGAAAGGACCACCTTTTTGGACAGGTTAGCAAAAAAACATTGCCATATGTGATATAGATGTATTAAGGGAATGAAACCCCAAAACTACTCCTATCCATCAAATATATGTTATGTATATAAAGGACTAAAACATTCTGGTATAGGGAATCTTGAGCTGCAAGATGGAACCTGCCATGCTGGCCAAACCACAGGCAGTAAGCAACACAGCCTTGCTGTACAATTACAGCTGTGTATATTACTTTCTGAAACACTCTGATATTTTAGAGAAAAATACATTATAGATCCAAGTTGGGACTATAATTGGAGACAAAACTAGTCCAATGTGGCCCCCGGCCAGTGCTTCCCACGGGCACGCTATGTGGTTTGAAAGTCTCTTGCCTATGTAAATCAGCACTGGGAAGAGCCGGCTGAGGTGAAGCTGGACTACACTCATCTCCACCAATGGTCCCCACCCAGATATTTAAATACTATCATTTTCAAAACAATAGAGCATTTTATAGAAAAATAAGCCTGGCTGCAATTGTACAACAAGGCTGCAATTCATGATGCCTGTGGTTTGAATCACCTATGGGTTGAACTAGATGGACTTAAGGTCTTCCCTCAACCTAAAAAACTATGTTACTAGGTTACCTGACAGGTTCTTTTTATTCAATATTCATAGGAAAATAAATATGGAACATAAAAACACCTAATTCGTTAGTCAAGGGCAGTTGTACACTTGCTCCTTAAGTCATGGACAGTGTTTACTGCCCTACCACTATAGGAGCATCACTATAACTAGTAATATTACTATACAGTGGTCAAATACCAGGTCCATACCAGTTTGTACTACTGGTACAGGCTGGCATGGATCGATGCAGAAACACAGGTGCAAAAAAATAACAATTAAAGAGGATCTGTCAGTTCTCATGACTTGTCTGTTTTACTAAAACTGAGACAGCTGAATAGAGAGAGGTGATTATTCCCTGTAAATGTATTGACCCCCCAGATGATTCCCTGGATTGTAGATGTGCTCTGCACTGGACTAATGCCACTATGGCTATTCCTCCTGATTATTGCAGTCATCATGTGAGACATTTTTAGCTGTTCCTTCTACAGCCACAGCAACACAAATAAATTCAGATTCCAGAACAGCCTCCTAAATTCATACCCCTAAAGCTGAACCCCCAAATGAATTAAGACCCCATACCAGGCCTACTAACCAAATTCAGATTCCAGACTACACAGTTACTGTTAATTATTTTAGACAGCAGACCAGATCCTCTAAAAAAGTAAAATCCTGTAGCACCGAAACTAACTAAAATCTCAGTCGTAATTCTCCCAGCATGGGTTGTCAGACTATCAGACGACTGCTTCTGAAACTGTGTACTAATGAATTTACCTGATCTAATGTCCGCCAGGAGATTTAAGAGCTGAAACAAGAGAACTCATCATCATCTCTGACCAGAATAACTTCATATTGGTGCTACAGACAAAGATGCATGCTTCTATATATGCTTGTCCTTCTTGTTTTCAGGCTCCACTTCAGCTCCATGCGCCACCGTACATATGGTGCTATCATTGGCATTGGCTCCCCAAGTTAAAAGAGATCAAGGGACGATGAAAAAAATTGCAACCCAATTCCAAATCTCCCCATACTGTAGTTGTATGCATTAATCAGTAAAACCCCTTAACTGTAATAATATACAATATTCTTTTGGAATTAAATAGTCTTGGCATTCATCGAAGCCATTATATTATATTATTGTTTAGATTATGACAGGTTTATACATTAGTTATCTGGCATAGCCTACTTCATATAATCACTATTCATCCTAAGAACAAAACACACTGCGTTATTCTCTAATAATTCAATCAACTTTTTTTGTAATCTCAAAACAAAAGAAATTGTAACAGAATAAAGGATTGTCCACACGGCCAATATACCATAATCAGCCAAAGGAGATAGCACTAAATGTTTAATTTTACCCATCTCCATTATATCAATCTATACATTTCCAATCTTATCACACATATACCCAGAACATAATTTTCCTATTTTCATGTTGCTTCAGACACTGTTATTTACAGACTCCAACACTATATACGCTTTCAATTCATGAGGGGTAAACTGGGGAAACGCTGTACGGTGCATGCTCGGATGTCAGTCACACATCTGGCCAGATTTGTTTGGAGATTGAAATCATGAAATCTAATTGAAGCAGCCAAAATGTCTATTAGTTCCAATGTAAAAGAGCTCAGTTGGCTTTCAATGAAGAGGGAGAAATTTCTTTTGGCAAACTAGCACCAGAAGGAGTGCAGGAGAACGCATTTTAGGCTACTTCTTTGACTTGAATTTGTATCTTTTCTGAAAAGGTCCAGGATATGATGTGTATTGAGTTACCTACATGGTAATATAATAGTCATGCAGTCGTCACACTTTTGTTATGGGTGAATGTTGTGTATTAGATATGGATAATATGGAGAGGGCAGTGGAGGGGTTTAGTGGGTTGTGGTTTGTTATATACACTTGTATGAACATTTCGAGTTTTGGTTTTCCCTTTGTGGAGAATTTAGGGAAAACACTGCTATGACAATGTCACCAGATATTTGCAAATTGTCACTTCAGTGAGGAAGTGAAAAGCTCTAATGCCACCCAGTAAGTGTAGCAATCCTTAAAGTCATAATTGACTTTTTAACAAGCTTTTAATATGGACTTAGGATTTGTGCCAGATCAGTACCCCAAACTGCAGATGCCGCATTTCAGGGTGACTGCCGCTCATCAGTGCAGTGTGTGGGAGTTCGAGAGGCTTAAGCTCCCGTCACACACAAACGTCGCATAAGCGATCCCAACAACAATAACGATCCTTAGGGATCGCTGTTGCGTCACTTTGGGATTGCTGGTGAGATGTCAAACAGTCAGATCTCACCAGTGACTCAGCAACCATCCAGATTGATAGGAGGTCGTTGGTAATCGTCACTCTCGGGTGTAGTATTGAGATCGTTGGTCATTGTCCCTTTCAAACACAGCAATGCAGCGTTCCCAGCGGGAGACCAACAACCTAAAAATGACCCAGAGCACTTTGTAACAATCAGCGATCTCACAGCAGGGGCCTGATCGCTGCTAAGTGTCACACATGACGAGATCGTTAGTGAGATCGGTGTTACATCACAAAATATGGGACTTAACAACGATCTTGCTAACGATCTCTGTATGTGTGAAGGGGGCTTAAGACGAGGTCTAGGGAACTAGCTTTTTACCTTATGGAGAGGGATCTGATATTTGCAGAGATATGGGAAATTAAATAAGGTCAACAATGGAAATGAAAAGACTTGGGTACAGGGAGCTTAAAGGGACTTTAAGGTGCTTTAAAATGGATGATCTGCCCGGTCTGTTCTTCCGATTGATGATTGTAGTTTGTGCCTCCCACTGATCACTTGTTTAACTAGTTCAGGAGCAGGCCATTTACTCCCATTAATGACCTTTCACATTTTTGTTTTTTTACATATACATAGATTGGATAGTCAAATAATCTTATTTTTTGGTGATACATGGAGCTTCATTTTAATTTTAATTTTATATTCTTTTTGACTTTGTTGATATAAGGTGAAATATGATAATAAAGGAAATACATGTCTATTTTTACATTATTTTTTTTTTATTTTTATGAACACAAAGGAACACTGACATAGATTTCAACATTTTATTTTCCTTCCTGTAATAATTATTTTTATATATCAGACAGATTTTTTTATTTCTACTGTGTCTTTGCTAGTAACAACTATTTAAATTGGCAGCTGCTTTTTATAATTTTTTTTTCTTACCACATTTTTAAATACTTTTCATTTACATCACATATATTGCCTCCCATAAGGTCATAGAAGACCTTGGAATTTTCTTAATTTGATTTTCCCTGTAACTGAGGTTACTTTTTAATCTCTAGTTACAGTAGAAGTGCAGCCCCCTGGCTGCTGAAAGCTGAATGAGTCTCCTAGGACTCAGCAGTTCTTCCTCTCTCCCTACATCCAGTGATTAGATAACTACTAGGTCAGGGAGGGACTGTAAGCACTTGCTATTACTCTATGCACATCGCTTTTTGAGCGCTCTGTATATAGAGGAGGCATGGTAATACACTGTCCCTGCCTTCTCTATGGGGAGCTCAACTGTTCTGATAGTTGATTTCCATTTCACAACATCACTCCTGAGTAGAGTGTGGGTCGCCTGGAGGTATATAGTTGATAGGTGGTCTGGAAGTTGGGCCAGCACTATCACTGTTTGCATTGTTCCATACACCATAATTCCAGACTGAGCTCACCATACCCACCATATATTTTACACTAACATCAGCCAAACCTGCTGATATTGTTGAGCATAGCTGACAGTCTAATGTTAATGGGAGCCCTGTAGGGATGATGTCAGGGGTGATGAAAATCTGACCTGTCCAATTTTGGACTACTCAACAGAGGGAGCGCTTTTGTCAATGGAAGATTTGGATGAGTAGCTACCAACTCAATGATTAGCTGAACCATCATTCGGCCAACAGCTATCTAAAGTTTATGGAGGCTCCTAAGAGAGCAGCTGGAGCTTAGCATTGAAGCCTGTCCATTTACCTTGATTAGGATGGATATGTAGTACTAGGCACCATTGTAACTAAAAGTACAGAAAGTGTATGGTATTTAATGAGGAGATAATACTCTCAGGAGTATCACAATTACTTCAAGCAGTTGATTTGTGGTGGCATCAAGTGTAATGCCCTCATCATATATGTAAGGGAGAAGGTATCCACAGGAGTGAGACACACTTAGATACGCACTGCACACTTTGGTACCTGTAGCTCACAGAGTCTACTACTTTAAAGGCCTTGCATTAACATTAATAGAAACGTAACATCATTATAACAGCCTATCAATGCCCAACATTAATTTCTCCATTGCTCGTAACACATTAAAAGATTGAATTCTTAATGGTTGTGGTTGGTTAGACTTAATCCATTATGGCCTCTCTGTAGGAAGAATGATCTAATGGGTTAAATGATGGAATAAGCATAGAGGCTGCCATATGCACTCTTTACATTTATGCTGTATTTAACAATTCTACTTCTGCAATGTCTGCTGTCAGCTACATTATGTTGCCTGTTTATGTTTGTCCTCTCAGCTTTCAGATTTCATTTTCTGCTTCATACATATGTGCTTGAGAAGTGTGGGCCTAATTCAGCCTTGTGTATATATGGCAGTGAAACAGCTGGAAAAACACCAGCGAAGGATAAAAATACGAAACCCAGACCAGGATATGGGAATTTAGGCCAAATTTCTATGAAGTCAACGCCAGCTGCTGCAATAAACCGTGGATAAATTGCCAAAAGGAGCAGGAGCCTGGGGGAAGGAGGAAGCTTTCCCTTCACATTGTAGACATCCACAACTGCAACCATTCAAAACCAAAACCAGCTGAATATAGGTAGCATAATTATGGTTAGTGTTAAGAGATGAAGTGTGCCAAATGGTATGGACTGATTACACAATTTATGAGGATATAGCTTGCACCAAATTTAAACATTTCTCTTTCTGTCATTCTTGGGATCTGCAATTTTTCATATGCCATGAACCTTGCTTAAGAGTGGAGTGAAGAAAGGGGGTATATTCCATGACCAAGGGTCTTTGGGTAATATATATGGGCAATGCGTGATACAGAATTCTGCCAAGGAGGGGGAAGGCACGTTTATTTTTCATTGATTATTACTGCAAAAATTCTTCATATATAACAAAATAAAGTTAATATTAGACTATAATGTGCATGGCTCAATCTCTGTAACATTGAGTCTGCACCAATCAAATCTGGACGTACAATAAAGAGGAAAGCAAACTGCCCACGTTATGTTTTATGCAGATGTACAGGTCATCAATAGGACGTGATACCAATGACACGACTGTTTCCACTTAACAACATTTCATGAAATTAAAAAAAAGGATATTTAACCAAGGTTTTGGCTGTAATTTATAATGTGTGTTTTGGCATGTGAGGTAGACTGTCAGTACTATGAACACAACCCAAAGCTCTAAAATGCCAAGTGTGAAGTTCTTTTGCAGCTAACACACAGACTGAGCAGGGAATGCCAGGATGTGGAAGGTGAGGACAGATTGTGGGAATGTGCGAAATTATTGGTGAAAACTACAATTTTATTTCCATATTTTTAGCTGTTTCTTATATTCTGAGTATGAACTGTACAGTGAGTAATGCAGTGTGGCTCCAGCAATGCTCCAGGAGTGCTGAACGCCTATGGAGGAAAACCAGGAGACTTTATCCATTATAAATTCATGCTAAAAGCCTACAACTCTGCCCTTCACCTTGCCAAACAAACCTACTTCACCACCCTGGTCTCCTCACTATCCAACAATCCAAAAAAACTCTTTGACACCTTTCACTCTCTCCTCAATCCTAAACTGCAGGCCCCCATCACTGACCACCGTGCTGATGATCTAGCCTCTTACTTTATGGAGAAAATAGACAACATCCACCAGGAAATCAGCTCCCAGCCTCCAAGCGCTGCCACCCCCATTCTTCCCCACTTCTCCAGCTCACTTTCCAGATTTGACCCAGTTACAGAAGAAGAAGTCGTCAGGCTCCTCTCTTCCTCTCATCCCACTACATGCACCACTGACCCCATTCCCTCACACCTACTCCAGTCCCTCTCTCCAGCCATCACCATTCACCTAACCAAAATCTTCAACCTCTCCCTATCTTGTGGCATCTTCCTCTCCTCCTTCAAACATTTCATCATTACTCCATTATTAAAGAAAACTTCACTTGACCCATCCTGCACAAATAACTACAGACCTGTCTCCAATCTCCCCTTCATCTCTAAACTCTTGGAGCGCCTGGTCTATTCCCGCCTCACCCGTTACCTATCCACTCACTCTCTTCTAGATCTATTACAGTCTGGTTTCCGACCCCTTTACTCTACAGAAACTGCTCTCATCAAAGTGACCAGTGACCTTCTGATGGCAAAATGTAATGGTGAGCACTCTCTGCTTATTTTTCTTGACCTCTCTGCAGCTTTTGACACTGTTGATCACCATCTCCTACTCTCTATGCTGCACTCCATTGGCATAAAGGACACTGCTCTCTCCTGAACCTCTTTCTATCTTTCTGATCGTTCTTTCAGTGTATCATTCGCTGGCTCCACTTCCTCCCCTCTTCCTCTCACTATTGGGGTCCCTCATGGTTCTGTCCCTGAACTTCTTCTCTTCTCTCTCTACATGGCCCCAATTAGACACACCATCAGCAGATTTGGCTTCCAGTACCATCTCTATGCTGATGACACACAATTATACACTTCAGCCTCTGACCTTACCCCTGCGGTTTTAAAGAACACTAATGACTGTCTAGCTGCAGTTTCCAACATCATGTCTGCTCTCTATTTGAAACTCAACCTCTCCAAAACTGAACTTCTTCTGCTCCCGCCCTCCACTAATCTCCCTAAAGCTGATATCTCTCTATCAGTGTGCGGCACCACGATAACGCCGAGGCAGCAGGCTCGCTGTCTGGATGTTATGTTTGACACCGATCTCTCCTTCACCTCCCATACACAATCTCTTGTCCGCTCTTGTCGCTTAAACCTGAAGAACATCTCTAGAGTCCGCCCCTTTCTCACCATGGAAACAACAAAAACCCTAGTCCATTACTGCCTTGATTACTAACATCTTTACTAATCCAATCCTCCCACTCCAAGCTTCCCAGCAGGTGTCTCTTCCACTGGTGAGCAGCAGGGAAGGAGTTGAAATTTGGCCTGGACCTTCACTGCTATTCCAGGTTTTCATGGCAATACTTGAGTTGCAAGGCAGTAGAAATTAAGACTACATAAATAGACACAGCCAGAATGTCTCAGTGCTGCGTTAAGGCTGAAGGAAGTTGGATAATATTGTACCCATGTTCTTGTGTGTCTAAGGAAAGACGGCACACCTGGAGTCAGCCTGCCCTATCCGCTCAGCCAATGCGGACCCAGGAACTGCCCTGGGAGTAGCACCTGGCAATTACTTGTTGCCCAAGTCAATCCACACCTTCATGGCCTCTAGCAAAGAACCAGGGGACCATTTAGTTAAACTCCCCCCCCCCCCCAACAACAGGGTAAGCCAGCAGTACTGTTTATGTCTGAACTGGCGTCTGTACTTAAGTTTGTGCTTTTTCTGTTTCTGCGAGTGTGAATAAAACACTGAGGGTTTTTTGGACTGAAAGACTATGTGCCCACTGTGCAGAATTGTTTGTGCTGCGTTTTTGTGCCGAGTTTGCTTGTGCACAAGCGCAGCCAAAGCAGCACAAACCTATCGCGTTGTGCTGCGTTTGTGTACATACAAACGCAGCACAAAAATACAGCACAATTAAGGGGACACACAGATAGATAGACTGACACACAGAGGCAGACAGACTGACACAGACACAAACAGACAATTTCTCACCCTCCCCTGGTAATCTCCCGTGACTCCTCATCTGTATACCTGGCAGGAGAGGTCTTTATCTCTTGCCAGGACCTTCCACCTTGTGACTCAGCCTGTCACATGGTGCGCAGGCTCTGGCTCTGATAGGAAGAAACTCACAGTTCCTCAAGCCGGTGAGTATGGAGGAAGAAACACAGTGGAATCAATGTGGGATTGCTGGGGAGGGTGAGTATTACTGCATTTTTGTTTTGGAAATTGCAGGAAAAATGCACCACAAATGGCATGTGGGAATAACAACCCATTTATGATTCTTTTTTCAGGGGTTTGTAATGGAACTATGGGGGAAACACAGCCAAAAAATGGGCTACTTAATTGCATGGACATAAAAAAAAACGCAAGTGATTTCTGCACCAAAAACACAGCACCCAACAATGCACATAGAGGCACAGCTTTTGGAAAATCACATAGACTTTCATTACAAAACTGTGGGTGCTGCGTTTTTGGTGCAGAAAATGCAGCAGAAAAATGCAGCAAAAACGCACAGTGGGCACATACAGTGTTGGCCAAAAGTATTGACACCCCTGCAATTCTGTCAGATAATACTCAGTTTCTTCCTGAAAATGATTGCAATCACAAATTGTTTGGTATCATTATCTTCATTTAATTTGTCTTCAATGAAAAAACACAAAAGAGAAAAAAAGCAAAACATTGATAATTTCACACAAAACTCCAAAAATGGGCCAGACAAAAGTATTGGCACCCTGTCACGGGTGGCACGGATGACAGGGTGGAGGCCACGCGCAGACGATCCCAGCGTTTGGCCCACCAGCCATAATGGTGGAGGATGGTCCGTCTCTTTCAGGAGCATTTACCTTCTGTGTTGATGGAGAGAAGGTGTGATGAGATCTCTCTATTATGGGAGACGGCTGTGGAGGTCTTGCGCTCGGTCTGGTTTTATCCACCAATGTTGTAGGTCACTAGGACCCAGCAGACTCCTTCCACCTTTATAAGGAGGTTCATTACCCTTCCTCGGTGCAGGTGATAGTTCCTTGTGCACACTTTATCCTTGCTCCAGCAGAAGCTGAGATTGCGGAGGTTGCTGTGTTCTGCTGTCAGATAAGTGTTTCCTTTTCCCAAATGTCTGTCTTCCCTGGTGTTTGTCTTTAGTTGATAGTGGAGGGGTCTAGTGAACCTCTCCATCTGATCCTTAGATAAGATAGATCTAGGATCAGAGAGGGACGAGGTTCGTGGTCGGCGACAGTTGAGGAGACTGTATAGGGACGTTAGGGCAGACAGGGTCAGCTCTAGGAAGTCTAGGGGTCACCGTCTCCTTCTTGTGCCCTTAGCATTAGGGACTCCTGATCCCCCCCCCCCGTCGTTATCCTACGCTGGGTGTCTTCCCCACTCCCAGCGTGACATTATCACCTGCCATAACTGTAAGTGAAGGAAGGGGAGGATTTGATTTTCTTTCCTTTCCTTATGGATCCTGTGTCTGCTTTGGCCCAGCAGCTGCAGACCTTGTCTTTGGAGGTTGCGGACCTTCGGTCGGCGCTGCAGGGACCACAACCGCAAAATGGTGTCTTGGGGAATCAAGCAGTGGGTCCGGCCAGACCGGAACCTAAGGTTGCCCTCCCTGACAGGTTTTCAGGAGGCAGAGACGAATTTACTGTGTTCAAAGAGGCCTGTAAATTATACTTTAGGCTTAAGCCGTATTCCACTGGTGATGAGCAGCAGCGGGTAGGAATTATTATATCATTGCTGCAGGGGGATCCCCAATCCTGGGCTTTCTCTCTGCCACAGGACTCTACTTGTCTCCAGTCTGTGGATGGATTTTTTGACGCCTTAGGCCTCATATATGATGACCCTGACCGTGTCTCTTTGGCTGAATCCAAATTGCGCCATCTCCACCAGGGGACTCGGTCGGCGGAGTCATATTGTTCTGAGTTCCGCAGGTGGGCTATGGACACAAAGTGGAACGATCCGGCTCTCAGGAGTCATTTTTGCCAGGGTCTTTCAGAAAGACTGAAGGATGCCCTGGCAGTGTATGAGACCCCCCCGTCCCTGGAGGCAGCTATGTCGTTGGCTATTCGCATGGATAGACGCCTCCAGGAGCGGAGGGGTAGACCTCCTGCAACTGGGGGCCCTTCTCATGGTGGTTCCTTGTTGCCGGGTGGTCACTCGGAGGGCGAGTCATTTCTCCCGAGGGGGGAGGAACCTATGCAGCTTGGAGGAGCGGCGGCCTCGAGGCTCTCCTCCGGTGCCTCCCGGGGCAGGGGGAAGGGGGTCTGTTTTTTCTGTGGGAAAGGAGACCATTTTATCGGGGCCTGTCCCTATGCTCCTAAACGGACTAGGGTGCCGGGACCTCATGTGACTATGGGGGGTGTGGAGGTGGTCGAGCGGGAGGTGTGTGTATCCTCCGTTTGTACTTCCCATTTTCTCCTGAGTGCAGAGGTGGCGCTAGAGAGCAAAACGGAAGGCATTTCTGTGTTTGTGGATAGTGGTGCGGGGATCTGCATGGTGGATGCTCGTTTTGTACACGCTCATGGGCTTAACCGCTGTTTATTGTCTCGCCCCATCCGTATCTATGCCATCGACTCAGCCCCTCTTGCTCAGGGTAGTCTCACACATATCGTACATAACATTAAGTTAACGGTTGGATCCCAACATCAGGAGACGTTATCTTGCTATGTCTTAGACGGTCTCCCCGCTCCCATTGTCCTGGGCTTGCCATGGTTGATTAAACATAATCCCGTAGTGGATTGGCAGTCCAGGGACATTGTGGAATGGAGTGATTTTTGTTCGGAGCATTGTTTGGCTACATCCCTTTCGGTGGTATCTGCTGAATCTCTGCCCCCATTCCTATCGGAGTATGAGGATGTGTTCTCAGAGAAGGGGTGCCGAGACTTGCCCCCTCATCGGGCATATGATTGCCCTATCAACCTCGTTCCCGGAGCTAAACTGCCCAAAGCTAGGATGTTTACTATATCTGGTCCCGAAAGACAAGCAATGAAGGATTTCATTTCTGAAAGTCTGGAGACGGGACACATCAGGCCCTCCACGTCGCCGGTTGCGGCTGGTTTCTTTTTTGTGAAAAAAAAAGATGGGGGCCTCCGTCCTTGTTTGGATTTTCGGGAATTGAATCGGATTACTGTCCGTGATCCATACCCCCTCCCTCTGATCCCTGATTTAGTTAGTCAGGTTGTGGGTGCCAAATGGTTCTCCAAGTTGGATTTGAGGGGGGCCTACAACCTGATTAGGGTCAGAGAGGGGGATGAATGGAAAACTGCGTTTAATACCCCGGACGGCCATTTTGAAAGTCTCGTAATGCCGTTCGGGCTCACTAACGCCCCGGCGGTTTTCCAACATTTTGTCAATGATATTTTCCATCATTTGGTGGGTAGATTTGTAGTTGTTTACTTGGACGATATCTTGATCTATTCTCCCGATATGGAGACGCATCAGTCCCATGTCAAACAGGTGTTGCAGGTCTTACGGGACAACAAACTGTATGCTAAACTCGAGAAATGTGTTTTCGCCGTTCAGGAGGTTCGTTTTTTGGGGTACCTCTTGTCGCCGTTGGGTTTCCGGATGGATCCGGAAAAGGTCCGGGCGGTGCTAGATTGGGAACAGCCGGACAATCTACGAGCATTGCAACGTTTTTTGGGTTTACCAATTTTTACCGTAAATTTATTAAGAACTATTCGGTACTGGTGACGCCTCTTACGGACATGACTAGGAAGGGGACGGATTTTTCTGAGTGGTCTGATTCTGCTCGCCAGGCTTTTTCCTCCCTGAAGCGTTGTTTTGCTTCCGCGCCTGTTCTTTGTCAGCCCGATCTTTCTCAGCCCTTCATGTGTGGAAGTGGATGCGTCTGAGGTGGGGGTGGGGGCTGTGTTGTCGCAGGGTCCTTCGCCTGGGAGATGGGTGCCCTGTGCGTTCTTCTCCAAGAAGTTGTCTTGGCCGAGAGGAATTATGATGTGGGTAATAGGGAGCTGTTGGCTATTAAGTTGGCTTTTGAGGAATGGCGGCACTGGCTGGAGGGGGCTGTCCATCCCGTCACGGTTATTACCGACCATAAGAACCTGTCTTACCTTGAGTCCGCCAGGCGTCTCAATCCCCGGCAGGCCAGGTGGTCTTTGTTTTTCACGAGATTTAATTTTACCGTCACCTACCGTCCGGGGGTTCAGAATGTGAAGGCGGATGCATTATCGCGTAGTTTTCCGGGTGGTAGTACTCATGAGAGTCCCGTCCCCATCTTGCAGGAGGGGGTGGTTGTTTCTGCTCTTTGCCCTGATCTAGAGGGGGAGGTGTTGAAGGTTCAGGGGGGCGCCCCTGCCTCCTGCCCTTCTGGGAGGCTTTTTGTGCCGTTCTCTTTGCGCCTCAGGGTGCTGTCAGAGCATCACGACTCTGTACTGGCGGGGCATCCGGGCGGTAGGGCCACTTTCGATCTCTTGTCTCGTCGCTTTTGGTGGCCGGGGTTGAGGAAGGACGTAGCGGAATTCGTATCCGCCTGTGGTGTGTGTGCACGTGCTAAGGTTCCGCATACCCGTCCGTCTGGGTCTCTCGTGCCATTGTCTATTCCTGAGAGGCCATGGACACATTTGTCAATGGATTTTATCACCGATCTTCCGGCGTCGGCGGGTAAGACGGTGGTACTGGTAGTAGTAGATAGATTCAGTAAGATGGTTCGCTTTGTGGCACTGCCTGCACTTCCTAATGCTCGGACTCTGGCACAGGTGTTTGTAAGTGAAATCGTGAAGCTTCATGGGGTTCCCTCTGATGTGGTTTCTGATCGCGGTACTCAGTTCGTCTCCAAATTTTGGAAGGCTTTTTGTACACGTTTGGGGATTACGTTGTCCTTTTCTTCTGCTTTTCATCCGCAGTCTAATGGTCAAACCGAACGTGTGAATCAGAATTTGGAGACTTACCTGAGGTGTTTTGTCTCTGACCATCAGGAGACTTGGGCAAATTATTTGCCCTTGGCCGAATTCGCCCTTAATAATCGTCTTCAGGAGTCCACTGGCAAGTCACCGTTCTTCGGTGCATATGGGTTTCATCCTCAGTTTGGTACTTTTAGCGGTACGAGTCCTTCCGGAGTTCCGGAGGAGGACCGTTTTACCTCGTCCCTCTCCTCGGTTTGGCGGGGTGTACAGCGTAGCTTGAAGCTCTTAGGTGACAGGTACAAACGTATGGCTGACAGGAAGCGTGCGCCAGGTCCGGACCTATGTGTGAATGACTACGTGTGGTTGTCTACCAAGAATGTGAAGTTGAAGGTGCCCTCTTGGAAGTTGGGGCCCAGGTTTATTGGCCCCTATAGGATAACCGCCGTTATCAATCCCGTGGCGTTTCGTCTTGCGTTGCCTCCTGCTCTTAAGATTCACGATGTGTTTCACAGGTCGCTCCTCAAGCCGTATGTGCCGTCGTCTAACCCATCTCCTTTGCCTCCTGAGCCCATCTGTGTGGCGGGGAATCTGGAATTCGAGATCTCGAGGGTGGTTGATTCTCGCATGTTGCGCCGTTCTCTTCAGTATTTGGTGCACTGGAGGGGGTACGGTCCTGAGGAGCGGATGTGGGTGCCGGCGTCGGAGGTGTCCGCCGCAAGGCTGGTCCGCGCTTTTCACCGTTCCCATCCGGATAAGCCTGGTCCTGAGTGTCCGGAGGCCACTCGTAGGAGGGGGGGTACTGTCACGGGTGGCACGGATGACAGGGTGGAGGCCACGCGCAGACGATCCCAGCGTTTGGCCCACCAGCCATAATGGTGGAGGATGGTCCGTCTCTTTCAGGAGCATTTACCTTCTGTGTTGATGGAGAGAAGGTGTGATGAGATCTCTCTATTATGGGGAGACGGCTGTGGAGGTCTTGCGCTCGGTCTGGTTTTATCCACCAATGTTGTAGGTCACTAGGACCCAGCAGACTCCTTCCACCTTTATAAGGAGGTTCATTACCCTTCCTCGGTGCAGGTGATAGTTCCTTGTGCACACTTTAGCCTTGCTCCAGCAGAAGCTGAGATTGCGGAGGTTGCTGTGTTCTGCTGTCAGATAAGTGTTTCCTTTTCCCAAATGTCTGTCTTCCCTGGTGTTTGTCTTTAGTTGATAGTGGAGGGGTCTAGTGAACCTCTCCATCTGATCCTTAGATAAGATAGATCTAGGATCAGAGAGGGACGAGGTTCGTGGTCGGCGACAGTTGAGGAGACTGTATAGGGACGTTAGGGCAGACAGGGTCAGCTCTAGGAAGTCTAGGGGTCACCGATCTCCTTCTTGTGCCCTTAGCATTAGGGACTCCTGATCCCCCCCTCCCGTCGTTATCCTACGCTGGGTGTCTTCCCCACTCCCAGCGTGACACACCCTCAGCCTAATACTTGGTTGCACAACATTTAGCCAAAATAACTGTGATCAACCACTTCCGGTAACCATCAATGGGTTTCTTACAATGCTCTGCTGGAATTTTAGACCATTCTTCTTTGGCAAACTGCTCCAGGTCCCTGATATTTGAAGGGTGCCTTCTCCAAACTGCCATTTTTAGATCTCTCCGCAGGTGTTCTATGGGATTCAGGTCTGGACTCATTGCTGGCCACCTTAGAAGTCTCCAGTGCTTTCTCTCAAACCATTTTCTAGTCCTTTTTGAAGTGTGTTTTGGGTCATTGTTCTGCTGGAAGACCCATGACCTCTGAGGGAGACCCAGCTTTCTCACACTGGGCCCTACATTATGCTGCAAAATTTGTTGGTAGTCTTCAGACTTCATAATGCCATGCACACGGTCAAGCAGTCCAGTGCCAGAGGCAGCAAAGCAACCCCAAAAACATCAGGGAACCTCCGCCATGTTTGACTGTAGGGACCGTGTTCTTTTCTTTGAATGGCTCTTTTTTCCCCTGTAAACTCTATGTTGATGCCTTTGTGGTAAATCAGATTTTATTCAATATCAAGTAAGTAACAGTACAAAAAAAAAATATGTAGCGGTCCGGACAATGATACATCTTTTCATAACCAATTCGTGTATTGCTATAATACATGGTGAAGAGCAAAGAATACTTAGTGAACAGCATTAAACCTCCATGTATTAGCTCCAGACCTTAGGTAATCATAGAGAAAGGAGAAAGGAAAGAAAAGTGAAAAAGCAAGAAGCAAGAAAGACTGTTAAGAAGGAGGGGTGGGGTTAAGAGAGGGAAGATAGAAAGAGGGAAATAAAGAGTCCGGGAAGGGTCGCGACCACCAACGTAGAAGTTAAGAAGCCAACCATGAGGCAAGCAAAGGGGAGTCCCTGAATAGTAACCACGGTGTCCATACCTGAAAGTAGCGCTTGGTACCTGAGTCCGAGGGGTCTGATTGGTGAAGAAAGTCCTCCATTCTGCAGATGTCGTGCAGTTCAGATATCAAGTCTTCCCTGGACGGGCACCGGGAGTCCTTCCAATAACGGGGGACCAGACGCCGAGCCGCCGTTAGGAAGTGGCGTAATAGGCCCCGCCTGAAGCCGGAGATCGAGCATGGAGCCAGATTTAGGAGAGCTAGTTCAGGAGTGGGCAGTAGACGCTCCTGCGTCACCGTCCCGTAAAGGTCAAGGACCTCCCCCCAAAACCGTTGGACCCGGGGGCACAACCACCATGTGTGGAAATACGTCCCCACATCGGCTGAGCAGCGCCAACAAGTGGCAGGCGTTTCTGGGAAGAATCTATGCACATCCTCAGGGCATCTATACCACCTCGCCACCACCTTAAAGTTACATTCCCGGGATGCTGCGCAAGACGAGGCCTTGTAAGTATTACACAGAATCTTGTTAACCTCTACCGGCGTGAAGCCCCTGCCTATATCTGCCTCCCACTTCGTCAAATAAGGCGGAACGTTATTTGAGGGGCCAAGGGCCGATTCCTGAAAGAGTTTATACAGCCTAGAGATCGAATGGGGTTGTGGGTATGGGTCTAGACACATCAGTTCAAAAGGGAAAGGCGCCCTGAATAAGCATCTGTGAGGGAGGGTAGAAACATAACTCTGGAGTTGACTTAATTGGAGCCAGGCCTGTGGCGGTGGGGGGAAGAAGGGAACAGGTATGTTGATGCCTTTGCCCAAAAAGCTCTACTTTTCTCTCATCTGACCAGAGAACATTCTTCCAAAACATTTTAGGCTTTCTCAGAAAAGTTTTGGCAAACTCCAGCCTGGCTTTTTTATGTCTCGGGGTAAGAAGTGGGGTCTTCCTGGGTCTCCTACCATACAGTCCCTTTTCATTCAGACGCCGACAGATAGTACGGGTTGACACTGTTGTACCCTCGGACTGCAGGGCAGTTTGAACTTGTTTGGATGTTAGTCGAGGTTCTTTATCCACCATCCGCACAATCTTGCTTGAAATCTCTTGTCAATTTTCCTTTTCCGGCCACATCTAGGGAAGGTAACCACAGTGCCATGGGCTTTAAACTTCTTGATGACACTGTGCACGGTAGACACAGGAACATTCAGATCTTTGGAGATGGACTTGTAGCCTTGAGATTGCTCATTCTTCCTCACAATTTGGTTTCTCAAGTCCTCAGACAGTTCTTTGGTCTTCTTTCTTTTCTCCATGCTCAATGTGGTACACACAAGGACACAGGACAGAGGTTGAGTCAACTTTAATCCATGTCAACTGGCTGCAAGTGTGATTTAGTTATTCCCAACACCTGTTAGGTGCCACAGGAAAGTTACAGGTGCTGTAAATTACACAAATTAGAGAACCATCGCATGATTTTTCTAAGGGTTCCAATACTTTTGTCCACCCCCTTTTTTATGTTTGGTGTGGAATTATATCCAATTTGGCTTTAGGACAATTCTTTTTGTGTTTTTTTCATTGAAGACAAATTAAATGAAGATAATAATACCAAAGAATTTGTGATTGCAATCATTTTCAGGAAGAAACTGAGTATTATCTGACAGAATTGCAGGGGTGTCAATACTTTTGGCCAACACTGTAGCCTAACGCCATGTATGCCTCTTTACTGTGTCCCTTACATTGCCTATTAGAGTTGATTCCAAACAAATGGTAAATATGACTTGAGCAATTCCCAAATCTGCAATAGGGTTAAGTAATGAATTTTGAAAGATAATGTATCTTTATGAAATTCCTATTTAAATCAAATTGTTAAAAACATATTTTTAAGGGTTTAGTATTTTATAACTCTATATTAAGCACAGACATGCATTTTTCAGTCTGTTTAAATAGCTTACCAATCAGATTTGCACTATTGACGGAGAAGGAATGAGCAGAGCAATCACAATATCCTTAGAGGGTGATTAAAGAGGGTTGTCAGATTAAGGATTCGGTCACATGGGAATATACATTGGACTTGTTTTTTAATTGGATAGCACTTGGACCAATGTTATTTTATGGGGCATTGATGATCAGCGTTTTGTTGCAATGCTGCACAAATCGGATGCCACTCACCCACTCAAGTTCATGGGTGCGTGGAAACCATCGAGTGGAGATGATGGAAACATTTTGTTCTCTATCATCCCCTGACAGTGGGCTACAATTGCAAGAAAATCCAATCACATTAGGCTGACATTCAGAACAATCTGTGATCAGGGTTTGATCAGAGTGTCACTACCATATTCAATCTGATTCTCTCGCATGAGAGATTCAACATTTGTGTGACCTGAGCTTAAAAAAGAAAATAGGTAACACATGGGAAAAACAAAATAAGCATAATTTTCCCATTAAAGCCACAGTTGCTCCAAATGCTGCCTCCTTACCAGAAATATTTGTTGACAGGGCTACATTTATAACATGTGACCACTTCTGCCAATCACTAGCCTCGGCAATCTTATGCCAGCACTGCTGCAGAGATGTCAACATTCAGGGAACAGGGTCAGTAGCGCTTATTTTAATATTTTCAAGTATTACCTAGTCATCATGGTCCATATTTTAACAAAACAATAGTTTTAGGGGAAATGGGCTGAAATACCTCATATATTTGTTTAATATTTAGTACAAAGTTTTTGTTAGTGATGACAGCTTCAAGATGCCTCCTGTATGGAGAAACGAATCCCCTCCATTGCTCAGCTGTGATTTTTGGCTCATTCTTCCACACAAACACTCTTCAAATTCTGAAGGTTCCCTGGGCTCCTTCTATAAACTCTGAGCTTTAGTTCCTTCCATAAATGTTCTATTGGATTCAAGTTAGGTGATTGGCTGTGTAATGACTTAGAGTGGGTCCTTGCTTTACCCTGTGTTGTTTTGTGTATGGTCAGGATGACTTAGCAGTTTGCAAAACATCAAGGTACACTAAAGGTACCGTCACATGTAACGATATCGTTGCCGATATCACTCAAAAGTCACGTGTTTTGTGACGCTTGAACTATGTTGAAACGACATCATTGCGTGTGACACTATAAACGATGAACGATCAGTCGGCTGATCATTCATCTTTTGATTTGAGGTCCTGTTCTCTAATCAATCGTTGGTCGCCCGGTGGACACGCAGCATCGCTGCATGTGACACCGGGAGACGACCGATAAGCCAGCTCCCAGCGCCTCTCACAAGCGCTGGGAGCTGGTATCCAAGGTAAACTGTGGGTATCTAGGCAGCGCGCGCTTCCTAGATACCCGATGTATACCTTAGTTACCAGCCTCCTCCGCTCACCGGCTGGTATCTAAGGTACACAGCGGGTAACTAGGGACCCTAGTTACCAGCTGTGTACCTTAGATACCAGCCGGTGAGCGGAGGAGGCTGGTAACTAAGGTATACTTCGGGTATCTAGGCAGCGCGCGCTGCCTAGATACCCGCAGTTTACCTTGGAGACCAGCCTGCTCCCGCTTACCGCAGGCTGGCAGTGGGAGCAAGACATCGTGGAAACGATATTTAAATCATCTCCACGATGTCTCTGGTCCATTGATCGCTGGTGAGTCTGTCTGTGTGACAGCTCACCAGCGATCTGAACGATATGGTTAGCGATCAAGCATGCATGTGATTGCTAACAATATCGTTCATCATATCGCTGCGTGTGATGGCACCCTTAGGCATAAAACTCCCCATTGGGCTGGTAGCTTAGCAACAGAGCTAGTGGGTGGAGCTTAGAGTTACCCAGTTACCCAGTATAGCCTGCAAGTCAGAGTAGTTTGAGCAACCAGAGGGGGAAGAACTGAGCGCAGTCACAGCAGGCATGTTAGCCCTGTTCCAGGCAAGAGGGCCAGTGGACTAGCCTGAGGATCAATGTTGAGAGACACAGGACTTATAGTTTTGGAGTGGAGAAATACACAGCCAGAAGTAAATCACAAATGCTAGCTCTGCTCCTAAATGAAGATGAGTGAGAGTGGGAACTTGGAGGCCCATTAGAGGATGAGGATCCTGGAGGGTGGAAGACTTGCCATAGTGCCAGTACTGGACTTCATCCTAAACAACTGATGGACTTGCTGCACTTCTCATTAAACCAATTAATCTGCTGATATGGATCTGTATCATGGAATCTGCTGTACATATTATGTCTTCTGCTGTAACTATCTTCTGTTATTAAGTAAAGATTCATGTTTGGTTTAACATCAGACCTGCCTGCTGACTCTCTCCTGTTACCCTCCATCACACCAACACCATGTGGAATGCCACTCGCCACCACAAGAGAGAACAGTGATTCCACATCAATCCCCTCATACATTCACTATTGTCCCTAGTGTGATGCCTTTTAGCCTCTATACATGGTGTATATTGTGGCATCCAAAAAGTTCAATTTTGTTTTCATTTGACCAGACTACATTCTTCCAGTATTTCACAGGCTTGTCTAAATGTTGTTGAGCAAACTTTAAACATGCTTCAACATGCTTTTTGCTAAGTAAGTCTTGCTTGGTCTTTGAGTCTTGCATGGTGAGGGTGCATGCAGGCCATGGTGGTTGAAATAATTGCTTATTTCATGTTATTCTGTAGCTCTCCACAGGTGGTTCTTGACTCATCAACAACGTTTCTGATAATTCTTTTCACTTCTCTGTCTGAAATCTTGCGAGAAGCACCTTTTTGTGGCCAGTTTATGTATAAATCATATTCTTTACACTTATGGATTATGGGCCTAACATTTGTTACTGGAACCTTCAGTATTTTAGAAATTTTTCTGCAATAAATGACATCAGTATATTTTGCAGCAGTGTGGTCGGAAGAGCTTGAGACAGCTCACTGGTTTTACCCATCATAAAATGTTTCTTGTGTGGCACCTTGGTAGTGAGACACCTTTTTAAAAGCCGTCAGTTAAACCAGCTGATGTATTTCACTAAGTAGCAGGATTGCTTTCAAATTACTGATAGATATCAGCTTGTGTTATGACTTTCCATTGTTTTTTGCAACTGACTTTCCTCATGTATTCAATACTCTTTCCCTGTGTCATTTCTTATTATTAAATACAAATTAAAACAAGTTAAAAACACAATCAAGGGTTTCCGTACAAAATGTATCGAGCCAATAGTGCTTATAATAGACCAGCTCCTCACCCGATGGGTGTACTATATTGACAGATGACACAGTGCTGTATAACAACAAATCAAATAGTAATAATTAGTCATGTAACATGAGAGAGGTAAACAATCATGTAAACATATCAAGGTTACAATTTGGGTGCGTCCACCCACAGAAGATAACAATACATTGAAAAAACTTACTCCAGACAGTTGGAGACCGAGTGATTCACATATGTCAGTCACAATAAATGACTATTATATGACTGTGTAGTTGTTACATATCCACAACATTAAAGAAATAACCTTGCAAAAATTG
This sequence comes from Allobates femoralis, assembly GCA_033576535.1. NCBI lineage: Eukaryota > Metazoa > Chordata > Amphibia > Anura > Aromobatidae > Allobates > Allobates femoralis. The sequence continues at coordinate 265,498,029 of JARQOC010000001.1, read as the reverse complement.
TATAGATAATATGAGCGTAGTTAGTTAAACAGTCTATATACAACACCAAACAAATCCCAAACTTGGGAATAGACAATATAGAGCCCCTATATCATATTACAATTGACTGCAGGTAAATTAGGTAACGTAGCAATTAAAGCATCACATCATAACCTGGTCCACAATATCACGTAGTGTATTGGTGGGTATAAACAAACCAATCTAGACAGATGGTGAATAATGACCAACATAAAGGGGTGATGTACACACTAGATAACAATACACAGTAGCACAGTACACTTAGGTGTGAATTAGTAATCCAATAGCAAATTTTGGGGTGAAAAGTGCTATATAAATAAGTGACACGTGTCACGGCAGATAACACAAGTTGCTGCAAAGCTAAAGGGGGAGTCACACGCGTCAATATCGCCTGCACGATATCGGCTGCACGTGACGTTGCAGCGATATTGACGCGTGTGACATACTGAATCAACCAGCGATGAATCGCTGGTTGATGATCGCCAGGTTTTAGAACCTGCTCTAAAACCTGGCGATTGTCGCCCGGTGGACACGCAGCATCGCTGCGTGTGACTCCGGGAGTAGCGATATTCCAGCTCCCAGCGCCTCTCACAAGCGCTGGGAGCTGGTATCCAAGGTAAACTGCGGGTATCTAGGCAGCGTGCGCTGCCTAGATACCCGACGTGTACCTTAGTTATCAGCCTCCTCCGCTCACCGGCTGCTATCTAAGGTACACAGCGGGTAACTAGGGTCCCTAGTTACCCGCTGTGTACCTTAGATACCAGCCAGTGAGCGGAGGAGGCTGGTAAATAAGGTACACGTCGGGTATCTAGGCAGCGCGCGCTGCCTAGATACCCGCAGTTTACCTTGGAGACCAGCCTGCTCCCGCTTCCAGCAGGCTGGCAGCGGGAGCAAGACATAGTGGAAACGATATTTAAATCGTTTCCACGATGTTTCTGGTCAATTGATCGCTGGTGAGTCTGCCTGTGTGACAGCTCACCAGCGATCATCTGTCAATATCGTCAGCAATCATCTCACTGACGACATTGACGCGTGTGACTCCCCCTTAAGGATCACACTATACACAACCTAGTTAGATATGGTAATGTTTATAAAGTGGCACAAAGACCCACCAGATAGAATCTGTAGTCAAAATATAATAACCACCATAGTTAAGTAAGTTTATAGTGCCCGAGGGCATAAATAGATAGGGACCATGTGTGGAACGATGTGGTCAGTAATGACCGAGGTTACTATGAACGTGTGAGGAGCAGGTAAGGAGTCACCAACAGCACGGGAACCCCAGACAGCTCTACCCGACACGTATCGCCGCCAAGGGGTGCGGCTTCATCAGGGGTCCCTATCTATTTATACCCTCGGATATTGTATTTTCTTAGAAATGTTTCTTATAATTGTTTAAATATGAAACTCTGAATTGTGAGCGCTGCGAAATATGTTGGCGCTATATAAATAAAGATTATTATTATTATAGATGGCCCATCCTGTACTTTGGTGGGGAATTAAGCACTTTAAAATGTATTACACTATGTGATATGTTGTGTATATATGTTCCTATATGTGGAGATACATGGCCAGAGGACTAAGTGTGTCACGGAGCGCTGTGCACCGTATGTGAACATTATCTTACTGTAAGCACAGCATATTATTATTATTTATATAGCGCCTTTAGATTCCATGGCACTTTACATAATGAAAGGGTAGACGAGGACAAGTTCGATATATGCATGGAGTCCATATTGTATGTAATCTATTACTTTGACTACCCACTGTTATAATAACTTTATAAGTTATAAAATGAAATTGTACTATATTCAAATCACCCTATTCTGATTGTTGTGGAGCTCCCCCTTGCTTGATCTGTACTGTTTTATCACAATTTTTGAGATATATGTAATAAAAATATTTTTAATTGCAATAAACTACAACTTTCCTCCAGTTTATTGATTGTCCTTATGGAGATTATGCAAATACCCCTGAAATATGACAAGTGATTACTGTAGGTTAAATCACATAAATGATGCTGTATATGGATTTTGTTATAACAATTATGGGAAGGACTGCTGACTTGACATATATCCAGAAAGCAGTCATTGACACACTCAACAAGGAGGGTCAGCCGCAAAATGTCATTGCTAAAGAAGCTGGCTGTTCATAGAGTGCTGTATCCAAGCATATTACTGGAAGGTTAAGCAGAGGCAAAATGTTTGGTAGAAAAAGTTGTACAAGCAACCGGGATAAGCGCAGTCTTGAAATGATTGTTAAGAAAAAGCCATTCATAAATTTGGGGGCGATTCACAAGGAGTGACTGCTGCTGGAGTCAGGGCTTCTAGAGCCACCACACACAGACGTATCCATGACATGGGCTACAACTGTCACATTCCTTCTGTCAAGCCACTCATGATCAATAGACAACACAAGAAGCGTGTTACCTCGGCCAAGGAGAAAAAGACCTGGACTGTAGCTCAGTGGTCCAAGGTGTTGTTTCTGATGAAAGTACATTTTGCATTTCATTTGAAAATGAAGGTTCCAGAGTCTGGAGGAAGAATGGATAGGCCACAATCCCAGCTGCTTGAGGTCTAGTGTGAAGTTTCCACATTTAGTAGTGGTTTGGGAGCCATGTCATCTGATAGTGTAGGTCCACTGTGTTTTATCAAAACCAACGTCAGCGCTACCGTATACCAGGAAATTTTTGAACACTTCATGCTTCCCTCTGCTGAAAACCTTTTTAGAGATGGAGATTTAATTTCCCAGCTGGACTTGTCCACACTGCCAAAATTACCAATACCTGGTTCAATACCAACAGCATCACTGTGCTTGATTGGTCAGCAACCTTGCCTGACCTAAACCTCATAGAGAATCTATGGGGTATTGTCAAGAGGAAGATGAGAGACACCAGAACCAAAATGAAGACAAGCTGAAGGCTGCTCTCAAAGCAACCTGGACTTCCATAACACCTCAGCAGTGGCCGATTGCCTCCATGCCAAACCACAGTAATGCAGTAATTCATGTAAAAGGAGACCCAACCAAGTATGAGTGCATTTACTGTACATACTTTTCATTTGGCCAACATTTATGAGTTAGAAATCATTATTTCAGTTGGTCTTATATTATATTCGAATTTTCTGAGATAATGAATTTTGGGTTTTCATTGGCTGTAAGTCATAATCATCAACATTAAAAGAATTAAACACTCAGAATAGAGCACTCTGTTTGTAATGACTGCATATAATATATGCATAACACTTTATGTATTGAATTACTGAAATAAATTAATGTTTTGGTAATACTCTAATTGTCCTAAAATCTTGTTATGTATTTTAGTTGCAAGTGTTATTAATAAGTAGCTACAAATATTAGAACTGTTCCTCCATGTCTGCCTTGTGGGTTTTATTTTTTTATTATTTTCATACAATATATTAAACATACATTTTAAAATAACACAATGTACAGAACATAAGTTGCAGATGTCTATGTCAGAATTTGTGGCTGTGAACATGTCCTAGCAGATTGGGGAAAGGACAAATATGGTGTGCATTATGTGTCATTTCATGACATTTTGTAAACGCTTCCAAAACAGTCCCGTGTTTCACACTTAATAATATTATTGTCATATTTCAGCAAAAAAAAAAAAAAAAAGACTATATTACTTTTTTATTAAACTATTTTGGAAACAGGCTAAATATATAAAATAAATAGATTTAATAATGTCAGTGTGGAACACATATGTTCTCGGCATTAGAGCTGAACCCCATATTTTCAATGGTACCTACTCCATTGGTGTGCTCGACGTCACATTTTGTATAATGTACAGTATGTATTGTTCTATTGGTAGTTTAATGGCAATCTTCTAATATTTTGAACTTGGAGTTTTATGTATCTATTTTTATCTATATTATCAAATGATTTCACGAGTAAGGTGTATGAATCTCCACTAATACAATTACGGTATGTATGTGAATATTGCATTGCAGGCACTGCATCCGTTGCGGTTGCTGGACTTCTTGCAGCTCTTCGTATAACAAAGAATAAACTGTCCAACCACACAATTCTGTTCCAAGGAGCTGGAGAGGTAGTTAACTTTTCAAACATTTGTCTATTATTCTTTTTAAGCAAATATTCTGTCTTCGAATGTACTAGCAAAAGCCTTCAGTAAAGCACCATCCCAGTGGGGGTTTTTTATTGCCTGCTAGAGAGGTGCTTTCAATTTAAAACCCATGACTGATACTCACCTTCCGGCCACTTCACCTTCTTCCAGCAGAGCTCTTTTTGTTCTCCGGGGATTTGTGACCTGCCGACAGCTCCAGTGTTTTATGGAGCACCCCGGGGATCACAACTCAATGCAAGTCTTTGAGAAACTCATTCTGCTTCGTTCTGGTTCTCACAGAGATGTATTGGGAGTTTGTGATGTAACTTCTGACTTCCAGCCAGTCAGTAGATATGTGCACAAGATGGCGCTGCCGGATCGGAGTGGCATTGGTAAGAGGTGAAGATAACGGAAGGTGAGAATATGGCAGGGGGTTTACATTTAAAACACCACTGCAGCACTGAATGAAAGCAAAATGCTGGCACAGTGCTTTTATTTTTTATGAGTAGAGCAGTTTTCAGTGGTGTATTTGCCATGAAATCAAGTCAGGATGTTTTCAATAATGGACCAGATAAGTTATCATGACCCTCATATGCTTGAATACAGAAATTCTATCAAAATTAAAATGTATCTTGTCATATATACTGTAAATATCATTATTGACTGTTCAATGGTGACCACTGTTGAAGGATCAGTCATTTTTTTTAAAGGGTTGTACACTACCTTTTTAAATAAAGTAGTTCCCCAAGGAAGACATGTCGCCAACAGTGTTGGAGTGTCAGTGAAGCAGAAGAGGAGTATATGCTATTTTACAAGGGAATACTTCATTTCAACAGTGGTTGTCCAATTAGTTGACAATCCTTTTAACAAATGTGTTGAAGATATGATTCTGAGGCACGTACAGGTTAATTCCTGCACTTGTTAGTGCAGCCTTCCTCACAATACTGCATTTTAAAATGGTTGCTGATGGAGTTGCATGTAAGGAAGCCTGTCCATTTGCCTCCTTCAAGTGAAAAACACTGCACTTGGGAAAGCCATTTTTTTAATTGGAGGAGATAACCCTATAGATCTTGTCATATACATTCCATCAGCATCCATTTTTTGAGCAGGAGACATGTGCAGCCTATGAGGAAGGGTACACTAGCAAGTGCAGGAGGCAAAGCTTTAATATTTTTATACTAGTAAATATAAAAAAGTCCCCAATATATCTGTTAAGATAAAGTAAAAGTGAACTTCTGATGAAAGTGGTCTTCTGATAAAAACGTGCAGTTACTTTATATGACTGCAGACTTTTGCATCCTTACAGCATGTGCACCACAAGCTGTCAGGGTCTGTCAGTGTTCTGGCAAGAGTGGGCAATCACATGATTGCAGTTATACAATTGCATACATACGGTCATATGCTCGGTCTCGCTCAATACAAGTGAATAGAATGAGGCTGAGCACAACTAGATGGAATGTCACTGGCAGTATGCAATTGCATATTTGTAGCCAAGTGACCGCCCACTCTCACAGGCAAAAGCAGAGAGTCCTGACTGTGTGTGGTGTGCACGCGGTAAGGCTTTAAAACTTTGCAGTCACATAAAGTGACTGCAGACTTTTATAAAAAGACCCAAGAACCCCTTTAACTATTAGTACTTTGTCAACCATGAACATATAAACCTCCAAAAATAGTGTGAATTTGTATTATGCAACCTTAAATCACACACTTTGTAATTTAATTTTGAGGCTGCCATGGGAATTGCTGACCTAATAGTTATGGCAATGAAGAAAGAAGGGATGCCAAGTGATGAAGCAACAAAGAAGATATGGATGGTGGATTCCAAAGGGTTGATAGTTAAGGTAAGATTGTTCGGTCAATTATTAAAAAACATGATATCTCATATGTCTTAAAAGGAATCTGTCACAAGGTCATTTTCCTGAAATTGTTCCACAATTTGTACAGATTGGTTAAGTTCTGACCATCTTTGCTTCTAAGAGACTCTGCCTCTATAACCTGTTCTTTTTACACACATTATGTGACATAGTTGAAAAGTGATCCTATAGCTGTACTTTTCCATCATTTTATTAACTCTGTCTCAACTTTTTTTTAGATAAATTGCTGTTTCAATTTCTAAATGAGTTTTTTTCTTTATACATATTTTTTTTTCAAATGAATTGGACAAATATATTCTTTCACTTTGTGATCTGTTATTTATTCTCTTTTCAATCTCTTTTCAATAAAATATGGTTATTATGGTTATAAGACATTTCCATTGCATTCTTCTTTTCTTTACAATTTGCACAGCATCCCAACTATTTTGAATTGTGACTGTATATTTTTTTTAAATTTCGAATTATGGCCATATTCTGATTCTGTCACTGTGAATGTGTGAGAGTTTTTTTGTGAGACAAGCTGTAGTTTTTAATTGGTACCATTTTGGGGGACATGTGACTTTAGGATCTCAATTTCTTTCATTTCCTGGGGGTAAGAGTGATGAAAAAATAGCCAATTTGTTTTTGTTTTTTTCACCGATCCAAGTTTTATTTTGTAGTTCAGGTACGTATAGACACAGCAATACCAAAGATCTTTATTTTTTTTTTTATTCATATTTCAGGTCAGAGTTTTATATAAATATACTTTTGTAGATTTTACAAATGTCTTCAACTGGTTTTAATTTTCTTTTTTAATTAATGTCTCATGAGAGATGAATGTTTTCTAACAATTGTGTGCATTGGAGTACAAACATATCAGATATAGGGGCTTTCAGTAGGTCCCCTGAGGGTATAACATAACAATTTACATTCAACAATTTTATCACATGACAAGGGTGTATCCTACCTCTTAAATGATGCTGTGATGACTGAAGGTGACATCTACGGAGTTGAACTGCTGTGCTAAGAGCTAGCTGTCTAAGTTATACAACTGGTACCAGCAGTAGATGGAGCAGGCTCACATTTTGAGCCTGCTTTATACATATAGTGAGCACAGTACATGTAGGCCGGACATCACCAAGTGTTTAATAAACCCCTCTTTGGACAAGTCAGAGTATACATATTATATAAATTGATATTTCGTATACAAAAACATTGTATTTTGGGAGCATTGCTCAGTATAAAGTCATTTCAATATCACAGGAAATTCCAGTGATATGAAGACCTCACATCACACCTTAATAAACTCAATAGTTATTATCTGCTGATGTCAGACCTTTTCATGTCTGTCCTATGAGAGTAGATTGAGGTAAAAGTGTGATCCTACAACAAAGCCCCATTTAAAGTCACGGAGCTCTTCTGTATAACGCATTCTATAAGAATCCAAGTAATAGAAAAAAGTGCGGCACTCACCTGTTTCTTTAGATCTCTGTTTTATTCACCTTTTGCAGGCTACATTACAAGCGGGGAGGGGGTGGAGGAGGCAGATGACGGCACCGTTTCATGGATATACTTCTTCCATGGGTCTGCACGGGAGCACAGACCCGTGGAAGCGGTATATCCGCAAAACGGTGCTGTCGTCTGCCTCCTTCACCCCCTCCCCGCTTGTAATGTAGCCTGCAAAAGGTGAATAAAACAGAGCTAAATAGAAGCAGGTGATTGCCGCTCTTTTTTCTATTACTTGGATTATATTGGACAGTTTGTGGCTGAGCAACACCGGTGGTCAGTGCAGACCAAAGGGTATATTAGGTAGGACCTAGGTCCAAGAAAAGGTCTAGTATCAATGGTGCCTCATTTCTCTTTTTCTTACATTCCATAAGAATGTTCGACTATGGAGATTGCGTGGCTGTGTGCTTGGTTTTATACATCTCTTTGCAATGGGTGTGGCTGAAACAACTAAATTCAATAATTAGGAGTGGCGTCCACACACTTTTGTCTATGCACCATACTATAAAATCTCATAGTGCTTTATTTCTGTAGAACAGATTACCATTCCTCCTTGCCTCCCATAGACACATTTGGAAAAAAAATTAGCTAAAGTTTGGCACCAATAAAATGGTTAAACTGTACACGATTATGTATTTGCTTGAAAAGGAGCCACGTTTGGATTGACCCATGACAAAAGAAAAGTAAGATTTCTATGTTTGAGCTGAAGAGCAATGAGGAAAAATGTTCTTTTATAGAAGGAATAGAACTGTCCAACTTGATGAAAGAATTCCACACTAAGCATACTGCAAGTCATATGCCCAAGTGTTTAATTAATGGTGAATACGTAAAATTAAGATCATGATATTTGTAAAAAACTGATTACAAAGCTTGTATCATGTAAATTAATTTCCTTCTCTAAACTCATAGAACTCAAAGAAGAACAATGTCAGAATAAACTTGTGGTCCATTGGTTTGAAATAAAGAACTATATTTTTAGCTAAAACACAGTGACACTACCAGCTTTGTAATTTGTGGTTTCCTCTGGTCCCACTTCAATGTAAATCTGAAAATACACCACCTATATATGTTACTTCACATGTACGCTTGTGGCATATTATGTTTTGTGGGTATTTCAAAACCTCAAACATTCCTATATGTCTGCACTAGCATTACATATTCATTAGAAACTCTCGTGCATGTTCATTGGTCCTGAAATGGTAGAAAAAGTTAGCCTCGGCACACTCCAATGAGAAAATAAAGAGAGATTTTTGTTCTTTGTGTTGCTTTTTATTTACACATAGAGAAAACGTCCCACGTTTCGGCTCAACATGAGCCTTCCTCAGGGAACTGTGTGAAATTAAGAATAAATAACAAAGTTGTCACTATTTTTTGACATGAAAAAATACAGCATAGTAATTCACAATAGTAAGGGAATTCACATGCAGGTGTCTCATATATACAAGCTCAGTAAAATGTGGATATACAAATAGTGCACACCCAGTAAGTGTACACGGCCGTAAGTGGTAGATGGCATACAAAATATTGGTGATGAGTGAGGGTGCAAAGGACCTGAAAAAGAGGGGAGAAGAAAAATGGTGGGGAGGAAAAACAAAAGAAGCATGCAGAAAAACAGAGGCGTCAGATAAGGAAAAAAGATAAGAGAGGAAAACACTGTATGCAATAAAAGAAGTTGCAGGGGCAGTGTACAGAGTATACTAGCCAGTTAGGGGTGTATAGTATATACCTCAATGATATGTTAGAGTTGATATGGTCAAGAAAGTAGCGGCCTGGGTGGTCACAGAATCTCAGGTAAATGAGAAATTAGAGGATGATATAGAGTACTGGATTATCGGACTCTCTAAAAAATATATAAAGAAAATATATATTAAGATTCCAGTAACAAGGTACCATATGAGAGGGGAGGTTAAGGTTATTATAAACCCACAGTCCGCTATACTATAGTGGGTATGTTAGGGACTAAGATGTGAACAGGATATAGCAAACTAAGGGAAATAACATGTTAGATACAAAAATTACCTCAAAACTAGAAGGTCAATCAACCTCTAAAAGGTAATGGAAGATGAGAAGAATGACCACTTCAGCAGGCATGCTATTAGATAAAAGGAGAGAATAAAGAAATAAGCAGGTATTGAGGTAAATGTAGAGAGAGATTAAGGGGTCACGTACCCTTAAGTAGAAAGGAGGCACATGACTCCTGTCCTGTGATAAAAAGAAAGTATAGCAGGCAATTAAATATAGAACATACAGAGGAAAGTGTCTGAACCAGAGGGCTGTGCAGCATTACCTTTATTCCATAGGGTTAGCAGAGGAGGCCAGGAGTGTGTGTGGCTCGGTGCCGCGCTCTTAAGAACCCCCCCGTGCTTCCTGGTTGGGCAGGGAGTTCGGGAGCGTCATATGCGTAATGCGCATGCGCGAGCGCAGACGCCATGTTGGGAAGGTCGGACGGTGACCGAATATGCGTTCTGCGCATGCGCGAGCGGCAGAAGCAATAAAGACCTTCCTAGGAGTGTTAGAGGCGCAGGAAAGAGTGTAATGCTGTCGCTATGATGGCGGCCGCCATGTTCCGGGTGGAACTGTGCATACAGGTGATGTGCACAGTGGTAGAAGAGGTGGTTGGTGCAGGAAGGCGATGTGCACAGTAGGTGAAAGGCATTTGTAGGTACAGACAGTACCATCCTGATATTCAAAAAAGTCCTGCCTATAAGTAAAGAAAGATGGTTAGAATACATATAGTACATGAATATCAAAGCACATATAACATCATTAAATATGACTATGTACAGCAACCATGAAGTCATAACATAGAAAAGATATACGGAAACTCCCAATGTAATAACAATAAAGCTCCCGATGCGTAGATTATGAAGTTAAATATATGGGCAACTCCATTCAGTATACCATTTCAGATTCCCTATTTAACACTAGAACTACTGAGGTAGTCATTTTGACTACTTCGCACTATGTATTTCTCCTTTGTGACTACGAGCTCAGTAGTTCTAGTGTTAAACCATATGGAGAGAGAGTATTGAGGTGATAAATCCAGTAAGCCTCTCGTTCTTTCAACATACGTATCCTATTGCCTCCTCTCCTAGGTACGGGTATGTGATCGATCACCTGAAATTTTAACTGGCTGATAGAGTGTCGATGTTCAATAAAGTGGGCAGGGATCGGTAGTAATGTGTTTTTGCACCTGATGGTCGACTTGTGATTTGAAATGCGGTCTCGGACATGCTGGGTGGTTTCCCCAACATATCCGAGACCACATGGGCATTTAATGAGATAGATGACGAAATTGGAGTTACATGTGTAGAAGCCGTTGATGTAAAATCTTTTACCTGTTCTAGGATGTGTGAAAGATTCACCCTTGCAAACGTTTGTGCACTGTGCACACCCCAAACAGGGGAATGTGCCTTTCCTGGGGTACTCAAAGTCTTTTGTTGAATACTTTTTGTGTTAGATCCGATGTCGGCCCTAACTAATGAATTTTTGAGGTTTCTTGTACGTTTATGACAAATGAATGGTGGCAATTTGAATTCCCTTATAACCGGATAGGCTTTCTGTAATAAAGGCCAGTGTTCAAGAACAGCTTTTTTAATGAGTGGAGAGAAAGGATGGAACGTGTTGATGAATTTTACTCTGTGGTTTATGTTACCGTCCCTTTGTTGTGTTTGTTCCTGTGGTGTAGAGTCTATTACCGGGTATCCTCTCTGGAGAAATTTGTTCGTCATTTCATCATGTCTAAATTTTTTGGTGGTCGGGTTTGACACGATACGTTCAACCCTTTGATGTTGAGATTTAGGTAGGGCTTTATTGACATGTTTTGGATGGCAACTTGACCAGTGTAGTAAACTGTTGCGGTCCGTAGGTTTGACATATAAGTCACTGGTCAAGTTTCCTAGCTGGGTCTTAGAGATGAGTGTGTCCAGGAAATTAATTTGGTTGAAATCATGATGTAGGGTGAAAGTCAGGTTAGGTGTTCTCTGATTAATATCATCAACAAGCAAGTTTAGTGTGTTGGTATCACCTTTCCAAAGACAGAAAATGTCATCTATGTACCTTAACCACATGATTGCGTTAGATCTGAATAGATGATTAGTATACACGTGGTCCGTTTCAAATTTATCCATGTAGATATTAGCGTTTCTTCTTCCCCTCTTTTTCAGGTCCTTTGCACCCTCACTCATCACCGATATTTTGTACGCCATCTACCACTTACGGCCGTGTACACTTACCGGGTGTGCATTATTTGTATATCCACATTTTACTGAGCGTGTATATATGAGACACCTGCATGTGAATTCCCTTACTATTGTGAATTACTATGCTGTATTTTTTCATGTCAAAAAATTGTTCCCTGAGGAAGGCTCATGTTGAGCCGAAACGTGGGACGTTTTCTCTATGTGTAAATAAAAAGCAACACAAAGAACAAAAATCTCTCTTTATTTTCTCATTGGAGTGTGCCGAGGCTAACTTTTTCTATCATTCCGGTAATTGGTCCTGAAATGGGACCTGACTATCAGATCTATTAAAGATAATTATTAAATTATCTCTAGGGGAGACCTCTCAGGATTACACTCTGTCCCTATATTGGTGACTCCTACAGCAGGTACCCCAGATTCGGGATCTTCAGGCTCAGGGCCCATATTGTCCATTGTCTGGGGAGGATTGGTTTGCCTCCTACAGAGTCCAGAAAAGAGGCAGATCCCTCCCCAGAATCATGTCATAGGGAGGTGTTTTTAACACCTCCACTTCGTGCTGAACCTCACCACACAGGGTAGTGATAGTGGCCACCTCTGTAGGGTACTCCCGGAGGTCCCCATGGATACAGAGTACCCCACTGTACGACCGGTGGGTTTGGTGCCGGAAACCAGAGATGCATACACGAGACTCACGATGCTTCCCGAATCCAATAGGGCAGTCAACTTGTATCCATTAATATGCACTTGGCACAAATGAAGAACATTCCCCAAGGTAACATTGTTTGCCGTGCAAATAGTTTGGGCATACATCGATACTCGGCGGGTATATCCGCAGTCCATGTGGAGAGGGGACACTGTGCCTATATGCCGTATGTACAAAACCTTGGCATCGCCAACATCTCATAGTGGGATTAAGTCTATTTGAGGTGCCCTGTTTAGGGGACATGGGCTTTTGGCCCTCTTGAAGGCAGGGTGTAATTTCGACCTGGTCTGAGGTGGAGTCCAACGCAGGACCATGTTGGGGTCTTTAATTGCTTGTTTGGTGGATGTGGACCGACAGTCTGCACGTAAAGTCCCAGTGTCCCGGATTAAGTCCTGTGTAGCCACATGACGCTCCACCAAACTCACCAACTGATCAAGAGTACCTGGGACACCTTGTCCCACCCACCATTGAATAGGGACAGGCAAAGTGCGCACAAACCGGTCAACCACCACCCTCTCTACCATATGCATTTGGCTCAAAGTCTCAGGCTGCAGCCACTTCTTCACCAACCAAGTGCAATAAGTCATATGCTTGAGACCGTACAGGTTTACCTTCGTCAAATGACCACTGGATTAACTGCTGAGCCCTTACATACTGTATGTATTAACCCCCATCCGGGCAAGGATCTCACCTTTTAGGGACCTGTAGTCGTAGGGCGTCCTCTGCACAGAGATCAAGGTAGGCTTTTTGGGGCTCTCCTGTTAAACACGGTGCCAACACCTCTGTCCACTGCTCCAGTGGCAGTTTCTCCCGCTCTGCGACCCTCTCAAAGACTGCCAGGAAAGCTTCCACATCATCTCCCGGGGTCATCTTTTGCACTGCATGCCTTACCGCTTTCTGGATGCTGCAGTCACCACCTTGTCTGGGGGATGGGCCGAGTGCCATTGCACAGAAGGCCTCAGTCAGGAGTTCCATCTGTCGCTGCTGATGTTCCAAAGACTGTAACAAGTGTGCAATGGTTTGTTGCTGTTGTAAATTAGCCTGAGCCAACTGCTTTAGGATGTCCTCCATGGTAGCTACAGGTTTATACTGGAGCGCAGCAGGTTTAACCAATGAGATGTGTGAACTGGGATATGCCTCATGCTGACGCCCTCACGACCACTCAGAACTTCAGGAACCCGCCGATTTCTAGCCCACTGGTTGGTGTCTTCTTGGCCTTGCAGAGTCACCAGTAAACTTGGCTTGGTGTTTTCTTGGCCCTGCCGAGCCACAAGCCAGGTGCTTGAGAGCGCTGACTTGCTATGCAGTTGCCCGTAGCAACCAAGACACACAAGTGCCCCTACTCCGCTACCGTCAGCAACCAGGCTGCACTTCCCCACCGGGTCGCATTGTCCGCATTCTCCACCATATGTGAGGTAGCGGCGTTGGTTAGGCAAGATGGGAAGCGAGTGACCCAGGCACTTGTTCACACAACACACAGGTTATTTACAAGTCCAGGTAAGTAAAGACCTTTTGAGATCCGGGACGCAGCCAGTACAATCCTGTTCACACAGTCCTGCAAAGTCTCTGCACTGCTGCCAGGGTCTGTCCTGGCCGGGTCCCCTTGGAAGGGCCAAGTACGCACTGCCAGGCTGTGTTAAACGGCACACAGCCAGCACACAGAGTCTTGCTCCTGTTCTCTCCACCTGGCTCCTACTGAGAACCCCCTCCCTGTGGTGTAAACTCGGTTTTAAACACATTCCTGGACATGAGAATGATGTAAGACCCGGAATGGAGGAAGACTCCAGTGGGTCTTATAAGGTTTCAGAGCACATCCTGGGAGATACATACTGACCTTCATATATGACACCGGTCACTGTCTCACAACACATATTAGATCCAAATCCATGCAAAAAAAGTAATTTATTATGTTACACAAAGGCAAAGATTTTCTTATGGAAAACTAAAAAAAAAAAAATCAAGAGTTACTCATCCTGTTTTGGCCGTGCCAGGGCCGCACCCCCTACATAGCACCATGCAAATGGCTTTGTTAACGACATGATGTATGTTTAAAATGGGGTGGTCCAAGCTGTACAGCAAAAGAAGCCAGGTTAAAAATAATTGACCACACATTGTCAGTGCAAAAAATAGAAGCTTGTATCCAGTCAGCACTTCACATCTGCTAATGTCTCCTTACACTCAGCTATTGGCAGCAGCCAAGTGTCCTGTTATGTATACAAGTGAAGACTTTACAATATGTTCTCTTTCTTACTTTGGCGTTAGAATCCATTCTTTACATTTAATTTAATTTACAAACTTTTCCACTGTTTCTTCTAAAAGATCTATTTTCTTTCTACACCAGAAAGATAAAGCCTTCCTTCATCTGACAGCCTATCTTTTCCAAGTGACAGTGGAATTTTAAGTGTAGGCCTGTGACTACCGCACCCATGTTCAAAAGGAAAGACTGTAATTCAGGAGTGGTGTGGTAGCACAGCTGGGACATAATATATAGAAGGAAAGTTGTACTGTAGGATCTTCCAAGAAACTCGACATTTGTATAGTACAAAAGAATTACTGCAGATTCTATTAAATATCTTGTCAGTCTGGACAGCTCTTTGTAAATAGATGGAGGAGTATTCAGAACGGGATCACTATTGCATGAGACCATTATCAGCCAATGGCTCTGTTCACTGAAGGACTGCTAGTGTTCATTGACATTGGTGAACATTCATTCAAGGGGTTGTCCGGGCTTTTTCTACAATTTACAGGTGTATCTACACTGCAGAATGTTGACAGTTTTTAATTTACATTACTGTCAACATTTTGCAGCCTAGATACACCTGTAAATTATAGAAAAAGCCCAGACAACCCCTGTAAGTTTCATCTTTGTAAGGGCTCATTCACATGATTGTATTTTCGGTCTGTGGGTAAATAAAACAACCACATTTGGACCAATGTCATTCAAAGGGGCAGTGCCGATTAGCGATTTTATACACTGGTCAAATCTGCATGTGAAAAACATACATTAGTTCCTTCCATAAATTGGATGAGACTTGCCCTTTCAAGTCTATGGGTCCACAAAAAAAATCAAATGCCATATGCAGCCCAGTATAGCATCTGTTTTTTATGGATACATTACAGTCTTTAACATAGGTAACTGTAAGGCTATGTTCACACGTTGTGTTTTTGCAAATTAAAAGCTACTTTTTGAAGTACCATCAAAATCTATGAGATTCCAGATTCCATCTATGAGAGTGCATTTTTATCCTCATAATAGGAAAGCGGCTGCGTTTTTAAAAACTGCAGAATGTCAATGCTTTCAGCATTTTGCAGTGTTTTTTTCACCATAGAAAGCAATTACGAAGTGCAAAAACTCTAAACATTAAGGTTTAGTGAATAAAATGTACTTACCGTAATTATACATTACTTGTAGACAGATGACATCTTCACCAAAAAAATGGAGCAAAAAAATACACAATAAAAATGCAAACAAAATTAACAGCAAAACCTGCTTTTTGTAAGCAGCTCATTTACTACCATTAGACAAGGTTTTGCCTGCAGAAAAGAAAAACTAATAGTGAACATAGCCATAATAATATTGTATATAATTAATAACTGGAAGTACATACGACTTTCGCTCATCATGAGTGGTGAGTGTTACACAGCCCCGCGCAAGCTATGACGACGGTATGGATAGCATGTTATCACGCCCAAGGTTGTACTAAGTACACCAGTGAGTCTGTGATGGTTCAAAAATTGTAAAAGTCAGGCTGTAACATGAGCTTTATGCCAAATTACAAAGATACTAAGGCATAATATTATAATGACCTATGAGATTTAGAGAGAGGTTATAGTTGCCCACTTCTGGATATCCTTTTTTAAATTTCACCAGAATTCTAAATGAAATAAGAAAAACAGCATACTAACGTCCTAAACTATCACCATTCCACCACTTCAAGCATTCTCTAATGGCTATCCAGTAGTGGACAACCCCTCTAAGTGTTGTCATTGAGGAATTATATGGAAAACAATAAGCGACGAATCACTAGGACTGTGCATGGCAGTCTTAATAAAAGGAACCACTGAAGTTAGATGCCCACTATTTATTCAGCAACACATGCCACTTAATAATTAGGTGCTTCTTACAATAGGTTTGTGCCTCCGCCAGAAATGTTACTCCGGTTAGGGACCGGAATACATTTCTGGCTAAATGCATATCACTAAAACAGAGTAAATTTTGTTGAATTTGGCAGGTGGGCTTCACAATGCCCCGTCCAACCCCAGCTGCACCCCCTTTTGACAAAGCCATCTATGACTGGTATAAGTAAGGGAAAAGTCGCAACAACTTTTTAGCAACTCCAAGTTGTGCCAAAAATATTGCCACATTTCAAGGTGTTTTACACATTGAATCAAACCCTCTATGTATAAAGATATAATTTTTGCTCAAGTTATATACATGGGGTTGTACTAATAGAAAATATTTATTCAAATTTAAACTTTAATATCAGATAACATGCAAACATGTATCAGTGCATACATGAATCAAAAAGAGCCGGTCATTCCTGAATACTTTGCTGAAAATCTCAATCTGTGTGCAGAGCCACCTAAATTTCCATAGTACAATGATCCCTGCCAATGGTAACCATTCATGGTGGACATAAGGCTCCTAGTACCAAATATACAAACAAGAAGAGATGGTGTTCTTCTAAAGACTGACACAGCATTCTGCATGGAGGTTACATGCATGAAGGGTACAAGCGTTAATGATTTTCCACTTTAAACGCAAAACGCCACCTTGAAGTGTAAACCGTTCATCCTTTCCACAGTCTCACACTATTAAACTCCCTGATTGGATTTTAGGTGTAATTCCACAATTTCCTGGACCTTCATACATTTCCAGCTCTGTGCTCATTAGGGCTCTTGTAATTTAGATTCTCATATATTTTATGACAAACTGCATGTATGATATTCCCCTTCCCCCAGGAGTAGAATACTTTCCTTGTTCAATAGTCAATGCTTAGATCACTATATCTTATAACATTTGTATGATGGAAACTTCATAATTAGTTCCTGAAGGCAATAAGTGCTGGATATTGCCAGTAATTCATTACTGCCACCCACCTATTTCTTGTATGGAGAATCCATTCAGTTTTCCATTGGCCAGTGAAATGTGAACTTTTGCTGTGCCAACAATGATAACTTTATGATCTATTTGGCGTTATACTTGGCATTGGGTAGTCCAAAGCTGGACTTTATTAAAATACAATATGCTGCCTGTATTACAGTCTGATAGGATGGCAACTTTAGTATGTAAAGGCTTCTATTGCCTACTTAATACAGAGCCATTACTTGTGGATGGAGTACTTATAGTATCACTTTAAATGGAAAGTTAAAGGGAACCTGTCACCTGGATCTAAGCCCCTACACTATCACTACCTGTCCCTGCACCTTCCTAGCTGCTCCCTATCTATCTCTCTCTGAGCTAAATTTGCCCTATAAAACAGCAGAAAAATAACTTATAACTTACAGAAGTTCCTGAGGTTGGGGACTGAAAAGGCGTCCCCAGGCTCCATTCTGCCCCTCCTCAATGAAGCATCACACGCCCCACTGGGCGGCGTTATTCTTTCTTCATCGCCACCTCCTCCATTTAGAATCTCCCACCCACTTTACACTGTAAGGTAGCAGTTAGGATCAGCTTGACAGAAGGCAGTGACTCAGGTATTTACTCACACAGTACACAGTTTAATGGCACAGTTCAGGTATTCGCAGACCTTCAGGTTCTGGGGCGCAGCCGAGTATAACCTCATACAATCTCAACAGCTGATATAGAAGCTCTGTACCTTCCCCCGTGTAGGCCGTGTTAGGTCAGCACACAACCTTTCTCTCCTCACCGTCCGCTCATTAACTTCATGAACGTCCACTCTGAAAGAGCTCACAGGCTGTGTTATATCTTCACACGGCTTTCTACACAGCAGCTCCTGTTGCTGTCCTGACACACTCCACCCCCTCCCCACAGCCCAGGGCAGCTCATATCATCTCCTATTCACCCGCACACCTGGGCGTCAGTGCTTTCAATCAGCACTCAGCTCCAGTAGCAGCTCACCCTGTGTGTGCTGCTACCGAGCAGAAGATATAATCTCCCATATGCTGTGTCCCGGTCAGGGGACACATCAAGGTCGCATCACCACAAGATGAAGGTGAAAGGCAGAGATTCATAGGGAGGAGCAGCGATGAAGAAAGAATAATGCCGCCCAGCAGGGCGTGTGCTGCTGCATCGAGGAGGGGCAGAATGGAGCCTGGGCCCGCCTTTTCAGTCCCCAGCCTAAGGGACTTCTGTAAGTTATAAGTTATTTATCTGCTGTTTTATAGGGCGTATTTAGCTCAGAGAGGGATAGATAGGGAGCAGCTAGGAAGGTGCAGGGACAAGTAGTTTCTATCCGGGACCAAGTGCCTCCAGGTTTGCGCCGCTGCCTCAAAGGGATATCAAAGACAACGGAATGCTTTGATTAAAGTAATCTTCTGCTTTATTTTCGAGGAAGAGCGGATATAAGCTCGAAACGCGTCGGAAAATAAAGCAGAAGATTACTTTAATCAAGCATTCCGTTGTCTTTGATATCCCTTAAGGTACCGTCACACGCGGCAATTTTGCAAGCAATTTCACTGGCAATTTGCTGGTTGCAGTGAAATCATGGATACATGTTCTGTTTTGTGCCGTGTAGAAATGGAACCATGTATCCAATTTCACTGCAACCAGCAATTGCCAGTGAATTGCTTGCAAATTGCCGCTTGTGACGGTACCTGAGCAGCGGCGCGGACCTGGAGGCACTTGGTCCCGGATAGAGTTTCATCCCCACGTTGTAGAAGTGTGGTCCTTGCTGCGGCTGCTAGGTTTGATCGATCAAGCTGGTTGTGGGCTTCACAACCGAACCAGGTGAGCAGTTTTTATACTGTACGTGAATTGTCTCCTAAGTGGGATAAGACCCTATGCACATTCTCATTTTTCTAGATCAGGGACAGGTAGTGATAGTGTAGGGGCTTAGATCCAGGTGTCAGGTTCCCTTTAACTTTTGACTAGTTTCAGTGGCTTCATTACTAAGTAGCTATTATAGTCATCCAAACTTGAGAAATAAGTTAAATCTTTAGAAAGAGCAATACATAAGTATTCCCAAAAGATAGAAAAGATGCTTCTGCATGACTCATTCAGTGATATTCTTTGGCACACGCTGTCTGTTTTCTGGCCTGTTGTCTTTCTGTATTTTCTATCTAAATACTTTCCTGCATGTGTATGTTGCAGCATAAACTGTACATTTGCCAAATCATCAGTTATTGGAATTAGCATTAGAGCCCTAGATAATGTATACTTTGATTTATGTGTCTATGACCAGTACTGACCTCTGGTGAAATTCCTAAAATAAGTATACAGAGTTTTGCTTACAATAGCAGATACTTTCCAACTATAGCCATAATGTATATGTTGAAAGCAATGCCACAATTTGTTGTCAGGCCATAGCACCATCTACTGGAACATTTAGGCACATTTCACTGAATGTGGAAATCGGTTTCTTAAAATCCATCAGAAGAACCCACCAACCAAACTGTTTATATGGTCACGTTGTTCCTTAATGATAATGTCATCTAAACCTTTAATTTATGAAGTCTCTTGATCCCTGTCCTTAAATTTCTGTTTTAATAAATCTGTAAATGAGGCTGAAGTTCTCTAGACATGATCAGAGCACTTCCCAAGTCTCTGACTCCCTGTATCTGTAACTCGCATACTGCCACCTTTTTCTGCTTAACTGACAGTTCATTGACTGTATATTTAGGCAGAGCTAGGTGGGGCTGTGTGTGTGTGTGTGTGTGGCCCGAGGCCGTAGTTGCAGGTGAGGGGCTCCTTCCTGTAGGCCGTGCCCAGGCCATCCCCACAGAACAAAAGCATTTTAGTTTGCATTGATCCTGGCTTGGTGTATGGTCTTTTTGAGTACAAGCCATAATTTGATTTAGGCCTTCTTGCAGGCCAGGATACATCTCTGGGGAGTTACTGACACAGATTGGAGTTTCTTGTTCAACAGTCTTTTACTGAACATTCTGCACAGTACCATGAACACACCAATACTGTGCGCACAACATATAAGCAAGTCCTTCGTTTCACAGCTGGTACCACTTTTGCTTTTGCTAATCTGTCCTCCTCCTTTCTGCTTTGCACTGCACTCCTCTGCTCATAAGATTTTTTTTTTTATTTGGCCAGAGTCACAGTGCAGACTGTTGACCAGACCCTTCAATTTTAAAAGCTCATTAATGCATCACCTGTTTGCCCAGGTCTATGCCAAGCCTCCTCATGAGGACATGCACCGCTAGAGACAGTCCACTGACAGGTGAACCTATTCGAGTCCGGGCCTCGAGCTCGTAACGGGGGAACGGAGCTAGTTCTCTGATCGTTCCACTTGTGACGTCCTTCCCTGAATCTCTATTACCTCTGTCCACTGATGTTATGATGACATTTGCACAAACACCCACTTATTGTGACCTAAGTTACCCACACAGCTTGAACACAAATACTCCTATATCAATATCTTTAACCCTAAGCTGCAAATCTTGGAGCCCCTTGGCATTGTAACACAAACCAAGACCAATTAACCGGGCTGCATAGCTACTTGTAGGGCATAGCTTCAATACCTTCTAGCACAACATTTCAGATCAATCCCTACCATAACCCTATTAACTCTACGCATTTCCTGGTTCAGATATGCATTATTAACACTTAAAATTTGAACATTCCTACCCTAGTGGTCTAGTTCAAGTGTTTTATTTTGTATTCAGATTTATATTACCTCTATTGGGTACTGTTATTACTTATCTGTCTATTGTATCCGACCCTCTCTATCCCCTTCCCCCTTCCTTACTATATTCTTAATTAACCAATATATTGTTAATTGCCGCACTCTGAATACTATTTTTTAAGTCCACCCACATGTATTTCTCGAGTTTGTGTTGTATTCAGATTCTATGCATATTGTTACTACTACTATATCTGCAATTTTTTGTGTTATTCAGAAAACCCAATATAAACATTTGTTAACAACTACTCTGTACACCCTAAGCTTACTAACTACTAATGAACTAAGATGGAGTCTTACCTAATGATCTAGTGGAGGCCTTAATCGTGCACGAGAGACAGCAAGAATGTCAGCATCATCTTAAAGGGAGTGGAGTCCCCAAGAGAGTTTATTTACAGGAAATATTAACACACACGGTCAATACAACTCTAAAGTTATTGGCTACTTTTCAGTCTTTACAGTGATTGGTTCCTAACAATTTTCATTATACGCGGATTGGCCCTATACACAGTTTTCTCTGAATTGGTGGTGCTACACAAAATCCCCAAGACCCCAAGAAATGGAAGGGAATACGGTACATCGTCTTCAGAGAAATGGCAGGGTGTATGGTTCTAGATCTTATCTTATCTTGGCATATGTTTTAATATTAAGTTAATGCAAAGTCATGTTCATATGAGATGTAATCTATCTTGTTACCAGAGCTGAAAAATATGTTTAGAAGTCTATCAGACACCATATTCATATACATCATAAAATGGTGTATTCAGTATATTGTAAAATATCAGTATTCTATTATGACAAATTCAAACATTAATAATTGTCCAGTCAGATAATTTAATTGACACCTTCCTCCCTTGTTTGAATGTAAGTCTAGAAGCAAGAACGTATCTTACACTAAGCTGTCTAACCTACTATACACTATACCTATTCTATATACATTATTCCTATCGTAAGTGCTAGCTTACATATTATCTTATACTGTATATTACTACGGAACATTATCTATACCTTATACTCTACACATTATATATACTGCTACATCATATACATAGAGACATCACATAATATACAAAGAAGGATAGTTCATACATAATATAATACAACGCGGTTGGAATCTCCGGGGTGCAGGAGCAAACTAGCATAGTCCACGCCCTTACAAATGTACCTGGGGAGGCAGAGTCTTAATAAGTGTTCCGATCATGCCCAGAAGGCTTGTCCTTATGTACAGATTCATTTTTGCAGAGAACATGATTTTCATGGACCAGTAGACTCGTTTGGGTAATTCTGCTCTATTAGTCGAACAAAAATGGATATCTGTATGATTTTTTTTTGCAGACATGTGGTCCACAAAAAGCTATGGACATGTCAGTAGCACCATAGGCTTCAACTGGTACATGTTGATCTGAGAAAATGTTATTATGTGGCTGATAGCCTCAACATAGTAGGAGGAGAGTTGAAGAAATATACAGTAAATGTGTACATAGAATATAAAAACATTATGCACAGCAATAGATTAATGCATAGAATTCAAATTCATTTTATGTGCCTATCTTTTTAAAGGGGAGATCTTCGCTGACACATGAAAAGGAACGCTTTGCCCAACCACATGCTGAAATGAAAAAATTGGAGGACGTTGTTAAAGAAATCAAGCCTACTGCTCTTATAGGTGAAAATCGAGTATAAATATGTAGTTTTCTAGTCTTTACCTTGTCTGTTTTCTGTTCATAACAAGAGATCTTTACGTTTAGGTGTTGCAGCAATTGGTGGAGCGTTCACTGAGCAGATTATAAAAGATATGGCAGCATTCAATAAGCGACCCATAATATTTGCACTCAGCAATCCAACAAGCAAAGCGGAGTGTACTGCAGAACAGTGCTACCAGCTAACTGAGGTACATTTATAAGTATCGTAAAACTGATGGAAGAGATCAATGAAATGTTTTCTTTTAATTTAATTTTTTATTGCAGTGTGGGAATATCTAAATGTGGAATCTCTAAAAATGCATCGGGCATGTAGACTAGGGGGTGATATGTCAAAGTGTTTAGGCGAGAAAACTGTTCGTAAAACAGCTTTAACTGTTACAAAACGTTAATTTTGTGACTTTTGCCATTTTTATGCCTGTGTTAAGTAGCATCTTGTAACTACACATGCACATCAAGTTCATACAGGGTGCACAGAGGCACATGGCAAGGATAAGATTCATTGAGTAGTGTGTGCCTCTTATAGAGGACCTGTTACTTCCCTAGTGCTTTCCAAACTGAAAGCACCCCCCTAAATGCAGCATATCTGTTGCATTCAGGGAAGGGGTCCCCCATTTCTCTAGCCATGTACGTTCTACAAAACACTTTAGAAATTGTACAGATAAGGAGTCCGGAGGGACTTACTCAGTATGGAGTCATCGCTGTTCCCTGGTGTCCTCCCTGCCTCCAGCCCTCTTTGTGCCAACACCATTCCCCTCTGTGCTACCTCCTTTATGTGTCTCCCCTCCTCGCCCACTCATGCTGCTCTGCTCTGAAGTCACCAGGCGCAGAGCGAGCAATGGGCTGGAGCGAGTCCCAGCAACTGAAATGCCTGTACAAGCTCCAGTCGGTGTGAAACGGTCACCGTCGTCCTGCACCTCCTTCCCTCCCTGCTTGTTCACCTCATGGATCTATAATTAATGTGAGAGAATGTGAGGCCCTGCCACCAATGACCATTTGTTTTAAGCCTTTGAAGTTTTCAGAGGTGTGAAAATTTCACCATTGTGTTCTCCTGGAGACCCCCTGGTTTCAGTTCCTGTAATCAAAATAAGGAGAGGTTATGCCTCTTTTGTGTAGAGATGCAGCCTTGAACAAATGTTAATTTACTGCTGTTGTCATATATATTCCCCTACAAATACATATTTCCTTTACAGTACCTAAAGTTAAATATGGTGGATTAAACATGTTTTGGGGTTGTTTTGCTCTTACACTGGGTGCCTTGTCTGGGTGCAAGGCATCTGAAATCTGAAGATTACCAAAAGACTTTGGGTCACAATGTAGTGCCCAATGAACGAAAATTACGTTTGTGTCCTAGGTCAAGGGTCTTCCAGTAGGACAAAGACCCCAAACCTCTCAAAGAACCCATAAATGAATGGAAACAAATCCCTGGAGAGTTCTGGTGATCACAAAACATGTGTAATTTGCAATAATTTTGTGAAAGAAATACTTAATTTTTTGGAACAGTATCAGGGGTGCCAATATTTTTGGCCATGACTGTATATGAGGTGAAAACTGGGGCATTTATCCTTGGTGCTGTGTGATGAAACAAAGGACTAAAAAATGTATATGTGAAATATAGCACTTGATTGGTTTACTGAGGAAGAAGTGAGGAAAGCACTTCAAAACACGTTGAATAAAACCACAAAATTCACACATATATTTTTTAGTTCTTCATTTAATTACACAACAGCACAGATTTCTCTTCCACCTCTTATATCCAGTCTTCTGAAGGCTTAGCGGTTGACAGCTGGGGATTTTATCCTTGATGGCGCAAAAAGCTACTTTGCTTGGATCAAAGTATTTAGATACACAGTGAGGATAGTATATGGTACTTTTTGCTCCAGGTGTAAAGAGCCTAGGTATAGCTCTGATGAAATGGGAACCCCAGGGGTGTGCATAAAGGGGGCCTGCCAACACCAGTGCTTATCTCACCTGCATGTGGTTATGGACTCACATTTCAGCTGAAATGTATTGTGTCCCAGGATGGAAGACATTATTACTGAAAGGTGGCCAGGGTGGGAGACAATATTACTGGAAGGAGCCAGGATGGGTGACATTATTATACGTGGGTTGAACACACATCTTATAGGATCTAGAACACTGCAAGGACCCATACATCTGACCATGTAGATGAGGACTCAGGTCCAAATTTTGCAGAGGGGCCCATATTACACTGGGAATAACCATTTAAAGTTCCAGTGCTATGAATGATTTCTACTGATTTAAAAAAAAAAAAGGTAAAAGGTGATTCCGTTGTAGGCCAAGTTTTGGGGCAGTAACTAATGATCTTGTGTTCCTTTTGGCACTTGGGTAACATGGATATACGGTATGTCTTATGATGATATAATTGACGTTATTTTAAATACACCTCTGCATTTCATAAATCTACAGGGTCGTGGCATTTTTGCAAGTGGAAGTCCCTTTGATCCTGTCACTCTCCCAGATGGGAAAACATTGTACCCTGGACAGGGTAACAACTCCTATGTGTTCCCTGGTGTTGCTCTTGGAATTGTAGCTTGTGGAGTGAGGCATATTAGCGATGACATCTTTCTGACTACTGCTGAGGTAAGCGACACCCGGGCTGTGACAGGAGGGGTCACTGGAGGCACACTTCATTTTTTAAGCTGCTCTTCACGTCATAAAGTATAATTTTTATATACTATTTGAAAAAAAATCATTTTCCTACCAAATAGCTTACTTAGTTCCCCTGCTGAGACATGTTATGTTAGGTTTTCCATTTCAGCATCAAGCATTTCCCATTCCAGATATACATACTGTATACAGTACAGTCTCCAGTAAAAGGCATACAAGAGAATGACATAGATGGCTCGCGTAAACCGTACAAAATATAACCTCTTGTGTGAATAAAATAAATGCAACTAACCAGGAGCTACAGCATAACTTCATTTGGTTCTGAGGTCCAACTGCAAAAATAGTCAAATTGAAAAAGTAAAGCTTTAAGTTATGTTCAATTCCCTGAAAAGAATAAAAAAAATGTAAAAAAAAATCACAGAAAAAAGACATATTTATCAATACTAGGTCACAATAGGATGCAGCAGGCCCCCTTTATAAAGACAGAGGCAAAACAAATGTAAAATACTGATGAAACAACCACTCATGTCTACCATTCATGAACAGCTGGAAATAGTGTGTACATGGCACTCCCATGGCTGGGTGATCTCTGTTGGGACCGAGTCCCAGCTCAATCCTTGTCATATTTACATAATCAGACATCTGGTAAGATTTTTAATACTTGAAGATAGGTTGGGACCACCCCGATGGGGTCGCCGTGACGTGTTGGGATGACTCACATTATTTTGATTAAAAAATGTCACATAGTACCCTCATTTTGCTTTTTATGCACTTTAGCAATTTATTTATCTACTTATTTTAGAGTATGCTCATTTTTGTTTCTTTTCTGTGAATTCATTCATGAAGGGAGTAGTTGCCTAGTATTCTAAATGCAATGGCAAAAACTTGGTGACAGGTTCCATTTAATGATGGCGCCACCCCCCCACAACATGTCGCCCCAGGCTTGTGCCCTCCGATGTCTGATGGATAATACAGCCCTGGTGGTAGCACTGCAGCCTTGCAGCGCTGGAGTTCTGGGTTCAAATCCCACCAAGGACAACATCAGCAAGGAGTTTGTATGTTCTTCCTGTGTTTATGTGGGTTTCCTCCCACATTTCAAAGACATACTGATAGGATGTTTACATTGTGAGCTCCAATGGGGACAGTGTTGCAAGTGTATGTTAAGTGCTATGGAATTAATAGTGCTATATAAGTGAATAAATATTATTATTATTGGACATTGAATTGAAAAAAGAAATTATAGTTCTTGAAATGCTGACAAACAGTTTTAAACAAACCTGGGAAATGATGGTTCCTGCACAGGGAAGACAGTTCACAAAGAGAGGAGCGACTTGCCAATACAAGACCAGTGGCCGGCAGTGGGCTGGGAAAAGGGAGAGAGCACAGCAGAACTAGAGGTGCAGTGTCTGCCCCACTGCAAGTTGCAATTGAAACTTCAAGCAAGGTATGAACGTAATAAGCATTAAAGGGGCTTTATACTCATGCCTTCAGTTAGGAGTCAAACATCCTGCTAACAGGACCTC
Source organism: Allobates femoralis (assembly GCA_033576535.1). Lineage (NCBI taxonomy): Eukaryota > Metazoa > Chordata > Amphibia > Anura > Aromobatidae > Allobates > Allobates femoralis. The sequence continues at coordinate 265,470,996 of JARQOC010000001.1, read as the reverse complement.
TTTAAATACAGAAAACTATCAGACGCTATGGAGATTGAACCAATGCATAACCAATACACCCTATCCAGAGTAAAAAAACAGTCCTATGTATTTGTATAGTGCTGTCCATCACTACACTGCTAGACAGGAATGTCATATTAACTTGCACACTTGGTTTATAGTCTGGTGTAAAGACCGGCATTCAGCTGAATGGCGAACTGTTCAAATATTTGCAGGTCATCCTGGTAACATTATTGAGAAGACTGGCTCATTCTTCTGATTATACCAGGATAGAGATATGTCAAAAATGACTATAGAGGGATTGGACAGAGATTTGTTTTATGCCATTAGTTTAGCAGGTCATGCTTCGCCCTTACAGAGACAAGATATGGCTTAGAATATGGAGAAAAGTTTGGGAATGTCATCTCCACATGGACGAAATTCTAAAGATTCTCGTATAATCTAATGGGATCAATAATCAAGAAAGCTGCCAGAAAAGATCAGTAACATCATTATACACCATTCCATTGCACCAATGTTCATTCTTCAGTTTTAAGAATGAAATTTTAATAAGGAAAAGAATCTGTCTGCACATCTAGAAGCCCATTCAAGATTTTATGGCTCTTTGAACTTCATTTTCATAGTGCTCTGTCCTTCAAGGTAATGATGGGTAGCACGTGCAATTCTTGGCTTCCCTACAGCATAGTTTTCTCCAGAACACATTTTTAATGGGATTATCTATGAAGCTCATTTGGGCATCCAGACGTCTTTGCCAAAACTATTTCATTAGTTCGTAAAATCCTTCACATTTTTTTCGTTCTGCTTGATAAAGCTCATAAAAACAGGCAACACCGCTTGTCATCACAGTCAAATTGTCTGCAATTAGTAGGTATTACAGCCTGAAATACCTCACATTTATCAACGCAAATCAAAGTTACACTCTGTTTTATTTGGCTATGGAAAATGAACACCTGAATCAAGTCTTTCTTGCTACAATAAATGGACTGTTAGGGCCTTTCACATCAGCGTTTTTCGTAATTCGCGGCAGATGCGGTGAAAAAACCGCATCTGCCGCGTTTGCCGCATAACGGTTCCACTTGCGGCACGGTTGCGGTTTTTCCATAGGAAGTATAGGGGGACTTGCGGCAGATGCGGCAAGTGCGGTATTGCACTTGCGGCAGGTGCGGCAGAGAAAAAAACCGCAGTAAGCCGCGGTTTTTTTCTATGCCGCACCTGCCGCAAGTGCAATACCGCACTTGCCGCATCTGCCGCAAGTCCCCCTATACTTCCTATGGAAAAAACCGCAACCGTGCCGCAAGTGGAACCGTTATGCGGCAAACGCGGCAGATGCGGTTTTTTCACCGCATCTGCCGCGAATTACGAAAAACGCTGATGTGAAAGGGCCCTTACTATAATGGCAAGGAGCTGAAGAGGTGGAAAGCATGACTGGGCAGAAAGTCTTGATAACATCTTCACTTACAAATAAGGATTTCTAATAGAGGAATAATAAGACGTGACATTGATACTTAAAGAAAATAATACTGACAGTGCTGCTTTATCATGTGTGAATAGCTTGTTTTGTGTGTCCCACACCACATGGAATAAGGGGGATCTATATAGCAATACAATATTACATAATAATGCACATTTCCACAAGAGACTAGTTTTTCTGGTAACATGTTTTAATGGCCTTCATGGGGTTTTTTTTTTTTATTCCCAAAAAGTTTTTAACCAATTTAATTTCTAAAATATAACATGTAAAGAGTAACTGCTGTTTTAATATGTTCTTTAAGAAAACACTCCTTGAAGTTTCAGTTACTGTGGTGGGACGGGGCACTGCCAGCTCTGCAGTGCCCTCTCCCTTTTCGACGCTCTCCACCGTAATCCGGTCATTCTTCTCCCTGTGCCTCCAGCCTACATGAAAATAAGCAACTTTGTGATATATTTTAGCAGATAAATCTCCTCCTTTGCCAGGACTGATCATTTATTCTTAAAATTCTCCATTCACAGGTAAAATCTGCATTTAGTGAACAAAGATTGTTACATTAATTAGATAAGAGATGACAGTAGCTGCTAAGATGCCTTGTAGAGCGGGGAGGGTGGGGGGAGATAAGGGATGGGGGAGATCTGCTTCCAGCTCATCCCTCTTTCTGCCTTCTCCTCATAGATATAATCCAGCAAGTACAATCTCTTATTGCGGATTTTAGTAATGATAAAATCTAAATCTAAATTCAGATTTAACCCATATATTGAAAATATTGATAATGAATATTTAACGCAGAATGATGATTTCTTGAGTACTAGTTAATGAAAAAATAAAAATGATGGTTACTCTTTAAGAGAAATTAATATACAATAAATTATCTACTTATTAGACCAGAAATAATACGGCATTTGGTAGCTTTGGGCACCAAGCCTACCTTGTGTATTAGTTTCAATAAATTCCACATAATACAGATTTACACATTGCCTAATAAGATAAGGCAGGATGGTGGCGGGGGGCAGGATGGTGGCAGGGGGGCAGGATGGATGCAGGGGGGCAGGATAGAGGTGAGGGGGGCAGGATAGAGGCGGGGGGGCAGGATGGAGCCTGGGGAGCAGGATGGAGCCAGTGGGGCAGGATGGTGGCGGGGGGGGACATGATAGAGGCAGGGCAGGATGGAGGCGGGGGGCAGGATAGAGGGGGGGCAGGATGGAGCGAGCTGGGCAGGATGGAGCGAGCGAGGCAGGATGGTGGTGGAGGGGGCAGGATGGAGCCGGCAAAGTAGGATGGTGTCAGTGGGGCAGGATGGAGGCAGGGGGCAGGATGGAGCCGGCGGGGCTCCATGGTGGTGGGGGGTAGGATGGAGGCGGGGAGTGCAGGATGGAGTGAGCAGGGCAGGATGGAGGCAGGGGGCAGGATGGAGCGAGTGGGGCAGGATGGAGGTGGGGGGCAGGATGGAGGCGGGGAGGGCAAGATGGAGCGAGCAGGGCATGATGGAGACAGGGGAGCAGGATGGAGGCCGGGGGCAGGATGGTGGCAGTGGGGGACAGGATGGAGCCGGGGGGGCAGGGTGGAGCCGGGGGGGCAGGGTGGAGCTGTGGGGGCAGGATGGAGCTGGGGGTGCGGGAGGCAGTATGAAGCCGGGGGGGCAGGATGGAGGCGGGGGGCAGGAGGATCCCACTCGCCCCCCTCTGTTCTCACCTGTCTTCTCCAGCTCAGAGTCGCATTGTACAGCGGTCATGTGACAGTGCAGGCTGTGTGACGTCACATCAGCCCGCCCTGTCACATGACTGCTGTACAGAGGGGTCGGAGCGAGGAGCGAGGGGGCCATGGGTAGCTAGGGGGCCGCAGAGAGCGGGGGGCCGCAGGGAGCGTGGGCAGGAGGAGTGGGGGGGCTGTGAGGAGATTCGCGCGCCGCACAGCTCTTTTGCATACTGGCCATTTCCGTCTGCGGCGCGCGATTTCGGCCTCAGACGGAAGTGGCCATTACACAATTATATAGTAGATTATTATAGCTCCATTAATTCCATGACGCTTTACATGTGTTGAGGGTATAACAGACAAGTACAATAAACATGGACAATATGAGGCACACAAGTACAGTAGAATAGAGGACGTTGTCCGCAAGGGCTCACAATCTACAATATACAGGGTATAAGGGTATGTAGCTCTGAACTGTGGAATCAAACGCTGATATGAGGTATAGGAGCGCTCTTACACCACATACCAGTGGTGGATGCCGTGGTTTATCGGTTTAACTTTTTAAGGACCGGGCAAGTTGTCACTTAAACATATTGTTTTTTTCCTTTTGAATGCCATCATCCATTTTATTACGTGATGTAATGGTAAGCAGGAAAAAAATTCCAAGTGTGGCAAAATAGCAAAAAAAGTGAAATACTGCAATTTTTTATTTTATTTATTTACAGCATTCATTTTACCTTAAAACTGACCTGGCAGTATGTTGATCAGGTCAGTACGCTTACCTAGATATGAAACATGTACAGCTGTGGCCAAAAGTATTGACACCCCTTCAATTCTGTCAGATAATACTCCGTTTCTTTCCTGAAAATGATTGCAATCACAAATTCTTTGGTATTATTATCTTCATTTAATTTGTCTTCAATGAAAAAACACAAAAGAGAATTGTCCTAAAGCCAAATTGGATATAATTCCACACCAAACATAAAAAAGGGGGTGGACAAAAGTATTGGCACTGTTAGAAAAATCATGTGATGTTTCTCTAATTTGTGCAATTAACAGCACCTGTAACTTACCTGTGGCACCTAACAGGTGTTGGCAATAACTAAATCACACTTGCAACCAGTTGGCATGGATTAAAGTTGACTCAACCTCTGTCCTGTGTCCTTGTGTGTACCACATTGAGCATGGAGAAAACAAAGAAGACCAAAGAACTGTCTGAGGACTTGAGAAACCAAATTGTGGGGAAGCATGAGCAATCTCAAGGCTACAAGTCCATCTCCAAAGACCTGAATGTTCCTGTGTATACCGTGCGCAGTGTCATCAAGAAGTTTAAAGCCCATGGCACTGTGGCTAACCTCCCTAGATGTGGACGGAAAAGAAAAATTGAGAGAGATTTAAAACGCAAGATTGTGCGGATGGTGGATAAAGAACCTCGACTAACATCCAAACAAGTTCAAGCTGCCCTGCAGTCCGAGGGTACAACAGTGTCGGCATCTAAATGAAAAGGGACTGTATGGTAGGATACCCAGGAAGACCCCACTTCTTACCCCGAGACATAAAAAAGCCAGGCTGGAGTTTGCCAAAACTTACCTGAGAAAGCCTAGAACGTTTTGGAGGAATGTTCTCTGGTCAGATGAGACAAAAGTAGAGCTTTTTGGGCAAAGGCATCAACATAGAGTTTACAGGAGAAAAACAGAGGCATTCAAAGAAAAGAACACGAGTCCCTACAGTCAAACATGGCGGAGGTTCCCTGATGTTTTAGGGTTGCTTTGCTGCCTCTGGCACTGGACTGCTTGACCATGTGCATGGCATTATGAAGTCTGAAGACTACAAACAAATTTTGCAGCATAATGTAGGGCCCAGTGTGAGAAAGCTGGGTCTCCTCAGAGGTCAAGGGTCTTCCAGCAGGACAATGACCAAAACACACTTCAAAAAGCACTAGAAAATGGTTTGAGAGAAAGCACTGGAGACTTCTAAGGTGGCCGCAAGGAGTCCAACCTGAATCCCATAGAACACCTGTGGAGAGATCTAAAAATGGCAGTTTGGAGAAGGCACCCTTCAAATATCAGGGACCTGGAGCAGTTTGCCAAAGAAGAATGGTCTAAAATTCCAGCAGAGCATTGTAAGAAACTCATTGATGGTTACCGGAAGTGGTTGATCGCAGTTATTTTGGCTAAAGGTTGTGCAACCAAGTATTAGGCTGAGGGTGCCAATACTTTTGTCTGGCCCATTTTTGGAGTTTTATGTGAAATGATCAATATTTTGCTTTTTGCTTCATTCTCTTTTGTGTTTTTTCATTGAAGACAAATTAAATGAAGATAATAATACCAAAGAATTTGTGATTGCAATAATTTTCAGGAAAAAACTGAGTATTATCTGACAGAATTGCAGGGGTGTCAATACTTTTGGCCACAACTGTATGTTCTTGCCGCGCTGAACATGTATACCCACATTGCTTTGGGGATTGCGGCGTGTTAATCGGCGAGGTGAAATGCCGCCATAGGCATCTGAGGCGACCATGAAGAACATGCGCGCGCACGTTAGATTGCCTCATATCGCCAGCAGATATTGCAGCGTGTAAAGGTACCCTAAGGTAAATTGAACCTGCAATGGTCTGATCACTTGTACAGCAATTCACTGCATTGCTGTATATAGCAAAAATCCGTCTCTATGAACACCGCCACAGGCTGGTTTTCACAGAAGCACTGTGATGACAGATACAGAGGTGTCTCCAGCAGAAAGGAAAAAGAAGGTTCCAATCCCCAAAAATTATGAAGAAACTTGGCACTTCAAAAGTAGGTGCAAAAACGTTTATTTGGTGCAGGCAGTCCAACAAAAATAAAATTGTAACGTTTTGACCCCAATATCAGGGTATTCATGAGGCACTGAAAGGGATAAATATCGAAACTGATAATCAAAAAAATACTACAAATGTAATAATGGTCTTCTTTTTGGCAAAAATCTATGAAAGCAAAATATTGTTTAACAATATAATATTGAAAATCATACAGAATTTCCCATTGTCAACTCCTTAAGAAAAATGAAATTGTGATCTTAATATATTTATATAAACAAAGAAAAAAGCTAAATCAATCAAGCAACAATTGATTCTTGTGCAGAGGTATGCCTAAAGCCCGAATTACACATAACAATGTACCCAACGATGGTGGTTGCTGGGACGTCGCTATCTGATCGCTGGTGAGCTGTCAAACAGGCAGACTCACCAGCGATCAGCAAGAACGCTGGTATCCAGGGTAAAAATCGGGTAACTAAGCAGAGCACTTTGCTTAGTTGCCTGATGTTTACCCTGGATACCAGTATCCCAGCGTGTGTTGTGCAGCGCTTGGAGGTAGTTGATCGTTGGTCTCCCGCTGTCACACACGCCGATGCTGGCCGTCCAGCGGGAGACCAAAGATCAAAAATGGCTCTGGCCATTATACCAATGATCAGCGAGCTGATCGTTGATTGTTGCAGGGTGTTACACGCAGCGACATCGCTACAAGGTTGCTGCAACATCACAAGTTGCAGCGAACATCTTTAACGATGTCGGTACGTGTAAACCCAGCTTAAGTCTGTAAGAGATAACACAGGGAAAAAAGGGGGTTTCATGATGAATATAAAATCCTATCAAAGCCCCAGCCGTATAAGATATAGTCCATGGTGATATAGTGTGTAGATGAACTGAGGCAAGGTGCTAAATTATGATGGTGCAGGCAAGTAGTAAACATACTGAACAGTAAAGAGATATTACAACTCACCAGACTGTTGTAAGGAGTACAGTAAATTAATGGCACTGTAGTGGTATAGCGTAAGACACGCTGATGGTGGGAGTAGTAAGTAACACCGCCTGCACAATGTAACAGTTAACTCACTATATGTGATGGGGTTACTCACTCTGCTTTGTCTAGAAATAGTCAAAAGAACCATTCCATTTGAAAGTCCAGTGGGTTTATTAATTTAATTATTTACATGAACATAAACATACGGTTACACAGTTCTTTTAAGTCACAGGCACGCCCACACAGGTTTAATATTCAGTTCTTACACACTTGGGAGTCACCCCCTGGAGGCTTGTCATCTCCAACACAGAACAATGTGTCAAACGAACTCCATTAAGCACAGGAGGCATGTTGCAGGAGGGGAATAGGGATGGAAGGCAGGAGAGCAACAAATGCATTGTACCACCCTCAATCAATTTCAGCTCTTTAGCATACAATTCCAACACTGGATTTTTCAGAAACAGCCAAACAGATTTCCACAATCAAGGTAGTGATTTCATCAGCATGAAAGTACCTGTACATTTTTATATTATATATTTATTTATATAGCACCAACATATTTCCCAGCGCTTTACAATTCAGTGGTTCATATACAAAACGGTCAGATAACAATTACCGTATATACTCGAGTATAAGCCGACAGGATATAAGCCGAGCCTTAATTTCTCTCCTATGGACTCGAATATAAGCCTAGGGAGGGAAATCCCGCAGCCCCCCATCCTGGTATATTATCCCTCATCACTGGCATATAGTGTCCCCATCACTGGTATATAGCAATCATCACTGTGTAGTATACAGCCCCTCATCATTGGTATATAGCCCCCCATCATGGTAAATGGCCCCTCGTCCTGGTATATATCCCCTTCACTTTAAATACTCCCCCATCACTGGATATAGACTCCCAGCCTGAAAATATAGCCCCCATCACTGGTATATAGTCCCCAATCACTGGAATAGCGTCCCCATCACTGGTATATGGCCCGCCATCCTGGTAATACTGGTATATAGCCCCATCACTGGTATATTGCCCCCATCCTGGTAATCCTGGTATACAGCCCCCATCACTGGTATATAAGCCGCTATCACTGGTATATACCCTCCATCACTGGTATACTCACCCCCCATCATCACAGTATATGCCCCCATGCTACCACACACCATAAAATAATAAACCATTTATCTCTCACCCCCCGTCGTTATAGCACCGCTGTGTCCTCCGGCCTTCCTGCTTATGCTGGCGCCATGTGACTGGAGCAGCAGCGATGACGTCATCGCTGCTGCACGGTCACATGATGCCAGCACAAGCAGGAAGGCCGGAGGACACAGCGGTGCCATAGTGACGGAGGGAGGTGAGAGTTCAATGGTTTACTATTTTATGGTGTGTGGCAGCATGGGGGCATATACTGTGATGATAGGGGGGCAAGTATACATAGTGCAATGTAATATGCACTGCTAATGGACAAAGCAAAAATAAAGGTAACCCTGCTCAAAAGGGCTGACAATCTACGAGATGGGGGGTTATACAAAGTATAAGGGCTTATTACAATGATGGTCCAGGCATCTTGAGGAAGAAGGGGATAGAGAAAAATTAATGAATGGTCACCAGCCAATCTGTGTAGAGCTTTTGGGTTTGGTGGAGTTTGAAGGAGAGTTGTCCAGAGAGATAGTGAATGGACTATATAGAGTATAAAGGACATCTATTAGGGAGCATGATAGCCGCCTTAAAAAGTATCAAAAGTATCCACAAAATAGTAAAAGAAAAATATCAAACATTGAACTGGTAGTAATAACCTGTAGACATTGTGTGACAAGACAAGGACACAACCAATTCGACACATTTTGCTTCTTCTTCAGGAGTGCTGTAGGACTAGCCTGCACCTCAAATTACTCTAATATGGTTTGGCTTTCAGCATTTTTTATCTAGTTTTAATAAATAATAGTGAATAACTATTGGAAGCTGTAATAGTTATTTCTAGAGGTGAATAATGTAATCAGTGCTAATAATACATTATGTGTATATCTAATGTAAATCAAAGTATTAGGGCCCTTTCACATCAGCGGTAATCGCTGATCGCGGCAGTTGCGGTTAAAAAAACGCAACTGCCGCGATTACGCATAACGGCCGCACTTGTGGTAAGCCCCATGCAATGTCTATGGAGCTTGTGGTAAGTGTGCGGCAAATGCGGTTTCGGGGCTTTTCGGCAGGTGCGGCCACGAAAAAAAACGCGGCTGACCGCGTTATTTTCGCGGCCGCATCTGCGGCAAGTGCCGTAGCCGCAACTATACCGCACTTGCCGCAAGCCCCATAGACATAGCATGGGGCTTGCCGTAAGTCAACCGCAAGTGCGGCTGTTATGCGGTAATCGCGGTGGTTGGTTTTTTTTCACCGCAACTGCCACGATCAGCACTAACCGCTGATGTGAAAGGGGCCTTAGATGGAGAAATGTAAGCATTTATAATGTAATGGTTTTGCTCTATATTTATGCACAAAGGTCATAGCTAAAGAGGTTTCTGATAAACATTTGGAAGAAGGACGTCTCTACCCACCTCTACAGACAATACAAGAAGTCTCCGTGAAGATAGCTGTTAAGGTAAGCAACAGTGCCAAGAGAATGTGCATACTGAATCTTTAACTTGGTTTTTGAAACAGAAATTATGCAGAAACTCAAGTTTTGAGATGTTTTGCATTTGTTAAGAGGATCTGGAGAGCTTTTCCAAAAACAGTGTGCACAAACCCAAATGGTGCAAAGTAGTAAGGAAATTATACTATTGTTAAAGAGCAGTGATGGGCGAACCTGAACTGTAAAGTTCGGGGTCCATACCGAACACAGACTTTCCTGGAAAGTCCATGTTACAGTTCGGGTTTGGGTTCGGGGTATGGGAGCTGTAAAAATAAAGAAAATAATTATTAAACAGCATTATACTTACCATGTTCCACTGACCTGCTGTCTACTTCCAGTGCTGCTCATTAACTTCCTAGATATTCACTGCAGAGGGGCCCAAAATCCAATCACAGATGCTGTCAGATAGAATGGGCGTCTCCTCACAGAGATATGCAGCAGACCTGAATATGTTCCCTGTGGATTATGCCAAAGGGAGGATTTCTTTTGTTAATTAAAAATGGGAAATAGCGTTGTCTTATGATTTATTTCTAAATGTTTTGTTTCGGTGTTGTGATTTTTTTACTGCTTATTAGGAATTCATAGTGGGTGGGTATAATATTGGCCTGACATTATGAATTTCAGGCTTAGTGCCGGCTGCCAATACAAAGCCGACGTTAACCCTTTAATTACCCAGTGTGCCACCGTCACCAGGGCCACTGAAAAAGTTGGGGTAAAGTGCCAGAAAATGACGCTTCTATTAATGTGTCATTTTCTGGGACAGATGCAGGTTGCAATTTACAGCGGGGGTGGGGGGGAGCAGAAAGTTTGGGCCCCCCTGTGCTGAGGATTCAAATCACCAGCTGCCTAGTTGTACCTGCCTTGAAACCAAAAATACAGCGAAGCAGCGTGTAATTTTTGTTAACTATTTCATGAAATTAATGAAATAATTAAAAAATGGCTTCCCTATATTTTTGGTTTCCATCCAGGCAAAAACAGGAAGCTGGGTGTAGGGGGCAGCCTGTATCTGCCTGCTGTACCTGGCTGGCATACAAAAATATGGCAAAGCCCCACGTCATTTTTTAAGAAGTATTTCAAGAAATCATTTTTATAAAAAGGGCTCAACTGTGTTGCAGTTTTGGTGCTTTTATTGGCCAGGAGATGCAGATGAACACATTGAACACAATGCATGCAGTTTTGTGCCAAGAGTGCACCAAAAGAGCATGAAATCCAGCATCATGGTTTTGGTGCACCAATTCACTGAGACAGCATCTGTGATTGGCTGTTAGGTTCCTCTGTAGTGAATAACTAGGAAGATAATGAGCGGGTCCAGAAGTACAAGTGGGTGGATTTCAGAAAGTATAATGCTGTTTAATAACCATCCTCTTTCTTTTACAGTCTCCTAGCCCCATCTCATAACTTTACAGTCTAATTCGGAGTTCGGACTCAAGTTCGAGGCACTTTCAGCCCAGAACCCAAATTTTTAAAAAAAAGTCTGGGCGAGGTCGCTGAACCCGAACATTGGTGGGTTCGCCCATCACTATTAAAGAGAACCAACCAGCAGGTTTTAGGGTTATAAATTGAAGCCAGTGCCTTATAGGCTCTGGGATACTGAGTGCAATCAAACCTTTTGTTCACTAATTACATGTATGATTGCTGAGATAAACATTATAGAAGTCCTTAGAAAGTGTGCAGCAGAGGGTGGAGTGTGCAGCAATTAGCATAAGAGGGGCTGGGTTTCTTTGTATTACTGCCCTGTTTTCGCTAAGTCAAATCCTCCTCCCTCCCGCTCTCTCTCCCTCCATTTCCCTGCTTGACTGTAATCATCACAAGCAGGAGAAGACTTCCCCTCCCTCCAGTCTCTACACGTCCTGATTTGTCTTCTCTCACAGATCTAGACAGATCACTGCTATTGTCAGCACAGATGACAGATGACAGATGGGGATCTGTCTATGGAGCATGCAGGGGGTTGTAGTGTCTCTGGATATGCAGACTGTGTGTTGGAGCATGCTGGGGGTTGTAGTGTCTCTGTATGTGCAGACTGTGTGATGGAGAAAGCTGGGGTTGTAGAGTCTCTGAATGTGCAGACTGTGTGATGAAGTATGCTGGGGGTTGTGTGTCACTAGCTCAGGATCTTCAGATCCAGAGGCACTACAACTCCCAGCATGCTCCATCTGTGATCTGTGATTCTTAAGAACGAGTAAGTCTTTACTGGGCATACCACTTGTGAACAGAATGTTATCTTTTGCACAGCACAGAAATACAAACATAGCAGTTACTGGTGACATCATTTTTTTTGTGAATGGTTTACTGGCCCTGCAAGTTAAATTATCCCTCCTTCTCTATGGCACTGGAACCCACGAGTCAATATGTTTCAGCTGAATTCACGGCCTACCACCACAGATGGTGATCCCCTTCAAGGTCTGCTCTTAGAGATGCTTTTATCCCTCTGTGTCCTCAGCCAGGCAACACCCTCACTTCACTGGGTCCCCCAAGCTTGAGCACCACTGGACTCAGTTCTGTGCCCTTTTCTCTCTACAGGTCCACTCCAACATGCCGGCATCTTTGATAACTGTTGCCTCAAATAAGTTTCCTTTCACAAGTTCTTACTGATTCTCTTCTATTGTCCCCACAGCAACACAGCATTCTTTGCCTCTCTTCTGATGCATACACACTACTCAAAACTACAATGCACTGCAATGCACTCAGTCATGGTCAGTTTACCTCTCCCTACCTCAAGACATATAAGTAGTCAACAGGGAGAAATTTGCGGCTGACTGATCATTCTATGTTAACTACTGGTCTGAAAGCGGGGAGAGGCAAGCAGTGGTGATTGGGTGCATGGCTCACCTGACTTAACAACCTCACATAAAATTCAGCAGAGTAAGGGCAGCTTCACAAAGCAGTGTGATCCGGTCCGGGGCTGTCAGGCATGAACCTGACAGCCCCAGATGGGATCAGCACACAGAACTGGAGGGCTAATTTGCCCTCTGGTCCGGTGTGCAGCCGCACACAGCGGCAGCCGTTGATAGGTCAGGACCGCAGCACCGGGTTCATCCCTGACAGCCCCGGACCGGATCACACCGCAGTGTGAAGCCGCCCTGAGTGCTGACACTGCAGAGGAGGTGATTATAAGCATCTTTTTTATTTTAATGGAGGCAAACATGAGTATTCAGTAGAGCTTAAAGGGATCCTGTTAGCTATCATTGTCTACACCTGCAGCTTCATAGTACAATTCTAAGCATCCCTGTCTGAGCTAATAGTGTAATGTTAAAGGTGAAAAAAAGCATTTCACACTAGAAGTCCCAGAAATTTCGAGCTCCCCCCTGAAGTCCCGAAAGAGGGTCAAATGACCCTTAGTCCAAACTGAATAGAACTAACAAGAAACTAAATGGCTAACTCAATGGAAAACAACAACCTTCTGTGGTGCGACAGTAATTGCCTTAATTACAGAACAAAAGACGGTGATTAGAGGATGTTAGCTAAAATCCTTCAGGTCATTCGACCCGTCTCTGGGTTCCAAAGGTAGAAATGTTAAATGACCCCTCTCTGGGAATTCTAGTGTTAAACACTTACATTTTCTTATGTAAATGAGGCAGTGACTGCACTTTGGAGAACATATTCACTCTGGCAGGTGAATAGTTAACTCGCTGTTAATGTGTCTGTATAAAGGACCAATGGGATGTAACAATCATGTTGGTGGAGCTAAGCAAGCAAAATTATCCTGTGTGGAGACTTAGCTCCACATATTATAGTCATAGTATATGTCTGTACCCCCCTGTAACCTTTAAAAAACACTTTAGGAATTTGTAAGTTAAGAAGTCTGGAGGGAGTTCACTTATCTTGCTCTCCTCGCTGCATAGAGGGTCTGCCCTGCCCCCTGCCTCTCTGTGCCACCTTCAGGCTCTTTGATCCGCCTCCTGCCTGTGTGTGGCTACCTGCTCACCTGCGCCTGCGTGTCAGAATCACAATGAGGTATCGTTAGGAGAGGTCCCGACTACTGATACGGCCCTTTTATGTGATGTCAGTGCCAGATTCCGCCCTGCTGTATGCATACAGCATAATGTTTATCAGGGCGGGATCTGGTGCTGACATCACATAAAAGGGCGGTATCAGCAGCCGGGACTGCTCCTAACTATTCCTCGTTGTGCACCTGCGTGAATAGAGACGCTGACGAGGAGTGGGCCACACACAGGCAGGAGGCAGATCAAAGAGCCAGAAGGCGGCACAGAGAGGCCAGAGTTGGGGACGACCCTCTTCGTAGAGGGGAGAGCGAGATAGGTGAACTCCCTCTGAACTTCTTAACTTACAAATTTCTAAAGTGTTTTTTAAAGGTTACAGGGGGTCCAGACATGGGGGACCCCTTCCCTGAATGCAGCATACTAGCTGCATTCAGTGCTGCATTTAATTTGCAAAGCACCAGGGGGTGACAGCTCCTCTTTAACTATTAACCTGCCAAAGTGAATACATCCACCAAGGTGACTACACACTGCCTCATTTACATAAGAAAATGTAAGTGTATAAATGCTTTTCTTTCACCTTTCACATTACACTCTGAGCTCAGACAGGGATGGTTAGAATAGTATTATAAAGCTGCAGGTACAGATAGTGATAGCTGGAGGGACATAAACTAGCTGACAGGTTCCCTTTAAAGAAGTAGTGGACAACTCCTTTAATCACAATGATTAAAATTGTAGTACAAATGCATATTCTCATATAATTGAAGGTGTTGTCCACTATTTGGACAAATCCTTTTTAAATACAGTACTGTGTAAAAATAATAATAGGAGATACTCACCTTCCACACTGCCGCTGTTCCAGCAATGTTGGCGCATGCTCTCCCACGACTCATGCAATATTTTTATGCCATATGAGCACTGCAGCTAATTAGCAGCTACTAATGAGCTACAATTCACACACCTCCCTTGGACATCGACTATATAGAAAGTGAGAATTTGATATTTAACCTTTCATTGGGGAATATAGCATTTAAGAAAGGGTTGTATATAATGTAAAACACCTTTAAGTAACACCAGTGAAAATATTAAAAGTATACATTAGTAAAGTTTATATAGAGGTGACTTTGCAGACCCTTTTTATCGATGGTAGGTATGTGTAAATATACTCCATCACATATGCAGCAGCAGAATGAAGCAATTTCAAATAAACCTTTTTGATAAATCTAGCTTGTGTAATGTGCAAGTAAGCTTTACACTGCTGGATGTTTGATCTAGCACTATGTGATTGATTTATTCATGGCAGAAGTCATAGATCATTTGTGGTTATGATGGATGTTATTGTGAAAGTTTATAATCCTATGTATTTTCAGATTGTGGAGAATGCCTACAAGGATAATACAGCATCTGTCTTCCCAGAGCCTGAGGATAAGGAGGCGTTTGTCCGTTCCCAGATGTACAGCACGGACTATGACCAGTTTGTAGTGGATTCCTACTCCTGGCCTGCAGAGGCAATGAAAATTCAGAATGTCACTATTTGACACAAAGGAAAGGAGTCCGATTGATTTTTCTCCACAAAACATTACAATATATTGTTGTCTAACACTTTTTATATTGATTTAGTACAGTATTTTATAAATCATGCTTCAAATAAATATGCAATGTAGAGCTTGAGGCTTCTTTGAAATTCCTTGTTGTGTTTTACATGACAGTCTCAAATCAAGATTTGACTGCACAAACATAGATAGTGTCACGCCGTGACTCGCATGGCTAGTGTGCGCCATTCTGCTCACTCTAGTTTCAGATCGCTCATGAGTTTCTCCTGGTAACACATCCAGCACTGCTACATCCTCCTGTTGCTGGAGAGTCTCCACCGACTGTAGTGATGTGTGGTCAGTCTCTGCAAGAGTAAATCATTGCTCTGTGAGTGTTGTGACTCTGCCTTTCTTATGATGGTTTACACGTCGCGATATCGGTCAACCGACCCAACTCGCCAAAAGTCACTGGTTTGGGAGTTGACCATACGTTCGCGCGTTGTCGGTTTGAACGTACAATGCGATGTAAACGATGCAAAACATATGGAACGTGTACCGCCGTATCGATGGCGTTGTAGCGCATCGTCCCGTTCAGCCCATAGTTGTACCCACGTCACCCATCACTCCCATGTTACGGTGTTCCCTGGTGGGGACATGTCGGACGTTGTATCCATATGGCTGTCCATGGATAGCGGAAAACTCCGCTCGTTGTGATATCGGACGTGTCCCACCTCCTGTAGTGGGTTTATTAGACAACTCCTCCCTTCACACCTTTGCCTGAATTTAGGTATTTGTCAGTTCCTGTCTTGAGCTCTGCTTGAAAGCATTTGGACTTTCCTGAAACCAACATGGTTTGCCTCCTGATTATTCTGATCTCTCCTTTTCGACCGTGGCTCCATTCCTGAACCTGTGCTGCCTTCCCTGACCTCGGATCATCAAATAACATCTTTGCCTTTGCCTACTTGTTCCAGGTACCTGAGTCTTTGAGCCTCTGGTCAGCTGCTGCAGTCCTGGGGACTTTTCTAGAGTGGTACCTGATGACTACTAGTGGCCAAGCCCATCTTATCATTAGAAGCTCTAGCAAATAAGTGGTAGTCACTTAGTCACACCCCTTCAAGGTAAGCCTGGCCCGTGGACCTGTGGGTCTACACCCACAGGTTGTTACAGATAATACATAGAAATAAGTTACTGAAATGTTACTGAAGAAAAATATGTGGTAGTAATCTAAATTTACACATATTACATATACATACTGTGCAAAGGTTTTAGGCAGGTGTGGAAAAGATGCCACAAAGAATGTTTTCAAATATACAGTAGAAACGTTAATATTTATTTTTTTTAGTTAATGAACAAAGGTGAAATCTAAATCAAACCAGTAATTGGTGTGACTACTTTTTGCCTTGAAAACAGTACTGATTCTTTTAGGTACAATTGTACACAGTTTTTGAAGGCATTTGCCAGTGAGGTTGTTCCAGATATCTTGGAGAACTTACCCGAGATATGCGGATGTAGGTTTGCACAAAATCTTCTGTCACTTCATCAGGGCTTCAATATGTTTGGAATAACCTTCCTGCTTAGTTTCTTAAAAAACGTGAACAAGTGTAGCTAGCAGAATTGATGCTTTGATATTGTGGTCACATCAGGTATTGGGTTTGATTTAAATTTCTGTTTTGTTTATGCCCCTTGCATTTTGTAAATCACTAAAAAATAAACTTAACACTGGTGTTTTTGAAGCACTTTTACTTTGCAACATTTTATACATACCTGCCTGAAACATTTGCACAATAATGAACTTTATTATCCAGTGATAAATAGATTACCATTTCACTACCTAAAAACAGACATACTGTCAGGACTCTGGATCTTTATCTACCATTTGTGCATTCTTGCCCTCTTCCAAGATGGCTTCCGTTGCTTTGCTCCTCTTCGTATGATCCTCCTTTCCTGCCTTTATAAACCTTAGTCTACCTTCTAGCCTTTCTTGTGTATTCAGTTTGAATTCCTGGTTTCCTGTGTTTCTCTAGAGTTCCTCCTCCTGCAAATCTGCTGCGGCTTTTCCAGTGTCTGCAAATTCACCTCCTGCTACCACACCTGCTTTCAGTATTTCTTGTGGAAACCCACTTCTAGTGCTGTTGTCTCTGACTTTGCTTCAACCTTGCCTGCCTGTGATATGTAAGCCCTTGTGTGCTTGTTTGATTTGCAGTTTCTCAATATATATTATTGTTCTCTGGACTGTGCTGGACTTTCTTTAACTACACTGTACTACTTCAAATTCAGGACTTGTTCTCTGTGACTACCATTCACAGGTCTTCCTGGGTGTAACTAAACTCATAGACTGTTTCTGAATTCTTCATCTCCCTATGTGTACTGCTTCTGACTCCCTCTTTGGCTTCACTGTGAAAGAATTATTTCAAGAGACTTTTCTGTTTATTGCATGCTTAATAAGCTTGCTGACTTTGCTACATCTCACGTTTGTTTCTGTCACACGTGTTCAATACAGACTTGTTCACCTTTCAAAACTAAGTCTCAGTGTGTCTTTGCTCCCATTGCTATCAGATTCCGATAATCCTACTATATATTGCACATAATTGCAGCATATATTAAACAGTCTCTTATAGATCAGAACTTATAGCAGAACTTTACCAATATGTAATTCCCTACAAAGTTATACAATGTTTTTGCAGCTGAGTGGGGCCCCTAAATCTCATGGGCCATGTAGTGACTGCTATGGTTTAACTATAGTTATATTTATGCGATGGTTTATCCAGTTTGCAATCATTTTTATCTAGTAGATGGGCTTGTACAACTATTATTAATCAGCTAGTCACACAAGCATATTAAAATGCAGCTGACATAATTAGATTAATACAGCTACACAATATAGATTGAATTATCAGTATTTTGATATGCAGTGGCATACATAGGGGGGTGCAGGCGGGTCATTTGCCCTGTGTGCAGCAGACAGCATTCCGAGGTGTATCCCAAGTGGCCTGCATTTTGTCACCTACCAGAATGAGATTCAGCCATTCTGAATCTGCTATCAAGCTGACTGTCGTCTCCCAGTATTCAGTTGTACTTGCATCTTTCAGTCACAAGCACAATTCAAACCATGACTGCCAGCACTTCCTGGTGAGGGCAATGTCAGCAGCACAATTAGGTAAAGTAATTGTGCTGCTAACCTCACTCCTGCGCTGCATAGAAGCTGGTGGGTGGTAAGGTAAGTATGACTTGAGACAGTATGACAAGTATGGTAAGGGAGAAGAGGATAAATGTATGAGGAGACAGTGTGGGCAGGTAGAGCTGGGAATGTTTGAAGAGAAAATATAGGCTGGGGAGGAAGGGGGAATCTGTGAGGAGAGAGTATGGGTGGGGGGGAATGTGTGAGGAGACAGTATGGATGGGGGAATGTGTGATGAAATAGTATGGGGAGGGTGAAGGAAATCTGTGAGGGAACAGTATAGACAGCGGGAGAATATGAGGGTAAAGTTATGAGGGGGCACAATGTAGAGACTAGGTAAAGTGAGGTGGCAGTATAGATAGGTGCAGTGTGTGGGGACAGTGTGAGGGGACAGTATTCATAGTGGGGTGAAATGCAAAGAGGAGAACAGTATAGAGACTGGGCAGTTTAGGGGGACACAGTGTGAGGGGAGAGTTTGAAGATGAGGCCTAGTATGATAAATTCAGGATTCATGGAGGCCATGTACACATTAGGGAGGCAGTGTGGGGTGTTGGTCATATTTTGTGCAGCGAGCACAATGAAGGCTAATCATTTACTCAGGAGCACAGCATGGGAAATTTTTATTCATGAGTATTATAATGACAACGCAATTTTTAAGGACACCATGTTGGAATGATCTGCAGAAGACTGAAGAAAAGGGATGTCCAGAGAGACAAGTTGTGGATGTGAAAGTCATCAAGGTGTATGGACAAGATAGAGAAAAAAGAAAATAAAACAGCTCTAATCAAATAAAACATCACCTAGAAGGTACCTGGATGTAAATGCAACCATATATGGGGGTGATGTATGTATGTATGTATGTATGTATGTATGTAAGTATTGATGGTGGTTCTGGTGATGCCTTTATGTACTGAGTGTGGTTATGGTTAAGTATTTCTTTACTGATGATAGTTGTGGAACTATAGCCATGTACTGATTGTGGTTCTGGTGATTTATTTCTGTACAGATGGTGGTTCTGGTAATATATTTCTGGACTGTTTGTAGTACTAATGATGTACTTCTGAACTATTAGTGATTCTGGTAATTTTTGTGCGTACTGATGGTGGTTCTGGTGATGTATTCCTGTACTGATAGTGGTTCTAATGCTGTATGCTATGCTGCTGGGGGTTTATGTACTGATGGTGGTTCTAGTGATGCATTCCAGCACTGATGGTTCTAGTAATGTTCTTCTGTACTGTTTGTGGTTCTGGCTATGTACTTATGTACTGTTGGTGGTTCTGGTGATTGTATTTTTGTACCGATGTTGGTTCTGGTGATGTATTCATAGACTATTGGTGGTTGTGATGCTGTGTTTAATACTGTTTAATACTTTGTAAACAATAGCAAATAGTTGTGGGGACTGGATGAATGCTAATTTCAATATTTATGGTCATTTTTACCTTTGGCAAAAGCTTTAGGGTGCTGTGCTACATGTGTGTTTTTTTTTTTCAAGTATCACAGTGTTTCCCATAAAAATGATATCCTTCCCAACGTAACAGAGCTAATTAAATGCTTAAATGCTTCCCCTTGCGCCAACAAAAAAAAATACTGTGCCCATTACACTCCAGTCTATCATAATACTTCTTAAGTAAAGGGATTCTACATTTCCAGAAACGTTGTGCCCCAGACAGTTTGTTGCAAAAAAAAAAAAAAAAAAGACCTGTGTTTAATCACTTTCCCTATGTCTGTTGTTGTCTGCAGTGCTGATCGTCCATAGGCAGCCATGTAGCCAATCAGGGAGTCCAGAGGTTTGTGCTGTATGCAAAGCCAGAGCTGCAGGGCTCAATAATTATCTAAGAAGAGTAAAACACGGATTGTATTTTAACAACAAACTATGCCTGAGGGCATAACTGTTTTGAAAAATGGAAAACCCCTTTAAAGGGAACCTGTCAACAGGTTTTTGCCATCCCATCTGAGAGCAGCATAATGTAGAAATAGAGACCCTGATTCCAGCGATGTGTCATTTACTGAGCTGCTTGCTGTCATATTGATAAAATTAGTGTTTTCTCTGTTGCAGATTTAGCAGTCTGTGAATATGCAGCAGGCCAAGGAGACTGCTAATGTTAATCTCCAGCTGATCAAACAGTGATTTTATCAAAACTACACTGAGCAGCCCAGTAAGTGACACATCGCTGGAATCAGGATCTCGGGTTCTGTATTATGCTATTCTCAGATTAGGTTGCAAAAACCTGGTGACAGGTTCCCTTTAAAGCGGACTGCTGCATAACAAATCAATCTGTAAGATTGACGCCAGCGCTCCAAAAAAGCAAGGAAGTAACTGTGAAAGAAAGGACAAAGTCTACAATAGAAGGATTCTGTGAGAAAATATGAAATCTTTAACCCCTTTATGCCTACTGTTGCGTATTTCCATTATACCAGTTCAATTCATTTGAATGCATATACTGATTTTCATTCAAGCAATAAGGGGTTAAATTAAAAAAAATTAATAATATTGGATTGAATGGTACAACCATAAGGATAATTATTTTAGTGTATTTTCTGCGAATTCCTCAAGTTAAAATGCTGATTGAGTACAGCATTCAGGAGTGTGGAGTTTGGGTGGTAATCAAATAGAATAATCTAATTAATGAAAATATCACTGTGAATACCCTTCTTTTCTAACCAAAGGGAATTAATTTATGAAATTCTGAGTTTACACAGGAGAAAAATCCCTATTCAGAACCCTTATCTATTAGATGTTCTTCAATGCTTTATACTAAGAAATGCTTTCTGTAGACAATGGGGCCTCCAGAAGACACTTTGTCAAGTCAATATTGGGTCATCGTCTCGAGTTTCAATGTACTAAAAAAAAAATGTGAAGCCAAGAAACTACCGTACTCAACTAATTAAAGCAAAACTACAGCTATTGGTGTAATGATCACAGTTGCAAGTGTCGTGATCGAGCCCAGGGGTGCAGGGGCCCACCGACCCCAGTGCCTGTTTCAGGTGGATGTGCGTCCACACAGACACACATCCAGGACATTGAGCAGCAGACCACACGGCCGCTATGAGGCCTATACATTTCCGGTACAGGGTCCTCTCGCAGTGTTCTCTGTAACGGGTCTTTTACTGTAACCAGCAGATGATACAGGGTATACAGGTAACGGGTAACGGACTGGGTGGTCTCAGCAACAACCGGTGTTGTTTCAGAGCTCCGCGGTGTTCCTCCGTCCTTAACTTTTCCATTTTTGCCAATCTTCAGTCAGGGATGCAATACCCTCCTGTGACGCACTCGTTGCGGGGCGCCACAACTGTTTGCTCTCTTCTTCATCATTCTCTTGCTGATCCTTCGCTCTGACATCTCAGTACAGTGGGGCATGGTGACATCACTACAGCATGATGCGCTTTGCTGAAATGTGTACAGTGTAGGACGCTCGCAGAGAGACCCCAGCTGTTGGGAAAATGATGACAGGCAAGTACTTTTTTTTTTTTTTTAATCAGTGTGTACACAGTGGCCTATGGACTATGGGAAGTCATTATACTATATGGATGGATATGAGGCTGAATTATAATATATAGAGGGGTATGAGTTGAATTTAATTGTATGGAGGGATAGGAGATTGCAGTATACTATATGGAGGGATATGAGGCTGCATATATGAGGCTGCCTTACACTATGTGGAGGGATATGAGGCTGCATTGCTCTATATCGAGGGATACGTTACATTATAATAATGGGAGGACGGTGGGGCTCCATTATAATATGTGAAGGATAATAGGGGTGCATTATGATAATTGGAAGACTATGGGGGGATACCTTATGCATGGAGGACTAAGGGGTCCATTATAATACATAGAGGACTATGGGGGTACATTAAAATATGTATAGGAATATAGGAGTGCATTATAATAATTAGAGGACTATGGGGCTGCATTAAAATATATGAAGGATAATAGGGGTGCATTATAATAATTGGAAAACTTTGGGCGGTACCTTATGCATGGAGGACTAAGGGGTGCATTATAATACATACAGAGCTATGGGGGTACATTATAATATGTGGAGGAATATGGGACTGCATTATAATACTTTGAGGACTTTAGGGGCTACCTTATGCACTAATGCATGGAGGACTATGGGACACATTATAATACATAAAGGACTATGGAGGTACATTATAACATATGGAGGAATATGGGAGTGAACTATAATAATTGGAGGACTATGGTGACGAGATACCAGTATGAGGAGCATATATATTGGGTTAAGGGCCATATTCCAGGGAGTGGACCATATATAGCAGGATGGCCCTATATATAGCAGTATTGGGACATTAAATACATAATGAAGAGAGAGATGGGTAAACTTGTAAGTCTTTATGGGATTTAGAATGTTACACGAGGTACATGCATCTGACCAACGAGTGTGCTTTGGGGGCAGCAAAATGCTCACGGGGCCCATCGGACTCTAGCCTAAGGCTATGTGCACATGACATCTTTTTCAGGTGAATTTGCTCTCCAACCTGCCTAAAAAAGTGCTAAAGACTAAAAGGAATGAACATCTACATTACAATGTAAAAACAAAAGTGGCCTGACCATTATTCAGTCAGCTTCCACTTGGAAGTCACTCACCAGTTTATGCAGTACAAGTAAAAATAAAACACTGATGTAAAAGACAATGCTAATAGTGTCCGGATATACATTTCAGGGTATAAAAGCTAGCATTCTGCAGAAGCTACTTCAGTTTAAAAAACTCGTCAGGTATACGAATGTTGACAATATGTCATGTGGACTACCTGGACTCGGCAAGCTATTGTATCCATAAAAAAGTCACAGAACCCTATCACCCCCATTACAAGTCGATCTCTGGTGCCAATTTTGCTTTTGTATGATGCAACTGACAATGCAAAACATTTCGTACTCAGAAGACAAGAAGAAATGGCTACAAAGCTACTCAAATTTTTATAAAGGACAGCAGTTTATGTTTTTCAGGCCCTCCCTATTGTGGTCTCCTCATCCTTCTTCAATAATTGAGCCTCGATTCAGTCCAAGATTATCTGGTCTGGGAACCAGATAGTTAGTCTGTTTCAGAGGGAGTTCATCACCACTTTTTATCCTTCTTTAACATCACCTTCATGATCCCCTTACATCAACTTAGTTGTTCCAAATTCTTCATAAAATGTCTTATCATTTTTTAGTGCTAGATTATTGGATAACGCAGAACTACTAACTTAAGTGATCAGGGCACATCATACTACTGTACAGTTAGAGAATGAGTTCTGCTTAGATTGTATGTTATTACTAAAATCAGTTTCTTACACATCTGTTTAACAGGCCAGTTGTGTTGTGTCTCTCGGCTACACCCTGATATAATTCCCTCTCTGTAAACACATTTCATGCGCTGTGGATACAGGGTGTGTTCTCCATTCTAAACCTTATATAATAAGTAATAAAGGCATTTTATATTGTGTAGCCCACCCATTCAGATTTCAATTAGAAAGTAATGCTGCAAAATAGAAGTCTATATAGTGCACATCTGATATTGTTCTCTTAGCAAAAACAAACAACAATACGATCAGCCATAACAATAAAACTTCAGCCATTTGACGTGAACCATATAGATTATCTCACAACAACGTTGTTTGTCAATGTGTGTTATAAATTAGGCAGCAAGTGAACTGTCAGTTCTTCAAGTTAATGGGGTGAAACTGGAAAATGGACAATAGCACAGTATGGAACTTAGCAACTTTTTCAAGTGCCACATTGTGATACAGTTAGGGCCAGAAATATTTGGACAGTGACACAAGTTTTGTTATTTTAGCTGTTTACAAAAACATGTTCAGAAATACAATTATATATATAATATGGGCTGAAAGTGCACACTCCCAGCTGCAATATGAGAGTTTCCACATCCAAATCGGAGAAAGGGTTTAGGAATTATAGCTCTGTAATGCATAGCCTCCTCTTTTTCAAGGGACCAAAAGTAATTGGACAATGGACTCTAAGGGCTGCAATTAACTCTGAAGGCATCTCGCTCGTTAACCTGTAATCAATGAAGTAGTTAAAAGGTCAGGGGTGGATTCCAGGTGTGTGGTTTTGCA
Source organism: Allobates femoralis (assembly GCA_033576535.1). Lineage (NCBI taxonomy): Eukaryota > Metazoa > Chordata > Amphibia > Anura > Aromobatidae > Allobates > Allobates femoralis. The sequence goes on along the minus strand of JARQOC010000001.1, from coordinate 265,446,705 downwards.
TTTGGAAGCTGTTGCTGTGACCAGACAACATGCGGTCAAAGGAACTCTCAATTGAGGTGAAGCAGAACATCCTGAGGCTGAAAAAAAAAGAAAAAATCCATCAGAGAGATCGCAGACATGCTTGGAGTAGCAAAATCAACAGTTGGGTACATTCTGAGAAAAAAGGAATTGACTGGTGAGCTTGGGAACTCTAAAAGGCCTGGGCGTCCACGGATGATGTGGATGATCGCCGCATACTTTATTTGGTGAAGAAGAACCCGTTCACAACATCAACTGAAGTCCAGAACACTCTCAGTGAAGTAGGTGTATCTGTCTCTAAGTCAACAGTAAAGAGAAGACTCCATGACAGTAAATACAAAGGGTTCACATCTAGATGCAAACCATTCATCAATTCCAAAAATAGACAGGCCAGAGTTAAATTTGCTGAAAAACACCTCAAGAAGCCAGCTCAGTTCTGGAAAAGTATTCTATGGACAGATGAGACAAAGATCAACCTGTACCAGAATGATGGGAAGAAAAAAGTTTGGAGAAGAAAGGGAACGGCACATGATCCAAGGCACACCACATCCTCTGTAAAACATGGTGGAGGCAACGTGATGGCATGGGCATGCATGGCTTTCAATGGCACTGGGTCACTTGTGTTTATTGATGACATAACAGCAGACAAGAGTAGCCGGATGAATTCTGAAGTGTACCGGGATATACTTTCAGCCCAAATTCAGCCAAATGCTGCAAAGTTGATTGGACAGCACTTCATAGTACAGATGGACAATGACCCCAAGCATACAGCCAAAGCTACCCAGGAGTTCATGAGTGCAAAAAAGTGGAACATTCTGCAATGGCCAAGTCAATCACCAGATCTTAATCCAATTGAGCATGCATTTCACTTGCTGAAATCCAGACTTAAGACGGAAAGACCCACAAACAAGCAAGACCTGAAGGCTGTGGCTGTAAAGGCCTGGCAAAGCATTAAGAAGGAGGAAACCCAGCGTTTGGTGATGTCCATGGGTTCCAGACTTAAGGCAGTGAATGCCTCCAAAGGATTCGCAACAAAATATTGAAAATAAAAATATTTTGTTTGGGTTATGTTTATTTGTCCAATTACTTTTGACCTCCTAAAATGTGGAGTGTTTGTAAAGAAATGTGTACAATTCCTACATTTTCTATCAGATATTTTTGTTCAACCCTTCAAATTAAATGTTACAATCTGCACTTGAATTCTGTTGTAGATGTTTCATTTCAAATCCAATGTGGTGGCATGCAGAGCCCAACTCGCGAAAATTGTGTCACTGTCCAAATATTTCTGGCCCTAACTGTATCTAGATGTTTGGGTAGAAGCATGTACAAAATGGCAGGGTGTTCTTGGTCTGAAGTTATTGGTATCCTGCAAATGTGACGCAAGAATAAATTAATCAGTGACAGCATCATAGGTGCATAAAGCTCATTGACATCTGATTTTTTTTAAAACATTTAGTTTTTATTAGTTTATAAATTTATAAACAAAACAAGAATCAAACAAGGACAGTCGTTCAAATCTTTGACAATGTTAATTCTCTAATCAAGAGAGCAAAGGAAGTGGAAATACAAATTGAAAGGGGAAAGAAAAGGGGGTAAAAGAAAGTAGGGAAGGATCAGGTTCATTACATAGTACCAATTGTTTTTACGTTGGAGTTCAAAGAAAAAAGTTGATTCCAAATTATGATATTAGGTATTATAAGTATATCTCCTAATAGGGGTTCACTTACTGAGATATAGGAGAAAATTGTGACGAAGTCCATGGGTCCCACCAATTTATTTTTTTGATTTTAACTTTATTATTGTGTGTTAGTATGGTTTCATGCTGCATATGTAGATTGATGAGGGAAATGAGTTCCTCCCTTGTTGGGGCGGACCCATCTCTCCAATGTCTTGCCACACACATCCTGGCTGCTATCAGAATATTAGTGATAATAGGTCTGAGAATTGAAGGGAATTCTCTTATAGCAATCCCTAGCAAGGCCAAAGGGGCTTCTAGAGTTATGGGCAGTCCCGTGACCTCTTTCAAAATTAGTTCTGTTATCATCCAGAAATTCCGCACGCTAGGGCAATACCACCACATGTGCTCCATTGTGCCCTCCTGAGAGCATCCTTTCCAGCACTCCCTCGAATTGATTGGCTGAAATTTGTGTAATTTTACCGGGGTCAAGTACCAGTGCAGTTGTATTTTTTTTGCCTGTTCTAGGTGATTTAAACAGGCCGAATATTTGGCAGTATGAGATGTAGCCGCATACCATGTGTCCAGGGAAGCAGTGAAACCGAGTCTCCGCTCCCATGTTTCCATAAATGGAAGTTTAGTATCCTCTGAGGAGGAGATGAGAGCCTGGTAAAATATTGAAACACCATGTTGATTCCCGGAGGACTTAAAATATCGCTGCAGAGGAGCGTCAAATTGGGCCAAGTCACTAGGAGGAAATTTGCATCTATTTACCAAATGGCGGATCTGTATATATTGATAAAATAGTTTGTTAGATAAATCATATTTTATTTTAATATCTTGAAAAGATTTTATTTTATTTGAGTCAAGAAGCTCACTAAGATTAATGATCCCACTCTCCCTCCAATGTTTCAAAGATAAATCGGGGATTAAGTGCTCTAAGGCATTGAGGGATATATTTTTAAATAAAAACTGGAGGTGAGTTTGGCCCAATTGGTGCCATATCCCCAGTAAGGCTTTCATGGGGGAAAGTATTCCACTTATCCTCTGCGGGATCAACAAATCTGCCTCCAATAAGGACCTGAGAGAGCCTAACGGTGCCCAACTAGCTTCTATTTGTAACCAGTCCAATGATGTCTTATCCCCTGACCACCATAGTTGTGCTGGCTCCAAAATTGCCGCTTTATGATAAGCGAGGACATCGGGGACCCCTAAGCCTCCCCTATTATATGGTAGGATCATAATTTTATGAGATACACGGTGGGGCTTCCCGCTCCATATGAATTTATTAAGTATACGTTGCAGTCTGGTTAAACATGAACGGGGAAAGGAGAGGGGTATACATCTAAACATGTAAATTAATTTGGGGAGGATTAGCATCTTTACTATTTGGATTCTAGCTATCCAAGATAGGCCCACTGAATTGATTTTGTCTAATTCTCCAATGTCTTTGGCTACTATATCAACATTAGTTTTGATTATTTTATGTATATGAGTTATAAATACTCCCAGGTATTTAAACCCTTCAGGAGACCATGTAAAAGAAAAGTGTTTTCTAATTTCTTCCTGTATGCGTTCAGTTAAATTTATCGGGTATATAACAGACTTGGAGGTATTTAGTCAGTAATAAGATGCGTCTGAGAATTCTCCCAGAACATTCATTATTTCCCGTAATGAGGAAACTACGTCAGTGCACATCAGGATGACGTCGTCTGCGTAAAGGCCAACTTTGTGTTCTATACCACCAATGTTGACTCCTCTGATCCGGGGGTTTCGTCTGATATGCGCTGCCAAGGGCTCCATCACCAGTGCGAATATTAGTGGTGAAAGAGGGCATCCCTGGCGTGTGCCATTAGAGATGTTAAAAGGATTAGATACAAAGCCCGAGGCGCAGACGGAAGCATTAGAAGAGTATAACGCCATAAGAGCCGACAATACTGGGCCTTCAATACCAAATTTTGTTAATACAGCTTCAACATACCCCCAGTGTACTCTATCAAAGGCTTTTTCAGCATCAAGAGACAAGAGCACACCGGGGAGTCGGATTTCTCCATTATTTCAAGAATATTTATAAGGCGTCTGGTTCCGTCTCGCGCCTGTCTGCCCGGCACAAATCCAACCTGGTTTGGGTCTATCAGAGATGGAAGAACGTCCATTAATCTGGTAGCCCACACCTTCGCATATAATTTGGTGTCGCAGTTGAGCAGCGCAATCGGACGAAAGTTCCCCGGTACTGTGGGTGTCTTTCCCGGCTTAGGGAGGGTGGTAATGATAGCCTCTAAGCCTTCTCGTCTAATTTCCCCTCTAGACTGCCAAAAAGTGAACAATCTCAATAAGTAAGGGGAGAGAGTAGGAAAGAATTGTGTGTAATATAAATAGGGAAAGCCATCAGGTCCCGATGTTGTGCCCTTTTTAGTAGTCATGAGAGCCTGTCGAACTTCCCCTTCTGTAATTGGAGAATTCAGTGCGCACAGTTGGGCTGATGTTAATTTGGGTAAGTCCAGTTTATCTAAAAAGGAGGAAATTGTAGTTTTATTTGGTTGTGTCATGTTGCTGTCATTCTTTAAGTTATATAGATACTCATAGTAAACCCGGAATTCTTCCGCTATGGAGATGGGATTACGTATGTGGGACCCTGTGGGTGATATGAGGATTGGAATTTTAAATCGTGCAGTTCTTTTTTTAACCCTTCGGGCTAGTAATGTTCCGGCCCTATCCCCCATATTATAATACTAAGCTCGCAGTTTCTTAAGATTCTTTTCAGCTTTTTGCAATAAAAGGGATCTTAAATGATTTCTGGCATCTAAGAGGTCTGTTAGTATTTGTGGGCACGGAGACTCTTTATGTTGTTTTTCCATGGTATTAATTTTAGTTAGGGTGTTTTCCAGGTCAGTCATATAACATTTTTTTGTATAGGCAGCTAATTTAATAAATAGGCCTCTAATTACTGCTTTATGCGTAAACCATAATACCTCGTCTTGTATCTCTCCGTTGTCATTAATATGGAAATATTCTTTAATTTGGTCAGCTATCTCCTCTGTGATCTCTGGGTTTGCTAAGAGATATGTGTTAATAATTTTCCACATGTGTGGTGGGGTTACGGCTGAGGAGTCCATGATTTTTAAAGTGACCTGAGCATGGTCTGACCACGTTATGTTACCTATAGCGGAATGTTGACATTTGTGCAATAAGGCGTCATCTACCAATATGGCATCTATGCGGCTGTATGTATGGAATCTATTTGAAAAGAAGGTATAGTCCCGTTCATTACTATGCTGGTATCTCCATATATCATGTAAACCATTTTCAACAATCACAGGGCCTAATTCCCCTCGAGTATGCAACGGTCCAGTGCAATCTAATCGCTTACACATTGGTATATTAAAATCTCCGCATATAAGTCTGTGTCCCTGCGCATGGAGCTGTACTTCATCCAGGAGAGATCGCATTAATTTGACTTGGCCAGAGTTGGGAGCATATATGGAAACCAATGTGTATTTGCAGTCATTAATGGTGCATAAAAGAATGAGGTAACGCCCTTCTTGGTCTGGTATGGCTGCTTTGAGTTGGAAAGATACTGTATGTTTTATAAGAATCCCTACTCCCCCTTTTTTGGTTGAATGATTAGCGAAATATTGATGTGGGAATATGTGTGACTGCATTCTAAAATTATCCTCCGCCAATAAATGTGTCTCCTGGATAAAGACAATATCACATTTTGATTTACGCAGTTGCCGCCAAGTTATGGACCTTTTTGCTGGGGAATTCAACCCATTTACATTAATGGACAATACATTGATACTCATATCGGAACATCAATATAACTATATATAAAGGCTTGTGGTACAATAGGACCAGCAAGCTGCTTAACAACATTATCATAGACATACAATCCTGATCCAGATAAGAATGGAAAATGGGAAGGGAAAAAGGGAGGAGGGGGAAGGGAATTGTAAAACAATCAGTACAAAAAACTCTCAAAAAAGAGGAGGACTGCTGTCCCATAACACAAAGTTCTGGTAGCGATAGAGGAAAAAAGAAAAAACAAAACCAGAATATGAACAAAAAAGGAGAAACAACCATGATCTCCTATAAAAAAGAAAAACCAATGAGTGACCAAAATACACTCTGTGGGGTTAAGGCCAGGAGTTCAGATCTAATCCCTGGCTCTAGATTAGTCACCCCTGCTAGATGAAATCAGCAAAAAGAATCAGGTCCTTTTCAAATAGGGTAAAGAAGAAGGAAAGGACTGATTATGATTCTTGGCCATTCCGGAAGGCAAAAGTTCAGAGATCCACAGGATTGGTTAGAGTCTCAGACTATGCTCCATTCAGGGTCAACGTGCTTTTTGGGCGATGTCGTCGAAGATGAGGGCAAAGGAAGCTCCCCATTCCCAGTAGGTGTTCCCAGTCCCCATTGGGATAGTAATTTGGCCGCTTGCTTTGGGAGAACGCAGACATGGGTAGTATTATTTCTCCGAATGAGAAGTTTGGTTGGGAAGCCCCACATGTACGGAATAGTTTCTTTCCTGAGAATAGTGGTGTAAGGCTGGAACGCTCTCCGCAGTGCAAGCGTGCCCGGGGATAAATCTGAGAAGACTGTGAGAGAAGCAAACTGCTCAGGGAGGGCTGCCTTGCCTCTCAGGCTGTACAGAAAGTCCTCTTTTAACTCGTAAAAGTGGATCCTTGCAATTGTGTCCCTGGGTAATGAGGGTTAATATGTGGGGGTTTTGGCACCCTGTGAATTCTGTCGATAATGATGTCTTTTCTCTGTACATCTGGCATAGCTGCCATTATGAAATCTTGCAGAAGTGGGTGCAAATCCTTAGGCTGTACAGATTCCGGTATCCCCCGTATACGTATATTATTCCTTCTGTGTCTATCTTCAAGATCTAATTGTTTGGCTTGTAATTTCGTCATATCTGCTTTGAGCACTTCTTGTGCGTCTATTAACTCATTATGGGACTTAATCAGTTCTGTCATTTTTCTCTCAAGCCCATCTGTCCGGCCTCCCACCTCCGCCAGATCCCTTCTCATGTCTGCCACCATACCTTTGATATCGTCCTGTAATGACGTTCTGAGAGATGAGAGCATGGAGGAGAGCAACAGCCTTCATACTCTGGTGTGTGACCGGGGAATCCTCTCTCCCTCCTCTGTTGGACGCTGCAGAAGCTACAGAGCTCCTTCTGGAGGATGAGCGGGCCGAGCGAGGTGAAGCCGGCGCCATTTTGGATGGGCTCCCTGCAGGTCTGTTGCTTGTGAAGAAATCCGTCACGCGCTGCGGAGGGTTAGTTCCGCCGCTCCGGGTTTTCCCCATCTGCTCTCTGGGCTCTCCTGTATCAGGGCAGGCAGTTTTTAGGTGGGTGTCGGGGTTTGGAGCGCTGTATGAGTTGCTTTAGGTCCCGTGGTCTCCGGAGCTCCCGGATCAAGCGGCCATTTCCTGGCTGCGTCAAGCCACGCCATTGACATCTGATGACAGCAAAGACTAGCTAATCTGGTCTACTTTGCTGTTCTTGGAAGATAAGATGTAGGGAGGCTTTTATAGAAAGGCAACAGAACATACAGTGCACATGCTGTCCTTATTCAATACCAACAACACATGGGCACACGAGCATTAGATCTGGACCGTATAGTAATGGGACATATGCCACTCCTGTGACACAGTGGGCAATGCTGACAGTGGGGAAATAGCATAAATTCTCATGGCCCCTGCTTTTCTCTATCTACATCTTCGACCTGGGACAGCTCATATAGTCCCACGGATTTCAGTATCACCTCTACGCTGATGACACGCAGATCTAATGTATCTCTCTGGACCTGATATCACCTCCTTACCAACCAAGATCCCACAATGTCTGTCCGCTATTTCATCCTTTTTCTCTGCTTGTTTTCTAAAACTGAACATAGACAAAACAGAATTCTTCATCTTTCCCCCTCATCTCACTCCACCCCTCCACTAGATTACCTTGCCATCAAAATCAATGGCTGCTCACTCTCCCCAGTGCATACTCGCTGCCTTGCAGTAACCCTCAACGTACTCTTATCTCTCCTTTTAAGCCTCATATCCAAGCCCTTTCCACCTCTTGCCAACTAACTCAAAAATATTTCCTGGTTCTATACATTCCTTAACCAAGACTTTGCAAAAATACTAATTCATGCTCTCATCATCTCCCAAGTTGACTGTAACCTCCTGCTTTCTGGCCTACCTTCTAACACCTGCACCATTCTAATCTATTCAAAACTCTGTTGCCTGACTAATCCAACACAAAAGCAAAACACAATTATAACATTGCTTTTGGATATTGTTTTTTTGGTAAACAATGTGTGGAAAAATGATTTAGTAATGATTCTCCTCATTAGTATGATTATAGCAATACCAATGTTGCCTGTATCCAATCCCGTGCACCTCTAGCCGAAATCCCTAGACTAAGGTCACTTGACAGAATCAAAATCACCCTGGTTAATGAACAGCTCTGCTTATATCCCCTCAGCCTTCAATGCAGGATATTGGGGACTTCACGATTGGTGGAATAAAACGGTCTTCTCATTGGCTGGATATCAAGCCTAAAACATTTCTAGTAGTATTGCAGTCCTGTCAAGGGAGAGCCACATACTGATTGACATAGTACCTAGCAGGATACATTTAGTCTGCAATCCATGACATTAAACAATGGTGGCTGAGGCCATTTACATAGAGTCAACAATCCACATAGTAATACAATGGCATTCTAACAGGATTAAGTTCCTCTGACCTTCAAAAGGAGAGAGAATTGCATTACATATGTCAACATCATCAAACATCTACAAGACAGGCAGGAACAATGGGTAAAAATACTGTCTGGCTAGATTTTAAGAACTTTACCTATGAGTGGCATATTACAAGTTTGCAAACCAAAGTACAATATTTTCTGGATAAATAAGAAATCCTCATAGGTTATACATTAAAGGGGTCCATTTTGTCACATTGACCACAGGTTGGCATTTTGCCGAATCCTAAAGGACCATCAAAAGGATAAAAAATACTTATACTTATCTCACCATCACCCGTCATGTTGTCGCCACATCTTCCGATTCAGCTGGTATCCTCACTACTCTAGGCCGGGATCTCAGGCTCTGATGAGGACTAAGGCTGGGTTCACATTTGCGCTTGATGTGCACTGTGAGCGCAGCGTATCTGAGCGCAGCTAGAAGCAAGCACTCTGCGCTACTATGTTTAACATAGGAATGCATAGTGCCTGTGCGTACCTGCGCTCAGATGCATTTGCGTTCAGCTGCACATAATTTATGCACATGCCGAACGCAACATGCTGCATTTTTTATGCGTAGCTGTGTGCTTGCTTTATGCGCATGCAGACAGCTGCACACAAGAAATGAATGAAAGTGCATCTGTGTGCATTGCCAGCTGCTGGCAAGCGCACAGACGCTGCAGACAAAGAGGTCATCCCGAAGTAAGTCTTCTCCTGGCGTTCTCTTCTTCTTTCCTCTTCTTTCTTCTTTCCTCTTCTTTCTTCTTCTTCTTCTTCCTCCCTGCTGCCGCTGGTTAAAATAGCCGTCGGGAAAGCCTGCGCAGGTTTCCCCGCAGCGCTAATTCAAATGATCATCAGCTGACATTAGCGGCAGCAGGGAGGAAGAGATCAGTGGCGGCAGCCAGGATCTCCGCCGCTGATTTCCGCTTCCCGGCCGCTGCCGCTGATTGGATGGCAGGGCGGCTCACATCACATTTTCATGTGAACACATGCGGACAATCTCCGCTGCGTTCACATGAAAATGTTTACATACGTCACTGTGTAAGGGTATGCGCAGCATATGCTGCAGTGCCGAACGCAAATGTGAAGCCTGCCTTAGACGTCCTTCCCATGCAAAAGTATGGTCACTGAGCACCTTGTTACCTTACGAGCGCTTTTTTTTTTTTTTTTTTTCTTTTTTAACCTTTTGACGACTCTTTATGGTGTAGAAAAACAGTGGCCAGTGCCCCAGTTTGCTAAATCCTTGCAGAAGCGAAATACAAAAAAATTTAGATTTCTGTAATATCTGAGCAGAATTTAATTACACTCAAACATCTTTGCTCATCTCTATAATGAATATGACCATTTATTATTATTATTATTATTTATTTATATAGCACCATTAATTCCATGGTGCTGTACATGAGAAGGGGTTACATACAAAATTATAGATATAGTTTACAGACTGGTATAGAGGGGAGAGGACCCTGTCCTTGCGGGCTTACATTCTACATGATATTGGGAGGGGGGAGACAGTAGGTCAGGGGTGCAGCAGCTCTGGTGGGGCAACAACTCGGTCATTGCAGGTTGTAAGCTTTCCTGGAAAGAGGAGTTTTCAGGTTCCATCTGAAGGATCAGAGCGTGGTGGATATTCTGATGTGTTGGGAGGTAGAATTCCAGAGGATGGGGGATATTCAGGAGAAATCTTGGAGGCGGTTGTGTGAGGAACGGATAAGTGTGGAGAGGAGGAGGTCTTTGGAGGATTGAAGATTACGTGAGGGAAGATAGTGGGATATTAGTTCAGAGATATAGGGAGGAGACAGGTTATGGACGGCTTTGTAGGTCAGTATTAGTAGCTTGAACTGGATTGGTTGGGGAATTGGGAGCCAGTGAAGAAATTTGCCGAGGGAAGATACAGGGGAGTAGTGAAGAGAGAGGTGAATTAGTCTGGCAGCAGAGTTGAGGACAGACTGGAGAGGGGCAAGAGTGTTAGCAGGGAGACCACAGAGGAGGAGGTTGCAGTAGTCGAGGTGGGAGATGACGAGGGCATGTACAAGAATTTTAGTAGATTGAGGGCTGAGGAAAGGATGCATTCTGAAAATATTCTTGAGCTGGAGGTGACAGTAAGTGGTGAGAGATTGGATGTGTGGTTTGAAGGACAGAGCAGAGTCAAGAGTTACTCCGAGGCAGCGAATAATCAACAAAGCCTTGTAAAATAGATGTATTTACATGCTTCCTTATAGGTGCTCACTCCTAGTTCCCAATTACCCTCAAAACAACAAATATTGTGTAGGATATGGATTCAAACATGTGCTGGACATATGTCCTAAAGAAAAACTGTTGAAGATTTGTTCACTGATGGTCAAAGCTACTATTGCATGGCATCCTAATGAGTGGGATTTGGTGACTGCAGGCCGCTGGGTGCAGTATGCTCATTGTCAATGGATTTATGGCCTCATTATCATGCAAAAACACAAAGAAAAAGCCAAGTGCATGCCAAGAAATCACTCTCCATACAATGACAGCATTATCACCCATTGGAACCATGAGTAAACTAAATGGTGCCAAATAATTATACTCCATGGCAGAAGTCAACCAGGAAACATTTAACCAAGCTGTTCTTTCTCCATAAAAGAATCTAAAGTTTCCTTTTGCTCGTTTTTAGAAACAATGTTGGATCTCACACTAATTTTTCTTTGGCATGTCACACATCATTTTAAATCATGTAGGTTTTTGTTTATTAATAAAATATTACCTGAAGCACAATATGATGTAATGCAATATTAACGTTTCCAGCATGTAACATTTCACATGTAAAGAATCTAGTTTGTGCCACAGTAAAATATTCCCTTACCTGATTAATGGACGTTGTGTAACAAACATTTTTAACTAACTTAACATTATTTTTGGCTTTTAACCTTCATGACAGTTCCAAAAAGCTATTTAGCCATTTCATCATGCCAGGGTGCATAACCACTGGGTAGTGAGACAAAATGTAAGAATTTTGGCCTAAATATTGGTATAACGTTTAAGTGTGCCCGATAGCTTTATCACTTCTAAATAACCTTATTGCTTAAAGTCAACAATGCCAAAAACATCACGATGTCACATTTCATAGATGATTATCTCTGGCAGATTGAAAGCTAAGCAAAATGATAGGTTTTGTAGGCAGAAACACTTGGCATGACCTCATAGCAATTACACAGAACTGGAAACACTGATACAACATAAGTACATGTAAGAATATAGCATAGGTCTTAATTGAGGCACTGTCACTTGCCAGCCTTGGTACGTGGCATTTGGCATCCAGATCAGAACTAAGTGCAGTAATATATGGCAAATAATGCACTTGTTGGTCCATTGTGTTAGGGAAGATTGCACTTTTTACACAAAATATTCTATTCATCCACTACCATTTTAGGATACATTTTCTGTCTACCTACAACATGTAGAACATGGAACCAAATCACATGAAATGTGATCTCATACTATTTTCTGTTCAGCTGCTATTAGAATAAAAGATGACTTTTCAGTGGAAGTCTTCTGACACATGTCAAACTTAAAGAGGACCTGTCACCCCCTGCTGCATGGCAATCTAAATGCAGCACTGAATGCAGCATGTCTGCTGCATTCAGGGAAGGGGTCCCCCATGTGTCTGTGTGCTGTGTACCCCGAGATATAGCCTTAGTAAAACTTAGTTAGAAGCCATTGAGGTAGTCACTGTGGCTGGAGGGAGCTTGATTGACATTCCATCCCTCACTGCCTCTCTGTGTTGCTTTTGCTGTGCTGTTAATGCTTTGTCAGGGCAGGACTCTGGAGCGGACGTCAGGACAAATGATTTGCACGCTGTGGGTGACAGAGAGGAGGAGGGCAAAGCCAGCACAGCAGAAGCAGCACACAGAGGCTGGGCCGGAGATCAGTCTTATTACAATATCACGCCCATCGGAGCGTGATAAAGGATCATGGAGGCTGCAAACCAACATGCCCAGAGGGACTATTGCATATAGCCCCCACTTCATTATCATCCTAATGAGTAAGTATAAAAACATTTTTTTACCACATTGAAAGCAGGCATTTAGCAGAGAGAGGGATAGTTATAATGGTAATAGGAAGGTGCATGGACATGTGTTGATTAGGTGGCTATTCGGTGACAGGTTGCCTTTAATGTCAATGTATTATGCCACATCTTGCTCAATACTCTTGTTTCTGTAGAGCAAACAGAACAGAATGGATAGAGATGGGCATATACACAGCCACCTCACCAGTTGTCATTAAGTCAGGGTAACCCCGTTGCCAACGTAGTTGTGTATCCCCAAAGTAGAATCTACTAGTGCATTTCAATGAATTAGAATATCATCAAAAAGTTACTTTATTTCAGTAATATAACACAAAGTGAAATGTATATATTACGGTATATAGTTATTACAGAGTGATCTATTTCAAGTGTTTATTTATGTTAATGTTGATGATTATGGCTAACAGCCAATGAAAACCCAAAGGTCAATATTTAAAAAAATAAAAGTAGAGGGGATGAAGGGTTAAAAACTGCTCTGCCGTATTCTAAGAGACATGAAAGGGTGAATATAATATTGATTCATTAGTCATCATGTTTCAGGGCTCCCAGAAATGCCCTGAAACATGGCAATATTACACTGATTACACTGATTACACTGATTTTTGAGGATATTCTAATTCACTGAGACACACTAGTCTGCTGAGCGCAGGCACCGCAAGTCCCTATGTTTAACATGGGGACACAAGTGCCTGCGCTCAGGTGCAGATGGTCATGCGCACCCATTCACTGCAATGTATGATTTGTACGCAGATGGATGCCTGCGCACAAATCACACACTCTCATCCGCTTCCTGAATACGACATGTCGCATTCCTGGTGCGGACGAGACTGTGATTTGTGCGCAAGCATCCGCATGCACACAAATCACATATTGTAGTGAATGGGTGAGCACAACCATCTGCACCTGAGCGCAGGCATTTGTGTCCCCATGTTAATTATAGGGACGCACGGTGCCTGCGCTCAGCTTGCGCTTCCCCGCCACAATATGCTGCGGCAGGGAGCGCAAGTCTGAAACCAGCCTAACATAGGAAAATGTATGTTGGGTTGTACACTGGAGCTAGTCAATAAGGGTGTGTGACGTACCTTGTTGCTGCTAAAAGGCTACAGGGGGATGACCGTGCTATGTCCCCCTTAAAAATTATACGATTATATTATTATGGGAGCCCAGAGCAAACTTATACCTTTTTGCCATTGGTCTATTTTTCTCAAAGGAACATACCATAGAGAAACATAGAAATCTATACAAAGAAGAGGACTCCACTGTACAGAAGAACTTCTACAATTTTAACAATTTTAATTTTATTTATATAAATTTAAAAAAAATATATATTTATCTTTAGAATATGAAATAACATTTTAATAAACATCCGGTTGACAGTTAACCAAGTACAGTGAATTGACTAAAAATAGACCATTGGCAAAATATAAGTATATGGTATAAGTTTGCACTGGGTTCCCATAATAACAACATAGGAAAATACCTTTATAGGAACACGTAAAAAATACAAAAACAAAAAACAAACCTTTAATACCAAGTTATCCCACTTGTGAAAAATCCCTTTAAAATATATAAAAAAAAATCCTCTCTCTGTGCCCCAATTACCTGTGGGCATCATTCATCAAGTCTGGCTTTTTTTTATAACAGCCTGTTAAACGCTGTTTAAGTGAAATGTGTATAACTTTGGTGATCATATAGATTATATAGCAGGGGTGGGGAACTCCAGTCCTCGAGGGCCGCAAACAGTGCAGGTTTTCAGGATTTCCTAAAGGGTATGTCACACGCGTCAATATCGCCTGCACGATCACGGCTGCACTTGACGTTGCAGCGATATTGACGCGTGTGACATACTGAATCAACCAGCGATAAATCGCTGGTTGATGATCGCCAGGTTTTAGAATCTGTCCTAAAACCTGGCGATGGTCGCCCGGTGGACACGCAGCATCGCTGCGTGTGACACCGGGAGTAGCGATATTCCAGCTCCCAGTGCCTCTCACAAGCGCTGGGAGCTGGTATCCAATGCAAACTGCGGGTATCTAGACAGCGCGCGCTGCCTAGATACCCGATGTGTACCTTAGTTACCAGCCTCCTCCGCTCACCGGCTGGTATCTAAGGTACACAGCGGGTAACTAGGGTCCCTAGTTACCCGCTGTGTACCTTAGATACCAGCCGGTGAGCGGAGGAGGCTGGTAACTAAGGTACACATCGGGTATCTAGGTAGCGCGCGCTGCCTAGATACCCGCAGTTTACCTTGGAGACCAGCCTGCTCCCGCTTCCAGCAGGCTGGCAGCGGGAGCAAGACATCGTGGAAACGATATTTAAATCGTTTCCACGATGTCTCTGGTCCATTGATCGCTGGTGAGTCTGCCTGTGCGACAGCTCACCAGCGATCAGCCGTCAATGTCGTCAGCGATCATCTCACTGACAACATTGACGCGTGTGACACCCCCTTTAGTATTGCACAGGTGATAACATAATCACTTGCACTGGTGATGATTCCAATCCCTGTGCAATACTAAAGAAATCGTGAAAACCTGAACTGTTTGCGGCCCTCGAGGACTGGAGTTCCCCACCCCTGTTATATAGTGAAAGTGCTGGGCTGCACTAGACAATAGGCCACCTCTATGTTCCACCCACTCTTCAGGAAACTTGTGTTGTGCATGAATTTACATTTAGGTATCGGTTTTATATGCAGTGTAAAATATGTCACTTTTAATCTCTTGATAATACATGGATTTTAGACCTTAAAGGAACTTTATTACCAGGATTTCTCACCCCAAACTATTTATGTGCATGTAACAAGTCCAGCAATACCTTTACAGGGATAGTCTGTTCCTCAATTACTGCGTAATATTTTGTTTGATATGCAAATGAAGCTGAATAACTACATATGGATCTGAAGCCTTTGTTACTCCAGCTCTATTCTCCGCACAGGCCTTCCTCCTCCTTCTTATAGAATAAGGGAGTTGGTATGGCCCTCCTAGGTCCAACCTCCTGTCAAAGCAGGATTCATTAAATCATCTTAGACAAATGTCTGTCTAACCTCTGTTTGAAGACTTCTATTGAAGGGGAACTCACCGCCTCTCATGGCAGGCTGTTCCAGACGTTGATCACCCTGTCAAAAAGATTGAACGGTGGATCCTGCAGCAACTGTTTTGAGCGTTTAAACCGGTTGTGGGGCACACAACCGCATAAGGTGAGCAGTACCTCATTTTTTAACTATCCGGTATCTAAGAGATAAGACCCTATTGAACCCTTGTCTACCCTTTAATAGGTTTTAGAAAGATCTTTGCACGTCCTTAGTGCAGACCCTATATTGGCTAAGATACTACCTGCACATCCTCAAATTACAAAACGCAGGAGTAAAAACCTAAACGATTGCCTAGTAAGAAGTCATTATGAAGGTGATACGAGCTGCAGCTGCCTTAGCAGCCTCAAGCCTAAAATGGGATGCGGACCATGCGATAGGGCTGATTCGTTCTCTGACTCGTCAGGTAGCAAAACCTACAAGATATTAAAGATTAACTGTGAAACATCAGCAGTTATATATTTTGCTATATTTACATGCCCAAATATATATATTGGCATGTCAAAAAAACAAAAGTATGTGTCAGAGAGCATGTCCTTGGGATTGAGGCAGCTAGGAAAGTGGCGGATGTGGCTACTTTGAAGACAATCCCCAAACACTTTAAACTAAGACATGCATGCAATAGCAGTAGTCAGAGTGAAAGGGATTGACTGTATTACTCCTGGAATTAGAGGAAGTAGTATTACTAGATGTTTGGGTCAACCTAAGACCCGCTGGATTTGGTGGCTAAAAATTGTATTCCCACTTGGGTTGAGCGAGAATAATAGCTTTATAACATTTTTGTGAGGTCAAAAAGGGTTTAGTTATGTGGTTTTTTCTTTGTTGATTTTAACGAATTATATATATATATAAATTTTTTTTTTTTTTTTTTTTTTTTTATTTAGTCTCATACACCATATAAATTAATGGATGTGGAAGAACAGACAATGTCTTTCCATGGAAGCATGGGATTCACAATATGTTTTGGCCTAACAACAGGAGAAGAATGTCTGTATAAGCTATATTGAAAAAATAGAAAATATAAGTCATGCTGGAAAATCAACAGAATATGTTTGCAGGATGTGACTTAACATTGGTCTATATATATAGTATATAGATTATATCCATATACACTGATGCTAAAGTATTTGAAACTTTGTGCTATATATATATATATACATATATCACACATATACATACATATATATACATACATATATACACAGTGCATATATATTATATATATATATATATATATAAAGAAACAAAAAACAAAAAACACAAAAATTCACTGCTGCACTCAATCTAACCAAAAGGTGTATGCTAATAAGCAAATGGTTTGAGAAAAAAATTAAAAACATCCGTTTCTTTCTAAAAAACTCAATACTCACTTTTTTATTAAAAACCGGGGCTCTTGGTACACCATTGGCCAATGTGTGCCTGCCCTCCGGCCACTTCTCGGCGGCCCCGGGGTCCGGAGGGTCCTGCGCTGACATCCCTGCCAGATCCTTGTCCTGGACTCCCTGGTCCCTGGCTTATTAGCATACACCATTTTGGTTAGATTGAGTGCAGCAGTGTATTTTTTGTTTCTTGTTGATCCAGCGACACAGCTTGCACCTCTCGCACAATGTAGCGAGTGCATTGCAGTTTTTTTCCTAGTGTTTATATCAGACAAGGGTGAGTGGCTGGCTCCACCCAGCTGTAGATTGCACCCCCACCGAGCCCAGGTGCTCAGGGATCAGGATGAGGTCAGAAGGACCAGGGAGTCCGACGGTCACAAGGATCTGGCAGGGATGTCAGCGCAGGACCAAGAACTTCGAGACAAAACTCAAATAAAAAGATAAGATTTTTGAGTTTTTTGAAAAAACGTAAGTTTTTAAACTTTTCTCATATACATATAGCTTGTTAGCAATTGTACGTCATTGGTAGTAGCTGAGTGCTGCAGAGAACTTTTTCTAGTTACATACATACATACATATATATACAGGGTTGAACAAAATAATGGAAACACCTGACGTTTTGGCATCAATCTTCGAACAGGTTATAAACATGCAGACCGTGATATATGTTGATGTTTTGTAGTTGACTATTTGTGTTAAAGTGATATGTGTATGTAAATTAACTGTTTGTTTTGCTGAATTGTAAGAACATTGATGATAACCTGATGCCAATGGCAGACCTTTCGGATTTTCAAAAATGACAAATTGTTGGTGCTCGTATGGCAGGTGCTAGTGTAACAGAAAGGTCCCGAATGCTTGGCGTGTCAAGAGGTACTGTCTCCAAAGTAATGACTGCGTTTGAAAGAGAAGGAAAAACGTCCGCAGCAAAGCAGAAGTCCGGCCAAAAGTCAAAGTTGACTGAGAGAGACCGTCGGACTCTAAAGCAAATTGTGAGAGAGGATCGCAAGACCACGGCTCTGAAAATCACTGCTGAGCTCAATGAACACCTACAGAATCCAGGTTTCTACAAAAACTGTTCATCGGGAGCTGCACAAATCTGGATTCCACGGAAGAGCTGCAATTAGAAAACCGCTGCTCTCAATGACAAATGTTTCCAAGCGTTTAGAGTGGTGTAGAAACCTCCAGAATTGGTCCATCGAATCATCGTTTACCCCATTTTCCAACCTCCGGCCGAGTGTACATTCCACCGGGCCAATGATATCACCTTGTATGAATCCATACCTCGGAGAATTGAGGCTGTAATCGCCGCAAAAGGTGGACCTACACCATATTAAACTAACTTTTGTTGATTTTTCAAGATGTTTCCATTATTTTGTCCAACCCCTGTATGTATATATATATATATTTTATATATATATATATATATATTATATATATATATATATATATATATATATATATATATATATATATATATATATATATATATATATATATATATAGTGAAAAAATAGAATCAGCACAAACTTAATATACTTAGCCGGTGCAATGTCCTGTAAACGGTGCTCAGCCGTCAGCCATGTAAAATCAAAAAATCAGGCAGCACTCCTTCAAGTAGTGAAATGGACTCTTTATTCCATGTGATGCGACGTTTCGGAGCTACAACTCCTTCCTCAAGCATCAAGGATGCTTGAGGAAGGAGTTGTAGCTCCGAAACGTCGCATCACATGGAATAAAGAGTCCATTTCACTACTTGAAGGAGTGCTGCCTGATTTTTTGATTTATATATATATATATATGTATTATATATGTATATATATTCAAATTTTTTTGTGAAGAATCAACAAGTGGGACACAATTGTGAAGTGGAATGAAATTTATTGGATATTTTAAAATTTAACAAATAAAAAATTGAAAAGTGGGGCGTGCAATATTATTCGGCCCCCTTGAGTTAATACTTTGTAGTGCCACCTTTTGCTGTGATTACAGCTGCAAGTCGCTTGGGGTATGTCTCTATCAGTTTTGCACTTCGAGAGACTGAAATTCTTGCCCATTCTTCCTTGCAAAACAGCTGGAGCTCAGTGAGGTTGGATGGAGAGCGTTTGTGAACAGCAGTTTTCAGCTCTTTCTACAGATTCTCGATTGGATTCAGGTAGAATTTTCAGTAGAATTACACCACAGCTGCCGCAAATACTGCAGGAGACCTACTGGAGCCCCTATGGATCCGAATTTGGTAGTGGAAAGATCATGGTTTGGGGTTGCATTCAGTAAGGGGGTGTGCAAAACAGTTTCAAGGTGGAAGGCAATATCAATAGCCTAAAATATCAAGAAGTATTAGCTACCTCTTACATTCCAAATCATAAAAGGGGTCAAATTCTGCAGCAGGATGGTGCTCCATCTTATACATCCATCTCTACAACAAAGTTCCGCCAGCCCAGTCACCAGACATGAACATCATTGAGCATGTTTGGGGTAGGATGAAAGAGGAAGCTTGGAAGACAAAAATCAAAGAATCTAGATGAACTCTGGGAGGCATGTAAGATTGCATTCTTTGCTATTCCTGATGGCTTCATTAATAAATTGCATGAATCATTGTTGAACCGCATGGATGCAACCTTCAAGCTCATGGAAGTCACACAAAATATTAAATATGACTAATAGCACCACAACTTCTTTCACCAATGTTATGCAACATATATTTGTATTTTAAGTTACCGTAATTATTTGTTTGAATATGACTACTTTCTGTGGGTGAAAAAAGTTTTGTCTTGCCAAGATTATTCTGTGTTCATTAAATGATCAATATTTCAGCATTGATGCCAATTTATTTTCTTAACCTAAACCATATTTGGGAGGGTTTCAGCTTTCAGAAGTGTAATTTATAAAACCAATGGATGAATTTAACGTCAGGTTATAAGCTTTTATTTACATAACATGGATAAGCGACATAACTTTTGTAAGGGACTGTATCTCGGACCTGCCTGGTGTGTTCCTTGGTCTTCATGATGCTCTCTACACTTGAAACAGAACCGTGAGACTATCACAGAGCAGGTGCATTTATATGGAGACTTGATTACACACAGGTGGATTTTATTTATCATTACCAGTCATTTAGGACAACATCGGATCATTCAGGGATCCTCACTGAACTTCTGGAGTTCGCTACACTGAAAGTAAAGGGGCCGAATAATATTGCACGCCCCACTTTTCAGTTTTTTATTTGTTAAAAAAGTTTAAAATATCCAATACATTTCGTTCCACTTCACGATTGTGTCCCACTTGTTGTAGATTCTTCACAAACAAATTAGAATTTATATCTTTATGTTTGAAGCCTGAAATGTGGCAAAAGGTTGAAAAGTTCAAGGGGGCCGAATACTTTCACAAGGCTCTGTATATACATGAATGTAAATATACCTTAAATCTTGTATTATGTACATACAGTATGTATATTGATATATTGTTGTATACGTTTTTTGGTTATCAGTGTAATGTGAATAATATGCTATATGTTGAATGGTGTCAATGTAATTAATGCTTTGGTAGACAGGAATAAATACACTCCTGTCAGCATGCTATTATGTAAGCCTGTCATTGTGCCCACTAGGCTGTGGATTGATTGTCATGGCATCCTACACCTTTAGTTCATGTCCATTCTGACGCCGAATGGATGCGGTGCTGTGGGGTTAGCATTGCAGTCTGGTGTTTCTATGGGTGGACGAGACGCGCATCATGTGATCCGGGTCTCCGCCCTCCTATGACGCTGGGCAGTGACGCAACCTTGTTTGATTGGCCCTGCGTCATGAAGCGTCACTAAGGAGGCACACCGCTGAACATCTATTGGTTTATGGGTCGTTTTAAACCCTCCCCTTCACTCTCAACACACGCCCCCTGACAAAGGATTACCGAAATGCACATAAGACGCGTGGCTTGCATTTGATATAGACGTTTGACAGTGTCGCAGCATATATGGTAACATATTCAACCTTTCACTGCTGTATTTTCTGTATTGAACAGAACCCCTTACAATATGTGTGGTAGGGGTCAGAGTTTCTGGTGGCATAAATAGTAAGAAAGAGTAGCATTGTGAGCATTGGTAACTTGTAAGCAGCAGTTCTATTGAGTGGTACATTGGCTATGTGATAGCATGGATTGACACATAGTAATGTGGGTGTGGTAATATTGATATAATATTGTGCACCCTTGTGACTATTAAGATGAGCTTTTGGATGAGATTATTTTAGGGAGAAGGATACCGGGTAGACTAACCTCCCAAAATAGTCTGGTAGATTATAAAGGGTTAAGTGCAATAAATCATTATCACTAATACTAAGTGACATCCCCTTGTAGTTCTGTATACTATATTAAAGCGAACCTGTCACCCCCTCCAGACATCTAAAGATAACATAGCCACCTTCTGCAGCACTAAGGCTGCAGTCTGACAAGGTGTCTATAGCATTTATGCTCCCTTGATTCACTGAAATAAAGACTTATATAAAATCTGTTTCAAACCTGATCCAAGACCGGGAGGCAGGTTTTCAAGTGTTTGTCTCCCTCCTCTGTGGTGTCAGTCATCCCTCTCTGCTCTCTGTGCACCACTGCACCGCCTCCAGGGCCATCTCCTTGCATTACAGAGCTTTGTCAGCTCTGCTACAACATAGAGCTGCTGGTATAGGAGACCCCACAGTAGTAAATCTAGCAGGAGGATCCTTAGCAGACAAAGCAGTGCCTGCTACGTAGCAGCCCTTGAGCTGAGCAGGTTTCACTTTCACTTTCTTGTACCCAGCAGCATTGCTCCTCAGCCCCTGATCTAAAGTACAAACTCAACTCTGCTGCACTGCTGACAGCTCAAGGGCTGCTACGTAGCAGGCAGTGCTTTGCCTGCTCAGGATCCTCCTGCTACCGGTAGATTTACTACTGTGGGGTCTCCTATAACAGCAGCTCTATGTTGTAGCAGAGCTGACACAGCTCTGTAATGCAGGGAGATGGCCCTGGAGGCGGCGCACAGAGAGCAGAGAGGGATGACTGACACCACAGAGGAGGGAGACAGACACTTGAAAACCCGCCTCCCGGTCTTGGATCAGGTTTGAAACAGATTTTATATAAGTCTTTATTTCAGTGAATCAAGGGAGCATAAATGCTATAGACACCTTCTGAGACTGCAGCCTTACTGCTGCAGAAGGTGGCTATGTTATCTTTAGATGCCTGGAAGGGGTGACAGGTTCGCTTTAAACTATGTGTTAGCTAATTACTAAGGACTGTGCTAACAATATTTATTCATAAAAATCTCTTCCATTTGTAGTCATAAGGCATTTATTTGCATTTTATAGAAAGCCATATATACAATTGCTGTATAAAAAAATATACATTTTTCATAGCCACAAAGCTATAAAGATATATTAGTTTTTAAACAACAGATTTTCTATGCATATAAAAAAAAAAAAAAAAAAAATTCTTGGTGTCACCACTATAATGCTGGTTGTATATATATGATCTGTCCACATTTTGTAAACGCAATCTATTCTGACATTTATCTGAGCACACTTTGTATTGATCCTATATATATCGGGTCACACATGTGGCTTATCAGTCGCCCTTGATAAAGTCCTGGTGAAATGCGCATTGGGCACTGCTGTGGTAACTATGCACCTTATTTAAATGTATAACTTTACTAATCTCCATGTTTTATCAGTTATGTCATGAGATGATACGCAATGAGACTCAACATGTTGTGTTCATGGTGCGGACGAGAATGTATGATGTGTGCGCAAGCCTCCGCATGCGTACAAATCACACAAGGCGGGCAATGGGTGCGCACGGCCATGCGCACCCGAGTGCATACACCGTGCGTCCCCATGTTAAATATAGGGACGAGCGGCGTATGTGCTTGGCTTGCGTTCGCCCACTGCAATACGCATCGGCGGCGAACGCAAGTGTGAAGCCACCTTAACATTGTATTGGTGCTGTATCATGTTATAAATTTGTCCTATTCTGTGCAATTTTTATATAACTTTTTACATATCTTGGATTTATTAATAAATGTTGATATATCATTAATAAAAAATATTGCTTACATTTCATAGAGTGTAGTCTTTTTGTTTAGGTTTTGCTTATTGGCAGATTGTTCTAGACTACACTGTATACCAATAAAGTGTTTATCCCTAATAGCTCTGTGGTTTTTCTCGCAGCCACACATATAATGGTGGGTTTACACACACCAATCATTGTATCCAATATCTGAACAGATCTCTGGTTGCAGTGAAATCATGGACAGATTGCTCCATGTTGTACACAGCCACAAAATGGAGCAATGTATCCATGATTTCACTGCAACCAGAGATCTGTTCAGATATTGGATACAATGATTGGTGTGTGTAAACCCACCATTAGTGTTGTTCATTTTAATTTGTCCAATTACTTTTCAGACCTAAAATCAGGAGGCTTTGAAGAAAAATGGTTGCAATTCCTAAACATTTCACAGGATATTTTTATTCAACCCCTTTATTTAAACCTGAAAGCCCACACTTCAATGGCATCACATTTGTTTCATGTTAAAAGGAAAAATAGTGGCATGTAGAGCCAAAATCTTGAAGATTCGATCACTGTCAAAACATTTCTGGACCTAACGCTATATACCAAATAGGTATAGTTGTTTGTGTTTCAAGTTTTACAACTTAAGTAAAAAATAAAACAAAAAAAACATGTTTTATGAGAAGCTGCAGCACAAAGCCATTAACTTGTTGTTTCCATCAACAAAGGCATCTTAAGGTTTGTTTTGGGAGGGAAGGGTTTAAGTTTTAATATTTTAGAGTACATATAAATTATTGCATTCCTTTTGTAACTTTGATTTATGGAGCAGGGTGAAAATGCAAAAAAAAAAAAAAAAATTTAATACAGAACTATTTTAAAGAAATGTTTTATTTTTCTAACGCAAAGTACTTAATATGTACTAGATGGTGGCCCGAATCTAACACATCGGGTATTCTAGAATATGTATTTGTTTATTTATGAAGATTTAAGAATAATGCAATGCAAAGCTGGGTTTAAATCCCGCGGCAATATCGCTGATTGGCCAGCCGCGACCAATCAGAGAAGGGTGGTTCAAATCCCATGCCAATTCGCGGGCGGATTGCGCCTGTCGCTGATTGGTGGCGGGCGGCTGGCACGACCAATCAGCGACGCGGGATTAGTGTTACAGACAAACAGACAGAATTAGACGATTATATAGTAGATGCCTACAGCAGTACCGGTGTGCAGCACGTCACCAGAGGGCGGCTGTTAGCGGCTCTGGGCACCCTGGGCGTGCAGTCTAGTCCCCCCGATGCTCAGTTTCCCCGGTCTCCAGTTCCCCGCTATCCGGTCCCGATCTGTCTCTTGTGGCCGCAGTGCGCGAGTCTGTGTGTAAAGGAAATCTCGCATCGCTGATTGGTGACACCCGGCCGGGTGCGACCAATCAGGGACACGGGGTTTCCGTTACAGAGACAGATAGACACGATAAGACAATTATATAGTAGATTAAGAAAATTTCACGATGGAGGAGGCTGTGAGGATGGGGGAGGCTGCGAGGATGGGGGAGGCTGCGAGGGCCCCTCAGGCTCCGGGGACACTCACCGCCGCTCCATTCCCTCGTCTGCCTCTGTGCTCCCCCCCGGCCCCTGAGACTGTCCGGCGGCCCACGTATGCTCTGGGTGGGTAGAGGCGGCCAGGGTGAGTCACAGGCTGGCGCTAGGCG
Source organism: Allobates femoralis (assembly GCA_033576535.1). Taxonomy (NCBI): domain Eukaryota; kingdom Metazoa; phylum Chordata; class Amphibia; order Anura; family Aromobatidae; genus Allobates; species Allobates femoralis. The sequence goes on along the minus strand of JARQOC010000001.1, from coordinate 265,422,020 downwards.
CCAGCGCGAAGCTCTATGCCGGCATGCAGTTCGGCTGCCAAGGCGTCCCCTCCGCGCTGGCCTCCACAGTGCCGCCATTTTGGTCATTGTGTCTGTTTCTCTGTAACATGCAAATAGAGTCTGGGGAGCCTCGGTTAGGAGTTTCAAACACAGGACTAGCCATATATCCCTCCAGGGAAGGACCCAACCAAGGGGTGGCTCCTTGCGGAGAACACCATAACCAAGTGGCCCTTTTAGTCAATATCCAACTCTTTTACAAGTTTAGAGATATGACAAGGGACTACCAAGGCCAGGTATCCATCCACAGACAGCTGTCTCGGGGTGTTGCCCCTCATCAGTGTGGAGTAGGATTTTGGCTAGGTGGGAGCAAGGCCTAGTAGACCAACATCAGTGAATGCTTTGTTTCTCGGTAACAGACATCCCGCGTTGCTGATTGGTTGCGGCCGGCCTGGCTCAACCAATCAGCAAGGCAAGATTTCCGTTACAAAAAGAGACATGATAAGGCAATTATATAGTAGGATTATTGTCACCATAAGGACTTGATGCAGCAATCTTTTGATGGTTTCTATAAAGCTTTGACATACTTAGCATTTAAAAGCATAACTATGATGAGTGTATATATTTGGCACTATACATTATCTGCTCAAATATTAAGGTATTTGAGATATTCATTACTCAAGTATTTTGGTACTGGCTTGCCATGCTCAATTCCCTGCCCAACGTGATTGGTGCCTTATTTTCAGTCACTAAACATTTTAGGATTGCCTGCCAATTACAGTAATGCCATAATACCAGGAGACGCCATGTTGGGCACAATGTATCCAGACATAGTGATACGAATAACCCAAAGGCTAGTATTTTACTATTCGCCCATCACTAATTATAACCTGTTCGAGTAACATTAACAAGCAAAATATTAGGCCACATCTCTGGTGTTACATATTAGTCACAGGATAATGGCTATGAAAGACCAGGGGACTTTTGTCAGGTTCCTGGCTGCTATAATAGAGGATCAGATCCCAGTAATTGTGCCGAGAGGAAAGGGAGGTTCACTGGCATGTAAGGTGTTAAATAAACAGACACCAGCTTTATTTATGGCTGCTCATTTCATAATGAGGTTGCTACCAGCCCCCAGACATCGATACTTGACAGCACAAAGAGCAACGATTGTTTTCAGAAGTTTGCAGCAAAAATATGGTGCATCAGAAGAAGTTCTCTTAATGGCCGCTGTAAATAAGCATATGGGTGGTTGTTAATTGGTTGAATTCTATGGGTGCTGTATATGGGATCGATTACATATTTGGCTGTTACATCTAAGACCTTATAAATAGTGATGGGCGAACCTGAACTGTGAAGTCTGTACCAAACAATGTGTGTCCATGCAAGCACCCTGAACACGAACTTCCATGTTTGAGTTCGGCTAGAGGAGCTGCTAAATGAGGCAAAACAGTGATTAACTAGTTCAATTATACTTGAAGAGCCTCTGTGCCGATCACACACTTGCTTCCGGGACCGCTCATCAAGCCTCATTTCACCCACCCACACACACCCACGCACATGCCCACAACACACACGCCCACACACACAAACAAACACAAATAACTGAAGACCATTTGTAGGGGTCCCCTGTATTTTGCAGACCTCAGCTGTGTGCTTTATAATGGTTGAGTATCAAATACAGGGGGCTCCACTTTTTTTTTTTTTTTTTTTTAGCATTGTAATAAATTATTACAAAAAACTGATGCAGAGTCCTTTCAATTTCATACATATTCAAGATAAAGAACATAGCTGGGGTTCGGTATTCTCACCCTAGGGCCCACAGTTATTGCCCCCAAGGGTAAGAATCACAGCTGAAATTGCCCCAGAATTTGGATTATTTATTAGAAGCACCAAATCTTGACATTTTACCTGGCTCTTCTTGATTTCCAAGATGTGGTGGCAATTGGGGTAATAGAAGGGGTTAAGGGCTCAGTTCCAATTACCAATCCAGTAATTAAATAATTAAAAAACACAGAGAAAAATCCTTTATTTGGAAGGCCGGTTTCACATTGCGGGTTTGATCCGATCCGTGGCTGTACGTGTAAACCGGACATCCCCGGAGCCGATTCTGGCCCCATAGTAGCTTATGAGGCCATATAGAAGCCAGATGGCAGTTCTCTGCCATCTGGTTTCTATCTGTCTGGGACAATCCGGGAGAATTCAGAAATCTCTCACAGACACAAAAACGTTGCTTGCAGCGTTTGTGTCCGAGAGGAGAATATCTCCTCTAATTGCCTACTTCCAGATTCTCCCGGATCCGGGGTAATCTGGCGCTCCCTACCATAGGCACCTATGGGGCCGGATTGCACCGGTCCAGGAGGGGACGGGAACCGGACACCTGCAGCTGCATGCCGCTGTTTCAGGACCGTGGCTAGCTCCCCGCGAGCCGCAGTACTGATTAATCAGTGGCGGCAGCTGTGTGCAGCAGCACACCGGACCGGAGGGCATATGAGCCATCAGGTTCTGTGTGCTGATCTGATCCGGGGCTGTCAGGTTCACCCCGACAGCCTCGGATCGGATCTGACCCGCAATGTGAAACCGGCCAAATAAAAACACACAGACAACCCTCTGTAACGTATTTATTAGCTCCCAAACATACCCAGTTCCAATGGTAAATCCACAACACTGTCTCGCAAAGCTCCCTTGACTCTGCTACAACGCCATGAGAGGTTACATTGCAGTGTCCACTCACCACTAGGACTGCTCTCACAGACAGAGCCGCAGCTGAGAGCCGTGACGTCACTTGTGTTTGCAGCTGTGTTACCTCACTGACATGACTGTCTCACAACCGCGCCACTGTCAGTGTGAAAGCAGTCTTTACGGTGAACAGTCACTGTAATGTAACCTCTCACCATGATGTAGGAGAGCTGGAGGAGCTTCGCGGAACATCATGTTGTGGATTTACTGTCGGCACTCGGTATGTATAGGAGAGAATAAATGGGTAAAAGTGGATGTCTTTTGTGTTTTATTTCAAATAGAAAAATCCTTTATCTGTGTGTTTTTTAACTATTAACTTACAGGATTGATATTGTGGGGGTTTCATAAAGACCTGGACATCATCAATCCAGGGCTGGATAACAGCTGTCAATACTGTGCTCTCATTAACCCCTTCTATTACCCATATTGCCATCGCACCAGGGCAATTGAGAATAGCCAGGTAAAGCACTAGGTTTTGGTGCTTCTAAATAATGTGCTAAATGCTAGGCTGGCTGATAGTTATTGCACCCCAGGGTAAGAAGATGTACCGATCCAGGGTGAGAATAAAACCCCCCAGCCATGCGCTTTGGCTTGGCTGAGTATCAAATTGTGGGGAACTCATTTTTTTCCAATTATTTAGACAATAAAGAAACAAAACAAAACAAACATGTGGGATCCCTGTATTTGATACTCTGTCAATATACAGCGCACAGCTGGGGGCTGCTGGCCGCATTTGTCCAGTTTATCTACGCTGAGAATGAAAAATACAGAGTACCCCTATGCAATTTTTTTCAATTAACTATTTATTTATACACATATATGATGGCAGGTTTGTGCCATACAACAAACCTGTTGTAATGTGTATGGCAAATAATCAGACACCGGAACAATGAGTTGGGGCAAATTCTGACTGCAACAGCCAATCACAGATGCTGCCACAGAGAGTGGGTGTCTGTGATTGGCTGTTGCAATCAGTGCAGTGAATATTCATGAAGATTAATGAGTGGACCAGGAAGCAAGTGTGAACGCAGTGCCCGAGACTGGTAAGTATAATGCTCCTGCTTTAATCCCCAACTTGCTTTCTTATACAGCCCCCAGCCCTTACTGCCACTATTTTATAGCACTGAAGCTCAGGTCCCCATAGACTTATATTGGGTATATATACAGTGGATCCGGAAAGTATTCAGAGACCTTTAAATTTTTTACTCTTTGTTTCATTGCAGCCATATGGTAAATTAAAAAAAAAAAGTTCATTTTTTTCTCATTAAATGTACACTCTGCACCCCATCTTGACAGAAACCCCCCCAGAAATGTAGATGTTTGTGCAAATTTATTAAAAAAGAAAAACTGAAATATCACATGGTCATAAGTATTCAGACCCTTTGGTCAGACACTCACATTTAAGTCATATGCTGTCCTTTTCCTTGTGATCCTCCTTGAGATGGTACTACTCCTTCATTAGATACCAGCTGTGTTTAATTAAACTGATAGGACTTGATTTGGAAAGGCACGCACCTGTCTATACAAGACCTCATAGTTCACAGTGCATGTCAGACCAAATGAGAAGTCAAATGGAACTGCCCATGGAGCTCAGAGACAGAATTGTGACAAGGTACAGATCTGGGCAAGGTTACAAAAGAAATTCTGCAGTATTCAAGGTTCCTAAGAGCACAGAGTTCTCCATAATCCTTAAATGGCAGAAGTTTGCGACCACCAGAAGTCTTCCTAGACCTGGCCGTCCAGCCAACTGAACAATCGTGGGAGAGGAGCCTCTTGGTGAGAAAGGTAAAGAAGAACCCCAAGATCACTGTGGTTGAGCTCCAGAGATGCAGTAGGGAGATGGGAGAATGTGGAACCTAAGTCAACTATCACTGCAACCCTCCACCAGTTGGGCCTTTATGGTAGAGTGGCCCGATGGAAGACTCTCCTCAGTGCAATTTTTGAGGAGAGATATGTGGTCAGATGCGGAGCGCTAGGGCACACAAGACAGGGAGCAAATTTCAGTGGTTAAATAAACCTCTTTATTGTAACTCTACTCGTTTCAACAGGAGTCCGCTGTCTTCATCAGGTGGATTTGTAATCCCCCTGATGAAGAAAGCGGACCGCTGTTGAAATGTGTAGTGATACAATAAAGAGGTTTGTTTAACCACGGAAATTTGCTCCCTGTCTTGTGTGCCCTAGCGCTCCGCATCTGACCACATTTCTCTCTTTACAAATTGTAATATACCCTTGGGGATAGTGGCTGGAGCTGCTGGGTGCCGCAGACTGTTTGAATCACGGTGAAAGACCTTTATTGACGCAACATCCGGTGACACATGCACCACATGACCAGACGGTGCCCCCATGTGATCCGGACCAGGAAGCACGTCTGGGGAGCGGAGCCGAAAGAACAGCGGCATCCTCACAACAATGCAATCCACCAAGGTTGTGCAGAGGTGCACAACCTCGTTAGGTGAGAGGCAAATCCCCCCACCTAAATAGTTTCCTTCCAGACCACCAGGTGCTATTCATGTGTGCGCTTCCCTGCATTTCTTTATTCTCCTCATTGCAAGACATATGAAAGCCTGCATAGAGCTATGAGAAATAATATTCTCTGGTCTGATGAGATGGTGATAACTCTAGGCATTATGTGTGGAGAAAACCAGGCACTGCTCATCACATGCCCAATAGTGAAACATGATGGTGGCAGCATCATGCTATGCGGGTGTTTTTCATCTGCAGGGACAGGACGACTGGTTGCAATTGAAGGAAACATGAATGCGGCCAAGTACAGATATATCCTGGATGAAAACTTCTTCCAGAGTGCTCTGGACGTCAACTTGACCAAAGGGTCACCTTCCAACAAGACAATGACCCTAAGCACACAGCTAAAATAACAAAGGAGTGGCTTTAGAACAACTCTGTGACCATTCATGACTGGCCCAGCCGAAGCCCTTATCCAGAGGTGTAACTAGGTTTTCTGGCACCCGGGGCAAGGAATTATTTTGGCGCCCCCCCCCGAAACCGCACTTGCTGCACCTGCCGCACCCTTACCACAAGCCCCATAGACATTGCATGGGGCTTGCCGCAACTGTGCTGCAAGTGCAGCGGTTATGCGTTAATCGCGGCAGATGCGGGTTTTTCACCGCATCTGCTGCGATCGGCAAAAAACGCTGATGTGAAAGTACCCTAACATATACACAGTATACACCTCATAGTGTGCCTGCCTGGTGTATACATATATACACCTCATAGTGTGCATGCCTGATGTATACATATATATACCTCAGGTATATATATGTATACATCAGGCACACACACTATGAGGTGTATATATGTATACACCAGGCAGGCACACACACTATGAGGTGTATATATGATATATACACCTCATAGTGTGTGTGCCTGCCTGAAATATACATATATACACCTCAGCCGGGCCAGCCCAGGACAGCCACCCCCCCTGCTTAGGTTACTTTATTACCTCATTACTTTATCAGGAGTAGATTGCCTTGCCTTGTAGGCGTAGCCAGGACGGGCCGGACCCGGACGACTCAGTCTGAGTCAGGAGTCAGGAGGAGGCAGCCGGCCACACAGCAGCTCCTCGGCTCTGTTGTTCTTCTCCTCTCCAGCCCAGACTGTGCGGCGCGCCGGGTGACGTCAGCCGCAGCGCGACATGCCTAGGGGTGGGGGGGACTGGCAGGGGGCGGACCAGCACCAAGAGGGTTGTGCACGCACAGCCCCGCGGCCGCCCTGCACAATATGCGGCGAGGTCGGAGGAGATTAGTTCCGGCGGTGGCGCTGCAGTGCCACCGCCGGACGCCTGTGCACATGATGATGGCACCGGCGCCACCCACTGAGTGGCGCCCGGTGCAAAGGGTCCGGCTGCCCCCCCCTAGATACGCCCCTGCCCTTATCTAAACTTAATTGAGCATCTCTGGAGAGATCTGAAAATGGCTGCCCATCAACGTTCACCATCCAACCTGACAGAACTGGAGAGGATTTGCAAGTAAGAATGGCAGAGGATCCCCAAAGCCAGGTGTGAAAATCTTGATGTACCATTATCAAGAAGACTCATGGCTGTACTAGCTCAAAAGGGTGCTTCTACTCAATACTGAGCAAAGGGTCTGCATACTTACGAGCATGTAATATTTCAGTTTTTCTTAATAAATTTGCACAAATTTCTGCAATTCTATTTTTTCTGCAGAGTGTACATTAATGAGGGAAAAAAAAAAGAACTTTTTTTGAATTTACCAAATGGCTGCAATGAAACAGAGTGAAAAATGTAAAGGGGTCTGAATACTTTCCGTACTCACTGTGTAGATTATATATTATATATTTATTTATTTTTTTTTTTTTTTTACAACCAAACACAATTTAATTTGAAAATGTTCAAGTGACTCTGGAAACATGGGTCTGATCCAGCAAAGCTTTTATGCTAGTATTCAGACATAAAAAGCTTTGAATATTCACATATTTTGTTGCAGCTGGTGGCTGCAGTAAAATTATGCAACTTTTGCTCAGCTTTTTGCACACCTCAGCTCCAACAAAGCGGGCAAGAATGGTGCGTCACATGGGGTACGCAACTTCTCCGACGGTCCAGATTTATGAAAAAAGGTAAAAAGCGTCTGACTCGAACATAGCTCCTGATCATGCATCACATTGTTCACGCCGGTCCTGATGAATTGGGCCCATTGTATTTACAGGTTCCTCAGTTCACGATATTGGACTCCTCTAAGGAAACGTCTTACTGCTGTAGTGCACTCCCATTGCTAATGTCAGCAGATGTATCTAAATTTAAGATTTCACCTCAATTCCAAATAAAATTTGAAAGATATGCTCACTCTGGTGCTGTCGGAGATATTCAAAGAACTGTCCTAGGTCCATATGGTAATCGTTCCTCAGTCCATAATCTCCATGTGCTTCAAAAATCAGGTCTTCAAAAGTTTGGAAAAGTCTTAGGGCATCCATGGATTCAGTCACATTGACGCTTTCTGTGTGCTTACACGAAATATGTTTCCAGTTAGGGTAGCGGATGTCCCTCCAGAACTCCTCACATTGTTCTTTATCCCCCTCTATACATATCACACCTGGCTTCCCCGTCAAGCAAAAACCTGTCAAGTTAAGTCGCTTAGCACAGTCCAAGATCTTTTTCTTCAATTCCTGACGATATATGTGGTGGCTATAGATCCACATACGATAGAAAGTCAGAGAAACATTTTTTGTATCTGCTTCATTTCCATTGGTATTTTTGGATTTTCCACATAGGAGGAGATATTGTCTGTTAACCACTGGATTGCATTTGTGATGCACAGATCTCCACGATCCAGGGAATTTACATAGGTTGCTAGACATTTATTGAGATCGTTATGCTGCAGCTTATCCAAGGCGCTTGAGCGGACAAACAGCTTAGGTTCCTTTGCGGGGTAAGTGTGTGGTAGTTGCACATGCAGCTCTGCTTTATCCTGTTAAAACAGATCACATTACTTTTCTATCACATAGTCATCATCTCTATAGATTACAGAACCATTTAATCTCACTGATCATCTGTATTAAAAAGGTTGCCTGGTCTCAGAAGAAAAGACTGCAGACTACCGATTCGTGATAGCATGCAATGACCAGACTGTTAAGACTCCCAGTATTCCCTGTTTGGGGTAAAGGAAGGGGGAAGTCTTGTGACTGCATGTATGTGACTTACACTATTTAGCATGTACCACAAGTATGTTTCTCCCAATATAACAGAACAGAGAAACGCAGGAGCGTAGTAGGCATGTGACTAAGTCTAGTTATTGTGTGATCTCTGACCAGCACAGGGACTACAGTGGGTTCCTGACAGTGTGTGCAGCATTGCAAGATGACCCGATTGGCAGTCACTACAGGATTCACATCATTAAGATGAACATTCTAGCAGTCACTCATTAAGACTGAACCAACTCCCATTTAAAAAAGTCTTTGTTTCTGTCAATTAGCCCAGCCACTTCACTCGCAGCTATTAAAAATAATATAGATAGCCAAATATCTGTCAGCACTCCAGAGTGACAGACCGGAGGGACAGGGAATTGGCTTTGTGCAAGAGCTTGACTCGCTACATAGGGCACAGCCTTCAACCTTGCCAGACATCATCAAGGTAAATTAGAATGAAACTTGCGAGTCAGACCCTCTGGTCCAACAATTATATCTGATTTTACAATCTCCCAGATGAATGGGTAAATATTCCCACAGAGACACTCAAATATTGGAGTAAACTTTCCCAGAAAAGCAGAATCAGTTACAGATGCAAAGGGTGGGGTGGGGGACCATCTCCATATTAATGTTTATAGAATGGGATGTCATAAAAACTTCTCTAAGTGTAATGTACCCATGTGGTGTCCATTTACAGAAATAAAATGCTGTACATTTCCATATGATTTTTTAATACAATGGTCAGAGATCAAGGACACTAACAACATCATGTCAGAATTTGCAGACCTAAAGTAACTACTTCATATACACCTCTACGAGTCACGTGTATGGCCGGCCTTCATATTAGCTATAGTAATGGCTTCATGTTCATCAATAGTGCTATCTGGCTGTGTTGATGAACATGGCAGCTATTGTTCCATTTATTCAGCAGACAGAACCCATATTACAAAAGACAGTAATGGTGCAATATCTAGTTATCGGACACGTGGTCCTAAATGTATCATAATTACACCACTTCATTTAGAGGAATTCACTCTAACCAACTTTTTTCGTTAAGATGCATATGAAATTTCAGTCTTAATAAACATGGGCCACGGTGTTTACCTACAACTGCCACTATGGGACTAGATTTTTACTGTAATCATTGAGTTCAATGCCAGTAATTTACAAGCATATGCAGAGAGATCTCCCTCATGGTGGCTGCAGGTATGAGAGTGTTTGGTGGTACGTATTAAAGCTTCATGTGTGAGAAAATTATCAGATACATATCTGTAATACAAAAATGTTTTTTTTTCCTGAGAGGCACATCTCTTAGTAGAAGAATTACTAATTTCTATTGTGGATCCTTTTATTTTTAGTGCATTCCCAGACCCGGCAACACTTAAATACATGTACAACAGAATCTTTCAAAAATGTAACTCCTTATTTCCCCCTCTACTAACTACAGAAAAATGTAATTGCCTGTCTTTGTCTACTGCCCTACCCATGCTCTTCATTCTGCTAATGACCAAGACTAACAAACCTTTATAATCCGAATTTCCTACTCCTGACTTCTCTTGTGCTTCACCATTTTTTTTAGAATGCGCTACCTGAGACAATCATTAATACCCAGTATTCAGGTTTAAGCTTGCCTTAAAAACACATTTCTTCAGACTGGGTTATCACCTCTCATCTAAATATCCCTGTTCTCTCTTCAACTCTTCGTACCTGTACAGATACTGGCTGGTGAGTGGTTCTTGCAGTGTTATTTGAATGCCGCCATTTACTATATTGATGGCTGGACCTTACACAATAAGTATTTTATTTTTGCCATTTACCTTTTGTGCCTCCCCAATTTCCTTATATACTGTAAGCTTGTGAGCATATCCTATTTGGAAAGTGCTGTGGAATATGGTGGCGTTATAGAGAATAGAGAATGATTATTATTAAACACGAACACTTCTTACCTTCAGATCCTCGTTTTTGACAAAAACACAAAACTGAATAAATGGTGGCGGTGATTCGTATGTGCCTTCTAAATAACTTCTCAAAACGGAAAGTGAAGTCACACCATTGATGACAATGTCCTCCTTGCTAGGAAACATTGAGAACAGCATTCCATCTCTAAGAGCTGAAGTTGAAGGCATTCTTTCACATCTGTATTCATCCTAATTTACAGAAGTATGACACCGACTGCACCTGGACAAAGCAAAAAAGGGTATGAAGTATGAAGGGTATAGGAGGTTTCTGTGCTTGCACCAACGTCAAGATCCTACAGGACACTGAGAAAACTAAGGACCAGGCTTGTACCGTCAGCCATAATGTCTGTATCCCAGGAGAATGCAGCGCCAATGTAAACCAGTTGTGCCAGCATCTAGAGAATGAGTAGCAATGACCAATAGACAGATGACATCAGATAGTCAGTCGGAAAAGGACATGTGCAAACATATTAGAAAAATGAAGATATACTGTAGATAAGGCAGAAGCAGCTCAGTAGTGTGCCATAATGCTCAGTGCTAATTCAAAATAAGATAAAGGAGCCCAACTCTCCACCTGATGACTACTGGACATTACTGGAGTAGAAAAGGGAACAACCCATCTTGTACTGAAGTCAGTAGGGCTGGAGCGCCACGTCTGATGCTTCATTATACGTGAATTAGCCATGCACACAGTGACATTTTTCTTTTACAATGATGGACCATGCGTGGCTGGTGTCTTTATTATGAACAGAGACCAGAACAAAGGGTGATCAGAAAATTAGCCTAGAGATCTGCTCTTGTCACTACATAACAAGAAATACAGGGACCTCAGGAGGGAAAACTTTCCTGGTGCTGTGCGTCCAGAAATCAATTTCTGAAAAATGAAGGTACGGTCAGGGCCACACAGCCGTAATTCACCTACATCCTTGCATCTATATTTTCGCTAAAAACCGTGACTACTTTCAGATCTACTGAACCAAACTCAGATCCCCAAAGAATAGCTGAAATAGATCTATATTCATAAAATGCCAGAACCCTTGCGGATTCCAATGGCATTTCACAGACCCTACTGACTTGTAATGGGGTCAGGTGGGGTCTTTTGACAGCAAGAATGTTGTTCTATTCCTGCCCAAAATATTTAAAACAGGTAAACAGATGTAGCAGCACGGAGAATGCAGACTCAGCGATAAAAGTGGAGCAAGATGGGAATTTATTAATGGGTTACCCGGGATTTAGTGGTAGCTGACACCTACCTAACTGTTGTGCCCGACACTGTTCACCGCTGACACTGAACAGTTGTAGATCGCTCCTGTCAGCAATTTTGCTGCTGACGTCACGTCTACAGAGAGGCGGCTTCTCCCCTCTGTCGATGGGCATCAGGGACAACATCACGCTGATTGACAGCCAGCTTCCCCCAATTAGGTAGTGGGGACAGCCAAGAAGAAAATAAGCCACCACTCTGTTTACCCAGCCATGCTGTCCCAAGCAGGAGCAGTCTGTGGCGGGTGAAAGGCGCCGAGCACAACAGGCAGGTGGCAGCTTACTACCTGTTAGGCAGAGGTCCCCAACTCCAGGCCTCAAGGCCCACCAACAGTGCAGGTTTTCAGGATCTCCTTAGTATTGCACAGGGCTCGGCCTCATTACCTGTGCAGATGATCACATTAGCACCTGTGCAATACTAAGGATATCCTGAAAACCTGCACCGTTGGCGGGCCTTGAGGCCTGGAGTTGGGGACCTCTGTGTTAGGGTACCGTTACACAAAGCAACATTGCATTTGCAATTTGCTGGTTGCAGGGTAATCATGGACACATTGTTCTATTTTGTGGCTTTGTAAAAATGTAACAATGTGTCCATGATTACCCAGCAACCAGCAAATTGCAAGTGAAATTGCATGCAATGTTGCGACGTGTAACTGTACCCTTAGTGCTTGTAACTTAACTATTTCAAAGATCGAAATGCAATTTTGCACAAAGAAAAAAAAAAAAAAAGGCAGATTACAAATCAACAGACTGGTATTGCTACCCCAGTAATGCAATTTTCAGTCACAAATTCTAGACCTACATTTCCCCACACAATATTTAAATGAACATACTATATGACGCTCATCAACATTTGTCTAGTCGTGTATCAGGAAGCCTTGATTGTTCGTATGTACTGTACCTGTCCTTGCTACCCCCACTTCTTATGTAAAGCGAACCAATGGCGCTATATAAATGAATAATAATAATAGTCCTAACTGACTTCACAATAATCTTCAAAAGTAACCATAACAGGATCTCATGGAAGTCAGCTGAGTGTTCCGTTAAGCCGCACCAGCTACTTTCATCTCAATAAATTGTACTTTAAGTCTGTACTATTACAGGGACTTCCTGAGTTTTAGCCATCTAATGGTGGGTTTACACACACCAATTTATCTGTTCAATATCTGAACCAATCTCTGGTTGCAGTGAAATCATGGATACATTGCTCCATGTTGTACACAGCCACAAATGGAGCAATGTATCCATGATTTCACTGCACCCAGAGATTGGTTCAGATATTGAACAGATAAATTGGTGTGTGTAAACCCACCATAAGTGACACTGTCCCTCAACTAGACTTTCTAATCTTTTGGGTTAAACAATCATCCTCTTCAGTAACTCCTCTTCGGTCACTCAGTCCTTTCTGCTCACTCGGTTCTTTGTGCTCACTCGATTGTCCTCTTTCGTCACTTGGTCCTTTCTGCTCACTCAGTTGTCCCCTTTGGTCACTTGGTCCTTTCAGTTCACACGTTCAACCTCCCTTAGGGAAAGCACACCGCTACTCTTGCACCTCTGGGCGAGATTATAAGCCAGCTCAGTTTGCTTAGCATGTCTAACTTGGTACAGGTCTGGCTGGTGATTCCTCCTCTGCTATGGCCTCAGGGTTAATATTTTCCAGCTGCGTCACAGATTGTCACATGTTCTGGCCCCCCTCTTGACTCTCTTCGTCCAGGAATCACACTTCCTTATATTGGTTCCCCTTCCCCGGAACGGCGTGAGGCCCGTGACCGGGTCCGTTCGGCATTGAGAAATCTGACTCAGGAGGACGACGTGGAAGCGTTCCTCACCGTCTTTGAACGCACCGCGGAGCGGAGAGGTCTCCCAGCCAACCAGTGGGCTGAAGTAGTGGTGCCATTCCTGATGGGCGACACACAGAAGGCATACACTGACCTCAGTTGGGAGGATGCGCAGGACTACAGGAAACTAAAAGGTGAGATCCTTGCTCGACTGGGGGTCAATACCTATGTGAGGGCCCAACAGGTGTTTTCCTGGTCCTTTGTGGAATCCAAACCGGCTCGATCTCAGGCGTATGACTTACTGCAGCTGGTAAAACGGTGGCTCCAGCCTGAGCTCTTGTCTCCGGGCCAGATGGTGGAAAGGGTGGTGAACGACCAGCTGGTACGAACTCTGCCAGTCGCTATACAGTGTTGGGTGGGGCAAGGGGACCCGGGGACCCTGGACCAGATGGTTAGTCTGATTGAGAGGTATACAGCCACCCAGGAGTTCATACGGGACTCTGCCCCCCTGCGTCTGTTCCACCGGCCTCCGGAGCCGGGAAAAGGTGCACGTCCCTTTGCTGGGGACTGCCCTACACAAAACTCCCGCTGAGGGGGCACTCAGGAGTGAAACCGGCAGGAGCCCAGGCTCCCCTCGAAGGGGCTTCCAGACTGGCGGTGCCACTACTAAGTGGTGCGGGCGATGCAAAGGGCTTGGACATGTGGCGGCCTATTGTCCACTGACTATTGAACCCAAGGACTGCAGGTTTACACGCTGGGTTTCTATGTATGCCAGCACCATGCTCACCGCAGATGCGGTTGTTCCCACGATGGAACCCCAGATGTGCCCGGTGCTCGTTAATGGACACAGAGGCTCTCTTTGACTCCGGCAGTCTGGTGACTCTGGATCATGGGTCATTACTCCCCGGGTTGGAGGCCACGGGGAGGGGGGGGGGTATAGAAGGATCGGGGTCAGATGTATACATGGAGACCTCCATGAGTATCTGACTGTGGAAGTGAGATTTTTCACTCCGTGTGGAGAGGTAACCCATGTGGTCAGAGTGGTGAAGACTACCTTATGGGATTGTGCTGGGAAGAGATTTACCATTGTTTTGGTCCCTATGGGGTAGGAGGAGTAGCCCACTGCAAACACCATTGGGATCGGGTGCTGAACCCAATGATCCCGAGTCAGGGGTACCTGCCGTAGGGGTCGCCAACCTAGGGATAGAGTGTCACTCCGATAGGTTCCCCCTAGAGGTATTGGCAGGAGAGGTCGAGGAGACCCAAGCAAGTGCCCCGGGGAGCGTTTGGGACAGCTCAGCTGCAGGATCCCACCCTGAATTGGGCACGAGAAAGGGCACAGAAGTAAATGGGGTGGCTCAGCAACCGGGGGCCAAAAATGTGTTCCCACGCATGGTAATCGACTGAGATTTGCTCTATAGAGTGGACAAAATCCGGGAGGAGTTCGTGGAGCAACTGGTAGTACTGCAGAAACCACCTCCGGGCGGTCCTAGAGATTGCCCACTCCCACCTGCTGGGGGGGTACCTTGGGACAAAAAAAAACGCAAGAGCGCATCTTGCAGCGATTCTTCTGGCCGGGAGTGTATGCGGATGTCCAGAGGTTCTGCAACTCCTGTCCGGAATGTCAGCTGACCACACCCATCGCAACCTTCCGGAGTCCATTGGTACCTCTACCGGTTATAAAGGAACCTCTTGAACGGATTGCCATGGATTTGGTAGGGCCCATAGTTAAATCGGCTCGGGGCCACCAACACATACTCGTGGTCGTCGACTACGCCACCCGATACCCGGAGGCGATTCCTCTACGCTACACAAAGGCTAAGCTTATTGCCCGGCAGCGGTTTTCTATGTTCTGTCGCTTGGGGATACTGAAGGAGATCCTTACCGATAAGGGGACTCCTTTTATGACCAAAGTTACCGCAGAACTGTGTAAACTGCTGAATATAAAACAGATACGCACCTCGGTGTATCATCCCCAGACCGACGGGTTAGTCGAGCGGTTTAACAAAACCCTGAAATCCATGCTTAAAAAAGGTAGTTGCCAAGGGTGGGAAGGATTGGGACGTTACTGCCCTATTTGAGGTTTGCCATCCGGGAGGTACCGCAGTCCTCTACGGGGTTTTCCCCATTTGAGTTATTGTACGGCAGACATCCTAGAGGGTTGTTGGATGTCGTCAAAGAAACATGGGAACAGGAACCCACTCCCTATAAGAGGGTTATTGAGCATGTGGCTAATATGCAGGATCGAATTACCACGGTCATGCCTATCGTATAAGAGCACCTAATGGAGGCCCAAGGAGCTCAAAGTCACATGTATAACAGGAGGGCCACTATCAGGTCCTTTTAGGTGGGGGATCGAGTGATGGTTTTAGTGCCCACTGCGGAGAGCAAACTCTTGGCCAAATGGCAGGGGCCATATGAAATCCGGGAAAAGGTAGGGGAAGTGAATTACAAGGTGTACCAACCCGGGAAGAGAAAACCCGTACAGCTATACTATGTTAATTTGCTCAAAGCCTGGAAAGACCGGGAGTGCCTGATCATGGAGTCTTCCCCGGCTGGGTTGACCGGGGAACGCCCGCTGTCGGCCCTGAGAGGGGCCGACAAGGTAAAAATAGGTGACACCCTCACTAAGGCACAGCGACGGGAGGCTCGAAAGTTGGTGCAGCAGAATCCAGATGTATTCTCCGACCTGCCCGGCCGTACTTCTGTCATTTAACATGACATTGTCACCGAGCCCCGGGTAAAGGTGCAAATGAAACCGTACCGGGTACCCGAGGCCCGAAGACAAGCCATCGCGGCTGAAGTGAGACAAATGCTCAAGCTGGGAGTAATTGAGGAATCACGGAGTGAATGGGCTAGTCCCATTGTGCGATTCCGAAACCGGACGGATCGCTGCGGTTCTGCAACAACTTTCGGAAGTTGAATGAGGTGTCGAAATTCGACCATATCCCATGCCCCGGGTAGACGAGCTAATTGAAAAACTGGGACAGTTCGATCTAACCAAGGGTTACTGGCAGGTGCCGCTAACCGAGTCGGCCAAGGAGAAGACCGCCTTTGTTACCCCGGAGGGCCTCTATCACCATGTTGTATTGCCTTTACATGGAGCCCCGGGTACATTTCAGCAGCTAATGGACATAGTGTTAAGACCCCATCAGAAATATGTGTCTGTTTATCTGGATGACATCATCACTTCATCATCATCTTCAGTAATGATTGGCACACGCATTTGTCCCAGGTGCAGGCGTGGTGAATTCGCTCAGGGCTGTGGGCCTGACGGCGAATCCAAAAAAAGTGCTATGGGTCTTGAGGAGGCCCGGTACCTGGGGTATGCAATTGGGCGACGGGTTGTCAAACCCCAAATAAATAAAATCGAGGCCATTCAAGACTGGCCCCGACCGGTGTCTACCAAACAGGTGAGGGCATTCCTCGGCATCGTTGGGTATGCATTGCTGGGCAAACCGCAGCCCTGACAGATCTCTTAGAGGGATAGAAGTCGGTCATGGTGTGCTGGAATCCCCAAGCGGTAGGCGGCGTTTGTCTATGAAGGTTGGCATTGTGCGGACAGCCAATACTCATCAGTCTCAACTTCATAAGCACCTTCATCGTGCAAACAGATGCCTCTGAGGTGGGGCTGGGTGCTGTGCTGTCGCAAGAGGTGAACGGAGACGAACATCCAGTCACCTACTTGAGCCGGAAACTGTCCCCGGCAGAGAAAAATTATAGCGTAGTGGAGGAGGAGTGCTTGGCTGTAAAATGGGCCTTGGAGTCCCTACGCTACTATTTGCTCGGGCGGCAGTTTCGGTTGGTTACGGACCATTCCCCCCTGGTCTGGATGCGGAATGCCAAGGAACTGAATGCTTGGGTCACTCGCTGGTTCCTGTCACTCCAAAAATTTAGTTTTCCAGTAGAGCACCGCACGGCTGGCAAGTTGCAAGGCAATGCGGATGCCCTGTCCTGGGCACCCTGTTTGGTGGCTGGTGTTCAACCCCACAAGTTTGAACAGAGGAAGGGGGGGTGAGACAGAGAGGGGGGATCATATGCGAGGGCCACTGTGTGTTCCCCAGAATGTGCACTGTCACGTATTGAACCCAGTATGGAAGGTAGGACAGAGGGATGCCACTCCAGGCCGGGTCTTGTAGGTTTTCCCCGGAGGGAGACACGGGGTTAAATGCTAGGTTAGGAGACAGGGCGGGGTTCTCTGTGGAGAGCTTCGGCCTGAGTTGAGGCAGAAGAACCTGCTGAGCGGTCAGGTCCAGGGTGTGAGAGGCTGTGTGCTATTACAACACGGCCTAACCCAGGAGCCCAGGGTGACCTAGACCGGAGAGAACTCCTAACCTGAAGGGACAGTGTTACTGAACAGTGGATGTATGCATTGTACCCGGCTGCGTCCTGGAACCCGGCGATTTGTGCCACTGCTGTGCTTCAGCAATACATCTGGGTACTGTATGAACTGATACCGGGCTAACGGCCGTTTGCCTTGCAATCCCTCACATCACCTATCCTCGATCCACTGCTGCCTCCCAGCAAGGTCCGGGTGCTTACAGGACCTGTGGGGACGTTACAACCCGGCAGCATCATCGGGTCACATGACCGCAGTAGTCCCGCCCCTCCCATTTCTTCCCAGAGCACGTGTACCCATGTAACTGCTGCTTATGATATCCAATGCAAACACATTTCTGCTGTGGGGTGTTGCTGTATTATGTAATATAACTTTTGGGTCTTTCTTGAACATAATTTTTAGGTTTCCGCAGGACCCCCATGAAGATGTGTCCACACCAACAATATGTGACATTGATGACAGCGTTGTACGCAAATAAATAGTGAGGAGGCTAGTGAAGAAGCTGCACCCTCTACTCTACCTCAGCGAGTCTCAACATCTCGTAAAAGAAAGGCCACCATGTCTCCATCACCTGATCTCCTCGGTTTGGCAAACAAAATTTTAAGTCAAAATTTAAACAGGCAGAGCAGAAAAAACGGCACTCACCAGGGTATAGATGAAAACGCGGTGTCCTTTTTATTTTCGGGACATAGCACAGATACAGGGAGGGGGTGCCGAGGGTGACGACGGGCCGTTTCGGGCGTTTGCCCTTCGACTGGTCACACAGAACGCAAACGCCCGAAACGGCCCGTCGTCACCCTCGGCACCCCCTCCCTGTATCTGTGCTATGTCCCGAAAATAAAAAGGACACCGCTGTTTTCATCTATACCCTGGTGAGTGCCGTTTTTTCTGCTCTGCCTGTTTAAATTTGGACTTGTTTTTGACTGGCACCCTGTGGTCAGTGTTCCCTGCCCACTGACAGCTATTACCTACCGGCCTTTTGGGGAGTGGTGCCCTAATCTGCTTTTTCCTTGCCAAAATTTTAAGTCAGCAGAGCAAACAAGCCATTTGCGGCTTTGCGTACTTCGCTGATGAGAGACTGCATAATCTGGGTGAAACTCAAAGAATGCATGCAGAAAGGGTGATGTTAGAGGTACTAACTGAAGCGGCAGCCAGTAAACTGTATGCCACGTCTACTGTAACTACAAGGATGGAGCGTGTTCCATGTTCTCAGTACTCATGGCCCCAAATGCAAGAGCCAGTTCCCAGCACACCCAAGAGGAGGATTGGGCCTCCCCATAATCTGCAGCATGGCCCCCCCACAGTATCCCATGTTTCCACACTCTTGCCAAATTTGTTCTCCGCCCAGGCAACGATATGACAAATCAGACACCTACTATGAAGATTTGTTGCTGTTGTATCGTTTTTGTTTGCAAGTTTACTGAATTCTTCAGGCATGTTGTGTTTATTGTATTGGCTTCATATTTGCTTGTTTATAAAAAAAAAAAAGTTGTTTTGCTTTGAACTTGTGGCCTGCTTTAATGAATTCAGCATATAGTTATTATCTGGCCTACTAAGGTGGGGTTATGGGCTGGGTGCAGGTCAGGGCCGCCATCAGGGCAGTACTCCTGCTACAGATGCACAGATAAAATGGGTGTGAGTAATGCAAGGTTTTTTTTTTCCCTTGATGCTATTACACTGCTCTAAATCATCAGCATAGATGTTTAAAAATTAACAAATAATTATCTACCTGCCACCACTAGAGGGCGCACACTGCATATGCTGACCTGTCACTTGCCATAAAGACCTCGTTTTTTACCCCTGATGTAAATATCGCTGTTATCCTGAATCTGACACTGTTTACTTAAATAGTTCGATCTTTGAAAGATTTTAATTTAGTATTTTTTTTTTTTTAAGAGGGTGTGGTCATGCAAACATTTCTGTAGAAGTTGTAGTTCCCCATTATACTCAGTACTCGTCATGCTTATTCTAGCGTGAAACTGCTCCTTACGAGTCCCGAGCATGGTAAATGTCATGATGGAGGATAATATCTAAAAGATGAGAATGCGCATAGGGTCTTATCCTAAATAGAAATCAAATCCCATACAGTATGAGAACTGCTCACCTGGTTTGGATGTGTAGCCCACAACCAGCTTCATCGCTCAAACACAGCAGCCACAGCAAAGGACCGCACTTCCACAATCGTGGGGTGAAACTCTATCCGGACCAAGTGTCTTTCGATCCGCGCCGCTGCTCCAAAAAGTACCAGAAACACTGGAATGTTTTGAACCAAGAAATCTTCAGTTTTATTTTCCGACGCGTTTCGGAGCTAACACCCAGCTCCTTCCTCAGGGAATGACCAGGGTCATTCCCTGAGGAAGGAAGCTGGGTGTTGCTCCGAAACGCGTCGGAAAATAAACTGAAGATTTCTTGGTTCAAAACATTCCAGTGTTTCTGGTATTTTTTGGAGCAGCGGCGCGGATCGAAAGACACTTGATGATGGAGGATAACGCCTAGTGGGTGAAAAGGTTCTTATTGACATCCAGGAAAGAGGCGGCTAAAGCTCCGGAAATGTGATGAGCGAGCAGTACCATGCTCTGTACTAGTAACGATCAGTTGGATGATTGCACAGATTCAAATCAAATATATTGGAAGTCAATGGACAACTCAAGCATTTGTCAAGGAAAATGCTTGAGTTCACCATTGAACTCTGCACTCACATGCCTTCTGAGTATCCAACTGCTCCTTATCAGTTCTGACCACCCGGGCATGGTACTGGCCGCTCACTACTCCAGAGCTATAGCTGCCTTTTCAACAGATGTACATCTGGTTGTTTTTTTTCTTTGGACCAACTGGCCTTGACCTCTACATGGATGATTTCATGACCACGCCCTCTTAAGTAACCTGTGTGTGGCAGGGCATTTACGTTGTAAAACGTACAGTTTATTTCACATATCATTACTGAAAATGTAAGTATTTGATAAATGTGATCATTAGCCCACTATAACATCTGATGCTGCCAAGTAACAGCCCAGAACCATTAAAATATTGGCAGTACCTGTCTCGTAGGTCTTCGCATCATTCTTGTTTCTGCCGTGTACAAGTGGTTGAAGAGCTGCAATTGCGGGATCGTTTGCACGCTATTCACTGAGCACCACTTCCCATTTGTCTCGTACACAGAGTCCACAAAGCCAGGCGGACTGTATGCAACAGCATTGTGCCGGCGCAGGAAGTTGTACAGCATGCAACAGGCCAAAACAACAGAGTCATTGATTCCAGCTTCATGTTAATAGGCGTGTGGAAAACTCTGAAGCGATTGGCCATGATACCAAAGGCATTTTCGACAACCCGACGTGCCTTTGACAAGCGGTAATTGAAAATTCGTCTATCCTCCATAATACTTTTTTGGGGGAACGGTTTGAGAAGATTGGCATGAAGCAGGAATGCTTCATCGCCGGCAAAAACAAAATTAAGGTTGCCCCTAGTCTCAAGGTACCGTAACACACTTCCATATCGCTGGCGATTTGACGTGAGCGCGTACATTTCGGGCACTTTTTTCTGATCGTTGTTTAACTGTCACACGTAGCGCATGCGATCTTCGGCGATCCTGCGTTCCGGAAATTGTCTGCAGGAGACCGGAAGCAATCTTCCCTTCACACATCACCGCGTCACACGCCAACACAGCGATGTGGGCATACTGTTTTGATAGGGGAGTGCTAGAGTGTGTTTCACCACGCCCCTACCACTGAGATTGGTGGACGGAACTGCCTTCCCATTGGTCAGCCTTGTGTGAACGCATCGGTCATCAAATATGGCGCCTCAGACACGGCCAGACAATTGGAACGCAGCATCACCTACCAATCGCAGCAGATGCGGCGCGAAAAAAACAATATCCAAGAACAGCTACAGGATTAATTTCAGGATCGCTGTGTACGTTGCTATCGCCCTGTCACACGCCAGAAGCGCTGAAATCGCCTGATGGATATCGCCTGATTTCACTGCAGTGCATAACAATCAGGGACGCTCCACCAGCACTTTCTCGCCGTAGAATCGCCCAGTCACACGCCACTACGCACATGCGATGTGGTTTCCACATTGCCAAATTTGGGAATTGCCAGTGATCTCGCCGGCAATATGGCAGCATGTGACGGTACCTTCACAGTTGGGAGGCAAGTGCAGGTCACAGTTGTTCAATCACTCTCCAAACCATATGTGCTCGAAAACACCACCACGGAAACCCTGCCGTTCATGCCAACATCTACATTTATAAATTTGTAATTGCGTTAACAAGGGCCATCAGGATGACGCTGAAATAGCCCTTATAATTGTAGAAATTGGATCTGCTGTTCAGTGGTGAGTGATCCGCACATGTTTTCCATCCAAAGCCCCAACACAGTTAGGGAACTGCCACAGCTACTCAAAATCTGAGGCAATTTTTTCCCATTCCTCCTCCATTTTGAGAAACTGTATGTAGCTACGTAGACTGCGGACAATTGCATTACATGTCTCGGGAATTAAAACGCTGAGCAAGGGCTGTGAAATAGCTGCAGAAAAATGCAAGTCTTGCAGTGAGCGCCGGTGGCCAGGAATCACAGTGTGACTGCCAATCTTTCATCTACCGGGACAGCAGCACGCATCAGTGTATTCTGCCGTTCAATAAGTGGCGTAACACTTTCCAGAAAAGTTTGTAGGAGTCCTCTGACATCCACAGATACTTGTGGAAATCATGAGGATCCTTCTCCTGAAGCTCTCTTACAAGTTGCATGTGGGACAAATCGGACCTCCTCTGCAGCCAATCTCTGGTCCACATGCGACGTTTTCATTTGGAACGCCTCTCCAGCATTCATGCCTCATCTTGATGCCGAGCTTCCTCAACCAGCAATGCTGCACACACAACAGCACTCATGAGGTGCAAACTGCAAACATAAAATGTAAAGATGAGAGAAGTTTCAACAAAACAATAACGCATTATAACTGTACATGTGAGATGTCATAGGACACTGCATTCCATCCTGTTACTGAGTGCCACAAAACATAAATTGCTACATGCAAAAATTAATGTTTACAGCAGCCTGGGAAAGCAAAGCAGTGTTGTGTGTGGCTCAAGCAGAGACACAAAATGGTTAACAACGCTAAACAGTATGAGAACAGATAGAAGAATGGGCCTCGAGTATGGGTGTTTGCGCATGAGACCCCCTAAAATGGCTGCCCATGCCAAAGCGTATGTACACAGATGGAAGCCAAGCCCACATTTGCTTGCAAGTGTAGAAGCATCACCACAATGTACAATAGAGCTATGAGAGCAGATGATTGGTAGGTGTTCGATAAAGTACAAATTTTTGGAGACCCAAAACAATTCCTACCGCGAGTATAGCAGTGTCAGAAGGTGGCAGATGAACCGGTCTGTAGTCGCAGCCCGGAGAGCTGTAGTACGATGCGCAAGCAGCGCAATAGCAACTCCGGCGGGGAGCAAACAGTGTGCCGAAATGGAGCTGTACTTCTATCGTGCTCACGAAGAAAGGACAGAAGCGCTACTATGTTGCCTTCTTTTGAGGAAAGACCGCCCAATCAGAACACTGTATTGGCCACCAATCGGAGCTGAGGGGGTGCGGAAAAGGTAACGCAAGAGCACGCCAACATGACTGAGTTCGGAGTCGTCAGAGTCGCCAACGAGGTCGTTGTTAAGGTGTCACACATGCAGATGCATCATGCCCGACGATCAAAAATTGATCCGGGCCATTCCGTAACGATCAGCGATCTCACAGCAGGGGGCTGATCACTGCTACGTGTCACACATAGCGAGATCGCTGGCAAGGTCGCTGCTACAACACAAAACCTATGATGTTGCGGCGAGATCATTAGAGACAGTGGCGTACCATCCGCGGTCGCAGGGGTCGCAAGTGAGACCGGGCCCGGAGGCACAGGGGGCCCGGAGGCACAGGGGGCCCGGAGCCGTCAACCCCTGCGACCGCTGCGCCATCTGTACATAGATGTGCGTCCCTGAGCGGCCGCTCTGCCCGGCCGGTCTCTGGCAGCTGATCACGGGCGCCGGAGAATTGGCGGGCTCTGCAGCTTTAAATCTCCCGCGGCTGCTGCACTGTGATGAGGTCATGTGACCTCATCACAAACAGGACACAGCAGCCGGCATCTGTACCTCCACCATCTCAGTCTGATGCCAGGACTGTGCCCTCTCTCCGGGTGTCCCCTGCAGCATCTGCCGCCTCCCCAGATAGCAGCATGCGGGTTACACTCACAAACGTCTGCAGGATCTGCCTGGGAACCGGGACCTGTGAACAGTGAGGAGGTACAAAGCCAAGTGAGAGTGCAGGAGGAGGGCGACCAGGAGCAGGCTGTGCAGGCTGGAGAGGGGCATGTAACCTAATCATGGGCTGGAGGATGCAGGTGCTGGCAGTGAACACTTTCCAGCAGGTTCATGTCTTAGCTGATACAAAGTGCAGCCTGCAGGTCACATGAGTTGACCTCAGTACCAGGGTCACAGTGGGTTGGCACCATCCCAGGTGGCATGGAGCCACATCTTGCCTTCCATTCTCACACTTGTTACTCAGCTGTAGTCTTCCCTGGCACTCCAACCACCTGGGAGAGCCAAGTGCTGGACAGCTCCTCACCTGGGTCGATACCACAGCCTGTCTGGCAGGTAGGAACTTTCCTCTCACATGAAAATTGCTGATCTATAAAATATAATTGGGGTAATTTCCTATTATAATTTATATATAATAATAATTTTTCAATTTTCCATGAAAACAGTGCCTCCCTGGACCATGGACTGAGACTGGTATTGCAGCACTGTCTGCTTGTTCTGCATAGGGAAGAGCTGCAATATGACTGTCCAGTTCTGAGGAAATTGGGGGCACTAATGTCTCAAATAACAATGGGGCATGATGATGAAATGATTATTATAATTATTATTAATTATTATTGCGCCATTTATTCCATGGTGCTATACATGTGACAAGGGACATACATAGACAATTACAAGAACAATACAAGGTACACACAGGTACAGGAGAGAAGACCCTGCCCACAAGGACTCACCGTCTACAAGAGATGGGTGAGGATATCGTGGGTGAGGGGAGAGGACCCTACCCGTGAGGCCTCACAGCCTACATTGGATGGGTGAGGATCAGTGGCGTAACAACCACGGACGCAGGTGCGACCAGGCCCGCTGATCCCTGGCTGCACCTGCTTTACATGGATGTGCGTTCCTGAGGACGTATATCCATGTCCCCAGGGAGCTGATCACAGCCGCCGGATGCATAAAGTCCTGCACCATTCTCTCCCTGTCCCCTGCCACTGTCCTGGCCAATCACAGGCCCGGCGGCCAATCACAGGCCGGTCGGCGCATGACATCACCTTATGGCCTGTGATTGGCTGACCAGGCGGCTCATGGTCTGTGATTGGCCAGGACAGCGGCACCGTACACTTACGGCATCTGAGGCAGGGAGAGGAGTACGGTGCCATGTTCCATGCATTGGCGGCATCGGTACACCTACAGGCTGAGAGCAGCGCTGATGGACCGGTAAGAAGTGTCCCTGTGTGTGTGTCCCTGTGTGTGTGTGTCCTTCTGTGTGTGTGTGTGTGTGTCCTTCTGTGTGTGTGTGTCCTTCTGTGTGTGTGTCCCTCTGTGTGTGTGTCCCTCTGTGTGTGTGTCCCTGAGTTTGTGTGTTTGTCTCTATGTTATGGGGATACCTTATTGGGGGTGCAAGGGGATGATGGGGATACCTAGTGGCATAACAACTGCGGTTGCAGGGTTCGCAAGTGCCACTGGGCCTAGTAGTACAGGGGCCTGGCGCCTGCCGACCTCTGCACCTGCTTTACATGGATATGCATCCCTGTAGGAGGACCATATATACCAGGATAAGGTTATATCTCCCAGGATGAGGACCATATATAGCAGGATGAGGGGCATTAATACATAATGAAGGAGAGAGTCTTTATAGGATTTAGAATGTTACATTGGGCACGTACATCTGACCAATGTGGGCACGCAGGGGAAGGGGGGGCCCAGGTCCAAATTTCGCACCGGGGCCCTTTGGACTCTAGTTACGCCACTGATTAGAGATATCGCTACATGTAACGGGGCCTTTATGGACTCCACAGCCCTGGATCCAGCCTTTCGTGTGCTCAGTGTGTCCCCTGTACACAGCTCTATTGTGTGACCCTATGGTCACCTCTTAGCACAGATCTCCCAGTATTATCAGGGGCAGCTGCAGAGCCAGGTCTGGAGGACACCTTCCATCATTATTATAGGTTTCTCTCATTAGGATCTGTGATTACAACCTCTGATGTGTGACTAATCATTTGTGTGGAGCGCGCTCCCCCTTGTGGTGACTGCATGTAACTAAATCGGAGCGCTGTGTGGGTAAAGAAGCGCCCGCAGCGCCCCCTGCTGGGAGATAACTTACACGTTTCAATCCGCCTCTACTGTTCTGGACCCAGAGCGCCGCTTACAACGACCGTCTATCTGCGGGCTGTCTGTCCTGACACACACACCCGCCATCAACGTAACGTAAACCGTGTACAACGGAAGCGAAAGAACCAACCTATGCCACCTCAGCCTAACCCGCCTCCAGTGTCCTGATTGGCCCTTATAAGCCACGCCCTTCCTATCCAGGACACGTGGTTGGTGGAGCTACAGGCTGACTTCGTACGTCTCTGGAGCTGGTGACGTCACCACTCGCATTCTCTCCGGCATCTGTGAGCTGCCTACGTCACCCGGGGATCGTCACCTTCCTGAGAGGCTGCAGGTAATGGCTGGGGACACCCCGATATCAGTGTGTGTCATAGATGGAGCCGCAGAGCGGGGGCAGAGCTGTAGGGGGCAGTGTTGTGTACTTACACGCTAATGGACAGAGTTTAGCAGATTGTGAATGGACCGCAGGTTTTTCAAAGTTCCAGTTGTTTTGCTTTGTGTTCATTGCTTGTCTACTTCCATAATTGTGAAGTCCTGTCCATCATCCACTTCCACCCTAATGGCCTCTAACCTCACGCCCCAGCGTATTTGTACACCCAAGTGATGGCGCTGGCTAGTGGTAGTGGCACCTCCCACAATACCACCACTGGTGCCACAGACAACCGAAGCCAGGAACACGTTGCCACAAAAGCTGCTGCTCATGCTGCCCACAGACTTCACCCGAATTACTAACCTACCTGAGTGGAGTTAGACTGCTGCCATCTTTGGACACTAACGTTGCATGCTCTTGCCAGGTATGCGCATGCCCGGTTAGTCATGCTGCTGCCATGTGAGGTGGATGTCCAAAGATTGTGGCGGCAGGATGCATAGGGGGCAGAGAGAGGGCACGGAGGGGGTGCAGAGAGTGATGGGTGTGCAAATATGGTGAGTAGTGGCAGTACTGGTACATTGCGGTGCCACAACTGCCACCTGGAGCTATTGACACATCACTGCCTGAGTAAGTGCACATGCATATATCCAACACGTATGTGCACTTAAGGCCATGTCACACGTAACGATATCATTGCCGATATCATTCAAAAGTCACGTGTTCTGTGACGCTTGAACGATGTCGAAATGACATCGTTGCCTGTGATACTACAAACGATGAACGATCAGTTGGCTGATCATTGATCGCTTGATTTGAGGACAGGACCTCAAATCAATCGTTGGTCACCCGGTGGACACGCAGCATCACTGCGTGTGACTCCGGGAGACGCCCGATAAGCTAGCTCCCACCGCCTCTCAGCAAGCGCTGGGAGCTGGTATCCAAGGTAAACTGCAGGTAACTAGGCAGCGCGTGCTGCCTAGATACCCGATGTATACCTTGGTTACCAGCCTTCTCCGCTCACCGGCTGGTATCCAAGGTACATAGCGGGATCTGTGAAAATGTCAGCTTAGGGCGCATAAAAAGACCATCACACAGCCCCAGATCCTGAAAACTGAAAATGTCATGGGTCTTAAAATATAGGGACAAAAGCAAACATTTTTTATTTGACAAATTTCTGAATTTTTTTTTCACCAAAAAAAAAAAAAGAAGTACGGTATATTTGTTTGAAGGGGTTAAGCACAAAATAGCATTGCTGGGTTTACTTGATGAGCAATTAGTGTTGTATGTACAGTATAGGACAGAGGTCCCCAATGTCAGTCCTCGAGGGCCGAACCAGTGCAGGTTTTCAGGATCTCCTTAGAATTGCACAGCAGGCAATGATTCCAATCCCTGTGCAATAGTAAGGAAATCCTGAAAACCTGCACTGGTTCGGCCCTCGAGGACTGACATTGGGGACCTCTGGTATAGGATATTGAAATGTTTAGCATTTTGTATTTAACAAAAGCCTCCTGACTTCTATTGACCCAAGTGATTAGGGTAATCCTATCAGTGATACAGTATCTGACAGAACAAAGACTCCTGAGGACACAAGAAGGTCCCTATTGTAGTTCACCCCTAAAGGTGGCTTCACACCATGCAACGTTGCTAGCAACATCGCCGGAAAAGTGACGTCACAGCGATGTTGCTAGCGACGTTGCGCTGTGTGACAGCGCGACGCGACCGCGTTTTATCGCGAGTCGCAGGTTGTCAGGTTTACGGGAAGAACTGTAAACCTGACAACCTGCGACTCGCGATTAGGCTGGATCGCGCCGTGTGACATCGCCAGAGCGATGTCAGCGGCGATACAGCCTATACCGCAGCGTTGCTGCGGATCGCTCGCTGAGCTGAGCCCAGCCCAGCGAGCGATGTCACCGCCCGCATCGCTGCGGCATCGCCGGCCGTAGCCGTGCTGTGTGACAGCTGGCCAGCGATGTCGGAACCGAGCGGGCACCCGCGCATCGCTTCCGACATCGCTGGCCAGGTTGCCTAGTGTGACGGGACCATACGGGTTCTACTACACCCCTTTGTGGGATTTAACTACAGTGCTAAATAGGGGAAGATCAGGTAGATTAAAGCAATTCTGTGAAGTTCAGATACAGGGTCTCCAGGTTGAAGGGGGAAGTGGACAGCTGGCATCCAAAAGACCCAAGTGTGATACAGAAAGGAGGAAATAAAGAAAAGGGGGAGAATTTCAGGGATAAATCCCCGAGAGAGGTAGGACATACCAAGGAGACGAAATTGCAATGTGATGAGGGCCACATCAAGCTGGCATAATGGGAGCCCTTAAAGTCGGACATACAAATTAGATACCTATCAGCTAAACAATGCTTCGGCCAACAGTCCTAAAGCACCAGTCACACATAACGATATCGTTAGAGAGATCGTTGTAACTGTGACATTACAACGATCTCTCCAGCGATGTTGTTATGTGTGACACTTTGCAGTGATCAGGCCCCTGCTGTGAGATCGCTGCAAAGTGCTCTGGGTCATTTTTTGATTGTTGGTTTCCCGCTGGTCAGCACGCATCACTGCGTGTGACCGCGAGAAACCAGCGACCAGTGACCTCACGGCTGGTTACTATGGTAAACACCGGGTATCCACGCAGCGCGCGCTGCCTAGATACCCGCTGTTTATCATAGTTACCAGCGTTCTCCCTGCTTACAGGCAGCTCTAAGCAGGGAGAACGCAGGTAACTATGATAAACAGCGGGTATCCAGGCAGCGCGCGCTGCCTGGATACCGCGCTGTTTATCATAGTTACCAGCGTTCTCCCTGCTTAGCGCTGCCTATAAGGCAGCGCTAAGCAGGGAGTGATGTGAGAGGTGGCTCCCATCTGCCTGTTTGACAGCTCCCCAGCGATCAGGTAACGACGCTCCAGCGATCCCGGCAGGTCGTTATCGCTGTCGGGATCGTTGGAGCGATCGTTATGTGTGACTGGACCTTAAACACAGGAGTGCTCCTGTAGTCTCCATGAGAATGCTGCCAACTAACACGTTGGCTGGTGACTTATCTCAGGGATAACAATGCGATTGGCAGTGCGAAATCAGTATTCTTGGCATATGATATATTGATATTGTTTGTAATAATGTTACTTCTTACAGTGTATACACCTGGAAAGCTGCTGACAAAACATATTGTGTTCACAGGAATAGTCAGAATCTAAATCATTGTCCTTTTGATTGCCATCTGACTCATATTAGCCATTGTATTTTTTTTTACAATAGAAGCCACAAACATCCTATTCTATTCCCTGGCAGATCCTATTCTGTCAGTCGATGAACCCCATTATAAGGTCAGTCATCATCGGTGGTGTCTGCTGGATTCTGCATAGTGCGATTTCTGCTATAGATGTAGTCACAACGTCTTGCAGACACAGCATTATCACAGTGACTAATGTTGGTTAGTAAATCTGGTGCATCTTTAGAGGCTCCACACACCACTAATAAACATGGTGCACAAACTGTTTAATCCTAGATGACCTGTGACAAACACTCTTGTCACAGGTCTTTTGCGGGGTGCATTGAGCAGGCTCAGGAGCTGGACCCACTATAGACTGGGCACACAATGACTGTGTTACACCTCCCTCCACTCAATGTATTGCATGCCTGGAGAAGCTGACACAACACAGCTACACAAGTATGTACCTAAGGGCCTCAGGGCCTCATTCAGACGTCAGTCAACTTCATGTACGGAAAAACAATCCAAGTTTTATCAGTGTCCTTTATAAGATATCCATCAGATCTTCATCATGGTATGTGCACACGATCTGGAGGCACTGTGTGTTGGACGCAATGCCCCAGACCTGCAGGAACCTGCAGGTGAACGCAGGGAGACGCAGCCGTCCTGCACTCGCCATCTGCGATAGGTGCAGGGCAGCTTCTCCCTGCATTCACCCGCTGGAGATTGCTTTTTACTTTGCAGCATGAAATTAACATGCTGCGGGATGTGTAAGTCCGGAGACAGGAGAAAACACGCTGCGGTGGGGAGAAGCAGAGTGAGCATGGGATTTCTAGAGATCCCATCCACTATGCTTCTACCGTACAATGCAGAGTTTTGGACGTAGCGGCAATACACTGCATCCAAAACACTGCAATTCCTGACCATGAGCACACAGCCTCAGTCTTTCCATGATACAATAAAGGAAAAAAATATTTTCTCCAGCTTCTTCTGTCTAGCATGCCATGAAAATGGACAACACATGGATGGAGTGCTGTCCAATTTTTTTCATAGAGACATAGATTTGCATTGACGATTTTGATCTGACGCTTGGTTCAATATTGTACATACTTCTGTGGTTTTGAACAGACCTGTCTACAATAAAATCACTGACCTGTGAACAACCCATAGACAGTCATAGATAGAGTGCTATCTGTGACAAACATTGATAACACACCTATGCAAAGCCAACAGGACACAGACAAATCACTATTTACAGGAGACCTTGTCTTAGCCACTCACTCTGCCAGATCAGAATATCCACACACTACACTGATGAGGGGCAGGTACCCCGAAACGCAGCGTCTGTAGTTTGGGGTTCTGATCTGGCACAAATCCCTTAGTTATATTAAAGCTTGTAGGAAAGCGATTATGACTTTGAGGAAGCTGCTTAAATGTGGCACGGGAGTTTCTCAACTTCCTTAGTGAAGTGCAAATTTGCATATATGCATATATCTGAGAGGAGGGAAGTGGCTTACAATCTCCTCACCTACTTCGCTCTCTCCATAAGGTTGAGAGCAAGTTCCCAGACCTATTTACAGGAATGGAGACCAACCAGCATGACTGGATGTCTGGGCAGTCTTCGTTTACCTTGCAGGCTCTAATGTGGGCAGTTTGACTAACCCTTTTTCATGCTCGGCCATTGCAGACCTGCATTTCCACTAGGAGCTAGTATCTGCTAGGCTAAAACTTGATGTGACACTCTTAAACAACTCAATGTTTTTCAGGATGCATTTGGAAGCTGTGCTGAGATCATCTGCCCGCCATGCCAAGCCTGCTGGGCTCACACTCCAGTATGGCACTGCAGGATTTCGGACCAAAGCAGAACATCTGGACCATGTTATGTATCGTATGGGCTTACTAGCTGTGCTAAGGTCAAAGAAGATGAATGCAGTTATTGGAGTTATGGTTACTGCCTCTCACAACCCTGAGGTTAGTGGAAATGGCTTATGGTCTGTTGTCTGACATCATGGTGCATCAATGACATCACTGACCAATTTTACCCTAGGAAGATAATGGAGTAAAGCTGGTGGATCCCATGGGTGAAATGCTTGTTCAGGAATGGGAGGCGTATGCTACTAACCTGGCGAATGCTGAAGAGAATGAATTGCAGACTGTACTGACCAACATAATTAAGCAGGAGTCCATCAACATGCAGGAGGAGTCGTGTGTAGCCATTGGAAGGGACACACGGTAAGCATAGTGGGGTGTTCTGGTTTGGCTCTGTCCACACTTACTCCGAGGTTTCCTTCTAATTATGGATACCAATACTGACACCTACTGGATACCACCACGCTTAACTGGATCTGACCACGCTTTTTCCCCATCAGAAATGATAGAATTTGAGCATTCTGCAAAAATGTGAAGTCTTAGTTGTCTGGAGTAGGTTGGCTTTTTTACTTTCTTTAGTATGTTTGTTTGTTTTTTTATTTATGGCAAATTTATGTTGCCGATCGTTTTCTTTTAAATCTACATAGGGCCCGTGTGGTGACACAAGGCTGTACATCCTCACTCAAAGTTAGGTGTGATTTCACACTGTGGAGCCACTGGGACATCCTGAGCTCCATTTGTACCGTGCTTCATATGGTATTTATGAAGCTACAATATTTTTTCTGCAGAAATTCTTTAAGAAAAAGCTCTCTGCATTAATTGACTTATAGTAAAGTCCCACGTACTTTGTTGTCTGATCACCGCTCTGCATAAGGTGAGGCTGCAATATAGGAATGTCTATGAGGACTAACAAGTCCTTTTTCTGCAAAACCAGTATTGTGACTACTATTTTGCTATCTTACTACAGTTATAAAGTAGTACCATATAGTCCGCGCCGGGCGGTGACTCACAGAAAATGCATCCACTTAAGGCAGAGTTCTTGTCCCAGGACAGATATAGCCAGCTAGATATATCATTTGAGCTCATGAAAACCTTTTGATGATATACTAGTGCATCTCAATGAATTAGAATATGTCCTCATCCTGGGCCCTTCCAGGTAATTATTTTCCCCCTACCTGGTTTGAATGTTCCCATCCTGGTATATATGTCCACGTCCTTTGCCCTTCCAGGTATATATGTTACCCACTTACTGGTATGTATGTCCCACTCACTGCTACATACATCTTCTTCCTGGCCCCATCCTGGTATATATGTCGACGTCCTTTGCCCTTCCAGGTATATATGGTACCCACTTACTGGTATGTATGTCCCACTCCTGCTACATACATCTTCTTCCTGGCCCCATCCTGGTATATATGTCCCCATCCTAAGCCCATCCTGATATATATATATGTCCCCAACCTGGGCCCCATGCTTGTACGGTGGCCCATGTGGTTACGTGGCCTCAGCACTGGGGTCTTGAGGTCCTGGGTTCAATTCCCACGCTAAGGACAACATCTGCAAGGAGTTTGTATGTTCTCCCCGTGTTTGCGTGGGTTCTAGCACTCTGGTTTCCTCCCACATTGTAAAGACATACTGATAGGATGTTTAGATTGTGAGCTTCCAAGAGAGACAGCATTACTGATGTATGTAAAGTGCTATGGAATTAATAGCGCTATATAAATGAATAAATATTATTATATGTGCGACTGTGATGACACCCCTGCTTTCTACAGTGCTTTGATGTGAGCTGTCAATGTAGCAGGAGCATTTGGCTACATGTTGTTGAAGTGGAAGCAGCTGAGGCAAACAAGCAGTTTATTGTAGTGGGATCCACTCTCGCTGCAGGCCACGTTAAAGTAAGGTGATGGATAAGATGCCCCCTCCCCACACTAACATTACGCTGTTACAGTACTTCAATATGGGCACTGAGTGTAGCAGGTACTGTCATCATCATCCCTCAACCCCACCACACCAGCTGCATGAGTGCAGGCCACAGCATCTCTATGGGTCTAGACAAGTCCCGTTCTATTGGCCTACTTATAGAAATGCCTCAGTTTGACATGTAGCCATCCTACCCTATGGTGTCATTATTATGGTTACAACCAACACAGGACACTATACTTCCATTTCTATTTGCAGGCTAAGCAGTGAAGACCTTTCCCTTGCAGTTATTGATGGCGTTTCTGCTCTTGAATCCAAATACCAAGGTACGTAAAATGCTGTTAAGGAGCATATTAAAGGTGTGAGGCCGGAAGTAAACCTAAGTGTCAATTGCTCCTGCATATGAAAGAGCATAGTTGTAGATTGACAAGCTATGTAATATTAAAGATTAAGGGAACAAGGATTCCTGAGACTCTTATGTATGCCTGTTAAAATCAATAGCTTTACTGGGCACTCTTTAAAGATTTGCCATGGATTGCTTATTACACCACTGTGAGGTTACTACAAATCAACCTAATCGCATCAAAATACATAGACAGACAGGGGAGTTCTGTGAAAGTAAGCTATTAAACATTGGCATGAGCAGTGCATGGAAGGGCATGAAGTAAAGGAGGTTCCTGCACCTGTAGTGCTGGTAGAATGCAGAGTTACTGACATATTTGACTGGTATATGCACCAAAAGCAGTCCTAACTTGTAGAGAATGAGGTACTCAAGACCTTCTTTTTCTACATGTTTAGGGTGGGAGGACAGGTTAGCATTAAGAATAGCTTTGTGTGTTTGAAGGACTCTAATGAATCTTTACAATGTTTGACTGGATTTTGCAGCAAATCTCCCAGCCCTCGGTGCTAATAATGTTGTGTTTGCAGATTATGGGCTGGTGACCACCCCTCAACTACACTACATTGTGTGCTGCCGCAATACAGATGGGAGATACGGGGAGCCGACTGTTGAAGGATACTACCAAAAACTGTCACAAGCGTTTAATGAGTTAGTCAAGCAGGTGCCACACGCCGTTTACTATAACGTTATATTAACAATACAATGTACTTTATGCTTATATATAGCATCCGATAAAATACCATTTTTATCTGTCATTAGTCTCCTGACTGTGGATCAGAAAAGAAGTGCTTGAGCATAGATGGGGCCAATGGCATCGGTGCCTTGAAGATCAAAGACGTGAAGCAGCATCTGCAGCCCTTGCTGTCCCTACAGCTGTTCAATGATGGCTCCAATGGGAGATTAAACCATTTGTGTGGAGCAGACTATGTGAAGGTGCAGCAGAAACCTCCTGAAGGTACATGTGAATGAGATACCATGACCTCCTCTAGGTTTACTATTGACAGTTTGAGGTATTACAAGTGTGGTGCCCCTAAGATTACTAGACTGCCAAATGACAAATCTGATAAATTAAGTAGCGATATTTTCCACAATACTACATAATTGGGCAGAAATACTGGCAAATCCCATGCAGAAGCCTCATCTCAGAGATTAGACTGTGAAACATAATCTTCTGCACATTTCTTACTGTCGAACATTCCAATATTTAAAGATACACTCCCATGAAGTTATTTTCTCATTAAATCTGTGCATGCAGTGTAATGTGAGTGTATTCATATACTCCTACTGTATCCAGTGCACTTCTGCTTCTCTTCTGGTGACGTCACAGCTCTGCAGACTTTCCAGGTTGTGCTGAGCTGTGTGTGTCCCAGAAGTTGCTTTTAGGCCACTTTCACATGTTCAGTATTTATATCCAAAATGAAGCTTAGGCGGCCGTCACACGTTTCAATATCATGAGCGATATTGTAAGCGATCACGTGCACGCGCGATCGCTAACAATATCGTTCACATCGCTGGTGAGATGTCACACAGACAGACTCACCAGCGATGTGGGCCAGCGAGATCGCTGGTAACTATGGTACACATCGGGTTACTAGGCACCGCGCGGCGCTTAGTAACCCGACGTTTACCATAGATACCATCTCCCAGCATAGGCTCTGCCGCTGGGAGATCATTCATCGTGGTGTCACACACCACGATGAAGCAGATTGAACAAGCATTTATCGCTTGATATGAGCTCCGGCTCTCACATCTGCGATGTAACGATCAATCGATTTTACATTGTAAAATCGCTTGATCGCACGCAGCGATGCACAAACGATATCGCTTAAGCGATCAAAAAGCAGATCCTTAAACGATATCGTTAGCAATATTGAACAGTGTGACGGCCGCCTTAGAACAATCAGAAGAAAAGTATAATAGAAACACGTCACCACTTCTGTATTTATCACCCACTCCTGGTTTTGGCTACAAATACTGGCTAAATACTGAAAGTGGCTTTACAGTGTAAGTCTATGGAGTGTCAGAATGAGGCTCAATAGACTTACATTGTAAAAGAGACGCCCAGGTCACTCAGAGCATAGTGTGATCCAGACAATCTGAAGAGCAGTGAGGTCACTCCGATAAGGAGCAGAACAGGGCTGGGTACCGGAGAGAGCAGTGGTAGGTTACTATATTAACATACACATACCGTAGGATACTACAGGCCTATATACACAGATTTAGTAAAAAAATAAACTTCATAGGAGGGCTTCTTTAACAATGTAGACAACAGACCAGCACAGAATTCACTAGCTTCATGAATTATATTCAGACTGCTCAGCAAATCACATTAACCAGCAAATGCTATGAGTGGGATCTACAGTAGGACATTGCAGCACTCAGCAAGCGGTGAAATGTTTGATTTACAAGCAGCGAGAATCTGGTGGATACACAACAAGCAGGTGTTTAACAAACCCGCTCTAATCCTGGTCTCAGTTACTGGGAGATGGGAGTAAATGATTTTCTGATTGGTGAGTGCCGCAATGTTTCTACAATCAAAGATCTGTATTTTTGCCTCTACTCAAGGAAATATCATTTCATGAATAAGGGACATTTTTATTCATCATGACACTGTTAATTATGGAGTTTATCAAAAACAGGTGCTCCTTATATTTTGTGAAGTTGATGTCTAATGTACCCAGAAATTAGTGGTGCCTATGGGTCCCAAATATGAGTCTCGTAGGATAAAATGAATGTAGCTTTTGCAGAGTACATTTCACCCTGTACGTATTAAATATGTCTTTTTCCGTCTGTCTGGCTGTAGGTATTGTTATGAAGCCTGGAGAGCGATGTTGTTCGTTTGATGGCGATGCTGATCGCATTGTTTACTATTACAAGGACAGTGATGACCGCTTCCACCTTCTAGATGGGGATAAGATTGCAACACTGATAAGCACTTTCATCAAAGAACTCTTAGTAAAGGTGACATGTGACCATTGTCTATACCATAATTGAAGGGCATCTTTTAAAAAAAAAAAACTCTTCTTTAACCCATCCTTTTTTTTTTTTTTATACAGCTCATTTACAGGGGTTGTTTAGTTTAAGGAGAAAACGTCTGCAGACATAGAGTTGCCAAATCATACTGCTCTGTATTCTCCATGTGTGAGCAGTCACATGCCAACTAGACACGCCTCTGTTAGAAAACTGAAAAGCAGAAGAGAATCTAGTCCGCACGTGACCGCCCATGAATACAGGAAATCGCACATGGTCACAAGCTGGAAACAGAGAGGACTACAGACTTCTCTTAGGCTGGAATCACAATGTCTCTCTTATTCAACTAAATCGGACGTGTCATGGATGATTAATGTGGAATGGCCTCCCCCGTTAGGACGGGAGTGTGGAGCTGCTTAGAAACACAAGCAGCTGACGCTCCTGTGCAGAGAGGAGGGAGGACATTCCAGGTTAATAATCGATGACACGTCCAACTTAATTGCATATTACACGGACAGTGTGATTCCAGCCTTAGGGTGGAAACCCAATATGTGAAATTGCATATGAGGTACTCGCATGAGTCTCGCATGACTCTCTCGGAACGGCTGCTGCCTCTCTGAACCAGAGCGCATCAGCTGCGTGTGTTTCTATGGAGAAGGCATGCTCCCGTTCAGAGAGGCAGGGGCCGGGCTAGGTGAGTCATGCAAGTCTCATGCAAGTATGTCACATGTATCTCGGGTAGTGTGTTGCCACATATACACTGGGTAACCTATATAAGTTGATAAATACTATGGATCATTCATTGAAGACTGAAGGGATGTTGCCCCATGTTTTTTTTTTATTTAACAGGGTCCTGTAATTCTATAAAATGCAGCCCCAATGAACACGCTTCCACTTCCAGTTTTAGTTCCTCTCACTGATTGTGGGGTTTCTGGGAGCAGTGGTGAATAAAGAATATGCTGGACTAGATGTCACCTGTAACTCCGGGGCATCCACTGAGTAGACTCAAGATGTGTCATCCAATATACATCATCTTGAGTGTTCAGTGTGTTTTCTACCTCATTGTAAGCAAAAACCAGGAGGTGGTAAAAAAAATACAGAAGAGGTGACGTGTGTCTATTATACTTTTTCCTCTGATTGTTCCTTGTTTATGCAATGACTACTTTAAGATATCAGTATCATAATATGTTATACTGACACTATAATCCGGGCCCAACATATGAAAAGGCCCCAGAAAATAGTGTGAAACTTCATACATCAGGCTACCATATATTTAGTTCTAGTATAGAAGGACATTTACTCTAGTTTGCTGTGCTATATCTCTGCTTCCTATATATGTCATGTTCTTACACACTGTACAGTTATAACACCTCATTGATATATGGGATTTCTTATTGCAGGTTGATTTGAAGCTTAATATGGCAGTCGTACAAACAGCCTACGCCAATGGAAGCTCCACTCGTTACTTGGAAGAAGTCATGAAGGTCTTATTAATTTCATGTATAAAACATTAAATTAATAACACAAAGAAACTAACTGAAAACTATAAGAGACTTTATAAGGATATATTGTTAATGTGTTTCAACTGGTAAAATATTAGACATAAGCTGTGTGCCTGCTGTATAATCATGTAGAAATCACAAACTGACAACTACTTAAATAACAGCACATTTTATATGTAGGTTCTTACTATGTTCTTATCTGTACTCTGTAAAACATGTTCTAGGTTCCTGTATACTGCGCTAAAACTGGTGTTAAGCATCTACATCATAAAGCACAAGAGTTTGATATTGGAGTTTACTTTGAAGCAAACGGTCATGGAACAGTAAGTTTAATGATAGTCTTATTGTTCCCTTCTGCATAAGGAGCCGTGTTTCTTAAAAAGTATTGATTGATGCAGTTCTGAGTTGTAGCTGAAGCCATGAAAACTTTGTCCTCTCCTTTAATTCATCACTTTGGTTAATTACTGCCATCAGAGGCAAGTCCTAGCCACAGACCCTCCATAATCACGATATGGTTGGGGAACCTTTTTCCTGACATTGGGTTATCCCACCACATTTTTTGTCTGCATACTTAACCGTAGTCTAATGGCCACTTTACACGTTCCAACGTCGGTCCGATATTGGATCCAACGCCGCGGGAGCGCGCTTTTTCTGGGCAGAATTCCAAGATCGCATAGGAGATGTTACACAGTGCGATATCGGCAGGCAACCCCACTACGATGTGTACGCCCCCTTGTACGGCCGACCCAAGAACGACCATTTAACATGGGATAGGATAGGGGAAGTTGTACTCCACATCGTAGTTGGGCTTTTACACAGCACAATCCGGCCATAACCCCATCCAATATCGGGTCGTTGGAGAGCGGGCTCATTTGATCCCCGATATCGTTTTGGCATCGTTCGTGCATCATATTGGACATTTACACCATACAACGCACAAACGATATCGGGGCCAACGCACGAACCACGTGACTCTTTATCGGAGTTGGACGCCGATATCGGGACGTGTAAAGTGGCCATTAGACATATGATTAACATCGCGTGAACTCGCTATCCTCTGATGACTAGCCAAACCATTAATGTGTTTTTAATAGTCAACTAACGTTTGACCAATGTCAGGATAAAAGGGGATAAGATTATTAAATTTGGACAAAATCGATCTTATTTTTTTCTCTCAAGGATGATAAGGCTTACTTCCCCCTCACCATTTTGAATACATGGACACTCGGCTGAACCGAGAATGCATGTGTAGGGTGGTATGGATGGTAGGGTCATCTTCAGCCAAGCCTGCAGCAATATAGTTGCAATAAGACACTTAATTCACCTTTGTATCTTACAGGTTCTGTTTAGTAAAGACTGCTGAAGAGCAGATTAAGCAGCTGACCACTGCAGGAGTCAGTGAAGAGTCAAGAAAGGCTGCTCAGATGCTTGGGAATGTCATCAATCTAATTAACAGGTAAGGCTGATTTCACATAAGCAGTATTTGAAATTCGTGGCAGATCCGTCAGGTATCCTGCATCTGTGCGATACGACCCACTTGCAGCAGGCCCCATCATTCCCTATGGGACTTGTGGTCAGGATCTGGCAAAACCCTCTTACCGCACCAGACCGCAAGTCCCATAGGAGAGGGTGCAAGTGGGTCGTTACACGGCAGATC
Source organism: Allobates femoralis (assembly GCA_033576535.1). Classification (NCBI taxonomy): domain Eukaryota; kingdom Metazoa; phylum Chordata; class Amphibia; order Anura; family Aromobatidae; genus Allobates; species Allobates femoralis. Next base: position 265,381,972 of record JARQOC010000001.1, on the reverse strand, counting down.
GCAGCAGATGCAGGATACCTGACGGATCTGCCACGAATTTCAAATACTGCTGATGTGAAAGGTACCTAAGCAAGGTAATAGAAGCATTTCATTCCTGTAAACATTGGAGTCCATCCCTATAGAGCAGACCTGCTATATACTTACTGCAAGTGAGATGTGTGCAGCACATAATAAGAGAGGCTGGGTTTCTTTGTATTACTGCCCTGTTTTCTCTAAGGCCGGCTTCACACCACAATTTTTTTCAGGTCCAGGGCTGTCCGGTGTGAACGTGACAGCCCCGGACCCGATTTTGGACTAATGCATGCCTATGGTGCTGGATGGGGCTGGAAGGCAGTAATTTTTCATCCGGTTTTGTCCCTGTCCAGCAGCATCAGGCTGCATTTGATTTTTGTCCCGGACACAAAATCTCAGCTTACAGCGTTTGTGTGTCCGGGGCAAAAATCTGACAAAATCGGATCCGGCGCCCCCATACCTTTGGGAGGCTGTGAGCGCCGGATCACACAGAAAATCGGATCCGGGTGCTGAACTTCAGCACCTGGAGAGCTCCCGGTTGACAGTTCAGAACCACGGCTAGCAGGGATTTTGAAATTTCAGGACGTGGACAGCGGCATCAGCGCGCACTGATGATTCTGGCAGAAAACAGGACCAGAGGGCATATTAACCCTCGATTCTGTTTTCTCCGGAGCTGTCAGGCTGTGTCCAGTGCATCTAGCAAGAAACCGTGGTGTGGAGCCGGCCTAAGCCAAACCCTCCATCTACATGTCCTGATTTGTCTCCTCTCACAGATCTGGACAGATTCCTGCTAATGTCATCACAGATCACAGATGGGGATCTGTCTATGGCGGCCGTCACACGGTTCAATATTGCTAACGATATCGTTTAAGCGATCTGCTTTTTGATCGCTTAAGCGATATCGTTTGTGTATCGCTGCGTGCGATCAAGCGATTTTACAATGTAAAATCGCTTGATCGTGACATCGCAGATATGAGAGCCGGAGCTCATATCAAGCGATAAACGCTTGATCAATCTGCTCATCGTGTGTATGACACCACAATGAACGATCTCCAGCGGCAAGCCTATGCTGGGAGATGGTATCTATGGTAAACGTCGGGTAGTAACCGATGTTACCATAGTTACCAGCGATCTCGTGGTCCACATCGCTGGTGAGTCTGCCTGTGTGACAGCTCACAGCGATGTGAGCTATATTGTTAGCGATCGCGCGTGCACGTGATCGCTTACAATATCGCTCACGATATTGATGAGTGTGACGGCGCTATGGAGCTGCTGGGGTTATAGTGTCTCTGGATCTGCAGACAGTGTGATGGAGCATGCTGGGGTTTGCAGTGTCACTGGCTCAGGATCTGCAGATCCACTACAACTCCCAGCATGCTCCATCACACAGTCTGCAGATCCAGAGACTACAACCCCCAGCATGCTCCATAGACAGATCCCCATCTGTGATCTGTCATGACAATAGCAGGGAACTGCCCAGGTCTGTGAGAGGGGACAAATCAGGACATGTAGAGACTGCCGTGTGTAAGATCAGTCAAGCAGGAGATGGTGGGAGGGAGGAGGGTTTGGCTTAAAGTCAACAGGGGAGTAATACAAAGAACCCAGCCTCTCTTATGCTAATGTGCTGCACACTCCACGCCCTGCTGCACACTTTCTAAGGACTTCTATAACATTTATCTCTGGAATCATACATGGAATCATTGAAGTAAAGGTATGATTATACTCAGTATCCCAGAGCCTGTAAGGTAGTCGCTTCAAGTTATAGCCCTAAAATCTGTTGGTTGGTCCTCTTTGATTAATGTTTTTTAAACTCTGCTTTGTGTTTTCATGAATTTTTGTTTTCAGACAGTGGGAGATGCCATCTCTGATATGCTGGTGATCGAAGCCATCCTAACCCTCAAGGGCTTTACTGTACAAAAGTGGAATGAAATTTACACTGACCTTCCAAATCGCCAATTGAAAGTAAAGGTTAGTTATAGGTGGCATTTGGGGATGAGATCACTATACAGTAGTGCACACCTAAGGCTGGTTTCACACTACGATTTTTTGCAATCTGACACTGTCCGATAGAAATCGGACAGCATCAGATCCAAACTGATCCCTGCATTTGGCATCCGATTCGACATTTTGCAGGATCAGTTTGGCCGACTCCTCCTGTCATCTGGTCCTCTCTGCCACCTGTCACCTGTTCTCCCCCTCCTCCATACTATGATAGTATGTAATCCCATTCACAGACTGGAACTGAAATCTGGTTTTCATGCTTACTTTTTTATGCTCCATAGGTTGCAGATAGAAAAGTAATAGACACAACAGACGCTGAGAGACGTACTGTAAAGCCACCAGGCTTGCAGGAGAAAATTGATGAGCTCATCAAGAACTACCGTATGTCCAGAGCATTTGTGCGTCCTTCAGGAACCGAGGATGTAGTCCGTGTATATGCCGAGGCAGACACGCAGGTGAGTATTTGTGGACGACAGAAGGACAACAGATATATTCAAGAGTTGTAGTGTGCGTGTGTATATATCATATCTACACACTACATAAAGCTACGCTACATCATCAGAGGCTTCATTTTGAAATTCCATTGCATTTAAGGCTACTTTCACACTACGATTTTTGCAAATCCGATGCTGTCCGATGAAAATCGGACAGCATCGGATCCAAACTTATCCCTGCAATCGGATGCCAAATAGGCATCCGATTCCGATATTTTGCAGGATTAGTTTGGTCTCCTGTCACCTAGCTCCCCCTCCTCTCTGCCTCCTGTCATCTCGCTGTCCCTGGCTGCTGTCCCTCTCCTGTCTGTCCCCTCTCCTGTCCTTCCAACATAACAAATGTTTATTCTCACCTGCCAGCGCTCCCCAGCGTCTCATCAGCTTCCGATCGGGTGTACAGGACCTGCGATGTCAGAAGAGTCATCGGGTCACATGAGCGGTTACCGCGGTAACCGCTCATGTGACCCGATCAGGTTATGACATCATCACAGGTCCTGTTACCGAGCGGCTGCAGATGGAGACGCCGAGGGAGCGCTGGAAGGTGAGAATAAAGATTTTTATTTTAAATACGTGATTTAACTTATATTTAACTTCCGCAATGTATGTATATACATTGCGGAAGTTAAGTTAGGCGGCTCACAATAGTTTTAGTGTACTGAGCATGTACTGAGCATGCTCAGTACACTAAAATCAGGTCCGAGGAGACATCAGATGTTTCCTCGGACCCTGCTCCATAGGGCCCCATGTTAATAGAATCGGATCGGATTTGGCATAATTGCCATCCGATTTGCTTCCGATCCAATCGGTTTTTTTCAGGAGCAAAAATCGGAGCAGTCTCCGATTTTTGCACAGGAAAGAAATCGACAAATCGGACCGGACGCAAATCGGATGTAGTGCACACCGATTCGGTCCGAGCCCATAGGGTGACATGGGGCCAAATTCAGGAAATCGTAGTGTGAAACCAGCCTAACAGTAAAGGTTTAGCCATTTATTGACTCTCCATTGATAATGTACCGTGTTAGTTGGTGCGTGCATGGATCGACACAGACCGAGCCTACTGAATGTAGGATGTGTGCTGGTTGTGTTATAACACAATTTCTAACAGCAGTTATCCAAGCTACTCTGACCACTGATATTTAACCACCAAGGCTACGTTCACACATAGCGTATTTTGTTGCGCTTTTTTGAGCGCGCTTTTTGCCGCGATTTTAGGGCTTTCACACACTGCGCTTTCTTTACTCCAGAAAGCGCAGGTGATGTCACAGAGGGGAGGAAGAATCCTGCTAACTCCTCCCCTCTGTGACATGTGTGACTGCTCCCATTCGATTTCGCAGTGTATTAATGTACACTGCAAAATCTAAATTAAATAAAGCCAAATGTATGAAAAATAAAGAATGAAATACCTCCCTGACGCCTTTTTCCCGGTGTCTGGTTGAGAAGCCAGGCGATGTGTGTTCTGCCAGGACCTGGCGTGATGTCAGAGGGGCGTTCCCGGCACTGATTGGCTGCTCGCGGTCATGTGATATGTATCGAAGGAGAAAAGGAGATTTTTGTGTACTCACTGTAAAATCCTTTTCTCTTAGCCTCTAAGACACAGGACCGTGTGTGTGTGTGTGCTGTGTCCCCCAATGAGGCGAAGGAGAAAATTGTATATTTGCTTTCTCGTTGCCTTCTATGGGTGAAAAACATCAAAAGATGCCATGCTGCGTTTAAATCACTGCAGTTCTGAATGGTCAGGAGAAAAAAGTGTGTATGGCTGGTCAAACAATATCTTGCAGATATGTTCAAGATTGGTGAAGTGAAATCATGGACAAATTGGTCTATGTAATGGCACAAAATGATCAATTTATCTGTTTCAGTTCAAAAGATCTGTGAAATATGCAGTATCTGTTGTGTGACCAGTATGAATATCGGAAATCTGTACTGTAAAAAAATCAACTTTGTGCATTAAAAATGCCACAAAAAGACGCTGCTCATGAACATAGCCTTACAGTCTGGCCACAACGTTACTGCCTGTAAAGTGACTTCTTTATTATTTTGAATTGACAGGAAAACGCGGATGCCTTGGCACATGAGGTGTGCTTGGCCGTCTTCCACCTTGCAGGAGGAGTTGGAGATGAACCCAAGCCTCTACGATGAAGTGCCACAACTGCCTGGACGTGGTTTTATATGACCGTCTACTTGAACTGTATCATATACAGCGGAACTGGAATTTTCTTTAAAAAAAAATATAAAGCTAAAATGTTTACAATTAGAGTGATGGATCACAGATCTATCGGTCAGTTGTGATTTGTCTCACTGTGCCTTGAAAGATTAGCTATTAGATATCATTTGTAATACAATATTTTACTTTGACTGGGGTGTTCCTTGTGTTCAGTTCTCTTCCCTATGTTCCTGATTAGTTGACTATTAACCATCACAAGGGAAAATGCAGAATTAAAACAAATATGAATGAATACATGGGTTTCTTTAAGAGATGAGCGTATCGATTTTCAAGATCCATCTCCAGTTCACTATAGAGGATTTGGAGAAATCTTTGACTCCGGTCTTGATTAGCTGCCTTTAGGGATGTCGTCATTGCAGTATTACAGTCACGAAAGCACAAAGAGGAGCAGCGGATGCCAGCTGGTAGGAGGCTTCTCACAGGACTCTTGTCCAGTTATCACGGAATACCGACCAGGCCAGGAACTGTAAATTTATTTACTCATCTTTAGTTTTTTATCAAACTTAAGGGAACGTATCATCTATATTTTCTTCTAACTAAAACGGATACTGATCAACTTACTTGTTTCTATTTTCTGAATATTATGAGGCAGTCACCTTTCTGAGCTGCTTTACAGCTGCTATGTGGACCATAGAAAACAGTGCAGAATTTCACGGACTCCTTTGCCGAAGTTTTCTAGGCATGCTCTGCCACTGCACAGTATAAACAGGTAATGTAAATGTTGGATCCTGTGCTATCTACATGTTATCCCTCATTATAATTCAGACTATGATGTTGATGATGTGAAGTCTGTATTTTGTTGCTCGGCAGGCAGAGTACAATCTGATGTAATGTCAATGGAAAAATTAAAATATATTCTTAACGCATAAAAGTATTGGGACACCTACAGGAGCTTATATAGCATCACATTCTAAATCCATAGGCCTCAGTATGGAGTTGGTGTCCCCTCTGCAGCAAACAGATTACATTCTTTTAGATAGGCTAAGATTTTAGAGGGTGTCTGTGGATATTTTTTTCCCGTTCATCTTGAACAAGGGTAGGGAACTCCAGACATCGAGAGCCACACACAGTACATGTTTTCAGGATTTCCCTAGTATTGCACAGATGAAGATTCCAACCTCTGGGTAATGCTGAACAAATCCTGAAAATCTGCACTGTGTGCTGCTCTCAAGGCCTGGAGTTCCCCACCCCTATTCTAAAACATTTGAGAGGTTAGACACTGATATTGCACAAAGGAAACTGACTCACAATCTCCATTGTAGCTCATACTAAAGATGGTGATGGGGTTGAAATCAGGGCTTTGTGTCGGTTTTTCCACACCAAAGTTGCCAGTGATGCCTTTATGGATCTAGCCATGTGTACTGGGGACAGTGCTGCTGAAGAAAAGAAAAAAAAAGCTTTCTCCACACTTTTCCCACAAGGTTAAAAGCATAAAATTGTTCAAAATTCCTTATTATGCTAACGCATTAAGATTTCGCTCCACTGGGACCAAGGGGCTTAGGCGAAACCCTGAAAGACCGTCTCTTTATCGCTCCCCCCACCAAACATTACAGTGGGTAGAATGCAGTCTGGCAGATAATGTTGTCATGGCTTTTTACAAACTGACTTGTACAAGAGTACCATACTATTAGAGGACTATAGCTGTATCTGAGCTCTTTACAACAATCTTTCACAGATGATACTAACGACGTGGAGACCATAGAAAAGAGGAGTCTATGTGGCCCCAGCCTGAGTCTCCACACACTGCACCTGGTGACTGACAGGTCTTTACCTTCTGTGTACAGTGCCAGAGACCTGTCAATCTCCTGGAGTATGGCAAGGGCAATTTCAGACACAGCATTTTGTGGTCCTCTCTGGCCTCTCCCCAGTGTTGTCTCTGGTGCCCCCTGTATTGTGTCTCTGCTCCCATGTGGTCGCTCGTTGCCCCCTTCGTGTTGTGCCTCTGCACCCCATGTAGTCGCTCTCTGCCATCCACTGTGGTGCTCTCATGCTGCGGGGATTAGCGAGGGCAGAGATGAGCAGGGGGAGAGCAGGAGACAGAGAGGGCTGCAGACAGTATATGATTTCTCTCTGCGCTTGTGGGCCTGGTGGTGACGTCACAGTCAAGTGATTTGGCTCCACCCGTAATGGTGACGTCACAACAGGTCCTTGGGGGTGACTTATATTGAGCTGTGGTGGCGGGCGGTTTCGGGTGGCGTGTGCAGAGGTGATTGGGCTGTGGTGGCATGTGCAGTGGGTTCGTAGACTCGGCACTATTTCCAGGTGCCATATTTGAACTTCCATCACTCAGGTGTTCAAATATGGCACCTGCAGGTTGTTCCAACTAATCAGATGATAGGAGGACTCGATGATGGACGCCACAAGGTAAATATTATAATAGATTCACATCAGCCACTCAAAAAAAAAAAAATCAATTGCGTTTCCACAGGGTAGATGGTCATTATTCTCATACACAGTAAAGGGAATAAGGGGTCAGGAAAATATTGATTGTTACATTCAAGATTTTATGTAGAACACACTGTGGACAAAACCACTGGACCTCAACTCAATCATTGAATTCTGATTTTCAATTCACTCTTATTGCCCCAGATGTATAAAATCCAACTCCCTTGCTGCCCGCAACATGACTCTACTTGAGTGACATATAATTCTTTTTTTCTCAGCATTTTATATATGCATTTCAGATCTTGGATATAACATTTAAACCAGACCTCAATGACATGAAATTTGAAGACAAAATAGGCAGTAAAATGCATCTTAAAACCGCTAATGCGTTGGATCACGTGTTTGTTTTTTATACAAACCTATACAGTAACGGGGCTGGGAGCAGTCCACACATGTCTGCCACCTGCAGACACTAACCTTAATCTGGCTAGCTTTCCCTCTGGTCTAATGGTGGGTTTACACACACCAATTTATCTGTTCAATCTCTGAACCAATCTCTGGTTGCAGTGAAATCATGGATACATTGCTCCATTTTGTGGCTGTGTACAACATGGAGCAATGTATCCATGATTTCACTGCAACCAGAGATTGGTTCAGAGATTGAACAGATAAATTGGTGTGTGTAAACCCACCATAAGGCTGGCTTCACTCTGCAGTTTTTTCACTGATCAGTGTCCATCAGTGTTTGTGTGCCAAAACCAGGTGAGGAACCACGAAGGGAACTTGCAGAGAAAAAGTATAATTGAAAGATTGACACCTGTTCTGGATTTTGGAGACACTCCTGGTTTTGACACACAAACTGGATGGAAACTGATCAGTGAAAAAACTGCAGTGTGAAACCATCCTTAGGAGTGTATACTACTGAGGAGGAGCTAACTTTTTTTTATTTTGCCTAGTGGCAGCAGCCTACACCCATGATATCCTGTGACCCCCCCCATGAAGCGATAGAGAAATCGGCAGCAAATGCACTCCTAATGGCTTGGATCCCATGTGCAATTTTTGATGGAGCGTTTTGAGACAGATATTCTCCTTTCCTCTGTATCCACTTTTGTATCAGTTTTTCCTTCTTTTTACACGTGCAAATAAAAAGCTAATCCGATTGAAAAATTGACAAATCTGTATTTTCTTAGAGGGATCAATGACATCATAAAACACATTCTGCACCATAATTTGAAGTTAATCTGATTAGTTCACATCCAGAATTGTCACTTTTATTTACAGATAAAAAATCTTTTAAATTAAATAAAGAGTCAAAACAGAATTATGAAGGGGATTTGTTACAATAAATACAGAGTAAAAAAGTCTGTACAGCTGAGAATTGTCATTCTATTCAGGGCTATGGAGCACTCAGCTCTTCAGCACTCCTTCCAGAAAATCTCTCTCCAGCATCTCCTCGATTTTCTGTCTTGCTTTGCTGGAGAACATCTTTTGGTTCTCCAGTTTAATATCCTTGTTGGGAAAAGAATTTTGATAAAGGATTGGGCTTCCCGAGTCTCCAACACATCTGCTTGTCACTTTACTATTGAAGACTTGACTGAGTACATTGAAAAAAGGCAGAAGCTGCTCCATGCTCCGAATGGTGGAAATTGTAAGTAGTAAGTGGCCAGGGTCCCAGTCCAATATTCTTCCTGAGTTGTCCTCTTCTGGATTTTTCTGAATCAATAAAATAAAAAAAAGAAATCAAAACAGATTCTTTTAGAGTTTTCAAAAAAGCCATGGCCAAAAGTTTTGAGACTGGCAAATATTTTAGTATTCACAGTTTGCTGCCTCAGTAATTTTACATATTTTACTCCGATGTCTCTATAGTTACTGTCATACTCCTACAGCCAAATCAGATCTCATGCTTTACACTGAAGAAGGGCAACAGCCCCGAATAACCGGAACTGCAAAATGAGACTCTAGTTTGCCTTTTATCCTATCATAGGGCAAGGCTCTTTAAAAGGAATCGGTCACTGCTTTGAAGCATCTAACTTATTAATATGGGAATACTGGTACATAATAGAGTGCTGTGAATTACCATACCTGTGAGATTCATATCAGATGCCTTCTTGTGTGAAAACCATGTTTTATCCGTCAATGTAAATGAGGTTATGGGGTAGATGTTGCCTGGAAGACAGTGCTGCCTCCTTGCTTCATTAGCATTGCTGTCGCCTCCCATCAGCATCACAGTATCCCTGTGACGCTTAGTTGTGGTCCTAAAATCACGGGTCTGCGCACCAATTGCCAACGTTCCATTTGAGTGTTCTGCCCTCCTATGAGTATTGGCTTCATGTTTCTTCTGCGCTGGATCACTAGAGTGGAAGTAGCAGTAACTCTCCGTCGCCTGCACAGAAGAAACAAGATCCAATTCCCATAGGAGGGAAGAACACTCAAATAGAATGGCTGCAAGTGCGGTGGATTTCAGGACCATAACTAGGTGTCACAGGGGTACTGTGATGTTGATAGGAAGCGACACCTACACTAATGAAGCAAGGAGGTAACGCTATCTTCTGGGAAGGTTTTGCCACAAAGCCTGGAACACCTCATTTATATAGAAATTATTTTTTTCACAATAAGGCATTTGATATGAGACGTACAGGTATAATTATTTTTAGCACTCTATATACCCTTATTAAAGGAAAACTGTCAGGCCAAAAATCCATGTGTAACTGATATATTCTAATTCCTTTCTTGAAGCTCTCTCTATTCATGTATTTCTATCATATATTCTTCCCTCCTATCCTCTGTAAACTTTAAAATAAAAGATTAATTCCCTCTGTCACAGTGATTTCTCTGTGCACACACCCACTCAATGATTGAATATTCATGACACTGCCCTGCCTCCTCTCTAATCTGTCTGTTGTGTGACTCATTCACAGCAGACATAGAAGGAAGGGGGGAGTAGGGGGAAGTTTAGCTGCAGCTTTGAGCTCTTCATGTCATTGCGTTTATCTGATGGTGGGGCTACACGCAAGGATATCCTGAATGATATCGTTGCAACGTCACAGATTTGAGATAGTTGGAACGATATCGTTTGTACATCCTTGCGTGTAAACAAACGATATAGGATGAAAAGATCGTTTATCCTAGATTTGAGATCCTGATCTCAAATCTATCGTTTGTTGGCCAATTAAGCACTGAATGATGTGGCACATCGTTCAGTGTGAAGCCTTTTGAACGATATCGTTCAAAAACTTAAATTCCTGCCGCTGTAATTTTTGTGTGAAGGTTTAAATAAAGCATTTTATTGTACTGATTTAACATGTAAAAGCCGCTCCTGCAGCTGTGTGCTACATGTCGGCACACAGCAGCGGCTATGAAGCTGGTGTTGTAGGGGTTAATAATATTGTGACACATGGCCCCAGGGAGTGCCCACACTCCCCTGGAGCCATGTAGCACATTACATTTACACTGCAGGGGTTAAAGCAGTGAGTTAGCAGAAGCCGCACATTGTTGGCTCTGCTACTTCCATTCATAAAAAGCCGGCGGCTACTGTCAGATTACAGGGCGCTGTGAAAAATTGCTAAAATGCTTCAAGAATCAGGAGGTCTCCTACGTAGTTAGGCAAAATGCGTACAGTACCTGTCCCTGTCCAGGGTGCTGATCGCATCAGCATTAATAACTATTGGCCGCGCACCGGAGTTTCAATGTGCAAATCGCGTCATATCCGGCTTTACACGTCAGTACACCCATTAGGCAGATAAGCTGCCGTGAACAGACCTCGTGCATGCGCACTCGGCATCGCGAGGTTGGCAGTACACCCTAATGGGTTTACTGACGTGGTATCTTCAAATCTCCCGTGCCGACAGCGTTGGGAGATCAGCGGCAGCTGGGAGGAGGAGAATCTCCGCCACTGATCCCCGCCTCCAGGCCACCGCCGAGCCTGCCGATTGGCTAGCCGAGCACCATACTGATTTGAACGCATGCAATTCCACAATATGTTTTTGGGTTTTTCATTTACAATGTTCAATATATGTTAAATCTTCCATGGCAGTATGGCTCTCCAGGATGGAGGGATGATAAGATCAGCTGACATGCGCAGGAAGAGATGCAGGTCCGACGTGCAAGCATACATCTAAGCAAGGGACACTACCTAGTACGTACCAGTCCATTTTTGGTTGTGAAGGGGTGTTGGAAACCAACATGGACAATGTATGTATCATAGGAATCATTTAACTCTATAATGAATTCAGGAGTGCAAAATATTTCCAGGACTCTATCAAAGAGATAAACCATGTACAGGATTATGAACCTGTGTTGAGTAGGCCTGTATTCCCTTGTTTGATGTCCTTTGTTTTAGTGATAAAGTAAAGGTTGCATCTACATACGAAATTAACATTTGCCCTGCAGCCCCTTGGACGATGCAGGTAAACACATCTTCAGTTGTGATCTTGAATGGAGAATTCTGTTTGTGACCTATGGTAATCTATATATGTACACAGCCCATGTGGGTTTGGATTATAAACCACTGCTTCTGAGTAAAGCCCCCCGTCACACTAAGCGAGATCGCTGCAAAGTCACAAGTTTGGTGACGCAACAGCGATCTCGCCATGTTTGACACTTCGCAGCGACCGGGCCCCTGCTGTGAGATCGCTCGTCGTGTCGAGTCGCCTGGATCATTTTTTGATCGTTGGGGTCCCGCTGGGAAGCATGCATTCAGTGTGTTTGACAGGGACACGACCAACAACCTCAATACTACAGGTCAGAGATACAGGGTCCCAACGACCTCCGTATCATTCCAGATCGTTGTTGGTGAGATCTGACTGTTTGGCATCTCTTCAGCAATCCCTAACAGGTCGTATCGCTGTCGGGATCGCTGGTGCGTCGCCAAGTGTGACGGTACCCTTAGACATCCTGTCTCTGAGACTATAGATATGTATATTGGTACACAATACTTGTAACATTTGTATAATAAGCCATTGTTCTTGAGATGAACATCAAGTCTCATGACCAAATGGAGTTTGAACCTGGCCTCAGGCCCTTGTCTCATATGGAGACCTTTCATAAATACCATGATACCATCCTCAGGAAGGTAAAGACCACTGCAACTACGTTCATAAAGACCTTTGACTCTTTGAATCTAAAAGAGTCACCTTCAGATCGTCGACATCAGCAGCCATGTGCATGTTCCTGGATGACTCAAAAGCCTGTGACCTGATTGGATGGTACCATTATATGGCGGTGTTACAGGGATTGGCATTGTATGGGCCATGTTTGATTGTGTGACCGATATAAAGGTAGCACACCAGACTAGTTAGTCAATCTTCCCACTTCCCATCTTACACCACCCTCTCCTAGTACTTTTCCCTTTCATTGTATCCATGTTTCTTAGTTAGGCTTTCCCCTATGCATGTCATTGTAAATACCCTATTTGTAATAAATCCCCTTTTCAAAGATCCAGTAGTTCTTGTTAATTATTGTTAACTGACACCCCAAAACCACAGCAGATTCTACAAAGGGTTAAAGGAACTTACAGGGAGGTTGTTCCAAACATTTTAAAGAATTAGCCACAGATGATCTGTTGATGTAAGTTTGCGAAAATCATTCTGCCTCTATGTAATTACACACAGTCTTGATGATGTTGAGAACAGGGCCAGATCATCACTTCTAGGACTGAATGTTCTTTACGTTGAAGATGGTTCTTAATGACATTAACTGCATGTTTACTGTCGTAATGCAAAGATATTTGGTGCAATAAGCCTCCCAAATGGTTTTGCAGGAAGGATAAGTATCTGCCTTTATTTCTCAGTATTTAAGACACCATTTATCTTAACCAAATCCTCAACTCCAATTGCAAAAATACTGCCCTAAGCTTGCAAGGAACTTCTACCATGAATCACTGGTGACAGCAAACACTCACTATTGTACTGCTCTCCAGTCCTTCGGTGAACAAACTGTCTTGTTGCAGCCAAATTTATCATATTTTGACCCATCAGCCTAGACATATGCTGCTATTTTCTATACCACCATTCCTATGTTATGATTAATAGAGTACGCTTTGCCTTTTTTTTTTACTAAGGAATGGTTTTTAGTCTTATTCCTTGAAGACCACTTATGGCTAGACTTCTCTGAAGAGTAGATGAGTTTAGCCGAGACCGACTGGTTGTTGACCTTTCTGAACTGATGGAACTGCCGGACATATTCGCAATTTCATAGGCAAGCAAGCATGATGTGTCTTTAATCTGTTTCACCAAGTTTTCTTACCCAACCACTAGGTTTATGATCCTCAATGTTGTTCATTACTTGGTGCTTCTTCAAAGTAGCTAAAACACCACATCTTGAAACCCCAGTCTACCCTAAAATCTTTGCCTGGGAGAGACCTTCCACATGCATTATAACTACCTAGGTGTTTCTTTGCTATTCTCAGTGTTGCCATGGTTTATAAACTGTGACATGAAACCATCTTTCACAACCTCATACTTGTAGCAATATATCGCTACTTCTCACCTAGCTTTAAGTCTCTTACATAGCGGTTTCTGTTTCAGTTAATGGCTGTATTTCAACGAACATATGAAAATGATGATCATTATCACCTGTTTGGAATAACTGGATTACTCCTACACCTGACAATATTCCCACAAAATCCATAGTTTTCTGCAAGTCAACCTCAAAGAATTACCGTAATGTATTTTGAAGACAAAGGGCAGTCACACTAAAAATTGATTTAATTTAGATTTGCCTTTTGTTTATTCATTTTGCATTTTGGTAATTGATAAAAAAAAAAATCTATTAACACTTCCATTTTAAAGCATTTGTCCTCTGCAGCATTTTCCCCACACCTGCATAAAACTTTTTCACAGTAATAAAAGGTAGGGTGAAGTTATTGGGGTCAGGTTGTCTCAGTTGTGCAAGTGATCCAGGACTGTTTTTTGGTCTCTATTTAAAAAGGATTTCCACTACTAAACTGACCCCCTTTCTTTTGTCCTAACTATTCCTAACGAACACTTTTCCAATATACTTCTGCTACCTACACTGCTCCTGTAAACTTATCTCTTTGAAGCTCGTAAATACTTTTACTGTTGTTCTAGTTTTGATCCTTCCAGTCTGAAGACAGGAATAGGACCAACTGAACAAGGCACATCACTGGTAGGGGTTGAGAGGAGAGTGAGAGTGTGATCTGGGCATGTGTGCCCAGAATTCTGCCAATCCCAGAGATGCAGCCCTGCCCTCACCAGTGATGTGACCTGCTCAGTTTGTCCAATTCCTGTCTCCAGACCGGAAGGATCAAAGCTACAATAGTAAAGGTATTTCTGAGCCTCAAAGAGATAAGATTACAGAAGCAGGGTAGGTAAGAAGTATGTTGGGAAAGTGTTAGTTAGGAAGAGTTAGGACAAATGAAAGTGGGTAACATTAGAAGTGGAAAACCTCTTTAAGATTCAAACCAGGATATTAATTCTAAAAGAGCTCAATGCTATTATCTGACTACTTCTGAGACTTTTATATATCCTAATATAATAATTTAAAGAACAGTACCTTGGCCCTTTTCCTTAAGAGTTTTGCTAGTCGAACTACATAAGGTTTAAACTCCCTTTGGTGTGTTCCTTGCCTTCTAACTTCTAACCCCGAGTCATCTGATGCTTCTGGAATGAATGCCCACCGATACCTAAAAAAAAAGAAATGGCAGTAAAAAATACAGTACAGAAGCAGATGATAAATACAGGAACATAAAAAATAAAAAAATATAGTGTATAACTTTATAGGTACTCAAACAGTGGCCAACCAATACCTTGTAGACTGGTTTACACCAATTCTATATAAGGTTAAATATGTCTATACCATTTTAGCCAGTAGATAGAAAAACATTGGAATGTGTGTCATTTTCTATACAATAGTGAGGTTGTAACAGTAGATGTAATGCAAATGTATATTACTATACCAAACTAAACCAAGAATAGGAACAACTTACATCTGAAACTGGGGCAGGTTATCAGAGGGTAACGCCAGGGCTAAATCAAGAAATTTACAAGCTGACAGATAGAGGTTCAACCATCGCTGGCTGTTATATGATGTGGAGAATCCGTTCCCACCAGTGTATGTGGTCTCCAAACCAGCTACAGAAGGTGCAGAAGTCCTGAGGAGGGTGGATGAAAAATATAAGTAATTGCAGTACAACAGTAATCAGATAATGGAATGAAGGCTCCCCAACAAAGCAGACTTATCTTTAGTCATTCATTCTCCTAATATTGACCAAGAACAAGAATTTACAACTCGGTACAAGTCCTGCACATATGAGCTAGCAATGTATAAGGAATGGGTTATTTATATAGTAGATTAGGTATCGGAGTAAGCCGCTCTAGTCGGGTGGATGCCTTGTTATATTCATTTTTTTTTTTATTACCTGCTACAGGTCTTAAAAGCTGCAAAGCAGCTAAAAGGAGATTTTTGAGTACTCACCGTAAAATACTTTTCTCTTAGCCTCTAAATGGGGGACACAGGACGATGGGTTATGCTATTCTGCCATTGAAAGCGAAGCACAGTGGCTCCTCCCCAGCAGTATATAACCCCCTGACTGACACAGTCTAGCCAGTTTTGTGCTAAAGCAGTAGGAGGAATAACAACATAAGCCGGTAAGGCAACCAGAAACTTAAAAACAAGAAAACATCAACCACAACAAGGCCAGCTGGCCACAGGGAGGGTGCTGTGTCCCCCAATTAGAGGCTTAGAGAAAAGGATTTTACGGTGAGTACTCAAAAATCGCCTTTTCTCTTTCGCCTAATTGGGGGATACAGGACGATGAGATGTTCCAAAGCAGTCCCTGGGTAAGAAAACAACATCCACATTCTGAAATGGCAGTCTACAGGTTAGCAGCCGCTGCCTGCAGGATACGTCTATCCAGACTCGCATCTGCCGAGGCCTGAGTATGAACACAATAGTGTTTTATAAAAGTGTGAAGACTAGACCAGGTGGCAGCTTTGCACACCTACTCAGCCGTAGCCTGGTGCCGTATAGCCCAGGAAGCACCCACTGCGCGAGTGGAGTGAGCACTCAACCCCGATGGAATGGGCAAATTGCGTAGGGAATAAGCTTCCTGAATGGGAAGCTTGATCCACCTGGCAAGAGTGGCTTTGGACGCAGCCATCCCTTTACGGTGCCCTTCTGGAAGGACGAAAAGAGAGTCCGACTTCCTGAAAGGTGCTGTCCTGGAGACATAAATCCGGAGAGCACGGACCATATCCAGGGTGTGCAGGGCCTTTTCAATGTGGTGCACCGGAGCCGAACAGAAGGACGGGAGACAAATGTCCTCGTTCAAATAGAAAGAAAAAAACACTTTGGGAAGAAAGGACGGCACCGGCCGCAGCACCCCCTTATCCTGGTGAAACATGAGGAAAGGTGCTGCCAGTTCAGATACCCGCCGAATGGAGGTGATCGCCACAAGAAAGACCACCTTCTGAGAAAAAGAGAATTTTGTTTACGTACCGTAAATTCTTTTTTCTTGAATCATCAATGGGAGACCCAGACAATGGGGTTTAGGGCACTGCCCTCCGGAGGCCACACTAGGTACTACAAGTTTGTAGACACCGCCCCTCCGCTTATAAACCCCTACCGCAGGGAATATCCTCAGTTTGGTCCATAAGCTGCGAGGAGACAACATAAACCACACCCGAAACCTCGGGAAAGAAACCGTGCACAGACGGTCCAACAACCCGGAATAAACTGTCCCAACTGGGAACAGGGCAAATGCAAAACATCCAACGGAACAACTGGGTGGGTGCTGGGTCTCCCATTGATGATTCAAGAAAAAAGAATTTACGGTACGTAAACAAAATTCTCTTTTTTTCTGATCATCATAATGGGAGACCCAGACAATGGGGATGTCCTAAAGCGAACCCCAGGGCGGGAAAAGTTCCTCAAAAGACATTGATATACACGGTCCCCCTCAAAGGTGGGCAACCGCCGCCTGGAGGACCCGCCTGCCCAAACTTGCATCCGCAGAGGCATGGGCATGCACCATATAGTGCTTAGAGAAAGTGTGCAGGCTGGACCAAGTGGCCGCCTGACACACCTGTAGCGCAGAAGCGCGATGTCGCAAAGCCCAGGAAGCACCGACAGCTCTGGTCGAGTGCGCCTTCAAGCCCACCGGGAGAGGCAAACCAGAAGAACGGTAGGCCTCTTGAATGGGTGCCTTGATCCATCTGGCCAAGGTCGATTTTGACGCCGCGGACCCCTTACAGCGACCTGCCGTCAGTACGAACAATGAGTCCGAACTCCGGAAGGAGGCAGTCCTGGACACATAAATGCGTACAGCCCGTACGAGGTCCAGAGTGTGGAGGTCGCGCTCAACCTGATGAACAGGGGCAGGACAGAATGATGGAAGAACAATCTCTTGTTCAAGTGAAAAGTGGAAACCACCTTTGGCAAGAATTCTGCCGCGGGCGCAACACCACCTTGTCTTGGTGGACCACCAGAAAGGGCGACTTGCACGATAGTGCAGCCAATTCAGAGACCCGTCTTAGAGACGTAATTGCCACCAGAAAGACCACCTTCTGTGACAGACAAGAGAGGGAAACTTCTCTCAATGGCTCAAAAGGCGGTTTCTGTAGAGCCGCCAGGACCATGTTGAGATCCCAAGGGTCCAGTGGTCGCCTATACGGCGGGACCACCCGAGACACTCCCTGGAGAAATTGACGAACCTTAGGAAGGAGCGCCAAGCGCCTGTCAAACAGCACTGAAAGAGCTGATACTTGACCCTTCAGGGAGCTGAGGGATAAACCCAATTCCAAACCCGATTGTAGGAAAGCCAACAAGGTCAGAATGGACAAGGGCCACGGTGACCGTCCACCAGAGGCACACCAGGAGAAAAAGATTTTCCACGTTCTGTGGTAAATCCTCCGTGATACAGGCTTCCTAGCCCGATTCATAGTGGCAACCACAGTAGGGGAGAATCCTCTGGATGTTAGCAGCCAGGCCTCAAGAGCCATGCAGTCAATCTGAGGGCCCTGAAATTGAGGTGGAAGAAGGGGCCTTGCGCGAGAAGATCTGCGCGTTCTGGAAGAGCCCACCGGTTCCCGCCTGACAGTTGCCACAGATCCGGATACCAGGACCTCCTGGGCCAATCCGGTGCCACTAGAATGGCTACGCTGCACTCCGTCCTGATCTTCCACAGAACCTTGGGAATCAATGCTAGCGGTGGGAACACATATGGTAGATGGAAGTCGGACCAACTCAGGATCAGGGCGTCCGCCCCCAGAGACTGAGGATCCCATGATCTCGCCATGTATTGTGGCACCTGATGGTTCAGCCGTGAGGCCATCAGATCCACGTCCGGAGTGCCCCATCTGCCGCAGATGTCCCGGAAGACGTCCGGATGAAGAGACCACTCTCCGGCGTCCATCCCCTGTCGGCTCAAGTAGTCGGCCTCCCAGTTCTCGACCCCTGGGATGTGAACAGCGGAGATCAGGCAGTCGTTGTCCTCCACCCAGGATAGAATGCGGTGGACTTCGGCGAGGGCCTGAGCACTTCTGGTCCCTCCCTGATGATTTATATAGGCGACGGCCGTCGCATTGTCGGACTGAACCCGGATGGACTGTCCTGACAGTAACTTCTGAAACGCCAAGAGCGCCAGATAGACCGCCCTGATCTCCAGCACATTGATCTGCAACGCCGACTCCGACTGAGTCCAGAGGCCTTGAGCCCTGTGGTGTAAGAACACCGCCCCCAGCCCTTCAGACTGGCGTCGGTGGTCACCACTAACCATGACGGTTTGAGGAAAGACCGGCCCCGTGACAAGTGACGTGGTTGGAGCCACCACTGCAGGGAATCCCTGGTCGGTCGTGAAAGGGCCATCAGCCGATTCAGCGAGATCGTCCTCTTGTCCCATCTTCGGAGAATTTCCAGCTGGAGAGGACGGAGGCGAAACTGCGCGAAAGGCACCGCCTCTATCGCTGCCACCATGCGGCCCACCAGTTTCATCAACACCCGTATGGAAGAGTGTGGTGACAGGAGGACATCTTGGACTCCCGATTGGATGGCCAGCTGTTTGGCTCGCGGCAGGGACACCAGAGCTGAGTCCGTGCGGAAGACCATGCCCAGATATGTCAGTGACTGGGTCGGAACCAGGGTCGATTTCTGAATATTGAGAAGCCACCCAAACTGTTCCAGAGACTTCATGGTCACCTCCAGGCTCTTCCGGCAAAGATGTTCTGATGGCGCCCTGACCAGCAGGTCGTCTAGATAGGGTATGACGGCGTGTCCCTGCACATGTAGGAGAGCCATCATAGATGCCATCACTTTCGTGAACACCCGCGGAGCCGAGGCCAACCCGAAGGGCAGCGCCACGAACTGGTAGTGTTCGTCCCCCACTGCAAATCTCAACCAGCGTTGATGAGCCGGTGCAATGGGCACGTGAAGGTAAGCGTCTCGGATATCTATGGACGCTAGGAAGTCTCCATGCGACACAGCCGCGATCACGGAGCGCAGGGATTCCATGCGGAACTTCCGAACCAACACGTGACGGCTGAACAACTTGAGGGCCAGAACCGGGCGAAAAGAGCCGTCCTTCTTCGGGACGATAAAGAGGTTGGAGTAAAAACCCCTGAACCTCTCCCCCGTAGGCACTGGGACCACTACTCCGTCTCTGCGGAGTCCCTCCAACACCAGATAAAAAGCCTGAGCCTTGTCTGGAGATGGCACAGACTGATGGAATCGGTGTGCCGGCCGCGACGTCAGCTCTATCCTGTAGCCGCTCGAGACTACGTCTCGGACCCACCGGTCTTGGACGTGGAGTAACCATCTGTCCTGAAATCGGGACAGGCGGCCCCCCACCTGTGGGGCGGCAGGACTGGAGAGCGAGTCATGCGGAAGTGGTTTTGGGGGTGGCAGCCGTTGCCCCCGTTGACTTCTTCTGGCGACCCTTGGGGCGCCACTGAGTAGAGGGCTTGCCTCCTCTGTCCGCGCGAGCGGAAGAAGCTGACGACTGCGAGCTGGAGCGAAAGGACCACTGTTTGGGGTTCCTTTTGACGGAATACCGTGGCTTAGGCTTATTCTGTGGGATCTTAGACTCCGCAGAATCCTTTATCAGCTTATCCAGCTCGGTACCAAAAAGCCTGTCACCCGAAAATGGAAGATTCTGCAGAATCTTCTTTGACGTGGCATCTGAGTCCCAGAGACGCAGCCACAACAACCTGCGGATCGCTATAGCATTGGCCGAAGCCACAGCAGAGCGGGTGGCAGTTTCTAGGGTCGCCGTCCTGGCGTAATCAGCATAGGCCCTTGCCCTATCAGTAAGCGCTAGGACCTCAGAATTGGACCCAGCCAGGTCCGTGATACCATCCAAGCAGGTGGTGATTGCCTGCAGAGTCCAGACCGTGGCAAAATTAGGGGCAAATGAAGACCCCACAGCCTCATAGGAAGACTTGGCGAGTTGTTCGACCTGTCTATCCGTCGCGTCCTTCAATGAGGAGCAATCAGAGGCAGAGAAAAGGGAGCGTGCAGCAATCCTGGTCATGGAAGCGTCCACCTTCGGGGACTGTGACCACTCCTGAAGCACCTCCTGGGGGAAGGGGAAGCGAGTGTCCCTAGATTTGCGGACATAACGCCGCCCAGGGTGAACCCTGGGTGCTCTAACCACCCTTCCAAAGTTAGTGTGGTCCATAAAGGAGCCACATGGGCGAGCCTCCGGCTGCAGCCATTGATAAACCTCCTTCGGATGGAGTTCCACCTCCTCAGGGGGTGCCACGAGACGAAGAGTCTCGTTTATGGAGGATACCAAATCCTCCACCCCATCAGGTGGTTCTGACATAGACTCAAGTATTGAACCCCCATCATCCTCGTCACCGTCAGAGTGACGCTCCTCCTCAGAGAGGTTCTGGATCTCGGGTGATTCATCCCGGCGAGCCCGCTTAAGGGGTCTCGCGGTAGCGAAGGGTGACACCCGGGGTTAACTTGAGGGAGCAGCTGGATTTTCCAGTCTCCTAGTCAGTGCCTCCAGGGATTGCGACATGGAGGACAGCTTGGACAACACAGATTCATTAATCTTATTCTGTGTTTCCCATTGCCCTGGGATCACCTGAACCTCAGGGTACAGCACCGGAGCTGCAGACTCTGCCGTATCAGTCCGGGCCTCTGGGCGTCCGCAGTTATTGCAGGACCCCCCAACCAGCGTCCCGTTGCATGTAGCACAGGTAGTGGTGGAGTTGTCTGCCTTAGCAGTACTCTTCTTTGCTGGGGACATGCCGACAGCAGAGGAGAAAAAAAGAGAATTTTGTTTACGTACCGTAAATTCTTTTTTCTTTAATCATCAATGGGAGACCCAGACAATGGGTTTAGGGCACTGCCCTCCGGAGGTCACACTAGGTACTACAAGTTTGTAGACACCGCCTCCTCCGCTTATAAACCCCTACCGCAGGGAACATCCTCAGTTTGGTCTACAAGCTGCGAGGAGGAAAAATAAACCACACCCGAAACATCGGGAAGAACGCCGTGCACAAACGGTTCAACAACCCGGCAAACACTGTCTCAACAGAGAACAGAGCCAATGCAACACATGCAAAGGAACAACTGGGTGGGTACTGGGTCTCCCATTGATGATTAAAGAAAAAAGAATTTACGGTACGTAAACAAAATTCTCTTTTTTCTGGTCATCATAATGGGAGACCCAGACAATGGGGATGTCCTAAAGCAATACCCCAGGGCGGGAAGAGTTCCTCAACAAGACGGATAACACATGGTTCCCTTTAAAGGTGGGCAACCGCCGCCTGGAGAACCCGCCTGCCCAAGCTTGCATCCGCAGAGGCATGGGCATGCACCATATAGTGCTTAGAGAAAGTGTGCAGGCTGGACCAAGTGGCCGCCTGACACACCTGTAGAGCAGATGCTCGATGTCGCAAGGCCCATGAGGCACCTACGGCTCTGGTAGAGTGAGCCTTCAATCCCACCGGGAGAGGCAAACCAGAAGACCGGTAAGCCTCTTGAATGGAAGCCTTAATCCACCTGGCTAAGGTTGACTTCGAAGCCGCGGACCCCTTACAGCGACCTGTCGTAAGAACAAATAAGGACTCCGAACTCCTAAAGGAGGCGGTCCTGGACACATAAATGCGTATAGCTCTCACGAGATCCAGAGTATGGAGGTCGCGCTCCACCTGATGAACGGGAGCGGGGCAAAATGATGGGAGAACAATCTCCTGGTTCAGGTGAAACGTTGAAACCACCTTCGGCAAGAATTCTGGCCGTGGGCGCAACACCACCTTGTCTTGGTGAACCACCAGAAAGGGTGACTTGCACGATAGTGCAGCCAATTCTGAGACCCTCCTCAGAGATGTAATCGCCACCAGAAAAGCCACTTTCTGGGACAGACGAGATAGAGAAACATCCCTCAGAGGCTCAAACGGCGGTTTCTGCAATGCCGCCAGAACCATGTTAAGGTCCCACGGATCCAGAGGTCTCTTGTAGGGCGGAACCATCCGCGACACCCCCTGCAGAAATTGACGAACCTTCGGGAGGAGCGCCATCGCCTGTCAAACAGCACAGAAAGTGCCGAGACTTGACCTTTTAAAGAGCCAAGGGATAATCCCAACTCCAAACCCGACTGTAGGAAGGACAACAACGTCGGGATGGACAAGGGCCACGGGGACCGCCCCCCAGAGGCACACCAGGTAAAAAAAGAGTTTCCACGTCCTGTGGTACATCTTCCTGGAAACTGGCTTTCTAGCCCGATTCATAGTGGCAACCACCGTAGGGGAGAATCCCCTGGAGGTCAGCAGCCAGGCCTCAAGAGCCATGCAGTCAATCTGAGGGCCCTGGAATTGAGATGGAAGAATGGGCCTTGCGCGAGAAGATCTGCGCGTTCTGGAAGAGCCCACCTGTCTCCGCCTGACAGTTGCCACAGGTCCGGATACCAGGACCTCCTGGGCCAGTCTGGAGCCACTAGAATGGCTACCCTGCATTCCGACCTGATTTTCCACAGCACCCTGGGAATCAGAGCCAGAGGAGGGAACACATATGGTAGATGGAATCTGAACCAAGTCAAGATCAGGGCGTCCGCTCCCAGAGACTGGGGGTCCCAAGACCTCGCCATGTATTGCGGAACCTGATGATTCAGCCGTGAGGCCATCAGATCCACGTCCGGAGTGCCCCATCTGCTGCAGATGTCCTGGAAGACGTCTGGATGAAGAGACCACTCTCCGGCGTCCATCCCCTGCCTGCTCAGATAGTCGGCCTCCCAGTTTTCGACCCCTGGGATGTGAACTGCGGAAATCAGGCAGTTGTTGTCCTCCGTCCAGGATAGGATGCGGTGGACTTCGGCCAGAGCCTCTGCACTCCTGGTTCCTCCTTGATGATCTATATAAGCGACGACCGTCGCATTGTCGGACTGAACCCGAATGAGTTGTCCTGAGAGGAATCTCTGAAAAGCCAGGAGTGCCAGATAGATCGCCTTGATCTCCAGTACGTTGATCTGCAACGCCGACTCCGACTGAGTCCAGAGGCCTTGGGCCCTGTGGTGTAAGAACACCGCACCCCAGCCCTTCAGACTGGTGTCGGTGGTCACCACTAACCAAGACGGTTTTATGAAGGACCGGCCCCGAGACAAGTGATGCGGTTGTAGCCACCACTGCAGGGAATCTCTGGTCGGTTGTGACAGCGTCACCAGCCGATTCAGCGAGATCGTCCTCTTGTCCCACCTGCGTAGAATCTCCAGCTGGAGAGGACGGAGGCGAAATTGTGCAAAAGGCACCGCCTCTATCGCCGCCACCATGCGACCCACCAGCTTCATCAACACCCGAAGGGATGATTGTGGTGACAGGAGGACTGCTTGCACTCCTGATTGGATCGCCATCTGTTTGACTCGTGGCAGAGACACTAGGGCTGAGTCCGTGTGGAAGTCCATGCCCAGATATGTCAGTGACTGGGTCGGAACCAGGGTCGACTTCTGGATATTGAGAAGCCACCCGAACTGTTCCAAAGACTTCATGGTTACCTCCAGGCTTTGCCGACAAAGGTGTTCCGATGGCGCCCTGACCAGCAGGTCGTCCAGGTAGGGTATTACGGCGTGCCCCTGCACGTGCAGGAGAGCCATCATGGAGGCCATCACTTTTGTGAACACCGTCGGTGCCGAGGCCAACCCGAACGGCAGCGCCACAAATTGGAAGTGTTCTGCCCCCACTGCGAATCTCAACCAGCGCTGATGAGCCGGTGCAATGGGCACGTGAAGGTAAGCGTCTCGGATATCTATGGACGCTAGGAAGTCCCCCTGTGACACAGCTGCGATCACGGAGCGCAGTGATTCCATACGGAACTTCCGAACCAATACGTGATGGTTGAACAACTTCAGGTCCAGAACCGGGCGGAAGGATCCGTCCTTCGTCGGGACAATGAAGAGGTTGGAGTAAAAACCCCGAAACCTCTCCCCGGAAGGCACCGGGACCACCACTCCGTCCCTGCGGAGACCCTCCAACACCAGGTGGAAAGCCTGAGCCTTGTCTGGTGATGGGACCGACCGATGGAATCGGTGTATAGGTTTTGACGTCAGCTCTATCCTGTAACCTCGCGAGACCACGTCTCGAACCCACTGATCTTGAACGTGAAGAAGCCACTTGTCTTGAAAGCGAGACAAGCGGCCCCCCCACCTGTGGGGAGGCAGGAAGGCAGAGCGAGTCATGTGGAGGTGGGTTTGGGGGTGGCAGCTGCAGCCCCCGCTGGCTTCTTGGGGCGATTCTTAGTGCGCCACTGCGAAGCAGGCTTGCCCCCTCGGTCCGCACGCGCGGACGATGCTGATGACTGCGAGCTGGAACGAAAGGACCACTGCTTTGGGTTCCTTTTCACAGTATAGCGTGGCTTAGGTTTATTCTGCGGTATCTTAGACTCAGCAGAATCCTTTATCAGCTTGTCCAGTTCAGTGCCAAACAGCCTGTCACCAGCAAATGGAAGATTCTGCAAAATCTTCTTAGATGTGGCATCTGAGTCCCAGAGACGCAGCCACAACAACCTGCGAATCGCAATAGCATTGGCCGAGGCCACAGCTGAGCGAGTAGCAGTTTCCAGAGACGCCGTCCTGGCGTAGTCCGCATAGGCTCTTGCTCTCTCGGTAAGCGCCATGACCTCTGGACTGGACCTAGCCAGTTCCGCGATACCATCCAAGCAGGTAGTTAATGCTTGTAAGGTCCAAACCGCGGCAAAATTGGGGGCAAATGAAGTCCCCACAGCCTCATAGGAAGACTTGGCGAGTTGCTCGACCTGTATCAGTCGCATCCTTCAACGAGGAGCTATCAGAGGCAGAAAATAGGGAGCGTGCAGCAATCCTGGTCATGGAAGCGTCCACCTTCGGGGACTGCGACCACTCCTGAAGCACCTCCTGGGGGAAGGGGAAGCGAGTGTCCTTTGGTTTTCGGACATAACGCCGCCCAGGATGCAACCTGGGTGTCCTAACCACCCTTCCAAAGTTGGTGTGGTCCAAGAAGGAGCCACTAGGTCTAGCCTCCGGCCGCAGCCATTGATAGACCTCCTTCGGGTGTACAGCCACCTCCTCAGGGGGTGTCACGAGACGTAAGGTCTCGTTAATAGAGGAAACCAGATCCTCCACCCCGTCTGGAGGTTCAGACATAGATACTGACCCGAAAGTTGAACCCCCATCATCTTCCTCACCATCAGAGGAACGCTCCTCCTCAGAGAGAGTATGGAGCTCGGGTGAATCCTCACGACGAGCCCGCTTAAGGGGTCTCGCAGCAGAAGAGGGGGACACCCGGGGGTAACTGGATGGAGTAGCTGGGCTATCCAGTCTCCTATTAAGTGCCTCCAGGGATTGCGACATGGAGGACAGCTGGGACAACAGAGATTCATTGATCTTATTCTGAGTCTCCCATGGCCCTGAGATCACCTGAACCTCAGGGTGCAGCACCGGAGCTGCTGACTCAGCAGTGTCAGCCCGGGCCTCTGGGCGTCCGCAGTTATTGCAGGACCCCTCCACCAGTGTTCCATTGCATGTAGCACAGGTAATGGTGGTTACTGCTGCCTTAGCAGCACGCTTCCCAGCTGAGGACATCGCCACAGTAGGGGAAAATAAGCCAAATTGCCGACAACAAAACCGGGAATCCCGGTGGCTTACCGACCGCAGTAAAGCGGTATGAGGAAGCGGTGTGTGTGTGACCTCCGCGACGGTTTCCGGTCTCCCCTCTGGAGTGCAGACGCACGCTGCATAAGAATCCCAACCGGGAAGTGAGGGTAAAGATGGCCGCCGACAGTGAAACTGTGGGCGGCGCCGAAGACACGCGGGAAACACACACACACGCCCAGCGATGACGTCACCGCACGGGCTGCTTCCCATCCTCCAAGCATCCACAGCATGAGGGAGCCGGAGCCCGCAGC
Organism: Allobates femoralis; assembly: GCA_033576535.1. Taxonomy (NCBI): domain Eukaryota; kingdom Metazoa; phylum Chordata; class Amphibia; order Anura; family Aromobatidae; genus Allobates; species Allobates femoralis. Next base: position 265,355,521 of record JARQOC010000001.1, on the reverse strand, counting down.
GCGGGAAAGAGTGTAAAAACATTATACACAGACTGCATGTACACCATCCACAGCATGAGGGGACAAACATCCGCAGCCTACGGCCTCAGCCCCTGTGACACACAGGGCGGTCAGCCAGGGTGACCCCAGCACAGGGTACACCCGCAGAACCGCGGACCCGAGGGTAACGCGCGGTCTGAGTGTCATGAAACACATAAAGTGCCAGACACTACCCCCAGGCACACAGGAGACACAGAGTGCCTCAGTGCCGGTCCGGTCTGTAAGCACCATTTAGGGAGGCCTCGGACGGGGGTGCAGCACCAGTCTGGTCTGTAAGCACCATTTAGGGAGGCCTCAGACTGGGCCGCTCAGCACCAGTCCGGAGTGTAAGCACCATTTAGGGAGGCCTCGGACTGGGCTGGCTCCAGTCCGGTCTGTAAGCACCATTTAGGGAGGCCTCGGACGGAGCGGAGCTGTGCAAGGCTCCCATCTCCCACTCTCCAGAGCCCCCCAGAGAGGGATGGAGAGGAGCGTAACAGCGTACCGGGAGAACACGAAGTGTCCAGGCTCTAGGCCCTCCGGTACCTCCACCAGCGTGTGCCACTAAGGGTGAGCGGGGAGGCTGTCACAGGTCCCGATAGGACCGTATTACCTTGTCTTCAGACGCCATCACGTAAGTAGTGAGAATGCAGTGAAGTGCAAGCAAAGCGTGATCCTCCGAGCACACTAAGTTTAAAACTGAGGATGTTCCCTGCGGTAGGGGTTTATAAGCGGAGGAGGCGGTGTCTACAAACTTGTAGTACCTAGTGTGACCTCCGGAGGGCAGTGCCCTAAACCCATTGTCTGGGTCTCCCATTATGATGACCAGAAAATAAGCCAAGTAGGAAACCGGAACACCGGCGGCTTACCGACCGCTTCAATGCGGTGGAGGGGAGCGATGTGTGTGTGGCCTCCGCGAGGGTAATGACCGGACTCTCCTGGGAGCGCAGTAGTGCACTCATTCAGACCCAGTAGGGAAGTGAGGAGAAAATGGCCGCCGCCAGACCAGTCGTGGGCGGCGCCACAAACACGCGGGAAGCACACACACACACACCCACATCTCATGGGCTGCTCCCCATCTCTCCAAGCAGCCAGCTCAGTAATCTGGTGCTGGAGCCCGCAGCGCGGGAGATATAGTATCAACACTATACCCAGGGCTTCAGACAAACTCTGTAGCCCGCAGCCGCAGCCCCTGTGACACACAGGGCGGTCAGCTATGGTGACCCCAGCACAGGATACACCGCCAGAACCGCGGACCCGAGGGTTGCGCGCGGTCTGAGTGTCACAACACAATAGTGTCAGACACTACCCCCAGGCACACCGGAGACACACAGGGTACCTCAGTGCCGGTCCGGTCTGTAAGCACCATATAATGGGAGGCCTCGGACGGGTGTTCAGCACCAGTCCGGTCTGTAAGCACCATTAGGGAGGCCTCGGACTGGGCTGGCTCCAGTCCGGTCTGTAAGCACCGTTTAGGGAGGCCTCGGACAGAGCGGAGCTGTGCAAGGCTCCTATCTCCCACTTCCCAGAGCCCCCAGGGGGGATGGGAAGGAGTGCGGCAGCGTACCGGGAGAACACAACGTGTCCAGGCTCAGAGCCCTCCGGTACCTCAACCTGTGTGTTCCCCAGGGGTGAACAGGGAGACTGCCGGAGGTCCCCGACCGGGACCTACCTGGTCTTCAGACGCCATCACGTAAGCTGTGAGAATGCTGTGATGTGCAAGCAAAGCGTGTGATACCTCCGAGCACACTAAGCTTAAAACTGAGGATATTCCCTGCGGTAGGGGTTTATAAGCGGAGGGGGCGGTGTCTACAAACTTGTAGTACCTAGTGTGGCCTCTGGAGGGCAGTGCCCTAAACCCCATTGTCTGGGTCTCCCATTATGATGATCAGAAAAGAAGGAGTAGCGAGATTTCCCCGAGAGGCTCGAAGGGTGGCTTCTGAAGCACCTCCAGGACCAGATTTAGGTCCCAGGCCTTCAAGGGACTCCTATACGGAGGAACAATCTGAGAGACACCCTGCAAGAAAGTATGAACCTGGGGTCTCGTGGTCAATTGACGCTGAAAAAGCACGGACAGAGCCGAAACTTGCCCTTTAAGAGAGCCTAGAGAAAGGCCCTTAACCAGCCCAAATTGAAGAAAACCTAGGATCGCTGGAAGCGAAAAACGTAAGGGTGGAAGACCTCCAGAATCACACCAGGCGAAGAAAGCCTTCCAGGTCCTGTGGTATATGCGGGCGGAGACAGGTTTTCTCGCGCTGGCCATAGCGCGTGTAACCTCTTCCAAAATCCGAGTCAAAATCCGGGCCTCAAGGGCCACGCCATCTAACGAAGGGCCTCTGAGTTCTGATGACAAAATGGGCCCTGGGAGAGAAGATCCGGACGGTCCGGCAGACACCAGGGGACGTCTGCGGCGAGCTGCACAAGATTAGCGTACCACGGTCTCCTGAGCCAATCTGGGGCCACTAGAATCACCGGGACGCGGGTATGGGAATCTGATCTTCTGAACCACTCTGGGAATGAGGGCCAGAGGAGGGAATATGTAAGGAAGACAAAACTGTGTCCAAGTCTGGACCAGAGCGTTCGATCCCGCGGATCGGGGAGCGGGCAAAGAAGTTGGGAACCTGCACATTCATTCACGACGCCATGAGGTCTACATCCGGAGTCCCGAAGCGACTGCAGATCGGGCGGAATACTTCTGGATAGAGAGCCCATTCTCCCGAGGCAAGGCCCTGATGGCTGAGAAAGTCCGCAGCCCAATTGTCGCTCCCCGAGATGTGAACTGCCGATAGGACAACTCAGGAGGACTTGGCCCAGCAGAGGATCGGTTCCACCTCCTGCATAGCTGAATTGCTGCGGGTTCCGCCCTGATGGTTGACATATGCCACAGCCGTGGCATTGTCCGACTGAATGCAGATGTGACGGCCCTTCAGGAGACGATGAAAGCTTTTCAATGCCAAGTAGAAAGCCTGAATCTCCAGGAGATTTATGGGCAGAGAAGACTCAGGTTGGGGTCCACCGACCCAGGGCTATGCGATGGCGAAAAACCACTCCCCAGCCGAGGAGACTGGCATCGGTGGTCAGCACATCCCACCGGGCCGGCAGAAAGGGTCTCCCCCGAGAGAGATGACGGGATCAGCCACCATCGGAGAGAGTGCCTCGTTGCCGCCGTCGGACTGAAAGACCAGTGAAGGGTGAACGGGCTGTGATTCCAGGCCGAGAGCAGGGTCAGCTGAAGTGGCCGGAGATGGAGCTGGGCAAATGGTACTGCATCCATTGTCGCTACCATCTTTCCCAGGAATCGCATTACAAACCGGAGGGAATGCGGGAGGGGCCAAAGAAGCGTCCGAATTGCACAGCGCAGAGAATGAGCCTTGTCCTGGGGAGAAGCACAAGTCCCCTAGACATGTCCAGAACCATGCCTAGGAATGTGAGCTTGCGGCTCGGAGTTGGAGAGGACTTTGGTAGGTTCAGCAGCCATCCTAGGCGCGTGAGAGTATCTACCGTGATGTGGACATTGTCCTCGCAGTCCCCAAAACACTGACCCTTGATCAACAGGTCGTCCAGGTAGGGGAGAACAGAGACTCCCCGTGAATGCAGGATGACAGCCGCCATGACCTCGGTGAAAACTTGCGGGGCAGTCGCCAATCCGAAAGGAAGAGCGGCGAACTGGTAATGGTCCTCGTAGACAGCAAAGCACATGAACCTCTGATGTGCCTCGGATATTGAGATATGCAAATAAGCGTCTCGGATATCGATGGAAGCGAGGAACTCCCCCTGTTGTATGGACGCGATGACGGAACAAAGAGATTCCATCCGAAAATGCCGGGTCCAAACAAACCTGTTGAGCCGTTTCAAATCCAGAATGGGATGGGAAGACCCATCCTTCTTGGGCACGATAAACAGATTCGAATATAATCCCTGGAACCGCTCGTTCTGAGGCACTGGAACGACGACTCCCACCCTCCGGAGGAAGTCGATGGCCTGAAAGAAGGCGCGCGCCCTTCCCGGAGGTATGGAAGGGAAGAATCTTCTGGGGGGGCTCGATGCTGTGGCCAAAAGACACCAATTCCCGGACCCACTTGTCGTCTGTGACAGCGAGCCAGGCGTGCCGAAAGCGAAGAAGTCGGCCGCCAACTTGGCGGGTGTCTTCCGGAGGAACGGAGTCAGGAAGAGGAGAACCTCTTAGACCCGGACTCCTTCGACTTAGCCTGTCGGTTGTGGGGATGCCAGCTTGAACTCGGCTTGTTGGGAGCCTGGGAACCCCTGTCTTTGCGAGGTGCATGGGACAGTCGTGTTGGGCAGGAAGCAGACCACCCGAACAAATTCCGAAACGACCGGAATCTTGTCTGCTGACCCTTGGTAAACTTACGCTTGGGTTTCTGTTAAGGGAGAGAGGTACTTTTACCTCCCGTAGCGTCTGAGATTAGCTTATCAAGCTTTTCCCCAAAGAGACGCCCGTCTAAATAGGGCATGCTAGTGAGAGACTTCTTTGAGGCCGAATCCGCCTTCCACTCTTGAAGCCAGAGGGTTTGGCGAACTGCAATGGCGTTTGAAGCCGCCACCTCAGTGCAATTGGCATCAATAGAGGCGTGAGCCAAGAAATCCCCTGCTACAGAAATCTGAGCGGCCAGATCCAACAACACTGGATCTGAATCCCGGTGACGTAAGGCGGAATACAAATCACCTGCCCAGGTCACAATGGCCTTAGCCACCCACATGGAGGCGAAGTATTGGGATAGAGACGAGCCTGAAGCCTCAAACACCGATTTTAACAAGTGTTCCAGCTGACGGTCGGTAGCGTCTTTGATGGACGCGCCATCAGGGAGAGAGAGCAGAGTCTTTGAGGCCAAACGGGACACCGGAGGGTCCACCTACGGAGGGTCCGCCCAGACTTGTGATACCACTGGCAAGAAAGGGTAACAGGCTTCGATCGACTTACGATTACCAAAATGTTTATCAGGCTGGGACCAATGTCTCTGCAAAACTTCCTGAATCTCAGGGTGATCTGAGAAAATTTTTTGAGGTCTCTTGGGTCTCTTGAGGGAGACCACGTGGTCTGAGGATGCAACCGGGGCTGGGTCAGCCACTTACAAGGTCTGATTAACAGCCAAGACCAGGTCATCCACCATGGCAAGTGTATTAGAGGAGGCCGAATCAAAGGGAGCCTCCTGGTCCGGATCCGAATCAGGATCACGGAGCTCACCAGACAAGCGCGAGTCTGGACACGCTCCTTGTAGGTTAGGCACGAGAACCCTGTGATGGTGCGTGGACGAGCTCCTGCGGAACCTCTTCCTACTAGGATCATGGGAGAGAAGGGAGGTACGAGCTCGTCCCCGAGAACGTGTCTCCTCATGACCAGAGAGGTCGTCTTGGGAGCAAGGTCGGTCTGAGGTGCAGGGCGAAGATTGGGGCGGCAGCGCCCGGATCAGTGTCTCAGAAAGTAGCTGCAAAGATTGGCTCATGGATTGCAATAACAACCACCCATTCAGGGGTAGCAGGGCCACCAGAGGACGTATCCTTACCAGCTGGGGCTTGCACAGAGGCAGAGGCACAGGGCTGAGTGGAATCAGAGGCACAGGTCTGGCAGAGCGTAGAAGAACAACCGCTTGGCAGAGCCGTCTTACATGCAGTGCAAGAGGCATAATACACAGCAAAGACCTTTGGTGCGCTCTTATTTTTATTGCCTGACATAATGGCAAAATTCCCCCTGCTACACACAGTAGAAGTATACACTGCTGGATGTACAACACAAACAGACAGGTTAGGGCTACAGCCAAAATAATACATTGCAGCTGAGCACACAGACAGATTAGGGCTGCAGCAGAAACAACAGATCGCTGCTGAGCCCCGTCACCTGAGGATTACAGCAAGCGTAACGCTGGCCCAGGATCCTGTGTCCCCCCTGCAGAGCTCCGACTGTGCCCACACAGAAGGTCCCTCTGCTGTAAAAAATGGCGCCCATGAGAGAAGAAGGTGCCAGAAATCAGGCCTGGAGTGGGAAACTGCTAGGCCACGCTCCCCAAATGAGCAGACACCATGGTGGGATGCAAGGCAGAGAGGCCGGCTGGGGGCGCTCCCGTCTGAGCCGCATCATCACCGAGGACGGAGAGAAGGCAGAGCTCGCTTTGTAGGCCCCGAAGTCGGGGCCTCAATTAATGCAGTAGGCCGCCGGCCGAAAGGGGTCCGGTGCGAGCACACCGCGCGAAGTGCAGTGGGCACAGGAGACTACAGGGGGGCCGGGCAGCAAGCACGGAGTACCTTGTGACGGCTCTGATCCCCCATAGTGGGGCAGGGGACGCGGACACAGGGCATCATTCACGACCGGAGAGGGGTGCGGGGGGCTCCATCCCATTCTTCTATATGCTGCAGGAGCCAGGGCCTGAGGGAGAACTCCTGCAACCCAGAGTCCCAACTGTGGGGTCTGGGGAGGGATGCTGCAGTGAGCCAGCCATCAACCTGCAACCCAGAATCCCAACTGTGCGGTCTGGGGAGGGATGCTGCAGTGGTCCGTGACACAGGCTACAACCCAGAGTCTCAACTGTGGGGTCTGGGGAGCATTACAGGTATAAATGATCTTGAAGAAAATAACAGTGTCTTGCCTCCTAAAACACCAAGCAAAAAACTGGCTAGACTATGTCAGTCAGGGGGTTACTGCTGGGGAGGAGCCACTGTGCTTCTCTTTCAATTGCTTAGTGTCGCCTCCTAGTGGCAGAATAGCATAACCCATCGTCCTGTGTCCCCCCAATGAGGCGAAGGAGAAAAGAAGTGTCCTGATTATTCTTCAGGAGGATATAAAATAAGTTTATAAAAAAAAAAAAAAGATGTTGGCAGCACTGACATCGTAAAAATAAAATAACTGCTTTCGAAAAAACACAGTCTGTGTTTGCATGAACAGTATATTGCTTCAAAAAAGTGTGGCATCTATAAGACGCTGTGCGTGTATTCTCTAAAGAGGCTTTCTCACTAAAAGGTATTGTTATCAAACTGTCCCTAAGTAGGTTTCCTTTGTGTCAAGATGCACCCTATGCTTGTTTACTTGATATTTGCCCTGACTGCTCAGTTATATCTGTGTGGCACATTGGTGGCCAGTGCTGTTTGCCATATGATGCCAGGGATGCTTATACATAGTCCTCTGGCTGCATACTCCTATATAGCAAACTCCAGCTCGGATATGGAGCAGTGACAGCAGCATTTATAGCCACAGAGCCAATCTTCTTATTTTGCATCTCATGTGAGTACAGTAATTACACCACGCATGGGCCTTGGACCAAATAATACGTTTGTGTGAATGTTGTCTAAGGCTGGTTTCACACTACCGGTTTTTGAAATCCATGGGTATGCATGTAAAACCTGCATGCCCCTAGAATCCCACAGATTGTGAAGCCTGATGCAACCGGTGGCACCCGCACCATTTTTTTCACTGATCTGGTTGACTGATCTGTCGTAATACTGATGCAGTAGCATTTAGTTGCATCAGGTTGTGTCCAATTTTTGGAGCTTATCCCCTTGAGAAAGCCGATTCTACCAAACTATACCGGCGAAACGCAGCGTCGGGGTTCTTTTTCTGGGTGACCATCTGACTAATCTGATGATATAGATTGACTACCATGATGAATATGGGTATGCATGACTTGTGACTTACAGTGTACTTGGAGGGTTACTGCTGCTATTTGCACTCTGCACTTTATATGTATTGCTTCTCTTACATCATCAATACTGTGATGCACTAACACTTAACTGTGTATTGGACTTCAGGGTGCAATATGTTATAAGTTCATGTTTACACTGTGAATCTGTTAATGCTTGTAATATACCCATTGAATGGTCTTTTATACAATCCGACCTGTCATTGTGGTCACCGCTGTAATCTTTTTATACCATCTATCACATATTACCACGTCTGTTTGTGAAATAAATGTATGAATTTTTGCATGACACTCCTTGTTCTCTGGTTTATTGAGGTGTCCAATTTTAGACAGATTATTATTATTATTTATTTATATAGCGCCATTGGTTCCATGGCGCTGTACATAAGATCTAGTGACAAATGACATACACCTACTGAGTGTGTCATATTAAACTGGCTTCTGGGCATGCTCCGTCCGGGGAAACACATCTGTGCAGCTGACCGCACACGGATCCATTTTCTCACGGATCTGTTTCCATAGGACTACATGTTAATTCCAGCCTGATAGGCACAGATCTGTTTGATTCCGATTTTTTAAACGAGCATCCAAATCTCAACATTTTGTGGTTTGAGTTTCGACCAAAAAAAACAGTATGAAATGGATCAGTGTGGAAAAGGATACAACCTGATGCCACCACACTTTCATCCATCCACATTGACAGTCAATGGGGGAGAAAACGGATCATGTTTAGACAGAAAGCCCCAGATTTCTAAAAACGGTGGTGTGAAACCAGCCTTAGGTCCCATACAGATCGCAATGCCTGAACTAGCTACAAGGTCTCCAGGTCTGAATAAACGGTCTAAAATATGCCGAGGTGGCTGTTTTTTAAAGAAATCCACCACATACCCTGGGCACTGCAGTACGTACACAGACTGCACAATGAATGTATGTCAGCGTAGTCATAGTTCAAGAGCCTTAAGATGTCTGCAACTAACTGCAACTAATCTGCACATGTGTGACCTGTGAAAATCATATCTACAGCATGACATCTATCTATATACAACTGAACCTATCTACCTATACATATCTATTCACTGATCAGACATTTGATAACCTATCCTAAGGATAGGTCATCAATGTTGTAGTCCCAGACTACTCCTTTAAGAAGGGATGATGGATAGAGGAAATAAAGAGAATTTTGTTTACGTACCGTAAATTCTTTTTTCTTGAATCATCAATGGGAGACCCAGACAATGGGGTTTAGGGCACTGCCCTCCGGAGGCCACACTAGGTACTACAAGTTTGTAGACACCGCCCCCTCCGCTTATAAACCCCTACCGCAGGGAATATCCTCAGTTTGGTCCATAAGCTGCGAGGAGACAACATAAACCACACCCGAAACATGGGGAAAGAAACCGTGCACAGACGGTCCAACAACCCGGAATAAACTGTCCCAACTGGGAACAGGTCAAATGCAAAACATCCAACGGAACAACTGGGTGGGTGCTGGGTCTCCCATTGATGATTCAAGAAAAAAGAATTTACGGTACGTAAACAAAATTCTCTTTTTTCTGATCATCATAATGGGAGACCCAGACAATGGGGATGTCCTAAAGCGAACCCCAGGGCGGGAAAAGTTCCTCAAAAGACGTTGATATACACGGTCCCCCTCAAAGGTGGGCAACCGCCGCCTGGAGGACCCGCCTGCCCAAACTTGCATCCGCAGAGGCATGGGCATGCACCATATAGTGCTTAGAGAAAGTGTGCAGGCTGGACCAAGTGGCCGCCTGACACACCTGTAGCGCAGAAGCGCGATGTCGCAAAGCCCAGGAAGCACCGACAGCTCTGGTCGAGTGCGCCTTCAAGCCCACCTGGAGAGGCAAACCAGAAGAACGGTAGGCCTCTTGAATGGGTGCCTTGATCCATCTGGCCAAGGTCGATTTTGACGCCGCGGACCCCTTACAGCGACCTGCCGTCAGTACGAACAATGAGTCCGAGCTCCGGAAGGAGGCAGTCCTGGACACATAAATGCGTACAGCCCGTACGAGGTCCAGAGTGTGGAGGTCGCGCTCAACCTGATGAACAGGGGCAGGACAGAATGATGGAAGAACAATCTCTTGGTTCAAGTGAAAAGTGGAAACCATCTTTGGCAAGAATTCTGCCCGCGGGCGCAACACCACCTTGTCTTGGTGGACCACCAGAAAGGGCGACTTGCACGATAGTGCAGCCAATTCAGAGACCCGTCTTAGAGACGTAATTGCCACCAGAAAGACCACCTTCTGTGACAGACAAGAGAGGGAAACTTCTCTCAATGGCTCAAAAGGCGGTTTCTGTAGAGCCGCCAGGACCATGTTGAGATCCCAAGGGTCCAGTGGTCGCCTATACGGCGGGACCACCCGAGACACTCCCTGGAGAAATTGACGAACCTTAGGAAGGAGCGCCAAGCGCCTGTCAAACAGCACTGTAAGAGCTGATACTTGACCCTTCAGGGAGCTGAGGGATAAACCCAATTCCAAACCCGATTGTAGGAAAGCCAACAAGGTCGGAATGGACAAGGGCCACGGTGACCGTCCACCAGAGGCACACCAGGAGAAAAAGATTTTCCACGTTCTGTGGTAAATCCTCCGTGATACAGGCTTCCTAGCCCGATTCATAGTGGCAACCACAGTAGGAGAGAATCCTCTGGATGTTAGCAGCCAGGCCTCAAGAGCCATGCAGTCAATCTGAGGGCCCTGGAATTGAGGTGGAAGAAGGGGCCTTGCGCGAGAAGATCTGCGCGTTCTGGAAGAGCCCACCGGTTCCCGCCTGACAGTTGCCACAGATCCGTATACCAGGACCTCCTGGGCCAATCCGGTGCCACTAGAATGGCTACGCTGCACTCCGTCCTGATCTTCCACAGAACCTTGGGAATCAATGCTAGCGGTGGGAACACATATGGTAGATGGAAGTCGGACCAACTCAGGATCAGGGCGTCCGCCCCAGAGACTGAGGATCCCATGATCTCGCTATGTATTGTGGCACCTGATGGTTCAGCCGTGAGGCCATCAGATCCACGTCCGGAGTGCCCCATCTGCCGCAGATGTCCCGGAAGACGTCCGGATGAAGAGACCACTCTCCGGCGTCCATCCCCTGTCGGCTCAAGTAGTCGGCCTCCCAGTTCTCGACCCTGGGATGTGAACTGCGGAGATCAGGCAGTCGTTGTCCTCCACCCAGGATAGAATGCGGTGGACTTCGGCGAGGGCCTGAGCACTTCTGGTCCCTCCCTGATGATTTATATAGGCGACGGCCGTCGCATTGTCAGACTGAACCCGGATGGACTGTCCTGACAGTAACTTCTGAAACGCCAAGAGCGCCAGATAGACCGCCCTGATCTCCAGCACATTGATCTGCAACGCCGACTCCGACTGAGTCCAGAGGCCTTGAGCCCTGTGGTGTAAGAACCTTCAGACTGGCGTCGGTGGTCACCACTAACCATGACGGTTTGAGGAAAGACCGGCCCCGTGACAAGTGACGTGGTTGGAGCCACCACTGCAGGGAATCCCTGGTCGGTCGTGAAAGGGCCATCAGCCGATTCAGCGAGATCGTCCTCTTGTCCCATCTTCGGAGAATTTCCAGCTGGAGAGGACGGAGGCGAAACTGCGCGAAAGGCACCGCCTCTATCGCTGCCACCATGCGGCCCACCAGTTTCATCAACACCCGTATGGAAGAGTGTGGTGACAGGAGGACATCTTGGACTCCCGATTGGATGGCCAGCTGTTTGGCTCGCGGCAGGGACACCAGAGCTGAGTCCGTGCGGAAGACCATGCCCAGATATGTCAGTGACTGGGTCGGAACCAGGGTCGATTTCTGAATATTGAGAAGCCACCCAAACTGTTCCAGAGACTTCATGGTCACCTCCAGGCTCTTCCGGCAAAGATGTTCTGATGGCGCCCTGACCAGCAGGTCGTCTAGATAGGGTATGACGGCGTGTCCCTGCACATGTAGGAGAGCCATCATAGATGCCATCACTTTTGTGAACACCCGCGGAGCCGATGCCAACCCGAAGGGCAGCGCCACGAACTGGTAGTGTTCGTCCCCCACTGCAAATCTCAACCAGCGTTGATGAGCCGGTGCAATGGGTACGTGAAGGTAAGCGTCTCGGACATCTATGGACGCTAGGAAGTCTCCCTGCGATACAGCCGCGATCACAGAGCGCAGGGATTCCATGCGGAACTTCCGAACCAACACGTGACGGTTGAACAACTTGAGGTCCAGAACCGGGCGAAAAGAGCCGTCCTTCTTCGGGACGATAAAGAGGTTGGAGTAAAAACCCCTGAACCTCTCCCCCGTAGGCACTGGGACCACTACTCCGTCTCTGCGGAGTCCCTCCAACACCAGATAAAAAGCCTGAGCCTTGTCTGGAGATGGAACAGACCGATGGAATCGGTGTGCCGGCCGCGACGTCAGCTCTATCCTGTAGCCGCTCGAGACTACGTCTCGGACCCACCGGTCTTGGACGTGGAGTAACCATCTGTCCTGAAATCGGGACAGGCGGCCCCCCACCTGTGGGGCGGCAGGACTGGAGAGCGAGTCATGCGGAAGTGGTTTTGGGGGTGGCAGCCGTTGCCCCCGTTGACTTCTTCTGGCGACCCTTGGGGCGCCACTGAGTAGAGGGCTTGCCTCCTCTGTCCGCGCGAGCGGAAGAAGCTGATGACTGCGAGCTGGAACAAAAGGACCACTGTTTGGGGTTCCTTTTGACGGAATACCGTGGCTTAGGCTTATTCTGTGGGATCTCAGACTCCGCAGAATCCTTTATCAGCTTATCCAGCTCGGTACCAAAAAGCCTGTCACCCGAAAATGGAAGATTCTGCAGAATCTTCTTTGACGTGGCATCTGAGTCCCAGAGACGCAGCCACAACAACCTGTGGATCGCTATAGCATTGGCCGAAGCCACAGCAGAGCGGGTGGCAGTTTCTAGGGTCGCAGTCCTGGCGTAATCAGCATAGGCCCTTGCCCTATCAGTAAGCGCTAGGACCTCAGAATTGGACCCCGCCAGGTCCGTGATACCATCCAAGCAGGTGGTTGGCAAAATTAGGGGCAAATGAAGACCCCACAGCCTCATAGGAAGACTTGGCGAGTTGTTCGACCTGTCTATCCGTCGCGTCCTTCAATGAGGAGCTATCAGAGGCAGAGAAAAGGGAGCGTGCAGCAATCCTGGTCATGGAAGCGTCCACCTTCGGGGACTGCGACCACTCCTGAAGCACCTCCTGGGGGAAGGGGAAGCGAGTGTCCCTAGATTTGCGGACATAACGCCGCCCAGGGTGAACCCTGGGTGCTCTAACCACCCTTCCAAAGTTAGTGTGGTCCATAAAGGAGCCACATGGGCGAGCCTCCGGCTGCAGCCATTGATAAACCTCCTTCGGATGGAGTTCCACCTCCTCAGGGGGTGCCACGAGACGAAGAGTCTCGTTTATGGAGGATACCAAATCCTCCACCCCATCAGGTGGTTCTGACATAGACTCAAGTATTGAACCCCCATCATCCTCGTCACCGTCAGAGTGACGCTCCTCCTCAGAGAGGTTCTGGATCTCGGGTGATTCATCCCGGCGAGCCCGCTTAAGGGGTCTCGCGGTAGCGAAGGGTGACACCCGGGGGTAACTTGAGGGAGCAGCTGGATTTTCCAGTCTCCTAGTCAGTGCCTCCAGGGATTGCGACATGGAGGACAGCTTGGACAACACAGATTCATTAATCTTATTCTGTGTTTCCCATTGCCCTGGGATCACCTGAACCTCAGGGTACAGCACCGGAGCTGCAGACTCTGCCGTATCAGTCCAGGCCTCTGGGTGTCCGCAGTTATTGCAGGACCCCCCAACCAGCGTCCCGTTGCATGTAGCACAGGTAGTGGTGGAGTTGTCTGCCTTAGCAGTACTCTTCTTTGCTGGGGACATGCCGACAGCAGAGGAGAAAAATAAGCCAAGTAGGAAACCGGAACACCGGCGGCTTACCGACCGCTTCAATGCGGTGGAGGGGAGCGATGTGTGTGTGGCCTCCGCGAGGGTAATGACCGGACTCTCCTGGGAGCGCAGTAGTGCACTCATTCAGACCCAGTAGGGAAGTGAGGAGAAAATGGCCGCCGCCAGACCAGTCGTGGGCGGCGCCACAAACACGCGGGAAGCACACACACACACCCACATCTCATGGGCTGCTCCCCATCTCTCCAAGCAGCCAGCTCAGTAATCTGGTGCTGGAGCCCGCAGCGCGGGAGATATAGTATCAACACTATACCCAGGGCTTCAGACAAACTCTGTAGCCCGCAGCCGCAGCCCCTGTGACACACAGGGCGGTCAGCTATGGTGACCCCAGCACAGGATACACCGCCAGAACCGCGGACCCGAGGGTTGCGCGCGGTCTGAGTGTCACAACACAATAGTGTCAGACACTACCCCCAGGCACACCGGAGACACACAGGGTACCTCAGTGCCGGTCCGGTCTGTAAGCACCATATAATGGGAGGCCTCGGACGGGGGTTCAGCACCAGTCCGGTCTGTAAGCACCATTAGGGAGGCCTCGGACTGGGCTGGCTCCAGTCCGGTCTGTAAGCACCGTTTAGGGAGGCCTCGGACGGAGCGGAGCTGTGCAAGGCTCCTGTCTCCCACTTCCCAGAGCCCCCAGGGGGGATGGGAAGGAGTGCGGCAGCGTACCGGGAGAACACAACGTGTCCAGGCTCAGAGCCCTCCGGTACCTCAACCTGTGTGTTCCCCAGGGGTGAACAGGGAGACTGCCGGAGGTCCCCGACCGGGACCTACCTTGTCTTCAGACGCCATCACGTAAGCTGTGAGAATGCTGTGATGTGCAAGCAAAGCGTGTGATACCTCCGAGCACACTAAGTTTAAAACTGAGGATATTCCCTGCGGTAGGGGTTTATAAGCGGAGGGGGCGGTGTCTACAAACTTGTAGTACCTAGTGTGGCCTCCGGAGGGCAGTGCCCTAAACCCCATTGTCTGGGTCTCCCATTATGATGATCAGAAAATCTTCTACTCTATGAAGATAGATGCCTACCTGGTGATGTCTTCATCTGCAGTAAGCTCCTGCTCCATTAACAGAAATACTTGTACCTGGTAATACACAAAAATAACATGGCTGTAGGAATTCTCACTTGATATCTACTTACCAATTCACATAACGTACAAGCCAAGAGTGATGTACATATGAGAAAGGCAGGAAGGGCTCACCAGTTCAGTGATCATGGTTGGCCACAATGAGGTGAGGTGTTGGGGGACATTCGTAGAAGAAGAACTCGGAAAAACAGGAACACCTGGGAATGCAGAGTGGGCACTTGTGGCAACCGCAGGCTCTCCACTAACCTTTCTAAAAGGCAGAGACAACACAGGATCATTAAAGAGACAGCCTTTAAGGTTTCAAACCCAATAAATATATATGATTGTATTTATAATAATATTAATCTAGTACCAAACAAATTCACAAATCAGAGGGGTCAAGTACAGACAATATCAGACAATACAGAGTAACAAAAAAATTCAACAGATACCAATAGGAGTGACATGTGACGAAGTGGAGGCTATTTAATTGAAAAAGGATCCTTGCATTTTATTTGAGTCCCTGTCCTGCATTATGATGAGATGACCGAGCACTTATTTGATGATGCTCAGTGAATATCATTGCTGCCTCACCTTGTATGTCTGGTAGGAATTTCTGATACTGGTCAATCTCACTACTGAAGATAGCAAAGGCCAGTCTCTTCAAGAGCATGGCCCTCTGCTCCAGCTCCGCATCGCGGTTAGTGAAGAGACTGAGAGAACTGCTCTGGGCGACAGCTACTCTAGCTGAAAAAGAAACAACAATCAATAGCACAATGACCTGAGCATTTTACTAATAAATCTCATGCAGACAACATAATGGATATTGCAATTCAGAAAATGCAGGCTGGAACCATGTGTATAGGCAAATTAGAGGTTACAGGTAAATATATTCAGTCACCTTAAGGTGGCGAAAAAACTCTCTCCTGTCTATCTGTATACACAAGAGCCTGAAGAAGCAGATGGGCTGAGAGACTAAGGTTAGCTCCAAGAGAATAGGTGAGCTGAGAGACCAAGAAGGTTAGCTCAAAGAGAGTAGGTGAGCTGAGAGACCAAGGTTAGCTCCAAGAGAGTAGGTGAGCTGAGAGACCAAGAAGGTTAGCTCCAAGAGAGTAGGTGAGCTGAGAGACCAAGAAGGTTAGCTCCAATAGAGTAGGTGAGCTGAGAGACCAAGAAGGTTAGCTCCAAGAGAGTAGGTGAGCTGAGAGACCAAGAAGGTTAGCTCCAATAGAGTAGGTGAGCTGAGAGACCAAGGTTAGCTCCAAGAGAGTAGGTGAGCTGAGAGACCAAGAAGGTTAGCTCCAAGAGAGTAGGTGAGCTGAGAGACCAAGAAGGTTAGCTCCAATAGAGTAGGTGAACTGAGAGACCAAGAAGGTTAAGCTCCAAGAGAATAGGTGAGCTGAAAGACCAAGAAGGTTAGCTCCAAGAGAGTAGGTGAGCTGAGAGACCAAGAAGGTTAGCTCAAAGAGAGTAGGTGAGCTGAGAGACCAAGGTTAGCTCCAAGAGAGTAGGTGAGCTGAGAGACCAAGAAGGTTAGCTCCAAGAGAGTAGGTGAGCTGAGAGACCAAGAAGGTTAGCTCCAAGAGAGTAGGTGAGCTGAGAGAACAAGAAGGTTAGCTCCAAGAGAGTAGGTGAGCTGAGAGACCAAGAAGGTTAGCTCCAAGAGAGTAGGTGAGCTGAGAGACCAAGAAGGTTAGCTCCAAGAGAGTAGGTGAGCTGAGAGACCAAGATTAGCTCCAAGAGAGTAGGTGAGCTGAGAGACCAAGAAGGTTAGCTCCAATAGAGTATGTGAGCTGAGAGACCAAGAAGGTTAGCTCCAAGTGAGTAGGTGAGCTGAGACCAAGAAGGTTAGCTCCAATAGAGTATGTGAGCTGAGAGACCAAGAAGGTTAGCTCTAAGAGAGTAGGTGAGCTGAGAGACCAAGAAGGTTAGCTCCAAGTGAGTAGGTGAGCTGAGAGACCAAGGTGGTTAGCTCCAAGAGAGTAGGTGAGCTGAGAGACCAAGGGGGTTAGCTCCAAGAGAGTATGTGAGCTGAGAGACCAAGAAGGTTAGCACCAAGAGAGTAGGTGAGCTGAGAGACCAAGAAGGTTAGCACCAAGAGAGTGAGCCGAGAGGTCACCATGCACATTAGATGCTTGGTTGCTCTTCCACAATTGTTCCAATTTGGTCATACTTAACTAAATATGTACATAGGTTTCAAGAGTTTTAAAAAAACATTTCAGAAAAACGACAAACTTACTCATTAGGTCACGGAATGTGGTTTTGTCATGTGTCATTAGATGGTCCATGATGGCCCTCCAACTGTAGGACAAGGTAAAAACCTATCATTAGAGGTGAAGAGTGATCATCCTTGTACAGAGTGTGAAATGAAATAGTGATTGCACACGTCACCAGTTTTTTAAGAAAAAAGATTTCTAAAAATTCAATTGACATGAATTTCTCACCAGATGTCAGTAACAACCCATCCAATCCACACAGGCAAAGAAATCAATTGTTAGATGTTCATTCATTTTGTGATGTGTGATAATGAGAAATGACAAAAGGATAAAATACTTAACACATGAAAAAGATTGGCAGAAAAAGCCATGGAAAGTCATGACACCATCTGAAATCTATCAGTAATTAGAAAGCAATCCTGCCACTTGGTGAAAAATAATATCAGCTGGTTCCACTGATGGCCTACAATAAGGCGCCACACAAGAAACCTCTCTTGATGGGTAAAATCAGTGAGCTTTTTCAAGACCTTCTAACCTTTTTGTAGGAAAACATACTGACGGATTTGGTTACTAAAGAGTTTTCTAAACTACTGAAGGACACACTGTTGGGGCCATAATCTGGAAGTGGAAAGAACATCATTTAGTTATAAACCAGCCATGCCCAGGTGCTCTCAGCAACACTTCAGACAGAAGAGTGATAAGAATTATTAGAAGAGTTGCTCAAGAGCCAAGTACCATATGTGTAGAGCTACAGAAAGACCTGGAATCAACAGGCACAATTGTTTCAAAGAACACAATAAGTAATGTACTCTACCTCCATGGCCTGTGTAGAAACCCACCACATAAGACTCCATTGCTGATAATACACACCATGTTTGGTGGCCAAAAGGCGACTGCATATCAGCCCAAGAACACCATACCAACAATGAAGTTTGGAGGTGGGAACATCATGGTGTGGGGATGTTTTTCAGCATACTGCAATGGCAAACTTCATGTGATTGAAAAAATAATAAATGGTGAAATATATCAAGACATTCTCATAAAAAAAAAAAATCTGCTGGCATCTACCAGGATGATGAAAATGAAACGAGGGTGGACATTTCACCAAGACAATGATCCCAAACACAGTGTCAAGGAAACTTTCAAATCGTTTCAGAAAAAGAAAATAAAGCTGCTAGAATTCCTTCATATTCCTATACTATTCCTATGATTACTATACTAGATCTTTGATAGGGCGTTGATCCAGGGAGCTAGTCTGATTGCCGTATGTGGAGTCAGGAAGGAATTCTTTTTCCCCAATTTGGAGCTTAGTGTGGGTTTTGTTTGCCTTCCTCTGGATCAACATGTTAGGCTATGGGTTGAACTAGATGGACTTAAGGTCTACCTTAACCTTCCTAGCGTTATTCCCGAGCCTGACTCGGGGTTAACATTCACTACCAGAAGCGTTAACCCCGAGTCAGGCTCGGGTTTACCCGCGTTCGCGGCAGATGCGGTGAGAAAACCGCATCTACCGCATCTGCCGCACTTGTGCCGCACTTGTGCCGCACTTGTGCCGCACTTGTGCCGCACTTGTGCCGCACTTGTGCCGCACTTGTGCCGCACTTGTGCCGCACTTGCGGCGCGGTTGCGGTAATCTGCATAGGAACCAACCACCTCGGATGACCCTCATACATTGTTAATATGTGCCCCTGCACCCTAGTAAACCATTAGCAGCACTGTTGTTGTGTGCTAAGTGGCTGCAGTACAAGTGCGATAATGATTTGAGAAACTTACATGCCAGCGTACATGAGGCCATCTCCCTGTGTGTGATGGGACGTGTGGGCGGTGCTCATCATGTCTGCTCGCCCCCTCCCTTATGCACGCCCCCTCTCAGCCTGCTATAGTGATGTGAGGCTGATCTCGTCATAAAGGGGCGGGGCTAAATCGCGGCATAACGGTAGCCCCGCCCCTTTATGACGCAATCAGCCTCACAGCACTATAGCAGGCTGAGAGGGGGCGTGCATAAGGGAGGGGGCGAGCAGACATGATGACCACAGCACAACAAGTCCCAGCAACACACAGGGAGACGGCCTCATGTACGCTGGCATGTAAGTTTCTCAAATCATTATCGCACTTGTACTGCAGCCACTTAGCACACAACAACAGTGCTGCTAATGGTTTACTAGGGTGCAGGGGCACATATTAACAATGTATGAGGGTCATCAGAGGTGGTTGGTTCCTATGCAGATTACCGCAACCGCGCCGCAACAGCGCCGCAAGTGCGGCACAAGTGCGGCAGCTATGCGGCAAGTGCGGCAGATGCGGTTTTTTAACCGCATCTACCGCGAACGCGGGTAGCCCGCTTTTGGCAACAATTTCCAGAACTAAACAGACCGCCAGGGAGGCTACACCTTAAAAACAATGAAAACTAGAATGGCCCAGCCAATTACCTGAGCTGAATCCAATAGAAAATTTATGGTAAAAACAAAAAGCGCAGTTTATAGAAGGATCCTATAAGACCTTTTGTATTTGAAGAGTGTTTGTGTGGAAGAATGGGCCAAAAACACACCTGAGCAATGCATGCGACTATTTTCTCCATACAGGAGGCATCTTGAAGCGGTCATCACCAACTAAAGCTTTTGCACAAAGTATTAACTACATTTCAGAAATTGTGTTCACTACCTTTTTCCCTGTGTTTTTTGTCATTATTCATAATTGAGTGCATGAACAGCTAAAGTTTAAATCCTTTGCCGTGTGGATAGGATGGGTTGTTACTGACATCTGGTAAGAAATGTATGTCAACAACACATTTAGAAATATATTTACTTTAAAAATTGGTGACGAGTTCTATACTTTTTTCACCCTCTGTATATCAGGATTACCTTGCTAAAGTACTCTAGAAATGGCAACTGAAGGGGACATTACGTAACCAACTAAAATATATAGGAATGCAAAATGTTCTAATAGTAAATGTGTTTGTATAAAGAGCTCTCTACAGGTCAATAAAACAGTTATCGTAGATATGATACAATGTCAGGAGGAGTGCTGGGTCTTACTGACTAACACAGGAGCCATCCATCTGGAAAAAGTTGTGATCCATGAAGAGATCAAACGCTTCCTTCTTCCATGTGCGTCTGGTGTACTGGTAACCACTGAGACTGCTCAGGAGCTGCACACAGGCTCGATAGCTGGGAGCATTATGAGCACTGCAAAAAAGAAGGCAACAGCTTATATGACAGATCTACAAGATGTGGCCATGACTGGTAATATGGAAAACCACCGGCTTGATTTTAACAGGTAATAGTATCTCACACTGAACTCAATAGTGGAAAAACAGCACAAAAATGCTTTCACAACACGAGGGAAAGGTTAAAACAGAATAAAACAAAAAAGAAGAAGAATGGTGTGAGCCTTCCATCACTCATGGTAGGCACTAGATGTAGAATAACAGTGTGAGCCTTCAATCACTCATGGTAGGCACTAGATGTAGAATAACAGTGTGAGCCTTCAATCACTCATGGTAGGCACTAGATGTAGAATAACAGAGTGAGCCTTCAATCACTCATGGTAGGCACTAGATGTAGAATAACAGTGTGAGCCTTCAATCACTCATGGTAGGCACTAGATGTAGAATAACAGTGTGAGCCTTCAATCACTCATGGTAGGCACTAGATGTAGAATAATGGGGTGAGCCTTCCACCACTCATGGTAGGCACTAGATGTAGAATAATGGGGTGAGCCTTCCACCACTCATGGTAGGCACTAGATGTAGAATAACAGTGTGAGCCTTCAATCACTCATGGTAGGCACTAGATGTAGAATAACAGTGTGAGCCTTCCACCACTCATGGTAGGCACTAGATGTAGAATAATGGGGTGAGCCTTCCACCACTCATGGTAGGCACTAGATGTAGAATAATGGTGTGAGCCTTCCATCACTCATGGTAGGCACTAGATGTAGAATAACAGTGTGAGCCTTCAATCACTCATGGTAGGCACTAGATGTAGAATAATGGTGTGAGCCATCCACCACTCATGGTAGACACTAGATGTAGAATAATGGTGTGAGCCTTCAATCACTCATGGTAGGCACTAGATGTAGAATAACACTGTGAGCCTTCCACCATTTATGGTAGGCACTAGATGTAGAATAACAGTGTGAGCCTTCAATCACTCATGGTAGGCACTAGATGTAGAATAATGGTGTGAGCCTTCCACCACTCATGGTAGGCACTAGATGTAGAATAATGGTGTGAGCCTTCCACCACTCATGGTAGGCACTAGATGTAGAATAACAGTGTGAGCCTTCCACCACTCATGGTAGACACTAGATGTAGAATAACAGTGTGAGCCTTCCACTATTTATGGTAGACACTAGATGTAGAATAATGGTGTGAGCCATCCACCACTCATGGTAGGCACTAGATGTAGAATAACAGTGTGAGCCTTCCACCATTTATGGTAGGCACTAGATGTAGAATAACAGTGTGAGCCTTCAATCACTCATGGTAGGCACTAGATGCAGAATAACAGTGTGAGCCTTCCACCATTCAAGGTAGACACTAGATATAGGATGATGGTGTGAGCCTTCCACCACTAATGGTAAGCACTAGATGTAGAATAATGGTGCATGCCTTCCACCACTTATGGTAGACACTAGATGTAGAATAATGGTGTGAGCCATCCACCACTCAATGTAGGCACTAGATGTAGAATAACAGTGTGAGCCTTCCACCATTCAAGGTAGACACTAGATATAGGATGATGGTGTGATCCTTCCACCACTTATGGTAGACACTAGATGTAGAATAATGGTGTGAGCCATCCACCACTCATGGTAGGCACTAGATGCAGAATAATTTCCACCACTCATGGTAGGCACTAGATGTAGAATAATGGTGTGAACCTTCCACCACTCATGGTAGGCACTAGATGTAGAATAATGGTGTGAGCCTTCCACCACTCATGGTAGGCACTAGATGTAGAATAATTTCCACCACTCATGGTAGGCACTAGATGTAGAATAATGAATGGTGTGAGCCTTCCACCACTCATGGTAGACACTAGATGTAGAATAACAGTGTGAGCCTTACACCATTCAAGGTAGACACTAGATATAGGATGATGGTGTGAGCCTTCCACCACTAATGGTAAGCACTAGATGTAGAATAATGGTGTGAGCTTTCCACTACTCATGGTAGTCACTAGATGTGGCTTATATTCTGTCACTTATCAATGCCATGAAGGTGTGCGGCAACAAAGTGAAGTATATTGTTACCTGTGGTTCCGTAAATAGGGCACTACATAATGCATTATATTGATAAGTAGCGGGATAACCTTTTCCTTTTCATCACTGTAGAACACCATATCGAGTAAATGAGCAAGAACCTGGCAAACATACAAAAGGTAGAGAATAAACCCATGTTATACACATGATACTGTAATAATGATAAAGACGACCTCTTACCTCGGCTAGTAAAGTAAGGGCATGTACACTGTACACGGAGGGGGTGATATGCGATATCTCTATAGCCGGAGACAACATATCTAAAGAAAAGGAGCAATAGAAAAATTAATAAACCGTCTACTACTCTGCATAAAAATTCAAAGTTATTACTTACTACTTCTCAGTGTGACCACACACTACACATACAAGTCACACAACTTTCTAACACAATGTATTATGCTTTGGGGCCAATATTTTAATTATTTTTTTAAGCTGAATACATGTATTTGTGATATTTTCATTAAAAAGAGTGCCGGTTTTGGCTTTTATAGGCTCTGTTTCCCTGTACAATGAACTTTTGATGTGATCAGTGGTCATAAATCAGCTGAGAGGAGGTCAGAAAATTAAAGATAAACTAGTACCAGACGCCCCTTCAGAATGAGCTCACTTGTCGAGAAGGTGGGGATTTTACTCTTTCCACTTACATGTGTAAGAATAACAAACACACGTTTAGTGTTATGCATATATAGAGATAATTCTTCTTTATTGTCACATTTAAAACACAATAAAATATAATAATAACAGAAAAAAAAAAAAACAACCTCACTGAGTGATTCCAGTTAATGCATTCTGCATCCAGCCATAGACCGTGCCACCCAGGGTCACCTTTAGCTAAATCCGTACCTTCCACATCAGATTCCAGAGTCGGCCCATCTACGGTTATCTTAGGTGAAGGTTTCACTTCAAGGTTTCTTCTTAACCAAGTTGTTTGCTCTAATGATGATCCAGCAACTGCACCAATGGCATCTACAATTTTGTGAGTCACATCCTAAAGGAAAATAAAGAAGGAAACTGAGGTGCTGATCTGCTGGCAGAACTAATAACAACACTTAGGATTTCTATGGAACTGTCAGCTCCACACTTCATATTGGCTGAGCTTTGAAAGAGAATCTTTCACCAGAGACTGCTTGCTACAGTTTTGTTAAATTCCCTGTGTTATCTGCAGCAGATCTATCAGTTTTTGGAATCCTGAGCGCTGTATAATCCCATTCACACCACGGATTGACAGCTTTCTGCATACACAGGATGACAATATGGCAGGAGATTTACTAGTCTGTGATAAAATAACTGTTTATCAGCAGGAGGCTAAGCAGCCCAGTAAGTGTCACCTCACTGGAATCAGGGTCTATATGCCGCTTTACACGTCGTGATATCGCAACGCAACATCGATAAAAAGTCACGTGGTACGGCCGTTGCAGTTGTTATCGTTGGTGCGTTGTGTTGTGTAAATGGTCAATGCGACGTGAAAACAACTTAACTACGATATTGCAAGAAGATTGTGCAAGCCCATCAACCGTACAATTTTGTATAGGCGATGTGGCAGGATCGTGCTGTGTGACAGCACAACTACGATTTGGAGCGCAACTTCCCCTATTCACTCCAATGTTAAATGGTTGTTCCCTGGGTTGCTCATACTGAGCGTGGAAAAGAGACGTACTACATCGTAGTTGCGTTGCCTGCCGATATCTCCCTGTGTGACATCTACTATGCGATCTTGGACAAGTGCCAAAAACGTGCACGCTCCTGTGAGATCGTATGCAATATCGGAACGATATTGCGACGTGTGAAGCGGCCTTATGTTTCCACATTTCTCATCATATTATAAGCTTGCGAGTACAGTCTTCAGTCCTCCAATAACTATTGATCTACAGCGGCATGCTAATGTTTGGGCACCCCTGGTCAAAACTACTGTTGTTGTGAGCAGTTAAGCAAGTTGAAGATTAAAAGATCTCTACAATGCAAAGTTACAAATGACACATTTCCTTTGAATTTCAGGAAATTTAAATTTTAATTTCATATTGTTCATTGTAAAATTAACAAAAAAAAAAAAAAAAAAGAAAAATGGGCCTATGCCAAAGTATGGGCACCCTTGGAGATTTGTGTGCTCTATAACTTTGACCAAGGTTTCAGATCTTAATTAGCCTGTTAGGGTTATGGTTTGTTCACAATAATTGTTAGGAAAGACCAGGTTACACAAACTTCATAGTTTTATAAAAGCCCAGCCTCCTCTAACCTTGTGCCAAAAAACAGCAGTCATGGGTTCTTCTAAACAGCAGCCTAGCACTCTGAAAATGAAAATGGTGGTAGCCCACAAAGCAGGAGGCAATAAGAAAATAGCGACATATTTTCAAATTGCGCATTCCTCAGCTCAAGATGTAATTAAGAAATGTCAGTTAAAAGGAACAGTAGAGGTGAAGATGAGGTCTGGAAAACCAAGCAAAAATTCTGTAAGAGTTGCTTGTAGGATTGCTAGAGAAGGAAATTAGACCGCAGCTTGACTGCAAAGGACCATCAATAAGATTTAGCAGACAATGGAGTCTTGGTACATTGTTCTGCTGTTCAGAGACACATGCAAAAATACGGCTATCATGGAAGAGTCATCAGAAGAAAACCTCTACTGTGTCCTCACCATAAAATTTAGCATCAGAGGTATGCAAGGGAACATCTAGACAAGCCTGATGCATTTTGGAAATAAGCCCTATGGACCAATGAGGTTAAAATACAACTTTGTGGCCACAATGATCAAAAGGTATGTGTGGAGAAAGTGCACAGAATTTCAGGAAGAGAACAACTCGCCAACCATTAAGCATGGGAGTTGATCAATCATGGGGTTGCGTTGCAGCTAATGGCACGTGGAACATCTCTCTAGTAGAGAGAAGAGTTGATTTAATGAAATTTTAACAAATTCTTGATGCAAACATAACACCATCTGTAAAAAACCTGAAGTTGAAAAGAGGATGGCTTCTGTAAATGGTTAATTATCCTAAACACACATCAAAATCTATAATATACTACTTCAAAATATGCAAGCTGAAGGTTTTACAATGGCCATCACAGGGGCCAAGAATTTCTCCTGCTAAAAAGGTAGTCTCGTCAGAAAAAAAGAGAATTTTGTTTACTTACCGTAAATTGTTTTTCTTCTAGCTCCTAATTGGGAGACACAGACATTGGGTGTATAGCTTCCGCCTCCGGAGGACACACAAAGTACTACACTTAAAACAAAAAGTGTAGCCCCTCCCCTACTGCCTATACACCCCCTCCAGGAGAAATCCCATTAGTTCGGTGCACAAGCAGGAAGGAGGATAACCCCACGCCAAGACCGAAAGGTCCGGAGATGAAGTGTCGGCCAACAGGGCCATAAAAGCGACATGAAAAACACCAGCCACTTAAAAGGAAAAACAAAGCCCAAAAGGCAACAGGGTGGGTGCTGGGTCTCCCAATTAGGAGCTAGAAGAAAAAGAATTTACGGTAAGTAAACAAAATTCTCTTTTTCTTTTTTGCTCCATTGGGAGACCCAGACATTGGGATGTCCAAAAGCTATCCCTGGGTGGGAGAAGACCCAAGTATGGCAGAAACAATCATAGTAGAGCGACCGCCGCATGGAGGATCCGTCTACCCACATTAGCGTCTGCGAAAGCCTACGCATGAATCTGATCATGTTTCGTAAAGGTGTGTAGGCCGGACCAAGTGGCCGCCTCACACACCTGTTGTGCCGTGGCCTGGAGACGTAAGGCCCACGAGGCACCCACAGCTCTTGAGGAATGCGCCTTAACCCCTGCAGGTAAAGGCGTACCAGAGGCAAGGTAGGCCTCCTGAATGGGAGCCTTGATCCGCCGGGCCAAGGACGACTTGGAGGCCGGCTTTCCCCTTTTTTCTGGCCTGTCGTAAGAACGAACAAGGCGTCCAAGCGGCGAAAATAAGCCGTGCGGGAGACATAAATCCTGACAGGAATCCTGACAGAAAACCTGACAAGGTCCAAAGTATGCGGAGACTTCTCATACTGGTGAACAGGATTAGGACA
This sequence comes from Allobates femoralis, assembly GCA_033576535.1. Taxonomy (NCBI): domain Eukaryota; kingdom Metazoa; phylum Chordata; class Amphibia; order Anura; family Aromobatidae; genus Allobates; species Allobates femoralis. The sequence goes on along the minus strand of JARQOC010000001.1, from coordinate 265,329,297 downwards.
AAAGGACGGCAGGACAATCTCTTGGTTCAGGTGAAACGGAGAAAAACACCTTAGGTAAGAACTCCGCCACAGGCCGGAGCACCACTTTATCCTGGTGAATCACCAGGAATGGAGACCTGTAAGACAGGGCTGCCAGCTCTGAAACTCTCCGCAGAGAGGTAATGGCCACAAGAAAGACAACTTTCTGAAAGAGTCTGGAAAGAGACACCTCCCTTAGAGGTTCGAAAGGCGGCTTTTGTAATGCCGCAAGGACTAGATTAAAGGTTCCAGAGGTCCAAGGGACGTCTGTAGGGGGAAACGACGTGATCTGCCCCTTGCACAAACGCCTTCACTTGAGGAAGGTTATCCAGACGTTTGTTGAATAGCACAGAGTGCGGAGCTCCGACCGTTGAGGGCGCTGAGAGCCAGACCCTTATGTAATCCTGATTGAAGGAAGTCCAGAAGGGTTGGAAGAGAGAAAGGCCAAGGAGACTTTCCGTGGAGACTGCACCAGGAAAATAAGATCTTCCAGACTCTTCTGTAAATCTTCGCCGATGCAGGCTTTCTGGCTTGTCCCATGGCTGCGGCGACTTCAAAAGAAAAGCCACAAAGTCAGTCTGAGGGCCGCCGAATAGTGGCGGAAGAATGGACCTTGAGACAAGAGGTCAGGCCGGGCCGGGAGCGTCCACGGATCCCCCGCCGAGAGCTGTAACAGATCCGTATACCAGGCCCTCCTGGGCCAGTCTGGGGCGATGGACATGGGTTTGTCGACCTTCTGTTCCGAGCTTCCGTAAAACCCTGTGCGACAAAGGCAAGGGAGAGACCACATAGGGAAGGCGAAGCTGGAACCAGTCTTGGACCAGAGCGTTCGCATCTAACGCCTGGCGATCCCGGGAGTGGGATATGGAGGCTGGAACCTTGTGGCTCAACCAAGAGGCCATCAAGTCCACGTCCGGAATTCCCCATCGGTCGCAGATGATCCGAAAGACATCTGGGTGGAGGGCCCAGTCGCCTGTGACCATACCTTGTCGACTTAGGTAGTCGGCGTTCCAATTGTCCAACTCGGGGAAGTTGATCGCCGAGATGGACGAGTCGTTGTCCTCAACCCACTGAAGGAGTCGTTGGACATCAGACAATGTCTGAGAACTTCGAGCCCCTCCTTGGTGATCAACATAAGCGACCACGGTCGCGTAGACGGACTGTATCCGTATACGATTCCCACCAGGAATCTCCGAAAAGCCAGTGAAGCCAAGGAAATGGCCCGAATCTGCAGGACGTTGATCAGCAGAATGAATGCCTGCTCCGTCCAGGTGCCTTGATCCCTGTGCTGGAGAAACTCGGCGCCCCAACCGAGGAGGCTGGTGTCCGTGGACACTACTAATCAAGAGAGGGGCAGAAAGCATCTCCCTCGTGACAGCAACATGGTAAGCAGCCCCCAATGGAGCAATTCCCTTATTGACGGCGACAGCGAGATGTGCCCGTCGATAGATGAAGGAGTCTTGTCCCAACCGCAGAGGATCTGCAATTGCAGTGGACTCAGGTGAGACTGTGCAAATGGTACTGCTTCTATGGCAGCCACCATCCTTCCCAGAATGTTCATCAGACGTCTGATGGAGACTGAGCCCGATTGAAGAAGGAAGCGGACTTCCTCTTGAATCGACATGTGCTTGCTTAAAGACAGCATGACCAGAGCCGGAGCGGAGAGATAGTCCATGCCCAGAGACGTTAGCGTCTGCGCAGGACGGGAAAAGGACTTTGGCACGTTGATCAGCCACCCGAAATGCTGAGAGTCGGGAGAAGTCGAAAGACTTAGATGATACTGCTCCAGAGAGAGCTCTGACCAGCAGGTCGTCCAAGTGTGTGGTTACTGCGTGGCCCTGGGAATGCAGTATGGCCACCATCGCTGCCATCATCTTGGAGACGACTCTCGGAGCTGCGGCTAGGCCGAAGGGTAGAGCCACAAACTGAAAACGCTCCTCCCCCCACCGCGAACCTCAGCCGACGCTGATGTGCAGGAGCAATGGGAACGAGCAGAAAGGCATCCCCGACATCCTCCGAGTCTAGGAAGTCCCCCTGCTATAATGAGGCAAACATGGGCCGAAATGATTCCCTCCTGAAAAGGCTTGATTCTCACGAGCCGGTTGAGCAGCTTGAGATCCAAAACTGGCCACACCAAACCGTCCTTCCTAGAAATCGTGAAGAGGTTCGAAAAGAACCCCTGGAAGCGTTCCACGTCGGGGACCTGAATCACGACCCCATCCTGATACAGGGCTTCCAGAGATGAAAGGCCGAAGCCCCAGCCAGCGGGAACGAGGAGAGAAGAAGCGAGTCGGAGGGCGCGAGGTTGGCTCTATCCTGTGGCTGCGGGAAATGACAATTACCACCCACCGGCCTTGGAAATTGCTGCGCCAGATGACTCAAATCTGGAGAGCCGACCACGAGCGAAAATGCTGCTGGGAGTGGCGGCAATACCTGAGGAGGCTGCCTGAAGGCCGAGGTTCCGGCTGACCTAGTCCCCCCTGTCCGTATGACTTGTGTCCTAGTCTGAACGGGCGGACGAAGAGGAGGAGGGCTTAGAAGAGGGACGAAAGGCCCGAAAACTGGCATGCACTTGTCACTGTCCAGACTTCTGCCCTTTGAGGCAAGGAGGTGGACCTTCCACCTGAAGATCCCTTTACCCTCGAAAAGCCTGGTCCCCGAGAACGGGAAACCCTGGAAAAAATGTCTTGGAAGAGGCGACAGCTTCCAATCTTGCAGCCACAACATACTGCGGGCTGCGAGCAAAATAGCCGATGCCGCTGCGGTGCGGCTGTCAGACCCCATGACCGCCGTCCTTGAATGCGGAAGTCAGAAATGACGGGGTAATCACCTCAGGAATATCCTGAGCTACTACGTTGGGCTCCGCCAAGCAGGCAGGAACTGCCTGCAGAGCCCACCCTGCCGCGAAAGCAGGGGCAAACGAGGCTCCTGAAGCTTCGTAAATTGACCTTTGCAGGAGCTCAATATGGTGGTCAGGGGAGTCCTTTAAAGAGGAGTCATATTCGACTGACACGACAGTATTGTCAGACAGTCTAGAGACCGGTGGGTCCACCCTAGGTGAGACCGACCAACCCTTTACAACGTCTGGAGGGAAGGACAACGAGACACCCTCCGTTTCCTAGTGAAACGCTTATCAGGGCAAGCCCTGGGCGTCTGTAAAATGATCTGAGGATAGAGTGATCAAAAAGAACAAACCGTGTGACCTGGACGGAGGAAGAGAATGAGACAATTCCTCCCAGAGCGAAGCCTCCGTGGGGGAGGGGAGAGCGGCGAGGTCCAGCACGGAGACACTGGAAGAAACCCAATCAGTCCACTAAGGGATCTTCCTCAGAGGTCCCGTCTAGAGACCTACAGAAATTAGCCGAGCCACATCCCCATGAAACAGAGATCTCTCTGTATGGGTCTCGGCGAGATGAGAGGAGGCAGAGAGGGCTCTCCGCAGCTGTTTGAGGGGACGTGGAGAGAGAGATAAGATACCCCCATACTGTTTCTGGGGTTTATGCCCCAGGAGGGGGATGAAGCGGCGAGAGTCAGGGGGACCAGGGAAACTATTACAGTGACTGCCTGTAGTGTAGAATATGCACTGCAACCACCAGTGCCCTGAGTGCCCTCCTGAAAAAAATGGCCGCCAGTGCCTATGGGGAGGGCGGCTGCAGCAGCTCTCACAGAGAGCGAGAGGCGCCATGAACAGCTGTCCCGCCCCTTGATGAGCCCGGTCTGCCCCCGTCATGACGCGAACCGCGTAATCTGGAAAGGCGGGCCGGGGGCGGGCAATAGGCGGCTTCACAATAGGCCGAAGACGCGGCCTAAATTAGAAACCCCATGCCGCGAAAGGCGTGGGGCCGGCGCGGAGGTCCGGGCGAGTAACAAACACACCCGGACTCAGTACAAACGCCTAGGGCCTGCCGCGCTGGGGCCCGCGGGAGGTCCAGAAGTCAGGAACTTCCGCGTTCTGGTGCAAAAAGATGCCGCTGCCCCCGGAGCCCCTGTCAGCCAGAAGCTGGAGGGAGCGCATCCTAAGTAAAGGATGCCCCCTCATCCTTGTGCCGGGGCCCAGGTTACCTCCCTGGCTTCATGAGAGGGCAGGAATCCCGGCTACCATAGAGCCCGATACAGGGCTGAAGGTAGGCCGCGGCAAGTCGGGGCCTATATCATTGTGGTCGCCCGTCACCTTGGCGCGGGAAACAGCGGAGAGCCGGACAAACCGGATATTCCGCAGCCTGGCTGGGACCAGAGACTAAGGAGCCCAGGTGCCCCGCGCAGCGAATACCCCCACCTATACGGAACCGGAAGCCAGACTGCAGCCGCAGCGTAACCACACACAGAGTACCTTATTGGTGCAGGGCCCGGTCCCTGGGGGTAACAACTCCGGCCAGCAGATCCATGAGGGGCTGTGGATGGAGTTAGAGCTCCAGACTGTATGGAAGCCCTTGAAGATCCCACTTCTCCAGAGCCCCAAAGGGATGGAGAAGGAAAGCAGCATGAGGGCTCCAGCCTGTTGTACCCCAAGGGTACCTCAACCGCCTCTGCCCGAGGGTGAGGAAGGAGACATAATGGATCCACTTTTCTTCCATCCGTCACTCTCCAGGGAGAGTGAGTAAGACTAAAGTGAGAGTGGATGAGTGCAGGTGTGCCTCCTTCAACACAAAGCTAAGAACTGATGGGATTTCTCCTGGAGGGGGTGTATAGGCAGTAGGGGAGGGGCTACACTTTTTGTTTTAAGTGTAGTACTTTGGGTGTCCTCCGGAGGCGGAAGCTATACACCCAATGTCTGGGTCTCCCAATGGAGCGAAAAAGAAATACGGTACTTTGTACTCAGTTTACAATCTGCATAAGTCTCATATTATCCTATTGTGCCAGGCCTACAAATCAGAGGGAGGCGCCAGGAGGAAGATCACAGGACTCTCGTACGGGATTTATTTGCTCATCTGTGATTAATACATATTATTAATTGAATATAGTCATTTCAAGAATATCATTTATCTCTCCTTCAACCCAATTCCAGGAGGTCCCTTCCAACTCTATCATTCTATATTCTAGGATTCTGATTCTATAGTCTTCAAAACAGAGGCTGGACAGACATCTGTCTGGGATGATTTAGTGAATCCTGCTTTGAGCAGGGGGTTGGACCAGATGACCCAGGAGGTCCCTTCTTACTCTACCATTCTATGACTCTACGATTCAATTATTAACTAAACTATTTTCCTCTACACATTTAAATTCAGAAAGTTTCAAACCGCAAACTGTTCCCTATTACCTGAAGATCCCTCTGGTCTTTCTTGTTATCTAATGTAGGGTTTTTCATTATAAATTCATTCAAAACCCTAAAATAAAGAAATGAAAACAAACAAAAAATAGGTCAATGATGAATATTGATAGAAACTTGCAATTCATTTTAACATCAAAAAGTTGCAAGTTGTTAAAAGTTGTCATCTATAGTGATTTTTTTTTTCTAAAGTGCTACCTGGTACCCTGTTGGTCTTTACTTCCGACTGATCTCAAAACACAGGACATGAGGACAACTGCATCATCCCTGTAATGAGTGATTGACTGCAGTGGTCACACACTCCTGTAATGCGATGTGATTACAAACTTCAGAAGTAGAGACCAAAAACTGTTGACATTAGAGCATTGGGACAACAATAAAAAACATTGAAATTCCCAACTAAGGCCCCTTTCACATCTGTGTTTCTGTCCAGATCCGGACAGAAAACTGCATCTGCCGCCTAATGGCCAGCCACCCTTGCGGTGCACTTGCGGTAAGCCCCATGCATTCTCTATGGGGCTTGCGGCAAGTGCGGTATTGCCACGATCCGGTACTTGCGTCCGCGAAAAAAAACGCTGATGTGAAAGGGACCTTAACTCATTTATTTTTTTTAATTTTGAAGGAACTACAATTCTGGATCACTAGATTACAGAAAGAAAAACAGTATAACAAACGTGTAGAAGTACTCCTCTATAATAGGTAATAATAAAACGCTAGTGCTGCTAAAAAAACAGTGTAAAAAAAACAGGGTACTTAGTTAATACGCTTTTTTGCAAAAAATGTACAAAGCCGTTCAACCAATGCCAAGGTGACCCATATCAGAATGGTCCCTATCTAACTAATTTAAAACCTGATTCTGGATCACTGAATCAGAGTCTATAGAGATAACAACTAATTTATTTAATCTATATCTGTTCCATTCTCTAACAACGCGCAACATTAAAAAATTGATGAAAGAGCACAGGCTTTTTTCAAAGGTATTTTGTATTTTAATTTCATATTTGGAACACAGAAGGAGTCATATATTAATAAATGTGTTACCCAAGAATCAAGAATTGACCGGGAGCTGGAATGTTGAGTTGGATGGACTCTTTCAAAAGAGCAAAAAAAGAAGCCCACTATCCACAAGGTTAGACACAGGAACCCTAAAATAGGGAAACAATTTATAGAAACAGCTGAAATACAAATGTTCCAAGGCCATATACAAACCCTAACATCATGCTTTATATCAATAATGATGCCCAACAGGCATCACACAATTAATTAGCTACACATTAGGCTTGTACAGTATACCTAGTATTGAGAAACACTATGTGAAATAGCACACAAACATAATCTTACCTCTGTATATAAGCATAAAAGAACTGCAACATGCAGACCTCAAGGGAAAGATGTTTCTAAAAAGAAAAATGCAGAGAAAATAGATTAATACTAAGATAGCTTGGCAATTTTTGCTGAAAATGTGTAAACGGAACCACCTCCCTATTAATCCTTATGGATTTAGAATGGGATGGCATAAAAGCTCCTGAACAGTGGTGACACAAAGTTCTGAGACTGACACAAATGTGAGCTTTTATCAACTTTGCTGCTTCAGGGGTTTAAAATATTTTAGGCAGATGTTTCTAGTTACTGAAGCACAATTCACCCCTTCACCCCCGGGCGATTTCAGTTTTTTTCTCACCTTCTTCCAAGAGACATATTGTTTTTATTTTTCTGTCATTATAGACATATGACGCTTGTTTTTTGCGGGATAAGTTGTACTTTTGAATTACATCATTTATTTTACCATATAGTGTACTAGAAAGTGGCAAAAAGAAATTCCAAGTGCTGTGAAATTGCAAAAAAAAGTGCAATTCCACAACAGTTTTTTGGGTTTTTTATTTACCATGTTCACTATATGGTAAAACAGACATGTTAGTATGATTCACCAGGTCAGTACATGTTCGTAGATACCAAACATGTTTAATATTATTTAATTATACAATTTTAGTGTATATTCAATGTTTTGATCGCCTGTTTTTGCATTTTATTGCAATGTTGCAAATTATAATTCTGGAGTTTTTAATTATTTTTGCCATTACGCAGTTATCTGATCAGAATGATTTATTTCATAAGTTTTATAAATTGATAGATCGACCATTTCTAAACACATCAACACCAAATAGGTTTGTTTTTTGTTGTTTTATTTTCAATGTGGCAAAAAAGGGGGTGATTTAAACATGTGTGATTTTTTAAAAAAAGTCAGCTTTTTAAAACCTTTTATTGTTTTTACTAGTCCCCTTAGGGGACTTAAAGCTACTGCAATCCGATTGATTGTTCTGTACAGAGCTCTGCATCAGCAGTGCTCAATGCAGCACAAATGATCATCTACTATGAACGCCGGCGCTCAGCCAACATTCACAGGAAGTTCGTCATAAAAGATCATCAGCTGACCCCTGGCTGTCATGACAACCCATCAGCACCTCGCGATCACTTCAAGGGGCTTGCCAATAAGAGCGGGGAATAGCGCACTCTCTGACCGTGCATGTTATTTCACACTGTTAAGAGTTTGACAGTGTGATTTAAATAGTGAACAGTAAAGGCCATTTTACACACACAGATATCTGTGACCAACTTCTGAACAGATCTGTGGCTGCAGTGAAATCATGGACACATTGTTCCACTTTGTGGCTGTGTACAAATGTAACAATGTGTCCATGATTTCACTGCAGCCAGAGATCTGTTCAGAAGTTGGTCACAGATATCTGTGTGTGTAAAGTGGCCTTTAGAGGCACATGTTGGCTGAGCACATCAGTCGACAGGTGCAGGGAAAAATGCGGTCTCATGACTTCAGCCCTCATCAAAGCCTGGACACAACCAATGATGTGCATATAAGTCATTGGCCGTGAAGTGGTTAAAAGCATTTCATAAGTTAATAAACTTTGATTGACAAATATATTACATTTATAGGAGGACTCAATATTTACAGAGGTGACCCTTATGTAGAGTGTTGACCGTTATTTTTCAAGACCTCAGCAATTCTTCGATAACAGTTTCTGGGCTATATATTGACCAATAACAAGCAATCAGTGCTTGTAATTCATCACAATTTCTGTCTTTTTGATTGTCTACCACCTTTTTGAGGATTGACCAATGATATTATAATGGAGATGTTTCCTAGCCGTGAATCCAACATTTCAATGTTTTGTTCACTGAACTTCTTTGTGCTAACTTTTGCCTTTGTCACCTGTTGCTCCATCATGATGGAAAAAGCCTTGTGCATCACCGGATTTATCCTGGATCACTAGGAGACATTAATCTTATTGGATGTTTAAATCCCATTCTTTATTCATAAAAGTATTCTTAGGCAAAACAGTGAGTGAGCCCACTGGCATGTATGAAAGAACAACCCAACACATGATTGGTCTCAGGATGCTTAAGGGTATGTGCACATGATCTGGAGGCACTGCATGTTGGACGCAGTGCCTCCGGACCCGACAGAAACTGCAGGTGAACGCAGGGAGATCGCAGCTGCCCTGTACTCACGATCTACATTTACTGCAGGGCGGCTTTTCCTTGCATTCACCTGCTGGAGCGCTCTGTTACAACACCACAGCATTAAATTAACATGCTGCGAGATGCAGAAGTCAGTCAACATACACTGCAGCTAAAAACACATTGGTGGGGAAAAGCACAGCGAGAATGGGATTTCTTGAAATCCCATCCACTCTGCTGGTACTGTACAACGCAGCGTGTTGGACGCAGCAGTAAGACTCTGCGTCCAAAACACTACTAATCCGGATCGTGTGCAAGCAGCCTTACTTGACGTGACTCAACAAAGGGACTCATGGTAGCACTCACAATTTCTTCACCAGATAATTAGTCCAGTCTGAAGGTGGCTTCAAAGAAAAAATAACATTACACTAATTGGCCATCTGTAAATAACTGTAATTTCCTGGGATGATTATAAACTTTTTTGAGAGTAGTGGCTTCTTGACTGCAGGCCAGCATACATAGTCTTCTGCAAAAAAATCATATGCAAAAAATCCGCACAGGAATCACACAAAAAGCTCTCTGTTTATAATAAGTATTTTTTCCAGTTTGTAGCAAGTGCTATCAAAAAGTATAAAAAACAGGGCTATTGGTCTGTACGTTTTTTGCAAAAAATATACGAAGCTGCCTCACCTCGTCACGGTTGCCCTACGAGGCAGTCCCTAGCTGATGTGTGCATTTAAAACCTGAGTGTGTGAACATACCTCCATCCAGGCTCCAGCCAGGACTCCACTCTGTGGGCTTTTTACCTGTGAAACAGCTTGTGTGTGGACTACTCATAGGGGAAGGGTGGGTCACTTCCCTTTCCTGCGAACAGGAGACATACATTCACCAAACAATAATGAGTAGTCCACACTGATGAATGCGATTAGTAACCGCATTCATCCACCACCAGAAAATCTGCAAAAAAAGTCAGTGCAAAAAATCCGCACAGGAATCACACAAAAAGCTCTCTGTTTATAATAAGTATTTTTTCCAGTTTGTAGCAAGTGCTATCAAAAAAGTATAAAAAAGCAGGGCTATTGGTCTGTACGTTTTTTGCAAAAAATATACATAAGCTGTTTCACAGGTAAAAAGCCCACAGAGTGGAGTCCAGGCTGGAGCCTGGATGGAGGTATGTTCACACACTCAGGTTTTAAATGCACACATCAGCTAGGACTGCCTCGTCAGGGCAACCGTGACGAGGTGAGGCAGCTTGCGTATATTTTTTGCAAAAAACGTTCAGACCAATAGCCCTGTTTTTTATACTTTTTTGATAGCACTTGCTACAAACTGGAAAAAATACTTATTATAAACAGAGAGCTTTTTGTGATTCCTGTGCGGATTTTTTGCACTGATTTTTTGCAGATTTTCTGGTGGTGGATGAATGCGGTTTACTAATCGCATTCATCAGTGTGCACTACTCATTATTGTTTGGTATACATAGTCTTCTCTAGAAGATGATCCTGGCACTTGCTGGATTTTATTGAGCACCCTGAAGCCTTCTTCACAGCAGTTGAACCTCTGAAATTCTTGATTATCCATGAAATCTTTAGATGGCCATGAATATATGATTGCCTTATTAGCTGATCAATGCTAAGCTGACAGCCATCTCAGCTGACTCTCATACATACAGGAGTGCTCGTTGGGCTCATTGGGCCAAGTCCTCCTGTGTGATCTGAGAAAGTGTGTCACAATGTAATCGCCAGTTTAAAATCACACCTGGGGGATGGACATTTCGCCATACAATCAATTGGCCAGTGCTCCATACATATTTGACCGTTGATCAAACCCTTTTGATGCAAAGAAATGATGAACACACGTTTCCCTAGAGATAACCATAGTTGGCAGAAGACAATGAATCCAAGCAGAAGCCCTGTTTCAAGTAATCAGCCTGCTTCTTATTAATCAACCAGCATGTCTGAGTTAATATCAGATGCAGTGTACTTCTGAGGAACAAGTAGATCACTGACATTATGTAAGCAGTAAACTCTGAAAAGGACGAAGTGCCGTTGAACCTGCGCTGTGCAAAAGGCCACCAGAAAGTCGGGATATCTGGGATAAGATATTACTTTAATTCCGATGTGTTTCGGAGCTGCTACCGGGCTCCTTCCTCAGGACAAACCTTGTTCCTGAGGAAGGAGCCCGGTAGCAGCTCCAAAACACGTCGGAATTAAAGTAATATCTTATCCCAGATATCCCGACTTTCTGGTGGACCTTTTGCAGCAGCGTAGGTTGAACGGCACTTCGTCCTTTTCAGAGTTTATCTTTCACCGGGTTATCCGTGAAGGTGCGGACCGTGCAGCAGCTGTTTTTCAAGCCATCATACTTGTTTGTGGGTTGCACAACCATATCAGGTAAGCAGATTTCATTAAGTTTTATTTCACCACTTGTCCTAAAAGAAAACCCTATTGCGCATTATCTCATATTTCAGATTATGTAAGCAGGGCCAAACTTCTGTGGAAATGTGGTTTTTATGATTTTTTTTAATAGTTTGCAATGCATCCAATGTCTTTTCATAACAATCTAAAGTTAATAGAAAATTGACATAATAAAATTTGATGCAGCAAACTTTGTGAAAATGAAACTGATGTCAGTCTTAAAGCTTTTGGCCACAAAAATAATGAAGGATCCCAATAGATTTGTTGATATAGTGTATATTCCAGGAAAAAAAAATGTAATAACAAAAAGAACACCAGCTGTATATAGATATATGAAAAATTCACCTTGTCTTTGGCTATTGCGGGGGCTGCTTTAACACTTCTTTCACTGTCTGAATCACAGTCTCTGTCCTCATCACACTGATTGACCGAACCAACTCAACAAGGAGAAGTTGTTCTTCACTTGCTAATGGAATCACCTAAGCACAAATCAAAGTAATAAAAAAGATGTGTCAGTGCACAATCTGGGAGTGTAAGCAAAACAATATAAAGGGGATTACAAAAAGCTCTGCAATTAACAAGGGTGGCGTTACTCCACTTCCACCAATCAGAATAAAACGCTAAAGAAGAGAAAAAGATTGGATTTGGCAACTCAACTATTTCCATTACATCAATATTTTTAAAAGCTTTATCTGAACCTAAAAGCAGTCGTATGATCTAATATTTTACAATATAAATATTTTGTGATACATTTAACATTGTAGATTTTCTTTACATGCTGGAGGATGATTACTTTACCTTTGTACGTGCAGAGTTCTTATTTTGTCTTCGTTCGTTCCATACAAAGGCAATGGCTGCCATAAAATGAACTCCATGATTCATGGAAATAGGTCCTAGCAGCTCCAAGATCTGCTGTCTTAAATTCTGATAAACCAAAAATCAGGATTAAAATTGTAAAATGTTATACAAAAAATAAATCTTTGACAGATTAATTAGCACCTGCATGTGTTGATATAGTGAAATTAGACAGTTTATGATGGCAAAAGATTTTGTGTAAATCTAAACTGTCAGGAATGCCAAGAAGTCAGTATTTCTCTTTTTAGATCAATTTAGATGTCCTCTTTTACCTTTGTGGAGCCAAGATTGATCGTAGTGACTGAGGCAGCGGCTGCTGCGAAGTTCTTCTCGGAGGAGTCGGCTTGATGTAGAATACTCCACAGCAGGGTGACTGATGACATTATTAAATGGAGTATGGAAAGGATTCCACTGCGAGCTTCAAGCAAATGTTTCTGATCTACATTGACCATGAGCTGCAACGTGAGAAGAGTGATGTCAACAGTGGTCAAAAATCAATATTAGAGAATAGGGTGCACAGAAAACAGGACTGATAATTACATGAGTAATGTCTACAAGAAGCACTTCTATCAATAGTCTCTTTTCCAAATACTCTGCAGCTTTTTTCCCCAGCAGGTCTCCATGACTACAGACTACAAACATCCTGTAGTCAGGACTTTGTTTTCCCTTTTATAAGTCTTGCCCACACAAAGTTCTACTTAAAACCTGTATGCAAAAAATGTTAGTATATCCTGAATATTTTTTGTATTATAGATCTGCTAGTGCAATAAAGGTAAGGTTTCCCATAGGCATTTGAAGGAAATTTGTTGCCAAAAGACAATAAAAAACAATAGATGCTTTTCCGAAAACACTCAGGGTGTGCCAGTGCACCTTTTGAACACTGTGCCACATGCAAAGTGGCATGATTGGCAAAGATACACAACATGGTTGTAACTCCTTTTGACAGTGTGCTATTAGGTTGATCAGCCAGTCAGGCGTAAGACCCCGTTACACGGCACAACATTGTAACGATGTTGGCTGCAATCTCGTGGACACCCAGTCGTTTTTGAGATCCATTCAACATCACTGGTGAGATGTCACACGTCTAGATATCGTGGACAACTCACCAACGATGTTGTGATCAGGTATGGTTCGCAAACAATCCCTGCTCATTGCTGTGAATGGGCAAAGTCGTCCAGGACATCGGTATCGCGGTGTCACACAGTACGATGCAGCAGGTTGGTTGAGTTGAAGTTGTCAGGTTTTAGAACATGTTCATAAACCTGTCAACTTCAACTTGACTAATTATCGTAGTTGAATCGTTCGGTTACACGCAATGACGCACTAATGATGCCATTTCAACATCGTTCAAAACGTCACTTTTGAACGATGTTGAGCACGATGTTGAGCTGTGTAATGGGGCCTTCATAAGCGCCTTAATTAAAGCACCACTCCAGCAGGTTTTTCTTTTTTCACCACTGGAGTTCTGCTTTTAACCTAAAGATCCCTCCTCCCTAATATTATACTCCCCCTCCGGTATCTTCACCTTGATTCTACTTCATTCCGGTCTCGCTGTGCCATCTTGTGATTACAACTTGTGATTGACCAAACGTTATGTCACTAACTCACGATGAATCTTTAGAAGAGCCAGAACGAGACTCTTATAGACTTGCATTGAAGAATGACCTCTGGTGCGCTCCACGGAACACTGGAGTGACCTGGCAGGTAACAAACAGCCGGAGCTCGATGGGAGCGGCGATGACGATAGATGAAGATGCTGAAGGATGAGTATGAAGACCAGGACAGAGATTCACCATGTTTACCTGAAAATAAGGTGCCCCTCGAAAATAAGGCATACTAGGGGGTTCAATGTGCCTGTAATAAGGCATATCTAGGTTTTGGCAGATCAGCATGCCACCGATCAGAAGACCGGGCATGCAGTTGTGACTCATCCCCAGTCTCTTGTCCGGTGCCCGCCGCTGTATTCTGCTGCCGTATGGTACATATCTTTCAAAATCGGGCCAGCAGCCACGCCACTCACAGCTAAGAAGCTAAGAAGGCTGCAATGATATGATGGGGAGCTGATGAGAGGCTGCATGGGATGATGGGAGTCTGCAATGGGATGATGGGAGACTGCAATGGGATGATGGGAAGCTGATGGGAGGCTGCAATGGGATAATGGGATGATAGGAAGCTGATAAGAGGCTGCAGTGGAATGATGGGTGGCTGCAATGGGATGATGGGATAATGGGGGGCTGACTGGAGGCTGCAGTGGGATGATGGGGAGCTGATGGGAAGCTGCAATGGGATGATGAGGGGCTGATGGGAGGCTGCAGTGGGATGATGAGAGGCTGCAATGGGATGCTGCAATGGGATGATGGGAGGCTGCAATGGGATGATGGGAGGCGGATGGGAGGCTGGGAGGCAGATGGGAGGCTGCATGTGGGATCATGGGAGGCTGCAATGGGATGATGGGAGGCTGCAATGGTATGATGGGAGGCGGATGAGAGGCTGGGAGGCAGATGGGAGGCTGCAGTGATGGGACTCATGGGAGGCTGCAGTGGGATGATGATATGATTGTCATAGAATATTTGTTTTGTGTTCTTAAATATTGAGATCAGTAAATGTACCATAGATCGTTGTTGTACATGGGAATTGTAGTAACAAGAAATTCTTGATACGATTCACAGTTTCTTTGGTTCTGCTGGTTTGTGATGATTATTGTTCAGTATATATGTTAATAAACGTTTAATTTTTTGTTCAAAGATAGTTGCGAATTCTTTTTCGTGGGAAAATAAGACACCCCCTGAAAATAAGACATGGCGCATCTTTGGGACCAAAGATTAATATAAGACGGTGTCTTATTTTTGGGGAAACAGGGTAGATTAGAAGCACCACTCCAGCAGTGAAATTAAAAGAAACATATGCTGGTGCTTTAATACCCACTGTCTTAAAAACTGTCGGTGATGTAATGTTAATGGAGGCCTCCTGACTTTCTCCTGACATCTGGGTGAAGGTAGTGGTCAACAGTTTGAGTTGAATGCCTGATTCTTTTGTTCTCATAATTCTGCCAGAGCCTATCACACTAACCAGTGCTAATGTCAGTCCCAGATATACGGGATCCTTCAGAGAGAGAATTGATAAGTTGCTCTTTGTAAAACTAATGACAGTTTTTTTACAGTCTCCACTACCTCAGTGTAGCACGAGAATTCTTAATATGTACATAATATACCAAGGAGTCTTTAACATGTTCTATTTACCTGGTGATACTGAGCGGAAGGATCAAGCAGGCAGTAGTGAATAATTGTAGTAATGCCTTCTAATAGAGTCAGGATTATATCGGGTGGAATGAATGATGCCATCCATAGAGGCCTGGAAAGTACACAAAGTTAAACTCTTGAAGCTTCCAGAAAGAACATGAATATTGCAATGTCACCTTTATTACACTTACCTGTTATCAGATAATCCCGTTTCATACTTGTATTGCTGTATTAAGTTATCAAGGTTCCTGCAGAGCTGTAACGTGACGGACACCACAATTCTCTGTAACACCTTCCCTGTGTATGGCAAGGTGGATGTGATGAGTCCAATCCACTGGGGGTGCATTTTACATGTATAGTGCTGGTGTAACGCCCTGATCACGGCACAGAGGAACATTCCCTGGCATGTGATTGGCTGAGAGTGCATATATTGTAAGGAGGTCATTGGCTGTTGAGGGTTTATGTGTTCCAGATCAGTTATAACAAAATCAAAGCCAGCCTCATTGTCTTCAGGAACTGTCAAGACCCGATGTTCTAAGACGATAAGACCTTGAAGGACCTTGAGTAATTGAGATTGTAGTGTACTGCCACCGTCAAACTCGTCTTCAGAAAAATTGATGAGACTGTCCTCAGAAAAGCCTTCTTCAATGGCCATTATGTTCTTCTCTGCCATGCGCTCGCTGTGCCACTTCTGAGCGCTGAAAATGGAAGATAGCAGGCAGTGGAGGATCACTTTCTGCACCTTGCATTTAGATAGCATATCTGAGATAAAGCTGGCAAAGCCCTTTGCCGAGCTCTCGATGACCTTAGCTAACTCTGTAAACAGCAGGGTCAAGATTTCGATGCTCATCATCTGCATGTTGCGGTTGCCCATGAGATCCTGCTGTGAAACTTTCACATGTGTAGGGTAATGGCTTCTCATGAAATACAAACATAACGAAATTAGAATTTCTATATACATGGAGCTTCGGAAATTGTGATTCGAGTCCAGAGGAATATTGCTATAAAAGTCTTTTCCCATCACAGAAATCCGATGCCTTGCTAAAAGGTTCTGTAGCAAAGATAGCTGAGGAGTGTAGGCATTGTTCACGCTGGTGGTGGATATAGCATTGACAAACACTGTTGGACAGGTTTTTAATATGGCTTTTATGGCAGATAATGCATATAATGTCCTGGAGGAGTCATATAACTGGAGGTACAAAAGCACATGCTGGTAAAGCGGGTGGATGTTGAAATGAGGGGATTTACGGATCCCAGGAGATCCCACATCACTTTCAATTTCTGAAATTTCACCTTCTCCACAACTGTACCAGTTCTCCAAATCTAATCCATCACTGAAAAAAACATTTGTCTGCTTTAACTTCTCGTTTTGTGCTTTTTTCTTGTCCTCATCTTCCTTCTGGACCATTTTTACTTTTGGTTTTGTTCCTGTTGCTTTACTGCTCCCTTCCTTACCATTTTGGTCCCTTTCCGCTGCTTTTCCTTTAAAGTTAAACTGGATGCTACTGTGACTGCGTTTTCTGTGATGCCCCCCCATCATGTTGGAATTAAACTCTGCAGGTATCTGCTGAGCCATAATTGATAGGAGAAGATAGGTTTCTGGTTATAGCATTCGCTAAACCTTCAATGCCGTCTTCTGCTGACACAGAGCAGAAAGTTAGATGGGTCTCTGGTGGAGAAGTTACTTCTGTTCCCTTGAGGGCCTTCTGCCTCTTTCTCAGGAGATTCCTGTTCTACAGCGCTGCAGGAATTTATTCCATCAGTTGTCTCTACTTGAACCACATCAGAGAAATTAGTTTCAGGATCTTCACCAACATTTCTAAGAACATTGCAAACCAAGTCATTGATAACTTGCTGAACGATGTCCTCCACAGAGTCCTCCCTAGAGTTATCCTGAGCAACCAAACTCTCAGCATCCACCTCGTCTCCCACTGAAGACTGAGAACAACCAGAATCCGAGCTCTGTAGGATTTCTATCTGCTGGTCTGGAAGCTCAAAGTCCGATATTCCCATTGGGATGGTCTCACTGCTTGTACTTAGGAGGGAAAGCCTGTCACTCAAAGGGTTCACAGTCAGGCTGAAGTTCTCCATCTCGTCCATTAGAACCTGCTTAGATGTTATCCCAGAATATAGCCGTGAGCTTGGAAAAGCTGCAAGAAAAATATCTTTGGCTTAGTATTACTGATAATGATTATTATTATTGGGACTAAAGAGGACCCATCACTTGATCAAAAGTGGCCAGCGTTTGTCCTTATTTTATTCCCGCTAATGCATTTATTTTGTTATTTAAAATCTGCCATATGGTTCCAGAGATACAAATCTTTTTATTTAGTGCAAATTAGTAAAGTCTTTCCTAAACTAGTGTAATTATGCAAAGCAGCCTAAAGCCCCCCACCCCAGAGATTTCTATACAACATGTCCCCTTGATCAGTGGCCCCGATATGAAAAGCTCAATGGGGTCCCCAGTTATTGGAAATATTTAATAGGATTAGTCTTTTCATAGGCCAAGGGACTTTTGGGGCCCCTAGGTGCAGGCCCAGTGCTATCGCAACCCCTGCAACTATTGTAGGACGCCCGTGCCCTTGATGAAAGACATAAAAACTAGCACTAAATAACAAAGCAGAAAAAAGAAGCACCCCCCCTTCTTGAAAATTTAGGGGAGCTTAGAGATTAAAATAAGAGCAAAACTGTCCACTTTTGATCTTGTAGCATTGATCTTTATGTAACTGAAATAATTTCAAAAGGGAATTATTGTAGATAGCGGTTGAGTAGACATCAGATTTATTACATGTCATCCTAGCACGGTATATTCACCATCAATATTGTAAGATGCCTTGTCGAACACTTTCCTGTTTTCTTCCAAGTGTCGAATAGATTTACTCCAATGTCTCTCAGCCTGGACTCGCTGTACCGATACACGCTGAGTTTTGGGATGAAGGAGAAGAAGTAGAAGAGGTTCGAGGACTCTGGCAATGTCATGTCTCTGCAGTACCTGATGCAACCAGGCCTGAGCCACAGAAGATGTGCAGCCATCTAAGCTATTCAGACTGTCCAACATATAAACAAGGACCTGCAGATGAGAAGCAGTGAGAATAATGTACCATGAGAAATGAAGGAGTGCAACATAATGGTGGAGTGAATTGATCTGGACTAGAATTGATAGAATGTACAAATCCTTTTTAGCAAATTACTAAACTTTAACCCCATAATAAAGGCTCGCTGTGCTTTGACTGCCATAGCTCAAGTCCCAAGTCTGCAGTAATCATTTGGCACTGTTACATTAATGCTCCTGCAATGTATAAGGAGATGATCAGGTCTCAGTAGGGAACCCAGAAGTAGACAGAAATAGTGTATCACTGCTTTTGTCTTCTCATTGAGCATAATGGGAGGGTACCTGCCAGGTACAGAAAGTCAACTGAGTCTTAGCAAACCCAGATAAGCTGCGTCAGTGGCTTATGGTTCAGTAGGGAAATGTTTCTCCTGTAACTGATTGCTCCAGTTAGGCTCAGTATAATAGTTCTTTTTAACCAGCACTAACGTTTGGCCTGTTGGACGTTTGTGCATATCTGATATAGATGAATACTTCCAAGATGGAGTCAAAGAGCTTCCACTGCTATTTTGTTGGCTTTATTAAGTTCAAGGCTCTATGAAAAACTGTGGCCGTGATGACATGCTTTACCATCACAGCATCATCAGCAAGCTATATAGAGCTGCGCACGTGGCTTTGTGCCTCTCAGCATTAACCTTCTCTGACACCAGGTGTATGCACCCGGCTTCATAGAGGCTTACAGCGCATGATCAGAAGCCCCATACTTCCAGTCATGTGCACTTTTGCCTCCCCAAAGCCAGGACACATACACCCGCGTCAGAATAGTGCACATGCCAGAATGCGATACTCTAATCCTGTGCAGTGAGCCTCTATGAAGCCGTGCTTACACCTGGTGTCAGAGAAGGTCAATGCTGTGCAGTGAGCTTTGAAGCCGTGTACACCTGGTGTCAGAGAAGGTCATGCTGAGTTGTACAAAGCCATTTGCTTGGCTTGTATACCGATGCGGATGACACTGGCTGTGTATAGCATTTTATCAGGACCACAGGGTGTAATAAGCTAAGTGGCCAATTAATCTGGGAACTAATGCCCCCTTGTCTAGTCATAGCCCTAATAACATATTATAAACAATCTTTAGAAATGCTTTTTTAAAGATCTGTTGATGGATGCTACTATATGAAGGGACTGTTAAGCAGTGATTATAGATATGGGCACAGAACTGCTGGTGGTTCTAGGGGCACGGAGGACCTGTGATTCCCATTAAAGCCTGGTTATTAAGGATTTAAAATAAAACTGACTTTCCTAAGATATTCTTTTGACTCTCAGATCGCCACCCTTAGCTGGAAGATTTAATTGCAGAAGCCCATATATATCTAAAAATATACACAACCATAGCTCTGTGCAAAACTTTAAGACAGGTGAAAAAAAAAATGCTGCAAAATAAGAATGCTTTAAAAAAATAGATGTGTTAATAGTTTATTTTTTATCAATTAAACTGCCAAGTGAAAGAGCAAAGGAGAAATCTAAATTAAATCAAATTTGGAATGAGCATCTACTGTCTTCAAAACACCAATCAATTCTTCTAGGTACACTTGCATAGTTACGAGTTCTGTGGCATTGTCGTTTGGTATAATTGGTTACTTATACACCTAACAGTTGAGAATGATCATCATTTTCATGTGCATGTTGAAACACAGATATTAACTGAAACAGAAATGGCTGTGTAGGAGATCTAAAACTGGGTATCTCTCAGGCAAAAAGTTCAAAGCAAACTTGGGTTTAAAAATATGCCATTCAAGCTCTTTGAAAAAAAGCTCCAAAACTGGGCAAAGTTGTAGACCATATAGGACGGTAGTGTCAGACCAATGAACCTTAGTCAGCAGATAAAAAAATGCATCATGCTTACTTTCGTTCAAAAACTAAAGATGTCGGCAGTGCCATCAGCTCAAATTCGTAGCAACCAGGGGGACCCAGAAACCCTTTTCTGCTCTTTGCAGAACCATACCAAGTGACTCAACTATGCATGAAAACATAAGGAACTGAGGTGCAGAAAAATGGCAGAAGGTGCTTTCAATGAGAAATGAGAAATATTTGACTTTAACAGAATTCCAATTGTTCACCGAAGGGTTGGAGTGCGGTACAATAAAGAGTGTCTGCAGGCAACAGTAACACATGGGGGAGGGTCTGAATATGAACAAGTAGAGTTGAGACTTGGGTCAGGATTAATGAAGTTCACAATGCTAAGAAATACAGGTAGATCCTTCATGCAACACAATCAAGGAGGCATCAGAAAAGCTTCAATTTTATTCTGCTGCAGGACAATGACCCCAAACATACAGCCAATATCATTAAAGGCACCATAACATGGCATGACATTGAAATGATGTCGACAACAATTTTGGGGGAGCGCGGTCGTTTCCGACATCGTTTTGACATCGTTGGTGAGATGTCACACGTTTAGATATCGTGGATGACGCATCAACGATGTTGTGAGCAGGTATGGTTCGCACTACCCCTCAAACGATACCTGCTCATTGCTGTGAATGGGCGAAGTCGTAAACGACTTCGTTATCGTGGTGTCACACAGAACGATGCAGCAGGTTGGCTGATCGTTGATCGTGTGGTTTGAGAACATGTTGTCGAATCTGTGCTCCCCAATCCAACGATTTATCGTTACAACATCGCAGAGTCACACGCAACAAAGTAGTAACGATGTCACGTGAATGACTCCAAACCAGTGACGTTTAAGTGATATCGTTAACTATGTTGTGCTGTGTACCGGAGCCTTAAAGGGATTCTGTCAACAGGTTCTTGCTGCCTAATTTCAGAGCAGCATAATGTAGAGCCAGAGATCCTGATTCCAGCATTGTATCACTTACTGGGCTGCTCAGTGTAGTTTTGATAAATATCCCTATAATCATCTGGAGATCATCAGAGGACTACGTAATCTGCTGTCCTATATAACCCTACCCTGTATAACCCTACCCCATTCAAATAACTGCTAAATCTGCAACATAGAAAACTGTGATTTTTATCAAAATGACAGCAAACAGTTCAGTAAGTGACACATTGCTGGAATCGGGGTCTCTATCTCTACATCATGCTGCTCTCTGGTGACATGGAAAAAACCTAGTCACAAGATTCCCTTAAAGAACTATCTTCAGCGTAATTAAGAACATACAGTCCCGGAAGTGATCATGTGGCCCCCACAGAACCTTGATCTCAACATCATCAGGACTGTGGGGGATTACATATAGAGACAGAAGGATGTTTGTAATACTACATCCAGAGAAAATCTGTGGTTAGTTCTCAAGATGTTTGGAACAACTTACTTGCAGAGTTACTCGTTGAGGAAGTAATACCTAGAAATAATAGTTTTATGCTATTTTGAAGGTGAAAGTGGTATCACCAAATAATGATTTGATTTAAATTCTTTAAATTCCTCTTTTGTTCATTCACTTTGCATTTTATTAATTGATTCAAATAGCTAACAACACTTATTTTTTAAAGCATTCTTACTTACCTAAAACTAATGCACAGCATCATATATACATTATAATACATTGATGGACATGTCAAGGATATTCAATTGATGAAAAAATGGAAACTACATTTCTCGACATTTGGATATTTACAGTATGGAGTATGAGTGCTGCACAAAGAAAACACACACTTACATGCCATGACATGCGATCAATTAAGTTATTAATGGTTGTTTAGGAATGTTCTGCCACGCTGAATGCACTTGAGCATGTAAATCATCAAAATCCGCTGCTGGCAGCTCCTTTAGCAATTGCCAACCAATGACTTCCCAGACGTGCATGATGGGAGACAAGTCCAGAGACGCTGCAGGTCATGGCAGCTTGTTCAGACCACGCAGCCTGCTAACAACATGACAATGCCAGGCCATATGTTGCTTGTACTACTGTTAGCAGCCTGCATAGCCTAAACGGGCTACTATGGCCTGCAGGGTTTAGGAGCTATTTTGAATACTTTGTTACCATTTCTTTACCATTTGCATATTATTAAAATGTTTATTGATTGTGTGATTTCCATTTTCCTTCTTGGTGTTGGAATTTGAATGTTGAGGATCGTATATATACAAGAAGAAAGAAAATTGGAGAGCTGAATGTGTAGGTATGTCTAATGGATACAAGCGGAGGACAATGATAGCCATGGTAGAGAGAAGAAAATATAGTCGGCACATCCATGCTTAATTTAGTCATTGGATCATGACTATGGGTGACATGTTCACCTGAAACACATCAGGAAGGGTTTCTGCATGTATATTGCCTGTTTTTAATTATGCTTCAATAAAGGAAGAAGATTTTATCCTTAAATCAAGTAATCAATCAATTGATAGAGATGACAATGTAATGCATATTGATTTAACAACCCCACTACATTATTTTTCAGAAATTGTGTATAATTCTCTTTTTTGTTGTCTATTCTTCTCAATACTGCACTCCTCAATAATCACAAACCTGTCAAATGTGCGGCCATAGGATGAAGACTTGTTAATGTGAAGGTCCCTAGTCAGGTGCCACAGGACTGCAAATCTACCATGAGCCTCCATTCTGATTTTCTGTGAAAAAAAGGTAATGGTTTATTGAAATATTCTAATTTTATTTCCAAGCCAATTTAAAGAAAAAAGTATAAAAAAAGGAGTCAATGTATATATGACACGTACCTTGTCCTTGTGCGTCAGCTGCTGACTGATGACATCTTCACATATGCTAGACGATGGGACCAGGTTGTGGAGCTGATAGAAAAGTTCTACACTTC
The DNA here is from genome assembly GCA_033576535.1 of Allobates femoralis. NCBI lineage: Eukaryota > Metazoa > Chordata > Amphibia > Anura > Aromobatidae > Allobates > Allobates femoralis. Next base: position 265,306,197 of record JARQOC010000001.1, on the reverse strand, counting down.
TTTGATGGTGTTGTGGGGTCCGGTCACCCATCTGTTGCCACAGTGTTATAGCCACATTCTGATATTAGAATAGAACAGGGTGGTAACCGATGCAGTTTTATCGGAAAAAATAAACTACATGGCAAGAATATGTAAAATTATATACATAATCTATCCAACAGTACCTAAGTCATTGCACATACCTTAAAGAAATCAGTTTTCTCAGCCATATATCGCAAATTGCCTTCAGTGAGGGGAGGTCGGATAACCACAGACACTCTGCCTTGGTTTGGGCTCAGGGGCTGAGAAGCTTCCAGGCCAGTCGCATTGTCTCCTGTTACAACTGCCACCGACTGCGTCAAGCCAACCAGGTCCATCACCAGAGATATGGCCACACTCTGTATACTGAAGTCAACTGCGGCACTGCAGGCATTCATGAGGGTCTGAAGCCACGTTGGTGGATGTACCTTCTCACAATCTACCAATAAGAGAAATAAAGTCCACCATAGTAAAGAATATTAAAAATGTGAAATTAGATTACAACCCTCCAAAGAAACAGGAGACTAGAAGTAATGCACCAATAAGTCAGGCAGCTTTCTTCTTCTGCTTCATATTTACCAGATGATAAAGTCATTGCAATTTAACAATTAATGTGTAGGGAGGGGAGTTATACAAGAAATGGAAGAAAAAAACATTATTTAGTCCCTTCACTCATACTGGGGAACATAATCTACTATATAACTGAACCTCCACCATTAAAAGACCTGCCAGGAGCTTCTCTTTATGACCTCTTTAAAATCCTAAAACGCCCAACCATTCCTAAATAATATAACACTATAGATAGCTCAACACCTTTAAAAGGGTTAGCCGTTCTAAAATAATTCTGTAGTCCCTCTATGTGACTGCAGACTTGTCAATCCTCCCAGCACTCGCACTGTGCAATGCGAGGATTCACAGTTTCTAAGCCGGGAACGGACCAGAATTACGCGGTATGCCAGAACCCAATTAGTGAGGGTGGCCTTGCTCAATACAAGTGTATGGAGTGGGTGCGCCTGACTAGTAGGTGCGCAGTCTAGAGGGCATGGCCTTACTCCATACACTTGTATGGAGCGAGGACACATCTACTTGTTGGGATCTGGCTGGGAACATGCATACCGCATAATTGCGGTCCTTTTCCAGCTTAAAAACCTTTGAATCCTCACTGAGCACAGTGCGGGCGCTCGAAGGATTGATAAGTCTGCAGTCACATAGAAGGACTACAGAATTATTTTAGACCAGACAACCCCTTTAAAAGTTGCATTCAGGCAGAGGTTTCTCTGTAGCGGGGTTTGGTTTTTTACTGCTTCCAGTACACTTTAAATACACATACATCCCATTCATTTCAATGGTCATATGGCAAGTATGTTTAGTATTTTCTTAGGCCCATAAGGTTTTGAAAACATTGCTGTGAAACTGACATATGCCTTCATTGAGGTGTATGCCATGTGAGATCCAAAAGTCGAAATGTGAAAAAACACTTGAAAACCGTCTGTGTCCTCTTAAAAAAAAAAACTAGTTTAAGTACCGTAATGCAAAAACTAATAATAATAAAAAAGTTTCCTAAAGTGGATTACTCTTAGAAGATTTGTATGAATATTCTGCCTCCAAAAAAACTTTGTGTGAATTTACTAACTATCTGGGGACAGTATCATCGCATCGCTTCTTTTGAGATGGATTCCACTGATTTTTCTGCCTCCAAAAATCTCTGGGCTCGATTGTTGTGGTGTAAAATATTTTGAAATGTGGCAAAACTTTGCATAACTGTTTTGATGCAGACCCTCACCAGCTCCCGTAGACAGGCTGCGAAGATCCTTGGCCCTTGTTTGGCTTAAGACGCAGAAAAAAAAAAAAAAAACAAATGTACCAGCCGTTTGGGTATAAAACTTCACCGATTAGTACAGCTTAAGGGTTTCCGGGTCCAATAAAAATATGGCATCAAGACATAAAATAACGCGTTTCGGACAGAGTTGTCCTCAGTCATGGTAAGCATACAGTGGTAGACATGATTTAAATAGAGTACCCAGCTAAAACAAAACATACCCTATTTTTTTCTGCCAAATGTGAACTGTTGACTTACTGTCTATGTTTGGCCCTTTCACACTAGTGTTTTTTTCAAATTGAGGCAGATTTACCGCATCTACTGCCTAACGGGCACACTTGCGGCAAGCCTCAAGCAGAGAGCTGCCATCCGGCTCCATAAGCTACTATGGGCCAAAAACGGTCCGGGGCTGTCTGGTTTACACCGGACAGCCCCGGACCGGACTGCGCCTCGGTGTGAAGCCAGCCTTAGAGTTTATCACTTTTTCAGGCGGGTAATGGGAGCAGATCCGTCTGAAAAAGACGTGGTAAGCACACACCCTTATGGTGGGTTTACACGCAGGATATCCTGAATGATATCCTTGAAACATCACAGATTTGTGATAGTTGAAAAGATATCGTTCGAGGCGTCGTTGTGTGTAAACAAACGATATAGGATGAAAAGATCGTTGGATCATTCATCCTAGATTTGAGATCCTGGCCTCAAATCTATCGTTCGTCGTCCAATTAACGTTGCTTCAGGAAGCAGCATCGTTCCGTGTGACAGCTCTATGAACGATATCGTTCAAAAAGCTTTTATTCCTGCCGCTTTATTACATCGCTCAGTGTGACAGCTCTATGAACGATATCGTTCAAATATCTCTGCCGCTTTATTACATCGCTCAGTCCTTCCTCTCCTATTTAACAGTTGCGCTGCCAATAGGATATCGTAAACGATATCCTTGTGTGCGACAGTGCACTAACGATGTTTAACGATCACGGTCACGTGATCTCTCAAGGATATCTCCAAGGATATCGTTTAGCGTGTAAACCCATCATTAGTCTGATTAATCAATAGGGGGTGCGGCACAACTAAAAGTGCTTAGGGCAGCATGAACCTCAAATACAGCCTTGGTCTCCTGCCAAAGTGTTTAATGTCATTCAAATGTGAACAGATAGTCTCCCAGAGCCTGCAAGACAGCTTGAATTTCTTTGGAACTTTACTTGGGCTGCTCATCCACCATCCAGATTATCTTGTGTTACAGGCTTTCTCCTACCATCCACGTCCAGGGAGTTGGGTACAGTGCCATGGGTTGTAAACGTCTTATGTTGTGTATAGTGGACAAAGCAATATCAAGATCTCTGGAGATGGACTTGTAACTTTGAGATTGTTGATATTTTTTATTAATTTTGATTCTCAAGTCATCAGACAGGTATCTTCTCTTTCTGTTCTCCATGCTTAGGCTGCCTTCACACGTGCGTTTGTGTCAGCATGCAGAGGGCATGCAGACGCAAACGCAGGCAAAAGCAGCCCATAATAATGTGAACGCAGCGGAGAATCTCCGCATGCGTTCACATTACTATGGTGCCCCGGCAGCCAATCAGCTGTCTCTGGGGGCGGCCGGGAGGAGGAGATAAGCGGCAGAGATCTCCTCCTCCCGGCACAGCTGATCTCCCGCCGGTGTCAGCGGAGAGATATATCTCTGCATGATCTCCCAGCGGCCACTGGGAAAGATTTCAATGTGATCCGCAGCGTTCTCCTGCGGTGTCATGCAGAGGACACTGCGGATCCATTGAGATCAATGCATTGTTTGTGCGCTTGCAGGCGCTTGCGGATAGAACAAGCGCCGCGAATGCACAAAAAAATGCTGCACGCAGCGTTTGGAGTGTGGTCGGAGGGCGCATAAATTATGCGCATCTGAATGCAAATGCGGCCAAATGCAGCCATACGCAGGCACATGCGTTCCCATGTTAAACATAGGAACGCATGTACGCAAGCGTTTGGCTGCGCTTGGTACGCTGCGCTCCAAACGCAAATGTGAAGGCAGCCTTGGTGTGGTGCACAAACACACAATGCAAAATTGATCAATTTCACCCCTTTTTACCTGGATGCAGATCTGATTTTGATATTTCCCACACTTGTTAACTGCCACTGGTGAGTTTGAACGAGCATCACATGCTTGAAACAAAGTTGTTTACCCATAATTTTGGAAAGGTGCCAACAAATTTTGTGTCTCCAAAAAGACAAGTGATATTGTCAGCTGCTGTATATCACGCTTCCCAGCGGGGAAGAAAAATTGCAGCTCCAAAAAAGACAAGTGATATTGTCAGCGCTAAGGTAACAGTAACCAGGACTCAGCTCATTCAAATATTACCTCTCGGCTTTAATAGTTCAATATGAGGATCCCTTTAGCCACATCGCGTTTCAAGTATCACTTGAGAAAGGCGCAATTGACGCTGAAACGCGTTGTGGCTAAAGGGATCCTCATATTGAACTATTAAAGCCGAGAGGTAATATTTGAATGAGCCGAGTCCTGGTTACTGTTACCTTAGCGCTGACAATATCACTTGTCTTTTTGGAGCTGCAATTTTTCTTCCCCGCTGGGAAGTGTGATATACAGCAGCTTTGGATTCTAGGACCTGGCACACGTCATACCACCACTCCCCCGGAGCTGTCACGTGCACCGAGATCCACCGGGATTACGTGCTTCTTTCCACCTTGCCGCTCGGAGCCCATGCGGAGAGCCCAGCGAGGACAAATCCAAACCCACAAACCAGTTGTGCGGTCAGGCACAAGAGGAGAAGGTGAGCAAAGGGGATCTTTGACCGACCCCACACATTTTCTTAAGCAGTATTTCTTTTCTGTAACAAATTTTGTGTGGCCCATTTTGGGGGTTTGGGAGAAATTATGTGCAATTTGCCTTTTTTCCTCTGTTTTGTATTGTTAAAACACACACAAAAATAAACATGTGTATGACAAACCATGTGTAATTGCAATAATCTTGGGGAGAAATATTTTATTTTCTTTAACAATTTCAAGGGTGCCAACACTTTTGCCATGACTATGTATCTTGAGTCATGTACCATTTCTCCCTGAAGGACACTGACCAATCAATAAGCAGGAGGCATCATATAGGGGAAAGATAAAGGAACATGCCCTCAGAAAATGCAAGACCTGGCTTTCTCTGTGAGTCACAAAATCACACAAAAGCCCCCGTCACACATAGCGAGATCGCTAGCGACATCGCTGTTGCGTTAGTGACGTAACAGCGACCTCGCCAGTGATCTCGCTATGTTTGACAAGTAGCAGCGACGCGGTCCCCGCTTAAACATACGCCGATCGTGTCGGTATGGCCTGGACCATTTTTTGATCATCTGGTTTCCGCTGGCCAGCATGCATCGGTGTGTTTGACACCTTAACAATGACCTCTTTGGCGACTCAGAACTCAGCCATGTAGGTCTGAGTTGTCAGATTAGCTGCTGTGTGACAAGGTTCCAATGAAAGCCAAGGTCGTTATATGGGTTGCCGTATCATTGCTGCGTCATTGAGTAGATATGAATGTTTGACATCTCACTAGCGACCATGTAGCGACGTTCCAGCGATCCTCACCAGGTTGTATCGGTGTCGGGATCGCTGGAACCAAGTGTGACGGGACCCAAAGCCTTGCTTTCCTCACTGAACTGTTGGTATCTACTGTGGTTACAAGTAGGGAAGGGTAGTAGAACAGAACTGTGCGTCATTACAAACACCTTCTGCATCTCACAGCATTGTCAGCTTGGCTCTACTTCCACTCTCCCACATTGAGTGCTTTGAGAATTGCTGTAAAGGGGCCGTCACACGCATCAATATCGCGGTCAATGTCGCTGCTGCACGTGACGTTGCAGCGATATTAATGCGTGTGACATGGTAAATCAATGTCACATAAATCAGTGGACCAGCGACATCGTGGAAATTATTTAAATATCGTTTCCACTATGTCTTGCTCCCGATGACAGGGTGCAGTTAGTGGGAGCAGGCTGGTATCCATGGTAAACTGTGGGTATCTAGGCAGGGCGCGCTGCCTAGATACCCGATGTATACCTTGGTTACCAACCTTCTCCGCTCACCGGCTGGTATCCAAGGTACACAGCGGGTAACTAGGGACCCTAGTTACCCGCTATGTACATTGGATACCAGCAGGTGAGCGGAGAAGGTTGGTAACCAAGGTATACATCGGGTATCTAGGCAGCGCGCCCTGCCTAGATACCCACAGTTTACCATGGATACCAGCCTGCTCCCACTAACTGCAGCCTGTCATCGGGAGCAAGACATCGTGGAAACGATATTTAAATAATTTCCACTTCCACCAGCGGTTTGTCGCATGGGTGAAGATGCTGTATCGGGATCCTGTGGCTAGTGTGAGAGTGAATGGTTGGAGGTCGAGTAAGTTCCGATTGTTTAGGGCACTCGCCAGGGTTGCCCGCTGTCGCCCTTGCTTTTTGCCATAGCCATAAAACCCTTAGCTGCATGTATCAGGCAATTGGCTGGGGTACAGGGGTTTAGATTCGGTTCGGTAGAAGAGAAAGTGGCGCTGTACGCAGATGATGTGATGTTGTTCCTACAGACGCGGGAGACTCTCTTGCTCAGGCGGTAGGGGTGGTTAAGGAATTTGGGGATATGTCTGGCCTTAGGATCAATTGGGAAAAATCGTGCATTATGAAGGTGGATGAGGATGGAGAGGTGGATCTGGTGGAAGGAGAGTGTGCGGATTTGAAATTAGTTGATAAGTTTAAATACCTTGGGATCCAGGTCTCCTGCCTGTCCTGGACTACGTTAAGTGGAACGTTTTGCCCTTGATAGAATCCCTGAAAGACAAGATACGGGCTTGGTGTGGTCTGCGCCTCTCGGTGGTAGGTAGAATCAATTTGGCAAAGATGGTTCTCATGCCAAAACTCCTCTATGTGCTCCATAACTCGCCTGTCTGGATTCAGAGGGATTGTTTCAGAAATTGAGGTCATTATTACGGAAACTAGCATGGGGTACGGGTCAGCCAAGACTAAAATTGGAAACATTGCAGAGGCCAAAAGATGAAAAGGGGCTGGCTATGCCAGATCCATGGATTTATTTTCTAGCTGCACAGAGCCAACACTTTGGGGGCTGGGCCGAAAGGGGTGTGAACTCTTCTACTCAATTAATTCTTGAACAGGTTATTTCTCAGAAACCATTGGTAGAGGGGTTGGAGGCTGGAGATTTCGGTAGGATGGGGGGGTCAGTTTCCCACCCTGGGCCTGGTCCATAGGGTCTGGAGCAAGGTTAGGGCGGTGAGAGGGGTTACAGGGGTTTTGAAATATACTCCTCTATGGTTAAATTTGAATCTGGGGGAACTGTATAAATTGGGGAACAGAAGGGATGGAGGCGCAAAGGCATAACCTGGGTGTTTCAGATTCTATCAGGAGGAGAACTGAGGGCATTCGAGGACCTGAGGAGTGAATTTAATTTGAGAGAGTCTGACAAATTTTTATACTACAGGGTCCGACATGCCTTCAAGCAACAGGCTAAACTGACGGACCTGCGGTTACAGGTAGATGTGGTATTAGACAACGTGTGTAAGAGGGGTGTCACGAAGGGGGTCATATCCACACTTTATAGAGACCTTATGCATACTGTTCTGCTGCGATACCCCATAAAAACACGGATAGGTGGGAGGAGGATGTAGGGGAGATGGAAAATGAAACTTGGGAATCGATTCTGGAATATGGGCCCAAGTTGTCACTGAGCGAACCGGCAGACTGTCGCAGCTATACCTGGTCCACAGAGCGTACAGAACACCTGCTTTTCTGTTCAAAATTGGCTTACGGGAGTCGTCAGACTGTCCGAGATGTCATGGCGAGAATGCTGGTCTTATACACATGATGTGGAATTGCCCCAGTTTGCAAGCATTTTGGTTGACAGTGTTGACCCTGATAGAGGGAACCCCTTGTATGTGTGTTAGGTTATGTAGAGCTGATTAAGGTTCTGAATGTGCGTAAAGTGGCTGTGGCTAGACTTTGTTCATTGCCCGTAAGCTAATAGAGAGGCATTGGATCAGGGCCGAGCCGCCCTCGAGGGCGGAATATATTAAAAGTGTAGAATATATTGTCAAACTGGAGGGAAGATATACAGGAGGCGGAGTGCGGAGAAATTATTTGATCAATTATGGGAACCCTGGCTTATACGGTGATGGGTAGAGTTAAGGAAGGTTGTGTAGGGAAGTCTAAAACCCGAGAATGAACTATTTCTTATATTTATAAGTTACTACCATTCGAACGGTTATATTGTTGATTGATTTTGTCAAATTTGGAAAAGCACTATTGAAAACTAACAGCTGTCTACGGAACGGGTGGGGGGGGAGGGTTGTTGACGGGAAGGGGAGGGGGGGATTGGTTGGGTGCATTAACGTTGTGATAACACGCTCAGGGATCGTCTTTGCCGGGATCCAAGGGCACGTAGTTTCTGCATTCAACTCAGGCGGACAAGCAGAGATCCGTGTGCAACTGATGCTGGGTCACATTTATTCAGGTGACAGCAAAAACAGAAAGCAACAAAAACAGCAACAAAATAAATCCTTGCCTGTCCGGCTCTAACTAAACAGGATGAAATCCTAACTACAGACTGGAGGGCTTCTCCCTTCCAGTCAAAACACATAAACACTAATGCTTCCACTCACGTGTCTCATACACAGAGAGGCTTTCGTGTCCCCAGGCTGAGGCCCCTGCCCAGCATGGCATGTCCTGCTCCCCTCTGCAGGATATAGGGAGACGCACACCATATGTCCTGCACCTTTGCAGGCTTGTGCAAAACTGGCCTCCCCCACAGGTGCAATCCAGTGTGTTTTGTAATTACTCCTTCACACAGACCTCAGCTTTCAGCAGCAGCAGTTAACCCCGTGTGTGCTGCTACCGAGCAAACCTGCACTTACCCTGTGCATGTTGCAGGGTTTAGCATTCCACACTTACCGCCGGTCACGTGAGTCATGCCAGCCACGTGCCATAGCGCCGGCACGCCTCACAACGTGTAAACTTTGATGTATTTCTGAGGTTTCTTTGTAATGTCTGGACTTACTTTATAAATAAAAATATATCTGATTAAAAAAAAATAAATAAATAATTTCCACGATGTCGCTGGTCCACTGATCGCTGGCGAGTCTGCCTGTGTGACAGCTCACCAGCGATCAGCCGTCAATGTCACCAGTGATTAGATCGCTGACGACATTGACGTGTGTGACGCCGGCTTAAGACTCTGTACCTGATATGACCCATAAGACACAGGTCATAATCAAGGACTGCAACAATGGCCGTTCTTTCTATTTTCACATGCTGACTTATCAATACAACTTTAATTTTATACTGTATATAAGCGAGTATTGTGGCATTTTGCACTTTTGCACCACTGTGTTCTAGCTTTGAGTGCTTCCAGAAATTTGATTGACTTCATAAAGACAGGTATGCAAAACTACAGATACGGCCCCCCATGACACCATCTTTGTGCGGCATAGAAATATTTATGCAATCTATGCAACAACACATATCATATATGGCCCTCCATGCACAATTTATCTGGGTGATTTTTAACTATACAATTAATAATTTCACAAAAGTGCCTGAAAGTGATGTAGGTAAACTTTATATTGAAATTACTTATATCGCAGGTTGTAGGCCTGTTAGACTTACCCCCATCTCCTTTATCGGAATGAACTTCTGCTGTGTGGCTGCCTTCTGCAATATACACAGGAAAGCTGGAACATTCAAGGAATAGCTGGCATGCAGCGATGAAGGCTGGACGGTATTCTTTTGGGGAAATCGGTTTATGCATTTTCTTTTCGCTAGTATTATCTGCACCCTCCCATTTAGCGTTATCTGCTTGACATGCTGATGGCTGTTCTAAGGTGGGTGTTTTAGGCGCCACACTCTTCGGAAGAATGTATAGAGTAATCAGTCTTGTGAGGAACTGCTGGAAATACTCTAAGCAGCACTGCATGGCTGTTTTTTGTGTTCCCTTTATACTCCGTGTAGTTGTTCCTTTTGGACTCTTACAAGGGTGTACAATCGTCTCTTCAGACCCTACAGTGACGCGGTTTCAGTTTCTGATGAGGTGCTAACCAAGGCAGACCAGCTGCACCTTGCCCATCACTCAGTGCCCGGTCAATATCATCCGCTTTGTCTTCCTGGTACTGTACAAATTCTGTAAATCCACTTTCCGAAGATCGGCTGCTTGGCGGGTTTTCCCCATCCTCAAACACATCACCTGGAATGTCAGCAGAACTTGGGGACATCTAGGAAATAAAATTAATGGACTTGTGAAGCTAAATATAAATAACATCAAAGTGAATCTAATGTATAAATGAGCTGTTACGTTCCATGGGCAGGATATACCATTAGGGTGCCCTCACATAGCGCTCCCCGCCGTAGCGTATTGCGGCGGGGAAGCGGAAGCTGAGCGCAGGCACCGCAAGTCCCAATGTTTAACATGGGGACGCAGGTGCCTGAGCTCTGATGCAGATTGGCGTGCGCACCCATTCACTGCAGTCATGTCGCGTTCAGGGTGCGGATAAGAGCGTGTGATTTGTGAGCAGGCGTCCGCCTGCGTACAAATCATACACTGCAGTGAATGGGTGCGCACGCCAATCTGCATCAGAGCGCAGGGACCTGCGTTCCCATGTTAAACATAGGGACTTGCGGTGCCTGCGCCAGCTTGCGGATCCCCTCCGCAGGACACTGTGGAGGGGTCCGCAAGTGTGAAACCAGCCTTAGATCCTGCCTCCGAACCTTATTTTAAATGATTGTGAGACATGAATATGAGGAAAGCAGACTGTCGGTCATTACATGCTCACACTGGTAATGAATGCCCACTCTTATGTAAAATACGCTCTGGATGCAGATTCTTAGGAAGATCCATGTCTGGCCCATAGATCTTAACAAGTCATTTGCATTTTAAGAAAATGTGGATTTTTTTTTGGAATAAAGGCCCTGTCACACAGAACGAGATCGCTAATGAGATCGCTGGTGCGTCACTAATTTTGTGACGCAACAGCGATCCCGTTAGCAATCTCGTTTTGTGTGACACGCACCAACGATCTGGCCCCTGCTGTGAGATCGTTGATCGTTACACACTGCTCTGGATCATTGCATGTCATTGCGCTCCCACTGGGAACGCTACATCGTTGTGTTTGACAGACACAATGACCAACGATCTCAATGCTACACTATGGAGTGACAATTCCCAACGACCTCGGTATAATTCTGGATCGTTAGTGCGTCATTTTTCACATCGCTGGTGAGATACCTGTTTGACATCTTACCAGCCATGTGAAAAACGACGCATCAGCTATCTCTGCACATCGTCATTGTTATTGGGATCGCTGGTGCGTCGTTATGTGTGACTGGACCTTTAGACATCAGGTTGCAGATAACAAGAGATCACTTTGTTTAGATTCCAATGAGTTACATGCCAAGATAGACAGCTTAGGAGGCTGGATCATACTGGCAGATTCTCATGGAAAGTGTTGTATTCAAATCAGTGTCCACCTCATATTGAAAAGATTGAAAAATAAAATGAACTTCTACAGTTCCTTTGGCCCTCCTCTTACCCGGTAAACCCCAGTCCAAAGCAGTCATGAAGTAAAGCATAGCCATGGCTGTTGAGGGCATTGACTACATTTTTGCGCAATTCCATTAAAGTGGTTGTCAGGTCTAAAATGACAATTCTGCAGTCACTCTGATTTTTCTTTTTAATGGAAACATTACAAAAATGTCCAAGAACAGTTCTGAAGTCATAAGCTTTAATTTCACTAAATAAGGGTTTGACCAACTTTGGAGACACATTTTCTTTTAACAAAGATTGTAAAAACAAAAAGGGGCAACATTTTTAATGACGTTCAATTGAAAGAATGATTTCAAGCCTGAAATATATGTGTTTAAGTTAAAAAGAAAATGTCCCCAGGTTTAATGAAAGTTCCATGGGACAAAGGTTTCCATCTGGAAAAAATATCTGCCATATACTCATTCTACATATAAATCCAGCATTAGATACAACATTGTGCTAGGAGCCAGCATTAGACTTACCTTCCTATCCTCCTTGTCTTTACCGGAGCTGTTTTGTCCACTGGGAAGCTGGAAGGCGCCTCCTGTCCCTGCGGACAAAAGTGGAGGCTGGACTTTGCTGAGAATCTTGGAGCAAAGTCTTAGCGAGTCGGTGAGTTCCTTGAGGTCTAGAGCTTGGAGATGGCTGGTCAGGGCAGATATCATTCGGAGGAGCAGCTGAGGCAGATGTTCAGTCTGTATTTCAATATATGTCTCCTATGATGAAAAAAGACGGAGCAATTACTTACCAGCATTTCTAGTAAACACAAGTTTTAACAGGATTAGGGGCAAGAGTCCTTTCCTTTATAGGGGCTGAAGGTTTCTAGTGCCACCTGTGAGGAGCTATCATACTTTCCAGCTTGATGACTAGTTACATAAATTTTATTGTTCACAAGTTAAAGGGGGAAGGGGATGTATTGAAATGTCTCTTTCTAGACTATAACTCAATCAGGCCTACATTTACATTCAATGGCTTACATATGGTGGGGGAATCTGTGCCTTTCTTTCTCTCTACCTCTCCAGACTGACCGGAGACTTCACTGTTTCTGAATTCAATGTACATAGGCTTAAGGGGGCTGGGTATGTTTGTCTTTGTTAGGAGGCTGGGAGGAGAACAGAAGAGATGTGTTGGGGAAGTCAGATGATGTTGTGATCTGGAAGCCACAGGATCAGAGCTGAAGGTGATCCTGAAACCCATGAATGGACCATAGAACTTGGTACTCAATTCACAGGCTTCGGTCGTGAGATCTAACTTTTGTATAATGGGAATTATCCCATGGACTATTTTGCTGGCTTGTTTCTGAACTTGTGGACTGGGGGCATCACACTGTGGTTATCTACAAGGACTTGCTAAAATACCTGTATGGATACAAATAAAACTTGTTGCATCGTTAACCTGCCTGATTATTACAACCCACAACTGCAGATCTTCACACCACCTATAAAAGGCAACAATTCGTAAATCAACATGGACCCTATAAGCCGCGCAGCCACAAGACCTAGTAAATAAAGCGCCATTCACATACAGTGGTTCCAAGGGAGAGTAATGAGGCCCCTATATACACTGTATGGAGGGCTGGTCCTGCCGACCAAAATAATGGGATCAGGGGGTCCTTAACATTATCATATTTCGGACATCTTTTGGAATACTGGTTTTGAAAAGGCATAGATTGAGCAATTCCGGGATAATCATTTTGATCATTGCATAATTGTCCTCGAACATTGCTGCACATGTATCCTTGTCTGTTAGAACTACCTGAACTCTATGGTTGTAGCATGCACCAACAAAAATTGATAGCAAGTTCTACATATAAAAAAAAAAAAATTAAGAAAGAACATATTGGCAGAACCATAATGTTCAAAGCCATGTAATCACACTGTCATGTTTGGGACTAGCGATGCATGTTTTATGGGCATTTAGTTTTCTCAGCTATGGTTAACCCTAAAATGTTTATTCATCTATATTAATTTTGAAAATGAGAGTGCTAGGTGCACCCTTGTGTGACCAACAAGCTCTGTGCATCATTATACTCCATCGCCCTTTATTGACTGACAGCATTGACCAAGCAGTGCGCAGCACACACACTGCCCGGCACTAGCAGAGTGCACAAATGACTTCACGTGGACCCTGCAGCCGCAGAGCGCAGGCATGACCGCAGCGCAGAGCGCAGCACTGACCCGGCAGCCGCAGAGCGCAGCACTGACCCGCAGCGCAGAGCGCAGGCACTGACCCGCAGCCGCAGAGCGCAGGCACTGACCCGGCAGCCGCAGAGCGCAGGCACTGACCCGGCAGCGCAGAGCGCAGGCACTGACCCGGCAGCCGCAGAGCGCAGGCACTGACCGGCAGCCGCAGAGCGCAGGCACTGACCCGGCAGCCGCAGAGCGCAGGACTGACCCGGCAGCCGCAGACGCAGCACTGACCCGGCAGCGCAGAGCGCAGGCACTGACCCGCAGCCGCAGAGCGCAGGCACTGACCCGGCAGCCGCAGAGCGCAGGCACTGACCGGCAGCCGCAGAGCGCAGCATGACCCGCAGCCGCAGAGCGAGCACTGACCCGCAGCGCAGAGGCAGCACTGACCGGCAGCCGCGAGCGAGGCACTGACCCGGCAGCCGCGGAGCGCAGCACTGACCGCAGCCGCGAGCGCAGCACTGACCCGCAGCCGCGGAGCGCAGGCACTGACATGGCATGAGTGAAATGTTCAGTGCAGAGCAATCTATCACATCCTTCTCTTCTGTCTTTTGGCTGCTTTGTACATTGATCCACAGGAAGGATAATTTTACTTTCTAGTAAAGTATATTTTATACCTTCTTAAACAGAAATTGCAAGAATCTGGTTCCCAGAAGTACTCAATATGTTTGCTATTAAAGAGAGAACATGCTATTTCCTTGACATGTTGAGATAAACGACCTTTTAGGAAACCCAAAACCATCCTGTAACTGAACATTTCACTTCCATTTTTATGTTCTACAAATGGATCATAAAATAAAAATGGACTTGTGTGCACTGTTTGATGATAACTTTTCTTAATGGAGTATTATTTCCTTTCTGATAGTAAAATACAGCAACAGAGAAAGCATAATAACATTATCAGTGTTACCTGGCATAGCTTGCAAACTTAGAATAGGCCATAACTGTAAGGGTAGTGTCACACCAGGTGATGTCGGGGGAGATGTCGGCGGCAACGGGCGGAGAGCGCACGTTTTTGGCGCCCCGCCAGCGTTGCCGTTGCATGTTTACATGCGGCGACACCTCCGGCGACGCACCAGCGATCTTACAGGCGGCATCGGCGGTGGGGTGTCCAAAAACCCCAGCAGCGATGCCATAACATGGGAGCCTATGGCTCCCATCGCCTGTGAGATCGCCGTCCCCCATTTACATGAGCAGTGCTGAGAAACCAGGCGACCACTCAAATGCGTCGCCCTCGCCTATTTACATTAAGCAACGCATCGGCGATAGGCCACGCCCCAGCGTCACCTATAAAATCACCGCCGACATTGTCAGGTGTGACGGTACCCTTAGAGTTGAAGTGTCTAGCTTTTAGCAACCCTTGTAGTTAACGCACTGAGGGTGATGCCGCCGTCTCCGGCAGTTTACAGCACAGTTTCATTGATGAGCTGCAGTATGACCTATTACTGGCTGGGGAGGATGCAGAAGAAACCCACCAGTTTGATTGATGTGGACCAATATCAATGTCCTGGAAAACTGCTCTAATCTTGGAGACTACATGAACCACCAAGGATGGCACAATGAACTACAAGTACTATGTAGGTATATAAGGAAACCACAACAAAGGTAAGACTGGGTTATCTTTAGAAAAAGCATATATGTTCAATCAGCACAGCAAGGAAGGGAAGAAAATGAAAGAAAAACAGGCTGTCATACAGTACCTGACAGATCACTCTCATACTTCTAGTAGGCTTGGGAAAGGAAAGCAAAAGATTTAGAAGGACGGAAAAAGCAGGTTCAGTGGTTATTAGATGTGACCAGAACATAACATGGTGTCAAGGCACATTAGAAAAGGGTTAACAGCAGCAGTCCCTGCAGGAAAACAAGATGCCATCTGCACTCCTGACTGGTGACAGCTTCTGCTGCCAGGCTCCTGGTGCGTTAGGGGGACCTTCAATGAGGATAGACCCAAAATATCACATTTACAGCTTTCTACACAGAGATTTTCTATGGAAACAGAGCTGCAATTCCCACATACATGACCGTTCACAGACATCTTGACCACTAATCTGCAATCTTACATTCTGAGGATATAGCTGGACACTATGGCTACAATTTGCCATTTGTGTTTTTATGCTTTCAAGTCCCTTTTCTTTGTTATGTGCTATTTATTGCCATTTTTCAAGCCAAATTCTTCGAAATGGCACACCACTTGTTGAAAAGAATGTTATGCTTTTTTCCATGTTAGTGAGAAATGATACATGTTTAAGCTGCACTCAAATAACTGGCGTAAATATGTGTGTAAGTGTGTGTTACATTGATGAACTCTTTACAATGACTTGAAAAGGGTTCAAAACTGGAAAAAAAGACAAGTGCAATAGGGACTTATCTGAGTAATAGTACGGCTGGAGGTAAATAATCTCGCTCACCTGGTTGGGGTTGCAAGTCCATACCCACCAAATGCACTTTTTGCCCGGCTGCTGCGGCCCCGCTATGATGAGAGACAGTATAGCAGAAGAAAAGGTGTTAACAATCCGCACTGCCGATGAAGCGAGGATGAAGCCGAGGGTATAACCCAAGGAGTTTAGTAAAGCCTATGCGTTTCACAGCAAAATGAAAAGACGTTTGCAGTAGTTTCTGTCCTGAAGAAGTTAATTCTTTGAAAATTGTAGGCTTTAATAAACTCCTTATTATACCCTATACGGATTATACCCTCTGCTTCATTCATTCTCCATCGGCAGCGCGGATTGTTAACCCCTTCCCTTCCTGCTATACCTTGCTTTGAAAAGTCAGAACTGATGAATTAAGTGCAAGGAAGTGTCTGGAAAACCTAAACTTTGCCCAAGTTGGCAAACAAAAAAAGGTGCAAAAAACACTAAAAACTAGACAAAAGAGATGCGAAAGCATTGATGAATCAGGCCATAAGTTTTCTGTTCTCTAAATCTGGTTGTGTTTAAGTTCATAAAACTGATGTGAATTATCATATGTAGAAAATTCTTACCAAAGACACGATATCGAGTAAGAAATCCACCAGCAAGCAGAAATTGATGAGTGGTGACTCGGACTGATTGCTGCCATCACCAGACACAGGCTGAAGTCTGGCCTGCAGCGTCCTCCTAAAGAATGACACAATATCCAATATGTCAGTGCACAGCTATTGACACCATCATCAGACAGAAGGGGATTTCTATGTAGGTGGGATGATTTCTCAGCTCGGATTATACAACATATGATTCCATTATCAAAACATCAGTTATGGATTGTTAGAAAATGTAATCTGTAAAATGTGAACCATATTACTTAAAGACACGACAAAAAATAGGACTTGAAAAAGTGCTTGATAAGAAAAAAGTAAAATATCGATATTACGTCTGTCCTGGACTGCAGATTGGTGAATGTGGAGTTAACACTTAGTTGCCTAAAGGCCCAGTATTACCTGTACTGTAATAAATCATCTGTATAGCTTGAGATATTAACTAAAACGCAAAATAAGTGTTGCTTTATAGTCAATTTGTTCTTACCTGCAGCATTCTTCAAACCAACGGGCAATGTAATCCCACATGTAATAGGGCTCAAAGGAATTAAATAAAAGGTTGGCGGTTTTAATGAGCTCCGCGGTCCTCTTGTTTTCCCGCAGTTTACTAACAGAAAAACATATATATATATATTATTATTGCAAAAAACATGCAGGTCATCGAGACTGCTGCCCTTTCCAGTGTAGCAGATAAGGGGTTTGTCTATTTTTACATGGACAGGATTTTAACAGACAATACTAATTAACTCTCAACTGATTAATAATCTGCATTCCATGTAGATGCTCCAGTGCTCCCTGCTGCTCTGGGGCTTAGATTAGTGTACGGATGACGTCACATGTATACATGCTACTGCTGCAGCCAATCACAGGTCTCAGTGGTGATGCAGACCACTGCAGCCAATCACAGGCCTCAGTGGTGATGCAGACCGCTGCAGCCAATCACAGGCCTCAGTGGTGATGCAGACTGCTGCAGCCAATCACAGGCCTCAGTGGTGATGCAGACTGCTGCAGCCAATCACAGGCCTCAGTGGTGATGCAGACTGCTGCAGCCAATCACAGGCCTCAGTGGTGATGCAGACTGCTGCAGCCAGTCACAGGCCTCAGTGGTGATGCAGACTGCTGCAGCCAGTCACAGTCCTCAGTGGTGATGCAGACTGCTGCATTCAGTCACAGGCCTCAGTGGTGATGCAGACTGCTGCAGCCAATCACAGGCCTCAGTGGTGATGCAGACTGCTGCAGTCAATCACAGGCCTCAGTGGTGATGCAGACTGCTGCAGCCACTCACAGGCCTCAATGGTGATGCAGACTGCTGCAGCCAATCACAGGCCTCAGTGGTGATGCAGACTGCTGCAGCCAATCACAGGCCTCAGTGGTGATGCACACCGCTGCAGCCAGTCACAGGCCTCAGTGGTGATGCAGACTGCTGCAGCCAATCACAGGCCTCAGTGGTGATGCAGACTGCTGCAGCCAATCACAGGCCTCAGTGGTGATGCAGATTGCTGCAGCCAATCACAGGCCTCAGTGGTGATGCAGACAACTGCAACCTGTGATGGACAGCAGTAGTCATGTAGATTTATGAAGAGAAATAAACAAAGACCAGGAGCAGCAGTGCTGGAGCTGTAGTGGGTTAAGCAAGCCAATTTTTTATTTTTTATTTTTTTTAATAACCATAATTTTTGTTGCTAGCAATCTTGTTTTTTAACTGTTTAATGCTCTATGACATTCTACAATATCAAGGACTGCATCAGGGTGTTTGAAGCAAACTCCGGGGCCAAGCTCACTCCTTAACGGGCATATGCTAGATTTATTACATACCTAGCATCTGCCAATTAAGGGGTTTTCCCACAAACAAAGTACATTTTATAGTTCACTTTAATCAAAAGATCTTGGAATAATAATAATTTCCACATTTGGATGTTTTAAAAAAATATTACTGTTCTGAGATAATCTTATATAGGTGTCCCTGCTATGTGCTGTGTAATGGATGTGTCTGAACGTACAGGGACATGGTCTGATCATCTCATCATGTGCACATACAAGCTATGAAATACCCCACACCGGGCATAAACAATAACAGGATAAGGCACCCCAGAACAGGGTCCAAGGATCCCCTCAATCCTACTGCCCTTAAAGCTGGAGACCGCAGTGGGACAACCACAATCTTACACAAGATAGGAGTCTATGGAAAAAGAGGAAAGAGGCAACTACCGTGATCAAGGTCCGGGAAGGACCGAAACGTTGGTTTCTCGCTGCTCCTCAAATAAAAAGACTCTTTAATTTTTTGCAAATTAACATATGAGTGTGCGATTGTCTTTTTACATTAATTCTGACCATACAGGGACATGGTCTGATCATACCACATCTCCTGTGCTGAGATAATCTTATATATGTGTCCCTGCTATGTACTGTGTAATGGCCGTGTCTGACCATACAGGGACATGGTCTGATCATACCACATCTCCTGTGCTGAGATAATCTTATATAATGTGCTGTGTAATGGAAGTGTCTGATGGTACAGGGACATGGTCTGATCATACCACATCTCCTGTGCTGAGATAATCTTATATATGTGTCCCTGCTATGTACTGTGTAATGGCTGTGTCTGACCATACAGGGACATGGTCTGATCATACCACATCTCCTGTGCTGAGATAATCTTATATATGTCCCTGCTATGTACTGTGTAATGGATGTGTCTGACTGTACAAGGACATGGTCAGGTCATACCCCATCTCCTGTGCTGAGAGAATCTTATATATGTGTCCCTGCCATGTACTGTGCAATGGTCGTGTCTGACCATACAGGGACAGGGTCTGATCATACCACAAATCCTGGGCTGGGGAGGATGCAAAAGAGTATACAGACATTATAGCACAAGATCACAAATTATTCTTTCTTTGAGGTAAAACATTTTTATTACACAGGCAGGGAAATGTTTTACCTCACTGAAAGAATCATCTTAATAACTAGCAGCAGTCACTTGTTAGAGGTGAGATCAGTGTAATGCACAGTTCTGTCTTCCTCCAGTCTCAGTTACCTGCTGAGCTGCGCGGGATCCTTGCTGAACGGGGTTTGTGTCTGTAGATCCAGCTCGGCTTTGCACTGCGTATATAACGTCCTGAACACTTCAATTAACACGTCCTCCAGAATGGCAGGCCCTGGCACCAATACAACCATAGAAGTGTAAACCAAGGATCCACTGCCAGGAACATGTACAGTACATCAGAGGGAACATAGAGAATAGCAAGAATACTCCAATCTGTGCCAATCTCTGCTTTACTCACACAATCTGCTTTATTTCTCGGCTAAGATCAGTTCTGCCCACACATACTAGTGGTGGCGGATAAAGCACCCCCTTTAAGCACTAAAAAACGTAGTCATACAAGAGGAGTATGTGAACTAATACAATGCATTACACACAATTAATTCTGAATGATCGGTGTAGAAAGTAGTGATCACGTGAAAACAGTAGATCCTTATAGTGAGATCATAAATTGGTTTGATTAGGTCTGCAAAGCTTTGTTTACATTACTCAACAAAGTTATGGGGGGGGGGAGGTCCAGCCCACATTGGAGTCGGCTTTCCTGTCCCTAAGGAATGCCTCTATTTCCAACTATAAGAGAGGACTCACCAGGCATTTCCTGGTGGCTGCCAGAAGACTTATACCTAGGTTCTGGAAGCAAATCAAAAGCCTGGGGTGAGCCGGAATTGTAGTGGAGCTGAATGACATATTGAGAATGGAGGAATTGATTGGGCAGGCAACATGTGGCGCCCCTGCGACCAGGGTGGCCACAGGTAGAAACTGCAGCTAGGCAGGAGGGTAGACAGTTTGTTTAGCAAACACCTCAAATCACATATCCACTGACATGGGACCTAACCCGGAGCCTGGGACTCTAGGCAGGCAAGGGGTAGTAGGGCTAGATATGAGTGGGTGAGCGTAGTCATGGTAACAGACGAGTATAAAAGGGAGAAACAGGAAGCAGTTAGCCAGTAGGCGGGTGCCGAGCAGCCAAGACCGGACCAGTACAATCAGGTCCAGGGAAGACGTGAGGGCCGGCAGATAACTGACAGAAGAGCCTCCCCTGATATTACTGGGAAGTTACACAGGTAGAGAAGGACCCGGTGATCCCTTGTGAAACCGGGACACCTAAGGTTGGGCTAAAACCAGAGTGTCAGCTCTGAGGGGGACTGAAGATTTAAACCAGCTCACCAGACAAACTGACGGGGGACAAAGATTCCAGGTCTGTGTTCCCACTACAGGGTTGGGGGCACAGCAGCAACTAAGAGGACCTGGCTTACCGCCCATAGATTTAGGGGGAAGCTACTATTGGGGACCGAGCTGCCGCTCCGCAATCCACCTGAAGGGAAAGACAGAGAATCAGCCTGAAAGGACACATAGTTGGAGTGAGGAGTCTAAGAGTGACAAACTGGCTGCAGTGGGTTCAAGTGTACCGGAGTTAACTGAGTAAAGCTGTAAAGAACTGTATTGTATCATGCACTATTTGACGGAAGAATTGGAGAAGTAAACCCGGGTGAACCCTGCTTCGGTGTCTGTGTCTGATTTCAGGTATAAAGAACTGTCAGTCCTCCATTTGACCCTGTCAGGAGCCATCTCCACAATCATCCTCTTTTCCTGCAACACCTACAATAACCATCACAGACTTTAATGAACACTGCCCCGGGGAACCAGGCTCTACCTGCGGGGAGCCATTCCATCTAAAGCTGCCAAACATCATCCCCGGAGGTTCTGAAGCAGCGGTGGTCCCATTACTGACCACAACCCGTGGGTGGCGTCACGACAAACCAAATCCCCTGTAAATACACCCCATTTTATTGTACGATCCCGGGACATGGTCCGGACCAGGACCGCCGTGACATCCCCCAGCAGCAACCCGGTCCGGCACAGAGTACCCCGTCCCAGTGGGCTCCACAAACAGATTCTTCCGAGAAGGTCTCCAGGATGTGGGCCCCCTGGATACTGTTCAGGGAGACACAAGAACCTTCTGACTGCCTTCACCAAAATTCTCAAGCCTCATGATGAGGCAGGAGATGTGGGAAAAGGACTATAGCTGTAACTAGTTGACTCCGGTAGTCCCTTTTACCTGATCCCACTGGCCCCCTTAGTTTCTTCTTTCTTTCTCCTTCTCTACTTTGCTATCCTAACTACTTTATCACCTTTTTCTTCCTGTTATAAGTTATTCAAATTCATACTAGTTTAATCTGAAAGATAGACATATTGTACTAGACATTAATATGCAAACTTACGTTGGCACAAGAAATGTCAGCATCTAGTATATAGAGGGCAAAGACCCTGAAGGTCAAAGCTGATTACCTTAAAACGAGGATAAGTTTTTAATCCTCCAAATGGAAGCATTTAATGTGACATAAATATATACAATTGTTTGCAATTGTAGCTCTCAGCTGTTTCTACGGATTGCTAATAAACTTGATTTACACATAAATTGGTTACATTTCTTCTAAATTCTTACAGATGAATGATAATGAAGAATGATAAATTATACCGAGCTCAGGTTTGTCCAGTAAACTTATAAGGATGCGGAAAGGCTTCAGGTCTTGCATCAGTGCCTTCTCCCTGCTCAGTTCCTTTCCTTGTAAGATTCCCACCATCGCCTGTATAAGGAAAGGCATAGAAGCATTAAAACACCATACTGTAACATTTTTCTAATACCAAAACTTTTTCTTCTACTATATGATCTTCTTAATTAAATTTCCTTATGTACATCAGAGGCAAATCAATCACAGTCGAAAATGTGTTCAAAATCTATAGCCTTGAGATACCCCTACTATTAGCGAGGCAATGTTAAATTTAATGCCAAGCGAAAGGTTAATTAAAGATACTTTAGGAAGTTTAAAGCTGATCCGTAACCATAAACCACTACCCTTTATGAGAAAAGTGAAATCTGGTAATGGCACCTAACATTGGAGATAGAGATGAGCACTGGGATTGCCCCAGTCTGGCCCCTGTCCTCTACAAAGCAAGAGGAGGGATGGGTGTCACTAACTGTGTGGATCTACCGGACACACGTAAAACACAATCAATTAAGCACAGGAAAGAAGAGAACGAGTGTAGTTCCGGGATCAACCATGCTCAAAAACAAGATAATGAACAAAGAGATAAACTTTATTTAGACAATTGGAAAGGGTACATACAAAATAAAATCAATTAAAAAGTGTAAACAAGCACAAATGCATCTAAGGCTTCTTTCACATAACGATTTTCGGTCATCCGATTGTATCCGTTTCAAAACGGATACAATCGGATCCGAAATCGGACCCCATGTTCCCCTATGGGAATCGGATGGGATCGGATGTGCCACTATTAGCATCCGATTTTGGCACCATCCGATCCCATCCGATGTAATCACAGGCACAAAATCGTAGCCTGCTACGATTTTGTGTCCGTGACTCACATCGGACAGCCTCGGGTCACTGCTGATCCTAGTGCCCACAGCATGGGAGCCTATGGACATTGGATCCGAGTTCACCTCGGATCCGATGTGGGCTCCGTATCCCCTGTCTTTCCCTGCTTCTTCTCCTCCATCTTCTGCCCTCTCCTATTCTATATGCTGTGCCCCCGCTATTCTTTGCTGTGCCCCCTCTTCTCTCTCCTCCTCTATCCCTACCCTGTCCCCTGTTCTCTCCCTGTGTGTAAAAAATAAAAAAAAACTCCTCCGGGAGTATACATCACCTCTCACCGGCTCCAACGCTGCACACGATCAGGACTAAAGGACCTGTGATGATGTAAGAGCCCGGTCACATGACTCGTCAGCTGACCGGGTCTCTTACATCATCACAGGCTCTTCTGCCCTGATCGTGCTGCAGCGTTGGAGCCGGTGACAGGTAATGTATACTCCCGGAGGAGTTTTTTTATTTTTTTACACACAGGAGAGAGAACAGGGGACAGGGTAGGGGACAGGATAGGGATAGAGGAGGAGAGAGAAGTGGGGGACACAGAATAGCATAGCGGGGGCACAGCATACAGAATAGGAGAGGGCAGAAGATGGAGCAGGCAGGAGTAGGGAGAGACAGGGGACCGCAGGTTCCACACGGATCCTGCAGATCGGATGGCTATTTGCCATCCGATTGCAGGGATCCGTATGGATCCGTGCCTGTCCGTGGGATCCCCCTTCAAAGTCGGATCCCACGGACAGGCACAAAAACGTTATGTGAAAGCACCCTAACAAGACCACAGCTCAGCAAAATTACAAATTCAGGATAACCTATCCAAAGGAAGTAATGCACAGGCTTCAAAGTAACCGCTGAATAATCAAAGCAACTGTCAAAAGAGTATATCACAATGCAGAATGGAAACTCCAAATAAATGATGTTTAATGTGATCACATATGGGATACAAAAAGATAAAAAATGGTGGTGATAAGTTGACGCAAATTAATGCAAAAACAATATCACTAACATAAACAGAACAGTGTAACTCAATGGGAACAACAGGATTTTTCGCAAGAATAAATAAATAGTGGCCACTTAACCATCCAAGTGGAAGTAAACCATAGTCACAGATTCAATGGACCAAAAAAGTAATTAGCCGAAAAAAAAATCTCATTGATTGTCACCCTCAATGTGATGCACTGATAGTGTCTTAAATGAACATGTGATATACATATAATTGCAAAAGGGTTAAAGTCAGGAAGCCCTTTGGAGATAACCAAGAAAGTTGTCCATAAACCTTTAAGGAAAAAGATGGACACCTAAAGAAAGCGGTTACAAAGAAAGAAAGCCAGAGGAAATTCTCTGAGTACCTGTGCTGGCAGCTGGCTGCAGGCTGAAAGAACCGAACGCCCTACGCGTCTCGCCGCTACATAGAACGGCTTCGTTAGGGGCTAGGAGCGAGTGTCAGAGCACAAGATCAGGACTAATGTAGTCCGATTCCTAATTGTATATTGGCGTCACCTGTGCACTGATAGTGCCGACGCCAGGAAGTGACGTTCCAGTGTCCGTCACGTGTTACAGGAGAACATATCACAGTATAGAAGCTGTGTTGCTAAGCAGCGTAACAGACGCCGCAGGCATTAGTATAGTGCTTTCCACCCACAAAGGGCGGAACTACATGGGCTGGTGACGTAGCACCAAGCTTATGATGAGACCGGCCGGTCAAATTGACAGCGCATGCGTGGCCCCTGTCCTCTGTGGCAGCTGCTCCTTACTTCTGTGTCCGGTATCCCACAAGCTTCTGGTGCTTACTAGATCTCCATGTCACCATGAAGGCACATGAGGCATATAAGGTAAACCTAGGATGCTGGGTTGAGAGTGCTTGGCAAAGAAGTGAAGACACGATGCTACGTAGGACTAACCACACCAGCGTAAATCAAATTGCTCAACACTGTAATACCTCCCCCATTCTCTCATCACTGATTGACAGCCCTCACTTAAGCCAGCTCCGCACTTCTGCTCACATGTATTCTGACCCCAACTCAACAGACTTATAACTGTCTAGGAAGCTGAAGTTTGGATCAAGAGATCCGTAGATGATTCAGATATCATTAGCTATACTAGGACCAAGAACTTTGGGTGTGTGAAACCGGCTTCATACTGAAATATGTATAATGAGTGCACTCAATCTTGAATTGGCTGTATCTGTGGTAGTGTCTGTTAGACAACTAAATATTGTGCTGCAGTGTCCTCTGGGTTAATTATGGGGACAGATTCGCTTTAATAAGCTCATTACCAGGGACCACATTTTAAGCTTGTCTGACCATAGACAACAGCAGCAAAGATCAATCATCTAACCCCAGTGAACCAACCAAGATCCACAAAGGCATGGTTGGGAGAGCTTGATGTTGAAGAAGGTCATAGATTGTGAGCCCTCACGTCCCCTCTCCTTCTGTACTTGTATGCCATATGTTGTCCATGTACCTTGTATTTGTCTTTCTATACCCCTTCCACATGTAAAGTGCCATGAAATTAATGGTGCTATAATAATAAATAATAATAACAACATGACTGTCCACACATAGCCCTGATGTCAAATCTAAGCTCTTACAATGAACACCTTTGGGTGAACCAGAAGTGCGATTGTGATCCAGGCCCTCTTGACCATCCAGAGAGTCTGACCTCTCAATTGCTTTTCTGTATGAAAAGTCAATAATTCCCATATATACGCCAATCCCATCTTGTAGAAAGCCTTCCCAGAAAAGGGAAACCTTTATAGGTGCAATAAGGGACCAACTCCATAATATTGCTTATGGACTTAGAATGGGATGACATAAACATTTCCTGAAGGTCCCAATATGTTTGTCCATAAATTGTATGTAGTCCAATGCTTTGGGATAGATTTGCCTTGAATGCTCAATTTGTAGCCTCCATGTGCAATTCCCTTTGATTCTCAACAGCAAGAATAAAGCAGAACAGAAAATAAAACAAACCCCACTAGGGGAAGAGAGTTTAATTCAGTGCAGCATTGCCGTTTTAATTTCACATCCTTTTTGGCTATAAGAAAAACGCACCTGTACTAAGAGATCCTTAGAGAATGTATTGAAGTAGTAGGAAGCATGCTCCTCTGGATTGCTTTGTCTTGTGCTCCTTGGCCCTGTAATGGTCCCGTTGTTATCAAATCCTAAGAAGAAATGGATGCAGAATAACGTCAGATCAATTCCAGGTATCACAGCAAGTACCAAAAGGACAACACCAGTAACTCACCAGACGTGTGGTCCCCAAAGAGACAGCATTAAAGACAACACAAGAATAATCATGAACAGAGGGTCCATATATTATCCGAAACATTCACCAAATCTGCTTTTCTTAACTGTATGACCATATAACCAACGAGAGGGGTGGCATCATCTACTCAATGTACCACAAACATTCCCTGTGTACCTTGTCTTATAACTCTGGGCTGTTCCTCTGTTATTCCTCCTAGAAATGTATTCCATTCTAATAGTTCAAAGGGTTGTGTCCTAAGAAAGTCTAGCAGTGATTGGTCAATATGAAAGCATGTACGAAGGGAAACACCCCAAACTGTAAATTCCAACTGTCAAATGATTTACATATTTCCAAGAGAAACAACAGTATGGTAAAAGACGCCTTAGCATTATTAAAAAGTATGTTCCCATTCAGATAATGTTTGGCCTTGACTGCAAGTTGCTAAACAATAAACTCACCTTCCCCGGGTCCAGCGATGAATCTCCACCATTGCTTGGTGTGACTAAGTCAACAACGTGGCAGCCAATTAGCTAAATGGCTCTGAAGAGGGTGAGTGTGATAGTGCTGCTGAGCTAACCGGTTAGCTATCAACATTATGTCAGAGCTGCAGCCAATGCCAGACTTCGGAAGGAGTCATGTCTAGTAACATAGAATGGGCATTCAACTGGGCTTGATTGGGGAGTACATATTCCATAGATGATGGGGGACAAGCATCTCTCACGACTTCTACATACACAGGAACTTTCTGCTCAGCCCAGCACTCTTGTTCCTATTCTATGAGAGTCACTGCCAGACCCCAACATACCATCTTTCTCTGCCCTGTTATCTTTGGTGGGGAGGGAGAGTAGGAAGACACCCATACACAGTACACTATCAGCAGATCCCGCCAATAATGGCCAACCTTATTGACACTTTCAAATAAACATTTTCACTCCATACAATTGCCACTTATTCGCTTTCATTACACAGACATCTGGGGAGTCTTTACCTGCTTTTCTTGTAATGTTACAGGGTACGATGCCTCCTTACACCATGCACTTTAATTACTTTGTATAAAGCCCCCGCCATGCTAGGCGAGATCGCTGCGAGTCACACGTTTTGTCACGCAACAACGACCTCATCAGCGATCTCGCTATGTGTGACACGTAGCAGCGATCAGGCCCCTGTGTAAGATCGCTGATCATCACAAACCAATCTGGACAATTTTTTGGTTGTCGCGCTCCCGCTGGGAACGCTGAATCGCAGTGTTTGACAGGGACAACGACCAACAATCTCAATACTACACCCGAGAGTGACAATTCCCGACAACCGCCGTATCTTTCCGCATCGTTGCTGAAGTCGCTGGTGAGATCTGACTGTTTGACATCTCACCAGCGATCATGTAGCAACACACCAGCGATCCCTATCAGGTCGTATCGTTGTCGGGATTGCTGGAGCGTCGCCAAGTGTGATGGTACCCTAAGTCAGCCTCTGGAGAAGCTTCATTGATTTAATGAGATAATCCTTTAAATCGGAGATTGTAGATAAGTGACTACTTAGGCTGGCTTCACACTATGTTTTTTGTGATCCTGCTCTGTTCGTTTCTGAAACAAACATAACAGGATCATTTTTGGCCCCCCCATATATCTCTATGGTGCCGGATTGGCCACATTTGGTCATCCGGTTTTGTGTATTCAGTCCCAAATTCGTTTCTGTCCTGTTTTTCACCGGTCCCAAAAACTAAGTCTGCATTGTTTTTTGGCTCCGGTGACAAAACCAGACAAAAATGAATCCGGTCCAGTCCGGGACAGTTAACATGGGGGCCTATGGAGACGGATTCGGGAAAAAACATAATTGCTTCCCGATCCTGTTCCAGGGTACAGAGAATGCTCAGAACAAGGGCACTGCTCTGTACCCATGGCACATGTGTGTAATCTCACAGTAGCAATGTATCTATATACACTGCTAAAGTGAAATTAAGTCAATGGATGGTTAAAAATAAAAAAATAAAAATAAATTATCACCTATCCGCCATGTGTCCCACGATGAATTCATCTCCGAAGGCAAAAGGACCTGTGCATCAGCTGAGATGAATTGACCGTGGGTCACACGACGGATAGGTGAGAATTAATTTTTTTATTTTTACCCATCCATTGACTTAATTTCACTTTAGCAGTGTATCTGTATACACTGCTAAAGTGAAAGTTGAACAGTGTTGACACCACTTGTCTGGCTCGGCTCCCCCCTGCTCTTTCTGTGTGCCGATCCCGGACACAGAAATGGCATCCGGAGTTGCCAATCTGGTGCTGTCCATTCCTGTTCGTGGGGTCCTGCAAAAAACAGGATCCCCACGGACAGGAACAAAACATAGTGTGAAGCCAGCCTAAATCTATGTTACTTTTGTCAAACAGGTACCCAAATCAGATGCAAAACCTAAGGTGATCTAAAGATATTTTCCTGCAGCTTCTGTCCACAGTTATCGGTCTCAGCTCACCTAGCAGCCAGGCATAGAGCCTTCGATTCAGTGACATATCCCTCCGTAACACCACACGCAGGGCAGCTGACAGAATGCGGACCATATCAGGACGAGTTGCCTGGACAAAAATAAGGGACACATTAAACAGTGACAAGTAGGGTCATTGAGATTTCTAATGATAAATGCTAGAGTTGAGCAAAAAGATTTGTGGGACCCCAATACTATGGCATTTCAGTGGCCCATGGCTGCCCAACCTGAACACCAAACCCACCTACAACCTGCAACATTATTACACTGCATCACGAAGCATGAGATCAGGGGGGCCTACTAATCAGAAGTGTTGGCGGGGATGGTCGGAGGAGGTCTACAGCTCTGGTCCAGTGGCTGTGGGCTACCAGAATGGCCAACAAACCAGGGTCCTGTAAACCTTGGTAACTATATTTTACAGACAGCCTAATCCGATGTCACTTTAAGGCTCTGTACACAGTGACGTTTTTGCCATTCTAGCTTGATCCCTGGTATTTTTTTTATAATAAGAATAGCAGAGTCTGCATCTTTAGAAACACAGCAGATTGACAGCAAAAAAAAAAAAAAAGACCACATAGCCCATATCATCTGCCATTATGTTATTTTTTTTTCCATTCTGTACCTTACACCATCTAATAATCCAAGCCATGTGTTACCTTCACTTGGGCTTTGTGCACACGTTCAGTATTTGGTGGTTTTTTTTACATCAGTTTTTGTAGCCAAAACGAGGAGAGGAACAATTAGAAGAAAAGTAGAATAGAAACACGTCACCACGTCTGTATTTATCAGCCAGTACTGGTTTTGGCTATAAAAACTGAGGGAAAAAACTGACCAAATACTCACTGTATGCATGTGGACTTACTGCTGATTCTCCAGACATTTGTTAAAAAGGTGGTCCTAAGCATCTATTATTCTTTTTAGAAAAATTGCATTTTCTGACAATGTTTCTGAAAATATTTTTCTTGTCAAAAATACTGAAATAAAAAAAGACAGCTCAGATGGAAAATGAAGGCTGCAGACAATCAAGGGCCACTGATCAGCAGCAGTCATGTGATGCTCCCAGAATAGGAAGGCTGCAGATGATCAAGGGCCACTAATCAGCAAGTCACGTGATGCCCCCCGGAATACGAAGGCTGAAGATGATCAAGGGCCACTAATCAGCAGCAGCGTCACGTGATGTCCCCCAGAATATGAAGGCTGCAGATGATCAAGGGCCACTGATCAGCAGCAGCAGTCATGTGATGCTCCCAGAATAGGAAGGCTGCAGATGATCAAGGGCCACTAATCAGCAAGTCACGTGATGCCCCCCAGAATAAGAAGGCTGCATATGATCAAGGGCCACTGATCAGCAGCAGCATCACGTGATGTCCCCCAGAATATGAAGGCTGCAGATGATTAAGGGCCACTGATCAGCAGCAGCATCACATGATGCCCATGGAATACTAAGGCTGAAGACGATCGAGGACCACGGATCAGCAGCTGTAGTCATGTGATGCTCATGGAATACGAAGAAGGCAGATGATCAAGGGCCACTGACCAACAGCAGTAGTCACGTGATGACCCCCTTGGATGATTTTCTGAGACCCATAGTCAATGTGGAGGAGTGGCATTGGAGGAGAGTATACATTTTTATTTCTCCGCACATTCTCGATCTATTAATACCGTTATACTCGTGTATAAGCCGACCCGTGTATAAGCCGACCCCCTACTTTTGCCCCCAAAACTGGGAAAATCTTTTTGACTCGTGTATAAGCCGAGGGTGGACCCTAGCACAAGTATACAGCCCCAGCAGTGTGGTATACACCAGTCCCAGAGGTAGATACAGCAGCCCCAGTGGTAGTATACACGCTAGCCCAGTAGTATATACAGCCCCAGTGGTAGTATATACAGCCCCAGTGGTAGTATACAGGGCCCCAGAGGTATATACAGCCCCAGTAGTAGTATATACAGCCCCAGTGGTAGTATATACAGCCCCAGTGGTAGTATATACAGCCCAGTGGTAGTATATACAGCCCCAGTGGTAGTATACAGGGCCCAGAGGTATATAGCAGCCCCAGTGGTAGTATACAGGCCCCAGAGGTATATAGCAGCCCAGTGGTAGTATACAGGGCCCAGAGGTATATAGCAGCCCAGTAGTAGTATACAGGGCCCCAGAGGTATATACAGCCCCAGTGGTAGTATATACAGCCCCAGTGTTAGTATACAGGGCCCCAGAGTATATAGCAGCCCAGTGGTAGTATACAGGGCCCCAGAGGTATTATAGCAGCCCAGTGGTAGTATACAGGGCCCAGAGGTATATAGCAGCCCCAGTGGTAGTATACAGGGCCCAGAGGTATATAGCAGCCCCAGTGGTAGTATACAGGGCCCCAGAGGTATATAGCAGCCCCAGTGGTAGTATACAGGGCCCCAGAGGTATATAGCAGCCCCAGTGGTAGTATACAGGGCCCCAGAGGTATATAGCAGCCCAGTGGTAGTATACAGGGCCCCAGAGGTATATAGCAGCCCCAGTGGTAGTATACAGGGCCCCAGAGGTATATAGCAGCCCCAGTGGTAGTATACAGGGACCCAGAGGTATATACAGCCCCAGTGGTAGTATATACAGCCCCAGTGTTAGTATACAGGGCCCCAGAGGTATATAGCAGCCCCAGCGGTAGTATACAGGCAGCCCCAGTAATGCAGGCCCCCCCAGCGTCTCTCCGGTCACCTGTAAAGCAAGCTATACTTATCAGTGTCCCGCTCGCACCCGCTGCTCCCGACATCCGCGATCCTCCATCTTCATGCGACTCCTTCCTGTTTCCTGTGCGCGTCGCCGGAATGACGTCATTGCCGGCGACGCGCACAGAAACAGGAAGAGGAGTCGCATGAAGATGGAGGATCGCGGATGTCGGCAGCGGCGGGTGCGAGCGGGACACTGATAAGTATAGCTTGCTTTACAGGTGACCGGAGAGATGCTGGGGGGGCCCTGCATTACTGGGGATTGCGGGGGCTGCTGTATACCGATGTATACATCGTATGTACCGATGTATACATCGGTATACAGCACTGACTCGCGTATAAGCCGAGGGGGTACTTTTCAGCCAATTTTTGGGCTGAAAAACTCGGCTTATTACGCGAGTATATAACGGTAATAGCTTCTAAAAGTAAGGAAATCCCCTCTAAGATGCTTATGAATTCACAAGGGTTACACTCGAAAGGTGATTGTGCATGTGTATTTCAATAAGGAGCAGAAAGTAAACTTTTTGCAATGGTTTTGCTCTTACAAAATAGTGTGCCCAGTGAATGCCTATTGATTAAAGTGGTGTCTCTCAAATTGTTAGGAGCCCCCCAATTGTACGCAAGATGCAACTTGAGTACACGTTACTGAAGTGACCTTAATATTTATAGGTAATTACACTACTAGTTCTACCAGTAAATATCTGCAGCAGTCATACGTCCATTGTGATGGAGCAGGAGGTACAGAGATCAACTGGGGACCTGTTAAGGTATGGGGCTTGTTGGGGATCTATACGGTGAGAATGTCTTTTATTGTTTTATACTGTGCTGATTGGGTTTAAAAATGTGAAACAGTTTGTCCAGGATTAGAAAAACATGACCATTTTCTTCTAAACCACAGATTGTGCCTGTGTGACTCTGGTGCAACAGCTTCTGTACTGCTCAGCTGCAATACCAGACAAAACCTGTGGGCACATGTGGTGCTGTTTTCTGAGAATGAGGCAACCATGTCTTCTAAATCTGGACAATCCATTTAAGTTGTAGGTCAACTCTGTTAAGCTTTAACATAGAAGTAATGACTGACAATATTTTACTATAACAGTACGATTATGTTCCTGTGGAAAACTTTACACTAGGCTTTTCCCAGTTTACCCACAATAAGAAATACTGTAAAGAATGTCACAGAAATTGGCTTAAAGGCTTTACTCTATACCAGGGAGTCATAGTCTACCGTTTACATGAGGAAATTACTCTTAAGTGACATATGGAGTAAGAAGATTAATAAGATCTTGGGGACAAGTAAGAAGAAACACCAACATGGAGCCTGTGGGATGAGCAGGGCAGTTCCATCTGTAACATTTCATCATTCTGAGTCAATGAGAAAGAAATCCCATATGTGAAGATCTCATTCTTCTTGGTGACAGGAGAGGTTTCCTATAGAACCTTAGCCCTGCAGGTAGTATATGGTATGATGCATTTTCCCACTCCTCATCGTGCAGAATTTGGAAAGTAATTCATTATTTTCCACATTTATCACACTTCTGAAGAGAGGGTAACCCAATCTTAGGTTCAATACCTGGCTCATTGGAAGGGGAAGCAAAACAGGATAAGGTCCAATGTGCTCCTCTGGACCAGCACGCTGGAATCCTGCACGGACGTGCTCACTGCCTCCACCTAGAAGACATGTCACATCAGGAAGGTTACACCTAATATAGACCACAGCAAACAACGCCACAAACCAGTGATTTTGTTACATCTGCAGCAAGCTGCCAACTAAGTGACACATCGCTGGAATAAGGGTTTCAGCCCCTATATCAGGCTGCTCTCGGAAGGGGTGGGTGGCAAAACTTGCCGATACATTCCCTTTGAAGCCAATGAAAAGATAAAATATATACTTATGTAGGCTGATTCACTTCAGGAAAGATTGCTGGATTAAAAAGAGGCTAAACAGAAGTGAACAGTTCAGCTCTCCGAGCAAAAAGGTTCTTCCATGTTCGGAGCTATTCTAGGTCAGTGATGAATGGAGAAGACTAGGAATCAATGCATGGGGTCAGGTGACAGTGATGAGCATGGATGGCAGAAGACGAAAAACTCATTAATTTCCATGGAGAACAGAGAGCCTCCCCATCTACAGCGTTACACACCACCAGCACTGCAATAAATGACCCACACCTAGTCATCTCAAAGATAATTGAAAATAATATAATCCTGACATTGTGATGAATTACACAAGAATGGTAATGATGCTGAAAATGGAATGGTTTTCTGTGCGCAACATGTAGAGAGGAACCTACATATATGTTATTAGAGAACAGGCCATCTAAAATCATTAACACAGAAAAAAACGTATGTGTTGTAGCATATAGCTTCACAAAGCCTGACTATATAATGGCATAAAGTCCATCCGAGGGCTAACTATGAGATGTGAAAGACAGATATGGGAGGTCTCGCATAGTGCCAGTCCTTACCATTAATTCAATGTCACTGCCAATGATGTAAAGCTGGTCTTCCATCGAAAGTTTCCTGTTCAAGTGGGAAAGGACATAGGTGATGCCAGGCAGGCGTACTGCGGGGCTGGTGAGAAGACTGCCCCATAGGGCACTGTAGAACGCAGACTGCTCCACTGCTGATGCCACCTTCTCCAGAAGGGTGTTTGTTCTAAAAGATGAGCAACATATCAGAAGAATAACATCAGTAATAGATTATGTCATCAAAAATCAACCACTGTGAAGCTAGCAAAATCAATGCTGCTTAAAACTGTGCAAATATTGGACTGCAAGGGAATCTGACCACTAATCCCCGATCAGCAGGAATCAGCCGGGCTGTCATTACAGGTAAGTAGGATTTACATTAAATGCTGTGGCGTTTTAGATATTAGATACATTTAAAGCCGGTCAGGGACTACACTGTGTTCCAAATTATTATGCAAATGTTCTTTTTTTTTTTCCTAAATGGTCGGTGCAAATGACGATCAGTGTAATAAAAGTCATCACCCGTTAGAGTATACATCAAATTTTATTGAAGAAATCTCTCAATGATTGCAGTATAATCTTCAAAATTAAAAAAACCTCTAAAAGCACTGTTCCAAATTATTACGCACAGTAGAGTTTGTAAACATTTGATATGTTTGAAAGAACTGAATCTGCGCACAGATCACATACGGGAGTGAATGGGTGCGCACGGTCATGCGCTGTCAAGCGCAGCACCGTGCGCTCCCATTCTAAAGATAGGAGCTGGCGGCCGCTGCACACACATGGTGATTCCCCTTCGCAGAACGCTGCGTAGGGGATCGCCAGTGTGAAGGCGCCCTAACAGGTCACATTCACTGAAATAAAAAGCTATTTAACTCCAAAATATCCTAACAGGCCAAGTTACATGTTAACATAGGAACCCTACTTTGATATCACCTTCACAATTCTAGCATCCATTGATATTGTGAGTTTCTGGAGAGTTTCTGCTTGTATTTCTTTGCATGATGTCAGAATAGCCTCCCAGAGCTGCTGTTTTGATGTGAACAGCCTCCCATTCTCATAGATCTTTTGCTTGATTATACTCCAAAGGTTCTATAGGGTTGAGGTCAGGGGAAGATGGTGGCCACACCATGAGTTTATCTCCTTTTATGCCCATAGCAGCCAATGGCACAGAGGTATTCTTTGTAGCATGAGATGGTGCATTGACATGCATGAGGATGATTTTGCTCCTAAAGGCACGTTTTTGCTTTTTGTACCATGGAAGAAAGTTCTCAGTTGGAAACTCTATATACGTTGCAGAGGTCATTTTCAGACCTTCAGAAATCTTAAAGGGGCCTACCAGCTGTTTCCCAATGATTCCAGCCCAAAACATGACTCCTCCACCTCCTTGCTGACATTGCAGCCTTGTTGGGACATGGTGGCATCCACCAACCATCCACTACTCTATTCATCTGGACCATCCAGGGTTGTTCGGCACTCATCAGTAAACAAGACTGTTTGAAAATTAGTCTTCATGTATATCTGGACCCACTGCAACTGTTTCTGCTTGTGAGCACTGTTTAGGGGTGGCCGAATAGTAGGTTTATGCACCACAGCAAGCCTTTGAAGGATCCTACACCTTGAGGTTCGAACGACTCCAAAGGCACCAGCAGCTTCAAATATCTGTTTGCTGGTTTGTAAGGCCTTATTAGCAGCTGCTCTCTTAATCCGATGAACTTGCCTGGCAGAAACCTTCCTCATTCTGCCTTTATCTGCACGAACACATCTGTGCTCAGAATCAGCCACAAATCTCTTCACAGTACGATGATCATACTTATGTTTTCGTGCAATATCTAATGTTTTCATCCCTTGTCCAAGGCATTGCACTATTTGTTGCTTTTCGGCAGCAGAGACATCCTTTTTCTTTCCTATGTTACTTGAAAACTGTGGCCTGCATAATATTGTGGAACATCCAGTTTTGTTTTTTTTGGGCTCACCTGCCAAACTAATTATCACAGATATCTGAGATTGATTTCAATGATCCAAAGAACCCTGAGACACAATACCATCAATGGGTTTCATTGAAAAAAAATAAAAATAAAACCCTATGACACTTAAAACCAATTTGCATAATAATTTGGAACACAGTGTATGTGGCTCGGGTGACTGGTCCAAGAGGAGGCCCCCAGTAGGTTCATCTTGATTTGCTCCTCCAGACTGACATATCTCTCCTCTGTACACAACATAAGAAGAGAGCTGTCACTAAAGGGGAGAAGCTGTCCAGAGCTGGCCTATTGGACTAGTCACCAGAACCACATAGCCCCGGACGTCTTTTAAATGTATGGCGTCTCTGCAATGCTCCAGCAAGCAGAGTAAGGGTATGTGCGCACATTAAGTATTGCAGCAGACGGGGCATGGCCTGACCGAAGATGTGACCGGTCGTAGCACTGAGCTCTCCCGCTGTACACATTTCCATAAGCTGTGACCGCCGCATTGCACAGCCCAGAAGAAGCCGCCATTAGCAAGAGGATGTCCCCGTGATTCTGTGGGTACTTTTCTTGGCCGCCGAAGTCCCACCATGACTCGCAGGAGACAGCGGGATCTCGGAGCAGAGGAGGAGAGTTGGACCCAAAATGGCGCCGAAGAGGAGGAGGCCAAAGAGAATGTTGCCTGCCTGAAGAGGATGTTGGCTGCCGTTCGGCTGGAAAAGTTTGCCAGAGTGGAGGAGGAGATAGGTCCCGAGCAGAGGGAGGAAGATCTGGCGGCAGAATAGGAGATGCTGGAGTATGATGTGGATGTAAATGGGCTGGAGGCTGCGGGGGCTCAGGACAGTGCTAAGGCTGAGACCCCTGTTGCCACTGGGGAGCACAGCAAAGGAGAGCCCACAGGGGAGCCCACTATTAAAGACACAGTGTCCTTCTGCAAAGAGGCCTTAATAGCCCTGACCCAATAAGTAAATGTGATTCAGGGAGAAGTGGCTAGCATCCAAGCAGACATGAAAAAGGCTGATATCAGGACTGGTGAGGTGGAACAAAGAGTGGGTGCTGCAGAAGACCAGATTGTTAATTTGCAGACAGTCCAAAAGCAATGTGTGAAACATTTCACGGACATAACAGCTAAGACTGATGATCTAGAAAACCATTCTAGACGTAATAATCTCAGGATAGTTGGGGTCCTGGAAAAAGTGGAGGGCTCAGACCCTGCTGAGTTTATAGAATCGTGGCTCAGATCCAAGATGGGGGAAAGAAAACTTATCCAGAGTATTTGCGGTGGAGAGAGCACATCGAGTCCCCACAAGATCCCAACCTCCTGGCTTGGCCCCAGGTACTATTCTTGCTAGAATTCTAAACTACCAGGACCGGGCCAAAATTTTGAGGAAGGCCAGAACCATTAAGGACTTGACGATTAATGGACAGAAGATTTCCATTTATTCGGACTATTCGGCAACAGTGCAGAAACAAAGGATGAGATTTATTGATGTGAAGCGGCGCCTGAGAGCAATGGGCCTGGAATAGTCGATGATGTACCCTGCCAGATTGCGATTGGTTGCACTAGGTCAAGTGCATGTTTTTCAGTCCCCAGAAGAGGCCACTGAGTGGATTGATAGAAATGGTTGGAGGCTAAGGGAGAAAGGAGACTGAGACGGCAGTCGGTTATCTCTAGGCTTCTGTTGGGAGGAATTCTAATGGCGAAATATTAGTTGGAGGGGAGGTGGTTGGGCTGTTGTGATGTGGCTGGTCTAATAATTACACAAAATGTTTAATTTTATGATTGTGATGTTAACATAAGGCGGGATGGGAAAGGGGTGCGTTGTTATAAAGGTTGAGTATATAATTTTCTGAAAGTTCTTGCTCTAATAAATAAGGGTGGAAAGCGGTCTAGATAGAGTGGAAGGTGTGGGAGAGGTTAGGTGGTGATTAACCCCACTAAGTAGAGAGACGCTAAATTAGGAAGGGTAGAAAGTGGAGGGCAGTGTAGTTGGGAGGTTAGAAAGGGGGGAGTTAGATAATAAGGGAGTGGGTGGAATTGTTAAGGATAAGGTAGCTTAAAGTTTGGTTGTTGGAAATGTTCAGGGGGGTGGAGGGGAGGAAGGGAAAGGATGGGAAAAAAGGGTGGAAGGAGGAGGGGAGTTGTAGATGATCGATACAGAGGGGTCTGGAGAAATCGGTACGGTCTACACTAGATGATGGCTGGAGTTGTTAAAGTGTTAAGCTGGAATGTTAGGGTTCTAGCGGATAGAGGTAAAAGGGCGGCGGATGTTACGGCATGTCCGCTCGTACAAGCCATCCATACTATGTTTGTTGGAGACTCACTTGGCTAAAGATTGGGTTGGAGTTCTAGCCAGAAAATGGATTAGGCATGTGTATCATGCTACATATTCTAACCATGCAAGGGGGGCTCGGTTCTGAACCATGTTTTATTGCCGTATGAAGAAGTGGAGGTGTGTATGGATAAAGATGGACAGTATGTGTTTTTGGTGTGTCATGTACAGTATATGGGCAATTAATGTGTTTGGCTGCAGTATATTTTCCATCACCATACTCAGGGGAGAAATTACAAGAGATCCTGGAGTTAACTCGGCTCAGGGTGGGGATACCATTATTAGTGATTGGTGATATGAACAATGTTCTTAACCGTGAATTGGATAGAAGGAGAGGAGTCGTGCGGGGCATGGCACGAGATGGAGAGACGCCATTTGCAAAGCATATTACGTGGCTTGGTAGATTTGTGGAGGGTGAGAAATTTGGATGTGGAGTGTTATTCCTGCTTCTCTGAATCTCATAACTCCATGTCACGTATTGACATGGTGCTTGCTTTTAGATATATGGATTCATGGATTGAAAATGTAGAATACTTACCAAGGGTGGTTTTGGACCATAAGCCATTGGAAGTGGCATGGCATATTGGTACAAGATTCCGGGACCAGAAAGGGGAGTGGAAGGTGCACCCAGTCTGATTGAAATTGCTGAATATGGATAAGATTATGGGGGAGGTAGAAGAGGTTTTAACTGAGAATGATGGGAGTTCATACGAGGATGTAGTCTAGGACACTATGAAAGCCTGTGTTCGAGGCTTATTTATTAGGGACATATCGAGGTGCAAGACAGTCTAGGAGGGAGGAGCTTCAGGCGTTGGAGGACCTAGGGGTGGCTGAGAGGGATGTAATAAGTCGACCCACCCTGGAGACACAGGGGAGTCCTAAAAAAGCTCAGGAAGTAGGGGATGACATACACGTTCGCAATGCTAAAAGGAGGTAGGAATTTCAGAAAGTCTCGTTTTATGATGGGGAGAAAGTTGGACATCTTTTATCGGTAGTTGCTGATGCTCAAAGGGAATCATCATATGTCTATAGTCTATATGATGAGGGAGGTGATTTGGTGGCTGGTACTGATGGTATTCTTAAAATCTGTAGAAAATTCTATGAAGATCTATACACATCTAGGCAGACTTTTCTGGCAGAAGCGAGGTTGCCGCGGCTCAGTGACGAAGATAGAGAAAGCTTAGAAACGCAGCTATCAGTGGAAGAATTGGAAGACACCTTGGCTTCCATGGCAAATGATAAGGCCCCGGGGGCTGATGGCATACCGGTGTGGGTCTATAAGCAGTTTAAAGATCTAGTGTTGCCTAGACTGAGGGAGGTTCTCCTTGAGGCCTTAGGTGAGAGGAGGTTATCAGACTCTATGAGAGAAGCAACAATCATTGTTTTCCTAAAAGTGGATAAAGATGTTAGGAGACCAGAATCTTATAGGCCCATTTCGCTACTGTCAATGGATGCCAAATTCTTGGTCAAACTAACGGCGACCAGACTGGTGAAGGTGGTTACTGCTGTTATACATCCAGACCAGTTAGGATTTATGCCAAATAAATTAGCAGCCATTAATTTGAGGAGGCTGTTTTTGAATATTCAAATGGCAGCAGATGATGCGAAAAAGTAGGGTGATGGCAACCTTAGACGCTCATAAGGCGTTCGACAGTGTGGAGTGGGACTATTTGTGGATTGGGCCACTTTTTGTCTCCTGGGTAAAGTTGCTCTATTCCTCCCCGAGTGCACGGATAAGGGTGAACGGAGAGAGGTTTAACCTTACTAGAGGGACCCGGCAGGGGTGCTACCTCTTCTCCTTTGTTGTTTGCTCTTGCGAATGAACCACTTGCTGCATGTATTCGTAGGGATAAAATGGTTAAAGGATTTAAATTCGGACTGGTGGAGGGAAAGATTGCACTCTATGCTGATGATGTCCTATTGTTTTTTCAGGATCCTTAAGGCCCTGTCCCACATAACGACTACTCCAACGATCTCGACAGCGATAACGACCTGCCGGGTCGCTGGAGCGTCGTTACCTGGTCGCAGGGAAGCTGTCAAACTGATGGATCTCCCCAGCGATCAGGGCCATGGAGCCACCTCCCACATCGCTGAAGGCGATGTCAGCGTCCTCCCTGCTTAGCGCTGCCTGTAAGCAGGGAGGACGCTGGTAACTATGATAAACACCGGGTATCCAGGGTATCCAGGCATCGCGTGCAAAAAGCACCGTAAGAAAAACGTGATAGACTCACATGCCGCCTTTTTTTACGTGCTCACTTCTCCCCCAAAAGCGCAGGGGAGAACTGATGTCACATGGGGGAGGAACAGAACAATCCTCCCCTGTGTGACTGCCCCTTTTGGGTTTTGTAGTGTATTAATATACACTACAAAACCCAAAATATACTAATCCAAACGTGTAAAAAATAATAAAAATTGAATACTTACCTCTCCGCCGGGTGCCAAGACAACCGCAGGTATCGACCTTCCAGGACCTATCAAGATCGCCTATTGGCCGCTCGCGGTTATGTGATATGTGTTGTGCTATGACGCACATATCACATGACCGCGAGTGGCCAATCAGCGATCTTGATAGGTCCTGGAAGGTCGATACCTGCAGATGTGTCGGCACCTGGCTCCCGAAACACTCGGAGGAGAGGTAACTATTACATTTTTATAATTTTTTTTACACATTTGGTTTAGTTTATTTTGGGTTTCGCAGTCTATATTAATACACTATGAAACCCAAAGGGGCTGCCACACACGTCACACAGGGGAGGATTGTTCCTCCTCTGTGTAACATCATATCCTGCAGCGTCGGCGTATTCCCGCTGGAATTGCGCATTGTCTGCATGGCGTTGCGTAATTCCAGGGGGAACAATGGGTTCCTATGGGAGAAAGCGCGGGCGCTGGTGCGTAAAGGATTGACATGGTCATTCTTTTTACACCCGCGCTTTCTCCCATAAAAGCGCTGCGTATATTTAGGAATTGTCTGAATGGCAAAAGTGAATTTACATTCACTTTGACGTCAGACGCACACGCACTTGCGCATTTTTGAAAAGCGCATGCAAAAAAGAGCGCAAAAAAGAGCGCAAAAAAGTGCAGTGTGTGAACGTAGCCTAAGTCTACTTCAAATCCGGAAGGAAAAAGTAAGCATTGTGTGTATGAGATTTCAGGAATTCCATTCACTTTGCTGGGACGAAGAGATCCTTCAGGTTTTGGGATAAATCTGTACTGAAAAAAGCAAC
This sequence comes from Allobates femoralis, assembly GCA_033576535.1. Classification (NCBI taxonomy): domain Eukaryota; kingdom Metazoa; phylum Chordata; class Amphibia; order Anura; family Aromobatidae; genus Allobates; species Allobates femoralis. The sequence continues at coordinate 265,264,718 of JARQOC010000001.1, read as the reverse complement.
AAAACCGCAATGTGGAGCACAGGTCCTAAATCATACCTGCCCAACATGGAGCCAGACACATAGTTTGGGCAGCAAGAGTCAGCTGTTCCCTTTAAAACTATTTCTTCTACTTTTTCTACCAAAACTAGGTTGGAAAAAAGTTACACAGTTCACTCCAATAAAAACTGTGCCAGAATTTGGAAGCATGTACCATATTTTTCAGAATGTAAGAAGCACCTCATCATAAGATGCACCCAAGATTTAGACAGCAGAAAATAGGAAAAATGTTTCTTATTATTTAAAACTTCAATGTTGTTGGAAAGTGGACGGGTTATCATCAATAATTTTAATGCACTAGGGTTTAACTGGGATGTAATAAATCAATTGTTAGTGTTTCTCTTCAGTGTGTATTATACACAGAGCTCTGATACATGCACATTTACATACACAGCTCTCCTACATGCACTTGTACACACAAACACACACCTCTGCTACATGCATATTTACACACACATACCGTATATACTCGTGTATAAGCCGACCCGTGTATAAGCCGACCCCCTACTTTTGCTCCCAAAACCTGGGAAAACCTATTGACTCGTGTATAAGCCGAGGGTGGACCCCAGCACAGGTATACAGCCCCCAGCAGTGTGGTATACAGCAGCCTCCCCAGTGGTAGTATACAGCAGCCCCAGAGGTATATACAGCAGCTCCAGTGGTAGTATACAGCAGCAGCCCAGTGGTAGTATACAGCAGCAGCCCCAGAGGTATATACAGCAGCCCCAGAGGTATATACAGCAGCCCCAGAGGTATATACAGCAGCCCCAGAGGTATATACAGCAGCCCCAGAGGTATATACAGCAGCCCCAGTGGTAGTATACAGCAGCCCAGTGGTAGTATACAGCAGCCCTTGTGGTAGTATACAGCCCCAGGAGGTATATACAGCAGCCCCCCCATATCAGTATACAGGCCCCCCTTGGGTAGTAATCCTGTAAAGGAAGAGATTAGTATACTTATCCCTCCGCTGTCCCGCTGCCGCTGTCCCGCCGCCGCCATCGCGCTCTTCCTTCCGTCTTCATCCAGCGTCTTCCGTCTTCCTCCTCTGGCGCGCAGACAATGCGCCCACCGGAGGAAGCCGGCAGAAGATGGAAGACGCTGGATGAAGACGGAAAAGTGCGATGGCGGCGGCGCGACAGCGGCAGCGGGACAGCGGAGGGATAAGTATACTAATCTCTTCCTTTACAGGATTACTACCCAAGGGGGGGGGCCTGTATACTGATATGGGGGGGCACTGTATACTGTATACATTGTATACAGTATACAGTGACTCGCGTATAAGCCGAGGGGGGGGACTTTTCAGCCCAATTTTTAAGCTGAAAAACTCGGCTTATACGCGAGTATATACGGTATATAGCTCTGCTACATGCACATTAATACACATATATAGCTCTGCTACATGCACATTTACACACATATATAGCTCTGCTACATGCACATTTACACACATATATAGCTGCTACATGGACATTTATAAACACATAGCTCTGCTACATGCATATTTACACACACATATCTCTACTACATGCACATTTATATACACATACATACACACATAGCTCTGCTACAAGCACATTTACATAAACACACAGCTCTACTACATGCACATTTACACACACATAGCTCTGCTACATGCACATTTACACACACACGCACTATACATTTCCACATGTTGCATTTCCTTCCATGCATGTAACTGATCACATCACCTGAAAGGTACTTGAGTTCATAGGGTGAAAGGTCCTTCAGCTTGTGCAGCCTCTGCTCAGTTCCCAGCAGCTTCCTTGCCTGCTCTGCACTGATCTCATATATCAGTGTGGAGCAGGAGGAAAGAGCGACTCTCTCTGTGATCGGGATCAGTGTCAGCAGTCTCCTCCATCATAGGAAGCTTCCTGCTGAACTTAAGATGCGTGCACTTTTTAGCAAGAATTTTTCTAGTTATAAAGTGATTTTTATAGTCTGAAAAATAAGGTAAATGGAAAAATACTTTATCTGCCACCTTAGAGACTGGCTTGCATTTGACCCCACAGGTACATGACTCTCTGTACTGACATTTTTCTGAAGCACAATGTAGCCCCTAAAATGACAGGTATAAAGAGTCTGCTGGTGCTTACCTGTCATAGTATTCTGAACCCTCCTCCAGGCCGGGAAGAATACCAGTGAGCAGCCCTTGTAGCCCCGGTTTTAAGGTCTTGCCCAGAGGTAGGTAATATATCTCATATAGACTAAGTAATACTGGTTTCACAGACATGGCAGCATTTGTAAGGAGAGGAAAAAGGCCCGCACTAAAAAGAAAGGCAGACAATACAATAGAGGTTTAAATATGATACAATACAATCTATGAAAACAATATTTCAAAGTCTATAATGTCACGTGGTTTATAACCTCACAATAAGTAGCATATTATTACCTGTACAGAAAGAGGTCTTTTGCCAGACGCTTTGGTCCAATGATTTTGAAAATAATTTCGTAGGTTTCCAGAGCTTTCCTGTGGACGCCCCCCGGCAATGCTGGGTGCAGACATTGTGCCAATCTTTTTCCGATAGTTAACTTTTTAGGAACAACTTGATACTTGGCATTATTTTGCAATACCTGTCAATAGACAATTGTCATGTTATTTGCATCACATCATTTTACAAGAAAGACATTGACACTCATCCTAACAGTTATGTCTAGAGTGAATAATCATAAATCCAATCCAGATGCAATACTAACAGTATTATCCGCTATCATTCCCCTGACCTGAAAGCAACTTCAGTCCTGTAAAACTGTAGTTCAGTTCTGAAGATTATTCAGGTCCATATACTGTAAGTCTGCACACCCCTACTAAAAAATAGCTTTTTTGTTTAAATGCCATCAATCAAAAAGAATTTCAGAACTTTTTCTACCAATACTGTTGCCCATAATCTGTGTTCATAAATACATTAGAAATAAACATATAATTTTGGGTTAGAAAATCAAAGTAACAAAACTAAAATGTGGTTACACAAGTGTGAACACCTTTTATAGTTGGACATGTGGTTACACAAGTGTGAACACCTTCTTATAGTTGGACATGTGGTTACACAAGTGTGAACACCTTCTTATAGTTGGACATGTGGTTACACAAGTGTGAACACCTTCTTATAGTTGGACATGTGGTTACACAAGTGTGAACACCTTCTTATAGTTGGACATGTGGTTACACACGTGTGAACACCTTCTTATAGTTGGACATGTGGTTACATGTGGTTGCCTTTAGAATTAGCCATTCACACTTAAAGTGTAAATGTCATTTCATTGAAAAAAAAACAAAACCCCAATACTGCACTGGTTGTTAATGATGGGTCACGTAGCAGCTAAGACAATGCTTTTTTGTGCCATATGACCCATCTTCTCAACTTTTTTGTGCTCTTTTAAAAACGGAAGTTTTGGGCTGTGTGTGGGCGTGGCCAGCATCTGCCAGCACCGTGTGGGTGTGGCCAGCATCTGCCAGCACCGTGTGGGTGTGGCCAGCATCTGCCAGCACCGTGTGGGTGTGGCCAGCATCTGCCAGCACCGTGTGGGCGTGGCCAGCATCTGCCAGCACCGTGTGGGCGTGGCCAGCATCTGCCAGCACCGTGTGGGCGTGGCCAGCATCTGCCAGCACCGTGTGGGCGTGGCCAGCATCTGCCAGCACCGTGTGGGCGTGGCCAGCATCTGCCAGCACCGTGTGGGCGTGGCCAGCATCTGCCAGCACCGTGTGGGCGTGGCCAGCATCTGCCAGCTCCGTGTAAGCGTGGCCAGCATCTGCCAGCTCCGTGTAAGCATGGCCAGCATCTGCCAGCACAGTGTGGGCATGGCTAGCATCTTCCAGTACGGTGTGTGCATTTGCTCAGCTTCCTTCATCTCTCATAGTGCATTGCTCTCACTCTGGAGCCCACATCTGCTCTGTTCAGTCACAGCACCTGAGAGCAGGCTGAGGTGCAGAGCCATTCCCATGGTAATGCAACTATGCAACTACACAGATGGGGGTCCTTTTAAAAACACTGCACAGTAACACACAGTCTTAGTGTGATGTGGTAGCAGAGAAGGGTCCCGAGAGCTGTGTGGAGCAAACACCTGATAAGAGTCAGAAGTGTTATGTGGAGGAGAGAAGGGTTAACAGAGATTGGGACTGAGCAGAGAAGGAATCAGATGACAGAGCGTGTGCAGGGGAGTTTACACTGAACTTGACGGTGCTTAGCCCTGTGCTGTAGGCTGAGGTGATCTGATACATTGTTTCCTCAACAGCTGTAGCCAGGAGCTCGCACTGTGTAGGCAACGCCCCTCCCTTATGTGGCCCATATTCAATAGAGGATCCGTACAAAATGGCACACTAGTGGAGCACTAGCATCCTGTGTCAATAGCCTAAGGGTTAAAAAATAAATAAATACACAGCTAGTTTTACAATTAGGATTATTTTATTCTTTGCTCATATGTCTTATATAAAATGTAAAAAAAAATGGCCCTCAGAATCTTTTCTGCTGAGCAAGCAGAGGACTGAACTGGCCTCTGGTTCTACAGCCCCCCGCCCCCTTTCATGGCAGCCCCTGACATAGAAATAATTGTCAATGGTTTTGCCCTTTTGGATTTCTTTTCAAGTTTTGTAAACCCCGATGTCCTTGATCTTATCACCCACCAGACCAACCAATATCTCCATCAGTATATTGCCCAAAAACCTCTGCTAGTCCATTCCCGTTCCTGGATCCCCACAAGTGTCCCAGAAATCAAACATTTTTTTAGAAATCACCCTCAATATGGGCACTGTAAAAAAAACCTCATCTCCGCTCCTGGGCAACTGGTCCATAGCATCTGTGTTTACAGCAATAATGTCCCCAACCCGTTAGGAGACCCTAATGAGATTCCTCCTTTTCCCTGCTAATTCCTAAGCCCCCCAAAAACTGACCCCAATTATGTCTGCCTTAATAAACTGGGACCCCTATTTTCCTTCCTTAAACACTCCTTCCTACATTCATACAGATCAAAATGTTGCGGTCGACGAGTTCTTAATGAGTTACAAGGGCCGTCTCTCATTCCGCCAATTCACCTCCTCCAAATGAGCCAAGTACTGCATAAAAATATATAAAATGTGCAAAAGCAGCAGCTTGCACACGAGCATATGTTTAACTAATGAGGGTATGGACCAACAAATAGGCCCAGAACGTTTTGACTACATGTGGGGTATCGCTGCGCTCATAAGAAAGTAAGTAAAGTGTGAAGTCTACTTTTGGGTGTTATCTCTTGTTAAAGTGAAAAATTTAGTGCTAAAACAACACTTTTGTGAAAAAAAGAAAGTTTTCAATACGACGACCTATTGTTATCAAATTCTGTGAAGTACCTGTGAGTTTAAAATGATCACTATACCCCCAGATATAATCCATGAGGGGTCTAGTTTCCAAAATGGGGTCACATTTGGAGGGAATCTGCTGTTTAGGTTCCTTAGGGGTCCTGGAAATACAACATGGGGCCAGTCATCTATTTCAGTCAAATTTGCTTTCCAAAACTCAAATAGCGCTCATTCCTTTCCGAGCCCTCCCGTTTGTTCAAACAGTGGTTCCTGACCACATGTAGGGTATTGGCGCACACTTAAGATAGTGGGTAACAAATTCAGGCATCCAATTTTTCATAGTATCCTTTGTAATAGTGTAAAAGTGAATAAATTGAGGCTAAAGCAACATTTTTAGTTAACATACATTTTTTCATTCCACTTTGCATTCATTCCTGTGAAGCACCCGGAAGGGTTAGTAATCCTCTTGAATGTGGTTTTCAGCAGTATGAGGGGTGCAGTTTTTGGAATGGTGTCACTTTGGGGTATTTTCTGTCACATAGGCCCCTCAAAGTCACTTCAAATGTTTATGGTCCCTAAAAAAATGGTTTTGTAAATTTAGATGTAAAAATGAGAAATTACTGATGAACTTTGAACCCTTCTAACTTCCTAAACATCAAAAAATTTGGGTTCCAGATTTGTGCTGATGTAAAGTAGACGTGTGGGAAATGTTGTTTATTAACTATTTTGTGTGATATAATTCTCTGGTTTAACAGAATCAAAATTCAAAAGTTGAAAATTGCTAATTTTTTTGTCAAAAATCTGTTGTTTTTTTTTCACTAATTAATGCAAAAAATATCGCTTCTAAATTTACCACTAACATGAAGTCCAATATGTCACGAAAAAACGGTTTCAGAATCATTGGAATCCATTGACGTATTCCAGAGTTATAACCTCATAAAGGGATACAAAAAAATTGTCTGGTCATTAAGGTGAAAATTGGCTCCGTCACTACGGGGTTAAGTACAACAGTGACATTAACTAGATTTGGACGTCCTTCAAAAATTGCTGAAGAGAAGAAAATGTGTTTGGGAGAGTGCCAAGAGGCCTACATGTGAATTTGTAGAGCATATTATTACCCCTACAGGGACATGAGAACATGTTAAAAGACCTGACTAGTCAGGGAACTGACGCCTCTTAGACTAGTCAAAGGCCTAATTTGCATATCAAACTTATGTTAGAAATACTGTTTCTAAAGATCTATTTTTGTATGCAACTACATGAAGGGATCGTTAGGCAAGTAATTTTGATATAAACCCACAATGTTAGTGATTCAGGGGGCACAGAGGGCCTGACAGGTTCTCTTTAAAGAAGCAGGGCAGCAGTGAATATTCATTTTCTTAAGTAGCAGACACATATAATTATGGAAGCCACTGGCTTCCTGCAGGTACCCTGCTCCTGGCTCCTGTGACCTCCACTCCATTGACACCAGATATGCCACATCAGAAATATAAAACACACACCCCTACTTTCCTCCAAAATTTGGAGGGAAAAGAGGTGTGCCTCATAGTCCGAAAAATGCAGTATGCATTGAGCGATCTATTCTGTCTCTGTAGATATCTTCATAGGTGTCTAGACTTATATTTTTGTGTGTTCATTTATGACAACTAGTAGAATACTATATGTAATATTTTTAGCTATGTAAAAGATGATGTTAAAAATGTATTACATATGGAAGACATACACGTGACATAGGCTTGCTATGCAAGAAAAAACCTGCACTCGCACAGTACTAGCATGTCCTATGGATACTATGCAAGGAAAAAAAAAGGAAAAAAATGCACTCACATGATATACGGCATGATACATGCATGACACTCATACCACTTTTCGGTATGAGGATCACAGAGTTGTTTATATGCTAGTGGGAATGAAGCCTTACTTTGAGGGTATTCAAATCCTAATTGGAGTAAAGATTTAGGAATTACAGCTCTTTAATATTTAGCTGCCTCTTTTTCCAGGAACTAAAAGTAATGGACAATCATCTGAAAAGCTCTTTATTGAGCTGCATAGGTTATTTCCTTTGTGGCATCGCGCCCACCGAAGGGACTTGCTTGGCAGAGGAAAACAGTGCAAACAACCGTGTTTTAAAGTGACACAAAGTCCAGCAGTTTATTCACATGCCTCATAAACTGCATATAGTACATAATTAGATCTCTTCAGACTGTCCCAATGGCCGGGATGACACATACAGCACGTCCCGGTTAGTCCATAATAGAGATCTCTGACCTTAGTCCATAGGAGTGATCACTAACCTTAGTCCATGATGAGGAGATGCTGCCTCTGCAGGATCACAGACTCTTGTCTGGTCCAGGCTCAGACAGGCTTTAAGCTCCCCGAGTCCGGGTTCATCCAAGCTTTCCCTAGGTTCCTCACCTATTGTGAGATCATGTCCTTCTGGTCGCAAGGCTCCTCTATATCTCGTGGTGCAGGACCTCTTCTGACCCCACAAACCATGTGACCAAGAGGGAGTCTGCTTATGTCTGATGTGTCACGCCCACAGGAGGATCCAGGTTAGACAGCTACTCCCCTGGCTTTCAACCTGCAGCTTAACACATCTAATGCCTAACCAGAGTCGTGGAACCACAAGTCCCAGCAGTGACACCTGTATGGCAGTCAACCGCTGCACCACATATCCTCCCCCTCAAGTTCAAGCCCGTAGAATTGAACAAACGAAACTCCAGGGCAGTACCACCCACAGTTACACAGGAGCCCATCACTCGACAGGTGTGCCTCTCAGCTCTCGGAACAGGAGACAGCCACCGTAGCCCCTCCCTCAGGGACCTACCACCCGTCAGCGTCACTAACAGTGTCTCAGTGCGGACCTCCCCATTAGACATCGACATGTCACTTGTCTGAGTCGACTTCATGTCGGGCCTAGCCTGCCCCCAGAGGTCAGTACTGTAGGTAGAGTCATGTGCTTTGGTATCCACAGTCAGGTCTGACTCTGTCCTACCACGTACCCTATCAGGTCATTTGGGTGGGCCTGTCAGACTAGAGACACTGGAGGATTCACTACCTCCAACCCCACTACATCCACTATTCTCAGGATGTCTATGGAGGTCTCTCCGGTGGCAACTTTCAACTTCGTCTCTTACCACTGGAGAGCCATTACTCCCTTTATGACTTCCGGCTCTAGCTTCTGCTGTGGCTAATCCGGTATTCGGAGGTTCCCTTTGTTGCAGAGTCCCACTATTCCCACATAGTTGCCACCTTCTAATGCTAACATGTCGCCGTCTCTCAGCTCTCCATCTTGCAAGCTTCAGCCTTTCCACTTCTCGCAGGTGAGCCAAACGGTATTTTATCAGCATCTATAGGTATCCAAGAGTGTCTTCCTTACCTCTAGCAAAGAACGACACCATGCCATCTGCTTCAGGTATCCAGTCCTGGTGATTACGTGGACAGCTTAATTTCATTACCCCAGACTTCTTTACCATAGTTTGCATGGCTTGGCCTTTTCTCCCAACAAGCTTTTGTACCAGGGCATACGGCACCCAGATGACTTCTTCCTGCAGTGTTTGAGCTTTCCTCACAAGCCGCAGCTGTCTGACTGTTTCTTCCGTCTTCACCCGCAAAATCCGCTATGTGCGAACACATCGCCAGTGCATGTCACTTAGAATAGCCACCCTCTTTTACTTCAGTTGTGGAGAGGACCACCAGCTGTTTAGCTTCTGGGGTCAAATACACTGTACATGCTCCCACAATCTTCTTAATAGGTTTCATGCACCCCCTTCCCTGGAGCATTCTTCTCTCAGGTCGTCTCGTACCTCCACAAGGCACTTTTAGAGAAACGTTTCGGTCTTACTGCTGGTCCCTACAGATTCACCCAACTCAAATCTCAGGCCCAACTGGCTTTCGGCTTCTTCAGTGCCTTCACTGTGGAGGAACACTAGACGCTCTACCTTCTCCAAGGTGACCTCGTTCCTCGTCTGGCATACTGCCAGGCAACCTTTGAGCTCAGCAACTTCGTTTACTAGCTCAGCTACTTGCCTCTCAGCAGCTCGTCTCCGAAGCTCTTCCTGCTTTAACTGCTCCCTTTCTAGCAGAATTCTTGGGAGTCCTCTCTGTCTCCAAAGCACCCATTCAAGTCTTGACAGCCTGTCTCCACAGCTTCTCTTGTTTTAAGTGGGCTTGGAGTATCTGCGTGAGCTCCCTTATCTTGGCTCCGACATCCACCGGACCAGGCAAGCTCACAACACTCGAGGAGGTATTCACGTCACCCCTCCTTTTCCCAGTGGCTTCTTCCACTTCTGCAGTTACCTCCTCCTTTTGGGGTCCGGCAGCACCCTTGGCAACCTCGGCCACATCACCTTGTGCCTGTCCAGGGGTCTCCAGTTCTACACCTGTGACCTCTGCTGCATCATGCAACTCTTGAGCATTGGCAGCCCCATCTGTTGCCCAGGGAAGGGCGACAATGATATCATCTTTAGAAGGCTTCAGACCTTCCCTCTCTTCATTCTCAGGGTCTTGGAAGTCATCTACCCTCTAGGACCTAGCACTGCCCATTTCTGTGAGGTGATCTGACCGACCACCGGTTACCAGTTCAGACCCTGGAGACCATGCCCCTACCATCGGCTTGGCTGGTCCCTTCTTCTTGTCCTCTTGGTAGGCTGTCAGTACACCAGAGGTTCGCACAGCCAACCTCACCTCAGCTTCCTTCTTGAGTTTCCCCAAATCTGGAAGAGGATTTAGTCCAGTAACGGACGCACGGGATGTGACCTCTACTTCCGTCACAATTTCCGTGCACAGCTTCTTTGGTTCCTTTACATTTTCGGTGATGGGAGGATTTTGGGCCCTGGCTTTGCCCCTCCTTACTGTACTCTTTGTCTGTCATCACTGAGTTACAGTCGCCCTGGGAGTCAGAGACACTCTCCATGGTATTGTAGATCAGCAAGTCGCTAGCTAACTTCTCTCAGGCTACTTCAGCTGTACCAGTCACCAGGTCGTGTTTCTCTTTTCCTGTCATGTCTCTACATTGGGGTTTCCCACAGAGTGCTTTGGTCACCCCTACCTCCGGACTGTCACCCTCGTGAAATACTGACTCGTTATCACACATGTATAGTTCACAGGTAACCTCTTTAGCCTCCTGCTGTGACAGCGCTCCCTTAGGACTGTTCTGGCTCTGGCCGGAGCAGCCAGACCCGAACCCTTGTTCCCACAAGTCAGAAAACAATTTCTGCCTAGCCTAGCAGCTGAGCAGAAGAAGGCTGAATACCGCTGTATCTAGTAACCGAAGAAGTAGTCACAGGAGCAAGCTCTGGAGAAGATATGGCATCCCTATCAACTGCACCACATACCGAGTGAAGACGGTGGTGCCTAGTAACCAAAGCAGAAGTCGCAAGAGCAGATTCTGGAGGAGACGTGGTACTTCTATCAACAGCACTACCAATAGAGTTAATACAGCGGTGTCTAGTAAGTGAAGCAGAAGTCGCTGGAACAGTGGGGATGTGACACTTGTAGTCATTTATTCATACAAAAAATAGCGCTAAAGCACTGCACACCAAGAAAAAAAAGTTTGCCCACAAAATTAAAAAAAAAAAAAAGAAAAGGAATACAAAATGTAGACAGATAAGATTATAAACAAACTGATAACCACATGTGTAATGTCACAAGTACCCTAAGTAATAAAATGAAAGATAGCAAAATCGGGAAGTACAGGGAGTGTATCAGATTGGTCCAAAGTGCAGGTCAAGGCTGTTAGGCAACTAGGATGCTTAACTGAGCCAGTAAGAAAGCGCATGCATGCTACAGATGACACCAGTTGTGAAGACAACCAGGGTGCTATCCATGCCGGCAGCAGCAGATTTGGATATTATGGTGAACTCCAAAGTGACCAGTTCTCTGTACAGCAGAGATGGGGAACTCCAGGCCTCAAGAGCCGCACACAGTGTAGGTTTTCAGGATTTCCTCAGTATTGCAATCATCATCTGTGCAGGTAATTCAATTATCACCTGTACATAAGGAAATCCTAAAACCTGCACGGTGTGTGGTTCCCCGAGGTCAGGGGTTCCCTGGCCCTGTTGTACAGGTTCGATCGGTGCATGAGTGCTGAAAAAGTGGAGGTGTCACTGGTTGTAAAGGTAACCTGGGTACAATATGGGCAGCATGATGGCTAAGTGGTTAGCATTACTGATTTGCAGCGCTGGGGTCCTGGGCTTAAATCCCAACAAGGACAACATCTGCAAGGAGTTTTATGTTCTGCCCATGTTTGTGTGGGTTTCCCCCGGGTTCTCCATTTTCCTCCCACATTCCAAAGACATACTGATAGGGAATTTCCACCGATAATGATGTCTGTAAAGTGCTGTGGAAGCAGTGGTGCTATATAAGGGGTACAGCGATATTGCTGCAACATCACAGGATTTGTGACATAGCAGCGACGTCGCCAGCGATATCGCTGTGTGTGACGCACACCAGCATGTGGCCCCCCGCTGGGAGATCGCTGATCGTTAAAGAATAGCCTGGACCATTTTTCGATCGGCGATCTCCCGCTGGGCATGCTGCATTGCGGTGTGTGACAGTGGCAACAACCAGCGATCCCCATTCTGCGGCCGAGAAACTGACAGATCCCAACCACTGTCGTGTGTTGGCCGCAGAATAGGGATCGCTGATAAGTCTACCTGCCTGGCATCTCACCAGCGACCACGTAGCGACGCACCAGTGATCCTGGCCAGGTCAGATCGTTGTCGGGATCGCCGGTGCGTCGCTAGATGTAACGGGGCCCTAATAAGAGTTAAATTGATTAAACTAATTCTACATGACGTTTTACCTTTAACAGATCTAATTTAAACTTAATATTTGAAGATGTAAAAAAGGCAACAACTTATAAAAGTACAATATTAGTTAACAACCACCAAGGTAAAGAACATAGACAATCTCTAAAAAACACAAAACAGGGCAGAACCCCATCAAATAAACTCAGAAGTCACAGATAAGATGAATAGTTTTCACCCACTGATATGTTACCAATCTGAGTGACTGCCCATTAAATGGAACAAGCTGAAGGATCAATGCTCCCTCACATGGAGTAATATCACAGAGCATTGGCGAGTAACACAACCCTTTCCCACACTGAATACAACTGGCAACGTGACAGCAAAGACACCTGAGAAACCCCGGAGACTGGAGAGGATCGGATTCAATTTACACCAAAGATAACAGTGCTAGAAGAAAGAAGCAGGGATGATCTATGAGGACAGAAGACGTCCGGCACATTTACAGCCAAAGTATGTTAGGATGTGATAAAATATATAGATGAATTAAAAAAAGATGGGGGACACATATACCAGTGCAAGGGACATATATACCAGGAAGGACTCAGTATGGGGTCATATATATCTGAATCGGGGACATATATGCCAGGATGGTCCCAAGATCGGGACATATATATATCAGGAAGAGGCGCAGGATGGGAACATATATATCAGTACGGAGGCATATTTATACCAGGATGGGTGACATATATACTGGGAAGGACCCAGGATGTGGAACAGATACACCAGGATGGGAAAGATACAATACATACCAAGATAGAGGACAGAATTTACCAGGATGGGAGATCTGTATGGGCCCAAGATGGAGACATATATATACCAGGGTGGGCCCAGGATGGGGACACATATGCCAGGGTGGGGACATATATATACCAATATACCAGTAAGGGGAGAATTTGGGACTTTACTACACCATGGGGAGCAACACTTGTTTTTATAAGATTTAGAAAGCTACAAGGGCCCATCAGAGGTTTAGGTGTGATCATATTCCTTTTTTTACTTTCTTCTGCAAAAAGCTTTACATTTATATGTGAAACAATATTCATACTTAAAAGGGATGTCAAGGATGGACAGATTGATGGCATATTGTAAATAACTGACCAATGCCCTATGTTCAAGTTTATAAGGGTTCTCCAGTGTTCTGTCCACAGGATCGATTAATGTCAGATTGGCGAGGTTCTTATACCAGGCACCAATCATCATTTATCAGCTCAGACTGCATGTTAAAGAGAACAGGTCATCAGGATTATGCATGTTAAAGTGAAGGTATGGCCATAATGGCACTATTATACTGATTCAATAGATGCTTTCAGTGAATACATCCACCAGCCTGATAAAGTGAACCCTAACCAAATTTTTGGTCTTCAAACTAAAAGCACCACCTGAAGCAGCACCTAAAGCAGCAGCAATTAAGCCTATTGGACCAGACCAAGGTAATTATAATACAGGACGGGATATTTTTATAAGGTATTTAAGGGACAGGACACTTGTTCCCTCACTGCAGCCTCTGCATGAAGAAATGCCTTCGTGGGACCATGGTTGTGAATTATCATCAGAGGGGTATGTGTAGGGTTAATAAATGAGAAAATGAGGGTGGCCTTTCTGATTTATTTCAAATAAAGGATTTTTCTCTTTGTTGTGTTTTTAAGTATTTACTCAAAGGAGTGATAATGGGCAGGTATCAGACACCTGAATGTTATCCCAATCTGGGATTAACGACAAGCTGTCAATACTCAGCTGTCGTTAACCCTTTCTATCAACCCGATGCGACTGTACTAGGGCTCCAGAAGAGCCACGTGAAGCACCAGGAATTGGTATTTCTAATGAATGTGCCAATTTTTGGGGCGGCTGCAGGCTGCTATTCTTTAGCCTAGGGCAGGGGTGGGGAACCATTTTTCTGTTGAGAGCCATTTGGAAATTTCTACAATCCTTTGGGGGCCATACAAAATTATCAACTTGAGAATTACCCGCTATATTTGGTTAAACAATCAACTCACCCCTACTGTGGTGGTGGTTGGAGCTGTTTCTCTTTGGCATGGGTGATATTGATCATGTTGCTTCTCAACAGCTTTTCCAGGTTTGCTAGAGCCCTAGACATCACAGGAGAGGCTGGGAGCATATATGTGACTGGGGAGGCCGGGTTATAGAGATCACTGGAGAGGCTGGGGGCATATACCTTACTGGGGAGGCCGAGGCTGGGGCATAGAGGTAACTGGAGAGCTGGATTTAAAGGGTAGGCAGTCGGCAAAACGCATCTGCCAGACTGAGCACTGCGGTCCTCAGGAATATGCCCGGGGGCCATAAAAAGGTAATCGAAGGCTGCATTCGGCCCTGGGGCCTGAGGTTCCCCGCCCCTGCACTAGGGGGCCCAATAACTATGGACCCCACCATGCGGAAAATACCAGGCCTCAGGTGCCTGGGTTTTACTTTGGCTGGCAATCAATAAATAGGGTGGAGCACACACATTTTTTCATTATTATTTTATTTAAATAATTAAAAAAAATTTATGGGATCCTCTGTATTTAAATTTTATTATCAAGGTAAAGCAAGGCAGCTTGGCGTGGCAGCCCTAGCTGTCCGCTTTATCTGCACTGAGAATCAAAAATACAGGGATGCTCTAAGCAATTTTTTTAATGATTTTTACACTACAACGTCAGGTTCATTGCCTATGGCAACCAATCACAGATGTCGGCATAATGGGTGAGGGATGCAGCAGCCAGTCACAGATGTTGTCACAAAGAGTGGATGTCTGTGATTGGCTGTTGGAGTAAGTGCACTGTAACCTGGAAGCAGCCCATGCATTCTAGCATCTACTGTGCAGTGAATAACCAGGAAGGAAATGAGCAACCCTGGAAGTAAAAGTGTACAGACCCAGTAAGTAATCACCATAATGATAATCACTGTTTTATTTTTACAGCTGAACCCGAACAGTAACATGCACTTCTCACAGAGGCCTGTGTTCAGGGTCTGTGACCGAACACAAATATGGCCTTGATGGTAGCGTTATTAGAAGAAAACCCCTCATGCGTCCTCACCATGAAATTCAGCATCAGAAGTATTTAAATAAATGTCTAAACAAGCTTGATGAATTTTGGAGTACTGTGGGCTGATGAGGTTAAAAAGAACTTTTTGAGCACAATGATCTAAGGTATGTGTGGACAAAAAAGGGGACAGAATTTCATGAAAGGAACATCTCACCAACCATTGGTGGATCAATCTTTGAGGTTGTATTGCAGCTAATGGCATGGGTAACATTTCACGAGTAGAAAAAAAATGGATTCAATTAAATTTCAACAAATTCTTGATGCAAATATAAAATCTGTAAAAAAAAAGCTAACGTTAAAGAGGATGGCCAATCCTAAACACAAGTCAGAATGCACAAAATACTACCTCAAAAGCCACAAGCTGAAGGTTTTACAATGATCCTCTCAGTCCCCTCACCTGAAGATCATTGAAAATCTATGGGTAGACCTCAAAGTAGCATTGCATGCAAGACGACCCAGGAATCCCACAAAACTGGAAGACTTTTCCAAGGAAGAATGGAAGAAAATCTTTAAATAAGAATTGAAAGACTCTTGGCTGGCTACAAAAAATGTTTACAAGCTGTGATACTTGTAAAAGTGGGAGCTACTAGGTACTAACCATGCGGGGTGTCCAAACATATTTTCCTTTTTGTAATTTTTAAAATGTAAAATATAAAAATGATTATTTTTTATTTGCCTAAACTACAAAGGAAATGTGCCATCCTTAACTTTATGCCTTTTGGAGATCATTTAATCTTCAACTTGCTTACGTGTTCACAGTAACTTGGCCAGGGGTGCCCAAAGTTTTACGTACCACAGTAGATCAAGTTATACAACAGAAAAGCCTACATCCATTCAGGACTTCATTAATTCCTTGGTTCCTGACACAAAACTAACCTATCTATTCAGACATCAAACAATTCAGCCATAAAGATCAATAAAAAAGGTTGTCCCTTTCAAGAGACATTTGCCTATGTGCTCCATTATATCCACCTTCTCAGAAAATGGTTGGACCTCATCAATCAAGCTTTCCTGGCACATCTAGATGATATGTCATATTATATAGCATCAATACAAAAAACATCACCCTGCACCCAATATTTGTCAAGTGCTCGTGGCACACTCCATACGATAGACCAAGCAGGCCCATTGTCATCTCTATATATAATGGAAGCCATTGAGCTCATATGGGCATGGTACATGTGTGTGTCTTAATCTAAAGTATCATTATAGGGGCACAGGGAAATGTGCTGCCAGGTGAACAATGGCATGATCCTTCCAGGTTGTGCCAAGTGGCAGATTTACTCATAGGTGGCGTAGCAGCGACAAATATTAATTCACGATTAATACATAATATAGCCTTTATAATAAACACTCTGGCAGGAGTTCTCTTATTAATGTGGGCAGCATACTTTCTACACACGCACCCGTGGATCTTTAATGATGTGCATAACCTTCTCATCTACTATGGGGAAATGGCTAAAAACTAGGACATCAATCTAGGCAGCATAATTAAAGAATGGTCCAACAGTTCAAATTGTCAAAGTTTGGCTGTTAGAAGCTCCAGTCACATTTCCTATGGATGTGCCAAATTCTGCATCTATTAGCATGTCATATACAGTGCCTACAAGTAGTATTCAACCCCTTGCAGATTTAGGTGGTTTGATAAGATGCCAATAAGTTAGAGCCTTCAAACTGCAAACGAGAGTAGGATTTATTAACAGAAGCATAAATCTTACAAACCAAAAAGTTATGTTGCTCAGTTGAATTTTAATAAATTTTAAACATAAAAGTGTGGGTCAATTATTATTCAACCCCTAGGTTTAATATTTTGTGGAATAACCCTTGTTTGCAATTACAGCTAATAATCGTCTTTTATAAGACCTGATCAGGCCGGCACATGTCTCTGGAGTTATCTTGGCCCACTCCTCCATGCAGATCTTCTCCAAGTTATCTAGGTTCTTTGGGTGTCTCATGTGGACTTTAATCTTGAGCTCCTTCCACAAGTTTTCAATTGGGTTAAGGTCAGGAGACTGACTAGGCCACTCCATCACCTTGATTTTTTCCCTCTTGAACCAGGCCTTGGTTTTCTTGGCTGTGTGCTTTGGGTCGTTGTCTTGTTGGAAGATGAAATTACGACCCATCTTAAGATCCTTGATGGAGGAGCGGAGGTTCTTGGCCAAAATCTCCAGGTAGGCCGTGCTATCCATCTTCCCATGGATGCGGACCAGATGGCCAGGCCCCTTGGCTGAGAAACAGCCCCACAGCATGATGCTGCCACCACCATGCTTGACTGTAGGGATGGTATTCTTGGGGTCGTATGCAGTGCCATCCAGTCTCCAAACGTCACGTGTGTGGTTGGCACCAAAGATCTCGATCTTGGTCTCATCAGACCATAGAACCTTGAACCAGTCTGTCTCAGAGTCCTCCAAGTGATCATGAGCAAACTGTAGACGAGCCTTGACATGACGCTTTGAAAGTAAAGGAACCTTACGGGCTCGTCTGGAACGGAGACCATTGCGGTGGAGTACGTTACTTATGGTATTGACTGAAACCAATGTCCCCACTGCCATGAGATCTTCCCGGGGCTCCTTCCTTGTTGTCCTTGGGTTAGCCTTGACTCTTCGGACAAGCCTGGCCTCGGCACGGGAGGAAACTTTCAAAGGCTGTCCAGGCCGTGGAAGGCTAACAGTAGTTCCATAAGCCTTCCACTTCCGGATGATGCTCCCAACAGTGGAGACAGGTAGGCCCAACTCCTTGGAAAGGGTTTTGTACCCCTTGCCAGCCTTGTGACCCTCCACGATCTTGTCTCTGATGGCCTTGGAATGCTCCTTTGTCTTTCCCATGTTGACCATGTATGAGTGCTGTTCACAAGTTTGGGGAGGGTCTTAAATAGTCAGAAAAGGCTGGCAAAAGAGATAATTAATCCACACATGTGAAGCTCATTGTTCTTTGTGCCTGAACTACTTCTTAATACTTTAGGGGGACCAAACAGAATGCTGGTGGTTTGAGGGGTTGAATAATAATTGACCCACACTTTTATGTTTAAAATTTATTAAAATTCAACTGAGCAACATAACTTTTTGGCTTGTAAGATTTATGCTTCTGTTAATAAATCCTACTTTCGTTTGCAGTTTGAAGGCTCTAACTTATTTGCATCTTATCAAACCACCTAAATCTGCAGGGGGTTGAATACTACTTGTAGGCACTGTATATATATATATATATATATATTGTGAGGCACCGCCGGCATGGTCCACATGGCCGGGGCGCGTCACATGCAGGATCAAGGTATGATCCTGTGCACACTGGCCGGTTTGACTGATCATGCTGTGTGAACGAACTGTGAACGCAAGGTTTCATGAGCCTAATGAGCGGCAGTGAGAGTGGGATGAGATCGAGGAAGCCCTAAGGAATGAGGGCTGAGTGCTGACAACCCGGAACACAGGGAGTTAACCTGAGCTGTGTGAAAGGCTGATTATCAGCAGCTAAGGGGGTGTGTCCATGTGGGAGTGGCTGGCACGATAAGAGGCTGCCAGCTGAGTGATTACAGATGAGATCCATTTTCAGCCAGACATCAGCCTGAGAGGATGTGGGCTGATTACCAGCCTGAGAGCTGAGCAGAGCCAGTCTGTGTGAGGGACTGGGAATGCAAGTCCATGCCGCCATTTTGAGATGGTGAAGGGAGCATGCTAGCTCCATGCCGGTGCCGAGGTCCGAGGTTGGGAGCACCTGGTGGGGAAGCCGTGGCTGAACCCGGTGGAGACTGGTCCGGGCGTGGAGGGAACCACGTCCGGGAAAGGAGCCTTGGGGGACGCTTGGTGGACCCGTTATACAGGTAGCGAGACCCGGATCCGTGCCCGGTAAGACAGCGGTTCCCGTGTAACGGAGTGAGCTGTGTGTGAGTAATGCCAGGCGGGCATAACCTCTATTGGGTCCGACTAGGCAGTCGGTAAAGGACCCGTTGATGTATGTAGGGGCTTAGGCAATGGCCCTGAATGTAAGATGATGACCTATGTAAGACCCATGTATAATAATGTGGGGAGAAAGTGACCCAGCTAGTATGGATGATGTTGGAGGCGTTCCGTCCCGTGGGGACGAGAGGGAGGCTTGCCCTGCTGCTTGCAGAGGGTACCCGTCCCTCAACCACGACCTCTAATGGTGTGGGTGTGCCTGTGGTGCCAGACACAGGGGTAATAGGGCTCCTAGTAGGTATCGGATGAGGTTCCCGTGTACTATGGTTTGCCAGTCCCTGTAATGGGCCATGGAGGGGTCACAGTCCATGGATGTGTTATGATGGGCTGTGAGCAGGTGTGTGATCCATGGACTGTCACGTGCTACGGACGGACTACTCACGTGGACCCACTGGACCGCGTAAAGCGGATGCTGACACCGGGTGATAGAGAGGCAGACACGTACCGTAGAGTCAACGGGTTTATTAAACAGAACTAACACAGAAACACACGCCCCTGGAGAGGGCCACAAGGCCGCAACACTGGAGACCCAGCGAGGGAGACCCCGGAGCGCTTGACCCCTGTACAGGGATACCGCCGGGATCAGCCTCGAAGGGGCCAATGCAACGGACACAAGTGTTCAACCGACCCCAGGCGACGTGGTAACAAAACAGAATCGAGAATATAACGAGAGACGGAAAGCAGGAACACGGGGAACTAGGAACGCAGGGAGATCCAGGAACACGGAGAGATCCAGGAACCAGGGAGATCCAGGAACACGGAGAGATCCAAGAACCAGGGAGATCCAGAAACACAGAGAGATCCAAGAACCAGGGAGATCCAGGACCACGGGGGATCCGGAGCCGGGCGAGAACCAGCGATCAGCTTGGAGGGAACCAGGAGGACGTCCAGGAACACGGTGATCAACCGGGAGCCGGCAGGAACAAGATCTGGAGGAGGTAACACGGAAAGATCAGGTAACAGACCAAACGAGGAGCGACCTGACAGACCAGAAGTGGCAACTTCCCCAAGGGGAAGGTAGAAGTTGCCCTGGCCCCGACTGATTGCAAACAGGAGGTTTAAATCAGGACAGGGCAGGGCTGATTGGCCGGGCACAGGGGCTTGGTGATTGGCTGGAGGGAGGAGCCAGATCCCTGCAGTCTCTCCAGCAGAACCTGAGTAGGAGACCGTTTCATGAGTACTAGCAGTAGTACCAGGAGTGAGAGGAGCAATGTTGCTCCAGCAGAGGGTATAGGGGCAGCAGGCCGCAGGCACGGGCGGCAGACCCCCGAGGGGTAACAGTACCCCCCCCTCTACGCCCCCCTCCCCAGACGGAAACTGGGCGGGAACCTGCGCAGCAGGCGCGGGGTAAGGACCTCCGCCTCCTTGGTCCTGGGGCACCGTCCGGGGCAGAGGGGTCTCGAGGGCAGTGGCATGGGCGTCATGGGACGAGCACAGGAGAAACCGGATGTCGGTAGGGACACCGGCAGGCGGCAGGACGCCGTCAGGGACACCGGCAGGCGGCAGGACGCCGTCAGGGACACCGGCCGGCGGCAGGACGCCGTCAGGGACACCGGCAGGCGGCAGGACGCCGTCAGGGACACCGGCAGGCAAGACGTCATCAGGGACACCATCAGGCAAGACGTCATCCGGGACACCAGCAGGCAAGACGTCATCAGGGACACCAGCAGGCAAGACGTCATCAGGGACGTCATCAGGGACACCGACAGGCAGGACGTCATTAGGGACACCAACAGGCAGGACGTCATCAGGGACACCGACAGGCAGGACGTCATCGGGGACACCGACAGGCAGGACGTCATCAGGGACACCGACAGGCAGGACGTCATCGGGGACACCGACAGGCAGGACGTCATCGGGGACACCGACAGGCAGGACGTCATCTGGGGCACCGACAGGCAGGACGTCATCAGGGACACCGACAGGCAGGACGTCATCGGGGACACCGACAGGCAGGACGTCATCTGGGGCACCGACAGGCAGGACGTCATCAGGGACACCGACAGGCAGGGCGACATCAGGGACCCCGAGCGGCAGGACACCCACCGGATCAAGGCTGGAGACTCCCCAGGAACACGGAGGAGGAGCCGGTCCAGGAACAAGACACGATGGGACGGTACCTGGGTCTCTTGTCGTGTTCGGTAGGCTGGCAAGCCAATCATCCAAAGAGGACACCTGGGAAGCCATCTGAGTCTGTAGCTCACGCAGAAGGTCCCACTCCTGGTGGAGACTCAGCACCTGAGAAAAGAGAGTGGGATCAACAGTAGAGGGCGCCCCCAAGACTGTGGGTGCCCGGCGGGGAGTCCTTCTCCGGCTGCTGCGGGTGCAGGGAGAAGAGGACGCTCGGGCCTCTAACGACTGGAAAAGCGCCGTAACCCGGTCGTGACTCTGGTGGAGTGCGGTCAGCTCTCTTTTGACATCAAACCTGGCGTCAGCGGAGTCCATGGCCAGGGCAAAATCTGTCACGTGCTACGGACGGACTACTCACGTGGACCCACTGGACCGCGTAAAGCGGATGCTGACACCGGGTGATAGAGAGGCAGACACGTACCGTAGAGTCAACGGGTTTATTAAACAGAACTAACACAGAAACACACGCCCCTGGAGAGGGCCACAAGGCCGCAACACTGGAGACCCAGCGAGGGAGACCCCGGAGCGCTTGACCCCTGTACAGGGATACCGCCGGGATCAGCCTCGAAGGGGCCAATGCAACGGACACAAGTGTTCAACCGACCCCAGGCGACGTGGTAACAAAACAGAATCGAGAATATAACGAGAGACGGAAAGCAGGAACACGGGGAACTAGGAACGCAGGGAGATCCAGGAACACGGAGAGATCCAGGAACCAGGGAGATCCAGGAACACGGAGAGATCCAAGAACCAGGGAGATCCAGAAACACAGAGAGATCCAAGAACCAGGGAGATCCAGGACCACGGGGGATCCGGAGCCGGGCGAGAACCAGCGATCAGCTTGGAGGGAACCAGGAGGACGTCCAGGAACACGGTGATCAACCGGGAGCCGGCAAGAACAAGATCTGGAGGAGGTAACACGGAAAGATCAGGTAACAGACCAAACGAGGAGCGACCTGACAGACCAGAAGTGGCAACTTCCCCAAGGGGAAGGTAGAAGTTGCCCTGGCCCCGACTGATTGCAAACAGGAGGTTTAAATCAGGACAGGGCAGGGCTGATTGGCCGGGCACAGGGGCTTGGTGATTGGCTGGAGGGAGGAGCCAGATCCCTGCAGTCTCTCCAGCAGAACCTGAGTAGGAGACCGTTTCATGAGTACTAGCAGTAGTACCAGGAGTGAGAGGAGCAATGTTGCTCCAGCAGAGGGTATAGGGGCAGCAGGCCGCAGGCACGGGCGGCAGACCCCCGAGGGGTAACATGGACGTTTGAATGATGGATCACATACGGTATGTAAGGTCCCGGTCAGGCAGGAATCCTGACTACGGGTGAATGTATATCATCATGCTGGGGGACTAAAGCCAGGCGGCAGGTACCGCCATTGGGACCCACAGGGCCTGTTGAGGCGTATGTAACGAAGGTCAGAAGCAGGGGTTAAAAGGGCTCCTAGAGTGGGGACACCATGGTTGAACCAGGTGGACTCTGACCGGGACGTAGGCGGAGATGCGTCCAGGAAAGAGCCCCTTGGGGATACATGACATACCCGGTACTCAGGTTGCTCAATCCCTGTTATGAACCCGGAGGGGTCATCATCGTACTGTAACGTATGTATAGTGTGAGTAGGCCGGAGGCCGTAGCCACCACGGGAGCTGTTAGTAGAGCTCCAATGGGGACAGAGATGGTTACAGGTCCCGGGTTACTATAAGATGTTATGTGCAATATAAGTGTTATGTAATGTTATATGTAAATGTTTGATGTGTTTATGTATGGTGTTTTTAATCAATGTGATATGTGTCAAACATGCTACCCGGGTTATGTTGTTGATATGTGAAAAATAAACGGGTAGACATTGGTTAAACTTATAAACACGTGTTGTTGTCGTTTTGTAAGCGGGTTCCCCGGTTGCTGCCTCACAATATATATATATATATATATATACATAAATATGATCACTTTGGAGAAGAATCTTTGCTGTTCGTCTTTGATCACCATTTGAAGTTTTCTGCTAATTAGATTTTGGTGCACAGGGGCTGGACAGTACACTGGGTCTTCTCCCTGTCTGTGATTCCCCAAGCCCTCCCGCCACATGGCTGTGAATAATCTGTCTCCTCTGAAATCTCAGTAACAACCTGTCATTCACAAAAAGGAGGTTGGTGGAGGAGTCAGGAAATCACAGACAGGGAGGAGAAGACCCAGCGTATAGTCCTGCCCCTGAGCACCGAAATCTAATTGGCTGAATAGTTCAAATGTTGATGAAAAAATAACAACTAAGTGTATTTCTTCACCAAAGGTATCAATTTAATCATTATTATAGCGCCACTATAGCCAAGGCTTTACTTTACATTATGAAATCTTCCTGAAAGTTTCACTTTAACCTTTTAACCGCATACGGTTATTTTAAAGTGTCACAAACTGGGGGCACATAGTCACCTGACAATAGAAATATTGAATACATGCCCTCCCCACATATTGATCATGGTAAAGACACCTACCTTGTTTAGCTTCCCAAGAGCAGAGATGAGATCGGCCCATTCACTAGAGTACTCAAAGTTCTTTAGCGCCTTGTCCACTGCCGCCACATAATTTCTATACTTGGAGTCACTCAGTAACTCCACTTCTTCAGTGTTCATTCTCCCTTCACGTCCCACTAGAGACCAGCTCTATCCTCAGCAGAAACCATCACCTGGAAAGGACAGAGATAAAAGCTGGAACATCAAGTCTGGCTGTAGGAGAGGCCCTGGTGACCACACCGCTCACATCTAGCAATGTTCTTCTACTTGATAAGGGGCTAACATTGGTCTCAACTTAAAAGCATTGTCCACCTTTGGAACATTTTTTTCCCCTAATTATTTGAATGTATTTGAGGAAAAAAATTAAGTGTTGTTATTGGATTTCTTAGAAAGTTAGCACCGATTTGCTTTTACAGGCTCTTTGTTTCACTGCCCATTCAATCTTCATATAGTCTACGGTTAGAAATCTCCTGAGAGGGGCTCAGAAAAGGACAGATAAAAGCAGCATAAACTTTCCTATTAGCTCACTGACGACTTTATAGATATGGTACATTAATCTGCAGCCAAGACTATGCAACATTCAGGCAACAAGAGGTAAATTGTGCAAAACTGTTAGCCCATGTGCACATATTGCATTTTTAAGTGTTTTTTTATGTCATTTTTTATGCAATTTTATGACAAATCTGCATGCCTATCCTTACGCCAGCAAAGTCAATGAGAATTCTGAAGGGTTGTGCACATGATGCTTATTTTTTCCTTGCAGATTTGGTGCAGAAAATAACATGCAGCGTGAGAATTCTTGGTGCGTTTCTGCCTGTGTTTATCAACCCTTCCACCCATTGACTTCATTATGAAAAACGTACTGTTTTTGGTTCATTTTTCTGCCCGGGGATGCAGATGTGGTGCACCAAATTCTCAGCGTAGCCTAACTAAACCATAGAATGGAGAATCCAGCTCCCCAATGTTGCCGGAAAATCCTCATACAGGTGCATAGGCACATGAGTTTGTCAGACACGACAGTGAATGGATATCTGGCACACCACAATTGGAATAAAATCTTCAAGTTCATTTCAGGAACATAAATATAGACAGGACAATCCAACATGTTTCGATCACAAGGTCTCGACCCCTTTACAACATCTGCAGTACACATACGGCGGTGCGGAAAGTGCGTTCCCGCTAACCAGCGGACATGTACGGCACTACAAGTTACGGTGACCTCGCTTCATTGACTGAGTTAAAACGACAGCTGACTCCGACCATCCCTGCACGTCCCCCCAGAGGGCTGTACCACCCCCACCTGAACAGATGACCAGCAAATCACAGCAATTTACAATTGTGTTTGTAAAAAAATCAAATGTGACATGCTGTGATTGGTGCTGAGACCACACCAATAACAGCAGTCAAAAAAGATGGGGTGTTTGAGACGTCACCACTGTTTATTAACTCTTTTGGCCTTACCTGTCAGCATTGAGCTTCTCTGACACCAGTTGTATTCTCCCCTGGCTTCAGAGAGGCCTACTGCGCATGACCAGAAGTCGCTGCACCTCCGGTCATGAGCTCTTCTCTGACACCAGTTGTATTCTCTCTCCCCTGGCTTCAGAGAGGCCTACTGCGCATGACCAGAAGTCGCTGAACCTCCGGTCATGAGCTCTTCTCTGACACCAGTTGTATTCTCCCCTGGCTTCAGAGAGGCCTACTGCGCATGACCAGAAGTCGCTGAACCTCCGGTCATGAGCTCTTCTCTGACACCAGTTGTATTCTCCCCTGGCTTCAGAGAGGCCTACTGCGCATGACCAGAAGTCGCTGAACCTCCGGTCATGAGCTCTTTTCTGACAACAGTTGTATTCTCCCCTGGCTTCAGAGAGGCCTACTGCGCATGACCAGAAGTCGCTGCACCTCCGGTCATGAGCTCTTCTCTGACACCAGTTGTATTCTCCCCTGGCTTCAGAGAGGCCTACAGCGCATGACCAGAAGTCGCTGCACATTCCGGTCATGAGCTCTTCTCTGACACCAGTTGTATTCTCCCCTGGCTTCAGAGAGGCCTACTGCGCATGACCAGAAGTCGCTGCACCTCCGGTCATGAGCTCTTTTCTGACAACAGTTGTATTCTCCCCTGGCTTCAGAGAGGCCTACTGCGCATGACCAGAAGTCGCTGCACCTCCGGTCATGAGCTCTTCTCTGACACCAGTTGTATTCTCCCCTGGCTTCAGAGAGGCCTACAGCGCATGACCAGAAGTCGCTGCACATTCCGGTCATGAGCTCTTCTCTGACACCAGTTGTATTCTCCCCTGGCTTCAGAGAGGCCTACTGCGCATGACCAGAAGTCGCTGCACCTCCGGTCATGAGCTCTTCTCTGACACCAGTTGTATTCTCCCCTGGCTTCAGAGAGGCCTACTGCGCATGACCAGAAGTCGCTGCACATTCCGGTCATGAGCTCTTCTCTGACACCAGTTGTATTCTCCCCTGGCTTCAGAGAGGCCTACTGCGCATGATCAGAAGTCGCCACACTTCCAGTCATGTGCACTACGCCTCTAGAAAGCCAAAGGAGAATATACCCGGCATCAGAGAAGGGTGCATGACTGGAGGTGCAGCGACTTCTGGTCATGCGCAGTAGGCCTCTCTGAAGCCAGGGGAGAATACACCCGGCGTCAGAGAAGCCCAATGCTGAGTGTTACCCAGTGGCACGCGTATAAAAAAGGTACAGATGATGCTGCTAAAGCATATTATCACACTCACATGGGTGGAATAATATGCTACGGGGCTGATTAGTCTGGGGAACTAACACCCTCTTGACTAGTCAAAGCCCTAATTAGCATCTCATCAACAGTCTTTATAAATACAAATTCTATAGATCAGTTTATGTATACAAATACATGAAGGGACTGTTAGGCAGAGAATATACTGTATTTATGTGCACAGAACTGCTGGTGGTTCTGGTGGTACAGAGGACCTGATGGTGGGTTTACACACACCAATCATTGTATCCAATCTCTGAACCAATCTCTGGTTGCAGTGAAATCATGGACACATAGTTCCATTTTGTGGCTGTGTACAACATGGAGCAATCTGTCCATGATTTCACTGCAACCAGAGATTGGTTCAGAGATTGGATACAATGATTGGTGTGTGTAAACCCACCATGACAGGTTCCCTTTAGGACCTTTTGGTCTAAATACGATTTCTGCCGATTGTCAGAATAGAGAAGATGGAGACTTTTTTTTTCTCCACTTTCTCCTCATCCTAGAGCAAGGGTGGGGAACTCCAGGTCTTGAGTGCCGCCTTTAATGCAGGTTTACAGGACCACCTTTCTATTGAACAGGTTATAATTGAATTACCAGTTCCTCAGTGACCAGCCTTTCTCCTCCTGCCTGGATCTCACATTTCTCGGTACAAGCTGCAGCTGTCAGTCAGACTGGTTGGAAAAGACTGAATACACTAGGACTCTTGAGCTTGCTTGCTTTTTTTTTTTTCCTGAACTCATGAAATGCTCATCATAATATCAGAATTATACAACCATACTGATATTTTTTTAATGTAAGTACACCAATCTCATCAGGTCTAAAGGATCTTTATGGTATAGGATTGTGAAATCTGGTGATTCACTTTAAAATTCATTTTATATTCTTAGTACAGACCATATTAGATAGGTGGGGACAACTCTCCAGACCCCTAATAATCAGATATTGGAAGAGGGCATAGAGCTCATTTTAGTAACAGGGCTGTGGAGTCAGACTCATGGAGTCGGTGACCATTTTCGTGGAGTTGGAGTCGGTGTAAAATGGACAGACTCCTAAACTATATAATAAATTAGGTACAGTAGTTCAATGCAGAATGTGCTAAATATTATTACTATGAATGATTATTCTGTTATACCTAAATATCTTGATTATTGTATCATAATAATGATAAAAAAAATCCTGATGTTCACATTGTACTACATTAAATGTATCACTTGAACATGAGCCATGTATGAAGGAGTTGGAGTCAGGTAAATTGAGGAGTCAGTGTTGGTGGTTTGGCTCACCAGCTCCGCAGCCCTGATTACACTGTGTTCCAAATTATTATGCAAATTGGTTTTAAGTGTCATAGGGTTTTATTTTTTTCTTTCAATGAAACCCATTGATGGTATTGTGTCTCAGGGTTCTTTGGATCACTGAAATCAATCTCAGATATCTGTGATAATTAGTTTGGCAGGTGAGCCCAATAAAAGGAAAACTGGGTGTTCCACAATAGTACGCAGGCCACAGTTTTCAAGTAACATGGGAAAGAAAAAGGATGTCTCTGCTGCCAAAAAGCAACAAATAGTGCAATGCCTTGGAGAAGGGATGAAAACATTAGATATTGCATGAAAACTTAACTGTGATCATCGTATTGTGAAGAGATTTGTGGCTGATTCTGAGCACAGATGTGTTCGTGCAGAATGAGGAAGGTTTCTGCCAGGCAAGTTCGTCAGATTAAGAGAGCAGCTGCTAAAAAGGCCTTACAAACCAACAAACAGATATTTGAAGCTGCTGGTGACTCTGGAGTCCCTCGAACCTCAAGGTGTAGGATCCTTCAAAGGCTTGCTGCTGTGCATAAACCTACTATTCGGCCACCCCTAAACAGTGCTCACAAGCAGAAACAGTTGCAGTGGGTCCAGATATACATGAAGACTAATTTTCAAACAGTCATGTTTACTGATGAGTGCCGAGCAACCCTGGATGGTCCAGATGAATAGAGTGGTGGATGGTTGGTGGATGCCACCATGTCCCAACAAGGCTGCGACGTCAGCAAGGAGGTGGAGGAGTCATGTTTTGGGCTGGAATCATTGGGAAACAGCTGGTAGGCCCCTTTAAGGTTCCTGAAGGTGTGAAAATGACCTCTGCAACGTATATAGAGTTTCCAACTGAGAACTTTCTTCCATGGTACAAAAAGCAAAAACGTGTCTTCAGGAGCAAAATCATCCTCATGCATGACAATGTACCATCTCATGCTACAAAGAATACCTCTGTGCCATTGGCTGCTATGGGCATAAAAGGAGATAAACTCATGGTGTGGCCACCATCTTCCCCTGACCTCAACCCTATAGAGAACCTTAGGAGTATAATCCAGCAAACGTTATTTGAGGGATGAGAGGCAGTTCACATCAAAACAGCAGCTCTGGGAGGCTATTCTGACATCATGCAAAGAAATACAAGCAGAAAGTCTCCAGAAACTCAAGTTCCTATGTTAACATGTAACTTGGCCTGTTAGGATGTTTTGGAGTTAAATAGCTTTTTATTTCAGTGAATGTGACCTCCTAATGCTGCAAATTCAACAAATGAGCATTTTCAGTTCTTTCAAACATATCAAATGTTTAGAAACTCTACTGTGCGTAATAATTTGGAACAGGGCATTTAGAGTTTTTTTAATTTTCAAAATTATACTGTTAGCATTGGGAGGTTTCTTCAATAAAATTTGATGTATACTCTAACGGGTAATGAATTTTATTACACTGACTGTCAATTGATTTTTCTAAATGGTTGGTGCAAAGAAAAAGAACATTTGCATAATAATTTGGAACACAGTGTAGTAATACAGCCTCTTCAATGTTTCCTTTAGACTGCAGACTGATCTGTGCCTTAAAGGGAATGTGTCACCCCCATAATGCATTATATATCAACTACACAGGGATATATAGGCGACTTAGGTGCAATACTAGTCCAATTTGTATACGGATGGTTAGTGGTACACTTCCTGAGATAAACCTTTTAATACCTTTGTAAATTAAGGGGTTTTAGTGCATTCTACATGGCCAAAAGCTTGGCACACCACAAGGCCCCTCCATACTTTACTTGTTGGGGACTTCTGCTGCTTCTTACTAATGGTGCTCTTTTCCTACACTGTAAGGCTATGTTCACACTGTGCGTTCCTGAACAGTGTTTCATTCTGCGTTTTTGCATGGAAAACAGATCACTTTCTGTGATGTCCAGCAAAGTCACTGAGTTTTCAAGAAATGCTGTGCAGATGCTGCGTTTTTTGCTGGTCTGTTTTTGAGGTAGCAAACACATCCAGAAAAAGAATGAGCATGTCAATTTATGTGGCATTTTTTCTCCCATTGACTCCTTTCTAAAGAAAAGAAAAACAATGCAAAAGCAGCTTGGTATTCACACAATACATTTTCATGCGTTATTCCAGGCAAAAGCGACAAAGTATTCCTGGGTGTGATGTCACTAGGAGCGGGAACAGTAAATTCCACTATTTTAGAAATTCTGTTCTTGCTCCTGGTGTGTGACAGTAGAAGCAGGATGATCCGCTTTCTGTATAGGGCTGTATTTTTCATTGCAGCGCATGTAACCCAGGCAGCTACTGGCTGCAAACCCCCCGCTACCTGGTGTTCCCTTCGCTGGCGACGAAAAATACAGAGGAGTCCTATTTTTTTTTTTCTATTTAAATAATAAAAAATAAATAAAAAAAAAACATTGCCATAGGCTCTGCCGTATTTTCTATTGCCATCCAAGGTAACCCAGGCAGCTGAGGGCTGTAATTCTCAGTGTGGTAAGGCCCAAGTGATCTGGGCCCCACACTCTGAAAAATCACAGCCAGCTGCCGTGTAGTGGTGGCAGACTGGGTAATAAAGGGGTTGATGTCATAAAGCCATCAGTATAAGTGGATATAAGCAATAGTTTCAGTCAAGGGAAAGAAACACACTACAGAGAGAGAATATACACAGAGCCGCCTTATTCTCCACTTTTTTTTTTTTAGCTCGCAGCAATTACTCTTCATCATAATCCACAACACTGCAGCAATGAATAAGGTCCAGGCACTGGCAGAACAGATCAGCTGAATAGATAAGCTGACAGGTGAAGAGATCAGCTGAACAGATAAGCTGACAGGTGAAGGGATCAGCTGAACAGATAAACTGACAGGTGAAGGGATCAGCTGAACAGATAAGCTACCAGGTGAAGAGATCAGCTGAATAGATAAGCTGCCAGGTGAAGAGATCAGCTGAATAGATAAGCTGACAGGTGAAGAGATCAGCTGAATAGATAAACTGCCAGGTGAAGAGATCAGCTGAATAGATAAGCTGACAGGTGAAGAGATCAGCTGACTAGATAAGCTGACAGGTGAAGAGATCAGCTGACTAGATAAGCTGACAGGTGAAGAGATCAGCTGAATAGATAAACTGACAGGTGAAGAGATCAGCTGAATAGATAAGCTGACAGGTGAAGAGATCAGCTGAGTAGATAAGCTGACAGGTGAAGAGATCAGCTGACTAGATAAGCTGACAGGTGAAGAGATCAGCTGAATAGATAAACTGACAGGTGAAGAGATCAGCTGAAGAGATCAGCTGACCGTGAAGAGATAAACTGACCATGAAGAGATCAGCTGAACAGATCAGTTGACTCAATCACTGATTTGTTCACTGGCTAGCTGAACTGTTCAGCTGATCTCTTCAGCATGCAGCTGAATAAATTCACCAGTGTAAATACCCATCCATTTGTGAATCTTTTTTTTGGTTAATATGGGCTCAATGAAGAAAACCTAGTACCAAGCCAAATCAATTATAGGACATGCTACTTCTTTTCCTGATCAGTTTTTTGCAACAAAACCTGATCAGGAAAAAAGGCAACCATTGGCGCAGCATTTCAGAAATCTCATAGACTTTGCTGGCATGTCAAAAATTGATCAGTTTTTTTTGTGCAAAAACACAGCACATAAAACGTAATCAAAAACACAGCACGGGCACATAGCTTTACAGTTCGATGAAGCAAGTATGTGCACACTTTTAGTATACGCAGCACATAAATCTGTAGCAAATCTGCTGTGAATTCTGACGTGTTGGCAGGAAAAATACATGAAATATAGGGTGGGCCATTTATATGGATGCACCTAAATAAAATGGGAATAGTTGGTGATATGAACTTCCTGTTTGTGGCACACTAGTGTATAGGAGGGGGAAAACTTTTCCAGATGGGTGGTGACCATGGCTGCCATTTCATTTTGAAGTCGGCCATTTTGGATCCAACTTTATTTTTTCCAATCGGAAGAGGGTCATGTGACACATCAAACTTATTGAGAATTTCATAAGAAAAACAATGGTGTGCTTGGTTTTAATGTAACTTTATTCTTTCATGAGTTATTTACAAGTTTATGACCGCTTATAAAATGTGTTCAACGTGCTGCCCATGGTGTTGGATTGTCAATACAACCCTCTTCTCCCACTCTTGACACACTGATAGCAACACCGCAGAAGAAATGCTAGCACAGGCTTCCAATATCTGTTGTTTCAGATGCTGCACATCTTGTATCTTCACAGCATAGACAATTGCCTTCAGGTGAGTGATGAGGCAAACTTTTTTGTGAATGGTGAAGTTAACAAACAAAACCACCGGTATTGGTCTGATGCTAACTCACAGTGGATAGATCCCTCCAAGAATGTTGGAATACAAAAATTGATGGTATGGTATGGTATATGGGGTACAAAGATAGTGGGGCCATTCTTCATCAATGGAAACCTCAATGCCACTGGATATCTGAAATCGCTACATGATTCACATGTCCAGTGACACTAGGAAATCCTTCAGGTTTGGTGACAAATCTGCGCGGAAAAAAGCATGTCAAAAACGCAACAAGACTTCAATGTGCGCACAGGCCTTGAGAAGTGGTCTATGTGGTGCCTCTGGGATGTTATATGGAAGTGTTTTTTTGCCATGTATTCAGTTAGAATAAGCAATAAATATTGTATTCTGCAAAATTTAAATACTATATAGTAGGACAATATACGGTAGGTAATAAAACTTTCACTTAGCTGTTCCTTTATTTCTGGCAAAGCTGAGAAACCATCATGGCTCCCACAGAGGTAGTCTACCATGTGCCTGACATCATCTATCCTTGTGCTGCATCGCAGACAAATTTGCCCCTCAGGGGTCTGGAAATCTAGATAAACAAGTTCTAAAATGTCACCCATGGGCTGACAGGGCTTTCATTTGGTCTTTCATCATGTAATCCCACAACTCAGACGACACCTCGGCCCTGTCAGTCCTCATATAACTTGCTGCTCAGGATGTCACTGTGCATTGGGTGGAGATGGTGATTACCGCAGGAGACATTTGCATTATTCCTTATAGAACCTTTGTACACAATCAGGTTATTCAGGTTAATGTCCGCTGCCTATCAGAAAATCTAAGTCAGGGCTGGTCTAGATAAAAGCAAGTGACACTGGAACATGATCATCACCACGATCGCCAGCAGCAAGACAGACAGACTGCAGCAAGACAGACAGACTGCGGCAAAGGTGGAAATTCTACCATGGCTGGACACAAACTATGACTGAGGTGGCATTAAGGCATG
The DNA here is from genome assembly GCA_033576535.1 of Allobates femoralis. NCBI lineage: Eukaryota > Metazoa > Chordata > Amphibia > Anura > Aromobatidae > Allobates > Allobates femoralis. The sequence continues at coordinate 265,231,639 of JARQOC010000001.1, read as the reverse complement.
ATATAGTCTGCGTCCTAATCTGTCATCTGATAGTCCAGATAATAAGATGGCATAAAACATCAATCTCAAAATCAAGTGCAAGCAGAGTAACAATTCCAACTCCATAGGCACAGCATGTAGAACGTGTGTAATAGAACAGAGAACATCAGGCCCCAAAGGAAGAATAATGGGAAGTATACAAGAAATGGGGTCACAAAATCATCTACAAATGGTGGGCATTTCAAGGGGTTGTCCATTACAAATAACAGAATAGCCGTACAGAAGATGTCCTATAGATTGTACTACACCGATCCTGTAATGTGTAAGGGGCATCAGTTAATTTGTACATGGGGTCTGTCCAATCCACAAGTCATAAGGCTTATTATTATCCAGGGGGAAAGGAGTGCCGACATATTGGTCAAATCTGTCCAAGATTCTAGAACCATTCTGACTTCTGTGACTTCTCTAGAGAAGCTGTCAGTAGAGGGGTCATACTAAATATTGCCCAGCTGCTGTGCACCCTCAAGGATTGTTCTCAGGACTGGTGCGGACCACTAGAGGTCAGACCAACAGGCAACAGGGTACAACAGGGTGCTATGGATCGGTCACTTCAAAACGTGACACAAAGCCTCAAACTAAGCTGTGTCCTTAAAGGGGTATTCCCTTCTCCAACATCCTACCCCAATATGTAGGAGGTGTAAAAATAATATTAGCAAATATACCTGCAATTAGAAATGCAGTATAACTATCCCGATAAGCCATGTCACCTCATTAACAGGACATTACAGCTTAGATATCAATGATTACGGCCACTAACTGTCACTATATGAAAAGTCAGACCCATGGGATAGGATCTTGGAGAAGGGAATACCCCTTTAAGTTGCTAATAGTACATAAGCCAGTGTGATGTTAGAAACTACAATTAGAGCAACAATTTGATTAGGCATATAGTAAAAACAATGCCGTAGACTGTTTTACAGACATACAAGCATGGTAAGTATCCAAAAAATACAGTAAAATGTTATTTACCTACATAAAGTACTTAGGTACAGCACCATCTGTATATAGTACACACCTGAATGTAATGTATTCCGTATGTGTGTCAACTGTACTCGTGCTATGTGGAGATATAGTGTGCATACTACATGAACACACGTCGCACCCGTGCGGCATGAGCACATGTGGCACCCCAAGGGTTAAAGTGCCACAGAAACATCAACACGGGTTTACTCCCCACACAACACTACACTAGAAAGTGGGAGGAGCTTAGGTGGCACCTGCACTAGTGGGAGGAGCTAAGTTGTTTACCACAGAGCAGGAGTGACAGTTAGTTTAGTTTAGTCTGGAGCAGGAGCAGAGCCAAGTAGAAGTGGAGGTCCTGAGAGGTCTGAGGAGAGGAGACAGAGGAAGAGAGGAACATACCCGGGATAGAGTTACCCCAAAAACTTGACCCCGGGAAGGCGCTTAAGACGGATACCGGATCCGAGGCTGTGCCTGAGACAGACAGGACAGTAAACACCGGCATAGTGAAGGTCCACCATCTTCACAGCACCATAGCAAAGCAACACGGAGGGGTCAGTGACACAGAGGACTCAAGTTGCCCAGCATATTGATACCCGTGAGCAGAGACAGGGCCGGCAGTACAGCTACAAGCAGCAGCAGGGCCACACACAGCGCTTAAGTAGGAAGCCAAGGACCCGGTCAGGGTGAGAGCAACCTGGTACAGACTCCGTGGACAATACTGTGTTATACCATCTGCAAGTAAAGACTTGGAAAACAACAGAAACCATGAGTGTGTGTGATCCTTATACTGAAGCCCCACTTGCCCTCATATACTGCGATTGCCTCTACTCTCATCATCTCTACTGCTACCCCTACTCTCCTGCAGCATCAATAACTATCCTCACAGACTTTAACTACTACTACCACTGCCCCGGGGAACCCAGTTCTGCCCACAGGAACTATTCTATCCAAGCTGCTATCCCATCATCCCTGGAGGTTCTGCAGCAGCGGCGGCCCCATTACTGGACGCATATAGTGGGTGGCGTCACGAGTGACAAATCCCCTGTAGTAAATAACCCCCATTTTATTGTGCGGGCCCGGGACATGGTCCGGACCAGGACCGCCGTGACATCCCCCAGCAGTACCCCGGTCCGGCACCGAGTACCCCGTTCCAGTGGGCTCCACAACCACGTCATGTAATGTCCTGTGCTGTGGTGTCCTGTGCTGTGATGTGCTGTGGTGTGGTGTCCTGCGCTGTGATGTGCTGTGGTGTCCTGCGCTGTGATGTGCTGTGGTGTCCTGCGCTGTGATGTGCTGTGGTGTCCTGCGCTGTGATGTGCTGTGGTGTCCTGCGCTGTGATGTGCTGTGGTGTCCTGCGCTGTGATGTGCTGTGGTGTCCTGCGCTGTGATGTGCTGTGGTGTCCTGCGCTGTGATGTGCTGTGGTGTCCTGCGCTGTCGTGTGGTGTCCTGCGCTGTGCTGTGGTGTCCTGCGCTGTGATGTCCTGCGCTGTGATGTCCTGCGCTGTGGTGTCCTGCGCTGTGGTGTCCTGTGATGTGATGTCCTGTGATGTGATGTCCTGCGCTGTGCTGTGGTGTCCTGCGCTGTGGTGTCCTGTGCTGTGGTGTCCTGCGCTGTGGTGTCCTGTAATGTCCTGTGCTGTGGTGTCCTGCGCTGTGGTGTCCTGTAATGTCCTGCGCTGTGGTGTCCTGCGCTGTGGTGTCCTGCGCTGTGCTGTGGTGTCCTGCGCTGTCCTGTAATATGCTGTAATGGGGCCATTGTATAGAGGAGTAATCACCCGGCTGAGCCCTGCATTACACTGCACAGACCCCAGGATACCCAGCACCAATGGCGGGGATTAGAGGAAATGCTGGGATATGGCACATCACACAGAGGTGAGACATGTCAGCTGTGCCTCCCATCATTGCCGAGGTGTGCCATGGCTTGATGGCCGCCCTGCTCCCCCATCACCCCGCTGCCCTCCCGTCCTCATCCCATCATCACAAGGGTCTCACCTGAGCACAGCGGCGCCGCAGGCTGCCCCGGCTGACAGCTCCCGGCATGCAACAGGAGCCTGACCAGCCAGGGAGGGCAGAGTGACGTCAGCAGCAGGCGACAGGAAGTACAGTGCTACCAGGTGCTGGCGGCCGCCATGTTTGAAGCTGGATAGTGCCAGTACATGGGCTTAGCGTGTAGACGGCCTGTGTGACCTCTCTAGTGTGGTGTGCAGCAGTCAGGTGGCGCTGTAGAGCAGGCTGGTCCCAGCAGCACAGCGCCTCACTCACTCGCTGCATCCCACCATGTGCAGTGCGGTGTGGCTGGAGGTCCGGAGGAGCCTGCACAGCGCCACCCTCATCCTCAGGTAAGGGCACTATGGCAGCACCTGACACTAAGGATGGGGCTCACTATCACTATGGAGGTGAAGTGACACATTGGGGTTCCAGTCTTCTAATGAATCCCACAGGTTGATGCTCCACAATGTGATATACTTTACAATACACTGAGCTGCCTCCTAAATAGTGTTTGATGGGGGGCAGAAAGGTCTGAAGCAATACAAGGAGTTGGTGTGAGTCCAGTTCTAGGAGCCATTGGCCACATCAGTGATCAGGGTACCTGACTGTGGCCTTGAGAACAACCTCCTACCTGACCTCATCCATGGCTCGTCATTTGATTAGCCGGCCTGGCACGATGTGACGCTATGTGCTGGCGATGAATTTGTGCTGCAGATTTTTGACAAGAAACATCTGCACCTTCTGTCAGAAATACACACCCAAAGCATCCCTGTGTGTTTTTCATGTGGATTCTGCAGTGTTAAAAAGCTAGGTTAAAGGGGCTGTCCGGGGTTTTGCCATAATTCATGTGTATCTAGGCTGCAAAATGTTGACAGTTTGTAATATACACCCTGTCAACATTTTGCAGGGAAAGGCTGGCTTCACACCACGGCGCAGTCCGGTCCGGGGTTGTCAGGCATGAACCTGACAGCACCGGACCAGATCAGCACACAGAACTGGAGGGCCAAATGTGCCCTCCGGTGTGGTGTGCAGCTACAGCTGCTAATGATGCAGGACCGTGGCTCGCAGGGAGCTAGCCGCGGCCCTGAAATCACAGCGGTGTGTAGCCGCCGGTGTCCAGTTCCTGGATCCTCCCGGACCGGGGCATAGGCTCCCATGTTTGGGAGCGCCGGATTGCCCCAGATCCGGGAGAATCCGGGACACGGCAATTTGGGGAGATTTTTCTCCCCGGACACAAAAATGTTGCAAGCAATGTTTTCGTATCCGGTGAGAATAATCCGAATTCTCCCAGATACATCCAGAGAGATGCCATCCGGCTCCATCTGGCCCGATAGGCTACTATGGGGCCAAAAAACGGTCCGGGGCTGTCTGGTTTACACAGGACAGCCCTGGACCGGACTGCGCCGTGGTGTGAAGCCAGCCTTACCTAGATATCACCTATCCAGGGGGTGTTTTGTATTGGTGCGGCATGTAAATGGAAAAGTGGTTATTTCCTCCCAGTCTCCTACAAATACGCCCCCTCCCTCAGTCTACACTATGACCAGCCACCCCAGGATCCTACAGGCCCACCCCAGCTCCTAATGTCACCACCTAGCCCATTGTACACAGCGGTCCCCTGCTCCACTGACACACTGTGCTGAGTCTACTGCTGTGAAGGCGATTCAGCACACTGTGTCAGTGCAGGAGGGACAGCTGCATGTGAGTGCGCTCACCCTGTGGTCTCTGTGCAGGGTAACCGAGGTCCACAGCCCGGGCCTCTCTGCTATGGAGCCCGATTATTCTCTCCATACATCCCGCACCATAGAGCGGGCAGGCACAGAACCGGTGGAGCAGTCCTCTCTATATCGCAGTCACCGACTCTTTGGTACAGGAGGTATGGAGACAAGGATCCAACTCCACAGCACAGAGACCCAGCCTGCAGACCTCTGCTCCCCTGCACAGAGACCACAGGGTGAGCACACACATGCAGCGGTCCCCACTGCACTGACACATTGTGCCAATAATTTGGAATAGGACCACCAGCACATCCCTGTTTGCGATCTTTACTACCTCCATCAAAAGCATGGGACGGTAATCTACGACCCAGAGCAACATCCATTCACTGAGAGATCTACAGAGGAACTCGCTGCCAGCTGTGAGCGGGGTGATGTCACAGTCAAGTTCAACTGAGGTCCGCTTCAGCGACACGGTGAGCTTTGACCTTAGATGCACTTTCTCACGGCACTCCGCCATTTAGAGTAGTGGGTTTGACCTGAAATGCAGATGACTTGTGATCATGTGCAGTGTGCCTCTGAAGTCGGGGGTGCATGCTCCCAGAATCAGAGAAGCTTAGTGCTGAGAGGTAAAAAGTTGTGCATGCATGGCTTTGACTAGCAATACTGATTATGCTGGCTGTGTATAGCATGTTATCAGGCCTACAGAGGCTTATAACATGCTATGGGTGGCTTCACACCACGGCAGAGTCCGGTCCGGGGCTGTCCTGTCTAAATCAGACAGCCCTGGACCAGATTTTGGCCCCATAGTATCCTATGGGGCCGGATGGCAGCTATCTGCAATCCGGTTTCCATCTCTCCGGAAGAATCCGGGAGAAATCGGATCTTTCTCACCGTACACAAAAACGTTGCTTGCAACGTTTTTGTGTCCGTGGAGAAAAATCTCCCCAAATTGCCGTATCCCGGATTCTCCCGGATCCTTTCTGATCCGGGGCAAACCGGCACTCCCTAACATTGGAGCCTATGGGGCCGAATTTCCCCGGTCCAGGAGGATCTGGGAACCGGACACTGGCGGCTGCACCCCGCTGTTAATTCAGAACCGCGGCTAGCTCCCCGCGAGCCACGGTCCTGATTCATCAGCAGCTGTAGCTGTGTCCGGCTGCACACCGGACCAGAGGGCACATTTGGCCCTCCGGTTCTATGTGCTGATCCGGTCCGAGGCTGTCGGCCTGGACATGTGACTGGTTGATGTCACACGGTCACATGGTGCAGTGCCAGGTCCTCCCCCAGGTCCTGCGGCCTCGATATAAGGGGACATCACTGGAAATCATTTGGAGATGCGTAGTGAGGTAAGTAAATAGCGCAGGCGAAAAACGACAAAGAATTGAAATGTTAATTCTTTTTACGGATCCGTTCTTGAGCTCAAAAGCGGATCTGTAAAAAATGCGTTGTCTAAATTCAGAATTGTGAAATGCATTGACTTAGCTGGGACAGCCAACCTCATTGTATTGTCACTGCATTATCGGATCCATACAAAACAGGACACTAGCGGACCACTAGTATCCCGTGTGAATGTAGCCTGAGATTGATATAATAATTTAAGACAATCTATACTTGGTAACATTAAAATAGGATTTTTTTACGTTTTAATATATATTACTTGATAACACAGGTGTGTACTATAACTTGTGTGTACTTATACCATGTGTAACAGATGCTGCACAGATGTCTGGATGCTTTCATGTGACTGAGAAGACAGTGAGGATCAATAGTGGGTACCTACAAAATTGCCATGGGGTAGCGGAGACCATGGCAGTGCCGAATCAATGCTGTACTCTGCTTGTGCTCCTAGCCTGACAATGACAGTACACATTATGCACCATCATATCATTGTACAGCAAAAGATCACAGCATGTACTTTTTATCTGCTTGGTGACATGATTACTATTTTAAGCAAAAACAGCCATGTTACATTACATAGAATGGTATATCAGGGGCTGGATTGTAGTGTGACCATAGGGTCGGCAGCAACGCCCCCTGCCCATACAGAAGTATGAGGGGGCGGGAATGTAACATGAACATGGAGCTACCAGGGTCCACGCCCCCAATACACCTCTTGATCTCACCAGCTGCCATGAAGATGATTTTCTCGGACCCCTGAACAGGAGTGCAAGCAAAAGAGCAGTTATTATTTTTATTGATTTACTAGCTATAGAACTTGACATTGCCCGGGCTTAATTCCCTTATATGGTCATAAAGCTCATATATGGTAATATATGCATGTGTGTATATTTAACATAACCCTTCCACTTCATAGCTCCACCCCTACACAGTCCCACCTCTCATGGTAGTCCCACCCCATTCATAGCACTATCCTACTTATAGCTTCACCCCTCCACATCATTCCGGGAGCTGGGCTATATGGAGGAGGTGGGGATATGTAGAGATGCAAGCTGCAAAGTGGGTGTGGTCATGTTGAGTGGGCGTGGCTATGTGGAGTGGACGGGGTTTGTCACATATACACATACACTTAGCTTTATATAATGGATAGGTGATCTATAGATCGTGGAACTGTAGTGCCCATCTCTGCTTCATCATGTAGGAGAGCAGGGACAGTACCAAAAAGTTTTCTTTCTCCGGTGTTCCCCTTAAAGTTTCTCAAGCCATGACTAGGTGACAAACTGGGTATAAGACATTCCAAAAGGATAGGAAAGACTAGGTGAAGGAGTGTATAATTTTGTTACAATCAATCTAAGACCTGTACTCAATGATGCCATTGGAGGCTGCCGCAGAGTCATTATAGGTAAATGCACATGAGGACAATAATGGAAATCTCCTAATTGAAGTTTGCTATAGGCTCCTAATAAAGCTGAACAGATAGAGAATGAAATGCTGCAACAAGTGGAAAAGGCAGCAAATAATGATAGTCCTTGTTATGGGGGATTATAATTATCCAGATATTCAGTAGGACAAATTATTTTCGAGTTTTCTTAAAAGCTGCAATCTATTATCTACAGTTCAGACTTTTATCTCTCTGTTAGTAGATAAATTAACCAGGGAGATAATTTGCTTGATCTGGTCCTATCAAATAGTCCAGATAGAATTTCAGATCTACAGGAAGTTTCAATATAATATTCATTAGAACATTTCAAAAAGGAAGTGTAAAAACCTGGAAATCTAGGAAAAATGATTTCAACATATTAAGGGAAGAGATTTAGAGAGTTATTACTAGAGTTCTGTCGAAAAGTGTACCCTCTGGTAATAAGATGTCCAGTAGTAGAAGGAAAGCACTACCGATAAATAAGACTGCAAAGTATAATTAGACAAAAACAAAGGACATTCAAAACCTTGAGGCTAAGAATACAGAATTAAAAGTTCAGGAGAATAAAATAAAAATCTCAATAAAAATGTAAAAAGGAAATCAAGCTAGCAAAGTTGGCTACTGAAACACGGATCGCTAATGACATTAAAATGAATCCCCCAAATGATAAATATATTCTATAAAGAAAAAAATGGATGGTATCGACTCCTTATATAATAAGATAATTAGAGAGGACAAAGAAAAGGCTGAGATATTAAACAAGCACTTTTCATCCATATTCAACAATGAACAATGATTCAAGGAATCAGCAAGACAAAAAAATCAAAGTTCACCACCTGATCTAACTAATTTAGCATAAGCCGCACAGCTGCATCTGAACACATTTTAAATTGATAAATTCCCTGGGCCAGATGGCACTCATCCACTGATATTGAGGGAATTGAGATCTGTAATTGACAGACCACTGTATTTCATCTTTTAAGGCCGGCTTCACACTACAGCTGGGATCTGATCTGTGGCTGTCTGCTTGAGGCAGACTGCCCCGGACCAGATCAACACACAGAACTGGAGGGCTGATTTGCCCTCCGGTCCGGTGTGCAGCTGCCGCCGCTGATAACTCAGGACCGCGGCTTGCAAGGAGCGAGCCACGTTCCTGATCTGTCAGGAGTGGACAGCTCCATGGTACTGAAGCTCAGCGCCATGTCTCCTGACAGTTCATGACTGCAGCTAGCTCCCCGCGAGCCGCGGTCCTGACCCATCAGCAGCGGCAGCTGCGTACGGATGCACACCAGACTGGAGAGCAAATTAGCCCTCCAGTTCTGTGTGCTGATCCGGTCCGCAGCTGTCTGCCTCAAGCGGACAGCCACTGATTGGATCCCAGCCGTAGTGTGAAGCCGGCATAAGACTTTCTTGCAACAGGGTTTGTGCCACAGGATGGGAGGATAGCTGATGTGGTACAGAAATATAAGAAAGGTAAGAAGGTGGATTCAGGTAACTTCCATCCTGTAGGTCTGACATCAGTGGTGTGCAAAGTTTTTGAGGGCATCATAAGAGATGACATGAAAATATATTAAATTGCAGAGAATAAAATTAGTACTAACCACCAGCATGGATTCATGAAATATAAGTTGTGTCTAACTATATACTGAGTTTCTATGAGGAGGTAAGTGTAAATCTGTATATTGGTAATGTAGCTGATGTGATTTATCTGGACTTTAGAAAGGCATTTGATACTGTACCACAGAGCAGCCTTAGGCCCTGTGCCCATGCTGCGTATTTGTGGCATATTTTTACGACTTGCTGTATTTTTCTGAATATAAGACGCACTTTTGCTCTCCCAAATTTTCAGGGAAAGTGGGGGGCGCGTTTTATAATCTGAATTTACTTTCTGTGCTGTAGGGAGGGGGGTGGCGGCTCTGGAGTGGTGTCCAGGGGCTGGAGGAGGATGGCTGTGGAGGCAGCGGGAGGTAACGTGCTCCCGCTCATTATCCTCATGTATTCTGCACTGCACCCACTGTCCATCACTTCAGTGCTGAAACCGCACCAAGGTATGGACAGGGGTGTGGGCATATCACATGTGCCCTCCTTCCCCCATCCTGGATATGGCTCCCCATCAATGTGTATGCCCCCCCATGCTGCTGCCCACACTAAAATAACAAACACTTTCAACTTACCTCTCCGGCACTTGCCTCCGTCTCTTCCTACTTGGCCGCACGTCTTGGGTCCCGCGGAAGCCAGTCATGTGATCGGCACAGCAGAGTGATGTCGTCAGTGCGTGCCCCGATCACATGACCGGATTCCACGGGACCCAGGAAGTGCAGCCAAAGCAGGGAGAGACTGAGGCAAGTGCCGGAGAGGTTAATTGTAAGTGTTTGTTATTTTAGTGTGGGCAGCAGCATGGGGGGGCATACACAGTGATGGGGGGGTCATATCCAGAATGGGGGGGTGGCATATCCATCACAGGGGGACATGTGCCATCATATGGGGGCTATATCCCAGGATGGGGAGACATATATACCAGGATGGGTGGGGTCATGTACCAGGTTGAGGGACATATGCTGATTGTAAAGTGGACACTGGCAGTATAAGACAAACCCCATTTAACATTAAAAAATATTTTTTTTCTCTTTTCCTTCACCAGATTTGGGGTGCGTCTTATAAAACTAAAAATACATCGTAAATATGCATGCCACGTTGGCCAGCCAGCAAAGTCAATCTGACTTTGGCTGTGCAGTACCGACGTAGGTGCTTTTTTGCGCTGTATATTCGTTCCTTGATCCGTAAAAATCTGCGGCATGTCAAATAATGTACGGCGTTTTCCAGCTGTACTCGAAGCACTGAGAAAGGAGTAGGCTATGCCCACAGGTCACATGAGCATGAGATTGCCCCAGGTCCTTCAGTGTCTACTGTTCTGAGCTATATGAAGGTTATTGGGGACGCATGCAGCTCTGGAGGTGACTGGAGGATAAGACACAATGTAAGAGCAGAATACTGACTGCAGCTCTGTAGGCAACTGGAGGATAACGCACGATGTAACAGCAAAATAGTGAGTGCAGCTCTGGAGGTCGCTGGAGGATAAGACATGATGTTTTATTCTCCAGTGACATTCAGAACGGCACTAACTATTCTGTTACATGATGTCACAGAATAGTGACTGCAGCTCTGGAGGTGACAGCAAGATAAGACACGATAAAATAGCAGAATAGTGAGTGCAGCTCTGGAGGTGACTGTCTCTACCCTCCTGTACCTGGTTTCTCTCCCCATGTACGCTCTCTACCCTGCTGTGTCTGGTCTCTCTCCTCATGTGTGCTTATCCCCCTGTGCCTGGTCTCTCTCCCATTATATGCTCTCTACCCCGCTGTGCCTGGTCCTCTCTCCCATGTGTGCTCATCCCGTGTCTGGTCTGTCTCGCCATGTGTGCTCTCTATCACCCTGTGCCCGGTCTCACTCCCCATGTGTGCTCTATCCCCCTTGTGCCTGGTCTCTCTTCCCATTTGTGCTGTCTACCCTGCTTTGCCTGGTCTCTCTCCCCATGTGTGCTTAACCCCCTGTGCCCGGTCTCTCTACCCATGTGTGCTCATCCCCCTGTGCCCGGTTTCTCTTCCCATGTGTGCTCTCTATCCCACCTGTGCCTGGTCTCTCTCCCCATGTGGGCTCATCCCCTGTGTCTGGTCTGTCTTGCCATATGTGCTCTCTATCCCCCTGTGCTCGGTCTCTCTCCCCATGTGTGCTCTCTATACCCCCTGTGCCTGGTCTCCCTTCCCATGTGTGCTCTCTATCCCCCTGTGCCCCCCGCGCGTCTCGCGCTCTCTCTCCCCCGGCGCGTCTCGCTCTCTCTCTCCCCCGGCGCGTCTCGCTCTCTCTCTCTCTCTCCCCCCGGCACGTCTCGCTCTCTCTCTCTCTCTCCCCCCGGCACGTCTCGCTCTCTCTCTCTCTCTCCCCCCGGCGCGTCTCGCTCTCTCTCTCTCCCCCCGGCGCGTCTCGCTCTCTCTCTCTCTCCCCCCGGCGCGTCTCGCTCTCTCTCTCTCTCCCCCCGGCGCGTCTCGCTCTCTCTCTCTCTCCCCCCGGCGCGTCTCGTCTCTCTCTCTCTCCCCCCGGCGCGTCTCGCCTCTCTCTCTCTCTCCCCCGGCGCGTCTCGCTCTCTCTCTCTCTCCCCCGGAGCGTCTCGCTCTCTCTCTCTCTCTCCCCCCGGCGCGTCTCGCTCTCTCTCTCTCTCTCCCCCCGGCGCGTCTCGCTCTCTCTCTCTCTCCCCCGGAGCGTCTCGCTCTCTCTCTCTCTCCCCCGGAGCGTCTCGCTCTCTCTCTCTCTCCCCCCGGCGCGTCTCGCTCTCTCTCTCTCTCTCCCCCCGGCGCGTCTCGCTCTCTCTCTCTCTCTCCCCCCGGCGCGTCTCGCTCTCTCTCTCTCTCCCCCCGGCGCGTCTCGCTCTCTCTCTCTCTCTCCCCCCGGCGCGTCTCGCTCTCTCTCTCTCTCCCCCCGGCGCGTCTCGCTCTCTCTCTCTCTCCCCCCGGCGCGTCTCGCTCTCTCTCTCCCCCCGGCGCGTCTCGCTCTCTCTCTCTCTCCCCCCGGCGCGTCTCGCTCTCTCTCTCTCTCCCCCCGGCGCGTCTCGCTCTCTCTCTCTCTCCCCCCGGCGCGTCTCGCTCTCTCTCTCTCTCCCCCCGGCGCGTCTCGCTCTCTCTCTCTCTCCCCCCGGCGCGTCTCGCTCTCTCTCTCTCTCCCCCCGGCGCGTCTCGCTCTCTCTCTCTCTCCCCCCGGCGCGTCCCGCGCTCTCTCTCTCTCTCTCCCCCCCCCCTCCCCCCGCGCTCTCTCTCTCTCTCCCCCCCCCCCTCCCCGGCGCGTCCCGCGCTCTCTCTCTCTCTCCCCCCCCTCCCCCGGCGCGTCCCGCGCTCTCTCTCTCTTCTCCCCCCCCCTCCCCCCCGCGCGTCCCGTGTTCTGGACAGTCCAGGGGCTTCCCCAGAACACAGCAAGATGGCAGCCCAATGTTAGGTAAAGGGTCTGCGGCCGACTGCTGTTCCCTATGCCCAGGGCTGCCATAATTGCAGAGGTGTCGTTCACAGACTCTGAAGGCCCCGTTACACGAGAAAACATCTCTGGCAACATCACCGGCAACTCAGGGGCGTGGCGAAGTTGCATCAACATCGCCAGTGCGTTGCCCCGTGTAACAGGGTGGTATCAATGGCGATAGTTGTTTGAGCAACATCGCCTGGTTTCAGGATGTTGCTCAGGCGATCTGGCACAATCGCCCAGTGTGATAATGCAACTGCGATGTTGAAAGCAACTTCCCCAATTGAGCACAATGTTAACGATCGCTGCCAGGGTTGAATTTAACCTTGGCAGCAATAGTTGCTTTTAACATCGCTGTTGCGTTGCTGGCGATGTCTCTTGGTGTAACAGCAGCACAGCGATCTTGGCTAGCGATCAAAAATGTGCACGCTCCCGTGAGTTGCCGGCGATGTTGGCAAAGCTAGATGGTAGCCCCCAGTGGCTGCAAAGATAATTAATGAAAAAAAAGAAGATAAAAAAAATTATTTTGTATTAAAAATAATTGTTTATATAAACAATTATTTCTGATACAAAAAGAAAAATGCGGTACCTTCCCTTTAAAGGGAACATTTCTGATCTTGATCCGTCGCCTCCTCTCTTGTCGTCCTTCCTGCAACGTGTGAATGATGCGTCCTACATCACCCAAACCATATCTTCCATTGAGCTCTTGCGCATGCGCACTTCTCTCTGCCTTGTCATGGGCAGAGCAACAAAATGCATTGCGCTCTCTTTGGCCTTACTCTGCACCTGCACATTACAGTACTTTGCTTTGATAAAAGCAGGACAGAGAGAAGTGCAGATGTGCAGGAGCACGACATTGTGGTTGACGAAGCATGCATCACCCACGTGACGCAGGGAAGGAGGATAGTGATTGCAAGAAGAGTGCAGTCGCCGGATCAAGGCCAGTGACACCCATCGAGTCAGACTGCCGCTATGTGAGTGTAATGAAGGGTCTTTTTTTTTTTTGTCTTGTAGGATGGCTTGGAAATGTACAGGGGTTGGACAAAATAATGGAAAAACCTAACGTTTTGGCATCATAATCTTTGAACATGTTATAAACATGCAAACCGTGACATATGTTAATATTTTGTAGTTGATTATTTGTGTTAAGTGATATGTGCATGTAAATTAACTGTTTGTTTTGCCGAATTGTAAGAACACTGATGAGAACCTGATACCAATGGCAGACCTTTCGGATTTTCAAAAAGGCCAAATTGTTGGTGCTCGTATGGCAGGCGCTAGTGTAACAGAAAGTGCCCAAATGCTTGGCGTGTCAAGAGGTATGGCTCCAAAGTAATGACTGCGTTTGAAAGAGAAGTAAAAACGTCCGCAGCAAACCAGAGTGTGGCCGAAAGTTGAAGTTGACAGAGAGACCGTCAGACTCTGAAGTGAATTGTGAGAGAGGATCGCAAGACCACGGCTCCGAAAATCACTGCTGAGCACAATGAACAACCACAGAACCCAGTTTCCACAAAAACTGTTCGTCGGGAGCTGCACAAATCTGGATTCCACGGAAGAGCTGTAATTAGAAAACCGCTGCTCTCAATGACCAATGTTTCCAAGCGTTTAGAGTGGTGTAGAAACCTCCAGAATTGGTCCCTCTACCAATGGAAACGTGATATTCTCAGACGAATCATCGTTTACCCCATTTTCCGACATCCAGCCGAGTGTACATTTGGAGACAGCCGGAAGAAGCATTCCATCCGGACTGCCTTCTCCCAACTGTAAAATATGGCGGAGGTTCTGTGATGATCTGGGGTGATATTTCGTGGAGATCTGCCGGGCCAATGATATCACCTTGTATGAATCCATACCTCGGAGAATTGAGGCTGTAATCGCGACAAAACGTGGACCTACACCATATTAAACTAACTTTTGTTGATTTTTCCATTATTTTGTCCAACTCCTGTGTATATGGCATTCTAGAATGCTATATCTGAGGGGGTGCTGCCCCTATTTTATATGGAAAAAGCAGGTGACAGGTTCTCTTTGTAAAGAGCATGAATTTTAAATCCTCAAATACCGTATGTAGGAGACAAAAGAAAGTGCTGAGACTCCGAATCTCCGCTCAGCGGAGCCACCAGACCGTGTTATAGCTCCCTGCAATTCTACCAGAAGAATTGAATATGACATTTTAATTAACTAATCTGAATTTCATACTTTGCTTTGAGGCATTTTTATTTTCACTTATTGCAATGCGGAAACTAATTGAATAACATTTATGGACGAAATATTCTTTAATTGTAATGTTCCATTTGTTTCCATTATTATAGTGGCCTTGAAGGCATAAGATTTCCAATTGACATTTCGGTGAGCCAGTCATCCTTAGAAATCAAGTCTCCTGATAATAGTGAGGAGTTCGTGTTACCGCAGGAGGTCAAGCTGGTTCCCTCCACATGCAGATATGCCCAGCATGTGTCTGGTGAAGGACTACATATGCGACTAAAGGCCCAGGAGGTGGACATTACAGGTATAAATAAATATGTGTAAACCTATGTGGGGATTTATAGGATGATATATGATGAGTTACCTATAGTATCGTACATCAGAGGCTTTGGTTATCTCTGCGGCCAGCGACTATCTGCAGCGATCACATGCCCATCCAGACCCTACAGGTAGTGTGGAGCCAGTGGGGACCCATTCTCCTTTGGAAAAGTATCTAGTGTTTAGTAAAGGGTTTTTAAAAGGGTTGAATTATTGGACAACCCCTTAAACTAGGTCTGTACAGCCTTGAAAGCTCCATTGTATCATGTCCTATTACGTCAGGTGCTTAGATAACTAATCACAAAGCAGACGACCTATAAAAATATAGGATTCTGCTATGACTTTGGTAGATGCACTTTCCATAGTGTCATCTCACTGATGTCATTGTCATCTTACTTATCGCAGCCTATATTTGGGCTCCTTTTGTAGTATACCAATCATATGCAAAATGGAATGGATGACCATCTGATGAAACAAAGGCTATTTATACCGACATTCATTTGTTATGTTTGAAATTGGACATTTTGCCTAACTTTTATCTAATGTGACTGGTGGCCATTAGTTCACCGATGACTATTTAGATAGACAATTTTTCTCACAACTAGAATTCTTATCTTCCTGGAGCCTCCACCTCTACCAACATTCTGATATGCCCAGTACAGCCAGCCATTGTTCTTGTAGAGATCCTATGGTGCCTATACACTCTTCATATAGAAATAAGGCTGTTATATTTTTGCCTGTTTAAAGCTCCACTCCAGTATTTTATTTTCTTAATTTCACCTCTGAAGTGCTGCTTTAATTCAAAGTCCCCTGCCGCCTGTCTTATAGTCGCCCTCCAGTGTCTTCATCTGTCATCAGCGTCACTCCAGTCCATCTTCAGCAGTTTAGAAACAAAGCTGAGACAGAAAAAAAGTAGAAATGTGAACAGGCCTGTATAGGAAATTCACTACCAACGCCAAATTGTATGAAATAACAACTAGAAGTATGTTATTCGGGATTTGAAATACCGTATGTAAAATACTGTAACAAAGCATTATGATGGAGTTGTTAATCTTTAATTGGTTTAATAATATCTGATTCAGAAAAAAAAGAAAACAAAGTATGTGTAAAGTGTCTCCAAATACCTTGCAAGGTATTTGGAGACACTTTATACATACTTTATTTAGTTTTCTACTTGTTATTTTATCTTCAGCAGTTTGCAATATGTTGGCTGCTCCAGTGTTTCATGGAGCGTTTCGGAGATCACAACTCAATACAACTCTATAAGAATACCGTATATACTCATGTATAAGCCGACCCGTGTATAAGCCGACCCCCCTACTTTTGCCCCCAAAACCTGGGAAAACCTATTGACTTGTGTATAAGCCGAGGGTGGACCCCAGGACAGGTATACAGCCCCCAGCAGTGTGGTATACAGCAGCCCCAGAGGTATATACAGCAGTCCCAGTGGTATATACAGCAGCAGCCCCAGTGGTTAGTATACAGCAGCCCCAGTGGTTAGTATACAGCAGCCCCAGTGGTAGTATACAGCAGCCCCAGTGGTAGTATACAGCAGCCCCAGTGGTAGTATACAGCAGCCCCAGTGGTAGTATACAGCAGCCCCAGTGGTAGTATACAGCAGCCCCAGAGGTATATACAGCCCCAGAGGTATATACAGCAGCCCTAGTGGTGTATACAGCAGCCCTAGTGGTGTATACAGCAGCCCCAGAGGTATATACAGCAGCCCTTAGGTAGTATACAGCAGCCCCAGTGGTGTATACAGCAGCCTTCCCAGTGGTGTATACAGCAGCCTTCCCAGTGGTAGTATACAGCAGCCCCAGAGGTATATGCAGCCCCAGAGGTATATACAGCAGCCCCAGAGGTAGTATACAGCAGCCCCAGTGGTAGTATACAGCAGCCCCAGAGGTAGTATACAGCAGCCCCAGAGGTATATACAGCCCCAGAGGTATATACAGCAGCCCTAGTGGTGTATACAGCAGCCCCAGAGGTATATACAGCAGCCCCAGAGGTATATACAGCAGCCCTTAGGTAGTATACAGCAGCCCCAGTGGTAGTATACAGCAGCCCCAGAGGTATATACAGCCCCAGAGGTATATACAGCAGCCCTAGTGGTGTATACAGCAGCCCCAGAGGTATATACAGCAGCCCTTAGGTAGTATACACCAGCCCCAGTGGTGTATACAGCAGCCTTCCCAGTGGTAGTATACAGCAGCAGCCTTCCCAGGGGTAGTATACAGCAGCCTTCCCAGGGGTAGTATACAGCAGCCTTCCCAGGGTAGTATACAGCAGCAGCCCCAGGGGTAGTATACAGCAGCAGCCCCAGGGGTAGTATACAGCAGCAGCCCCGGGGGTAGTATACAGCAGCAGCCCCAGGGCTGTATACAGCAGCAGCCCCAGGGGTGTATACAGCAGCAGCCCCAGGGGTGTATACAGCGGCAGCCCCAGGGGTGTATACAGCAGCAGCCCCCGGGTGTATACAGCAGCAGCCCCCGGAGGTATACAGGCCCCTCCATCATGATCCAGGGCCCCTTCCCCCCTTGCGCGGCACACCTGTAAAGTAAAATCATACTTATCAGTGTCCTGTCGCGCCGTCCCCGCTGCCGACATCACGATCCCGGGCTTCATTCCGCGGCTTCCGGCTTCCTGTGGTCGCGGGCAATGACGTCATTGCCCGCGACCACAGGAAGGCGGAAGACGCGGAATGAAGCCCGGGATCGTGATGTCGGCAAGCGGCGGGACGGCGCGACAGGACAGTGATAAGTATGATTTTACTTTACAGGTGTGCCGCGCAAGGGGGGAGGGGGGCCTGGATCATGATGGGGGGGCCTGTATACCTCCGGGGGCTGCTGCTGTATACTTATACTCGCATATAAGCCGAGGGGGGACTTTTCAGCCCAAATTTTGGGCTGAAAAACTCGGCTTATACGCGAGTATATACGGTACCTTTTCATGCCACTTATGCGGCGAGAAATATTGCCGACGATATGTCGCCCTGGAACTATCGCTGCCAGATAGCCTCCCAATTGCGGCGTGTAATTTGGGAATTTGGTGGCGATATGTCGCCTCGCCACAGTCGCCTGATTTCAGTGCATGCTCTGAAATCAGGCGACCGTGGCGAGGCAACATATCGTCGCCAAATTCCCAAATTGGCGATGGTTCCAGGGCGACATATCGCCGGCAAAGGTAAAGGTACAGGCCTTGCTCTGGCTCTTATAGACTTGCATTGAGAGCTTGGGATGTAACTTCTGACATCCAGACAGTCACAAAACGGGGTCGCAGGACCGGAGCCAAGCCGAAAAAAGTGAAAACATCTGAGTGTGATTCTAAGGTATAGGGGCAGGAACCTTCGATTTAAACCACCACTCCAGCCCTGGAAAATCTCAAATCTGACATCTTTCACTGTATATGGCCAAAAACTCTGCAATGTTTCAACATATCGCAATGATTTTTTAGATTTTTAGTTTTTTGTGACGCATTTTATTTTTTAATAATGGGAAATTTTGGGTCGATATGTTTTGTGTTTTAATTATAAAAATATCAGAAATTTGACAATTTTCAAACTTTGAATGATTCTCCCTTTTTATTTTCGTAGTATGTTAGAAGCTTTAAATTTGTAGTGGTATTTTTTTTCATGTTTTCACAATTTGCAATGCCTTTTTTTAGGAACATAATCAGTGTTTTTTGGGGTCTTAGGAATTGGAAACCTCCCCAAAACTGATTCAATTTAAAAAAATAGCACCCCTCAACATATTGAAAACTGCTGTCGGGTAGTTTATTAACCCTTCAGCTGCTTTTCAGGAATTAATGCAAAGTGGCATGACCGGAAAGAAAATGTTATTCCTACCACCTTAAGGTTGCTAACTTCTGAACATCTCACTATACCCGGCAGACTATAAGGCTATTATTTGGCCATGAATTGCCAAGTCACTTATCAGGACCATACAATCGTCATCTCAGGATGCCGATGGAGTTAGAGGGAGCCCCCACTCCTATTAAGCATCTAGGTGCCCAAGTCACTTGACAGCATCCATTCTAAATGGTTAAACGGCCATGGTCGGTGCCAACAGTGATTGTAATTTATGCATTAGGGTAACAGCTATAGCGTACAGTGACAGCTGCTGCATTTCACCTGTGGGGGAACACTATTCACTTATATCAGGCCAGTTGTAAGTCGCATCAGTGACCACGAAGGGGTTATATAGTTTTTGGGTTTTTTTCACTATACAAAATTAATGCATTCTAAAGTAATTTATAGCAATGGTCCCTATAGAGCTAATAACAAGTGTAATCCTAGACATAATAATAGCATGTAAAATTTCAGATTACAACTCCTGAAAAATCTGGGCAAAGTGGAAATTTAAGACCTTTCCCACTCTCCAAGGTATTTTGTGCAAGTGGATGTCAGCGAGGGTGGCCATAACTAGTAATATCACTTATGTGTATCTTGCATAAAGTACCAAAATAAAATATCATACAGGGCTGCTCATCCAGAGATATGGGGGAAAGTATCTAGACAAAAAATAGAAGTCAAATCCGCAGAAACCATACTAAGGCTGCTTTCACATCAGCGTTTTGCTGATGTTTGCGACCGATCTGGCAGATGACGCCACATCTGCCGGACCAGCTATCTAATGGCTGACTTGCGGCCCGGATCCGACAAGCTCCATGCATTGTCTATGGGGCTTGCGGTCAGGTGCATTAAGTGCGGTTCTGACAGATCCGGCACTTATGTTGGCAAAAAAAAACGTTGTTAGCAGCAACGTTTTTTTTTCGCCGCCACAAGTACCAGATGTGCCGCACCCGACCGCAAGCCCCATAGACAATGCATGGAGCTTGCCGGATCCAGGCCACAAGTCGGCAGTTATCTGGCAGATGCGGCGCCATCTGCTGGATCTGTTGGAAACATCAGCAAAACGCCGATGTGAAAGGAGTCTTAAGGCCACGCCACACGCTTCAATCTCAATCACGATATTTCCTGAAAAGTCACGTGATCGAGGTCGCTAGAACAATGTATTGATATCGTTTGTGCGGTGTCACAAGCATAGACTGGCTCCAGATCACGGGACAAATGAGCAAAATTCTTCTTTATAAAGTGAAATAATCTTTTGGTTTTGCTTATATGATCATCATTCTCAGCAGCATATTGTCGGGTCACTGCCCCAGAGAAAAATATGTGCTTACATAATCGGTGAATTTACATGTAACACAAAAGTTTACCTCCAAATCAATCCTAATACTGTTGTATATAGCGTAATGCAAAAAAACCCATACAAAATCTCCCAAGGTAATAGAATACATGAGGTAGAAGGAGGCAACTTTTTTTTCCAGTTTTCTTTATACAGTCACAACGTCAACAATAGATCTTTCCATTGTAGAAGAAGAGAAAAATGTTTCCATTGTTGACATGTTGAGTGCGCACATAGCAAATACATACACGATAAGGCCAAAAGTAGGTGGATTCCAGATCATCACACACGTGAGCTCGATGGACATCTTATTCTAAAACCATTCAGTTGTAATGTTTGCTGAAACAACATAAATCAGATGTACATGTAAATATGAGGACAAATTAGGCTGCATCTTATCAGAGAATTCTGTTTATTTCTTCATTTATGAGCCATGTCCAAAATAGTGAGGCGTCAGATTTCATAAAATATAATAATCTATGGATTGAATAATGAGGAGCAGAGGCAGAGAGGTTTTTTTGAGCTTTCTTACAAGTCTTTTACCTTGCCAGAGGTTGATTCACATCTACACTGCTCATTACTCCTATATAATTTCCTTCGTGCTGCTGTCATTGCCCTAAATAATTTGTGCTCTGCTGTTTCTAAGAGAAATCACAGCTGCTATTTAGGATGGATAAAAATGAATCTTGATTTTCTTTTATTTTTTTCTAATATACAGTGTTCACCATGCAGTATAATTAAAGGGGTTGTCCAATATAACAACTTTTAAGTGGTGCAGTCTCTTGAATATAATACAATTTAGAGATGGTGTGAATAGATTTTAAAGATCTAGTCTAGTGGCAAATTCAGGGTCTTTGGCCTCTGGATAGGAGCACAGAGAGCCACCTCCTATCTCCCAGCATTTGCAGATCTGTTTTCTGTTATGCTTTGCTCACACGATCCGGAGACACTGAGTCCTGGACGAAGTGTCTCCTCTCTGTGGGGAAGCTGCTGATCTCTGTGGGTGAACGCAGACTCCCGTGCCCCCAACCAGTGTTCGCAGCTTATCCCTGTATTCACCTGCCGCGATGGCCTCTGACTCCGCAGCAATAAGTTGACATGCTTGTGGCCGGGAAGCTGACCCAAATGTCCATATATGCTGCGGAGAAAAACATACACAAAGGACACGGGATTTCTTTAAATCCCATCACTGTGCTTGTACTGTACATTGAAGCGTATTGGACGTAGCAAAAACATGCTATGTCCAAAACACTACAAAACTGATTGTGGGGACGTGCTCTTAGGCAGTAATTGGGGCTCCTATCCAATGACTGGAGATTGTTGACCTGGCCACTGGACTGAGCCCTTTAAATACATTTGCAGCAACTCTTTAAAAAAAAAAAATAATAATAAATTATAAACCCCTTGTGCATATGCACCATTAGTGCCAGGTCCCGTTTGCCTGATTATATTATTATCAGTCACTATAGTGCTTTTTCACTCATGGCCACTTTACACACACCAACTTCTGTGTCCAACTTCTGAACAACTTACTGGCTGCAGTGAAATCATGGACACATTGTTACATTTGTACACAGCCACAAAATGGAACAATGTGACCATGATTTCATTGCAACCAGTAAGTTGTTCAGAAGTTGGACACAGAAGTTGGTGTGTGTAAAGCGACCCTCACACTTCCAAGAGACAAAACTTGTTTGGGAGACATGCAAGTGCTGAATCCCATTAATGGTCACTGATTGTTGCAGCACTCAACTGAGATAGCAATTTAATGAAACCTTCATAAGACGCAATGCCAACACAGTGTTGGAATGTCACCAGTGCAGAAGATGAGTATGAAGTTTTTATTACTTTCCTCCTAGGACTGTAGCATCTATGAAAGAGCTGTCCAAGTAGTTCAACAACTTCCAGGCCACACACACACTTCAAATGTCCATGACATTCTGCACTAGATCATGCAGCTGCAGAGGCGGGGAGTCTGCTATCAGAAACAGCCAGACTTTCCAAAAACAAAAAAGTCAGCGAAATTCCCTTTTCTGCTTTCCTGACCATTGCATGCACTACTGAATGAGTGTAGGTGGTGAGCATAATGTGTTAAATGAATAAAAATTGAAAAATAAAAAAAAATTGCTGTCATTCCAAGTCTCTGTTACTAGACCCACCCCTGTTGAAAATGGTGAAAATACAAAATGCAAAAACGTGTGTCTTAATGCATAAAAAATATTGTTATGCACATTGGATGAAAGTTTGTATTTTTATGAACTTTAAAATAAAGTGAGAAACAAAGGCAATGACATCTTTTTTTCATCTCTTATATTAACAAAAAATAAAATAAAATATTAAGCTCCACATATTACAATGATACAAAACTTTTTTGAATGTTCATACGACACAAAAAATATTAAAGCTCCCAAAATTGAATGTACCACAAAAAACAAATACACTACCATTTAAAAGTTTGGGGTCATTTAGAAATATCCTTAGTTTTGAAAAAAAAAAGCATTTTTTTTTTTTTTTTTAATGAGGCTAACCTTAAATGAATCAGAAATACACTCTATACATTGTTAATGTGGTAAATGACTATTCTAGCTGCAAATGTCTGGTTTTTAATGCAATATCTACAGTACATAGGTGTGTAGAGGCCCATTTCAAACAACCAACACTCCAGTGTTTTAATGGTACATTGTGTTTGCCAACTGTGTAAGAAGGCTAATGGTCCCTTTACACGCCACTACAGAAGGTTAGAAACAACCGGGTGTCAGAGACAATTGTATCTTTTTTTTTTAAACCAATAGTTTTTTATTAAGTTTAAACGAAAAACATAGGTAAATCATGACAAGGGTACAATAGATTGCATATAGCATATACACGGAAATCAATGATATAAAGATAATAAACCAAGGGGGCGGGTAATTAGGAGGTAGGGGGGGAAAGGGGATGTGCAGAAGATTGTCTCGGTCAACCTGATATGTGGTACAGTTTCTAGTTAGATGGAAGTAGGTACTGTATTATATCTCGAAGAGGCCCAAGGGTCCCACCAGGTAGTAACTCTGATTTTACGTCTTAGCGAATGTGCTAATGCGAGTTCATGTGCATAATGAGAATTTACTCTTGTAAGGACCTCAGGTTTCCCAGGTACTTCGGCAGATCTCCAATGGGCTGCAATAGTTTGTCGCGCTGCAATCAAAATATTAGTAATAATGGGTTTTAGGGGTGAAGGGAAATTATTTAGCTCAATTCCCAGTAAAGCTAATGGAGCGGTGAGGACAATAGGGAGGCCTGTTAGTGAGTTTAATAATGATTCTATCTCCTTCCAGAATTTATTGATGTGAGGGCACGACCACCACATATGTACCTCCGTCCCAGAGACATTGCATCCTTTCCAACAGTTAGGGGAAAGGGAGGGAAGAGGAGTTTTAAATTTGGCAATTCGCGATGGTGTTAAATACCAGTTAAACATAATTTTTTTGGATTGCTCCAAGTGGTTTATGCAGCGTGTGTAGAGTGCTGCATGACCTGATGCTGATAGCCATTGTTCTCTGGTGGCCTCAAAATTCAGTCTGGATTCCCATCTGATCATATAAGATAATTTATGTTCGCCTTTGATATCTAATAGAGCTTTATAGATAATTGAAGTGCCATTGCTTACCAGGCCCGTGCATTTGAATAGAGTTTGTAAAGGAAGGGAGATCTCTTCCATGACGCAGGTGGGGATGTCAATTGTAGATAGAAAGTGTTTCAATCTCAGATAGGAGAAAATAGAGGGCGTTGGAAGAGAGAGTTTTGCTGCAAGCGAGTCATACGGTAGGAGACAATTTTGGTGTAGTAGGGAGGAGAGAGGTGTATTGTCCCCCTCCCCCCAGGAGGAAAAGGAGATGTCACCCATGAGAAAGGACACCGCCTTTAACGTTACATAGCGATATAAAAATGTGAAATAAGGTCTACTAAGCTGCCGCCAAGTTGTTAATATACCCAAGACTGAGCGTAAAGGGGTAGGTGGTGTATAACGTTTTAAGAGGTTAATTTGAAGGAGGAGGCGGAGGGACCCAGAGGGAGCAAAGCTAGTTTCAATTTGTAGCCATCGTGATGCAGGGGATTCTGACCACCAGATTTTCGTTACGTCCAGAATAAGTGCTGCATGATACTTTGCCACATCCGGGACCCCAAAGCCCCCCCCATTATAAGGGAGAATAAGAGATGAATGTGCCACTCGGGGGACCTTATAATTCCATATAAATCGAGTAAGAGTGGACTGTAGGAGAGAGAGATATCGCTTCGTGATGGTTATGGGGATGCAGCGCATCACGTATAGGATTTTTGGTAAAAGCATCATTTTAGTTGTCTGTATGCGTGCTACCCACGACAGTTGATATGAAGAGTAGTCCGCACAAGTGGCTTTCAATGTGGAGAGCAGGAGATCGCAATTGCGGCTGACAATGTCTTTCAGAGGGGTAATCCGGATTCCCAGATAGGAGAAGCCTCCTGGAGACCACTGGATCGAATAGCGAGTTGAGAGATCATGTTGTGTTGCATTTGAGAGGTTGACAGGAAAGAAGGTAGATTTAGATAAATTGAGTTTGTAGAAAGAGGCACGGGAGAAATCAGATAGAATAGAGAAAATAGCGGGTAAAGAGCATGTAGGATTAATGCAGGAGAGGAGAACATCATCGGCATAAAGACTAATCTTATGGTCTACGGGACCCACCGTGATGCCCGAGACGTTAGGGTGAGCGCGTATAACTGCGGCTAGCGGTTCCATCGCAAGGGCGAATATGAGAGGGGAGAGAGGGCAGCCCTGTCTAGTTCCGTTGGTGATGCGGAAGATAGAAGACGAGAAACCCCCTGCCCGTACAAAGGCACAGGGGTCTGAATATAAAGCCAGTATGGCTGATTTTATATTGCCAACAAACTTAAATCTGTCAAGAACTGCTGCCAAGTATCCCCAGTGGACTCGGTCAAATGCTTTTTCTGCATCTAAAGAGACCAGAACCCCTGGGACATCTCTCCTCTCTAGAATCTCTAATGGTACCTTTACACGCCGCCACAACAGGATGCATACAACCCGCTACAGGCTACAAATGTAGCTTGTCGCGCCAATATCGCCTGTAGTAGCGGCGTCTGAAGACGGGACGACACAGCCGGCTACAGATATCTCTGTATCCGTGCACTGCCCATAAACATATGGCAACATCGCCGATTGTAGCGAGCTGTATCGGCGTGTAAAGAAGGAACAGAAGGGAACTCTGGACACCCGGCGATGTAGCTGGAATGTAGCTAAGGCGTGACCCAGGCTCCGGGATACCACGCCCCTTCAGCGATCATTGGAGGAAGCTCCTTCGTTGCGATTGGTTGTCGCTGCACAGGGCGGCATATTTAAGAAGCTGACCAGTCACACTACGCAATTGCTCGAGCGTCATGTATTAATCAGCCTCCTGCGCTGGCTGGCCAATCATGGTATTATTGCTTTGTCCTATCAGCGTACGGACGTCTCGTAATCCACAATTGTGGCACGCCTATGTGCTGTCCCTCCTGCCCCAGGTCCGCCCATATTAGCTTGTTATTGCGGTGTGTAAATGAGGTACGCTGAGCTACAGACGGCTACTTGCGACACCCGGCGATGTAGCTAGCTGTAGATGTAGCGTAGCGTAGCGCACCTTGTGGCGGCGTGTAAAGGAGATGCGATTACCGTTTGTAACCGTTTGGCCGTGCTCGTGCACGTGAAGTTGCCGTTGGTATCCATCCTGTTGTGGCGGCGTGTAAAGGTACCATAAGAGATCAATAACCCGCCTTGTGGCATCTCTCGCCTGTCGACCGGGTACAAAGCCAACCTGGTCCAGAGCGATCAAGGACGGAAGGACGACCTTGAGACGGTCCGCCAGCAATTTAGAGTATAATTTCAAGTCGCAGTTCAGCAACGCTATTGGTCTGTAATTTCCTGGGTCAGTGGGGGATTTCCCAGGTTTCAAAAGAGTTGATATAGATGCCTGTAAACCTTCTGGTTTGATGGTCCCCCTCTCCTGCCAGAATTGAAATAGAGATAGAAGATGAGGGGCTAAGGTTTGAGCAAAGGTTGCATAATAACGATAAGTAAAGCCATCAGGGCCGGGGGCTGAGGATTTCTTTGCAGAGCGTATAGCTGACATAATCTCTGATAGATTAAATGGACTATTTAGGTAAGATAATTGTTCAGGAGAGAGTGAGGGCAACTCCGCTCGGTCTAAGAAGGATAAGATGTGTTCTGTAGTCGGTTGTGGAGTGGATTGGGAAGAGGATAAGTTATACAAGTCCTCATAGTATTCGCGGAAGCGTTCTGCTATCAGAATGGGGTTTCGTATCGGTATACCCTGTGGGGAGTTCATTTGTGTGATTCTGGACCGTGCTTCTATTTTCTTTATCCGACGAGCAAGAATTGCACCTGCCCTGTCTCCCATGCCGTAAAATCGGGCTTTGACTTTTTTAAGATGAAATTCTACTTTGGTGAGTAAGAAACTACGTAGTTGATGTCTGGCGGTTGCCAGATTTGCGAGGAGAACTGTGGTGGGGGTCTCAGCACATTCACGCTCCAATAATTTAATCTTGATCAGATGGGACTCCAGAGTCTCGTTGTATTTTCGTTTAGCCAATGAAGCCAATTTAATCAGATTACCCCTCATCACTGCCTTTTGCGCATACCAGAGTGTTTCTGGTGTAATGTCATGCGTTTTATTTATTAAGAAAAATTCAGAGAGTTGACCCTGTAAGGTCTCAATATTGGCTTCAGAGGCCAACAGGCCTTCATTTATTCTCCAGTGAGCTCTCGATTCACAGGGAAGGGAGTCGGAGATGGTCAAGTGTATGGGAGCGTGATCGGACCAAGTTGCAGTACCAATGCTAGCTTTGGTACAGATAGGGAGGAGGGAGTCATTTATTAG
Organism: Allobates femoralis; assembly: GCA_033576535.1. Lineage (NCBI taxonomy): Eukaryota > Metazoa > Chordata > Amphibia > Anura > Aromobatidae > Allobates > Allobates femoralis. Next base: position 265,204,495 of record JARQOC010000001.1, on the reverse strand, counting down.
GATATAGTCAATGCGACTGAACGACTTGTGTCGGGGCGAGAAAAATGTATAGTCCCTCTCGGTGCTGTGTAGATAGCGCCAAATGTCATGCATATGGAAGGCGTGTATCAAATCGCCTAGATCTGTTCTATAAGTGGCAGAGGAGGAACAGTCCAGTATTCTGGATAATGGGGCATTTAGGTCTCCCGCAATAATTTTGTGCCCAGTCATATCTGGGGTGAGCTGTTCAAGCAACCTTCTCAAATAGGATGATTGCCTAGAATTAGGAGCATACAGGACCAAGAGGGAATACACGGCGTCGTTCAGTCGGCACTTCAGTAGTAGGTAGCGCCCTTCAGGATCTGTGATGGTTGAAATAAATTCAAAAGCAATATCATTGCTAATGAAAATTGCTACGCCAGCTTTCTTTGTCATGGCATTGGAAAAGTATCGGTGAGGAAACTGTTTTGAAGAGACACGGACATTGTCTCCCTCCAACAGGTGTGTCTCCTGAAGGAAAACAATCCCCGGTCGAGACTTTCTTAGTTGTGTGTATAGTAGTGAACGCTTGTGTGGGGAATTTAGGCCGTTTGCGTTCAACGATATCACAGATATAGGCATCTTAATACAGAATTAGTAGTTATTACAAGCATACCAACAATCATAATAATTTCCAAAGTCAGTTCTGCACATAGGGAAGGGGTCAGGGGAAGGGATATAAAAGGAATGCATAAAACATAGCAAGTTTGCAAGAACAGGGTTACAGCTGGAAAGAGAAACCATCTAACCCAGTGTATACCAAGAAGAGCAAAACGGTTGCTCAAAAGAAAAGTTAAAAAGAAAAAAATAAAAGTCAGTATGTGACTAAAAAAAAGAGTCACAAAACTACAACCAAACATTAGTAGACTTTATCTGAGTTCCACTCAGAGAGATAAGAGCGAGAAGAATGTGTCTGCACTCTCGCTCAGCGGGGCTTCACTCCCGAGGTCAAAGAGAATGGTGTAAAGTAAGGAAAGGAGATAAGAGGAGAAAGGAGGAATAGGAAGATGAGGTTAGTGATCAGTGGGGAGACCGATCAGAGGTATAGAAAGAGTAGTGAAGATAAAGTAAGCAGATAGAAAGATACGACCTGGGAGGTAGATGATAAGTCCAGGAAAGCAGTCCCGCGGGCATCCTCTCCCCACCAAAGGGAGAGGAATGAAAGTTAATCCACACCCGACCGATGTTGGGTTCAGGCGATCTTCCACTCCGGGTCAATCCTGCGTCGGCGGGAAATTGAGTTTTCTGGGCTGTGTTGGGATGATCTTTCAGAAGCTCCAGTAGAAGGCGGAATCAGGTTCCATGTTTTCAGGAGCTGGGCAGCCCTAGTAGGGGAGAGGCACACATGGAGCTTCTCATTCTTTTGGATGAGGAGGCGGGTCGGACGACCCCATCTATAGGAGATGTTCTTTTCTCTCAGGAGTGTAGTGTATGACCGATATGCACGGCGTAACGTTAAAGTCCCAGGAGACAAGTCAGGAAACACTTCCAGGTTGGCAAACTGTGGAGATAGTGATGTTGCAGTCCGCAGGCCTCTCAGAAAGTCCTCCTTTGCTTCATAGAAGTGTATGCGCCCGAGGACATCACGGGGGAGGTCAGCTCTGATCCCAGGGGGCTTCGGCACTCTGTGAATGCGATCTATTTTGAGATCGCGCGGTTGGAGGTCAGGGAGAACTTCTGACATGAAGTTTTGTAAAAGTGCACGCAGTTCCTGTGGAGGGACTGATTCAGGAATTCCCCGGAGTCTAATATTGTTTTGCCGGCTCCTGTCTTCCAGGTCACAATTTTTTGCTTGGATTAGGTCTGCTGTGTGGCGGAGCTGATCATGATCGTCCATCAATTGGTTGTGGGAGCGGATCAGCTCTGCCAGCTTGTTCTCCACATGGTCCGTTCTCCCGCCGAGATCCGCCACCTCACCCCGCAGGTCAGCTAGTGCAGTTGTCATGTCCTCTTGTAGGGACGACCGGAGGTCTCCCAAGAGCTCCTTCATCAGTGCCAGGGTGACCGGGGTCTCTGGGGGTAGTGAGGCTGCCGTTGAGCCCTGTAGCTGATGATCACGGCGGGAAGCTCGCGCCGCTCTAGGAGAGGCTGGCGCCATATTGGTTGCAGAGAGTGAGGAAGAGCGGCCCGGAGGGAAGTAGTCCGATACCCGGCTTGAGGTCAACTCCTGGAGGTTTTTGGATTTCCCCATCGGTGCAGGATCAGATAGGGAAGGGTTGTGAAGTTTTCAGGGTCAGTATGGTCGGTGTGGCCGTTATAAAAGCCGCTTTTAAGCCCGCGGGTCCGGGAGCTCCTGAATTAGGTGACCTCCAGCATGTGCAGTCAGGCCACGCCCCCCGAGACAATTGTATCTTGCACCGTCAAAACACCGCGAGGTAGCGTCGTGTAAATCAGGTTGTTGCCTCCGGTCACTGTCGACACCTGTTTCCCAGCAGTGCTCTAAAACAGGTTGGTTTCAACCCAATGGTAGCGGCGTGTAAAGGAGGAACAGGAAGGTTTTTGCGACACCTAGTTAACTCCCTGGGGCGTGACAGAGCCTCCGGGATACCGCGCCCCATCAGCGATCATTGGTGGTAGCTCCTGCGTTACGATTGGCTGTCCCTGCATAGGGCGGCATATTTAAGGAGATGACCAGTCACACTACACAATTGCAATAGCGTCCTGTATTAGGCAGCCTTCCTGCGCTGGCTGGCCAATCATGATGTTATTGCTGTGTCCAATCACCGTACGAGCGTCTCGTAATCCACAACTCTGGCACGCCTATGTGTTGTCCCTGCTGCCCCAGGTCCTCACATATTCCCTTCTGTAGCGGCGTGTAAATGAGGGAAGGTGCTCTACAGAAGGTAACCTGCGGCACCCATCGGTGCATCCAGGGATAGCAAAAACCTTCTGTAGAGCACTTTGTAGCGGCGTGTAAAGGCGGTATTAGGTACCGTTAGCAACCGTTGGAACGTGCTCGTGCACGTGAGACACCCGGTTGTTTCTAACCTTCTGTAGTGGCGTGTAAAGGTACCATTATGGATGTTTAGAAAACCCTTGTACAAGTATGTTAGCATAGCTGAAAACGGTTTGGCTGGTTAGAGAAGCTATAAAAGTGACCTTCTTTTGAGCTAGTTGAGAATCTGGAGCATTACATTTGTTTGTTCTATGAAACTCTCAAAATGGCCAGAAAAAGAGAACTTTCATGTGAAACTCGACAGTCTATTCTTTTTCTTAGAAATGAAAGCTATTCCATATGAGAAATTGCAAACAAACTGAAGATTTCCTACAACGGTGTGTACTACTCCCTTCAGAGGAGAGCTCAAACAGGCTCTAACCAGAGTAGTAAGAGAAGTGGGAGGCCCCGCTGCACAACTGAGCAACAAGACCAGTACGTTAGAGTCTCTAGTTTGAGAAATCGATGTCTCACAGCTCCTCATCTGGCAACTTCATTAAATAGTACCCGCCAAAGATCTGCAATGCTGTAATTGCTGCAAAGGGAGCATTCTTTGACGAAAGCAAAGTTTGAAAGAGAAAATTATTATTTTAATTAAAAATCATTATTTTTAACATTGTCAATGTCTAGACTATATTTTCGAATAATTTTGCAACTCATTTGATAAATAAAAATAGTAGTTTTCATAGAAAACACAAAATTGTCTGGGTGTCCCCAAACTTTTGAACGGTAGTGTATACCTCTTCAGGAATGGAGGAGAGGAAGAATGGCTGGGTCTTGAATTATTTAAAATGAGCCTGTCACGCCCACTAGTGCTCTGCAAACTGAAAGCAGCACCTTCAGCAGTGTCTATGCTGCATTCTATGAAGGTGTCTATACTCTCTCTGCCCCCCTTGTACTCCAAAAGAAATAGTTTGTTTCCCGCCATGTATTTTAATGAGTACTGTAGTGCAGCGGTGTTCACACTGTGCGGTAATAAGGCAGTGACCCAAGGAAAGTTCAACTTAAACGGCTTTATTTGTATAACTCACAACTCAAATGCCAAAGATGTCCCCCACCTGATGAAGATGGCAATTCGCCGTTGAAACGCGTAGTGGACACTTTTTACAGATAAACAGGTTTGATATAAACTGTTCTTTCCCTGTGATTTACCTCCTCCCTGAGTTTAGCGCTCCAATTTGACCAAGAAAATCTTCACTTATACAATGCCCGCTTTCCCGTCTGGGTGTCTTGGCTGGATCCGGATTTGCACAACCGTTCAAGGTGAGAGGTTAGCCCCCCTTACCACCATATTTATATAACCCCATTGGACCACCGGGTAATATTCAATGCTGCGCCTGTTACACTTATGTTTTACAAAGATGTCCTCCGGTTCACAGCCGGGTGATCCATACAGTCCATGTAAACCTGTTGCCGTGCGCTGTTTCATTCTGTGGTGTGCCAGTTACTTCGTCCTCACAGGTCTGTGTTGTGACTTCACACAGATTTGCTCTGCACAGAACTTACAGCTTTGCAGCTTGCAAACAAACTACTGACACACCCAAACCTTTGCTGAAGGTTTTTAAATGGAATCTGTGGCCATGAGCCACAATGAAGACCCGGGCTGTGGGGAGTGGACAGTCCCACTGTCCTGCACTCACAGGCTTGCTTGTGATTGCAATGCACTCAGTGGATTCAATATGTTTTGGTGCGCATTCTGGGGGATACATATCATCCCTCGCATATGATTCCCCTCACTGCCTCACATACCCCCCTCTGTTCAAACTTGTGGGGTTGAACACTTGACACCTTACAGGGTGCCCGAGACAGGGCATCCGCATTTCCCTGTGATTTCCCAGCTCGATGTTCCACTGAAAAACTAATTTTTTTGGGACAAGAACCATCGGATGAGCCGAGCATTCCTCTCCTTTGCATTCCTCATCCAGACAAGGGGTGAATGCTCCATTGTCAAACGAAACTGTCGCCCGAGCAAATAATAGCGTAGTGACTCCAAGGTCCATTTAATAGCCAAGCACTCCCTCTCCACTACGCTATAATTTTTCTCTGCCGAGGTAAGTTTCCTGCTCAAGTAGGTGACCGGATGTTCATCTTCGTTCACCTCTTGCTATAGTACGGCACCCAAACCTACCTCTGAGGCATCTGTTTGCACAATGAAGGTCTTCTTGAAATTGGGGCTGATGAGGACAGGCTGTGTGCACAATGCCATCTTCATGGACTGAAACGCTTCCTCAGCTTGAGGATTCCAGCGTACCATGACTGACTTCTTACCCTTCAACAGATCGGTCAGGGCTGCTGTTCTTCCCGCAAAGTTAGGTATAAATTGTCGGTAGTACCCGACGATGCCGAGGAACGCTCTCCCTGTTTAGTAGACACAGGCCTGGGCCAATCTTGAATTGCCTCGATCTTTTTTATTTGGGGTTTGATAACCCCGCGGCCAATCACATGCCCCAAGTACCGGGCTTCCTTTAGACCTATTGCACATTTTTTTTGGATTAGCTGTCAGTCCTGCTGCTCTGAGCGAAGCCACTACTGCTTGTACCTGGGACAAGTGGGTCTGCCAACCAGTACTAAAGAGGATATCTAAATAAGCAGACGCGTACCTCTCATGGGGATCAGCCTCTGGAAGGTAGCCGGGGCCCCATGTAACCCAAAAGGCAAAACAACATAGTGATAGAGGCCATCCAGTGTTAGTCGTTACAGAATCGTTGTGATCCGTCTGGCTTTGGAATTAGCATGATGGGCTAGCCCATTCACTCCTTGATTCCTCAATCACTCCTAGTTTGAGCATTTGTTTCACTTCTGCCACAATGGCTTGCCTTCGGGCCTCTGGTACACGGTACGGTTTCATTCGCACCCTCACCCAAGGCTCGGTGACAATGTCATGTTGTATGACAGAAGTACGGCCGGGCAGTTCTGAGAATACATCCATATTCCGCTGCACTAATTTCCGAGCCTCCCACCGCTGAGGTTTAGTGAGTGCGTCACTTATTTTTACATCTCCTTTGGCCCCCTTCTTGGCCGATGTCGGAGGGTCCCCACACAACACAACCAGAGTTCCCTCCGTAATCATACATTCCCGGTCCTTCCAGGCTTTAAGCAAATTGACATGATACAGCTGTTCAGGTTTTCTCTTCCCGGGCTGGTATACTCTATAATTTATTTAATGAAGGAGTCTTGGGCACTAGTGGCTGTAAGTGTGTTATATTGATGGACTCGAGACCAGCATAAGATCAGGGGGTGTTGCTCAGGTCAAGCAAACAGTCTATGCAAACAAATCACTTTAAGAAATGACGGCACTCTCCCCACAATGTCTTCCAAGTGCTGAGATTTATTCCATGTTGGAAAGAGGGTTACAGATGTCTGGGGAGGGAGAAGGGTGCAGAGGGGGACGACGGGCGCACCGTTTCACGTGTATTACGCTTCGATGGGTCCAACCTGGGTTGGACAGTAACATGTCCCAATCCCTCCCATCCTTGGAAATCACCTTTTTAAGCATGGACTTAAGGGTTTTATTAAACCGCTCAACTAACCCGACGGCCTGTGGATGGTACACTAATATGCGCAACTGTTTTATTTTCAGCAGCTTACACAGTTCCTTTGTCACATTGGACATGAAAGGAGTCCCCTGATCTGTAGGGACCTCTTTAGGCAGCCCATGACGACAGAACATGGCAAACAGCTCCCGTGCAATAAGCTGAGCTGAGGTGTGGCGTAGTGGAATGGCCTCTGGGTAAAGGGTGGCATAATCGACGACCACAAGCATGTGTTGGTGGCCATGCGCCAATATTACAATGAGCCCCACCTAATCCATTGCTATCCGTTTAAAAGGCACCCCTATAACCGGCAGAGGTACCAATGGGCTACGGAAGCTTGCGATGCGTGTGGTCAGCTGACATTCCCGGCCGGATTCACAGTACCTCTGGACCACTGCATAAATCCCAGGCCAAAAAAACTGCTGCAAGATGCTCTCTTCCATCTTTTTAACCCCTAGATGCCCCCCCAGCAGGTGGGTGTGGGCCATCTGGAGCACCACCTGACTGTGTAACTGTGGCACTACTAGTTGTTCCATGACCTCGTCCCGGATCTTGTCAACCCTATAGAGTAAATCATGGTTGACTGCCATGCGTGGAAACAGTCTCTGCCCCGGTTGCTGAGCCACCCTATTTACCTCTATTACCCTTTCTAATGCCCAGGTCAGGGTGGGATCCTGTAGCTGAGCTGTCCCAAACGTGCCCTGGGACACTTCCAGCGCTCTGGGATTGATGGGGTCTCCTCGATCTCTCCTGCCAATACCTCTAGGAGAAACCTATCTGGGTTACACTCTGTCCCTAGATTGGCAACCCCTTTGGTGGGTATCCCTGACTCGGGATCTTCGGGTTCTGCACCCAGACACATTTTTATTTGGGGAGGGTTAATGTTGTTCACCCATAAGGACCAAAACAATGGCAAGTCTCTTCCCAGCACAAGCCCATAAGGTAGAGTCTTTACCAGTCCAACCACATGTTTTACCTCTCCGTGCGGAGTGGAAAAGGTTACCTCCGCTGTTGAATACTCGCGGAGTTCGCCATGAATACATATTTCCCCGACCCCCCCCCCCCTTTCCAGTGGGTTCCAACCCAGGGATCTATGACCGATGGACAAGGGTCACCAAGCTCCCAGAATCCAAGAGAGCCTCTGTTCAATGACCATTGACGGCACACCTGGCACAGATAGGGTTCAGTTGTTGGACCAACAATGTCTGTGGTGTAAACGGTGTGTGCATACATAGACATCCTGCGTGTAAACCCACAGTCCATGGTTTCAGCAGTCAGGGGGCAATTGGCAGCCACATGTCCTGGCCCTTGGCATCGCCAGCACCTCATAGCAGTGACACCACCAGTCCTTGAGACCAATCTAGGGGAAACTGGTCTCCTGCCAAACCTCACTTCGGGGTACCCCCTCAGCCTGAACTTGGTTTTTACTGTACCCAGCAGAGGGACGTGTGCGCCTTTTCCAGGCTCCTGAGGCTGACGTTCCAGACGCATTTGGGCAAAGTCACGTACAAAATCCTGGGTGGCTGTATACCACTCAATCAGGCTAACCACCTGGTCCAGGTTACCTGGGTCCCCTTGCCCCACCCAACATTGTATAGCGGCTGGCAGAGTTCTCACCAGCTGGTCGACCACCATCCTTTCCACCATCTTGGCCGGAGACAAGATCTCAGGCTGGAGCCACTTTTTTACTAGCTGCAACAAGTCATATGCCTGAGACCTGGCGAGTGGGGTCTCCTCAAAGGTCCATGCAAACACTCGTTAGGCTCTCACATAGGTATTAACCCCCAGTCGGGCAAGGATCTCACCTTTTTAGCTTCCCATAGTCCTGGGCATCCTCCCAACTGAGGTCAAAGTAGGCCTTTTGCTCGCCGCCTATCAGGAACAGAGCCACCATTTCAGCGCACTGGTAGGCTGGTAGGATTTCCCGCTCTGCTGTGCGCATTTACACTGTGAGGAAAGCTTCTACATCATCCTCCCGATTCAGCTTCCTCAATGCAGAGCGAATTCCATCCCGGGCCTCTGGACGTTCTGGGGTAGGTGCTGATGGCGTGTCTCGCAGTGCCTCAATCTGCTGCAGAAGCAGCTTATTAGTTTTCTGCTGCTGTTGGTATAATAGCTGCTGCTGCTGGGTGTGCTGCTGGTGCTGCTCCTGTTGTTGCCGCTGAGTAAGTAACAACTGCTTCAGTAGCTCCTCCATGTTGTAAGCAGCCCTAAACTGTAGCTTTGCAGGCTTGATTATGGACATGCAGTGTTTGGGGTATGCCTCAGTTCATAGTGCTTGCATTCTTCACCATATTGTAGTGTAGCGGTGTTCACACTGTGCGGTAATGAGGCAGTGACCTAAGGAAAGTTCAACTTAAATGGCTTTATTTGTATAACTCACAACTCAAATGCCAAAGATGCCCTCCGGGTCGCAGCCGGGTGATCCACACAGTCTGTGTAAACCTGTTGCCGTGGGAATCGGCCGCGCCGTTTCTTTCTGTGGTGTGCCAGTTACTTCGTCCTCACGGGCCTGTGTTGTGACTTCACACAGACTTGCCCTGCACAGAACTTCCAGCTCTGCAGCTTGCAAACAAACCACTGACACACCCAAACCTTTTCTGAATGTTTTTACATGGAATCTGTGGCCATGAGCTACATGCAAGACCCAGGCTGGAGGGAGTGGACCGTCCCACTGTCCTGCACTCACAGGCTTGCCTGTGATTGCAGTGCACTGAACTGGATTCAAGTATGTTTCGGTGCGCATTCTGGGGGATGCATATCATCCCTCGCATATGATTCACCTCACTGCGTCACAGTACTTAGCGGGTCCGATGGGCCTGGTCCTTGTGTCCTGAGATCACTGCCAGCCTGATCCTCTCTGACTCCTCTGTGTCTGCTGCCTCCTCTTCTCTGTTTGTTCCCTCCTCTTCAGCACCTGCGCATAATCATCTTTGTTTATGCAGGTGTGGCACCCCTGTGACCAGGTAGCCACAGGGTGAACTGCAGCTGGTATAGGCAGGACGGTCACTTCACACAAACACCCACCCACACACACACTCCGACCCTGAACCTAAGTCACTTCATGTCAGGCAAGAGGTGGCGGGAGTAGTTACGTGTGGGTGGGAAGTAGAGAGATCCCGGACTGGAGGGGTGGAGGAACTGTAGTAAAGCACAGGAATAATAAGTTGGAGGCAGAATTCCCTGGGAGACTTTCTGACAGTTTCCTGGAGGGTGAGGAGGAGAATAGGATCGCCGAGACACCCTTCAGCTGAGTGCCAGAGGCAGAACAACGGGGCCAGGAGGCCTGTACCACTGATGGCCGGCCGGGAACCCAGGCTGAACCCATGGAGAGACAGAAGGAGCCAGGTGAGTCTGACTAACCTGGGTCACTGGAACGCTTCAAGCCCCTAACCACAAGACCCCCAGCAGTGTGCGGCAACTCTACGTCCCGAGACCCAACAATCGTACGGACTAGGGCAAAGCCATCGTACTAGGGCTAGTGACCCAGTGTGTGGGATAGATCACTGCAGAGCCCGTGACGGCCGGACCGAACCCGTACGCGAGGGAGAGGAGAGAGAAACAGAGGGCCCGAAAGGTACACTGAGAGAGAGCGATGCAGAGGAACTATCCCGGCTGCAGTGAGAACCTAAGCCCGTCGCTGCTGTGTGAGTCTGGTCTGCTACAAGTGTTGTAAAGAACTGTTGTAGAGACTGTGTTGTCGAGTGAGCAGTGGAGTAAAGTACCCGTTAAACTCTAGTGGTGTCTGAGACTTATTGGTACGGAGACTGCAGCGGCTCACCTGCGGAGCCTCACACTTGTTTCCTAATGCTCCAACTAAGTACTTCTCTCCTACATCTGCCCTGGGGAACCAAGTCCTACCTGTGGAGGGCTCACCATTCCGGCTGTCACCATCACCATCATCCCCAGAGATCTGAACGACAGTGGTTGTCCATATTGGCCACAAACCACGGGTGGCATCACGAATAAACCCCATAAACTTTATTAAACCCCTTTTTCATTGCCTCACCTGGACCATGGAGCCGGACCACGCCACCGTGGCACCCCAGAGACAGAGCGGTCTGGCTCTAAGTACCCCGACCCCTGGGAGTGTGACACAGGCGCACACAGCTCAGCCGGTTTGCGGGGAGCCCGGCTGTCATCAATGCGCCTGCGTGAGGTGCCGCCACCAGAGCCCTCTCTGTTCTATGTTATGCTCTATGCAGCCTGCTGTGTGCAGTGGGTTCTGGTACCTACACTTCACGCAGGCGTTTTGATGATAGAGATGATTATGCACAGGCGGCATAGAGGAGGGAACAAACAAGAGGAGGCGGTAGACACATAGAGGAGGCGGGGAGGACCGGGCTTGCAGTGATTTCAGGACACGGGAACCAGACCCATCGGACCGGCTAAGTACTCATTATAATACATCGCGGGAAACATTATAAATTGTTTCTATTGGAGGACGGGGGGGCAGAGTGGGTATAGACACCTTCATAGAATGCAGCATACACGTTGCTGAAGGTGCTGCTTTCATGTTAATTTATTGATTAATGACCGCTATACCCGTCAAGGCTTTGAACTGTCACTGCATGCAAACGCTCTTTTTGGTCAAAGAAATGCAGAAAACATCATCCTGAATTTACCACTAGCATGAAGTGCAATATGTTATGAAAAAATAGTCTTGGAATTGCCGGGATATGTTGAAGCGTTCCAGAGTTATAACCTCATAAAGTAACACTAGTCAGAATTGCAAAATGAGGCTCGGTCCTTAAGGGGTTAAGATGCCAACTTAGACTACCTGCAACTAGGAAAAAAATTATCCATCTTTTATTCTTAAAGCGAACCTGTCACCCCCCCCCGGGCATCAAAAGCTATAATAGCCACCTTCTGCAGCACTAAGGCTGCATTCTGAGAAGGTGGCTATAGGCTTTTGATGCCCTTTATAGTATGAAATATTAAGTTAGGTAAATGCTCACTCTTCTGAAGACCGAAGACCGGGAGGCGGGGTTTCACGCTCCTCCGGCCCGCCCCCTCTTGTCAATCATTGTGCGCGCCTGCTGCTGCCTCCCCTCAGTGTGGAAAATGAACGCGTGTCTCCATTCTCCTGTATGGAGCCGCGCATGCGCTGTGCGCCCGGTGTCCAGGAAGTCGACACCGGGCGCACAGCGCATGCGCGGCTCCGTGCATGAGAACGGAGACGCGCGTTCATTTTCCACACTGAGGGGAGGCAGCAGGCGCGCACAATGATTGACAAGAGGGGGCGGGCCGGAGGAGCGTGAAACCCTGCCTCCCGGTCTTCGGTCTTCAGAAGAGTGAGCATTTACCTAACTTAATATTTCATACTATAAAGGGCATCAAAAGCCTATAGCCACCTTCTCAGAATGCAGCCTTAGTGCTGCAGAAGGTGGCTATTATAGCTTTTGATGCCCGGGGGGGTGACAGGTTCGCTTTAAGCCGGGGTCAGACGAGTGTATGGCATCCAATGTGAGAGCATCGGACGTTATATGTTAATGATACTCCGCTCGAGTTCTGCTTCGAGTGTGAGCTAAGTGTCATTCATTTTGATTCAATTATATCACATGCGAGAATCAGAGCATGGGTACGGAGAAGGAGAGATTAATATCTCCATCTTATCTAATTCCAGTCTGTCTCTTCCGAGTGCAGTCTGATGTTTCTCACGCACCCATAGACTTGTATGTGTGTGCATGATCTGATTGTGGAGGCACTCACAGCATGGTACGATGGTCTTCTCGTGCTAAATAGTCAGGAGAAAAAGATTGCAGATCTGCTCTTTCTCATTGACTAACATTGGTCCTAGTGCAATGTGAGATTTCCTCCCATTGTACTTGTCCAATTCATATGCTTACATAAGTGAGGCCTTATTTTATTCCCACTGCTCCCCTTAGTATTTTGCTTTTCTTTTTTGTAAGTTTTCCATACAGTTCCGAAGTTTTGGGCCTTTTTAATTTAGCGAGACCTTTTTTATGGTCTTTACTAAGGATACAAGACTTGAGCAGCCTAAAGACACGACCTCTGAGAATAATGTGAACAACGCCCCTTTAGTAAAGAGCAAAAAATAGAGCACTAAATAAAACAGCCCATATCTTATTAACTGTACGGCAGATTTAGAAAAAGAAAACAAAAATAATACTCTTTGTAACAGCGGGAATAAAATAATAGCAAAAATGGCCGCTCCTTATCTGGAGACCGATCCTCTTTTATTCTGCAAGTCAATTGGTTTATTTTGATATCCAGTTATAGATTTTTTATAATTATTATTATTGTTCTTTTTTTTTTTTTTACTTTGAATAAGAAAATCACTTTAAAAAAATATTAAAAATCTTTGAATAGCAAATCCATACAATTGTGATATCATCACAGGAGCCTAGGGGAGAGATTTTGTTAAACATGACCTGTTATGTACATGAGGAGTAACACTGTTTGTGTCCATTACACAATGTATTCTTTTCGCCATGTTTAGCCGTTTTCCTCCGATGCAGGCTCTGGTCACAAGCCTCAGCGGCTTCTCTTTGCATCTCTCTGCTGTTTTCTTCCAGATTTTTTACTGACTTAATTGACTTTATAGACATCTAATCCTCACTGAATGCAGACTTGAGCAGTGTCTACAGCTATGCTCATATTTTCAGTATTTTACCTCCGTTTTTGTAGCCAAAGCTTGCAGGCACGCGCTCCCTGACTGACTCCCGGCCACCTCTTAGATTGACGGTAACTACAGCAAAGTAGATTTAAAAATAAAAATCTTTCTGCCTCTTTCCCCATGGCTGTATGACTTAAAAATTTGCTAAAAAGTCCTTATCCCATCACTAGTGGCTATGAGTCAGGTGTTTCCATATGAGGTGATGGTCCCAAAGGTCTAATGATGCTCTACTGTACATTTCAGCAACCTCTTTATGGAAATTTGATGGCACCTGCAAACATTGTGGATATTGTTTGGATATGCCATAATATGAGAATATCCCTCAAGGCACGTATTGGACAATTCAGTTGTGCTACGCTCTTGTGTTCTTTAATGGTACAATAGTTATAAAAATGCTAGAAAGGCCGTGTAATTAGCCTAGTTTTCAGTAATGCGTTTCCCTTTGGAGCAGCACCACACATTCCTTGGCTCTTTATTTCACTGAAGTATGGCAGTGCTTCTCAGATGTGTCCTGTTATTACCATTGGAAGAGCAGAGCATCGGTATCATCAATAATAATACATTTAATTACCTTCCCTTCTCATTGTGTTTGTGACTCATTCACACATTATTAATAACCGAACAAAAGCAATAAGAGGAACGCCCTAATACAAGCCCTTAGTCAGCATGAGGGTGTTCATCATAATCTATAACTAATTGTTTGATGTCACATTATTTCTAGCCCAACGTTCTGCCTTTTTTTTTTTCCATAGTCACTTAACAGTGGAATTCTGCATTCTGTATTCTCCCTTCCTAAATATCTGATTTTAATTATTGTAGCCTAAATCCAAAGACTCCAATTAGTAAATAATAAAAATTCTTCCTTTCGCTATTATTTCTGATATGTTCAGTTCAATTCAAATGAGCTTTATTGGCAGAACTAACTACATGTTAGCATTGCCAAAGCAAATGGTAAAAATAGGGAGGCATATAGAGGTCCAGGATATATCAGGATCCTCTTAGAGGATAGGGGCATGTCTGGGTTGGGGTATAGGAGTCCATGACATATCGGGCTCTTAGTCGGGGGATAGGGACATGTCCATGGTGGGTTATAAAAGTTCATGACATATCAGTCTCCTTTTAGTCTGTGGCAGGCACTGATAAACTGTGCTGCAACGCTGCACTTTCCTCTTCCCCCCAGTATTATTGGCAGTTTCTCTTACTCCTCCATGGAGGTGAAGTCTGGGAGGAGACTAGACAGTCTATTGAAGAGAGTGTCCCTCACTGTGGCGTATTTGGGACACCTCAGCAGGAAGTGGGCCTCGTCCTCTACGGCCTCCTGGGGACACTGCTGGCACAGTCTGCTCTCTCGGGGCTTGTAGTTCTGTCAGTGCTGCCCGGATTCGATGAGTGCGCTGTATGCGCTCAGTCTGTACCGCCTCAGGATATGTCACTCTTTGAGGTTTTCTAGTTTCTCTAGATATGGGGCCAGTTTATTATGGCTCTGTAGGTTCTGGTATATTGTCAGTTTCTGTGATTTGTTTATGTTGTTCCTCCAAATGCTGAGATACTCTTCTTTTCCTTTGTGTACCATCTCTGAATTTCGCCTTTTGTCAGGCCATGTAGGTTGGTGGCTTGGTCAGGCTGGCTTTGAGTACTTTGTGTGTTGGGAGGCTTCCTGCCAATTCCTGGTGTAGAAAGGCTATGTGATGGTAGGAGATGGGACTACTACTTTGTAGATGAGCCTTGAATGACAGCGCCTTCTTCTGGATTGCAAGGTGTAGAGAGAATCTGCTCAGCTCTGCTCTGCAGACGCTGTTTGATGTGCTCTGATGGACTTGGAGAAGATGCTTGCAGAACTCTAGGTGGCATATTTTAGTCGGCCCAATGTCCCACTTTGACCAGTTTTGGTATGAGACTGGGCTCCAGACCTCACTGCCGTACAGAAAGATTAAGGCAATGATGGAGTCAAAGATTTGTAGCCAGACTGTTACTGGTGCCTTGAGATGGTACAGATGTCTTCTGATGGCATAGAAGGCTTTGGATGCCTTGTCTTTCAGTAACTCTATGGCTTGCTTGAAGCTCCCTGATTGGCTGAATTCTAGGCCCAGGTAGGTATACTTGCTGGTTTCTTTTAGTGGACCGTTGTCTATCATAAAGGGAGGATGTCCAGCAGGTTTCTGCTTTCTTTTCTGGAACACCATGATCTTTTGGTTGATTGGCATTGCCCATGTGCTGCTGAAGGTATGTTTCTACTTCTTGTAAGATATATTTTTTTCTTTCTATGATTTTTCCACTTTATGATCAAGGGGATGACAAGTGTTGAAATGTTCAAAAAATTGTCTTAGGTATGGGTCACTATAAAATAACAAGTGTGTGTATTCTCACAGGTTGCTCCAATGCCAGGCCTAAGACGACTTTTCTGGATGGCACCTGACTCATGAAGCCTGGCAATGGCTTCATTGGTCAAGTGACTGAAAATATATATATTTTTTTATAGTTGCCCTATCTCTTTATTAGTGAAATGAAAAATGGATGATCCTTCTATGGTAAAAATATAGACCCAATTCATCACTTTTTATTTATTTTATTTTTTTAAGTCACTTTTCATTTTTGTCTTTTTTCCTAATGAAAAAACACCAGAATCATCAAAAAAAAAAGACTGTAGAAATTTTTGCAGAAAAAAAAATGCTCCTTAGGCTGCGTTCACACATTCGCGTATTTTATCGCGTTTTTTTACGCGCGTCTTTTCAAGGGAAAAACGCGCGTTTAAAAACGCGATAAGAATACGCGAGAGAACAACTCGCTTCTACTTCAATCGCGCATTTAGACGCGCGTTTTTATAATGGGGCCTATGGAAACGCGCGCGTAAAAAAAACGCAAAGAATTGACATGTTCATTCTTTTTACGCGCGCGTTTTTTGCTCCAAAAACGCTTTGTTTAATTACGCGATGTCTGCAAGGCACAAAGTGAATGTCCATTCACTTTGCTGTAAAACGCAGACGCACATGCGTTTTTGGAGCGAATACGCGCGTAAAAAAACGCGCAAAATACGCGATGTGTGAACGTAGCCTTACATTCGTCTTTCATTTGTTCTGCAAATTACTGGCAGAAAGAAAAACAATATTCCTTTAAAAATTGCACCAAAATTTAAGGTGTACATAAAATTACTCTCAGGACATTTATGACAGTTTTTGTGATGCTTTTTAATTTAAAAAAAAAAAAAAAAAAGCTCAATGATGAATGATGACTCTGTCGGAAATATCTGGAAACCACAAGGTAGATAGTGTTTCTTGATCTAATGTGTTGGAACTCTTTAAGACCTTATGGGGGCACACTATGTAAAATAAATGAAAAATAATAATAAAAAGCAATATTCTATAAAGAATAAGTATACAAAACCAATGCTGTCAGTCAAAATTGCTGTTTCTACCCAACTCCCATAAAAATATATATTTACAATACATGAAAATAATTTCTACAGAAAGGTGTACAAAATTTAAAATGTAGTGGTCATAAAAATAAATGTCAAAAATTGGCGGTATTTCCTATGTAATGCAGTATTTGACCAGTGGAGGGCACTATTTCTCTGTCTATTACACCACTGGTTTTATCTGCTCTCTCTTCCCTATAATATTCTCCACTGATTCAGCAGCAAAGAAAATCAATCATTTTACCAAGCGCCAGTTCTTCTAATGAGCATCACAGAGAGAAAGGTGCTATTGAACACCCGCTTCACACATTATCTTGGCTGAAAATAATATGAATCCCTTTTGGCCCCTTTATATTCA